>BQMI01000153.1:0-1260000 GCA_026005395.1 Asobara japonica | reverse complement strand
ACCCTCCCATAAGAAGTTTCACTTCAAAAAGTCATGGAACATCAAATGTGTATTTTTACGTGTGCAACAACTTGCATCGACTCTTTGTTTCCTATCTCCGACGGTTCTTGCTATAGGGCGATCGAAACACTTGAATTTGTGAATAACAATTACCTATCGGTGGTAGCAAAAACAGTTCTACCACATCAAATATGTATTTTTGTATGTGGAACAACTTTCATTAAATAATTTATTTCGGATCTTTAACCCCTCTCATGATGCAACGATATAAACTATTCAATTTGTGAATAACTAAAAAACCGCTACGTCGATTATGTTCAAAATCTAGTCAGGTCCAACTTAGGCGGAAACCTATCGAATGAGTATAAGAAAACCCAAATCGGATAATTTGTTCAAGAGAAATCGTTCGGCAAAATTTTGCTCACATACACACACACAGACAAACATCGCGCTAAAAATGGTCGGGAACGTTTCGAAGGGTCATGAAACGTGGAGGCCAGATAAAATTTCCGATTTCGATTTTTGGACCCAAAACAATAACGTCCCTCAACGTCGGGAAGGTGGCAAAATATGCTCCAAAATGTAATGATTATATCGAGGCCTCACCTAAACGGACTAGAACTTTGAAAGTTTCCAAGCGCTACTTAAGAGGTAATCTTACGTATTCTCTATATCAATTTTCAGAATGTCCATACTTAAACTAGTGGTGTGAGTTTGTGTGTGCCCCATTTGAGGCACAAACAAAACTTCCCGATTTGGTGGTTCGACACCGCGTACTACATTTATTCTTCTGCAATGTACCACGGTCAATCACTCTGACCCCTGTTAGTGTCATAACGAAATCATACAGATTCGAGAATTCTAAACTTATTCATGTATGAAACATAATTATGAATATATTAGTAGACGCATGGTGAGCATGAGGATAAGACTTATGCGCGTCACTTGAGTGGGAGTGCGACGGAAAAGGGGTGCGGCCGCTCGAGGCTTAAATTCGTCATCCCTTCTTAATTATGATAATCTTGGAAAAAAGTCATTCGAAATTAAATGTCCGTTTCCCCTTACAGAACAAGTTCCATTGAACATTTTTTGGCGTATCTCGCGGCGGTTTCGCTATAGCGCGTTATGGACAATTGTTCTGTTTCCCTACCGCAAAGTTGGAAAAAATCCGACGAATTTGAGTAATTTGAGTGATTTACGGAACAACGCTATATAACATCTAGCCAGTCGGCGATGGACAAGGCAGCGAGGTTAATGTCATATGGACAACGTACGTAATAGGTTCATAGTAACTTCAACATTCGTTCATTCCTTCGTTGAGTTCAGTATCACTGCATGATTTCACATTTAATGATCGATATGTGTTGCCAAAATTGATATAACCTTGAAGTCGCCTCATGCCAAAAAGCGGTCTAGCTGCAATCACCCGCTCAATCAGACATTCCAGAACACATATATCTGCGCATGTACATGTAAGTCTCTACCAACTATGTTGAATCCACATATCATCGTTCCCACTATTTGTCGACACAAATAAATACAAACACCATCACTAACTCTCCAGCCACCCCCCCCCCCCCCACCCAAAAGCCATGTACGCAAACGGAATAGAGAAGGAGAGTTGGAACAACCGTGAGAGAGTGGCGCAAGTCTTCTTATAGTGAAACTTATTGATCCAACAAAACTCATTTCAAGATACAGTACGAAGTCTCCAAGATACTCTCTTCTGCCTAACCTCACCCACTCACCCCTGCCCATCGTCACCCACCTCTTCTCAACCTTCCCAGTTGACTACCATTTCTATCCTCCTTCTTACCTCTCCCCACCCAACAATCGCCCACTTTCACACAGCCACGTTCTCTCGTCTTCTCCGCGGTCCTCCCTTAAACACTTGTAAATATCTGTACCTCCCCATGTTTAGCTCATTATATTATATTATATTATATTATATTATATTATATTATATTATATTATATTATATTATATTATATTATATTATATTATATTATATTATATTATATTATATTATATTATATTATATTATATTATATTATATTATATTATATTATATTATATTATATTATATTATATTATATTATATTATATTATATTATATTATATTATATTATATTATATTATATTATATTATATTATATTACATCATATTATATCATATTATATTATTCTTTAGATGCTAAGTGATATGATTAAGTAGCTAACGGCGTTCGATCAAAACCAAAACTAAAAATCACTTCAAATGGATGGAAAAATTCATGAAACCGCGTTTAAACAAATTGTCATCATGTACAGATAGTCGAAAAAACTAGGCCCCTCCAAACATGGCAGCTTCGTGTGAAATGAGGCATTTTTTATGAATTGTACTATCGTAAATAGAGGTAACTTCGAATTTTGACCCGGCTGGAGTTGGGCACGTTTAGGACCCAAGTTTGTCCACGCAATAGGACATTTCAATGAGTACGCGGATATTCTGCTGCAGTACACTCGGCTTCGTCGATGCCAGTACAATATTCAACTTATTACCCTTTCTCCAATGTATTTAATTGACGGGTGATTTTTAATTCACTTCGCGATCTTTAGAGAAGTTATTGTTACGGGCCCGAAATTCGAAATCTCACTTGATCTGCACGTTTCATGACCCTTAGAAACGTTTACGACCATTTTGAGAGAGAAGTTGGTCCGTGTGTGCGTATGTGAGCAAAATTTTGTCGAACGATTTCTCTTAGACAAGTTATACGACTTGTGTTTTCTTATACTCATTCCATAGGTTTCCGCCTAGCTTAGACTTGATTAGATTTTGAACATAATCGACCCAGCGGTTTTCTAGTTATTAACAACCCGGGTAAGAATGGACGATCGAGACAGGGCTTACTCAGCCCTTAGTCAGGCCTGCCCCACCCTCGAATGAGGGTCAGGCTGAACCCCGTTTCAACCCCGCCAGAGACCCTGAATTGTAACATCGATTTAGGCGCGTGACGCAAAGTTGATTCGAGGCTCACGAGGGAGCCACGAGGGAGACTCGAAAAATGACCAAAAAAATGACTTGTTGACCATACGCTACACCGTATTCAGGTGATAAGACCCACGAGATCACAAGCTATCGAAGATACGAAACGAAGTCTCCAATGAAAGTCGTTGAGCACATAAAAATACCCATTTGATGTTTTCTGACTCTTTTTTGCTAAGATCCGTAGTTTTACCGTAATTATTACCGACAAATGGAATTGTTCCACACGTAAAAGTACACATTTGGTTTTGCATGAGTTTTTATGCTAACATCGATAGTTATTCACAAATTGAATTGGTTACCTAACTCTATCGCAAGAAAGGTTAGATTTTTAAAAAATCCTTTTACATTTTGAGAAAGATAAAATTTGACATATTTGGTAATTTTGAAAAGTTCGAAAAGTTCATCATCTGACACATCAACCGAAATTTTGTATATGCCATATACGGGGGAACGATCGGGAAGTGATTGGCTCGACCCGTAGAGGGTCAGACCCGCATTCCGTTTCTTTCAATATACTATTTAATTGGCTTCTGTGGCCACCAGGTAATATACATAGATTATCTTGTAAAGAGCGTATCTGTATATATATGGACTATATATGGGGCATTCCACGTGAAATCGGTGCCCTGGGAACTCGATGGTCTCGGATTTGCATCAAAATGCACATATCTGTTCCTCAGCCCAAAAAAAAAGACCCGTATTTTTTCATTTTTGTTAATACAATTTTTAACAACAATTATATAAACAAATGGAGATATCTCAAATACGCCATTTTTTATTTACATGAAATTTGAAATATATATTCTGTATTGATTTACGATCATTTTGAAAAAAAGTCGTTATAGGATCTCGTCAGGGGAATTTCTTATGAATTTTTGAAGTTGAAGTCATCAGAGAGTATTATTAGTGACAACTGACCACTGATAATTTTTTAAGCTATTATGGTGGTTTTCAATAATATGAAGAGAAAAAAGTTAAATCTGCATATGAATGAAGCCGGAAAAGATGTCATTTAAATAAACAAAAGGGCGGTTTTCATAATTTTTTAAACAAATGACTACAACTCGAATATTATCAATTCTATGAAAAAAAACATAAAGTACAAAAATGTTGTACGGAAAATTCTGCGCCAGAACGTAGACGGTAATATCAAGAAAACCGTCATTTTTAGGCAAAAAGTATGTCAACATTTTTTGCGCAGAATTTTCCGTACAGCATTTTCCTGTTGTTATAAGTTGGATGTTGATTTTCTAAATTTTGTCCGTTGAGTTTTGTAGGGTGGATGGACGGGGATGAATAAAGGAGCTGGGAAGTGTGGAAATAAATTCCAGTTGAACACGTGGATTAAGCCGCAAGGCAAACCATTAATATATTGCGATAAATCCCTTGTCTAAATTATTTACACTTTATACAAAGTTAATCGGTGGTTGTATGTGATGATTTAAACACGGTAAAATGTGTTTTTTTTATATGCGAAATAGCTTTTTAACTCGCCGATTTTTCGGGAAATTATTGTAATGACCTCTAAATCGATGTTGTTTATTTCGGTTCGGACTTGGGGTCTAAGTATACCACAATGCTTCCCGTCGAATTCTGAACAAATCTCTCTGGGTATGTGTTTTTTTTTCTATTAAGAAAAAAAAGAAGGAAGCCAACGGCCGTCCTCACGCTTCCTTCTTCCTGTTTCCTTCCCCTTTTTCTATTTTTTTCCGTCATTAAAACAACCTTAGAACAAATTAACGGATAAACATAAAGTACAAGGAGCAATACCCCTTGGCACATACAATACAACTCCGGGGTCCCCAGACCACGACGGAAGATGTGCGAAGCAATACTTTGTTGTCTAGGGAACGCTAGCCGCGGCTTCTTCAGTAGCAAATCCTTACCGTCTTCCGCGCCAAGAACATCCTCCGTTTACTCTGGATTTTTCCACAGCTGCGCCTTGTGGCGTAACTCCCTCAGAAGCTCCATTGCGAACATGCTTGTCGCGTTCCATGCTGCTTCTGATGACAGCATGACTTCCACAAGATTTTCAGGGTTTATGGAGTTGCTTGTGGTAGTTTCCCATATACATCGTTGCAAATCGAAACGCCGACATGCAAAGAATATATATTCCGCACTTTTGTATATTCTCTGACACTTTGGGTAATCCGGTCAATCTTCATGTTTGAATTTGTGAAGATATTCTCGAAAGCATCCGTGTCCTGAGAACATCGGGGTTAGATAAGAGTTAACTTTCCCATGTGATCGGTCAAGCCAAACATCCAGCTTCGGTATTATGCGATGAGTCCACCGGCCTTTGCTTGAGGCGTCCCACAGTAGCTACCATCGCTCAATGCTGTGGTTGCGTTCTTCCGTTCTCAGTTCCGCTTGGCTCAGGTTGGTTGATCTTCTGTGCGTATGAAGGTATCGACGTTCCTCCGCTAGCACTTCAATAGGTAGCATCTCAGCAATGACACACACGCCGTCGTTAGATACTGTGCGGTATGCGCTAAGCACTCTAAGCAGCCTGTAGGCTGGAACAATTTGCCGCCGAGATGCTTGGCTTCGTAATACATCAGTCCATACAGGAATACCGACGTAACAACTGATGATAGCAGGAGCCTTCTCCTCTGTTTTTATTCATTCATTATTTCATTTTCATTATTTTCTGAGATATTTATTTTTTACTAGAAATTCATTCTATTCAATATTCCAAAAACTAATGGCCGGATTTTGATTTTTTTTTTTCAAAAGATTTGTGTCGATGGTATCTGCTTGCAATGGACTGCTTGTTGAGATATTGTTCACAGACAAACGGCGGCCTCAAATTTTGTATTTTTACGTTTCAGACCATTCTAGATCATTTCCACATGGAATTAGAAAATGTGAAAATGGACCCTTGACAAAGCTTCCATTCAGAAGGAAAAATGACGCAATCAATTCCAAATCGTTTGAGTAATCTACTTATCCATATTATTTCATTTGGGAAAATTCCAAACAGTCAGAAACAATTATTTTAATGAATCACTTACATATTCCGAACTCCCTCGGCCAGAAGGGGGGGGGGGGGGGGGAGCAGGGTTCATAACCTACAATTCCCATTTCCTCCAAGTTGTAGAACGTTAAGATACAATTTTTTTTACTCTGAAAGAGGACGACAAATTTATCAACATATTCCCATTATTAACTGAAGTGATTAATTTCAGGTCGTTACCTATCTATCATGAATGACTTCCGTTGCAGTCGAAAAGAAAGTGGGGGTGGGGCTTCATTATCTACAATGACCCCTGCAGTTAATTTGGCTGTGAAGAAATGTAGAAAACCCTCTCGATTCATGCCATCAATTAAAAAAAAACATTGAAAACATAAGTAATTAATTTCAGTTAATTATCCATCTATAATGAATTACCTTCTTTTTCGGTTGAAAAAAGTGGTGGGGGGCATGGGGCTCATAATCTATACTTACCATTGTGATTAATTTAGCTCAGAAAAAATGTTGGTATCTAGATTTATTGTAATTTTGCGCAATTTGGCGTAACAACATTCAATGAATGCTGAAACGATGCGGAATGGTTAGAAGCTGATGGATAGATGACTTTCAGTCTCCTCCGATGTATCAATTATGAATTACGGTTGCAAGACCATTTTGGAGTCATTACGAGAAGATTACGAGGCGGAGCACAGAAGCCGCCATGTTGTACTTGTACTCAACTGCTGACTGCGCTAGATGCATTACCTACTATTCTCATTCCATCAAACTTGCAATATTCTAAAATGAAACTTCATTTTTACGGAAAGTGTAAAATAAAATTATTAATGCATTTTCTTCGTTTTTAGGATAGATCAAAATGACCATTTCAATGTCTAGTGTATTGGAATAACCACTACGGCGCATTACTCTTTGAAGTCCGCTGGACCCGCTTCACTGCGGGGGGGGCCTATTCTCACTTACTTTCTCAATACCACTGAAAGCTCCCAAAATAAGAAATGTCCTCCTTCATTATCAAAGAAATCTGATTACCAGTTCACCTAGCACCTAACAGGAATTACATTCAAAATTTCGAGTCGTTATCCATTCACAATTCTATAATGTTCAGTACAAAGTGGTTAAGGAGTCAGATTGATCAATTTTGTGTTTAATTATGCCTTGAAACCTATCGATTACTCCTTGATTGCGGATGAAAGAGGAACAATTTGTGCGTACGGCTGATCATGAGGAGATCGCTACTTGACTGCTTATTCGGTGAACCTTCATAAAGAATTGATCGACAGTTAAGCGTGACTTGGCATGCAAACATTTCCACCGAAAAAAATCAAAAAACATCAAAAAGTCATATATATTGAGAACCCTGAAATAAAGGACTTTGTGACCCACATATATATTTTCTCAGTGGACCAGCGATCAAGTAGTGCTTAAGTGCGCGCACAAGTTGATCCCCCAAACCAAGTTGCAATGAATGGGCCCATCCGGGAGGAACGATAAACGCATAAAAACTAATTTGCTGTGAAGTAACTATAAGGTTGATGAAAAAATGAAATCTGCATCCAGTTACAAGTTTTACATAGTGAGTTGTCCTAAACAGAGACGTTTTGTATGACACAATCTAAGCGTCGCCATTGTAAGGGGGTTTTCCCGGGTGTTTCACCAGGACAATCCACCGAACTATATAGTGCCGTCTCTAACGCAGATTGGTGGGCGCCAGTCCAACTTTTCCGGAGTTAGACAGAAACCGGCCTCTGGGGAAAATTATCAACCCAGAGGACTTGCGACATGGCCTCTCGCAGTGCCGAGCTAACATCAGCTTGTCACGGTAGAGGGGCGAGGTCCACCAAGTCCGGAGTGTATCATGCGTCGGTGCCACGCGTCTTTTCAGGTCGTGGCATAGCAACAACGTATAATAGCCTCCGCGGCTTTGGATAGGTCCGGATTACTTGCGTATCCTTCGGGACCCCTCAGGGCTTGGGACGTCAAGAGGCTGATCTGACCAAGGGGTTATCTCCCAACTTCCTTACGACCACCCGCACTCTTGACCACCAATTACCGCACTATCAACGGGAGTCGCTTGCCCTTATTACTAACCTGGCGGTGCGTGTCCTGACTGCCAGAATCTTCATATTGCTGTCGACCGAATCACGACTCACTCAGGGGTTCAATGGGGGCCAAGATAACTGTAAGAAGCGAGAGGTTTGTATCTCTCGTCTCAAAGAATCCGTTTTCTCTAATCGGGGGATGCAGGTGCATCTCCCTATGCTCGCCACGATCGATATGCTCGAAGGGACGCCATTTCCCTGGCCTTATGCAAGCCAGTGCCACTAAGCCCGCTCTCACCGAGGTTTACAACCACTCGGCTGAAGCGTCCGCGTGTGACTCTCACGAGATCTCCTAGAGCCTTCCTCCGCCCTAGTCTGGATATCTCGGCGGCGGTGGGAACTACGTTACCCCACTACGGCTAATCAAGCCGACGGGATCACTGGGGCGCTAGTCGTCTCACCTAGCCCTCGGTCTCTAGTCTACCCCGCCATGGCCTGTGGATCCGCTAGGTTGGGATGCCTGTACGTCGTCCTTTAACTCTCCGCCAACAGAGCGGAATCTACATATGGCGATCATCTAATAACGTCCTCCAGACGATGGGGGCGCTGTCTCACCCAGACCCGCTTACCCACGTCCTTCTTTGGTCTTAGCATCTTTCCACAGCCTTATTTCAGCTGTCACCAGGTGGCACTTCATTCGTACTCTACAGTTTTGAATGTCATTTTTACGGGGGTTTCAGCCCTAACGAGAAAATCTCGTTACACCATATATTACGGAGCTGAACAAATTCGAAGTGAAGTTAGCCATTTTTTAGTCAATGAGAAAATCTGCGGCAAACGACTGCAACAAAAATATCCCAAGTGATTTTGGATGTTTTTCAAACCTGAGTTTTGTCATTGGAAATTTAGTTCTCTTGAAATACGCTCTATAGCATCTTCTTTTTGAATCGTCTCGTGAACAGCATAATTGAATTGTCAATACTGTCATTGAAAATTTTGCTAGGCGAAAATTACAGAAGGGAAATTCTATCAGGTCTCCTCGAATGGATCACAATCAGCTCAATCAGTTTTCTGCGTTTATAAACATCTAAAATTGAGATGGAAATTCCTCTTCAATCGATGCATCCCTTAAATTTGCAACATCCTGATATGGCCAGATTGATTTTTAATAAGATGTGCCCGGATAGCTACCACCTATAGTTTTTCACAAATTGAGTTGTTCATCTAATTCGATCGCAAGCAAGGTTATATTTTTAAAAAATATTTTTACATTTCGAGAATTATAAAATTTTACATATTTGGTAATTTTGAAAAACTCAGTGTTCATAATATGAGACGCAAACCGAAATTCTGTATGAAAATTATAGGGGGGGGGGGGGGGAACGGTCGGGAAGTTATTGCTTCGTCCCGTAGAGGGTTAAACCCACATCCCGTTTTTTTTATAACTTCAGCTCATGCTCCTAGTATTCACATAGTATTTATAAATTGCACCGCGTTTTTTTCAATTATATTTTGTGCGTGAGACTAAAAACAAATGGTTCATAATAATTACTTGACAATAATGCTCCATACCTAAGAAGTATGTTTGCAGATTTTGTTTCTTAACTATTTCAAAAGTTAGATTGATGCACAGGAAACAGTCGACTCTACGGGAATGAGGAATCAAGGCTCTGTTTAAAAAATTGATATTCAATAAAACCATGGTTGGCATACTGATTGCATTTAGGACAAAATCTTTAACATAAAAACTTTTTTCTGTTCATGTTTTTAACTATGACTGTTAGCAAAAAAAGTCATAAAACATCAAATGTGCATGTTTACGTGTGGAATGACCTTCACTAGGCACTTTGTTTAGTATCTCCAACCGTTCTTATGATATAGCGATGTAAACAATTAAATTAAATTTGAATAACAGTTAACTATCGGTGTGAGCAAAAAAAGTTATGCAACATCAAATATGTATTTTTGTGTGTGGAATAACTTGCATTGAATAATATATTCCGTATCTTTAACCGTTCTCACGATGCAACGGTATAAACTATTCAATTAGTTAATAACAAAAAAACCGCTAGGTCGATTAAGGTCAAAATCTAATCAGGTCTGAGTTAGGAGAGAACCTATCGAATGAGTATAAGAAAATCCAAATCGGCTAATTTGTTGAAGTGAAATCGTTCGATAAAATTTTGCTCACATATGCACACACACACACACAGTTGGGGCGTTGGCGCCAGTATTTATTTTGAGTCGGTACCGTGCGGATGCATGTCTACCGCTCTCTACGATAATAAATTCCAACTTACCGCGCTTACAGTACAGTGAATTTAAAAGTCTTCTTAACGTTCTGGCACCAACGTGTCGAACTGGAAATCTCTTAAACTTCCTCGGGCTCCAAAAAGGAAAGCCATAATGAGTGCTCCTTTGGAAGACCAAAAAAAAAAAAAACCGTTATGGCACGGTCAATCAGTGCGAGCTCTGAACCCGGTCACCCCAACAATCCTCCGAACACTCGTGACGGGCTTCAAGAGGCTCGAAAACAATCTTCAGTGCCTCCAATAGTCATTGAAAACGACAAATTGGAGACTAAAAACGTAATCAACTTCCTGCAAGTCAACGCATCGGATAAAAACTTCAGGGTGAAATTGAATGGAAACACCGCGATCGTCCATCTGCAAACGACGGAGGATTACAATAAAATCGCAAGTATCCTGAAAAGACAGAATTACCATTTTTACACCTTCGGTCAAAAAGTGAGCGTCCGAAGAAATTCATCATAAAAGGTCTTCCCGCCAGTTTTACTGAACACGAGATTGCAGCCGAAATATCCAAACACGGCATAAAGGTATTATCAGTCCGGCAGTTTGTAACAGCAAACAAGGATGGAGATAGCAGGGAAAATCGGCCACTACCGGTGTTTGCAATTACGGTTGGGCCCGATGTAACCTTGAGCAGCTTTGCTGGTATTCAAACCATTTTCTATCATACTTATAAGATAGAAAAATACCTCAAGACCCAGCAACCGACACAGTGCTTCGGGTGCCAAGAATTTGGACAGGCCAGTCAACACTGTAACTTAAACTAGATGTGTGAAATGTGCAAGCTTTCACGACATCAAAGCCTGCACCGGTAATTCTGTGAAGTGTGCAAACCGTGGCCTAGCTCACACAGCGAGCTACATAGACTGCACCGCGCGAACCAAATTTGTGGAGGCTCAAAAAAAAAAGAAACCAACCACCACCACCACCACCAAGGAGAGCAGAGATGGAACCACCCGCTACCCCACACTCTGCTACGATCCTAAACCTAGAAAGAAACATCAACTTCCTTCAGTCTCCTGCAGCGATCGAGCTACGCCATTATCTATTGCCGCGAAGATGTCTTGGCCCTCCTACGCTTCTTGTTTTCCAACGGCGGAAACCCCAAAAACTAATGTTGGCGCACCCACTACCGAACCGAGAACCATCCCAATGGAGACACTTGTTTCGGGATCGTATTTGAGTAGCACGACAAATTATATTAACACCGCGAAGCAAGTCCTTGACGAGCTAAAAACGCTCAGGATTCCCGAAATCCTCTCAGAGCTTGAAGACATGATTTCCAAACTCCAGAAAGCTGACACCCCCATCCATAGGATCACAATCGTCGCATCCTACACTCACCTGTTCTCATCCGCCTCACTGACACCTTCGATTCTTCCACCAACATACCTAATATATAAGCAATTAATATTTTTGCGCTCAAGCCCAATCTGGACGAGTTATTACACATTGTCCATAGTAACAACATTAAAACTTAGTCTGATTCCAGAGACTAAGCTAAACAGCAAAACGAAGAAAATTGACATTCCAGACTTCTCGCTGATCAGGGAAGACAGAACGGCCAAAGCAGGTAGTGGTGTTGCGGTGGCGATTTACAAGACCTTGAGGTATAAAACTCTACCGCACGATCTCCTGTCGCTCACCAAATACGTGGGAGTAGAGGTCAAAGTAGACAATAAAATAACTAGAATCTACTCGATATATAATCCACCGTATGTCTCACTAGATACAAACCTACTGAGGCACTTACTCTCTCATAGTACTCCAACAATTATTGTTGGAGACTTTAATGCGAAGTACACTGCTTGGACCTCTGCTGGGCCGAACGAATCGGGTAAAAATTCTCACAAATTTTTTGACGGCACGGAAAAAAACTCTGCTCTTTCCAGACGTTCCAACATACTACCCCCATAATTCTAACACTCCTGGTACTATTGACCTCTTATTAACCAACAACATCTCCATCATTAATAATTTCAGCACTCTCTCCGAATCCCCATCCGATCAGCTACCACTGTTTTTCACCCTATTTGGCAAACCAACCTGACCGGAATCATCTAAAATATGAAACTACGCGAAAACCGACTGGAAAAAGTTCAAGGACATCTTAAACGATGAGATTTCTACACCTAACCCGACTTGTAACAACACTGAAGCAATAGATAAACACATAACAAATTCCACCCAAATTATTCAAACAGCCCTGGATTCCTCCACTCCCACCCCCTCATCCAAATCCACCCATACCTCTCTCCCATCCGAAGCAGCCTCCTTAATAAAATTCAGAAACTATATTAGGTCAAGATGGCAAAGAACGCGAAATCGCTACCTTAAATCCGAACTCATTCAGCTGATCAAAAAAATCAAACTTAAATTAATCGAATGGAAACAATCATCTTGGGACAACAAACATAGAAACTTAAACCTGAAAGATCACGCTATTTGGCGCGTAGCTAAATATTTCAGTAACACCGGTAAAAGTAAAATTCCCACACTAAAGTCAAGTAACACACTCCACACAGAAGACCATGAAAAGGCGAATACACTTTATAAATACTACGCAAATATCTGCGAACTATCGGCCTCTCGAGGCAACAAATCTTTTGAACAACAAGTCACAGGTCATATAAAAAAAACTATCCTCAAAGCCCCTATCGAAACTCCCGTCAAATTTCTCACAAATCCCGGTAAAATCATTTCCACCATCAAAACACTAAAAAACTAATCAGCCCCGGGTGTGGATAACATTCTCTCTATAGCACTAAAAAACCTCCCGATCAAAGCAATAAGCCTACTAACAAAGATATATAATGCATGCCTCCTCAAACAATATTTCCCGGAACTCTGGAAAGGAGCGGTGGTCATACCGATTCTCAAGCCTGGAAAGCCCCCCTGGTATCCGGTGAGCTACAGGCCTATTAGCCTCCTACCAGTATTGGCTACACTTTTTGAGCGAATAATTTTAGCTCGTCTGAAAAACCCTATAGAAGAGTTACAACTAATGCCTGAGAATCAATTTCGATTTCACTCAGCACACTCGACCTGCCACCAGCTGGTCAGAATTACGAACGACATAAAAACCGCGAAAGATCGGAAAGAAGATACCGTTCTTCTTCTCCTGGACAGCGAGAAGGCCTTTGATTCTGTTTGGCCCACAGGCCTTATATATGAATTCAACAGCTTAAATGTACCTAAGTATTTATGTAAAATTTTACTATCATATCTTTCAAATAGATATATTCGAGTTCGAGTCGAAACTTCGCTTTCGGAAAAAATTGGAATAGTCGCAGGGGTCCCACAAGGGTCTATCCTCTCCCCCGTACTATTTAACCTGTACATTGCTTCTGATTTTAGCAGAATTCCTAGAAATGTATCTATCGCTGGCTATGCTGATGACATCGCTCTGTACTCAGCTAGCAAATCGATAAACAAAGCTGTTAGCAGAGTCGAAAACGCAGCTGCGCTTACAATCAGTGAGCTTATGAAATGGAAAATTCAAGTAAATACTGCCAAAACAGAAGCAATCTTATTTACTAGCTCCAAGGCCAATGACACCTTGACTATTCGTAGCGATAAAATCACTCCTGTGAACTCTGTCAAATACTTAGGTTTACATATTGATTCCAAACTCCTGTGGAAAAAACACATAGACGAAGTTAAGCTGAAAACTAAAATTATTCTAATAAGATTATATAATCTGCTAAAATCTCCTGCGGTTAGCCAATCCCTAAAACTCAGTTTATACAAAGGGTTAATCAGAGGTATTATCACTTATGGTTAATAGTTATGGTCACTATTATCACGCCTGGCACAATGCAGCCAAAACCCACTTGAATCATCTTTAAATTATCCAAAATAAATTTCTCCGAATAATTGGCAATTTTGAAAGAAGAACCACTATTGTGGAGATACACGATACGCTCGGCATGGCAACCATAGGTGAATTCATCGATAGAATCAATGAGACATTAAAATTTAACCTACAATCCCATCCTAATCCCCAGCTCCAAAACACCAATATTGACAAGAAATCCAATTGGTTCCGCTGACCACCTGTTCGTCCCACCTTCCCGTATATGCCGGTTTTCCCCTCCCCTCATGCAGCCATTACTTATAAGGTTTTTTAGAAGTCATTTTTCCTTATATCGAGTCATCCTGTAAAAATTCACAAAAATTTGTAGTAATGGAAAATTAGGTTAAACTTCGTTCAAATTAGATATAAAGCCAACGGCTGGTGATCTAGAGCGTAGCACTTAATACTGTATATAGTATGTATATATGACAAATGTTAATAAACAATTTGCAAGTTCAAGTTCAAGCGTTCGCGAAGTGGTAGAGTATCTGCGTACTACTCCAAAGGTCCTAGGTTCGCGTCCGGCCGCTGAAGGATATTTTTCAAAAATATGTTCTCATGGAATCCGACCGATGTAGGAACGTTCCGTGTGTGCTATCGGCGGTACCCATAAAATGAGACCGCCCGGCCTAGCGGGACCCTAACCCGTCGCAGGGGGGGGGGGGGGGGGGGGGGCAGGAGGGCGAGTTCCATCATAGGCGCCGGCCATCGTAGCACAGAAGGTTCTGGAGGTTTACCCTCTGTTTAGAAATACGATGGCCTAAAATGGCGAAAGTCGGCCCAAGCCGCATGGGTGGGTGTCCGGTGCGCCCCCTGAAGGAATGCTCAAATGGCCAGTACCCGGGGCGTACAAATGACAGGGACGGAGGCAACAAAACACACTTAGACAAACATGGCGCTAAAAATGGTTGGAAATATTTCTAAGGGTCATGAAACGTGGAGATCAGGTAAAATTGTTGGACATGTTTTTCGATACCTACAATACTTCATGAGATACAGCGTTATAAACAGTTGAAATTGTTAATAACGATAGAACTAATTGTTATTTCACTTTCACACTTCTTTCGGCGAAAAAAAATGAAGAGGTCGATTTTCTGTCAAAGATAATTAATTGATTAATTATGACTGTTACAAAAAAAAGTCGTAAAACATCAAATGCGTATTTCTTGGCGGGGAACAACTTTCATTAAACACTTTTTTTCGTATCTCAAACCGTTATTGCGATGGAGCGATATAAACAATTCCATTTGTTAATAACAAGTGCACGAATAATTTGTTGAAAAAATCACTCCTTTCAGACCTGGACACCACTGCAACGCGTCAAGTAAAAAAAAACTAGGGGTGTGCCCCGTACAGGGCACAAACAAAACTTCCCGATTTGGTATTTCAGTACAGAATAAACGCGCAATCATTGTGATAACCAAACTCAACAGTGATATCAATAATTGAAATTGCGACTAATAATTACTGCACACGATCACTTTAGTTAGATTTTTCAGTTATTCCACTCTTCGACATTTTTCTAGCAATTGTCGACATATTCACTTGTCAAGTATATTCAAGTTTTCCTCGCGATATGATCTAACCGATATCGGAAAAAGTCATATTTAATGTGCAGTTTTGTGTAAGGAACAATCTGGGTAATATGCATTGTGCCCATCTTTCAAATTACTCAGACGACCATACCTCCTTAATTATGCAAATTATGTAAAAAAGGCATTACACATAAAAGGTGTATTTTCATATAGGGAATAATTCTCTTTTAAGAAGTTTCCCGATACCTTCAATATTTTTCCCGGTAGAGCAGTATAAACAATTCCAATTGTTATAGAAATACCATTGTATATACTGCGCGAATCCCATCCAAAGTGTAATATTTTGGATGGAAACAATTCGATTGGGACCGCCATGACTGTGCTGAGTTCATTCGTTCACTCATTACATACATAATTCCTGAGACGGTCATACTTCCTTAATGATGCAAAATATCGGAAAAAGTCATTCTACATAAAATACGTATTTTTATATGGAGAACAACTTTTCTTATATAAATTTTACGCGATCTCCAATAGTTTATGCAATAGAACATTATGAACAATTGAAATTGTTTATAACAATATAAATACTACACCAATTTCATCCAAAATCTAATCCCCTCTAAGTTTCATGGAAATACTTCCATTCCGATATTGATGGTCTCGATAGCTTCATTCGTTCGTGAGAAGCCTAGGATCAAAATTTCGGAAACACACATACATACAGACCACACATACACACACATCGATTCAAAATTTGTTGGGCATTATTTTGGTATACTTAAAAACCCAGTCACGGGATGAAAGGAAAAATATCGATTTCGGGGTCATTACAATAACTTCCCGAAACCGGGAAGTTAACGAGGAAATCCCTCCGGTGGTTCCGCCGAAAGCGTTAAACAAAGTTTTTCGTTTACACACATACGCACACACGTACAGAGACTTTTCTGAAATCACTTCAGAATGATACAAAACGTCCAGAAACGTGAAAATTGCGTCGATCTGGCACTTTTCATTTACGGGGTCATGACAATAACTTTCCTAGATCGGGAAGTTAATAATCGACTAAGTACCGGGTCGATTGCCGCTCGAGTAGAATTTATTTTTTCCCCTAAACAAACTCACGATCCAGCTAACACCAAGTCGATTATCCAAAAAAAAAAGAAACGAGTGGTGTGCAAATGTGTGTGCCCCATACGGGACACAAAACTTCCCGATTCGGTATTTCAGCACAGCATAAGAACGCAACCATGGTGATGAGCAAACCCAACAGCCATATCAACAACTGAACTTGCGACTATTAATTACTGCACGCGATCGATTTAGTTTGATTGCTAAGCCCCATACAAATGTTCAACTGGAATCCGTCCGCCTAGTTACCAGCTGTACCTCTGTACTTTCTTAATTATTCCGCTCTTTGATATCCTTCCCTCAATTCATATTCATTCGCCAAATATATTCTAGTTCAACTCGCGATATACTCTAACCTTTATTGAAAAAAGTCATATTGAATCACTTTTGTATAAGGAACAACCCTGGTGATATGCATTGTTGCTGTATTTGAAATTGCTCAGACAACCATACATCCTTAATTATGCAAATTATGGAAAAAAGTCATAACACAAGTGTATTTTCAAACAAGGAATAATTCCCTTTGTAGAAGTTTCCCGATAACTTTAATATTTTACCCAGTGGAACAGTATAAACAATTACAATTGTTAATAAAAGTTGGAGACGTTTCTAACTCGATATTTGCGATTGAAAGGTAAAATTCGAAACATTTTTGGCGGGGAATTTGAAGTATGAAAAAATTTCGGGACTTTTTCGGAGGGAAACTTGAATTGGAAATCAAATTGAAGACATTTGCGACGGGATATTGGAATTTAGAGGTGAAATCCAGGACATTCTTAATGAGGAATTTGGGTGATGAACAAAACTTTGAGACATCCATCTGGGCGTTGACGGTGTTTGGAGAAACATTTTCAGGACTTTTTTGGCAGGAAATTATATCTATAAAGGAAATTTCAAGGCATTGTTTTGTGCAATTGACGGTTTCCAGAGGAACAGGTCAGGACATTCTTGGCAGACAATTTTGGATGAAGAAAGAATACTTGGAGACGGTCCCTCCGAGAAAATGTGGCGACATACATACTTACATATACACTGAGGAACAAATTTGCTAGCATTAGATTCCACATAGATATATATGGTTCCATTCTCATTTACGTTCGCAACACTCACTGATCCTATATATTGTTCTTTAATTGACCATAACTCCCTAAATATGCGAATTACGGAAGAAAATTACTCAACATAATATGTGTAGTTTGGCACTAGGAATAACTTTCCTTATATAAATTTTTCGCTACCTCCAACTGTTCGCTCAGGAGAATGTTATGAACAATTCTAATTGTTATTAACAATATATAGGCTATACCAATTTTCACCAACATCCAATGAACTCTAAGTTACATGAAGACGCTTCGATTGCAATTTTCATAATTCCAAAAGCTTCATTCGTTCGCGAGCAATCCACGATCAAAATTTGGCCACATACATACAGACATACACACACACATACCTACATAAATCGAACCAGAATTTGTTGGGGATCATTTTAGTACCCTTAAGGTGCCAGTCACCTGTGGAAACAAAAAAAATCGATCTCGGGGTCATTACATTAACTTCCCGAGAATCGGGAAGTTAAAAAGAAGATAGGTTTTTTAGCTTCTTAGAAAAAAAATAAGACCAATCGACTGGGAATCGACTCGGTATTTAGTCGATCGTGGGTAGATCATTCCAGAAATCTGGATCGATCTGTACTCGAAACGTAATCGATATACTACATAAGTCGATTCCACAATTGACCGAGGCTCGAATGGCAATCAACCGATCCGCCATGGTGGCGCCCCCCCCCCCCCCCATTCTGGCCGAGGGAGTTCGGAATAGGTAAGTGATTAAGTGAAATTAATTGTTTCTGACTGTTTGGAATTTTCCCAAATGAAATAATGTAGATAAATGGATTACCCAAACGATTTGGAATCGTTTGCGTCATTTTTAATTTGTAAAAAAAAATTGTCTGCTAATTATACGAGAAAGTCTAATTAATTCGTATAAAATTGGATAATTTTTCCCAAACGCTAAAAATATTGCCCTAAATTTCCCCCAACGATTTCCAAACGAATAGATATAATTAGAATTAAAAACTAATTTTCCATCTGCCGGGTATAGGGGGGTAGTGTTTGGTTGGGCTTCGGTCGTTTCTTCAACAAACAGCGCCGATGAAAAAATAAGAATTTCGTTAACGGAATCTGTATCCGTTATTCTGTGAAGTCATTTCTCCCCTCTTCTACATCGGCGGCGTAGGTTTCTTTCTTGTTTCATGGCTCCCGCGACATTCGTACGCTATCGGGTCGTTGCTTCACGAGGGGAGGGTGCATGAGGCGGTTGCACGAGTAGAAGCCAGCAACCGCAGTAGGAACTAGAAGGTGGTGGTGGTGGTGGTGGGCGCGGACGAGACAACGGGAAAAGGGGATGGGGATGAAGGGGGGTGGGGGGGGGGAGGGGTCACCCCCTTCTTCACCTCATGGTCGAGCGATGAGAACGGTATAGAATCTATCGACGTTTTTACGTAACAAATCAGTCGTAACTGCGCGTGAGTACTGCGACCGTGCGCGGTAGACCAACCAATGAGAGCACGAGCCGATATTCGATATCCGATCACATCATAGGTTCCCGACTGCCGCTTCTGAATCTGCCGGGTCCAATAGTACCCTGGATTAATGGAGGACCATGCTGAGAGAACGACAGTGGAGAACGATTTGTGGTGGACAACTCGCATACCTTTTCATCAAGTTTTTCATCCTTTTTCCATATCAGGGTGAATGAACGCGGCATAGATGTGACGAGAGAAGCTGCTGAAATGTATTGTCTCTTATCCAATACCTTATTTCTACCAATTAATTAAACCTTGAGCTTTCCGGAAATGTTTGGAATATATTTCTTAAATATTAAGAATCTTATTCGATCATCTGGACATATTCACGTAACACCGTCTAGCGAAATTCTCTCTGCACCTTAAGATGGAGCTGATGCTCATCGCATAACATAGGCTAGTGAAAGATATACATTATTCATGCTTCATGATGGGTTCATCACACCTAGAACTGTTTTCGTGTCGAAGATATGAGATAATTATAAAGCCCAATGTGTCATGTACAAACGGAGAAGCAAGTCAAAGGCGTGAGTATATGGAACAATCGATGGGTCAATGTATATATAGATCTGGCATAAGGGTCAAATCTTACATATACTTGCTGTCCTCTCAGACGTCGTTCATTCCCTTACACTCAATTTTTCATCCTCCTACTTATTCCCTTTTTCTGTCCCTCTAACATTGTAAGCCATGATAATTAACCCTTCTATCTTAGGCTTCCCATGTCACTCATTTTCATAACTATACAGACGCTAAAATGACAATATTCTCTACGCTGGTGAAAGGGAATAACCTAGGTGAATCTCTGCACCCACCGCCCTCCTCCTTTTTCCTCGTAGAATCACGTATTCAACTTCTAACCGTTCTTTTTCTTTACCGGGTGTCGTCGGCAGCTTTTCCTCTCATACCGCATACTCCCGTCGCCTCGCTCACCCGTTGCTGTACTGTTCCGTCACATGCGAGGAGCAGAGCGTTACAGTTTTCGTAGCTCGTGGGGACGGAGTGGCGCTGTGGAGATAAAGGTGCCTCTTTAGTTTGGATACCGTTCCCTCACATGTTAATGCACTCATACGCGCGTGGTCGAACATGGGAGCCATTGGGTAACCACTCAAGTGACAAGTCTCCATGCAAGTCTGTAGATGCTGCACCTATCTGCCATATCTCCCTCTCTTCGTCTCTTTCATCATACTGTGTACTTTCCAGTGGCGCAATTATATAAAATTCCGATAGCTCGCGACCTTCGGAAGGTGACCACAACACTCTCTCGGTAAAATTGGCGATGGTATCCTTACAGCAATTTGCCGGATTTCTGCGAGGTAAACCTCCAGTACACCTTGTGCTGAGATGGCAGGTGATGGAAGCAGCCCCCACATCAAGTTGCCTACCCAGTTTATGAGTACCGTCGATAACACGAAAGCAATCCATGAAAAAATACGCGGCTGAGGATTCTTCAATGTTTCTGCCGCGAGTGAAACTTCGATTTCCTTTCACGCATAGGCATCGAATGTTCACGTTTCAAGATTTTTCTAACATTTCTAGACTACTTTAAACAAAATGTCTGTCTCTGTGTGTGCATGTGTGTGTGCACAAATTTTTCGCCTACGATTTCTCGCAACTGAATTATGCGATCGCGGTTCTGAGTGAGTCAACCAACGGGTCTTCACGCAACTTAGATCTGATTGGATTTTCGCTGAACTCGGTCTAGTATATATATTGTATTAACAATTTCAATTAGTTATAGTTTTCTACTTCATACACTGTTTGAGTTACCCCGGAATTCATATGAAAAAAGTTGTTCCCCATATAAAAATATGTATGTTATGTAGAGTGGCTTTGTTCGACAATTTGCATAATTAAGGAGGTATGGTCGTCTGAGAAATTTGAAATACGGGAACAATGCATATCACCAGGGTTGTTCCTTATACAAAAATGCACGTTCAATATGACTTTTGCCAATATAGGTTAGAACATATCGCGAGTTGAACTAGAATATACTTGGCGAATGAAGATGTCGACAATTGCGGGAAGGATGTCAAAAAGCAGGATAATTAAGAAAGTACAGAGGTAGAGAGGAGAACTAGGCGGATGAATTCCAGTTGAATATTTTTATGGGGCCTACAAATCAAACTAAATCGATCCCATGCAGTAATTATTAGTCGCAAGTTCAATTATTGATATCACTATTGGGTTTGCTCATCCAAATGGTTGCGTTCTTGGGCTGTGCGGAAATACCAAATCGGCAAGTTTTGTTTTCGACCGTTCCAGCGTTGGAGCGTTATAAACAATCCGTTGATCACACATTATACGCACACACACCCACAATGGACAAGCCAATTACTACTCAACTCAGATGCTCTCAGAAGACGGGTGCTTTCGGGAATATTTTCACAAATTCAAGCATGCCGATTCCTCGGATTACCCAAAGTGTCCGAGGATTCAGGAAAAAGCGGAACATGTTCTCTTTGCGTGCCCGCGTTTCGACGTCCAACCATCTATATGGGAAAAGAGCGCAGACAAACCCATTAACGCTGGAAATGTTGTGGAAGTTATGCTGTCATCAGAGGCAGCATGGAACGCGATTTCGCAATGGAGGTTCTGCAGGAGCTGCACCGCGAGGAAGCAGATCTTATTACCGTGAACGACCGGGAAGGATTGGCAACTTAGGAAGCTGCGGCTGTCGTCCCCTACGCAACGGAGTATTACTTCGCAGATGCTCCGTCATGATTTGGGGATACTGGGATATAGAAGGTTGTCCTTCTACTAGTTATTCAGGCCAAGGGGTATTGTCCCTTGGTTTTCCTTTATGTTTTTTTTTTTTTTTTTTTTTATCGGTTTGTTGTTATCGACGCATCAACTACAATGGTTCTTAGCGCCGGCTCTGGACTTATTATAGTCGTTAGACGCTCACGACTTTTTCCTTTGTAACACAGTTACGGATGTTATTCGTTCACAATGAGAGTAGGAACATTCAGTTGTAAACAGTTTTTGGTACTCGTCGTATAACTTTTGGGGGTGAACTGTTTTGTACTTTTGTGGTGCCCATTATTTGACTAAATCAAATAATCCAGAAAAAATCCACCGGTACCTGGGCTTGAACCCAGGAACTCTAGATCCGTAGGCGGGCACCTTACCTACTTCACCATACGTGACTTGACTTGACTTGAAAATTGTTTATTAACATTTGTCATATATACATACTATGTACAGTATTAATATCTTAAGTGCTACGTTCTAGATCACCAGCCGTTGGCTTTATATCTAATTTGAAAGAAGTGTAAACTAATTTTTCATTATTACAGATATTTGTGATTATTTACATGATGACTCGATATAAGGAAAAATAACTTCTAAAAAACCTTACAAGTAATGGGTGCATGAGGGGCAGGAGAGAAAAGGATATATGGAAAGGTGGGACAAAACAGGTGGTCAGCGGGACCAATTGGATTTTATGTCAATATTGATGTTTTGGAGCTGGGGATTAGGATGGGATTGTAGCTTAAATTTAAATGTCTCATTTATTCTATCGATAAATTCGCCTATGGTTGTCATGCCGAGCGTTTCGTGTATTTCCACAATAGTCGTTCTTCTTTTAAAATTTCCTATTATTCGTAGGAATTTATTTTGAATCACTTGAAGATGATTCAAGTGCATTTTCGCAGCATTGTGCCAGGCAGGACAACCATAGGTGATAATGGGCCTAATTAACCCTTTGTAGAGAGTAAGTTTGAGGGATTGACTAAGCGCGGGTGATTTTAGCAAATTATATAATCTTACTAGGATAACTTTAGTCTTGACCTTGATTTCAGATATATGCTTTTTCCACAGGAGTTTGGAATCGATGTGTAAGCCTAAATACTTTACAGAGTCGGTTGGTGTGATCTTATCGCTACGAATAGTTAAAGTCGGCTTGGCCTTGGAGCTAGTAAATAAGATTGCTTCTGTTTTAGCAGCATTCACTTGAATTTTCCATTTCGTTAATTCACTGATTGTGAGAGAAGCAGCATTTTCTATTCTTCTAATAGCTTTGTTGATTGATTTGCTAGCTGAGTACAAAGCAATGTCATCAGCATAGCCTGCAATGGATACATTTCTCGGAATTCTGCTAAAAACAGAAGCAATGTACAAGTTGAATAAAACAGGCGAGAGAATAGACCCTTGTGGGACTCCCGCGACAATTTCTATTTTATCCGAAAGCGAAGTTTCGACTCGAACTCGGATATATCTATTTGAGAGATATGATAATAAAATTTTACATATATATTTAGGGACATTTAATCCTTCGAGTTTGTATATAAGGCCTGTGGGCCAAACAGAATCAAAGGCCTTCTCGCTGTCCAGGAGAAGAAGAACGGTGTCTTCTTTCCGGTCTTTCGCGGATTTTATATCATTCGTAATTCTAACCAGCTGGTGGCAGGTCGAGTGTTCTGATCGAAAACCAAATTGATTGATAGGCATTAGTTGTAACTCTTCTATGGGTTTTTTGAGACGAGCTAAAATTATTCGCTCAAAGAGTTTAGCCAATACCGGTAAGAGGCTAATAGGCCTATAGCTCACCGGATGCGAAGGGGGCTTACCGGACTTTAGAATCGGAATGACCACCGCTCCTTTCCAGAGTTCCGGGAAATATTGTCTGAGGAGGCATGCATTGTATATCTTTGTTAGTAAACTTATTGCTTTAATTGGGAGGTTTTTTAGTGCTATATTGGGAATATTATCCACACCCGGGGCAGATTTATTTTTTAATTTTTTGATAGCGGAAGAGATTTCACGGGGATTTGTCAGGGATTTAATGGGAGTTTCGATGCGGGCTTTGAGGATAGTTTTTCTCACATGACCTGTGACTTGTTGTTCAAAAGATTTGTTGCCTCGGGAGGCCGATATTTCGTGTATTGCTGCATAGTGTATGCAGAGTGTATTCGCCTTGTCGTGGTCTTCTGTGTGGAGTGTGTTGTTTGTCTTTAGTGTGGGGATTTTTCGTTTACCGGTATTATTAAAATATTTTGCTACGCGCCAAATAGAGTGATCTTTTAGGTTTATGTTTCTGAGTTTGTTGTCCCAAGATGATTGTTTCCATTCGGTTAATTTAAGTCTGATTTCTTTTATCAGCTGATTGAGTTCGGATTTAAGGTAGCGATTTCGGGTTTTTTGCCATCTTGTCCTAATGTAATTTTTTAGCTTTATTAATGAGGCTATTTCGGGTGGGATAGGAGTGTGGGTGGATTTGGTTGATCGTTTGGGAGTGGAGGAATCCAGGGCT
This sequence comes from Asobara japonica, assembly GCA_026005395.1. NCBI lineage: Eukaryota > Metazoa > Arthropoda > Insecta > Hymenoptera > Braconidae > Asobara > Asobara japonica. The sequence goes on along the minus strand of BQMI01000153.1, from coordinate 1,235,284 downwards.
GTTTGAATGACTTGGGTGAAATGTGTTATGTGTTGATCTATTGCTTGAGTGTTGTTACAAGTCGGGTTTGGTGTAGAAATCTCATCATTTAAGATATCCTTGAACTTATTCCAGTCGGTTTTTGCGTAGTTTAGAATTTTTGATGATTCTGGTGAGGTTGGTCTGCCAAATAGGGAGAAAAACAATGGTAGGTGATCGGATGGGGATTCGGAAAGTGTGGTGAAGTTTTTAATGATAGAGATGTTGTTAGTTAATAAAAGGTCAATAGTACTAGGAGTGTTTGAATTATGAGGGTAGTGTGTGGGAACGTCTGGAAAGAGCAGATTAATTTTTTGTTCCGTCAAAAAATTTGAGAGAATCTTACCTGATTCGTTTGGCCTAGCAGAGGTCCAAGCAGTGTCCTTCGCATTTAGGTCTCCAACAATAATTGTTGGAGTACTATCGGAAAGTAGGTGCCTCAATAGGTTTGTATCTATTGAGACATCCGGTGGATTGTAGATCGAGTAGATCTTCGTTTTTTTATTGTTTACTTGGACCTCTACTCCCACGTATTCGGTGAGCGACAGGAGATCATGCGGAAGAGTTCTATGTGACAAGGTTTTGTGGATCGCCACCGCAACACCACCACCTGCTTTGGCCGTTCTGTCTTCCCTGATCAGCGAGAAGTCTGGGAAGTTAATTTTCTTCGTTTTGCTGTTTAACTTAGTCTCTGAAATCAGACAAATTTTGATGTTATTTCTGTGGACGATGTGTAATAACTCGTCCAGATTAGGTTTGAGCGCAAAAATATTAATTGCTAATATGTTGATTATGTTTGCTAGGGAATCGTAGGTGTGTTTGAGGACGGTAAGAACAGGTGGACATAGGATGCGATGATTGTGATCCTATCAAATGGTGTAAGGGCTGTTTGGAGTTTAGAGCTCATCTCTTTTAGCTCTGAAAGGATTTCGGGAATTCCAAGGGTTGTTAGCTCGTCAAGGACTTGCTTTGCTGTAATTACATAGTTTATAGTTCTACTTAAATGAGATTCGGGAACATGTGTTTCCATTGGGATGGTCCTAGGTTCAGCAGTGGGTGCGATAAGATTCCTTCTCGAGGTTTCCACCGTCGGGAAGAAGGAAGCGTAGGTGGGCCTGGACGTATTGGCAGTAGAACTCGGTATTGGCACTGGGACTGCAGGAGACTGGAGGGACTGGATGTTCCTGTCCAGATTCTGGATCGTGGCCGAGTGAGGTGTAGTGGGCAGTTCCAATGGCGCTATGTTGGGCCTGGCCGATTGAGCTCGTTTTTTCTGAGTTTCCATGAATTTTAGGCGCATGGAACACTCTCTATAGCTGGCTGTGTGGGCGAGTCCGCAGTTTGCACACTTCAGGGTTTTGGAAGTGCAGACTTTTACGTCATGGTTTGACGCACACTTGACGCATCTCAGGTTCAGGTTGCAATGTTGGCTTGCGTGGCCAAATCTCTGGCACCTGAAGCATTGGGTAGGTTGCTGGGATTTTACATATTTTTCTACCTTATACGTGTGGTAGAAAATCGTTTTGATTTCAGCGAAGCTGCTCAAGGTTGTTTCCGGGCCAACCGTGATAGCGAAGATCGGTAATGGCCTGTTTTCTTTGGTGTCTCCGTCTTTGTTTACTTTCACGAACTGGCGAACGGAAAGTACGTTGATGCCGTGTTTTGATAACTCGGCTTGAATTTCGTCTTGTGAAAAACTGCTTGGAAGCCCTTTCAGAATATATTTTTTCGGTCGCTCACTTTTAAGACCGAAAGTGAAGAAATTGATATCTTGCCTTTTCAGGATACTTGCGATTTTGTTGTAGTCCTCGAGCGTTCGTAGATGGACGATCGTGGTACTTCCATTAAATTTCATCTTGAAATTTTTATCTGTGGCGTTGCTCTGCAGAAAATTGATTAATTTTTTTGTCTCCATTTTTTCATTCTCGATGATTAATGGAGGGACAGAGGTTTGTTTTGGAGCCTCTTGAGGTCCATCAGAAGTGTCGGAGGGTTTGGCGAGGCGAGCGGGAACTGAACTCGCGCTAGTCGAAGGTTTCGAAACGGCTTTTTTCGTTTTTTTTGGGTCTTCCATCGGAGGACTCATTTTGGCTTTCCTTTTTGGAGCCAAGGGAATTTTGAGGTTTTTTAAGTTTGACACTTTTGTGCCAAAACTTTTACTCGATTTAGAATTTCACTGTACTATAAGCGCTGTACGTTAGAAATTTATAATTCGCAGAGAGCGGTAGACATGCGTCCGCACGACACCGACTCAAAACAAATACTGACTTCACCATACGACCGGCTGTCCTTTATTGTGTTGGCTTCCTTCTTGCTCTTTTTTTCTTCATCCACAAAATAAAAAAAAACATCCGCACGCACACACACACACACACACAACCTTGAAATGATTTAGAACGCTGTATACTGAGAAAAATGAAAGATCGTAGAGAAAGCTAACAAATGTCGCTACATAAAAAAATATGTCTAATCCGAGACTTTTTTAACTTTCCGATCTAGGCGAAGTTATTGGAATCACCCTGTAAATCAAAAGTGAAATTTTCACTTCTCTCGATGGTTGACGACATCCTGACAAGTTTTCTGAAACATTTTCGTGTGTGCCCGTTTGTAGACATAAAAATTTTGTTGAACGTTTCCTGAAGAACCAATGGACCAATTTGGGTTTTTTTTTTTATCGATGCGTCTCCGTGGTGCCCAGGCCGAAAAGGGCTGCGAAAGTGAAATAACAATTATTTCTATTGTTATTAACAATTGTAATTGTTTATAACGCTGTATCTCACGGAATATTATGGATACCCAGAAACGTGTCCTGTAAATGTTGTTCCTTATAAAATAAACGAGATGTGGGTATGACCCTCTACGGGTCGAAATAATAACTTCCCAATCGTTGCGCTGTATATGGCATATCCACAATTGTGGTCCATGTCTCAAATTATGGACATTGTAAAGTTTTCAAAATTTCTAAATATTAAAAAAAATCATAATTGGTAATATGTAGTAGTTAGATAAACGATACAATTTTAATAACAGTTAATACTATGACAAGTTAATACTATGACTGTTAGCAAAAAAGGTCATAAAACATCAAATATGTATTTTGGTGTGTGGAATAACTTTCATGAAGGAATTTGGTTCGTATCTTTAACCGTTCTCACAATGCAACGATAGAAACTCTTTAATTTGTCAATGACGAAAAAACAGCTGAGTCGATTATGTTCAAAATCTAATAAGGTTTAAGTTAAGGCGAAAATCTATCGAATAAGTACAAGAAAATCCACATCGGATAATTTGTTGAAGAGAAATTGTTCGACAAAATTTTGCTGACATACACACACACACATACACACAGAAAAACATCGCACTAAAAGTGGTCGGAACCGTTTCTAAGGGTCCTGAAACGTGGAAATCGGACAAAATTTCCGATTTCGATTTTCGGATCCAATACAGTTAAAAAGGAAATCGATGCGGTGGTTCCGCCGGCTACGTTAAAGAAAGTATTCGGTCTTGAATACTTCGAAAGACTTTAAATCATTCGAGAAATTACTAAACAAAAACATGAGCGTAAATTCCCCAAAAATGATTATCTCTAGATAGTAAATCTTAGTTTTATTTAACTGAAACTTCTGGTAGATCATAAAAGGGACGGTAGGAATATTTCTGCGGATTTTCCAGAATTACTTAATCTTTGGGAGATCCCCGGTTTTTGTCAAGCAAGTAACGGCAATAGTTGTACAATTAATCGTCTGCAACACTCCCTAGCTTACCTTTTTAAGTTCCCGAGGGGGAAGTTATTGTAATGACCCCGAAAGTGAAAAGTGGCAGATCGCTGAAATTTTCACGTTTCTCGACGTTTTGCATCATCCTGAAGTGATTTCAGAGCAGTGTCTGTATGTGTGTTCGTCCGTATGTGGCAAAATTTTTAATTTCACGTTTACTCGGGAAGTTATTCTAATGACCCCGAAATTGATATCAAGATACGCGATAGCGTATCGGGCCAAGTCCATGTTTCTTACCCCCTCCACTACCGCCAAATTATAAAAATCATATAAAATAAACCGAAACTCCTGGGCGAAAATTATGCTTAGTTACATTATATAATGTATCCATTAGCTGTCCAATGTCCCCTTCAATTAATTTTTTTATAGTCAGTTAGTGCAAAATCCGGTTGCACAGCAACGGGCAATGCTCAATTGTCTGGATTTTAGCGATAGCATTCTGATTATGTGTGACATGTTTCGCGTTGTGTTGGCAACCCTGTCAATCACTTCGCATTGCGAAGTTCTTACATTACCACGCACTCGGTAATTTGAAAGAAAATGAGGACGCTAGATAAGAATGCGAGACCTCGTGGGCTCCTGCGGAACTACAAAACATGGCGGATTTCAGTGTTTTGGTTGACCAAAAATAAATCTCCTGTTTATTTATAAGAAAATAATGAAATGTTCGTGGGTTTTTAGCCGAGATATAATATAAAATCAGTTAAGTGAAGTAAATTACGCATGGATTTTGTAGAAAATCGTTCGTACATTCCAAAATACATAATTTATTTGTTGTACATACGTTATTAAATGTTTACAAACAATTAATTATTTTGTTCTGGATCCTGCCCCGTACCGCGATCCGCGCATGTGCAGTGGCCAATCAGCTGTTCATTACTCCGAATTATGTCTAAAAAATATGGCTCTTGTAGAATTTCACATAACCTGCAATGACCCCGGTTTTTTCTCTCATCCAAGTTAATGTTGCTAATGTAATTGAAGAACTAATCACCTTTCCCCAGGTGCAAAATTCACATTTTCCTGACCAGAAAATTAATGTTTTTTATATTAAGGAATGTGTGAATGTTTAGATAGTTAGGAGAATCGTGTCAGTAGTGCAGTGCAAGTGATTTAACGAAAAATCTGAAATAACTTCTGGAGTAACTTCTTACTGACAAATTGAATTTGAAATTAACAATCTTTCCAGTTGTCGATTTGTAATTATCAATTAATAATGATAAATCCACAATCAAACATTATAAAAATGAAAAGTTAACAATTAGAAATTGCTAACTCTAAATGAACAATGAAAAATCTAACTCTAACTGAACAATTACAACATTGATAATTTACAATTTCAAATTCACAATCAGAAATTGGGAATTACGATGATTTGACAATTGAGAATTCATAACTGAAGATTGAAGATTGTAAATTGTCACTCAGAACTTGGCAAGTAAGAGTTATGAAAAAGAACGACTAACAATTGAAAATTGGAAATTAAAAATCGACAATTGAGAATTGAAGATGGAAAATTGACAATTTAAAATTGAATGCTCATAATGCAAAATTGATGATTAAAAGTTGATATAATGAATTGGAAATTACAAATCGACATCTGGTAAATGACAGTTCAAAACCAACAATTAAAAATTTACCAATAAAACTTGGCAATTGATAACTACGATTGAAAATTAACAATTGAACATTATCAGTTGAAAGTTGCAGCATTGTTAATTCTCAGTACTCAACTCTCAATCCCTAGTTTCAATTACCGATTTTACATTCTCAATTTACCATTGTCAACTTAAATTTGCGATCTTCAATTTTTAAATATTGATTTCCGATTGGCATTATTCAACTGTCATTTTTCAATCTACCCTTGTTACTTACCGATTTCGCATAGCCATTTTTCAATTTAGAACTATCAATTTTTAATTGGGCATTTGAAGTTATCAATTTTGAGATATCAGTTTCCAATTTTTAGGCTTAAGTGCCAATTTTAAATTACCAGCTTTCAGCGGACAATTTTAATTGTTAATTTTGTACCTATCAACTTGCTAATTGTCAATTTTGAGTTGAAAATCACTAATTGAAAATTAAAGATGAGAAATAGACAATTAAAAATTGAATGCTCACAATTGAAAATTGACGTTTGAAGATTACAAATTGACAAATGGAAATCAGCAATGAAATATTGGTAATTGATGACTAAAAATAAAATATTGAAAATTAGAAATCAACAACTCAAATCGAAACGTGAAAATTCTGTCGGCTAAAAACACACGAACATTACATTAATTTTTTATAAATAAACAGGAGATGTACAAAAAAATTAAACAATGTACAACCATGTACTATGGATGTACTATCGACTACATCAAGTACTGTTAGAGGTTTTTTGAAGTTTACAATGTAAGGAAGCCAGTTTCGCATAAGGCGCACACATGTGGTTTGGATATGTACAATTAGCTTGAGTGGGGGGTTGTAACTCTAGCATAGTTAGCGGGAGGGTTGAAAGATAATTAAAACAATCATATTGGTATGTTTTCCTTTTTCAATGGTTGACAATGGTACGTTATTTATAAATTTTTGGTATGCGTAGTTTTTGCAAAAACAATTTATGAAAGAATCACCTATAGTTAGCGTGTAGAAATAATTAGTTGTGTAGAAAATTCAATGGTACACAATGGTAAAATATTATTAACGCTAAAAAAATTGGTTAACTATGGTCAAGTGCAATTTTTACTGATGGGTTCTACAGTTCCATAGTCTATGCTGAACGAGGAGTGGAGGTAAGGCCAAGTGAGAGAGGCTGAAATCCGAAAACGCGCTCGGACGACAGAGGTTAGCTGTCAAAATCAACTCCACATTTTGAGTTTGATGCGTTAAACAATAAATACCCTATTCACATTCAAATCCGAGATAACGTTGGAACATTTTTACAGATTCAATAGAATATATGCGTGGAAGGAGGGAGAGGAAATCAGGATTAGTTAATTAACAATTTTAATTGTTATCTGAGGTGATGGTAGGATTTCTGAATGTCACAAAGCTTGGAAAAAATAGGTGGGCCTTCAGAAAGGCCACTCTGGAGTTGTGTCACCACCTACAAGTACCCAAAAGTTAATTAGAAAATCATGATTAATTAATTAACAATTTTAATCATCATCTGAGATGGTGGCGTTTCTGAATGTAACAAAACTTGGAAAAAATCGGTGGTCATTCAAAAGGCTACTCTGGAGTTTTGTCCCCACCTAAAAGTGCACAAAAGTTAATTAGAAAATCATGATTAATATGAGGTGATGGTGACCTTTCTGAATGTGACAAAACTTGGAAAAAATAGGTGGACCTTCAGAAAGGCCACTCTGGAGTTTTCTTCATAACATAGAAGTACACAAAAGTTGATTAACAATCCATAATTAATTAATCAACAATTATTATTGTCATCTGAGGTGGTGATCCGTCTCTCGAGTGTGACAAAACTTCTAAAAACTCGGTGGACCGTCATTAAAAATCGTGATTAACTAAACAACAATTTTCATCGTCATCTACGGTGATGATTGGTTTCCTGAATGTTACAAAACTTGGAAAAAATAGGTGGACGTTTAGAAAGGGCTCTCTGGAGTTTTGTCACCGCCTAGAAGTGCACAAACGTTGATTAACAAACCACAATTAATTAAACAACAATGATTATTGTCCTCTGAGCAGATGCTAGATTTCTGAATGTGACAAAACTTGGAAAAAATAGGTGGACCTTCAGAAGAATCATATTTGTCTGATAGAAGACATCAAGTTACTTTTCATACTTCATACTTTTCATATATGCTGATGATTTGAAAATCTATCGGGATATGGCAAGAGAAGAAGATGGCCGTATATTGTAATCAGACCTGAATGAGCTGCATAATTAGTGCTTAGTGACTAGTCTTAATCTGGACAGCAATAAATGTGCCAGTTCATGATCTTCAACTGAATAGCCTGAGTTGTCGACGTCTACGAAATGATTTGTCGTTTTTCTATAAAGTGGAAAACGGACTGATCGAATCTCCTGAGATACTTCAAAGTGTGGGTTTCTGCTGTCCAAGGCCTGGATTAAGGAATAATATCCGTTTACTTTATACTGTAAAAACTAGTAAAAATTATATCCAAAAAGGCCCGGGTAATAGAATCGCTGGATCGGTAAATGATTATTGTATGTCACGGAATCTTTTTGGGTGTTCATATCAAATTTTTGCGTCGAATGTTGAATCTCAGATCAAAGACTGTGATAATCTGAAGTGACTCGTGCAATTATAAAGTTACTTCTCAAACTTTGTTTTATCGTACATGATCAGTAACAATTATATGAAAAACTACCAAGAAATACATGAATATTTCCGTTTGTATACAGCCGATTGGCGTTAAAATAAATAAATAAATAATTTGTTCATTAACGTTTGTGCACTTCTAGGTGATGAGGAAACTCCAGAGTGGCCTTCTGAAAGTCCACCTATTTTTTCCGTGCTCGATCATATTCAGAAATGCTACCATCACCTCAGATGACAATTCAAATGGATAATTAATTATTCATGATTTGCTAAAAAACGTTTATGCACTTCTAGGTGGTGACAAAACTCCAGAGAGCCCTTTCTGAAGGTCCAACTATTTTTTCCAAGTTTTGTCAAACTCAGGAAACCAATCATCACCTTAGATGACAATGGAAATTGTTAATTAACTTATCATGGTCTTTATGGAAGGTCCATCCAGTGTTTAGAAGTTTTGCCACACTCGAGAGACCAATCATCACCTCAGATGACAATAATAATTATTAATTAAATAATCCTGATTTGCTCCAGGTCCCTCCACGCGTATATTCCATTGAAACTGTAACAATGGCCTAACGTTATCCCGGATTTGAATGTGAATACGGTATTTATTGTTTGACGCATCAAACTCAAAATTTGGAGGTGATTTTGACAGCTAACCTCTGTCGCTCGACCGCATTTTCGGAGTTCGGCCTCTCTCACTTGGCCTTACCCCCACTCCTCGTTCAGCATAGACTCCGGAAGTGTAGAACCCATCAGTAAAAATTGCACTTGACCATAGTTAAGAAATTCGTTTAGCGTTCATAATATTTTACCGTTGTGTACCATTGAATTCTCTACAAAACCGATTTTTTAAAGGTTTTTGCATCAATCCCCCCCGCTAACTATAGGTTGTTTTTTCATAAATTGTTTTTGCAAAAACTACGCATACTAAAAATTTATAAATAACGTACCATTGTTCACCATTGAAAAGGGAAAAGAGACCAATATGATTGTTTTAATTATCTTCCAACCCCCCCGTTAACTATGGTGAAGTGAGGTTGTACCCCCCCTTTTATCATTGTAACCCTCTGGCGACAGAATTTGGAAGGTCTCCTGCGAAACTCCCTAAGTGAAACCTAAAGATTGTAGGTTGACAATTGAAAATCGTCAGTTAAGAATTGGTAATGGACAACTGAAGATTGAAAATTGCTAATTAAACATAGATGATGGAAAATTGAGAGTTAAAACTCGAATGTTGACAATTTTGAATTGTTAAATGAGAATTCAAAATCGCTTGTAAACTGTAAATTTTCAATTATTAATAGTCAGTGTAAATTTTCATAAGTTTCGATTGTCAATTTCCTCATTTCCATTCTAAGTTTCAATTGTCATATTTAAAAATTGACGATTGCAAATTCAAAGTTGACAACGATAAATTGAGAATGTAAAATCAGTATTTGAAACTGGGGATTGAGAGTTAAGCATTAAGAATTAACAATGTTGCAACTTTCAACTGACAATGTTCAATTGTTAATTTTCAATCGTAGTTATCAATTGCCAAGTTCTATTGGTAAATTTTTAATTGTTGGTTTTGAACTGTCAATTATCAGATGTCGATTTTTAATTGCCAATTAATTTTATTTAGCAACTTTTAAAAATTTCTAAAAATTTGAGAGAATCTTACCTGATTCGTTCGGCCTAGCAGAGGCCCAAGCAGTGTCCTTCGCGTCGAAGTCTCCAATAATAATTGTTGGAGTACTATCGGAGGGTAGGTGCCTCAAAAGATTTGTATCTAGTGAGACATCCGGTGGATTATAAATTGAGTAGATCTTCGTTATTCTATTGTCCACTTGGACCTCTACTCCCACGTATTCGGTGAGGGACAGGAGATCATGCGGGAGTGTTCTATGTCTCAAGGTTTTGTGGATCGCCACCGCAACACCACCACCTGCTTTGGCCGTTCTGTCTTCCTTGATCAGCGAGAAGTCAGGAACGTTTATTTTCTTCGTTTTGCTGTTTAGCTTAGTCTCGGAAATCAGACAAATTTTAATGTTATTGCTATGGACCATGTGTAATACCTCGTCCAGATTGGGCTTGAGCGCAAAAATATTAATTGCTAATATGTTGGTTATGTTTGCGGGGGAATCGTAGGTGTTTCTGAGGACGGTGAGAATAGGTGAGCATAGGATGCGATGATTGTGATCCTATCAATGGGGGTGTCAGCCATCTGGAGTTTAGAGATCATATCTTTGAGCTCTGAGAGGATTTCGGGGATTCGGAGGGTTTTTAGCTCGTTCAGGACTTGCTTCGCTGTATTAATATAATTTTTAGTGGTACTTAAATATGATTCTGGAACATGTGTCTCCATTGGGATGATCCTATGTTCAGCAGTGGGTACGGCAGCGTTCCTTCTCGAGGTTTCCACCGTTGGGAAGAAAGAAGCGTAGGTGGGCCTGGACGTGTTGGCAGTAGAAATCGGAGTGGGCACTGCAACTGCAGGAGACTGGAGGAAATGGAGGTTCCTTTCCAGATTCTGGATCGCAGGCAAGTGAGGTGTAGCGGGAAATTCCAATGGCACTATGCTGGGCCTGGCCGACTGTGCTCGTTTTTTCTGAGTTTCCATGAATTTTAGGCGCATGGAACACTCTCTATAACTGGCCGTGTGAGCTAGTCCGCAGTTCGCGCACTTAAGAGTTTTCGAAGTGCAGGCGTTGAGGTCACGGTTTGACGCACACTTTACGGTTTGGCGAACGGAAAGTACGTTGATGCAATTTCGTCTTCTGAGATCCTGCTTGGAAGCTTTTTCAAAATATATTTTTTCGGCCGCTCACTTTTAAGACCGAAAGTGAAAAAACTGATGTTTTGCCTTTTCAGGATACTTGCGATTTTGTTGTAGTCCTCGTTCGTTCATAGATGGACGATCGTGGTACTTCCATTAAATTTCATCTTGAATTTTTTATCGGCGGCGTTGCTCTGCAGAAAATTGATTAATTTTTTTGTCTCCAGTTTTTCTTTCTCGATGATTAATGGAGGGACAGAAGTTTGTTTTGGAGTCTCTTGAGGTCCATCTGAAGTGTCGCAAGGTTTGGCGAGGCGAGCGGGAACTGGACTCGCACTAGTCGAAGGTTTCGTAACGGCTATTTTCGTTTTTTTGGGGTCTTCCACCGGAGGACTCATTTTGGCTTTCCTTTTTGGGGCCAAGGGAATTTCAAAGTTTTTTAATTTTGACACTTTTCTGCCAAAACTTTTGCTCGATTTAGAATTTCACTGTACTATTAGCGCTGTACGTTTGAAATTTATATTTCGCAGAGAGCGGTCGATATGGATCCGCACGACACCGACTGAAAACAAATACACGGCCACCACACCATCCTCGTTACGGTATGTTGAAAAACCCTATGTAACCCTTAGCCACATTATTTTTCAATTTCTTAATTTTATCCATCGATTATGTTCGGTTCGTTGACGTGATAGTCGTCAAAAAATAAAGTTCGACCCTTTCCTGGGGTTTTAAATTCCAGGTATACCGATAGGTACGTCACCGATGTTTACCGAACTGCTGCGAGCGGAAAGTGAGCCGAAAGCAGGAATTCGTTTAGCTTAAGGACAGGAATAATTACGACACAATTCACTTAAACTCTGATATATTTTGAAGTCAATAAAATGTAATCGATTGAAAATACTAAAATTTTACACGGATCACAAAATTGAGATTGTCCAAAAATATAACACGGATTAAATGTTCGGGGAATACTGAGTTTAGCTTTACGAATGCTGATTACAAACAATATAGAAAAAGTTAGGCAAATAATATTGCACTTGAAAATCGAATACTTGGTTTCTAGCCAAAGCGGAGATCAAGGTATTAGTTCTTGTCTCGCTGAAGTCTTACTCGTAACTAACTTAAGTTTATCCAAAATTCTAGGTTTACAAAAAATGACAGAGTGAGGGTAGAGAGGGTGGTACCAAGTAGAGAGAGGGTAGCCAAATTTGTCTCATTGGTGGAAACATAGTAAAAAAAGGCGTGAATCCATTGGGGGCTACATTGCAAACCCAAAATACCGTTAGGTTTTTCATTAACGATGGAGTGCAAAAAAAAAGGTCGCTTTAAATATCATTTGTTAATATTGAGACCGAACACGCTCCCCTTTTCCAGAAATGAATCATTGATCGAAACAATAATGTCTAATGATAAGCCTAAATAACATACTGGATACTGATTAACATAATTCAAATTAAAGTGGGAACACTTCCTGATATAATCATATCTGAGCAACGCATTTAACAATTGAATTGAATGAGATGATTATATTGAGGAAATTCAACTTAATGTCCGTTATAATTTTTTCTTAATTTCTAGATTGTCACACAACAGCGCCGAAAGTTTTCTAATGTTTCTATCATATTCGCCCTTAGCTGTTTTCACTCTAACGACACGAATGACGCCGTCATCTCCTGGATACACTTGAATCACCCGACCTAGACACCATTCTCGGGGCGGCAGGTTGTCCTCGCGCAGAATAACCATAGAACCCTCCTTAATATCATGGCTACCTTGATGCCACTTATGACGCAGATTTTGTTCATTCATGTACTCCTTGTGCCATCTCTTCCAGAACTCCTGTTGTTTCTTCTGAATGAATTCCCATGCAGACAACCTATTGTCTCGTGTCTCTTCAAAATCGGGTTCAGGTAAACTCATTAAAGAATCGCCAGTAAGGAAATTACCAGGAGTTAATGCTATCAAATCATTGGGACCGGTAGAGATAGGAGTGAGAGGACGGGAATTCAAGGTTGCCTCGATTTCGCCTACGAGAGTGTTAAATTGTTCGAGAGTAACCAAGTCATTGCAAACCCTTTTCAAGTGATGTTTGAATGACTTAACGCCGGCTTCCCACAAAGCTCCAAAGTGGGGAGAGAGAGGCGGAGTGAAGCGCCATACGATTCCCTTGTCAGCTAGATGTCCATGAATTCTCTCGTTGTGATCCTTCGATTGTAGAAATGAGTACAATTCCTTGATCTCATTATTAGCTCCAATGAAGTTCGTTAACTCAGAAGAGAGGCCAAAGGTAACAGTGTTTAACTGAAAAATCTTTTCAACTCCATTTTCATCTCGCCACCAGATCCGCTGATTTACGATCTTCTTCTCTGATCATGAATTTTCTGTACATTTTTTCGATATCAGCAGTCAGCACATATTGATGTGTGAGGAATCGAGTTAGAAGAGAAAAAATATCCTCTTGAATGGTGGGCCCGGTCATTAGGGTTAAGCGAGACGATTTGTCCCTTGGGCGGACCCATCGAACACCACTCGGACCTTTGTTGTTAGGCTCGTTGCTTTTATGACCGCATGGTGTGGTAGGTAGAAACCTTTCTCTCCTTGGGGGTCCTCTTCAATAGCTGACATGTGCCCCAGGTCAATGTACTCTAGTAAAACAGCTGAGTACTGCTTTTCAAATTCGGCATTGCGTTTGAATTTCCGCAATAGACTTTTGAAGCGATTTTTAGCGATTTCCCGGGAATGTCCGGGTTCATCTTGTTTGCCGGTGAAAGGTAAAGCGACTGTGTAGCGTCCAGATGCATCTCGCGTGACATGTTGTTGAAAATGAGCTTCACATGCATGTTCTTCTTTGGACAAGTGTTTTGCCGTTTGAACATCATCCATCTCCCAAAAATTCTTCAATTGACTTTCGACAGTAGTGAGATAAGAATGTACTGGCAATTTTCGGTTAGAAGATTTATAGGAGACTGTACTTCCTCCAAGGATCCATCCCAAGCGAGTCTCTTGTAGAATCTTATCAGGATCGTTGGGGCCATTTAATTGAATCTGGCCTTGACAAATTAAAGCTAGTGTGGTACCGACGCTTAATAACATGTCGACTGGTGCGGGATGATCGAATGTAGGATCAGCTAATCGTAGGTGCTTAGGGATACCGAAAGTATTTCGGTCGATGGCTTGGACAGGAAAGAGATTACCAATTTTAGGTACCATAAGGCAATTGAGTGTCCTGGTGTAATCGTTGATCCTAGAATTTATCGTTGCCGTCACCACGTAATTCGTTGAGGATTGAGAGTTGGTCATGGCTTCGATTGAGATTTCTAGCTTCTCGAGAGGTAAATCGAATCTTTTTGCTGGATCTTCGGTCATAAAGTTCGAGCTCGACCCAGTGTCCAAAATTGTACGACATCGAATTTGCTTGTTGTCCTTGTTCAACACGTTGATCACTGCGGTGACAATGGCTTCCCTGTGCGGCATAGAGGCTACGAGTGCGGTCACTGCAGGTATATCCGATGCAACGGGTGGTTCTAGTCATGCCGTAGGTACCTCAGCAGGTTGTAAATTTGCTTCGGACAAATGCACTAATGCGTTATGACGTTTTTTGCATATTGTGCAGGTAGATGAGGCTGTGCAGTATTTAGTCCAATGATTGCCTTTGAAACAATTTAAACATAAATGTAATTCGCGGCATCTTGCAATTCGATCAGGAATACTTAGTGCCAGGAATTTTTCGCACTTATCAATGCTATGCTGTTCCTTGCAAATACGGCATTCGTTGGTTCCTGCGGAAGTTAATAATGTTTGAACACTTTCACTCGTACGACCATAACCCTTATTGCCTCCAGGCCTTGATTTAGTTTGTGGAGTAGGTGTTGAACCGCTGGCTTGACTCCCCGTTGATGGTTTAATGGATGTCAAACAATTTGCTTGTTCTCTCAAAAAGGTCAATCCATCTTCATAATTGGGTATCTGAAGCGTTTTTTCCGATCGATTCCATTCTTTCTCGGTGTCTTTATTTAATTTACCAACGAAATTTATCAAAATAAGGTAAGAGAGCATGGTATTCCACCCGTCAATATTCTCGCCCATCGCTTGCATAGCGTAAATTTGAGTTTGAATGTGATTAATTAATTGACGAATTTCTTCCGCGGAACTCTTCTTCATTGTAGGAGTATTTAAAAGCAGTTCACAATGACGAAAGAGGAGAACGTATTCATTATCTTACGTGGAAATGAGCATTTCCCAAGCCACTGTATAATTTGCAGGAGTGGTTTGGAATGAGTTGATCATTTTTCCTGCTTCTCCCGTGAGAGTTCTTTTCAATAGATCAAACCGTTGATAGTCTGATAGGCCTTGGCGTTCGTGAATCGTTACCTTAAACCAATGGCGATATGACCGCCAATTTTCAAGTGCCCCGTCAAATTTCTTTATTTCTGCCTTCGGTAAAGATGATAGATAATTTGCTGATGCTGTGTACGAAGGTTGCGATTGCGAAACTACGGGAGCGGCAGCAGCGATCTCAGCTTCACGATGCGGATTTCTGAATTTTCTGATGAGGACCATCATTTCTTCATAGTCATACATAATCTTCTCCGATTCTTCTTCATGGTTCCGGTCGGGTTCAATGTCTAGCAGTTGTGTTTCCATGGAGGGAAGTTTTGCTTTTTGTTCATCGATCTTTTTAAGGTTTACCTGAATGTGTTCTTCAGTTGCATAGACCCCCGAATTTATCATGAATTTTTTCGTCGTGTGATTCGGGATTTAAGTACACCACGAGCGTGAACAAGTGTGTTTCGTTGCTCTTGTTGTTCGGGTGTTAACGCGACCATTGTTTATCGAGATCGGGAGGCTCGAGTAAAGGATTTTGAGGAGGAGGGACTGACGATTCGAATAAATAATGAGCTTACCGTTGATGACCAGCAATGCTCCGGAAGTAGGTGGATTCGATGACGACGTCACAGCTGCTCGATGACCATGGATTCCGGTTCTCTGCACGCAGTTGGGTTTTGACAATATTCCTCCTCAGGATATGCACTCGTGAATTGTTTTTATTTTTAAATTTGTGAGAATCAATTTCTGACGCAATTGAGTAACAGAAACTTTAATTTTTACACGATGATTCAGAGGTCACTCAGATTTACTTGAACTCAATGTCTTGTAAAATTTTGATGTGTTAATTAAGTCTCTTTTTCACCATTTGATTATTACTGAGTTACAAAATGACTTCGATTTAATGCACTGCACTAGTTTTTGAACCAAAAATCCGGCTCGAAGGACCATAAAATGTTCGGTTCGTTGACGCGATAGTCGTCAAAAAATAAAGTTCGACCCTTTCCTGGGGTTGTAAATTCCAGGTATACCGATAGGTACGTCACCGATGTTTACCGAACTGCTGCGAGCGGAAAGTGAGCCGAAAGCAGGAATTCGTTTAGCTTAAGGAAAGGAATAATTACGACACAATTCACTTAAACTCTGATATATTTTAAAGTCAATAAAATGTAATCGATGGAAAATACTGAAATTTTACACGGATCACAAAATTGAGATTGTCCAAAAATATAACACGGATTAAATGTTCGAGGAATACTGAGTTTAGCTTTACGAATGCTGATTACAAATAATATAGAAAAAGTTAGGCAAATAATATTGCACTTGAAAATCGAATACTTGGTTTCTAGCCAAAGCGGAGATCAAGGTCTTAGTTCTTGTCTCGCTGAAGTCTTACTCGTAACTAACTTAAGTTTATCCAAAATTCTAGGTTTACAAAAAATGAAAGAGTGAGGGTAGAGAGGGTGGTACCAAGTAGAGAGAGGGTAGCCAAATTTGTCTCATTGGTGGAAACATAGTAAAAAAAGGCGTGAATCTATTAGGGGCTGCATTGCAAACCCAAAATACCGTTAGGTTTTTCATTAACGATGGAGTGCAAAAAAAAAGGTCGCTTTAAATATCATTTGTTAATATTGAGACCGAACAGATTAGTTCAATGAATGGATTTGCTATCAAATTGTTGTGATTAAATTTAAATTTTTAATACAATAATGAGTGGATAATTAAGCCCTGACCGCCCATCCTCAGCCCAGCATTGGCCCAGATGCGGCGACCAGGGCCTCCACCAAATCCTGGCTACGAACTTCGGCCACTCTTTGGCCCAAGCTTGGAGCCCAAGGCTTGACAGCCCAAGCCTGTCCCAGAGCCAACCTGTTTCCTGAGCACTGGCGTTTCCTACCTGGGGAGGGGACTCATTTATTCACAATATATGTGCTCAGATTTATGTATGAGTTTACGAGGTGCCGCCTAGAACGATGATTTTCTACATATCTTGGTGCAAATGAATTGCCTCTGGCAACCAATGAGTTCCAGGACTGGCTCAGTCTCGGGTGGACCATGGCAGACAACTCCTGTCCCCCAAAGTTTTCCGTGACTTGGGTGCGAGTGCTGGCCGAACTTTGGGCCAACCTCGGGGACCAAGCCCTGGCATAGCCGTGCCAGCCTTGGCCCATTTCCTGAGCATCGGCGTTTCCCACCTGGGGTCCAAGCAATTTGAAATTTGGGAACAACGCATATCACCAGGGTCGTTCCTTATACAAAAATGCACATTCAGTACGACTTTTTTCAATATAGGTTAAAACATATCGCGAGTTGAACTAGAATATACTTGGTGAATGAATATGTCGACAATTGCGGGAAGGATGTCAAAGAGCGGGATCATTAGGAACGTACAGAGGTAGAGAGGGTAGCTAGGCGGACGAATTTCCGTTGAATATCTTTATGCGGCTTAAAAATTAACTAAATCGATCGCGTACAGTAATTATTAGTCACCAGTTCAATTATTGATATCACTGTTGAGTTTGCTCATCACCATGGTTGCATGCTTATGCTGTGTTGAAATACCAAATCGGGAAGTTTTGTTTGTGCCCCGTAAGGGGCACACACATTTGCACACCACTAGTTCGTTTATGTTTTCTCGGAAACGGATCGTGCGATTCGATTAATTTTTCTTGTCAAACGTTGCGTCTCCGTGTAACTTAGGGTTGATTAGATTTTTGATCGAATCCATCCAGTAGTTCCCCTGTTTTTGAGAAATCTATGTTAAGCAAAAATCGAAAATAGTAATAATGAACGTTCATTCACACAAAAATGTTGTAATCCAGGTACTCAATGTCACAGTTGAAATATATCAGCACATTTTATAACTGATTAAATTTTGAGTAAAAGTGGTCCAGTACTTATATTGTTATTAACAATGTCAATTGTTTATAATGCTTTACTGCATAAACTATTAGAGTTAGCGCAAAATTTATATGAGAAAAGCTGTTTTCGATATAAAAATACGTATTTTGTATGGAATGCCTTTTTTCGATAATTTGCATAATTTAGTAGGTATAGCAGCCTCCACAATTATGTATGTAATAAGTGAACGAATGGACCCACCCGTGTAGAAATCACGCCGCTCAAACTCCGCTTGCCGCTCCACCCCAGGTTGCTATTGAGTCGCGCTGGCTCGGCTCAACCTCCGCGCCAGATCTCCCGTATACTTATAAGTCGTAAGCGGAGGTTGAGCGGCGAGCGGTAATTGAGTAGCGGAGGTGCGGCGGCAACCGCATTTTTCTCCCCGATGAAAATCGTTCGTTCCGATGAGTTATTCTCAGAACAACGCATATTCAATTTCATCTCATTTTTTAATGCAAAAAATATCATGAAAAGCGTTTCGTGGCCAAAATCGAAGTAAAAAATGAGATGAAATTGAATATGCGTAGGGTTCTGAGAACAACTCATCGAAATGAATGATTTTCATTGGGGTGAAAAATGTAGTTGCCATTAAAAAAAAAGCTCTTTGTGCTTGCAGCTTGCAAGCGCGAACTTAAAAGCTTGAAATAATGAGCCAATCGGATGTCCCCTTCAGAACCCTACAATTTTTGGTTGAAATATTTTTTTGTTACATGGCGCTGTTGAAAGATATTTAGGCGCAATTTTTCAAATGGAACACCCTGTATACGGCACGAATTGCATCCAAAATCTAATTATTTCTAAGTTATATGGAAACGCTCCGAACGCGACCTTGAGAACTTCCATAACTTCATTCGTTCATGAGAAATCGTTATGCAAAATTTTGTACACATATATGTACACATACACACACACAAACGCCAACTTAGAATTTGACGGAGATCATTTCGGTATACCTAAAACCCTAGTTAGATAGTGAAAGCACAAATTTCGATTTTGGGTGCATTACAATAACTTCCCGAATAATCCGGAAGTTAAAAAATTGTAGTTAGTTAGCGTCGAGAAAGCGCAAAGATAAGACATTATTCTTTGTACTCTGTTAAATTTAGGTGTGAAAATTCAAATATCCTCTACGTATCTAAACCTAACTTATCGCAACAGTTTAACATCATTTAGTAATCATATTGAACTCTGTGTACAAATTTTCACCTATTATATGAGAATATATTTCTTATCACTTAGTGTTTGACTCCAAATTGTGCGTAATTCAGTCAAACAACTTTCAAGCTTTATCGGCCATTTTCGGCTTACTATCCGCTTATGACAAATTCGGGAAGTTGTGTCTCAGTACTGTCAAAGCATACCTGAGATTTACGACCTCAAGCAAGAGGCGAACTTTTGATTTCGACACACGCTGTGACTACGCCGAATACATTTTTTGTTTACACACATACACACACACACACGCACACGAAACCTAACTGCCGAAACCAAGGGTGCCAAGGGTGGACTCCCTATAACAGCCTACGAAGCAAACATGGACAGTGATGATAAAACACGTGTATACCAAGCGGACAACCCCCAAAAGAGAAATTCCGCAGTCGGTTCGGCTCACGTGGAAGCGCTGATGGCCGGCGCTGGCTCCTCGGATTGTGGGAAGAGCAAAATATCACTTGATCGTCCCCGGGTGGCCCGCTTGGACCAAATGTTACAAGTGGATTCCGAAATCCCACCACGACTGTATAGGATCACGAGGGAAAAAAGCTCAAAAGTGCTCTAACAACGTCACCCATGAATGTCCAGGAGCTGGTGAGTAATGAGACTTAGTTAAGTGGAAACAGGGCCACGGACGAGGTATCGAATCTTGAGATAGAAGACGATGAAAGTGTTTGGGAGAAAAGCAAAAGCCGAAAGAAAAAACGGAGGCTGTCCCGAAACCCCCCAGGAGTTACGCAGAGTAAACCTCAGCCGAAAAAGTACACAGCAATCGGACCGGCTGCGCTGATTATTCGTCCGACCGGTACGGAGATGTAGTCGGAAATTTTGGGCCGAATAAAGAAAGACCAGAGCGTCTATGCGGCTAGCGCATGTGTGGACAAAATCCGCAGAATACCCGCACGTGATCTCCTGTTAATTCTTTCCAGAGGAAAGAAGGAGCAAACCATTGAGCTGGAGAAGGCCTTGGTTGAATCCCTTAAAAATGATGCGACAGTCCTCAATAAAGGACCAAACGTAGTACCGGAAATTAGAGACCTCGATGAGGTCGCAAACTAAAGAGAATATTTTCGATGCCTTGAGAAAAGCTAACGGCGCGGATAGTGACATCCCACTGAGTGCCATAAGGTCCCTTGGGAAATCATACAGAAGAACATAATTAGCTACAGTAATACTTCATACAGCTACGGCAGAGAACATATTGAGCAAGGGCAGTAAAATACCAATAAGCCTAATAAGTATATGCCCGTCTTGTGACAGTGGTCAAGCCCATAAAGTGCTTCAAGTGCTGGCACTACGAGCCTCTCGCCATTAATTGTAAGGGCCCTGTTGACAGATGAGAACTGCGTCACAAGTGCGGCGAAAAAGGACACACACTGAATGCAACGCGTCTCTAAAATGCATTCTATGCGTCGAACGGGAGCCTACGAATGATCATGCCCATATAGCTGGTACCACCAAGTGCGCGGTCTACCAGTGTGCACTTCAGAAGATCCGTATGAAACCACAGTGCGAGTGTTGCAAATGAACCTTGCCCACTGTGCGGTCGCACAGGATCTGCTGACGCAGACCGTCCGGGAGCTGAAGATTGATGTTGCCGTCATTTCAGAACCATATGGAAGCCTATATACGCAAGCTTGGGTTAACGATATTAGCCATAAAGCCGCCATTTGGTCTTGCGGTGCTTTGCCGTCTGAAGGATACGACCGTAACGAACAGTCGGGATTTGTGGTGTCGAAGGTGAATGGTATCTATTTTTATAGCTGTTATGCACCACCAAGCTTTTGTTATAAAGACTTCGCAGCATTTCTAGATAGACTCGTGGTGGATGCGAAACAGCATTTCCCGGTGGCCATTGCGGGGGATTTCAATTCCTGGGCAGTTGACTGGGGTAGCAAGGAGACGAATCAGCGAGGACGTGCTTTACTAGAAGCCTTCTCGACTTTAGATGTTGTCCTATTGAACAATGGAAGTGAACCAACATTTCGCAGAGGACAAGCGAGCTCAATTATAAATTTCACCGTCGTCAGCAGCACCCTGATCAAAGAAAAAAGTGCATGGGAGGTACCCGAGATCTACACTGCCAGTGATCATCGAGCGGTACTCTGGGAGGTGTCGGTTGATCGGAGGTCCGCGCCCACACCGAATAAAACAAACGAAATCGGCTGGAATGTGAGAAAATTCGACATCACCAGTCTTCTTCAGGCATTAAAGATCGACCCGGTAAGTGGTAGAAATGCCACCGACAAAGGGAGTGGAGTCATGCGAAGAGTCACCAATGCCTGGGACGCGATTATCCCCAGGAAAGTCGGTGGACACCGACGGCCATCGGTGTATTGGTTGAGCGATGGAATAGCTATACTTCGCAAGGAATGCTTCGCAACGGGGAGATCTTGGCAATGTGCAAGGAAGAAATCCAATTCCGAAAGCCTTGAAGTAATGTATAAAGCGGCTAAGCGTTCGCTCACTAAGGCCATAAAGCTTCGGAAACGAGACTGCTGGAACGAGCTGTTGGAGGAAGTGAAAAGGGATCCTTGGGGCAGGCCGTACCGTTGGTTATGCCACGTACTTCTCCCGACAACAGAGACTCGTACTTCTCCCGACGGAGAAAAAATCAGCGGACGAGCCATCATCATATCGTCCACTCTGTATGCGGGATACGGCCGGCAACATTCTGGAGCGCATAATACACCAGAGAATTGTGGCAGCGGTGGAATCTCCGTTGGCCGACCGCCAATATGCTTTTAGGCGACGACGATCTACGTTGAATGCTATTGACCTCGTGGTAAGAACAGCGAAGAAAGCGATTGAGGTAGGATGATGGATAGGAGGTCTGTAACACTACTCTTTGCTTCTTACTCTGGACGTCAAGAACGCTTTCAACTCAGTACTCTGAGATTGCATCCGCGTGGAATTATCGAAGCTATTAGTACCGGCATATTTCCGAAAGATGGTAAGTAATTTGTTCACTGACAGAGTTCTTAAGTAAGACAGAGAAGTAGGCCCCACAACATATAAGGTGACTCTGGTTGTACCTCAAGGTGCCGTGGTGGGACATCTGTGGAATATCGTATACGACGAACTGCTGAAACTGGCATAGCCGACGGGGGCAAAGCTCGTGGCTTATGCAAATGACGTGGCTATAATCATGGTGGAAAACGTCTATTCACGCTTCAGCTCATCTTTGAGAATGTTTTTAACAAAATACGGAAATAGATGGACTCGATTGGTCTACAACTTACAGAGCATAAGACTGAGGCATTACTCATCACGAGCTGAAAGAAACTAGAGGCAATCTCCCTGCAAGTCGGCGAGCACGAAATAACTTTCCAGCCCTCTATACGGTAACAAGGAATTATGATTGATGCCCTATTCAGTTTTAGACAACAAGCCCAACATGGAAGCAGTAAGGCGGGTGCAGAGAGGACTGCTCTTGCAAGACTAATGCAAGACTCTTGCTGTCATCAGTTGTCACGTCGGTATTAACATATGGTATCCATATATGGACTGATGCACTACGAAGTCAAGCAGCACGACGGCAAGTTATTCCAGTGTACAGGCTAAGTGCCCTTACAGTAGCTGGCGCATACCCGACAGTATCCAATGAAGCAGTGTGTGTCATTGCTGGGATGATACCTATCGAATTTCTAGCGGAGGAGCTGAGGCGCCTCTACACACGCAAAAGATCAACTGAGCTGAGCCCAGTGGAACTGCGGAGAGAAGAACCTAACCACAGCATCAAGCGATCACAGCTACAGTGGGAAGCCTCGAGCAAAGGCCGGTGGGCTCATCGAGTTATTCCGAAGCTGGATGTTTGGCTTGAACGATCACATGGTCAACTCAATTACTACCTAACCCAGATGCTCTCAGGACATAATTTTCCTCCATAAACTGTTAGAGTTAGCGTAAAATTCATATAAGAAAAGTTGTTTGCCATATAAAAATACGTATTTTATGTATTACGCCTTTTTTCGATAATTTGCATAATTAAGGAGGTATAGCAGTCTCCACAATTATGTATGTAATAAGTGAACGAATGGAACGAGCGCTTTGAGCGCGAATTGACATTGTTCATACTGTTCCACTGGGTAAAATATTAAAGTTTTTGGTTTGCAGCCGCATGCTTATTGGTGTGTCACTCTCACTCAATTAACGCGCATAAGTCTCATCGTCATGCTGACCATGCATCTACTCAAGTGTTCATAATTATCTGCTTCATAAATGAGTCAGTTTGGAATTCTCAAACACGCATGTTTTCGTTATGGTAATAACAGGGGTCACACTGATTAACTGTAGTATATTGGAGAAGAACAAATCTAAAAAAAAAAAACAAAACTAGTGGTATGCACATGTGTGTGCCCCATACGGGGCACAAACAAAACTTCCCGATTTGGTATTTTAGCACAGCATAAGCATGCAACTATGGTGATGAGGAAACTCATCAACAGTGATATCAATAATTGACCCTTGTGACTAATAATTACTGCACGTGATCGATTTATTTTTATTTTTAAGCCGCATAAAAATTCCAGACGAATTAAAGTTGAATATTTTTATGGGGCTTAAAAAATCGCAAGTTCAATTATTGATATCACTGTTGAGTTTGCTCATCACCATGGTTGCATGCTTATGCTGTTCTGAAATACCAAATCGGGAAGTTTTGTTTATGCCCCGTATGGAGCACACACATTTGCACACCACTAGTTCTTCTAGATTTCACTACTTTAAAAAAAAAACGCAAATAGGCAATTCTCCCATATTGGAATATATTTTCCAATACGAATGCATGCTATATGCTTCACCATAGTTAGCGGGGGTGTGGAAGATAATTTAAACAATCATATTGGTATCGCTTCGTTTTTCAATGGTGAACAACGGTACATTATTTATGAAACCTCGGTATGCGTAGTATTTGTCAAAACAAATTATGACAAAAGAACCTATGATTGTCGGAGGGGATTGATGCACAAAATCTGTAAAAATCAGTTGTGTAGAGAATTCAATGGTGAACAATAGTAAAATATTATTATCAAACTCAAAATTTGGTGTTGATTTTGACAGCTAACCTCAGTCACTGGAGCGCATTTTCCGATTTCGCCCTCCTTCTGTTGGCCCACGTGGCCTTACCCCCGCCCCTCCTCGTTCAGCATAGACCCGCGAATTGTCGAACCCAGCATTAACAATTGCACTTGACCATAATTAACAAATTGTTTTCGCGTTAATATCTGTTTCCCAGTGAATTCTCTACTCAACTAATTTTTTTCATATTTTTTGCACCAATTATAGGTCCTTTTTTATAATTTGTTTTTGCGAAAACTACCCATACACAAATTATATAAATTATATAAGTACTATTGTTCACCATTGAAAAAGGAAGCGATACCAATATGATTGTCATAATTACCTTCCAATCCCCCGCTAACTATGGTGAATCACTTAGCCGTGAAAATGAACTGCAGCGCCATACCGTGGCCGAGTCATCTAGCGGTCTTGGGGTCGGCCAAACGCCGAGAACTGAGCGACTACTTCAGTCAATTCTCTTGGGCGCGGATTACCTGATTGCCAACTTCAGGTTACAGGCAACTTGCAAACTAAATTCTGACTGACCGGAGAAAATGTGAACCGCAAAAAATGTAAATACTAAAAATTGAGTGCAATGTATCTACGTTAAAAGACATCCAAAAAATAAAGTAAAGACAGGAGTGTAACGGGCATATGCCATTTATATGATAAAAGTGACGTTCTTTGCCACGTAATTATGCCGATGCATTTTAAATTGGATCTTTTTATCAAGGCGTAGTGGTGGGGGTAGTTGGGAAGCGTATAGATACGCAGTAGCTCTCGGCCGGCTGAGACTGAGATGCGAAGACATAAGGGAATGGACCAATAGGTAAAAAATGGCTACTTGGCCGATCCGCTGCCGCGTATCTCGATTTAGTAGGTTGTCCTGAGAAACCAAATCGGAAAGTTTTGGTTGTGCCCCGAGTGGGGCACACACATGCACACATCACCAGTGCTTTCACAGTCATCAGAGGCAGCATGGAACGCGACAGGCGATTTCGCAATGGAGGTCCTGCAGGAGCTGCGCCGCAAGGAGCAGCTTCGGAAAAATCCAGAGTAAACGGAGGATGTTCTTACTGTGAACGACCGGAAAGGATTCGCTACTGAGGAAACCGCGGTTGTCGTCCCCTACGCAACGAAGTATTGCTTCGCAAATTTTCCATCGTGATATGGGGATACTGGGATACAGAAGCTTTTTCCTCTACTACACTGAGAAAAAAAATTATTAGCATTCAGCAATTGGCCGCTTTTGCGACCAAAATGCATTCATCCAATCGCATGTTTACTCAAATCAAGACAATTCTTTTTCATTTGAGAAAATTGTCTTGATTTGAGAAAACTTGCAATTGGATGAATGCATTTTGGTTGCAAAACGATTCATTGGCTGAATGCTAGTAATTTTTTCCCTCAGTGTAGTTTAGGCCAAGGGATATTGTCCCTTGCTTTTTCTTTATTTGGTCATTTTTAATTTGTAAACTTTTTGGTTTGTTTTCAATAAACATTATTAAAACAAAAAGGGAGGAAAGAAAAAGAAGGAAGCGTGAGGAAGGAGGTTGGCTTCCTTCGTTCCCTTTTTGCTTCTGAAAGGAAGCTTTATGATCGCTCGATTTTTAATATAAATTTTTCGGTATTTAGGCCCCCAAATCGAAGCCTTGGATTGAATTGAATTGAATTTTTCGCACTTTTTCTGATGTAGCACTATGATTCCTTCAAAACAATGGCAATTTGAACCTTGAAAATCACGTTGTCTAGTTAGAAACCTCAGTTTTTAGGCCTTGTATGTATGTATGTATGTGTGTGTATGTGACTAAACATTTTAGTGATTTCCTGAATAACCGCCACATCAAATTTCATGATTTTTCCAGGGTATGTAAGATTTCGCGAGAGCTATCAGTAGCGTCAATTAAACTTTGATCGGTCGTCTCATTTGAAAGATATTGCTGTTTTATGAAATTCGGTTTTTCAACGATGGCTCAAAAAATAATTGTTCGAATTCATTCAATAGGCGCTTGAAAGATTCGTCTCAACGCCATCTTGACCGACTTCGGTAATGGTGACGATTGCATCAATTGTTTCCGAGTTATAGCCCTTCAAAAGTCAACTTTGAGCAGAACTTGTGATTTTTGGTAACTTTTCCTAATTTTCTCCTCAACTCTCCCATCGAATTTCGTGATTTTTACCGGGAATATAGAGTTCAGAAAGCCACATCATTTGGCGTTAATTAAATTTCGATCCGTGGTATACTTTTGAAGATATTAATTTTTAAAAAATCCCGATTTGTTTGGCAGTTACTCAAAGAACTACTGATTGGAACTGTATTCATTAGTTAAAGTATGTCGAGTTTCCTGAACGCTATCATATGGCGACAATTAAACTTTCATCAGTTGTCTCATATGGAAGATATTGAGGTTTTTTGAATTCTGCTTCTCAACGATTACTCAAAAACTAATTGTCCGAATTCATTCAATAGGCGCTTAAAAGATTCGACTCAATGCCATCTTGGCCGAGTTCGGTAATGATGACGATTGCATCATTCGGTCTCGAGTTATAGCCTTTCAAACATCCACTTTAAGCAGAACATGCGATTTTTGTTAACTTTTCCTAATTTTCTCCTCAACTCTCCCATCGAATTTCGTGATTTTTACAGGGAATATAGAGTTCAGGAAGCCATATCATTTGGCGTTAATTAAATTTTGATTGGTGGTATACTTTTGAAGATATTGATTTTCAAAAAATCCGGATTTGTTTGACAATTACTCAAAAGCTACTGATTGGAACTGTCTTCATTAGGGTTAAAAAGATTCGTCTCAATGCCATCTTCACCAAGTTCGCTAATCGTAACGATTGGATTATTCGTCCGCGAATTATAGGCCTGAAAAGCAACGGATTCAGTCGGAACCTGGAAGATGAAAGCCATTCGGAAGCATTTTGCTAATGGGTTAGCAAAAACGTCGTCCCACTTGCTTTTCTTTAAAAAAAAGACACACACACACAGACAAACATCGCGCTAAAAATTATCGGGAACGTTTCTGAGGTTCATAAAAACTGGAGATCTATTGAAATTTCCGATTTCGATTTTCGGACCCATAACAATAACTTCCTTCAAGATCGGGAAGTTAACCCCTCAGGTACGGTCTATACCACATATAGACCCCAGAGCTTGTCCTATCGGTCGGGGTCTATAAGTCATATAGACCCGTCCCGTGATTCATAAAAATGAATTTTGTCCCTGACTATGATAGATGTCGGAAATCTGAAAATTATCCCATGAAGTACATGAGTTTGTTAATACAATGCACTGCGATTTTTCTTTTTCAAATTATTTTTCATATTCTTGCTGCCGAATGGAAGCGTTGCAATCGTTCCATTTTCACTTTTGTTAATTATGCTTGTAAACGATATATAATGTTTTGAAACCTAAAAATACGAAGTTCGAGCATAGTGTCTGTATGTATTAATTTTTTTCGAAAATCTTCAATTACAAAATTTAACATAAAACGGACTAAATTTTGAGAAGAAAATCTGAAAAAATTATCAATTATTGGTATTGAATACATGTAGCTGTGGGCATAATTTCAGTGAAATCTGTCGGTAAGTTTCTTAGAAATCGACTTTTGGCTTTCTTCGATCGTTCATGTCTAAGAAACCAATGGACATTCTTTATTAACTTCCCGATAGGGAAGTTATTGTAATCACCCGGAAATGGAACTTTTTCATTTCGGCCTGTAACTGGTGACTTCAGGGTACCACAATGATCCCCGACAAATTCTGAGTCAATGTCTGTATATATGTGTGTGTGTGCGTGTGTATGTTTGCATGTATGTGCCCTCAATTTTGGTCAGCGATTTCTCAGGAATGGATACACCAATCGAAGCCAACGAGGTCTCAATTGGCGCGTCTTCATGTAACTGAGCCCTGATTAGTTGTTGATGGATATTGGTTCGATATATATATTGTTATTAACAATTGCAATTGTTCATAACGCTATATATCGTAAACGGTTCAAGTTAGGGAAAAAATTTATTAACAAAAGTTGTTCCTCAGACAAAGATGCACATTCAGTATTTATTGACTTTTTTCCATCGTGTGCATAGTTAAGGTGGTAGAGCCGCTAGAAAAACATAATTGATGTGATGAGTGCATGAATGGAGACTAGATAGCGTCGGCGATCGCAGAAATTGGTCTCTACAGTAAACATGGACCGACTAAGAATATAATACTTGTATATCATTTTTGTGTATCAACGCTGCCAGGAACGTGAAGTCAAATGAAGCCGGAGATACGGACTTATTTCACTGCTTCAACGTAGTTGTTGTATATTCGTGGTTTTAAACTGCTTCAATGAGACTCAAAGGCTTCAATGAGAAGTGAATGGCCTTCACGTGGAAGTGGTAGTTATCTCTTGATTATGAGAAAAATCACAGAAGGCAGCGACATATAGAGGAATAAAAAAAATCAGTAAATACTGAAGTGAGAATTCTCGTAAATTTTTGAGACAGACATGATCTCGAAAACTCCAGCTACCAAATCGGAAAGTCGGCATTGTGTCCTCACGGAGGGCGCAAATACATCCCACCCACTAGTTTTACTTTGATTGCACTGTTTGGGCACGCTAGCGTTCGCAAAAATTGAGACAAAAACTTGAAATTTGGAACAGAGGCTGCTTTCGTCATAATTAAGAACCGTATTCATTTAGAAATACGATTAAGAACAATTATTCAAACTAAGATATTACTTAGAAAGACGTAATAAAAATCATTCCATAAAAAGTATCATATTTATCTATAATGTACTTCGAGAGGACTCCAGATTAATGAAAACGTTATTAGTATGAGTCAAAATTTTATGTCACTGAATGTATTTAATTACACATTGAAGCATTGATTGAAAATAAACATTCATCAGATGTATATAAACAAATCATCAGATTATTTTCGGTAAACAATAAGAAGATCAATTGTGCTAATAGTTGTAAGTTGAATTCAATCATGAACTAAATTGTAAAATAAAGTAATCGAATAATGTAAAATCAATATAACGTACTAGTGGTGTGTGCATGTGTGTGCCCCCATCGGGGCACAAACTAAACTTCCTGATTTGGTATTTCCCCACAGGGTACTAAATTCATTCTTCTCCAATATACCCCGGTTAATCAGCAGTGTTATAGTGAAAACTCGCAGATTTGAGAATTCTAAACAGAGTCATTAATGAAGCAGATAATGATGAATATTTGAGTAGATGGATTGTGAGCATGAGGATGAGACTTATGGGCGATACTTGAGTGGTAGTGAGACGCCAATAGGAATGCGGCCACAATACCTAGGTAGGAAACAGTGCTCAGGAAACGGCCCGGCTTGGGCTGCCAAGCCTTGGGTCCCAAGCTTGGGCCAAAGAGTGGCCGAAGTTCGTAGCCAGGATTTGGTGGAGGCCCTGGTTGCCGCATGTGGACCAATGCTGTGCTGAGGATGGGCGGCGAGGGCTTAATTATCCACTCATTATTGTATTAAAAATGTAAATTTAATTTGAGCAGTTTAATAGCAAATGCATTAATTGAACTAAACGATGGATAAAATGAAGAAATTGAAAAATAATGTGACTAAGGGTTATATAGGGAATTTTAACATGTAACGAGGATTATGTCGTGGATGCGAGTATTTGTTTTGAGTCGGTGTCGTGCGGACGCATCTCTAGCGCTCCCTACGAATTACAAATTTCAAACGTACCGTATTCTAGTACATTGAAATTATAAATCGAGTAAAAGTTTTGGCGCAAAAGCGTCAAACTTAAAAAACCTCAAAATTCCCTGGGCTCCAAAAAGGAAAGCCAAAATGAGTCCTCCGATGGAAGACCCAAAAAAAGACGAAAAAAGCCGTTACGAAACCTTCGACTAGTGCGAGTTCAGTTCCCGCTCGCCTCGCCAAACCTTCCGACACTTCTGATGGACCTCAAGAGACTCCAAAACAAATTTCTGTCCCTCCATTAATCATCGAGCAAAGCAACGCCGCAGATAAAAATTTCAAGATGAAATTTAATGGAAGTACCACGATCGTCCATCTACGAACGCTCGAGGACTACAACAAAATCGCAAGTATCCTGAAAAGGCAAAACATCAATTTTTTCACTTTCGGTCTTAAAAGTGACCGACCGAAAAAATATATTCTGAAAGGGCTTCCAAGCAGTTTTTCCGAAGACGAAATTCAAGCCGAGTTATCAAAACACGGCATCAACGTACTTTCCGTTTGCCAGTTCGGGAAAGTAAACAAAGACGGTGACACCAAAGAAAACAGGCCACTACCGATCTTCGCTATCACGGTTGGCCCGGGAACAACCTTGAGCAGCTTCGCTGAAACCAAAACGATTTTCTACCATACATTTAAGGTAGAAAAATATGTTAAATCCCAGCAACCTATCCAATGCTTCAGGTGCCAGAGATTTGGTCATGCAAGCCAACATTGCAACTTGAACCTAAGATGCGTTAAGTGTGTGTCAAACCATGACGTAAAAGCCTGCACTTCCAAAACCCTGAACTGTGCAAACTGCGGACTTGCCCACAGAGCCGGCCATAGAGAGTGTTCCATGCGCCAAAAATACATGGAAACTCAACGAAAACGAGCTCAGTCCGCCAGACCCAGGCTTGAACCAATCGATTTGCCCGCTACGCCTCACTCAGCCACCATCCAGAATCTGGAACGGAAGACCCACTTCCTCCAGTCTCCTGCAGTCCTGGAGCCAACTCCGACTTCTACCACCAACCTGTCTAGGCCCACTTACGCTTCGTTCTTCCCATCGGTGGAAACCGCGAGAAGGAACGTTGCCGCACCGACTGCAGAACCTGGGACCATCCCAATGGAAACACTTGTTCCGGAAACTTATTTAAGTACCACTAAAAACTATATAATTACAGCGAAGCAAGTCCTTGACGAGCTAACAACCCTTAGAATTCCCGAAATCCTTTCAGAGCTTAAAGAGATGAGCTCTAAACTCCAAACAGCCCTTACACCAATTGATAGGATCACAATCATCGCATCCTATGTCCACCTGTTCTCACCCTCCTCAAATACACCTACGATTCCACAGCATACATAACCAACATATTAGCAATTAATATTTTTGCGCTCAAGCCAAATCTGGACGAGTTATTACACATCGTCCATAGAAATAACATCAAAATTTGTCTGATTTCAGAAACTAAGTTAAACAGCAAAACGAAGAAAATTAACTTCCCAGACTTCTCGCTGATCAGGGAAGACAGAACGGCCAAAGCAGGTGGTGGTGTTGCGGTGGGGATCCACAAAACCTTGTCACATAGAACTCTTCCCCATGATCTCCTGTCGCTCACCGAATACGTGGGAGTAGAGGTCCAAGTAAACAATAAAAAAACGAAGATCTACTCGATCGACAATCCACCGGATGTCTCAATAGATACAAACCTATTGAGGCACCTACTTTCCGATAGTACTCCAATTATTGTTGGAGACTTAAATGCGAAGAAGACTGCTTGGACCTCTGCTAGGCCAAACGAATCAGGTAAGATTCTCTCAAATTTTTTGACGGAACAAAAAATTAATCTGCTCTTTCCAGACGTTCCAACACACTACCCTCATAATTCAAACACGCCTAGTACTATTGACCTTTTATTAACTAACAACATCTCTATCATTAATAATTTCACCACACTTTCCGAATCCCCATCCGATCACCTACCATTGTTGTTCTCCCTATTTGGCAGACCAACCTCACCAGAATCATCAAAAATTTTAAACTACGCAAAAACCGACTGGAATAAGTTCAACGATATCTTAAATGATGAGATTTCTACACCAAACCCTACTTATAACAACACTGAAGCAATAGATCAACACATAACATATTTCACCCAAATCATTCAAACAGCCCTGGATTCCTCCACTCCCATCCGCTCAACCAAAGCCAGCCACACTCCTATCCCACCCGAAATAGCCTCATTAATAAAGCTAAAAATTACATTAGGTCAAGATGGCAAAAAACGCGAAATCGCTACCTTAAATCCGAACTCAATCAGCTGATAAAAGAAATCAGACTTAAATTAACCGAATGGAAACAATCGTGTTGGGACAACAAACTCAGAAACATAAATTTAAAAGATCACTCTATTTGGCGCGTAGCAAAATATTTTAATAACACCGGTAAAAGAAAAATCCCCACACTAAAGTCAAACAACACACTCCACACAGAAGACCACGACAAGGCAAATACACTCTGCAAACACTACGCAAAAATACACGAATTATCGGCCTCCCGAGGTAACAAATCTTTTGAACAACACGTCACAGGTCATGTGAGAAAAACTATCCTCAAAGCCCCTATCGAAACTCCCATTAAATTCCTTACGAATCCCCGTGAAATCACCTCCGCTATCAAAAAACTAAAAAAAAATCAGCCCCAGGTGTGGATAACATTCCCCATATAGCTCTAAAAAACCTCCCAATTAAAGCAATAAGTTTACTAACAAAGATATACAATGCATGTCTCCTCAGGCAATATTTCCCGGAACTCTGGAAAGGAGCGGTGGTCATTCCGATTCTAAAGCCCGGTAAGCCCCCTTCGCATCCGGTGAGCTATAGGCCTATTAGCCTCCTACCGATATTGGCTAAACTTTTTGAGCGAATAATTTTAGCTCGTCTCAAAAAACCCATAGAAGAGTTACAACTAATGCCTATCAATCAATTTGGTTTTCGATCAGAGCACTCGACCTGCCACCAGCTGGCTAGAATTACGAATGATATAAAATCCGTGAAAGACCGGAAAGAAGATACCGTTCTTCTTCTCCTGGACAGCGAGAAGGCCTTTGATTCTGTTTGGCCCACAGGCCTTATATATAAACTCGAAGGATTAAATGTCCCTAAATATATATGTAAAATTCTACTATCATATCTCTCAAATAGATATATCCGAGTTCGAGTCGAAACTTCTCTTTCGGATAAAATAGAAATTGTCGCGGGAGTCCCAGAAGGGTATATTCTCCCGCCTGTTTGATTCAACTTGTACATTGCTTCTGTTTTTAGCAGAATTCCGAGAAATGTATCCATTGCAGGCTATGCTGATGACATTGCTTTGTACTCAGCTAGCAAATCGATCAACAAAGCTATTAGAAGAATAGAAAATGCTCCTCTCACAATCAGTGAATTAACGAAATGGAAAATTCAAGTGAATGCTGCTAAAACAGAAGCAATCTTATTTACTAGCTCCAAGGCCAAGCCGACTTTGACTATTCGTAGCGATAAGATCACACCAACCGACTCTGTAAAGTATTTAGGCTTACACATCGATTCCAAACTCCTGTGGAAAAAGCATATATCTGAAATCAAGGTCAAGACTAAAGTTATCCTAGTAAGATTGTATAATTTGCTAAAATCACCCGCGCTCAGGCAATCCCTCAAACTTACTCTCTACAAAGGGTTAATTAGGCCCATTATCACCTATGGTTGTCCTGCCTGGCACAATGCAGCGAAAATGCACTTGAATCATCTTCAAGTGATTCAAAATAAATTCCTACGAATAATAGGAAATTTTAAAAGAAGAACGACTATTGTGGAAATACACGAAACGCTCGGCATGACAACCATAGGCGAATTTATCGATAGAATAAAAGAGACATTTAAATTTAAGCTACAATCCCATCCTAATCCCCAGCTCCAAAACACCAATATTGACATAAAATCCAATGGGTCCCGCTGGCCACCTGTTTTATCCCACCTTTCCATATATCCTTTTCTCTCCTGCCCCTCATGCACCCATTACTTATAAGGTTTTTTAGGAGTTATTTTTCCTTATATCGAGTCATCATGTAAATAATCACAAATATCTGTAATAATGAAAAATTAGTTTACACTTCTTTCAAATTAGATATAAAGCCAATGGCTGGTGATCTAGAACGTAGCACTTAAGATATTAATACTGTATATAGTATGTATATATGACAAATGTTAATAAACAATTTTCAAGTCAAGTCCAAGGGCTTTGGTGTAGTGGGTAGAGTGTCTGCCTTCTATTCTAAAGGTCCCGCGTTCGATTCCCGCTCACTGCAAATATTTTTTCTGAAAAATATTTTCTCACGGACTCCGACCGATGGCAGGAAAATTTCGTGTGTGCCATCGGCGGTATCCATGAAGTGAGACCGTGAGCCGGGACCGAACGCGACCCGTCGCGCGGGGGGGGGGAGGGAGGGTTCCATCGTAGACGCCCGCCATCGTATCACAGGGGTTTCTGGAGGTTTACCCTGTGATTAGAAATACGATGAGCTGAAATGGCGAAGTCGGCCCCAGCCGCAATGGGTGCGTACTCTGTTCTGTAGTATTGCACATGAAGTAATGCCTACCAGCGGTTACGTGGGTGAATACGAATAGAGAAAGAGTAGAAAAAAAAATGGTGTGTCATGAAGACACGCGATAGAAGTGAAACTGAATGATTGGATCGGCAAGGATTATTTAATTTTCTATGTTTAGAGGGAGAGGAATCATTTTAATCACGTGTCAAACACTTCTTGATAGTAAATATTAATTTATTCATCATAATAATTATACTTTTTTCAAGATACAATAATATTAGTATGAATATGATGCATTAAATCTCAATCAGCTTCACCTTCATTCTCTGGTAGACTCTTCATGAACGAAATGATAGGTTTGTGGTAACTAAAATAGGTAATGAAGACACTCGACTCCAAATTTTCCATGTAATGTGAGAAAACTGCATCGATCGTGGTACCATGGCGTGTAGTCGATTCAATTGTTGAATTGTTCATTTCCAATGACAATTTCTATTGCAAGAACTGAATTAATGGCTTGGAATCCTCTGAAGCAAAATTAACATTAAAATCTCCACCTAGAATCATAGGTATTTTGTCCAGTTCTACTCCAACTTCTGCAGCCCCCACTGGAGTATACGGCAGCAAGTGAAGGTGAATAAACTCTATTTTTTTCGCCATCTTCTGATTTGGTGAAATATAGAGTGCTAGAGCATAATCCGCTGTCCGCTTTCTGTGCGACATTCAGCTGCACACATTTCTCCAACAGATGACAACCCAATTGAAAGCGATTCTAGTTAT
This sequence comes from Asobara japonica, assembly GCA_026005395.1. Classification (NCBI taxonomy): domain Eukaryota; kingdom Metazoa; phylum Arthropoda; class Insecta; order Hymenoptera; family Braconidae; genus Asobara; species Asobara japonica. The sequence goes on along the minus strand of BQMI01000153.1, from coordinate 1,199,851 downwards.
TTCAAGTTCAGGTCCATATTGGGTGTCATGATGTTCGTTCCATGAGCAGTATTGCAAACTTTTGAACTGTACGACACAATTAAAATTGGGAACAGCAATTTCTTGATCGTTTTCCTTCCACGTCTCTGAAAGTATCAATATATTAGACCGTAGAATCACCGGATCATTGAAATCTCCGCTATGAGCTGCTAAGCTTTGGCAATTGAGGGTTGTTATTGATAAGCCTGGTCTGCTGAGGAACTCTCGGAGAATGTCAGTCAAAGTTATCAATGGATTTGTTGATAATCTTCTAAATTCTGATTGTAGCTTGTCCATTGATTGAGCTTTTTTCCGTCCATGATAAAATTTGTTCTTTCCATCCTTCGCAACGATGTACAATCCCTGTACACTTGTGACACGGGACAAGGCTACGTAAAGGTGTTGTTGTGAATGTGTCTTTTCGTATTCATAGACGATTTAATTAAACGTACCATCTTGAGACTTGTGGATAGTAATAGCACACGCTGATACCAATGGCAGATGATTTCTTTTGACGAAAATCGTTTTATTATTGTTCATATATATCGTAGAAGTTTTTCGTGCAATGGGAACTACCGTGTCCCTGATGTTGTTTGCTTGGATGGACGCAGCAGCTTTTCTCCGGATCTTCTGCCCCGTCTTTGGTGAATCTGGTAATTCCAGCCACACACGAGTTACTGCCCCTGCCTCATCAGTTTCGATAGGAACTAGTTTACCAACTGCGCCGTTTGCTAAACCATCCGAAACATCCAGATTGGTTGTTATTATATACCATTTATCTAACACCAGTATTATCTCGTAGGGCAGACCTCCAGTGTGTATTACCGTTTTTTTATGCAATTTTTGTCGGACAAATGATTGTTGCTCAGCATTATGGCAGTCGGTGAATACATCAGTAGCTATTGAGACTGTCGTATTCTCTGCACAATTAAGAATTGTCAAATTGTATTCGTTTACAGAATTTGTCAAATATTGTGGAGTAATATAAATGTGGAATCCTGGTTCTTCTTTCTGCATTGGTGTCAGTATAGTTGTGTATCTGCATGGCATGAATGGAGCTTCAAATCTGCATTTTTGATGAGCGTTCGCAGCTATTTTTTTGTAACATGTGAACGTGTGCTTATGCGTCTGTAGTTTGATGTTCCCCGACAATTCTGAAGTGGCCACTGATATCAATGTATCAACTAGTTCAATAGCTTTTAGTCGGTCAGCACCTAGTGGATCCGCTGGAGCATTCTCAAGCCATAGCAGAATATGTGCATGGGGGCTCCCACGATGCTGGAATTCAACTCTTTTAAAATAATGGACAACACGATATTTCCCGAAGGGAGAAGACTTTTTGGACTGAAGTATGTTCATTCTAACATTCATGAGCTTCTTAAAATAGATGGCACATGTTACAGCATCTTCATTGATGAGTGTGCGCTTTTCAATATAATGGAGTTCCTGAACATCTTGTTCTGTAATTTCTGCTCCATTATTCTTCAATTTATATAATAATTGTAATAATGAGGGCCAACCAACTTCATTAGCACTCATAGTTAGGAATAACGTGGGTTTTCCGAGTTGTCTGATCATTGCGAATAAGTCTCTCTTCCTTTCAGCCCAATACCAAGTCGAGTTAGGTATTCAACAGGAGCAATCCTCAAATATTTATCGTCATTCCAGAGTAATGTGTGTTGCTGAGCGAACAGGCTCTCCTCCATGGGGATGTCTTCAGTCAGTTCATCTATAGGTATCTGACGAACGACACAATCCTCATTAAAGAAACATTCATCAACTTTGATGTCGTACAGTTGATACAATGGAGTCGGTACTAAGCATCTTAGCCATATTTTAATATTTCTCTTGTTTATTAAACCTGTCAAGTAGCTTGATCGATGAATTGTTTTTCTCTTGATATGAACGTAAACACAGTGATCGTCGTCAATGTTCCTGGGCAAGTGATTGACCATTGTATTGACATCCACTGGAACATTGATCACCTGCCCCAAAATCCCAAATTGTCCATGCACATGACGCAATCTGCGAATTTGCATAAATGGAATTCTAGGAGAAATGAGTCTCTCGGACACTAAATCTAACTTCGGAAGATGTGCAGGGATCGGGGGATATACAAAGCCATTCAATTTCGACAATGTTGGAATTTTGTCTCTCCTCAAAGCCTGGCGACAGCTGGTGCATGCCAGCTCATTATTACTTCTGAATTCTGGAAATTTTTGTTGAATACGAATTTCATTTTCAACGGATAGAGTCTTCAAGTCATTTTTAAACCATAATCTATCACATACACAACACGTAAAACCGAATGGATTATTTATAAAATCACGGTGAAAGTTCTTATGTGCAGTTTTAAACTCATTAAAGTCTGAATATTGTAATCGATCACCACTATGTACATCACAATCAGGAGGAGGATGAGTCGAAGTCGTTGCTAATAGTTCGTTCTCTGGATTATTTACACTATCGTCCACACTATCACGTAAGAGGTTAGCACGTGTTTGCCTCCATTCCCTGCTATCTCGTTCAATTTCAGTTCTACTTTTTTTCCGTTTTCTATTCTGATCAATTCCTTCACTCGCCCGTTTTTTCTCCCGCCACGTTTTTGTCCTTTCTGCACCCGACTTCGGCATATTTGCACAAAACTCTCGATTTAAGTAATGAAGACACGCACAAAAACAAAATACGTTCCTTATGATCACTGTGTTAGAAACCAACAGCTGTTTTCCGCGATCGCGACGCCGCCTGAACGCAGAGAATGACATGAAAGACAGAAAGTCTTCCGTCTCATTCTCGCACGATACACGAAGGCCTCTCACTCTCGCCCGATAGACGAGACGTAAGGTAGTCCGTCTCATTCTCGCTCGATTCCCGGAGGCCTCTCACTCTTACTTACTACCTTAGAGCGAGCGTCACCAAAAAGGTTGCCGCTCGAGATTTCAAAACCCTCCCATAAGAAGTTTCACTTCAAAAAAAAAAACGTTGGAAGAAGCCTAACTCCCGAAACCAAGGGTGCCAAGGGTGGGCTCCCTATAACAGCCCGTGAAGCAAACATGAACAGTGATTTTCAAAAGGGAAATTCCGCCGTCGGTTCCTACCAGGTGAAAGCCCTGATGGCCGGCGCTGGCTCCTCGGATTGTGGGAAGAGGCAAGCATCACTTGATCGTCCCCGGGTGGCCCACTTGGCCCTTAATGCTACAAGTGGAACTGTACCTACTATGCAGAGCACATGGGACCTGTACGAGGATGATCTGGCAACGCTAGAGAGTTCTCTCACAGATAAAAACAGGAGAATCATCAATGAAGACATGAGAAAGCTGGCTAAGAAGATCCAAATTGCCGCAAAGCGAATAAGATCCATGATGGAGACAGGGGTAGGTAAAACACCCTTGCCAGCAGTTGGATGCCTCACCCCTCCAGCTCCTAGATTGTCCCAGCGAAGTCTAGGGAGTAGCCATAAGTCCATGGAAAAGCCGAAGACATCTGAGGAGACCGCAACCCGACGGGACAAAAGAAAGGAGAGGACACCGGCAAAAAGCTCAAGAGTGCCGACGATGAGGCAGCAGCAACGTCGTCCATTAATGTGGAGGAGCTCGTAAAAAATAGAACCTGGTTCGACGGAAACAGGGCCACGGAGGAAGCATCGAATTCTGCAACAGAAACCGATGATAGTGCTTGGGAGAAAGCCAAGAGATGGAGAAAAAAGCAGGATCCGTCCCAAAATCTTCGCGGTGCTACGTGGACTAAACGTCGGTCGAAGAGGAAAGCAGCAATCCGCCCTGATGCACTAATTATTCGCCCGACGGGGAAGAATACGTACTCGGAGATATTGGGACGAATAAAGAAAGACCAAAGTGTTTATGCCCGTAAAACAGCTTCCGGAGACGTTCTCCTCATCCTTGCGAGAGGAAAGAAGGACGAAGGTGTTGAGCTAGAGAAGGCACTAGTTGGAGCCCTGAAAAATGAAGTAAAAGTGTTTAATAAGGGACCTCAAGAGGAATGCGAAATTAAAGACCTCGACGAAGTCGCTACGAAAGAAGACATACTCGATGCCCTGAGAAAAGCTGATGGCACAGATAGTGATATCTCATTGAGTGCCATCAAGTCTCTTCGCAAGGTATACAGACGGGCACAATCGGCCACAGTGGTACTGCCTGCCGCTACTGCAAGAAATATACTGAGTAAAGGTAGTAAAATGTTCATGCACAGTCATAGTGTGAATGTTACAGGTGTATCTGGCTCACTGCGCCACAGCACACGATCTGCTGACACAGACGGTTCGAGGCCTGAAGATTGATGTTGCCGTCTTTTTGGAACCGTACAGGAACATATATACCCGAAACTGCGTTACCGATACTAGCAATAAAGCCGTCATTTGGTCCTGCGCTGCTCGGCCGTTTGAAGCATATGACGGTGACCACTACTCTGGATTTGTTGTGGCCAAGGTAAATGGTGTCGATCTGTATAGCTGCTATGCACCACCAAGTCTTTGTTATGAAGACTTCATAGCATTCGTAGATACGCTTGTGGTGGATGCGAAACAGCATTCCCCAGTAGCAATTGCAGGAGGTTTCAATTTTGGGGCAGCAAGGAGCAAATCAGCGAGGACGTGCGTTACTATAACCCATTTCGACGTTAGATGTCGTCCTATTCAACGATGAAAATGAACCGACATTTCGCAGGGGACAAGCAAGCTCATTTATAGGTCGCACCTTCGTCAGCAGCAGCCTGATCAAAGGAAAATGTGCATTGGAGGTATCCGAGATCTTCACTGCCAGTGATCATGGAGCGGTACTCTGGGAGGTGTCGGTTGACTGGAGGTCTGCGCCCACAGCGGAAAGAACAAACGGAGTCGGCTGGAATGTGACAAAATTCGACATTGCCACCTTTCTTATGGCACTGAGAAGTAGACAGTAAAAATACTACAGAAAAAGTTGACGAAACCATGCGGAGAATCGCCGACGCCTACGATGCGACTACGCCCAGGAAGGTAGGTGGACACCAACGCCCACCGGTGTATTGGTGGAGCGATGAAATTACGACGCTCCGCAAGGAATGTTTCGCAGCCACAAGATCTTGACAGGGTGCAAGGAAGAAGTCAAATCCCCAAAGGATGGAAGTGAAGTATAGAGCCGCTAAGCGTAAACTTACTAGGGCTATAAAGCTTCGCAAACGTGGATAAGGATCCTTGGGGCAGACCGTACAAGGTAGTTATGGCGCGACTTAAGAGTCAACCGATGCCATCACCGACCTACCCTGAGCTTCTGGAGAGGATTGTGTCTGTCTTATTTCCCCAACAATCAAATCTTAGTAGAACGTATGTGCAGAATCATTTCAACGGGGAAGCTCTCCTACACTTCTTGTTTTCCAACGGTGGAAACCCTAAAAACGAATGTCGGCGCACCCACTGCTGAACCGAGAACCATCCGAATGGAGACACATGTTTTGCAATCCTATTTAAATAGCAGTAAAAACTATATAAATCCAGTCAAGCAAGTCCTTGACGAGCTGAAATCCCTGAGAATTCTCGAAATCCTCGCATAGATTATGGACATGATCTCTAAACTCCGCAAAGCTGACACCCCTATTGATAGGATCACAATCATCGCTTCCTATGCTTAGCTTTTCACATCCTCCTCAGAAACATTTACGATCCCTCCACAGATCTAATAAATATGTTAGCCACTAATATTTTTGCGCTCAAATCTAATCTGGACGAATTATCTACAGCAATAACTGTAAAATTGTTCTGGGTTCAGAATCTAAGTTAAACAACAAAACTAAGAAAATCAGCATACCATATTTCTCGCTGATCAGGGAAGACAGAGCAGCCAACGCAGGTAGTGGTATTGCGGCGGCAATCCACAGGACCGTGGAGTTCAAAACTCTTCTGTACGATCTCCTGTCGCTCACCGAATACGTGGGAGTAGAGGTCCAAGTCGACAATTGAACAACGAGAACCTACTCGTTATACAATCCACCTGATGTTTCACTAGAAACAAACCTATTGCGGCAAATATTTTCTGATAATACTCCAACGATTCTCGCTGTAGACTTCAATGGAAAGGACACTGCATGAAACTCCGCTGGGCCGAACGAATCAAGTGAAATTGTCACAAATTTTTTGACGGTTCGATATGAATGAGGTGGACTTGAGCCGAAATACAATACAGAGGGGACGAGTTGACATGAGAGAAACCATTGCCTCGCAGTTAAAGGCCGACCTCAAAGTCGCGAAAGTTCTGGTCTTGCATTGGGACGGCAAGTTGTTGCCTGATAATGAATAATCAGGGAAAATCGAAAGGCTTCCAATTGTCGTTACTGGTTTCAACACAGAACAGCTCATAGCTGTACCAAAGCTGCCTTCTGGTACAGGAAATAATTACGCGAACGCTATTATAACTGAAATCAATCATTGAGACATTTCAAATATTGTCAAAGCCTTGTGTTTCGATACAACAAGCAGCAAAGCAGGTTAGTCAATCAGAAATTCAACCACTACAATTCAATGAATTAAAAATATTTTCTTTCTAAACTACTTCATAGTTTCCGCATTTTTCTTCTTGAAGAAACTTAAAGCTCATTTGTGGTATCTTTGTCTAGAGCTGGCTGCTCTAGCCTTTTTTGACGCAGCTGTTTCATTAGAAGTGAAGAGAAAAATGATACAGGCTTTGATCCAACGTGAAGGAACCTAGGAACAAGTAAATCGAATTACATTAACTGATGCACAATGCCAGACACTCCAATATTTAGACGTTAGTCATTTTATCACAGAATGCACAGAATGCAACTTGCCTTATGATTTTTTTCTTAAGAGCCCAGATTCATGGGAATCCAATAAAAGCTTCAATGAGTGTTGGCAAGTCTTCAAACATTTGAAAGTGGTTAATGACGTTGCTAAACGACGAGTAGCACTGGCTGAAGAGTACAGCAATTTGATAACAAAAAATGAAGAACAATTCCAATTCCTAGTGAAAGTTGTAGCTAAGCACCGTAAAGAATATCCTAACTGTCATAAAAGAACATTTTTGAATTATGCCTTTGATTCAGAGACATGAAGTTTTCAATATCATGAACACAAAATTTATTTAATCACATTGAGGCGAAGGGGAGGCTACCTTCCAACTCCATGTATTGAGGAAAGAGTGTATAAATGAAGAATCTATACTATTATTATTATATCAGTGAAATAGAAGTCATAGATGTGACAGAATGTGCAAAAATTGCTTTGCTATATACTTATAAGAGAATAATCATTCAATTAAAAATTTTCATAAAAATTTATACAAAATGTTTGTGATGTACTCCAATCTCTCACCCACGTATAAAGTCTTCCACGTAACGTTAAAGCAGCCGTGCAAAAATCCATTCGAGAAGGTCAGTTTCCGCGTGTTAATTAAATCTAAAATATACAAAAGGTTTGCGGAACCTTAGAATGTTTTTTCCGCATTAGCCCTGCGCGAATCTGATTTTTTCGGTAAAAACTACCCAATAAGCAGTTGGGCAGAGTGAAAAAAAACCAAAGCTTTTATTATACAGGCCACCCTAATGAACACATTGCTCAAAATGGAAAAAATAGCCATGAATTTCTGCTTTCGAGAAAACTGACTTCACTGCATTGATAAAACAACGCTCAAAATCAGAAATGACTCGCACGGGCGACATTCCCTCCCTAAAAAGCTTGATTTTCTGGAGGATCCTTCTATCAGTTGTCTCAAGTCGGTTAGGAGCCAATGAGTAAACAAATGGTCCCATCCCATGATAAATCCCGTGAATAGTGTACAGTTGAACAAAAATTTTTGGTACAGTGAGGAAAGTACCATCAGTCATCCAAGTCTCACACTCACTCAAAAATCGTAACTTACGCTCTGTAGCAAAAATAACGAATCTATCCTTCCTTTTCCCACGATCATAAAATAAAACTAGTGGGTGGGATCTATTTGTGCCCTCAGTGAGGACACAATGGAAACTTCCCGATTTGGTAACTCGAGTTTTCGAGATCATGTCTGTTTCAAAAAATTACGAGACTTCTCACTTCAGTATTTACTGATTTTTTTTTCCTTCCTCTATATGTCGCTGCCTTTTGTGATATTTTTCATAATCCAGAGATAACTCTTCCACGTGAAGGCCATTGACTTCTCATTAGAGCTTCTAAGTCTCATTGAAGCATTTTAAAACCACGAATATACAACAAGTACGTTGAAGAAGTTCAATAAGTCCGTATCTCTGGCTTCACTCGACTTCACGTTCCATGGCAGCATTGATACACAAAAGTGATATACAAGTATAATATTCTCAGTCGATCCGTGTTTACTGAAGACGCCAATTTTTGCGGTCGCCGACGCCATCTAGTCTCCATTAATGCACTCATCACATGTATTATTCAGTTCTAACCGCTCTACTACCTTAATGATGCACATTATGGGAAAAAGTCAATAAATATTAAATGTAGATCTTGGTACGAGGCATAATTTATGTTAATAAATTTTTTCCCTAACTCCAACCGTTTACGAGATATAGCGTTATGAACAATTGAAATTGTGAATAACAATATGTATTCTCAACCAATAGCCATCAAAAACTAATCAGGGCTGAGTTGCATTAAGACGCGTCGATTGAGACCTCGATGGCTCCAATTGGTGTATCCATTCGTGAGAAATCGTTGACCAAAATTTCGGGCAAATACAAACATACCCACACACACACGGACATTGACTCAGAGTTTGTCAGGGATCATTTTGGTACACCTAAGACCGCACTTACAGGCCGAAATGAAGTTCGATTTCGGGGCGATTACAATAACGTCCCTATCGGGAAGTTCAAAATTTCATTACTAAACGTTTTTGTGAAGCTTTCAGGAATCTCCAAAAACTCTCGCGACGCAGGAGTTTGAAAAATAGGATTAGCAATACACCTAGCTCGAGTCAACGTGCGTTGACTTGAGGGACCCGGTAATTCAGCAACAGCGCTCAATGACGCCTGTTCAAAGGACTTCTGAATTATCTAGGAAGTACATTTGCGTTCTTCACTGCTTTCTTGCCTTTCCCAATAATTTTCTTAGCTTCCATTTTGCCCAAATCCAGCATGATTCACATGCCCATCTTCTCTCAGTATAACTTATGGAAACCACCACAACAAGAATAACAATAAAATTCCATGCATAAATATGTTAATATCATTAATAAATTCTCATTCTCATACCTGTCTTTATACGCGACGTAGTCGCAGCATAAGTCTTACAATTATATTTTGTACTGTACTCTGTACACCTCCATTCCACTTTAGCATCACTTTCACGTAAAAAAAATATAAACAAATCTATTACTACACAACCGATGTTTTCCTCTTTGACTAATTACAAAATGAAGAGGCATAGTAGAAACGATATGATCAAGTCTACAGCCGAAATCATACTGATAACACAGTAATTACCAACGTTAGAAATGAATACACTTCAAATGTATCACCGAAAACAGATCGATAAATGTCAGCGCGAGGCAGTGAAATGACATTGAAGGTATGAATCATACTTGTCGACATAATAACAACAACAAATATCAACGGAACCAATTGAAATTGTTTCCTTCGCAATTTCAAATTACAAATTTTGAATTTAAAATCTTAATTTCTGAATTTTGACTCATATGTAAAATAAGTATAAAAGAAACAATGTGTTGAGTAAACGATATAATGAAAAAACAAATGTGGTGAAAAAAAAATTAGTTGAAAAAACATTGTGTTGAAAAGTTCATGTGTTAGGTTTTTGTGTTGTATTGAATTTGTATTCTGAAGAATAGTCCTGCCACCTGTGCAGTGTTGAGTGATGCTATGAGTATTACATTTCAAAACGGAGACAAAATGTCGATATTTTTTCGAATAGTCTTAGTGCCCGGGAAGCCCTTCAAAGTGTTAATTTATCAGTAAAAACGAATAATTACATACATGAAATAAAACAGAAATATAATGAGTCTGCTCGTTCATTTCAGGATCGTAACATTCAGTTGTATTGGATTCCATGCCATATGGGCATACAATACAATGAAAAAGTAGATATCCTTGCAAAAGCAGCCACAGAGAAAGCCGACATAAATGTTGTTAAAATACCATTTACTGATTTTGGAAATAATATAAAGGAAAAAGCTAAAATTGCCACAGCGTAGAGAAGTTTAGATGAGGGTCAAACGAAGGGCAAGAACCCCTTTCGACTCGTCTGCAAAAAATGCAAAAAACCATCCCTCTCTGTATTCCGGAAACTCCCGAGAGAAACAATTGTGTGGGTCAATAAAGCCCGATCGGACCATAGGAATACCGCGAGTTCTCTTCATAAAATAAATATCATTGCAAAAAAATATCAGGTAAACTGTTCATGTCGGCATCCAGAGGAAGACCTTAACCACTTTATGGGGAACTATCCGAAGTATGATGATAATAGAGTACGAATGCAACAGACGATTCAAAAATGTGTCCAACTTCCAGTAGACCTTAATGATACCTTGAAAACCCTTAAATTACCAGTTATCAGAGCAACAGATAAGTTTTTGAATGACTGCAACCTGAAAATTTAAGGTGTTGAAATGTAACCCTTGATGTAAACAATATTGTAAAGATATGCTCAACTGTAAGTGTAAGTGCAAGTAAACCCTCTACGGGTTTCTAAAGCATAAATCAATAAAAAAAAAGTTCATCTTGTAAGCTTGCCTATAGAATGGAGAAGTTGAGACACTAAAGAACTGGTCGACATCGTGTCTTAGTGCTGGTCTAGGTATGTAAATGTGTGGGTGTGTGTCCGACCAAGACCACTACGCCGTGATAAAACCATTCCATTTAAAATGAATGGAATATAACTTCACTTTTATTATGTAAATCGCATCTGGCCGTTACACTGATGTCCCTACTTTATTTTTTGGATTTTTATTAACGTAGATACATTCCATTCAATTTTTCTCATTGACATTGTTCGCGATTCACATTGCCTTTGGACAGAATTACGTTTGCAACTTGGCTGAAACCTGCACTTGGCAATCACTTTGTACGCGCCAAACAGAATTGACTGAAGTAGAGGCTTAGTTCTCAGGGTTTGGCCGACCCTAAAACCGCTCCATGCTGACCCGGCTACGGTAAGGTACCGCAGTTCATTTTGACGGCTAAGTGCGCACTTCAACTTCATCATAGTTAGCGGGGGGTTGGAAGATAATGAACAACCATATTGGTATCGCTTCCTTCTTAAATGGTCAATAATGGTACGTTATTTATAAAATTTAGGTATGTATATTTTTTACAACAAATTATGAAAAAAGGACCTATAATTGGCGGGTGGAATTGATGAAAAAAATCTGACAAAAATGAGTTGCATAGAGAATTCAGTGGTAGATAGAGGTAAAATATTATTGATGCTGAAAACAATTTGTTAACTATGGTCAACTGCAATTTTTAATGATGACTTCTACAGTTCCCGAGTCTATGCTGAACAAGGAGTGTGCCAAGTGGGCGAGGCGGAAATCGGAAAATGCACTCGAGTGACTGAGGTTAGCTGTCAAAATCAACTTCAAATTTGGAGTTTGATGCTTTCAACAATAAATACCATGTTGACGTTCAAATCCGAGATAACGTTGGACCGTTTTTACATATGCAATGGAATATACACGCGGAAGGGGGGGGGGAATCATGATTAGTTAATTAACAATTTTAATTGGCATCTCGGGTGATGGTGGTCCTTCTGAAGTGACAAAACTTGGAAAAAATGGGTGGAGCTTCAAAAGACCACTCTCGAGTTTTGTCGCCACTTCCAAGTGCATAAAAGGTAATTGACAAATCATGGCGCGACCGTTTTTGTAATAGTGAGCAAACATGGGATCTAGCTACACAAATTACAGTAAGAATCTCACTGAGTATCAGTATCTACTCAGAGACTCGTCGTCTTCATGTTTGTCCGTTCTGCCAACCGCGCCATGTATCTTGGTGTTGTCTGTACTAATTTTTCCGCTCATAAGTATATATCACTTGGCGCTTCTTTTACATTTCATTATTTTTTCCAGATAGCCGAAAGATAATCAGCAACACAATAAAATCGTTACTTGGCGTTTTTTAAACAAAATGTATTTTGTTTTTTTTAGATATCATTGTTAACTGCAGAAGCAGAATACATTGCCTTGGCTCATGGTACAAATGAGTCTGTAGGGTTGAAGGTAATGATGATTGCATTGAAAATACGTTGCTATACACGGAGGAAAAATTCAATGAATTCGTACCGGGGGAGCACGGGAAAAATTACTATGCTTATCGGGAATCGAGGTGCAATGTACAGGCACCGAAAGAACTCAAGTCAAGTTTTCACCAAGCGCGACACAGAAAAACTGGAGTATGGTCACTGCAAAAATTACTGTGCTCGCCCCGTGAAATTTCTTGATTGGTTAAGCCAAAATTGAGCAGGTCCTTGATCATTTTTCTTATTGTGTCAAACAAAAGTTGACTAGCTCCTTGATAATTTTTTTCATGGTGTCAAACAAAAATTGAGTAACCCGTTGATAGTTCTTCTCATGGTCTCAAACAAAAATTCCTTCCGCACGCCCAAAAATTATGTCGCTCAACTCGATTTTTTTAATTGGTCATGGATAATAATAATTTGTCTGGAAAACAAACTATTTACTAATTCATACTATCTCGCTGGAGGGAGTGAAATGAAATTATTACCATTTAATATGTTCAGAATGAGTTAAATTTATTTCTATTTGTTTCTAGCAGTGATGGGCAACTTTGTATTTAATGAATAGCTTTCCTTTTGTATTCAGTATTTAGATCCACTGTTTAATTACAAAAGTATTGAGTTATGCCCACCACTGTTTTTTACAACCATTTCTTAATTATAAATTTCGCACCATTAGATACTCGAACGAAATGTGTAAGGATGCCGCTCTATAAATGACTTAAATGTAGCATCTTCCATGAGTAAGCCTCTTGGTTCTGTATACAGCAATCCGTATGGTCGTCGAGAGAAACACCTTCCAGTTTCCTGACAATGAAGAAAATTTCGTGCATTTCTTTCACAAGAATTGTCTCCATTCTATTAAATATTGGATGTTCTTCGCTGGGTAGCATGAGGATTGCGCCGACTTCTATTTGTGCCCCTTCAACATCGACCTTTCTGAGGGTATGAATTTTCCCTACTGGACAGGGGAAAATCGTGTATAATAATTGCGACAGACTAGAATAACATTTCAGTTCTGCCCAAAGTTTATGTTTGAGTTGCCGCGGTTCGTAAAAAATCGAACGTTTGGTGTGACCTTCCTCAAAAATCTGTAGTTTAGTCGAAGTTGATGTTTTATCGCAATTATTTTGCAAACATTCACTCGACTGATTGCAGAGCAGGAAGTCACTTTTCCTTCGCGATGTTTCGCTTCAAATCTCATGGTACAGATTCTCCACAGACGCCGGCAGAGACACATCACTCTCGGATAATGCACCCGAAAGTGATGTTTCGTTGATTTAAACCGTTAGTTGCCACTTACCATTTTGCTGAAACATGAGAAAAAAGATGCAAAGAGTGAGTTTATGAAATAATCATAACCAAAAAATCAATCAATAATAGTGGCGGAATCAATGAGTCATTAGTTGTGACATTAATAAGAGTGAATCTGACGGAGAAAAACCCAGAAAATGCAAATTGTATTGTGACTACTCATTTTACTCGTAAAACTCTGCCACATTTACCGGCAATAGTTATGTTTTTATTTAGAAAAAACTCAGAGTTTAATACAAAACAAAGAATAGATGCAAGTGAACAACAGAAAACATAGAGCAAAAGCAAATATAGAAATATGCCATGGAGCTAAAACAAACTGGTAAATATAGAAAGACCCCATGAAAATCTAATAAATTAAAGAAAGAAAAATTGAACCCTCAGTATGATGCAATGTTATCTATGCATACACGCTTTGAATTCCCTATTGAAAATTAATTGAATTCGATACTCACCTAATTAGTATTGGTGCTCCTGATAACTCCTAACGAAACCTTCACGAAATATGAAAAAACAATGGAAAATCACCGAGCGTATTTCACGGTGTGGTGACGCCAAATTCGTGTAGGTAACATGACAATCGGTGGGCCTAGGTAGTTATCGTATCCCAACGTACAGGGTCTCGCAAATATTCATATGGAGCACAGTAAAAATCTCGGAGAAGCAAGGGAATGTATGACAACTTGCACTGTATTAAGTTACGATATAACAATCATTTTTTCTTTGAGGCCGCAGTAAAGTTTCTTGGTCTCGAAATTTTTACTGTCGTGCATAGGAAGATTGCTTGATGAAAATGGTAGAAAGACTGAAACGGCTTGGTCATTTGTCATATTTTCATCCATAAATTCTGCTGTAGAACCATGTTGAGCCTTAATTCCCGTGCAGAGCACGACACTTTTTCCGGGATTTTATTTTCCTTGCACGATTCCAATTAATGTTGACAATCAATCAGCAATCAAGCTGGCTAAAAAGTCGGAATTTCATGTATGCACGAAACATAGCTGTTAGCTTCCACTTCCTTAAAGATGTTTTGAATCTTAAAGAAATAGATAGAAATTACATTTCCTCGAACATCCAATCGGCAGATATTCTCACAAAGCCCTTGTCGAAATAGCAGTTTTGTATCTTACGAAAAATGTAGGCATGGAAAATACTCCAAATTTAGTGAGAGTGTTGAATACTGAAGTCTATGATTCATTTCAGTAATTTGAGTTTGTCTGATCCGTAAAATTGTCGAAGATCGATACCTGCATACTTCGCCCGGTTGTCGTCACCTCGAACAATGGCTTTATTCAAGCTAAATTGTAACCTAGGCACCGCCGACCTTCCTTATTATATTTTCCGGTGTGGAATGGAAAATAAGTGTGGACAATGAATAATAGTATATTTCGATACAAGTGCGATTGGGTTTCATTCATATTCATATTTATTTCCGATATTGCTGCTATGTTCAGCTCGTGCCGAAAAGTGCCTTTTCGTTTACTCGTCAACGGAAAGTTACTAGTTCGGCATTCGCTGAACATAAACATCACTATCAAAAACGATCGTTCGACACATGTGCGATAGGGTTTTTCGACTCGTGCGATTGGCAACACTGGGCTTCGCCTAGCGCCGCCAACTTCGCACTCGTCAAAATCCAATCGCACTTGTCTCGAAGTATACTATATTATATGCTTTTAGTTGTCGAGAGCATTACGTGCCTATGCACCTATTTCAATATCTTGAGTATTAATCTTTCTATAATTGCATCTGTCGGCATACACTAGTTTTGTCGAACGCCGCATTCTGCTACCTGTTGCCGGGCCAAGTTTGGCCGGTCGGCCATCTTGTTAACTTCCCGATTTTCGAGACGTTATTGGAATCACCCCGAAATCGAAGTTTTTTTGTTTCGTCGTGTGACTGGTGTTTTAAGTATACCAAAATGACACCCAAGAAATTTTGAGTCGATGTGTGTACAAATTACCATTTGTATCCAATAAATTACCAACGAAATTACAATCGAGCAATTCTCTGGACTCGAGGATTGCGCTCGGCCCACGAGACGCTCCACCAAAACCTAAAAATGTACCTAATTAATCTTTAAAAATCCCAGAATGTCCCAGTATCGGCCCAATATGACGTCGTGGCAGTCACTGCATAAATATAACTTCGTTTCCTCTGAGTAAAAATTAAGGTAGAAGAAATTCGAAGTAAAATAATTAGAAAATCGTAAATTGCCGAAGTGAACATGGAAAAATTAGAAAACAAATTAACTTTTTCAAGAATTCTTGTAATTCTTCAGAAACTTCCATAACTCTGTGAAAACTTTAATAACTTGAAATTCAAAATCAAAAAATGACTTTAACATTGAGAATGCAAAACTTATCATTACAAACTTGAATATTCAAAATGGAATTAGTCATCGTTAAGAATTTACTACTTAAATTTAAAAATTTGTAAATAAAAAATCAATGGTTTTTTTGCTCAAAGATGGATAACTTAAATTTAGGTTATTTTGAAAATTAAAAAATGAGACACGAAAAGTCTGGATGTTTTTTCTATGTCATTTATTATCACTAGCTAGCTATTTCTACCGAACTCCGGACTTATTCAACTTGTAATACAAAATGTTTGACAGTTGAGATTATGGCGAATTGGAAAAAATCTGGGCCAGCTTACCCGGACAACTCGTGATTTTTGGGGGTTGGTCTAATATCGGCCCACTGATTTTTCAATTCTACGCATATTTGCATAGCATATAACTAGCACATACCAAAATTTGTGCCACATACCAAAATACATATTTGATATGATATAATTGTTTTTGCTAACACATATAGTTGATTGTTATTAACAAATCAAATGGTTTAGATCGCTCTATTGCAAGAACGTTTGCAGATACGGAACCAAGTGTTCAATGAAAGTCCTTCCACACGTGAAAATACACATTTAATGATTTATAAGTTTGGTGCTACCACCCATAGTTAATTGTTATCAACAAAATGGATTGTTTATCTAACTCTATCGCAAGAACGGTTATATTTTTTAATAATTTTTTTACATTTTGAAAATTATATAATATTTGGGAAGTTTGAAAATTTTGAACAGTTCATAATTTGAGACATGAACCGAAGTTTTGTATATAATATATACAAGGAAATGATGGCGAAGTTATTGGTTCGACCCGTACAGGGTCAAACGTACATCCACAATTTGTTTTGATTTTTATATAATTTATGTTTCTGAATAACAAAACATAGCGATGGCGGAATATACGTAGCAATACTAAACATAGAATAAACGGGTGATTTTATACTATAATCTATCGCCCCTAACCGCCAACCGTCAAGTCTTTCCTTTCTTCCTTGACCTTTCCCAAAGTTTGCGTTCGATCTTCATTACTTTGCTATACTTTTCCTCGTTCGTGTTTTGACCCTTACACTTATTCAATCTGTCACTGCCCGAATAGAACGGCGATTCTACCGTATGTATGTGTATTCCTTTATCAAAGAGGTCTTGTAATGTTTGTTCCGTAATGATTCTAATTGGAATTTTATTGTGTCGTAATTGGAAATTAATGGTCGGTTACCGGGCTCCAGTTATTAATAACCTAGCATGATCGAGTCAACAGGATTTTATTGTAATAAGCAATTTCTCTATCTCAAAGTATAGGAATTATGGTTTCAAGGAATGGCCTGTGTCGCGCATATTGATGTATTTTTATGAAATTGTCATTTATTTTCTGATGACACCGACTTGATATTCTCCTCCTAGTTTTCATTCTCTGGTCTTCAAGGCAGTGGGGATTCACTGTGTAGAGAAACGTACACTTTTCATACGTAAATGGTGCAATGTAGCAAGCCGCACTAAGTAAGATAGCTTGTCCACTTATGCGAAGCGTAACGCTACACTGATTCTCGGAACAGAATTTCATCGACATCTGCCTTAACTTCGTATTTTTTGTTCTCTTCATTTCCTTTTACGTTCACCTCTCCCCTATCTTACAACAGTGAGTCGTACATGCAAAGGTATGTAAACAAGAGACGTCAAGGGTGAACGCTCACCGTGACAGAAGGAGTGACGAGTGTCCGGTTAAGTTCTATCTGTTGGGACGGGGGACAAATTGTTAACAAAACAGAAAACGGGTACCATAATCCCGCCTTTGGGCACCAGAAATATCATGAAATGATTGCCTTATGATGGCCCTTCCCTTCTTACATAGCTATGAGCTATCAGAACATCTGTGGAATATGTAAATGCTGTAGTTCAATAAGAATCTGAAGTTGTGGATCGAACGCAATTTCGCCCCCATCTAATCCCCACGTCTTGCTTCAGTTTCGGGTTTATTTTCTCAAAAAAACTAACAATGACAGTGTAGGGGGCACTGTTTCAGGTTGTTCAGCCATCGTGGAATCTTGGAATTTGTTTTTCTCACGTTTTCGTTGGCGATTATATACGAATTAGCACGGCGATATGAAAACTTTGTCAGTTCTCTCGCCATTGACAACAATAGCAGATCACGTACTTTTGACTTATGATTGAGTGAACGATTAGCAAAAATACATAGAAAGAACGCTCAGTCGAGTGATTGATTAATAAGAATGCAAAAAGAAGGAGTCACGCTTATGGGTCACGTGACATTTCCCGTGTACATGCGCCGCTATATTAGATACTGCCGTATTAACCAATGTCCAGAAAAAAACCCTAAGACGACTGATAGAATTTTTGACGATTGGGTTGTAACAAACAGTCAGGCTGAAGTGGGCAGATTCCTAACCACATTTGGACGCACATTTAAACACTACATTTACCAAAATGTTTACGCCATAAAAAAAAAACTACTTTTAACGCAAGATTTTGTGTCGGGGGCAACATTATTCCATTCAAGTGTCAGCCAAAATGTATCAAGGTGAAAATGATAGCTCATCCATCGCAACATTAGAGTAACTGGATTGAAGCCGTGGTTGATGCGCAGGTGATAAATATTCTGTGGACTAGTGGTGTGATCATGTGTGTGCCCCATTCAGAGCACAGACAAAACTTCCTGAATTTTTTTTTTTTTTTTTTAATTTTATTTAACGTCGCCATATTTATGGTATTCTCTACCCAAGTGCTAATCAGCGACGGAGGTCTACGATGTGTTTGTAAACAAAGCACTTATAAATAAATTACATTGGTGCTCGTATCAATCAGCACGGCTAGGATTCGAACTCAGGACCTCTGAGTTACGAATCCGTAGCCGTATCCAACCGAGCCATCGTACTTGACTTGAAAATTGTTTATTAACATTTGTCATATATACATACTATATACAGTATTAATATCTTAAGTGCTACGTTCTAGATCACCAGCCGTTGGCTTTATATCTAATTTGAAAGAAGGGTAACCTAATTTTTCATTATTACAGATATTTGTGATTATTTACATGATGACTCGATATAAGGAAAAATGACTTCTAAAACACCTTATAAGTAATGGGTGCATGAGGGGCGGGAGAGGAAAGGATATATGGAAAGGTGGGACAAAACAGGTCGTCAGCGGGACCAATTGGATTTTATGTCAATTTTGATGTTTTGGAGCTGGGGATTAGGATGGGATTGTAGCTTAAATTTAAATGTCTCATTTATTCTATCGATAAATTCGCCTATGGTTGTCATGCCGAGCGTTTCGTGTATTTCCACAATAGTCGTTCTTCTTTTAAAATTTCCTATTATTCGTAGGAATTTATTTTGAATCATTTGAAGATGATTCAAGTGCATTTTCGCTGCATTGTGCCAGGCCGGACAACCATAGGTGATAATGGGCCTAATTAACCCTTTGTAGAGAGTAAGTTTGAGGGATTGACTGAGCGCGGGTGATTTTAGCAAATTATACAATCTTACTAGGATAACTTTAGTCTTGACCTTGATTTCAGATATATGCTTTTTCCACAGGAGTTTGGAATCGATGTGTAAGCCTAAATACTTTACAGAGTCGGTTGGTGTGATCTTATCGCTGCGAATAGTTAAAGTCGCCTTGGCCTTGGAGCTAGTAAATAAGATTGCTTCTGTTTTAGCAGCATTCACTTGAATTTTCCATTTCGTTAATTCATTGATTGTGAGAGAAGCAGCATTTTCTATTCTTCTAATAGCTTTGTTTATCGATTTGCTAACTGAGTACAAAGCAATGTCATCAGCATAGCCTGCAATGGATACATTTCTCGGAATACTGCTAAAAACAGAAGCAATGTACAAGTTGAATAAAACAGGCGAGAGAATAGACCCTTGTGGGACTCCCGCGACAATTTCTATTTTATCCGAAAGCGAAGTTTCGACTCGAACTCGGATATATCTATTTGAGAGATATGAGTAAAATTTTACATAGATATTTAGGCACATTTAATCCTTCGAGTTTGTAGGCCTGTGGGCCAAACAGAATCAAAGGCCTTCTCGCTGTCCAGGAGAAGAAGAACGGTATCTTCTTTCCGGTCTTTCGCGGATTTTATATCATTCGTAATTCTAACCAGCTGGTGGCAGGTCGAGTGCTCTGATTGAAAACCAAATTGATTGATAGGCATTAGTTGTAACTCTTCTATGGGTTTTTGAGACGAGCTAAAATTATTCGCTCAAAAAGTTTAGCCAATACCGGTAGGAGGCTAATAGGCCTATAGCTCACCGGATGCGAAGGGGGCTTACCGGGCTGTAGAATCGGCATGACCACCGCTCCTTTCCAGAGTTCCGCGAAATATTGTCTGAGGAGGCATGCATTGTATATCTTTGTTAGTAAACTTATTGCTTTAATTGGGAGGTTTTTTAGTGCTATATTGGGAATATTATCCACACCCGTGGCAGATTTATTTTTTAGTTTTTTGATAGCGGAAGTGATTTCACGGGGATTCGTAAGGAATTTAATGGGAGTTTCGATAGGGGCTTTGAGGATAGTTTTTCTCACATGACCTGTGACTTGTTGTTCAAAGGATTTGTTGCCTCGGGAGGCCGATATTTCGTGTATTTTTGCGTAGTGTATGCAGAGTGTATTTGCCTTGTCGTGGTCTTCTGTGTGGAGTGTGTTGTTTGACTTTAGTGTGGGGATTTTTCTTTTACCGGTGTTATTAAAATATTTTGCTACGCGCCAAATAGAGTGATCTTTTAAGTTTATGTTTCTGAGTTCGTTGTCCCAAGATGATTGTTTCCATTCGGTTAATTTAAGTCTGATTTCTTTTATTAGCTGATTGAGTTTGGATTTAAGGTAGCGATTTTGGGTTTTTTGCCATCTTGACCTAATGTAATTTTTTAGCTTTATTAATGAGGCTATTTCGGGTAGGATAGGAGTGTGGGTGGATTTGGTTGAGCGGATGGGAGTGGAGGAATCCAGGGCTGTTTGAATGACTTGGGTGAAATGTGTTACGTGTTGATCTATTGCTTCAGTATTGTTACAAGTAGGGATTGGTGTAGAAATCTCATCATATAAGGTATTCTTGAATTTATTCCAGTCGGTTTTCGCGTAGTTTAAAATTTTTGATGATTCTGGTGAGGTTGGTCGGCCAAATAGGGAGAAAAACAATGGTAGGTGATCGGATGGGGATTCGGAAAGTGTGGTGAAATTATTAATGATAGAGATGTTGTTTGTTAATAACAGGTCAATAGTACTAGGAGTGTTTGAATTATGAGGGTAGTGTGTAGGAACGTCTGGAAAGAGCAGATTAATTTTTTGTTCCGTCAAAAAATTTGAGAGAATCTTACCTGATTCGTTTGGCCTAGCAGAGGTCCAAGCAGTGTCCTTCGCATTGAAGTCTCCAACAAAAATTGTTGGAGTACTATCGGAAAATAGGTGCCTCAATAGGTTTGTATCTATTGAGACATCCGGTGGATTGTAGATCGAGTAGATCTTCGTGTTTTTATTGTTTACTTGGACCTCTACTCCCACGTATTCGGTGAGCGACAGGACATCATGCGGAAGAGTTCTATGTGACAAGGTTTTGTGGATCGCCACCGCAACACCACCACCTGCTTTGACCGTCTTCCCTGATCAGCGAGAAGTCTGGGAAGTTAATTTTCTTCGTTTTGCTGTTCAGTTTAGTCTCTGAAATCAGACAAATTTTAATGTTATTATTATGGACGATGTGTAATAACTCGTCCAGATTGGGTTTGAGCGCAAAAATATTAATTGCTAATATGTTGGTTATGTTTGCGGGGGAATCGTAGGTGTGACTGAGGAGGGTGAGAATAGGTGGACATAGGATGCGATGATTGTGATCCTATCAATTGGTGTAAGAGCTGTTTGGAGTTTAGCGCTCATCTCTTTAAGCTCTGAAAGGATTTCGGGAATTCTAAGAGTTTTTAGCTCGTCAAGGACTTGCTTCGCTGTAATTATATAGTTTTTAGTGGTACTTAAATAAGATTCCTGAACAAGTGTTTCCATTGGGATGGTCCTGGGTTCAGCAGCGGGTGCCGCAACGTTCCTTCTCGAGGTTTCCACCGATGGGAAGAACGAAGCGTAGGTGGGCCTGGACGCGTTGGCAGTGGAGATATGGGTTGGCTCAGGGACAGCAGTGGAGACTGGAGGAACTGGAAGTTTCTTTATAGATTCTGGTTCGTCGCCGAATGAGGTGTAGAGGGCAATTCCAATTCGGCTCTTCGTGGTGGTGGTGGTTGAGCTCTTTTATTTTGTGCCTCCACAAATTTGGTTCGTGCGGCGCACTCACGATAGCTCGCTATGTGAGCTAGACCACAGTTTGCACACTTGACAGCGTTGCACGTGCAGGCTTTAATGTCGTGATTGCCTGCACATTTCACGCATCTGGGGTTTAGGTTGCAGTGCTGACTGGCGTGTCCAAATCTTTGGCACCGGAAGCACTGTGTTGGTTGCTGGGTTTTGATGAATTTCTCTATCTTATATGTATGATAGAAAATAGTTTTAATAGCAGCGAAGCTGCTCAAGGTGAGATCGGGCCCAACCGTTATTGCAAACACCGGTAGTGGCCTATTTTCCTTGCTGTCTCCATCCTTGTTTGTTTTCACAAACTGCCGGACTGATAATACTTTTATGCCGTGTTTGGATATTTCGGCTTCAATTTCGTGCTCACTAAAACTGGCGGGAAGACCTTTTATGATAAATTTCTTCGGACGCTCACTTTTCAGACCGAAGGTGTAAAAATTGTAATTTTGCCTTTTCAGGATACTTGCAATTTTAGTGTAGTCCTCCGTCGTTTGCAGATGGACGATCGTTGTGTTTCCATTAAACTTCATCCTGAAGTTTTTATCGGAGGCGTTGACTTGCAGGAAGTTGATTAATTTTTTGGTCTCCAGTTTGTCATTTTCAATGACTATTGGAGGCACTGCGGTTCGTTTTTGAGCCTCTTGAGGCCCGTCAGGAGTGGTCGGAGGATTGATGAGGCGAGCGGGGTCAGAGCTCACGCTGATTGACGGTTTAATAACGGTTTTCTTCGTTTTTTTTGGGTCTTCCAAAGGTCTTCCTGTTCGACACTTTGGTGCCAGACCTTTAACAAGACTTTAAAAATTCACTGTACTTTAATCGCCGTACGTTGGAATTTATATATCGTAGAGAGCGGTAGACATGCGTCCGCACGGTACCGACTAAAACAAATACTGCCGAGCCATCGTAGGCCTCAACTTCCTGAATTGACAATTCTAAACTGGCTCATTTATGAAGCAGATAACTCCTCTCAAGATCGGAAAGTTAATAATTATGAATATTTGGTGAGCATGAGGATGACACTTATGTGCGTTTCTTTAGTGAGAGTGAGTCGTCAATAGGGGTGCAGCCGCAGTACAAACGATAACTTTAATATTTTACCCAGTGGAACAGTATAAATAGTTGCAATAACATTGCATATACTGCACGAATGCCATCCAAAATGCAACCCGCTGGATTCCGCACGGAAATGCTTCGATTGAGACCTTCGTGACAGCGTTGGGTTCATTCATTCGCTTTTTACATACATAATTGTTGAAACGGCCAGACCTCCTTAATTATGTAAATTATGGCATACAACCATCCCACATAAAATGTCTATTCTCATATAATAAGTAATAATTTTCTCCCGACAAATTTCCCGATAACGTCAAAGTTTCACCAACTGGAACAGTATTAATAATTACTATTGTTAATAAATGTGATGTGGATCTGACCCTCTACGAATCGAACCAATAACTTCTTGATCGTGAACCCGTATATGTTGTATCTAAAATTTCGGTCCACGTATCAAACTATGAACTTTTTAAACTTTTCAACATTTCCAAATATTATAAAGTTTTATATTGAAATATTAAGAGATTTCTCAAAAATATAACCTTTTTTGCGATAGAGAGTTATTATTGATTGATTTGGCTTTCTCGGTCGCTACCTCGCAGGGTTTTCCTATATAGATATACTCGACCCGTACAGGGTTTACCGATCTAGCGGATGCGGCCAATATATCGGCCACTATTGGCTGGTCGATGCTCGGTAAAACGAACTTTGCCCAATATCTCAGCCACTATCGATTCACCGGGCATTGATAGATCTAGCAACGGCCAATACTTGGGCTACTATCGCCTTGCCGAGCTTCGGTGGATCTAGCTTCGGCCAATATCCGTTCGCCAAGCTCCAATGGAGGCTTTAGCTACAAGGTTGCGCCAAACAGTGGCCAAGTATTATATTAAAAGAATTAATTGAATAATAAACAAAAAAATCCATCAATTAAGCGAATCAATGTATAAAATGTCAAAATGAAAAAATAAAGTGGCTTAATTTATATAGGCAATTATTAGTACAATATAACAAGTCGAGTGCGGTGGCATTTGTTTTGAGTCCGTGTCGTGCGGACGCATGTCTACCGCTCCCTACGAATTACAAATTTCAAACGTACCGTGCTTCTAGTACGTTGAAATTATAAATCGAGTAAAAATTTTGGCCCAAAAGTGTCAAATCTAAAAAACCTCAAAAATCCCTTGGCTCCCGAAAGGAAAGCCAGAACGAGTCCTCCGATGGAAGACCCAAGAAAAACGAAAAAAACCGATATGAAACGGTCAAACAGCGCGAGCTCTGAACACTCCCAACGGTGGAAACCTCGAGAAGGAATGTTGTCGCTCCCACTGCTGAACCTAGGACCATCCCAATGGAAACCCATGTTCCGGAATCTTATTTACGTAGCACGAAAAATTATATAAACACAGCGAAGCAAGTCCTTGACGAGCTAAAACCCCTTAGAATTCCCGAAATCGTCACCGAGCTTAAAGCATTGCTCTCTAAACTCCAGAAAGCTAACACCCCCATTGATAGGATCTCAATTATCGCATCCTACGCTCAATTGTTCTGACCCTCCTCAGAAACACCTACGATTCTCCCGCAAACATAACCAACATATTAGCAATTAATATTTTTGCGCTCAAGCCCAATCTGGACGAGTTATTACACATCTTCCATAGCAATAATATTAAAATTTGTCTGATTTCAGAGACTGAGCTAAACAGCAAAACGAAGAAAATAAATAAAAATAATATTTATACTAAGTTATATAAATAACTTTCCTGACTTCTCGCTGATCAGGGAAGACAGAACGGCCAAAGCAGGTGGTGACGTTGCGGTGGCGATCCACAAAACCTTGAGACATAGAACACTTCCGCATGATCTCCTGTCGCTCACCGAATACGTGGGAGTAGAGGTCCAAGTGGACAATAGAATAACGAGGATCTACTCGATTTATAATCCACCGGATGTATCACTAAATACAAATCTGTTGAGGCACCTATTCACCTATTCACCGATAGATAGAAACCCCTGGGATTCGATGGCGGGCGTCTACGATGGAACCCTCCCTCCCCCCCCCCCCCCCCGCGCGACGCGGTCGCGTTCGGTCCCGGCTCACGGTCTCACTTCATGGATACCGCCGATAGCACACACAGAATGTTCCTGCCATCGGTCGGAGTCCGTGAGAAAATATTTTTCAGAAAAAATATTTGCAGTGAGCGGGAATCGAATGCGGGACCTTTAGAATAGTAGGCAGACACTCTACCCACTACACCAAAGCCCCGTCGCAACAATGTCTATGCGAAACTATATTTTTTTTGTAATTTTTTTTTTGTAAGTTTGTGTAATGAAGGAAATAGTATATTACGTTAAAAGTGTGAAAAGGGGGGAATCTTAATACGAGTGGGTTAATGTTTCTTTTGCAGTGAGAGCACGGCCTACGGCTGTCGCTAACAATTTTAACAGACGAGTTTAATGTTAACCCTTTTTACACGTGTAACGTACACTATTTTGTTATATTAGTGGTTGGAAAACTCATTTTTGTGAAAAAAAAGCACAAGTTGAAATACGTATATAAAGTTCAATCATACGAAATTCCAAACAAATACTATCAAAACCATTATTTCTTTATTCTCCTCACATACAAGAGCAGGGGAAAACAAAATTCTGCTCATTTTTTAGCTATTGTTCTGCTAGCTTACATGGAAGCTAGCCTCAACTCATTTTTCTTCCAAAACCCCGTCAGCAGGAAATTTTCTTTCAGCATATTAAATTAGCTCTAAATTAGCTTTAAAACCTGAGCAGGAGAAAAAAAAAAATTCTGCTCATTTTTTAGCCATTGTTCTGCCAGCTCACATGGAAGCTAGCCTCAACTCATTTTTCTTCCAAAACCCCGTCAGCAGGAACTTTTTTTTCAACATATTAAATTAGCTCTAAATGAGCTTTAAATTATGCAACATTGAAAATTGCATTCTGCTACTTGGTGCGGCCAGGTATACATACGTCACCAAAGGTTTAACTTTTTTGGCCCCAGACCGGAGATGTCTATGGCATTCGGTTGATTTTGTCGTGCAGAATTTAGATCTGACGAGAATGTCCTAAGTGCGATCGTTTAGGAAAAAAAGTAAAAGTTGTTAAAATACGTTAAAACCACTGTTTTTAAAAGTAAATAAACAAATAATGATTGCATCACCCAAACTAGACGTTTCATGTCTGGGCCAAAATAAGTTGAAATTTTATTGAACTGTGTTTAAGATTCAACCATAACAAAAACCTTCTCAACAAGTGCTGGGAGTTACAACAATGCATTAGAAAATCCTCCACCTGAAGTGCAGTGAAGGCAGGCGCCTTCTTGGACTGATACCCTTCGGAATTCTTCTTCGAAAATGCAGTTAATTTACCATAACCCCCAATGTCGACCCCATTATTTATCTTCAGTGTACTTTTCAGTTTACTGTGTTCACTCCACAATATTGAAGTTGCACGTGCCTTTGACAAATCAGTGAAATAGGCGAGTAGAATACGCACTGAGGTCGATGTGGGTTTCTTTTCTGTCTGCCATTTAACAAAATTGCGGTATATCTTCTAGTAATGTCCCCCTGACTTACGTGAAGGCCGATCTCTTTTGGCCTCATCGTAAGCATCTTGTAAATTATGTGGGATTGCATGGTTCGCATACAGCGAACTAGAAAATTCCTCGTGCGACATATTAATATACTTTTCTGTAAGGAGTGAGGTGCATATAGAAAGTTAGGCGAAACGACGTACGATTGCTGTTTAATGGCTGCCACACAACTGTTGCAACTCGATGTTTTCAGCAACGCACGTAGTTGTAGGCATAACGACACCGGATTACAAATGCAACTACTGCGCCATCTGCCGTGCGGTCGTACAGACACGAAATGTAAGTTGTAAACGAAAGATTAGCTGGTGTAAATGGAAAGTAAATCTGTACTTTTCGTTTACAGCTGCTGAAAGTGACGAAAAGGGCCCCTTTTCGCACTGAAATTGGTACCCAAAAGGGGACTTTCCCAAGCACGAATGTTAAACTAGTAGTGTGTGCATGTGTGAGCCTCATTCGCCCACATGGAAAAATATATATTTTGCGAAGATATAAGTAGATTTATATATACTATATACTGAATGGGACCATTTTTTATACGAAAAATATATAAAATAGCATTTTTATATATCTCGTATTTATTTTTTGCAGGATATATAAATTTGGCCTATTTACATATTTGGTTTTATATATTTTTCTGAGTAGGCGGGTACAAACAAAACTTCCCGATTGGGTATTTCAACACAGCGTACTAAATTTATTCTTTTATAGTATACCCCGGTTAATCAGTAGTGTCGTACTAAAAATTTGCAGAATTGAGTATTCGAAACTGAGTCATTAATGAAGCAGATAATGATGACTATGCATGGTGAGTAGACGCCAATAGGAGTGCGGCCGTAATAAAGACGATAACTTTAATATTTTACCTAGTTGCATACTATAAATAATTGCAATTGTGAATAACATTGCATATACCCTACGAATGCCATCCAAAATGTAATGCGCTCGATTCTGAACGGAAATGCTTCGATGACAGCGCTGGATTCATTCATTGACTTATTACGTACATACTTGTTGAGACTGCTATGCCTCTAATAGTTTATGCAGTAGAACATTATAAACCATTGACATTGTTAAGAACAATATATGTAATGGACCAATTCCATCCAAAAACTAAGTTACGTGAAGACGCGTCGGTTAAATCATTCAGTACCTCAATCGCATAATTCAGTGGCGAGAAATCGTGGACGAAAAATTTGACCACATACATACCTAGCTACATACACACCCACACACACACACACAGATCTTTTGTTTTAAATAGTCTAGAAAGGTCAGAAATACCATGAGACGTGGAGATGTGATGGAAAATCGATTTTCGATTGTCGGGGGCAAAAAAATAACTTCCCCTATCGGGAAGTTGAAAAATATTCCGGGGCCGCTCGGGTGCTGATTAACCCACCCCTTGTCTCGATGAGTCTATCAATCGGCTGCGCATGGCCTCTCGTGTAGAAATTACGCCGCTCAAACTCCGCTTGCCGCTTCACCCCAGGTTGCTATTGAGTCGCGTTGGCTCGGCTCAATCTCCGCGCCATACCTCCGGTATACTTATAAGTCTTAAGAGGCCATGGTACTTCTAAATCCCCTCTAGCACTCTTCAGTTCTCCGAGATGGCGCCACTGAAAACGCCATCTATGAGTCGAGAGTCGACTCATTATTGACCAGCCGGTAAAATTTGGGTCGGTAAAGGAGGCATGCATATGCCCATTGAAGAAAACTTTCTTCCATCGACCGTTACTATCGATACTTCTCGAGATAATCCATATTAAACAAAAAATCTTTAAAAAATTCTAACATACGATTGGCGCATGCCATTTGAAAAACAAAAAATACGGGTCTATTTTTTTCATACATGCCTTTCAGGACAAAATACTAGACTATCCTAGGATCGGTATCTAGAGAGTTTTTGATTACAAAAATCAATTTTTTATTCCTTTTCCATCAAGGCTAATCGAAATTCGCTTAAACTTGTGTTTTTCAGGTAGGCAAGGTACATTTGCATGAGCAAAAAATATGTTGTGGTAGAAGGGAGAAGATGCCTTCGTGGAAATTCGGCCCACAGATTATGTCGAAACATGTCATTAAATGACGAATAATGACATGAAATGATAAGTTCATCGACCTTCGACAGATTATGATACAGTCTGATTTTGTCGAATCTTTTATGTCATTTTCCGACAATATATGATATTTTGTAAGCCCATGGAGCGACATAAAATGTCAGATTTCGGCATTTCTTGCAAATTCGTACCGGTTTTGACGAATTTTTCATGTAATTTCCCGACAAAATAGATACTATTTGGTAAGCCTATGGAATGACATAAAATGTCAAATTTCGGCATTTTTTTTAAATTCGTACCAAATGACATATGACCGTTTTTGACGATATTTTTCGTGTTATTGCCGGACAAAAGAGATAATATTTTGTAAGCCCATGGAATGACATAAAATGTCAAATTTCGACATTTCTTGCAAATCCGTACCGATTATGACATATAACCGATTTTGATGAATTTTTTCATGTCATTTCACGCCAAAATAGATACTATTTGGTAAGCCCATGGAATGACATAGAATGTCCAATTTCGGCATTTTTTTTAAATTCGTACCGATTATGACATATGACCGATTTTTAGGAATTTTTTCATGTCATAGCCCGATAAAATAGATATTATTTTGTAAGTCCATGGAATGACATAAAATGTCAAATTTCGACATTTCTTGCAAATTCGTACCGATTATGACATATAACCGATTTTGACGAATTTTTTCATGTCATTTCCGAACAAAATAAATACTATTTGGTAAGCCCATGGAATGACATATAATGTCAAATTTCGGCTTCTTTTTTAAAATCGTACCGATTATCACATATGACCGATTTTGACGAATTTTTTCATGTCATTGCCCGACAAAATAGATATTATTTTGTAAGTCCATGGAATGACATAAAATGTCAAATTTCGGCATTTTTTTTTAATTCGTACCAAATGACATATGACCGATTATGACATATAACCGATTTTGACGAATTTTTTCACGTCATTTCCCGACAAAATAAATACTATTTGGTAAGCCCATGGAATGACATAGAATGTCAAATTTCGGCATTTTTTTAAAATTCGTACCGATTATGACATATGACCGACTTTTAGGAATTTTTTCATGTCATTGCCCGACAAAATAGATATTATTTTGTAAGTCCATGGAATGACATAAAATGTCAAATTTCGACATTTTTTTTTTAATTCGTACCAATTATGACATACAACCGATTTTGACGATTTTTTTCATGTCATTGCCGGACAAAATAGATAATTTTTATATCTATATAAATCTACATACATAATATTCTGTAAGCCCATGGAATGATATAAAATGTCAAATTTCGACATTTCTTGCAAATTCGTACCGATTATGACATATAACCGATTTTGACGAATTTTTTCATGTAATTTCCCGACAAAATAGATACTATTTGGTAAGCCCATGGATGACATAAAATGTCAAATTTCGACATTTTTTGGAAATTCGTACCGACTATGACGTAATATGTTTGACTTCCATAAACATTGCATGATTTCCTGACGAAATATACAATTTTGTGTTAGATCATAGAATTACAAAAAATGTCGCCTTTCGGCAGAAACTGACATTCTTTCTACGTCTTCTTTGGACAGATAATGTCGAAGACCAGCCGGTAAAGACAGATTGGTCGTTCTTTCGGAATGATCGATTCACGATGGACCAAATACAGAGTCGGTTATTGGTCGACTGGACTCATTTTTTTTTTATTTATGTTTTCCACTATTTTTTTCTTTTCCGTGCAGAAGACGGCAAAAGTATGATTTATCACGAACGGAACCATTCGACGGAGCGTCGATAGTTCGTCGATTTCTGAAAATCGAACATCCCCAAAAATCGAGAGTTAGTCGACAGATCATTGAGAGTTTCAAAAATGGGGGCCAAGCTATGACTTGATCATTCTGGGCGAAAGCATTTTTGGGACTCTCGACTAACAATCGATCAGTGAAAATTTTCGGCTGTTACACCTCTATCGACAGGTTTCGTTAGGGATAAAATTACAAAATATTCAGCAATTGCAAAACATACATTAGCGTATGGTATAAACGGATGCGTTCCATTTTCATCCCTCTGACAGTGCCTAGATAAAATTCTGATACTGTTGAGTATCGATATACAACCGTGAGCTGTCATTGAATGAACCTGTCACCTGTCTGATTTGGATCAGGAAAAGTGATAGGTCTCAGTTTAACTAAACATTTGTAGCATCTACACTATTTAATTACATGCAATTAAAGGATAGTTGCAACACTAGGTAATACATGCAACACATATTTCGTGACTTATAAATTCTACAAAGATAAAGCAAGTAGCGTGTATAGAGATCGTGAAAACTATATTCACAAGACATACTATTTTAAGATTTCAGCATGTATAGTGCACTAACCTCCTTTATAGCCAATGCACTTCCATGCTTAACCCATCCTCGGCCCTGCGGGTCAACGTGACCCGTTGGTTCAGTTTGAACGCTGATATCCCTCTGGAAAATTCAAATAACGGTTCTATGGCCCTTTGGTCAGAATTCGGGAGATCGAACTATAGCTGTGGGTGATTTCCGCACGATTTCGCGCCCTCACGTCGCAAAATAAATAGACTTTTCGACGAGCCCTATAATATAATTTTCTCCCATATTTAGCTATGTTTCAAGAACCTCACTTTCAAATTTTACCTGATATCGAAGATGTGACAAAATACAGATTTTTGGTCCAACTTGATTTTGTAAATAAATGAAAAAATTCACCCATTCTGTTTTAAGCATGTGAATAATTTTTTCGTTCTTGTTTTTTTTTATCATCGGATATCATTTAAGTACGTCCAAAGTTTACGTTAGAATTTTTCCAGAGCGATCAGTGCGTTCATGTCTCAATGGCGAGTGGTCGAAGTTCGTCTGAGGTCACATCGACCCGTAGTGTCGTATTTAATTGGAAAATAAGGTGTGTCGAGGAAGGGTTACAACAATTCATTAATAGTATTAATTATACTGCTCAACACGTCTTTTAAATGGAAGTGTCATCAGACGACAATTTCCACAGTGGAATTACAACAGTAACTCATTGGCCGTATGGTCAAATCATCCGTGATGTGATATGAGAAAAACTACGCACCTGTTTGAGGGTTGATACGGCAGGAGAGCTCGGGTTAACGAGCCCATACACGTTGGTCCGATCCTAAACATTTTGAATAGTGACAAATTTCTTCAGCTTATAAAATTAGCTTTCCTACGATTCGTTTTCATGTTCCCCAAACAAAACATATAGAGTAAATGAATATCATTCAAGGTCTTAAATATATATTGTCCGTTTACCTCTTTTCCTGGCATGCACTGTAAGCAGGTCCCAAAACCCATCTCAAAAATAACTAGCATGACTCAATTAGTTAATGAATTAGGTGGGGTCAATTGATTAACTAATTACCTGGTGTTAACTATATTTGAGATGTGGTGATTTAATTAATTAAATCTTGTTAATTACATTTTGGATGGGGTCTGGGACTTTTCTACAGTCGGGGAGGTCGAATTACGTTGATTTCGTATTTTTGAATGCTTATGATATACTTAAGAGATTAATTAAGGTTCATAACATATAAATTGCTAATTAATTTTTTTCCAATATCTGTGAGTATTGCAAACTGCAGCATGGCATACCCGACTTTGCAAAACCCCTAAATGTATCTAAAAACAATAATATAAGCTTTTTTCTGGTGACTTTGCCAGCGTGTTAAAATCTTGGCAAAGCCCTAAAAAACAAAAAAAAATGATAAGACAAATTTGAAATTTTCGAAAAAAAATCACGAAGAACTAAGAGATGGCAAAGCAATTGACCGAATTTGGTTTCGCTACTTTGGACTTGCCAGCTTAACATGCCTCAATAACTCCAAATTTTAGCGGGAACGGGTATATGTTTTCTGATTGAAGGAGATAGATGGCATCGAGACGAATATTAAAAAAACTAGTGGTTTGCAAATGTGTGTGCCCCCTACGTGGCACAAGCAAAACTTCCTGATTTGATATTTCAGCACAACATAAGAACGCAACCATGGTGATGAACAAACCCAACAATTAAACTGGCATCTAATAATTACTGCTCGCGATCGATTCAGTTTGATTTTTAAGCCCCATACTAATATTCAACTGGAATTCATCTGCATAGTTACCCTTCCTACCTCTGTACTTTCTTCATAATCCCGCTCTTTGACATCATTCCCGCAATTATCAACATATCCATTTGCCATATATATTCTAGTTCAACTCGCGATAAGTTCTAACCTATATTGAACTAGTGGTGTGCAAATGTGTGTGCCCCATACGGGGCACGAACAAAAAACTTCCCGATTTGGTATTTCAGAGCAGCATAAGCAGGCAACCATGGTGATGTGCGAACTGTACAGTGATAATTGAACTTGAGACTAATAATTATTACACGCGATCGTTTTAGTTTGATTTCTAAGCCCCATAAAAATATTCAACTGGAATTCGTCCGCCTAATTACACTGTCTACCTCTGTACTTTCTTAATTATCTCGCTCTTTGACATCCTTTCCGTAATTGTCGACATCTTCATTCGCCAAGTATACTCTAATTCGACTCGCGATATGTTCTAACCTATATTGAAAATAGTCATACTGCGTGTGCATTTTTCAAATTGCTCAGACGACCATACCTCCTTAATTATGCAAATTACGGAAAAATGTAATTGCACATAAAAAGTGTATTTCCATATAAGGAATAATTCTAGTTTGAGAAGTTTCCCGATAACGTTAATATTTAACCCAGTGGAACAGTATAAACAATTGCAATTGTTAATAACATTGCATATAGTGCACGAATTCCATCCAGAGTGTAATAGGCTCGATTTTGCACGGAAACGCTTCGATTGAGACCTCCACGACAGCTCTGGGTTCATTTATTGACTCATTATATACATAATTGTTGAGACGGTCATACCTCCTTAATTATGCCAATTATCGAAAAAAGCCATTCCACATAAAATACGTATTTTTATATGGGGAACAACTTTTCTGATATAAATTTTACGCTAACTCTAATAATTTATGCAATAGAACATTATAAACAATTGAAATTGTTACAAACTATATGTGGGGCATTTCACGTGAAATCGTCGGACTGGGAACCCGATGGTCTCGGATTTGCCTAAAAATGCGCATATCTGTTCTTCAGCACAAAAAAAACACGTATTTTTTCGTTTTTTTTAACAAAAATTTTAAAAACAATTATATAAACAAATAGAGACATCTCAAATACGCCATTTTTGATTTGCTTGAAATTTGAAACATATATTCTGTATTGATTTACGATCATTTTGAAAAAAAGTCGTTATAGGATCTCGTCAGGGGAATTTTTTATGAATTTTTGAAGTTGAAGTCATCAGAGAGTATTATTTTTGACAATTGACCACTGATAATTTTTCAAGTTATTATGGTGGTTTTCAATAGTGTGAACAGAAAAAAGTTAAATCTGCGTATAAATGACCCCGGAAAAGATGTTAATTAAATAAACCAAAGTAAGGTTTTAGTAATTTTTATAAACAAATGATCATAACTCGAATATTATCAATACTATGAAAAAAAATATAATCGACAAAAATGTTGTACGGAAAATTCTGCACAAAAAATGGTAACATGCTTTTTGCGTAAAAATGACGGGTTTTTTTATATTACCGCAAAGATACTAATAATCAGTTCCTATTCCTCGTATTGGCGTACAAAAATAGTGGTAATATAAAAAAAACAGTAACGTTTTTCTGTTCACATTATTGAAAACCACCAAAATAACTTTAAAAATTATTAGTTGTCAATTGTCACCAATAATCCTCTCTGATGGCTTCAACTTCAAAAATTCATAAATAATTCCCCTGACGAGATCCTATAACAACTTTTCTTCAAAATGATCGTGAATCAATACAGAATATATGTTTCAAATTTCAAGCAAATCAAAAATGGCGTATTTGAGATATCTCTATTTGTTCATATAATTGTTGTTAAAATTTTTATTAAAAAAAACGAAAAAATACGTGCTTTTTTGTGCTGAGGAATAGATATGTGCATTTTTAGGCAAATCCGAGACCATCGAGTTCCCAGTCCGACGATTTGACGTGGAATGCCCCATATATACTCCACCAATTTCAGCCAAAATCTAACCAGTTCTAAGTTATATAGAAACGCTTCGAACGCGACCTTGAGAACTTCCATAACTTCATTCGTTCATGAGAAATCGTTGCGCAAAATTTTGTACACATACATACATACACACACAGACATTTGATCGGAATTCGATGGGAAGCATTTTGGTATACTTAAAACCCTAGTTACGAATTGAAATAAACAAACTCGATTTAGGGGTCATTACAATAACTTCCCGAAAAATCGGGAAGTTAAAAAATGTTGGGGGTTAACTGGACCGACCTATCAAATGTCAACATCAATTATCAGTAAATTCACTGATGAAAAATCCTGTAAGTTTTCAGGCTATCTATGGACTATGTGGCTCGTTCATTTTTTTTATTTTATTTTATTGCAGAAATGAGAACTACAAATTCTCGTATTTGCATTTCGTAGCCAATATTTTGGTTCCGTTCTGAAACTCAAACAAAAAAATTTAGGTTAAGTTTTTCTTATGAAATACATCCCATAAATATTTAGAACACAGGAATCGAAATGAGTTTTTTTCATGCATCGAGTTGAAACTAAAAATTAATTTTTATTATGTAATCAATTTTTTTTAATTAATATTGTACTTACACATCATTTTTACTGATTTTATCCAATGTTTACGTTTTGATCTCGGGGAATTTATAAAATGTCACTTTCACATCAATTCCATGTTTCTGACGTGATGTATTATTACAGCCATGGAAGCAACAGATTTTTTGCGAAGTTAACATGCCAAGAATGCAAACAGTCTCAATGGATTTTATTAATAATTAATAAAGAATAGATCAAATGTTAAAGGTTAATCAATTATTTCAACTAGTTAAGATAATGTCCACTAGTTGGCGTGAAATTTTAGACGCACGGTCCCTACAGGGTCTATCTCTTTGGTATGCGGCGCAATGGGGGGGGGGGGCAAATTGGCTATTACCATCCGTACCGGCATTTTTTTCCATCCAAAAACTTTCGAGGGTGTCAATGATAAAGACTGATTTTTGATCATTAATCAGTTCCATTTTTCCCTCCCGCAGACACTCTGAATTTGCGTTTGGCGAATAGATGTGAGAAAACAATATCTATTAAGTTTTCCGAGTGCAGATTTCTACCGGTAGGCAAATCTACTTTTTTTTTTTCATTATTTTACAAAAAGCAAATTCAGAGTGACTAGATTATTGCATTTCGCACTCACAACTTTTTTTTTGTGGGTGTAAAGTGAGGACACCCTAAAAAGTAATTGGATTGAAAATTGAACTCGCGCGCGACGCGAGCGGCAGAAGTACCATGGCCTCTTAAGCGGAGATTGAGCGGCGAGCGGTAGTTGAGTGGCGGAGGTGCGACGGCACCTCCGCTCAAATTTCTACACGGGCTACGACTGTCGCTACAAACATAAATCCACTCGTATCAATATTTCGCTTTTCCACACTTGTAACGTAATATCCTAAAAAATCGGAAGGAAAGAGAAAGTAGGAAGCGTGCGGAAGGCGGTTGGCTTCCGTCTTTCTCTTTTTTTTCTTGATTAAATGTTTTGTTTAAAAACACCCACCTACACACACACACAAACATGTGTCCGAAAATGGTCGACAACATTTCTAACGGGCATGAAACGTGGAGATCAGGTGCAATTTTTAATTCCGATTTTCGGACCCCTCACAATAACTTCGCTGACGATCAGTAAGTTAATAATATTGCATATACTGCACGAATGCCATCAAAAATGTAATCCGCTCGATTTTGCACGCAAACGTTTCGATTGAGACCGTCACTTATTACATACATAACTGTTGAGACGCCTATACCTCCTCAATTGTGATAATTACCGAAGAAAGTCATTCTACATAAAATACGTATTTTTATGTGCGGAACAACTTTTCTTTTATGACTTTTACGCTCCCTATAATAGTTTATGCAATAGAATATTAAAAATAAACGGGATGTGGGTCTGACCCTCACGGGTCGAACCAATAATTTCCTGATCATTCCCCTGTACATCAAATAGTAGATTACATACCTAGGCCAGCAAAGTAAGGAATGTCTCAGATCACATTTAGCTGTTGGCCGAGGCGAAGCCGAGGTCGACAATAATGTGATCTGAGGCTTTCTTACTTGTTGGCCGAGGTGTGTATACTATTTTTCTGCTCGACGAAGCCGGAAAGCGGTAACTTCGTTTAGCGCAGCGGCTCGAAAGTTACCGCTTTCTGGCCGGAGGGCGGAAATATGCATTTATGTATGTGCAACCACTTTCATCGAATAATTTGCTTCATATCTTTAATCGCTATCACGATGCAGTGATATAAACAATTCAATTTGTTAATGACTAAGAAAATGCCGGGTCTATTATGTTCAAAATCTAATCAGGTCTCAGAAGATTAGCTCGTCAGAAGTTAGGCGGAAACCTATCAAATGAGTATGAGGAAATCCAAATCGGATAATTTGTTCCAGAGAAATGGTTCGACAAAGTTTTGCTCACACACGAATACGCACACATACAGGCAAACATCCAAAGGTCCTAGGATCCCGCCCGGCCGCTGGAGAATATTTTTCAAAAATATTTTCTCATGGATTCCGACCGATGCAGGAACGTTCCGTGTATGCTATCGCCGGTACCCATAAAATGAGATCGCCCGACCGAGCGGGAACCTAACCCGACCGAGCGGGAACCTAACCCGACCGAGCGGGAACCTAACCCGACGCGGGGGGGGGAGGGTGACCATCGTAGTAGGGGATAGGCGCCGGCCATCGTAGCACAGGGGTTTCTGCAGGTTTACCCTGTGTTTAGAAATACGGTGGCCTAAAATGGCGAAAGTCGGCCCCAGCCGCGTGGGCTGGTGTCGGGTACGCCCCCTGCAGGCATGCTTAAACGCCGCTATCCGGGGCGTGCAAATGAGAGGGACGGAGACAAAAAAAAACCACAGACAAACATCTCGCTCAAAATGGTCGGAAACGTTTTCAACGGTCATGAAATGTGGTGAAATTTCCGATTTCGATTTTCGGACTAATAACAATAACTTGCCTCAAGATCGGGAAGTTAACAATTAAAAATGCTAATAACAATATATATACGACACAAATCGCATTCAAAATCTAATCAGTTCTAAGTTATATGGAAACACTTCGAACCCGACCTTGATAACTTTCATAACTTAAGTCGTTCAGGCGAGACCGGTTCGCAAATTTTTTTATACATTCATACACCCACACACACACACACATACACACAGACACCACCTCAGAATTCATTGGGCATCATTTTGGTATAGTTAAAACCCTGACTGATTTTGATTTCGGGGTCATTAGAAGAACTTCCCCATGAAAGCTGAAGTTAAATATAGCCTGAAACGTAGTGGAGGAATCGTAAGAACTAAACTTGGTTCTCATGTAAAGATACATTCTTTATGTCGAACGAGTTTTATTTTTATTTACATACTTAAGGGGGTATCGTAGGTTCGACCCTTGAGCGCTCACACTCGTGTTGGCATTTCACTCTCCGTCTCGTCACGCGCATGAGTCACTCATCACTGTGCGCATCGTTTGGCTACTCACGGATAAGTAGGTGTGTCGCATGCATTCATCTGTATGTGTGTTTGTGAATTAGAAACACGTTGCGTCGTCCTTCATGACTGAAACTGATTGACTCTGATTTGATTATTGCAAAAATTCTGTCCATTTGTATGTGTGTAAATCAATGTCTATGAGTTATGCAAATGCAGGTCAAGAATTTTTTTCCGTTTGCCTGAGACTTAACAGAGTACATAATTGGAGTATGTGAACAAACATCGAAATTATCGGAAAAAATCGAGAAACGTGAAAGACAATCGAATTGTTTTAACCAACGGAATTATTCCAATTGTTCTTTTATTCACTTAAGGATGATAGTCTTATGACTCTGCTTTTCAAACGCATACTTCCGCTATGGAAGTGGTTCTTCAAGTATTCTAAGATGATTGCTGACAAAGTTTGAGTTTATGTCTGTGGGTACATATATCTGTGGCCAAGCTTTGTCCAATAATTTTCCACGAACAAAATGCGCGATCAAGCGCATTGACATAAAAATCTAAGGATTTTGCAGAAATTGAGATATTGCTATAAACGATTCCCAATATTTGAAGCGCGCTAGTATAGAAACTGTTAGGAACAGCCAATGACGTGTTGAAAAGTAATGACTCCGCATGATAAAATGCTCACTTGATGTTCTATAATTAACCTCCCGATTTTTCGGGAAGTTACTATAATTCAATGGGGAAATTGGCCTATTCGGTCGATGCGATGTTACTATAATGCCCTCGAAATCAAAATTTATTGTTTTATCATGACTAGGGTTTTAAGTATACCAAAATGACTCCTGACAAATCCTGAGTTGGCTTCTGTGCCTGAGTGTGTACAAAATTTTGCGCAACGATTTCTCATGAACGAATGAAGTTATGGAAGTTATCAAGGTGGGGTTCAAAGTGTTCACATATAACTTAGAACTGACTAGATTTTGAAAGAAGTGGTGCAGTATATACCTTGGTATTAACAATTTGAATGGTTTATAATGTTCTACTGCATAAACTATCAGAGTTAACGCAAAATTTATTCAGGAAAAGTTGTTCCCCATATAAAAATACGTATTTTATAAGTACTGACGTTTTCTGATAATTTGTATAATTAAGGAAGTATGACCGCCTCAACAATTATAAATGCATACGTGAAGGAATGAACGCTGTCATGTCGATCTCGATCGATCTATTTCCATGCAAAATCGAGCGGATTACATTTCCCATGGCATTCCTGCATTATCAGCAATGTTATTAACAATTGCAATGTTTATACTGTTCCACTGAATAAAATATTGAAGTTATCGGGAAACTTATCCGACGAAAATGGTCGGTATGGGAGAGGTATGGTTGTTGAACAGCCATTATTGTGACAAGAGGTATGAACATATGTAGGCCCCATTCGGGGCAAAACAAAACTTGCCGATCTGGTATTTCACACCGTACTAAATTTATTTTCGTCGGATATGCCACGGTTAATCACTGCGACCCTTGTGAGTATCATAATGGAAACCTCCAAATTTCCGAATTCTAAACTGGCTCATTTATGAAGCAGATAATTATGACTATTTGAGTAGACGTATGGTGAGCATGAGGACGAAACTCACGCGTTACTTGTGTGGGAGTGAGCCGCCAATAGGAGTGAGGCTGCTTGAGAGTTAAATCCGTCATACCTTCTGAACTATGATACTCATGGAAAAAGATCATCTGAAATAAAATGTGCATTTCCACTTACGGAACAAGTTCCATTTATCACTTTCTGCCGTATCTCTCACGGTTATTGCTATAGAGCATTATGAACAATTGAATTTGTTAATATCAATGCATGTACTGCTCCAGTTTTACCTAAAATCTTGGACCCTCCATTCGCCCTGGAAATACTGCGCTTGGAACCTTAATGACGACCGTGACTTCATTCGTTAACTCATTACAATAATGATTGTTCAAATGACTATACCTTAATTATGTAAATTGTGGAAAAGTCATTCCACATAAAATGTGTATATTCATGTAAGCAATAGTTTCCTCGGACAGATTTTCCGATAACTTCAATATTGTACCCAGTGCAGCAGTATAAACAATTGCAATTGGTAATAACATTGCATAAAGTGCACGCATGCCATCCAAAATGTAATCCGCCCGATTTTGCATGGAAACGCTTCGATTAGGACCGCCATAACAGCGCTGCGGTTTCATTCGTTCACATAGTACATACATCATTGTTGAGACGGCCATACCTCCTTAATTATGCAAATTATCGAAGAAAGTTATTCCATATAAAATACGTATTTTTATATGGGGAACAACTTTTCTAATATAAATATTCCGCTAGCTGTAATAGTTTATGCAGTAGAATATTATAAATAATTGCAATTGTTCATAACAATACACATACTGCCCCGATCTCATTCAATATCTAATCAGTTCTAAGTTATATGGAAACGCGGTGAACCCGACCTTGATAACTTCTATAACTTCATTCGTTGATGAGAAGCGATTGCGTAAAATAATGTACACATACATACACACACACACACAGACGCCCAGTAAGAATTTGTCGGGGATCATTTTGGTCTACTTAAACCCCTAGTCACATGATGAAATAACAAATTTTGTTTTAGGTCGTATTACAAAAACTTTTCATAAGTTAATAAGTGAACGAATGAAGTCACGATCGTCATTAAGCAGTCACACTCGCAGTATTTCCGTGGAGAATGGAGGGTCCAAGATTTTAGATCAAACTGGAGCTCTATATACATTATTATTAACAAATTCAATTGTTCATAACGTTATATAGCAAACACGGTGAGAGATACGGCAGCAAGTGTTACATGGAACTTGTTCTATGAGTGGGAATGCATATTTAATTTCTAATAACTGCTTTCCATGATTGCGATTATCATAATTGCGAAGGTATGACGGATTGAACTCTCTTGAGACCGCGCTCCTATGGGAGTCTCACTCCCACTCAAGTAACACGCATAAGTCTCATCCTGATGCTCACCATGGGGCTACGCAAATATTCATAATTATCTGCTTCATAGATGAGTCAGTTTAGAATTCTCGAATTTGCAAGTTGTCGTTATGATACTAACAGGGGTCACACTGGTCAACCGTGATAAATTGGAGAAGAATAAATCTACTACGCTGTGTGAAATACCAAATCGGGAAGTTTTGTTTGTGCTCCCACTGGGGCACACACATGTTCACATCACTAGTTCCATTTTCCGTCTGCTGTCGAATTATTTATTTATCACATATTTGAAAGCCTTCTCATTCTTGAGATGGGCTCACTATTATTAAAGGTCATGCAGAACGTTGGATTGATTTTTTCTCTGATTATGCCATTATTTCCAAATTTGTTTCAGGTTTGTGGTTTAGTTTTTTGCGGAATCTTGTTACTTTCAAGGTCTGTTACAACTTATGAATTTTAAA
The DNA here is from genome assembly GCA_026005395.1 of Asobara japonica. Lineage (NCBI taxonomy): Eukaryota > Metazoa > Arthropoda > Insecta > Hymenoptera > Braconidae > Asobara > Asobara japonica. The sequence goes on along the minus strand of BQMI01000153.1, from coordinate 1,157,770 downwards.
AAGGAGAAACTGGACATTGACATGCTTCTCCGTTTTCAATGGGAGCAAACAATAATCACCTACATCACTGAAGTGAAAATGGCCATGCACTTCCATTCTCCAACTTTCGGACACTCCTGACATATATAGAAACCGGTAATATTACGAAAATATTATTTCCCAACCCGTTGTTATTGTAACAACTTGTTATAAGCACGCGTGATAAGTGGTAAAGCAGACTCTTCATGAGTACGGAATGGTTAACCCCTTTTCTCTTAATTAACTTCCCGATCTTGAGGGAAGTTATTGTGATCAGTTCGAAAATCGAAATTGGAAATTTCACCTGCTCTCCACCTTTCATGACCCTTCGAAACGTTTTCGACCTCTTTAAGAGAGATATTTGTCTGTGTGCATGTGGGTGTGTGTGTGTGTATGCGTATGTGAGCAAAATTTTGTCGAATGCTTTCTCTTAGACAAATCATCCAATTTGGGTTTTTTATACTCATTCAATAGGTTTCCGCCTACCATAGACCTCATTGGATTTTGGCCATCATCGACACAGCCGTTATCTAGTTATTAACGAATTGAATTGTTTATATCGCTGAAGATACGAAACAAATTATTCAATGAAAGTTGTTCCACGCACAAAAATACATATTTCATCTTTTATAACTTTTTTGCTCACACCGATAGGTAATTGCTATTAACAAAATGCATTGTTTATATCGTTCAGAGTGTTGAATGAAAGTCGTTCCACACGTAAGAGTACACGTCTGATTTTTCATGACTTTTTATTCTAACACTCAGAGCTATTTACAAATTGAATTGTTTATCTAACGCCTAAGTAAGAAAGTATATATTTTTGAAAAATCTTTTCAGATTTTAAAAATTATAAAATTTTTTAATGTTTGGAAATTTTGAAAAGCTTGAAAGGTTCATAATTTGCGACATCAATCGGGATTTTGTATATAACATATCCGGGGAACGATCGGGACCGGGTTGCTCTTTCGATCGATAGAGGGTCAGACTCACATGCCGTTTATTATGCACTGGTATCCTCTAACTTCTTATACCTCCTTTCATGTGAAATGGACAAAAAAAATTGGGAATGCCGAATACTGCCCATCCCAATCATGGAATCGAGTAATCCTCACCATCTGCTCAATCTGGCTGTCAAGTCACTATTTATCATTCCAAACAAATGTATCTCACGCTCTCCTTCTTTGCTTTGTTTATCTGGGATGCACGGAAAACCCCCTAAGATATGCAGATGTATTAGCGGTGCGCGAACACTAATCCGTCCTCATTGATCCGGAACCCCTTTCGGTTGAGAAATCGCAAGACTTACGTATATTTTGTCCTAACCTTGAACCGACCCTTCACCTGGCTCAATAAAAGATGCCCCTCTGATTGCTCCTCTTTGCGGCTCACCTTGCCTATCGCTTCATTATTCCGATTCATGTGTCATATGATCCACAGGTACGTTTTATCGACCTTGAGGATTTCTCTTTTTCCTTATTCATCATATGGGTCTCACATATTATGTATGCGTAAGATTCATACAGTCGTGCGTCCTAGGGCATACATCCCCTGAGGCATCCAACAATGTGTTTGGTTCGCATGCGTTGCCACGTATACTTACATCCAAAACATGAAGTATACGGTATGGTAATTGACTACCATCGAACAGATATGTAAATAGATTCGATCCGAATTTTGTTGGGGCCTAGTTGAACGAGAAGGGGACGAGGTGAGACCATCGAGACTCGATGGGTACCACGCGATTCTTAAAGCGCTTCAGTAGTCACCACCATCGAAAATATTTAGATTTATTGGGTTTCCTGGTGGATGTAAGTTTTCATCGACTCAATGTAACAGATGGATCTATAATGAGCATGTGAATATATGAAACCGGGAATATTTAACAAATGAAACCAGTGGTATGAGCAAGTGTGTCCCATTCGTGGCACAAACAGAACTTCCCGATTTGGTATTTCAACACAGCGTACTGAAGTTATTCTTCTCCAATATAAGATAGTTAATCACTGTCACCCCCGTTACTGTCATAACGTGCAGATTTGAGAATCCTAAACTGACTCCTTTATGGAGCAGATAATTATGAATATATGAGTAGACGCAAGGTGAGCATGAGAATGAGGCTTATGCGCGTCACTTGAATGGAAGTCAGATGCCAATACCGGTGCGGCCGCTCCAGGGTTAAATCCGTCATACCTTCTAAATTATGATAATCATGAAAAAAAGTCATATGGAATTAAATGTGCATTTCCACTTACAGAATAGGTTCCATTCAACACTGTCTGTCGTATCTCTCACCGTTTTCCCTATAGAGCGTTATGGACAATTGAATTACTTAATATCAATGTATATACTGCTCCAGTTTTATCTCAAATCTTGGACCCTCCACTCGCCATGGAAATACTGCGATTGAAACCCTTGCTCTATAGCAAGAACAGTTGGAAATACGAAACGAAGTGTCCAATGAAAGTCATTCCACACGTAAAAATACACATTCGATGTTTAATGGCTGTTTTTGGTAACACCCATAGTTAATTGTTACTAACAAAATGGATTGGTTATATCGCTGCGTCGTGAGAACGGTTGAAGATACGAAACAAATTACTTAATAAAAGTTGTTCCACATAGAAAAATGCATATTTGATATTGTATAACTTTTTTTGCCACGACCCATAGTTAATTGTTATTCACAAAATGGATTGTTTATTACGCTAAATCGTGAAAACCGTTGAAAATACGAAACAAATTGGTCAATGGACGTTGTTCTACACGTAAAAATACACATTTCATGTTTTATGCGTTTTTCTACTAACACCTATAGCTAATTGTTATTAACAAATTGCATTGTTTATCTAACTCTATCGCAAACAAGTTTATATTTTTTAAAAATCTTGAATTTCAATTGTGTAGATAAAAATACCCCATTTTATGACTTTTTTATGAACACCCATAGTTAATTGTTATTAACCCATTGCATTGTTTATTGAAGTGAAACTTCTTTACACGTATCATGCATTTTGAACGACCGGAGTAAAACCGATTCAAGACCGATATGAAAAAACGGGATCACGGGGCGGATCACTGGGGAATCCCACCAGAGTCCACAGTCGCTGTCTTACCGTATCCGCTTGTTGACGTGAGGTGGGCACTGACGAACGTTCTCTCTGTGGAACAGTATAAGCAATTGAAATTGATAAGAACATATACTGCACCCATGTCTTCCAGAATGTAATCCGGTCCATTCTGCATGGAAATGCTTCGATTGGGACCTTCATGACAACGCTGGGTTTATTCATTCACTTATTACATACATAATTGTTAGGACCACCATACCTCCTTAATAATAATAAAAAAAAAATACCTCCGTAAAAATGCAAATTATCGAAGAAAGTCTGCATGGAAATGCTACGCATGAAATACGTATTTTTACATGCGAAACAGTTTTTCTTAAATCGATTTTGCGCTAACTCTAATAGTTTAGGCAGTAAAACATTATAAACAATTGAAATTGTTAATAACAATATATATAGTGCACCAATTTCATTCCAAATCTAAGCAGTTTTAAGTTATATGGAAACGCTTTCGAACCCGACCTGGATGTCTTCCAAACCGTCATTAGTTTATGAGAAACCGGTGCGCGAAATTTTATACCCACAAATATACATACACACACACACACAGATGACAACTCAGAATTTGTCGGGGACCATTTTGGTATACTTAGAACCCTAGTCACATAATGAAATGACCAATTTGGATTTCAATGGCATTAAAATAACTTCCCGAAAAATTGGGAAGTCATTAATTGGATGCAATTCGCGTAACGCCATAACAACGAATATTCTCATATTTTTCACAAATTACTGGGTTCCGGAACATAAAAAAAAGGCGTTTCTTTATAACCTAAAATTATGCAATACATTCTTGTTAAAAGAGCAATTTCTAAAAATTTGTCATCGACCCTTCCGCAATGAAATGCCATGATTAAAAACACATTAGATAAACGGGACGTGAATGTGACCATCGGCGAATCGCATCAATAACTTTCCGATAGCCTATGCGTGTGTTTTTTCTTAACTTCGGGATTTTTCCTGATTCGGAATTGGGGTTTTAAGTATACCGAAACAGTTCCCGTGAGATTCTGAACAAATGTCTGTTTTTGTGTGTGTGTGTGTGTATGTCCGTGTGTAGTCAAATTTTTGACGAACGATTGCTCTCATCGATATCGTAAACAAAGCGGCTCCATGCAACATAGAGGCAATTAGATTTTGGATAAAATTCACGCGATATTTATGTTGTTAGAAACAATTTCAATTGTTCAATCGCAAAACCATCGGAGATAGGAGAATAAGTATAATAACGCAAGTTGCTCCCCGCGTGTAGGCCAAGGGGTATTGTCCGTTGTTTTTTCTTTATCTTGTTCTTTTAATTTGTAATTTTTGTTTTGTTTGTTTTTAATAAAGATTTTAGAAAAAAGGGAGGAAAAAGAAAGAAGGAAGCGCGAGGAAGGAGGTTGGCTTCCTTCTTTCTCTTATAAAAAAAAAAAAAAAAAAAACACACACACCCACACACAGACAAACGTCTCGCTCAAAATGGTTGGCAACGTTTCTAGGGGTCATGGAACGTGGAGAGCAAGTGAAATTTTTAATTTCGATTTTCAGGCCCATACATTTGTAGCACAGTTACGGATGTTATTCGTTCACAATGAGAGTAGGAACATTCAGTTGTAAACAGTTTTTGGTACTCGTCTCATAACTTTTGGGGGTGAACTGTTTCGTACTTTTGTGGTGCCCATTATTTGAGTAAATCAAATAATCCAGAAAAAATCCACCGGCACCTGGGCTTGAACCCAGGAACTCCAGATCCGTAGGCGGGCACCTTACCTACTTCACCATACGACCTTGACTTGACTTGAAAATTGTTTATTAACATTTGTCATATATACATACTATATACAGTATTAATATCTTAAGTGCTACGCTCTAGATCACCAGCCGTTGACTTTATACCTAATTTGAACGAAGTGTAACCTAATTTTTCATTATTACAGATATTTGTGGTTATTTACATGATGACTCGATATAAGGAAAAATGACTTCTAAAAAACCTTATAAGTAATGGGTCCATGAGGGGCGGGAGAGAAAGGGATATATGGAAAGGTGGGACAAAACAGGTGGTCAGCGGGACCAATTGGATTTTATGTCAATATTGATGTTTTGGAGCTGGGGATTAGGATGGGATTCTAGCTTAAATTTAAATGTCTCATTAATTCTATCGATAAATTCGCCTATGGTTGCCATGCCGAGCGTTTCGTGTCTTTCCACAATAGTCGTTCTACTTTTAAAATTTCCTATTATTCGTAGGAATTTATTTTGAATCACTTGAAGATGATTCAAGTGCATTTTCGCTGCATTGTGCCAGGCAGGACAACCATAGGTGATAATGGGCCTAATTAACCCTTTGTAGAGAGTAAGTTTGAGGGATTGACAGCGCGGGTGATTTTAGCAAATTATACAATCTTACTAGGATAACTTTTTTTAGTCTTGACCTTGATTTCAGATATATGCTTTTTCCACAGGAGTTTGGAATCGATGTGTAAGCCTAAATACTTTACAGAGTCGGTTGGTGTGATCTTATCGCTACGAATAGTTAAAGTCGGCTTGGCCTTGGAGCTAGTAAATAAGATTGCTTCTGTTTTAGCAGCATTCACTTGAATTTTCCATTTCGTTAATTCACTGATTGTGAGAGAAGCAGCATTTTCTATTATTCTAATAGCTTTGTTGATCGATTTGCTAGCTGAGTACAAAGCAATGTCATCAGCATAGCCTGCAATGGATACATTTCTCGGAATTCTGCTAAAAACAGAAGCAATGTACAAGTTGAATAAAACAGGCGAGAGAATAGACCCTTGTGGGACTCCCGCGACAATTTCTATTTTATCCGAAAGCGAAGTTACGACTCGAACTTGGATATATCTATTTCAGAGATATGATAGTAAAATTTTACATAGATATTTAGGTACATTTAATCCTTCGAGTTTATATATAAGGCCTGTGGGCCAAACAGAATCAAAGGCCTTCTCGCTGTCCAGGAGAAGAAGAACGGTATCTTGTTTCCGGTCTTTCGCGGATTTTATATCATTCGTAATTCTAACCAGCTGGTGGCAGGTTGAGTGCTCTGATCGAAAACCAAATTTATTGATAGGCATTAGTTGTAACTCTTCGATAGCTCACCGGATGCGAAGGGGGCTTACCGGGCTTTAGAATCGAAATGACCACCGCTCCTTTCCAGAGTTCCGGGAAATATTGTCTGAGGAGGCATGCATTGTATATCTTTGTTAGTAAACTTATTGCTTTAATGGGGAGGTTTTTTAGTGCTATATTGGGAATATTATCCACACCCGGGGCTGATTTATTTTTTAGTTTTTTGATAGCGGAAATTATTTCACGGGGATTTGTAAGGAATTTAATGGGAGTTTCGATAGGGGCTTTGAGGATAGTTTTTCTCACATGACCTGTGACATGTTATTCAAAAGATTTGTTTCCTCGGGAGGCCGATAATTCGTGTGTTTTTGCGTAATGTTTGCAAAGTGTATTAGCCTTATCAAGGTCTTCTGTGTGGAGTGTGTTGTTTGACTTTAGTGTGGGGATTTTTCTTTTACCGGTGTTATGAAAATATTTTGCTACGCGCCAAATAGAGTGATCTTTTAAGTTTATGTTCCTCAGTTTGTTGTCCCAAGATGATTGTTTCCATTCGGTTAATTTAAGTCTGATTTCTTTTATCAGCTGATTGAGTTCGGATTTAAGGTAGCGATTTCGCGTTTTTTGCCATCTTGACCTAATGTAGTTTTTTAGTTTTATTAATGAGGCTATTTCGGGTGGGATAGGAGTGTGGGTGGATTTGGTTGAGCGGATGGGAGTGGAGGAATCCAGGGCTGTTTGAATGACTTGAGTGAAATGTGTTATGTGTTGATCTATTGCTTCAGTGTTGTTACAAGTAGGGTTTGGTGTAAAAATCTCATCATTTAAGGTATCCTTGAATTTATTCCAGTCGGTTTTCGCGTAGTTTAAAATTTTTTATGATTCTGGTGAGGTTGGTCTGCCAAATAGCGAGAAAAACAATGGTAGGTGATCGGATGGGGATTCGGAAAGTGTGGTGAAATTATTAATGATAGAGATGTTGTTAGTTAATAAAAGGGCGTTTGAATTATGAGGGTAGTGTAGGTCAGAAGGTAGTAGGTCAAAAAATTTGAGAGAATCTTACCTGATTCGTTTGGCCTGGCAGAGGTCTAAGCAGTGTCCTTCGCATTGAAGTCTCCAACAATAATTGTTGGAGTACTATCGGAAAGTAGGTGCCTCAATAGGTTTGTATCTATTGAGACATCCGGTGGATTGTAGATCGAGTAGATCTTCGTTTTTTTATTGTTTACTTGGACCTCTACTCCCACGTATTCGGTGATCGACAGGAGATCATGCGGAAGAGTTCTATGTGACAAGGTTTTGTGGATCGCCACCACAACACCACCACCTGTTTTAGCCGTTCTGTCTTCACTGATCAGCGAGAAGTCTGGGAAGTTAATTTTCTTCGTTTTGCTGTTTAACTTAGTCTCTGAAATCAGACAAATTTTGATGTTATTTCGATGGACAATGTGTAATAACTCGTCCAGATTAGGCTTGAGCGCAAAAATATTAATTGCTAATATGTTGGTTATGTTTGCTGGGGAATCGTAGGTGTGTCTGAGGAGGGTGAGAACAGGTGGACATATGATGCGATGATTGTGATCCTATCAATTGGTGTAAGGGCTGTTTGGAGTTTAGAGCTCATGTCTTTAAGCTCTGAAAGGATTTCGGCAATTCTAAGGGTTTTTAGCTCGTCAAGGACTTGCTTCGCTGTAATTATATAGTTTTTAGTTCTGCTTAAATAAGATTCGGGAAGATGTGTTTCCATTGGGATGGTCCTAGGTCCAGCAGTGGGTGCGATAAGATTTCTTCTCGCGGTTTCCACCGTCGGGAAGAAGGAAGCGTAGGTAGGCCTGGACGCGTTGGCAGTAGAACTCGGAGTTGGCAGTGGGACTGCAGGAGACTGGAGGAACTGGATGTTCCTTTCCAGATTCTGGATCGTGGCCGAGTGAGGTGCGGCAGGCAAGAGAGGTGTAGCGGCCAATTCCAATGGCGCTATGCTGGGCCTGGCCGACTGTGCTCGTTTTTTTTGGGTTTCCATGAATTTTAGGCGCATTGAACACTCCCTGTAACTGGCCGTGTGGGCTAGTCCGCAGTTCGCGCACTTGAGAGTTTTCGAAGTGCAGGCTTTGACGTCATGGTTTGACGCACACTTTACACATCTGGGGTTCAGGTTGCAGTGTTGGCTTGCATGGCCGAACCGTTGGCATCTGAAACACTGGGTCGGTTGCTCAGATTTCACAAATTTTTCTATCTTGTATGTGTGATAGAAAATAGTTTTAATAGCAGCAAAGCTGCTCAAGGTTACTTCAGGGCCAGCCGTGATTGCGAAGATCGGGAGAGGCCTGTTTTCTTTAATATTTCCGTCTTTATGTACTTTCACGAACTGGCGAACGGAAATTACGTTAATGCCGTGATTTGATAATTCGGCTAGAATTTCGACTTCCGAGAAACTGCTGGGAAGCCCTTTCCAAATAAATTTCTTCGGTCTTTCACTTTTAAGGCCGTAGGTGAAAAAATTAAGGTTTTGCCTTTTCAGGATACTTGCGATTTTGTTGTAATCCTCGGTCGTTTGTAGGTGGACGATCGTGGTACTTCCATTACACTTCATCCTGAAGTTTTTATCCGAGGCATTGACTTGCAGGAAATTTATTAACTTTTTGGTCTCCAATTTGTCATTTTCAATGATGATTGGAGGCACTGAGGTTTGTTTTTGAGCGTCTTGACGCCCATCGGAAGAGTTCGGAGGATTGTTGGGGCGGGCTGGTTCAGAGCTCGCGCTGTTTGACCGTTTCATAACCGTTTTTTTTTGGGTCTTCCATCGGAGGACTCGTTTTGGCTTTCCTTTTGGGAGCCAAGGGAATTTTGAGGTTTTTTATATTTGACACTTTTGTGCCAAACCTTTTACTCGATTTATAATTTCAATGTACTAGGAGCACGGTACGTTTGAAATTTGTAATTCGTAGGGAGCGGTAGACATGCGTCCGCACGGCACTGACTCAAAACAAATACTGACCATACGACCGGCTTGAAATTTATCATTTAATCGTGGCGTTTATTGATTAATCCCAAAGTATCGACTATAATCAGAAACCACAAACTATAATGAAACTTCACGTGCACTCTATTAGCCGTACATGTCCGTTTTACTTTTGTCAACTTTGGAACTCAAATTGTCGACAATGAAATTCAAGTGTTTAGTGAAAATGTGCATTTCCAGTATAACCAAAACATTTCCCTCATTAGGCAAGTCGGTTTACGCTCCTATATTAGCTGGCCGTTAGTTTTTGCCGAGCTGCAGTTTCACCATCCCTGGAAGTTACGACCGAATAATACCGAACATAAAACGCATATGAGGTGGCTAGCATCCGTAAGTTCAACTGCCATTACTAGAATGTATTTATTTGATTGCCACAGTATAATATCGATTTCCTGAATAGTACGTAACCTGTCCCAATTTGCGACTTAATAAATTGGTGATGGGTTAAATGTGTAGGGGGATGCATAATTTCCACAAAGATATGGAAATTAATAATGCTATATTTTAACTATTTGTTACAAAGCCTATTCTCTTAACATAAATTTATATAGGAGGTGAGTGAGACCTGAGTACATACTTACACGCAGTTATATATTAGACAATTTACGGGTACTTAATATTATCGATTTCGGGACTTAACGTTCAACAAATAGATTGCCCATGGTTAACGCAATATGCAAGGGAATCATTCGAGACAATGGAATAGATAATGCGGGAGGTACTCATGCACAGGAAAATCGGGGACTTCCCGGTTCGCACGCGGACAAACAGGTCGATCCGTATCCAATAGTTTCTCCTTAATATCTCTCCCAATTCCTTTATATGCATCCCGTTCACCTCTACCCGACTAGAAATTTAAAAAGGTCAGCCTGGCGTTACATAAGGGCCGGCTTCGGCGATGATCTGGAAACCTTGATCCAGTTGCCCTGGTTTTACCATATCCAGGCCGTGGAAAGCCGACGTCCGGAAGCTCTAGCGGGATAAAATTTTGAGTTCGGTCCGGTCACACCAACGAGGTTCTTATCAGGGCCCTGTACGGGTAGCCGTATGGGAAAAAGGCTAACACCTGGGGAAAGCACGGTCATCTTGGTCAAGTTTCCGCGGCTTTACCATATCTGGGCCGTGGAAAGCCGACGTCCGGAAGCTGTAGCGGGATAAAATTTTGAGTTCGGTCCGGTCACACCAACGAGGCCCATCTCAGGGCCGTGTACGGGTAGCCATATGCAAAAACAAGAATAACATCCGGGGGAACCACGGACATTTGACCAAGTTCCCGTGGCTTCATTGTATCGGGATCGTATAAAGCGGAGTGAACTCATATATGGAGATATTTTTCCTCCTTAACTAATATTTTACTAAATATGTTACAGTGCACGACAAACCTCAAGGACAACTCGGCAACAAATGGCCACTTTCTATTCCTGTTCGTTTTTCCTTCACTCTTCCTACTTTCTTCTTCTTTGGTGGCGAGGAGTCGAGGGGGGTCTGAGGATGCCCATCGTTCCTCCGGGAAGTGCTGCCCTCCCCTCCATGCACTCTTTGCGGCTGTCGGATGATGAGAAATGGAAAGAGGCCGGGAACGAACCGTGGATGAATTAACTTCAAGTTATCCAAAATAATTTTTTCTAAATGAGAGGAAATTCCAGAATATGAACCCCCATTTTGAAAAGGCATATCAACTATAGGTGAATTTATTGATAATATCAATGATAGTTTCAAGATTGAACTACAAAGCCACCGAAATCTGCACCTTCAAATGATATTATTTTTTCGTTAATGTTTCTTCGGGCCATTTTTCCGGTCTTTCAGCAACAAATATAAATAAATTTTTCCAAAAGCCAAAAACCCAAATAATTTATTATTTCAACGTTTCGTACACTCTGGGTGTCCTCCATCAGGCGATTTAAATTTTGTGTTATAAAAAGAAAAAGAACATAAAACATTTGATATAAAAACTTTCTTCTACATTATTGTCAAACTACTTCTTTATTTGATAACATACCTTTACTTTTCAAAATAGATAGTATTTAAATAAATCCATATCAGTCTTGTGTATATTCCACTTAACCTATGAAAATCCCATCTATGTATTAGAAACCTACAAACAACACCAAGCAACAAGATCCCAAACAACATCCGGGGGAGTAATTTTTTGATTGTTAATCATGAATACATTCTCGTTATTTTGTAACATTTGTTCAGAAAGGAGGAAAATGACAGGAGATAAATTTTGTAAGTAATGTTCGAAGCAATTTTTAAAGTTCTTGTTGCTTGGTGTTGTTTGTAGGAGTAAGACACTCCATTAGCAGAAATATGAGCTCATGGCTCGTGCTATCAAATGCCTTCGATAGTCAACCCAGGCCACTGATAGGTTACGATGATACTGTATCGAATCGCGTAAGACGCAGCGATCGACCATTAAACTTTCCTGGCAACCTGTCAGCGCCCGTTTTGCCCCTCGCTGTGCCTAAATGCTATTCGACATTGGCTGTATAGTGAGCAAAATGCGCTCATTCAAGACGCCGGTGAAGAGCTTGTAGGGCGTATTTAGGCACGTAATTGGGCGGTGATTCGCTGGATCGGACAAGTCTCCTTTCTTTGGGATCAGCACAGTTCTTCCCACCACTAGCCACTCAGGAATCGGAGTGCTACCATCGATGTACGATGTAAATATTCGTCCCAGGTGTCCATATACAGAGGAAAACCTCTTCCACCAGGAGGCGTTCATACAATCTGGACACGGAGCGGCATGGTTCTTCATACCTCGTAGCACATTCTTAATTTCTTCCTGAGTGACCGGGGCAAATTCCGCATGCTGCCTATGATGTTCTTGACAGGCTTCGCGTAACTTCCTGAGGGCTGGAGTGTCTCTTACGAGGTCAGGGACACGAGCATACAATTCCCCCGAAAACTCCTCAACTTGCTCAACCGAAGGCATCTAGTCGGGTATTGACGTTGGTGGTTCAAACCAACGATTGGGATCAAAGTGAAAAAGTGTGTTCTCAACCACTCGCCTCAATCGTTTTTCCAAAGACCGCTTCGCGGTACCCAGAACTCGCACTTTTTCGGCAAATCTCTTCTTAATGAGAAGAAGAGTTGTCTTACTCAATGTGTGATGATGGTAGCGCAAATTCGCACATATTTTGCGAATTCGAGCTGTGAAGCTCTTACCACTGGTGATGAAATCAATCACACATTGAATTTGCGACGCATGTTTCCGAGCCTCTTCGATCTTTCCTTGCAGCTGTGCGATACGTCTCCTCATTTTCACCTCATATGCGCCCATTCTGGGACCTTGAGGTTTCAAGTGGAGGGCCGTTTCGTATGCAGCCCAGTTCAGGTTGAGCAAATCAACGTTTGCGGGAAGTATTGCAGCTAATTCCTCATTCGCTAATGCCAGTTGTTCAGGCCGAATTCGAAATTTGCCTGTGATTTTGCCCCACAGCAAAGTGTGTCCACATCTCTTGGAGTCCTCTCAGGCAGTTCACGATATTGCTGAGCAGGCTGTTCCGGTACAGAGTTGTTGTGTCTCGTAGAAATTCTCGACAAACGAGCAACTGCCAGCCGCCTCCGAACCAGCAGCAAGTCGTATCCCTGCCGACGCATGTAACTGGCTTGATCCCTCAGATGTTGGGCTGAAAAATGAGCATATTCGGGATGCATTGCACACCACAAATTATGCATTCTTGCAATATTTCACCATGAGATCCTCCTTGAGTTCCTCTGTCCACCTAAATGTTCGAATAGCCAAGTTATTGCAATTGAATCCGAATCTGTAGCCTCTCCGAACTGATCCATGGTCCCTATCCGAAAGAGACCGGTTGTGGGAAGCTCTGCCACGATTCGTTCTCGGAACCGGGTATAGGATATCCCGGGTGGTTAACCCAGGATAACCATGGCTGTTGCGACAAGGATTCTTCACCCCGAGATATTATCATCCCAAGGTGCAGCACCCTGTCGGGCGATGCGACCGCCCCCATCCCTACGCCGTAATCATTATTATTATTATTATAATTATTATTAACTTCCCGATACGGAACTTATTGTAATTACCCCGAAATCGAACTTTTTCATTTGGGCCTATAACTGGGGTCTTAAGTGTACAAAAATGATCCCTGACAAATTCTGAGTCAATGTCCGTGTGTGTGTGTATATATGTTTGTATATATGTGCCCGAAAATTTCGTCAACGATTTCTCACGAATGGATACACCAATCGGAGCCATCAAGGTCTCAATCGACGCGTCTTAATGTAACTCAGCCCTGATTAGTTTTTGATAGATATTGGTTGAGAATACATATTGTTATTAACAATTTCAATAGTTCATAACGCTATATCTCGTAAACGGTTGGAGTTACGGAAAAAAATTATTAATATAAATTATTCCTTGTACCAAGGTCTACATTTAATGTCTACTGACTTTTTCCGAGAATGTGCATAATTAAGGTGGTAGAGTTGTTAGAACTGAAGAATTCATATGAGGAGTGCCTAAATGGAGACTAGATGGCGGCGGCGTTCGCAAAAATTGGTCTCTAAAAGTATACATGGAACGACTTAAAATTCGAGTTTGAGTCTATCTGTATACTTGAAAATTGGTCGTTTTTTTACCCTCATTCGCCCATTCCAAGATGGCGGCGCCGATCGCGAAAAATAGTTGTATATTCGTGGGTTCAAAATGCTTCAGTGAGACTCAAAGCTTCAATGAGAAGTAAATGGCCTTAATGTGAGAGCGGCATTTATCTGTTGATTATGAAAAAAATCACAAAAGGCGGCGACATATAGAGAAATGGAAAAAAAAATCAATAAATACTCAAGTGGGAAGTCTCGTAAATGTTTGAAACAGACATGATCTCTAAAGCTCGAGTTACCAAATCGAGAAGTTTACGTTGTGTCCGCACTGAGGGCACAAATACATCCCGCCCACTAGTTATTATTATTATTATGATTAACGGGGGGCTGTGGGCTCACTATGAGTGAGGGGCGTCATATAGGCCTAGGCCCTTCTTGTCTTCTACAGAACGAAGAACTCATAGGTAGCAGGGCTATAGGAATATTCCAAGCCCATTTGTGAAGCTTAGAGTCTCCCTACATCCCAGTTGTCCGCATTCCTCCTCCTCCAATACACAATACGTGGAAGGGAGTTTCCTCTTCTGCCTCGTAGAAGCGATATATGGTGATTTCAGATAGGCCCAATATGTTCATGTGCCTACGCAGTTTACAGTGGCCTGTCATGGCGGCTACTACTGTCCTTACGAGATTCCTGTTCATTTCCATTAAGTCCCTAGTCCTCTTGGCGTCCCAGTTGTGGATGAAAATCCTAGATTGTCTAGCAACTGCGGTTGTCATCCAGCTCCGGTTTATCTGATCGACAGCCGATTCCTGGATATTTCGCTTCACAGCTTACCTCGGTAGTTCTACGGCAAGCCAAGAGGAACCTTCGTTCCCCTCATTGCTAGCTCGTCAGCTTTTTGGTTGCCCGGTATATCCGAATGGACCGGTACCCAAATTAGTCTGATCTCGCTCTTGTTAGTCAGCATGTTCAGTGTGTCTCTGCATAGTTCGACAATTGCCGATTTGATGTACGGATTATCAAGCGCTTTTAAACCTGCCTGACTGTTCCACCATATGGCGATTCTTTTCTTATTATAACTCCGCTGTATGTTAGATCTCACACGTCCAAGGATCGCAACCACCTCCGCCTGACACACGGGGATCTTCCAGGCGGAAGCTGAAGTCAATTTTAGACCCCATCAAATGTAATCCAGCACCCACCGCCCCATCCTTCTTTGAGCCGTCCATATACTAGATCAGTTCCCAGCCATGGAAAAGTTCAGGTTCCTTCTCCCGCTGGGTCCTGTCCCGGTATATATCCTCATAGTTCTTCACTGTGGCGATGCTTGATCCATTGAAGTCCTGGGCATAATTGACGGCCGGGGCTATGTGCTCTAGCAGTTTCATCACTTCAGTGTGTCCCTTCTCATACCTGTTCCCTCTCCAATCTCTCATCAGCTTTAGTCGGTTCACTACTGAGATCGCCACCGGCCTAACCTCCACCTCTATGGAGGGTAGTCTCAGCAGCGTCCCCAGCGCTTCGCTTGGAGTGGTTCCCATGGCCCCTGTAATGGACCTGAGTGCCATGGTCCTCACGTGGGTAAGCTCCTAGCCCGCCGTCTTTTGCGTGAGCCTCCTCCACCATACAATGGCTCCGTGGTTTAGTGCCGGTGAGACTACTGACGAATAAATTCATTTCATCACGCCAGGTCTTAATCCCCAAGTTTCGCTGCAAATTCTTCTGGTTGCCCATAGGATTCTGCATGCCTTGCTACGGGCATATTTTAGATGTGCCGCCCAGCGCAGTTTTGAATATAGGATTACCCGGAGATACTTTACTGAGAGGGTCGGAATGAATTCCTTTCCAAGATACCTGGGGTTCCTCCAGCCATTCAGTTTTGTTTTTGGCGTGAAGAGAACTAGTTCCATCTTGTCCAGGTGGACAGAAAGACCCGTCTCCTCGCGCCAATTTGTTCGGTACACTTAGTACAGTCATTATCAAAGAACGGACTGTGTCCGCATGATCGGCCGTGATTAAAACAATCAAATCATCTGCGTACGCCTGAACATAGAAGCCCTCCTCATGTAGTCTACGTATAAGACTATCCATGACCAATTGCCATATCAACGTTGAGAAGACTCTGCCCTGCGGGCAGCCTCTGGGTATCGACGCTCCCATTCCAAAGTCTCCGCTGTAAACCGAGATCACTCTGGATCTGAGCATAGCGCCGATCCAGTGTCTAGTGATGTCAGCAATGGGTTCCATCATAGTCGCCGGCCATCGCGGCACAGGGGTTTCCGGAGGTTTACCCTGTGGTTAGTAATGCGATGGCCTAAAAAGGCGAAAGTCGGCCCCAGCCGTATGGGTGGGTGTCCGGTACGCCCCCGGAAGGAATGCTTAAGCGGCCGCTAGCCGCGCGGACAAATGAGAGGGACGGAGGAGAAAAAAATGGACATGAAAATTGTACAAGTTTTGAAAATTTGTAGATCTTGAACATTTTTTGAATTTGTAAAAAAAATTTAATTTATAAAATTTATGAAAACTTCAAAATGTTTGGCAACTTCAATTTTTTTTGAATTTTTGAAATTTTTGAAAATCAAAAATTTCTTGAAAACTTAGACATCTTCAACAAATTTAAAATCATTGACAATTATTAAAAATTTTAATTATTTTAAAAAATGTACAAATTGTGAAAATTCCAAAAAATTGTGAGAATTATTTGGTATCTTTAAAATACCAACCAAGTGACGAAAAAATATCAATCTCGGGGTTATTACAAACCTTCTGCAAAATCGGGAAGTTAACATTTCTATACAAAAAAGCACGCACCCGAAATCGAACCCGAGTTCTCAGCGTGGTAACCTAAGCCGCTACGGATTCCGCCATAGCGGAACAGCGATGAATCATTAGCTCCAACCGTTCAGGTGATACAGCGTTATAATCAATTAAAGATGGAAAATAACAAATTTGGTAAATATATACATATATATATATATATACTACGTTTTGCAATGTTCCACTCTCATCTGTGTTCGCCTAACACTGGTTCCATACATCTTTATTCAATCAAGGTAGCCATACCTCCTTGATTATGCAAATTATGTAAAAAAGTCATTCTACACAATATGTGTATTTCTGCATGTGGAACAACGTTTGGTTGTAGAATTTTCCCGTGAGCTCCAACCGTTCGTGTGGTAGAGCGTTATGAACAAGTAAACTTGTTTATAATAATACATAGGCTGCACCGATTTTCTGCACAATCTAATCAACTATAAGTTACATAAAAACGCTTCGATTGCGATCATCATAATTTCGATGACGTTATTCGTTCTGAAGCAATCCGGGACCAAAATTTTGGCCACATACATACATACACATACACAGACACACACAGAGACATTGACTCAAAACTTGTTGGGGGTCATTTTGGTACATTTACAATACCAGTCAGATGACCAGAAGATAAAAATCTATTTCGGGGTCATTACAATAACTTCCCGAAAAGGAAAGACCAACGAGCCGAAGAAAAGCAAGCCTATACAGGAACAGAAAGAATTCTATATGGATGTGGTAGAGCTGATTGAACATATGTAAGTTTTATGCCCAATTTGCTTCTCAAATCTTCAAACGCATTTTTCTCCAAACAGTGTTTTTACGACTTGCGCATGAGCTTTCTCAAAAACTATTACTGTAATCGGTTCCAAATTTTAAGACGTTATTCTATGCATATGCAGTGTGTCCTATCTGAATCCGGACCGATGAATAACTCTTAATGCAGGGGTCGAACCGTAAAATGGGCCAAATAGAAGTTGTATGGTTTGAAGGCGAAAAACAATCCTGATGAAATCTATGCTCTCACATATCATGTTTTTATGCTGGCAGAATGGGTCCAATTTTTTTAAATGACAACACTTTGACCTCAGCCAAGTCGTACCTCTTTTCGAGAGGAATTCAACGATATGGTATTGTTTTATAACCCCATCAACTTTGTATCTCCTACAGCATGAAAATAAGAAAAGAGATTTCCTCTGCTCAGATTTTCTAGCTCAACTGGGGGTTCACGCAGTGTTTGTTTACTGGTTTGTTGAATGCTTGAACTAAACTACCCAGGTGGCAAGCCACCATGCGATGAAGCTTGATCAAAGCTTGGACGAGGCTTGAGTAAGCTTCGCCAAAGCTGTGTTTCGAAGCCTCGGTTAATCTGTGCAGAACATACGAATCTAACCTACCTAGCTTGATTAGGTAGGTTAATACAATCTTCGAACTTTATCTTCATTCAAGCTGCGCACCGTATCTTGGTTAAGCCTCGAAGTTCATTTTCATCCAAGTTCCAAAGTTTATCGTGGTCGAAGCATCGAAATTAGTGGTCGTGCAAGGTACAAAATTTATCTTTGTTCAAATTTCATACTTTTCAACATGGTTTCTTAAGCTTGGGTTTGGATAATTCTAGTAAGCTTGGGTTTGGATAATTCTAGTACGCTTGGGCATATGTATGTATTCAATATTAGACGTAGGCTTGGTTTCTGTTTGTGGACTAACGGTATGACGCTCAGATTGAGTCAAGCTTGCCACAAGCTTAGATATCTTTGATATAACTACGCTTGGTTTGATATAGGCTTATACATGGGATAAATCTATGTCGAAGCTATCAAGTCCAAGTGCGGCATCGCAGGTCGGATCAAGATTGATCTCATCGTGCAGACTTCGTATTCCCCACCTGGGTACCCTTCATTATGTGACCAAGGCACCATTCAATAGTTGACTGCCATCATATTGTATTCTTGATAGCTCTTAATTTCTACCAAATTAATACTCATAGAATGAACGATAACGATGAAGGATCGTGTTATTTACTTCAAGGATTCAACAAACGATGAACCAATTACTGCAGGAACCCCCAGTTGAGCTAGAAAGTCTGAATAGAGAAAATCTCTTTTTTTGATTTTCATGCGGTAGGATATACAAAATCGATGGGATTATAATATATTACCATATCCTTGAATCCGTCTTGAAGAGCGGTACAACTTAGCTGAGATGAAAAGTAGTGTTGTCATTTTAAAAAATTGAACCCATGCTGGCAACATAAAAACAGAATATGTGAGAGCATGAATTTCATCAGAATCATGTTTCCCCCACAAACCATATAACTTTCATTGGACCCATTTTATTGTCTGACCCTTCCACTAAGAGTTATTCAGCTGTCCTTTTCAAATGGGACACCCTATATAGCTACGGTATGAACTAGTATAAATAAAATCGGTAAAGATCTCCTGTGTTTTCTAACTTGATTTGTGGCTGAAACATAGCGAATTTTCAAAAACCATTTTGTAAATGGCGGCCGTTTTGTTAATTTTTGTGGGAAATTAATAATGCTAGTTTATACCAGAGCCAAACGTGTACTCTTTCTAATCTCGTCAGAATGCTTGGTTTCAGATGTTCCAGTGAGCGGAAATCACATGCGCCGCCGAAAAGAAGGGCTTTTATATAATCACAAAAAAAATGTAAACAACATGTTATGTAAATTTTTTTCCTCGTTGTTCAAGTCTTCAAACAAATGTATGGAAAGTGACAAGTCTAAAAAATTATTTATGTTCACGAACCAGCCCATTGAAAATCGGGAAAATTTGAAATCGAGAATGGGGGGGGGGTCCCGCTAAAGTACCATAGCGAAATCTTATAAACCCTTTTTTCCGAAGGCACAAGAAAGTCTACCAAGAAGACATTCATGCAATATTCGCTGTGTTCAATTTCGAGTGACCGTGCGAAAACAGCGGAGGTGTAACTACACGCCTCGCAGCTTACCACTTCGTTACTGAAGCATTGTAGACAGACGAATTTGATTATATTTGCAGAGAAACAATGGCAGAATAACGGAGAAATGCACACTCTCGACACTACGACCTTTTTTGGTGGAAATTTCTCAAAATTGCATAGAATTTAACACAACTTTTAACGAAAAGCCCAGAAGATCGGACCAAAACGAAACGGCAATGAAATGGTAAACGTCGCAGATTATCTACCGAGAGGTATCAGGACTACCTAGGGAAGATCAGTAATTACGGCGTGTCTTAAATACTTATGAATATTTTTTCAGTGCACCTTACATATGGTATCGGGGTATTGCCTCTACTTATTATGGGGATAAATTATTACTGGCCATTTCGTCACAAAAACTCATTACGTGGACAATTCACCATGGCATTTTTCATTACACGAACCATTTGTCATAGTTTTTTTTTATTAGCGGAACTTTTTGTTATTGTTTTTTTCAATACATTAATAATTATTTGAAATATGACGTGAAACTCGTGAGGGCATTTCGTGAAGATGTATTGACTGCACTTGTGTTGAAAACTGTAATACACGTGTACGAACGACATCAGACTCAAAAACTGTTAGTGTTCAAAATTCGTTCCATTGAAGAATTGAAATTTGAATTCCTCAAAGCTCGCTTCAACGATGAACGGACACGTTTCCAATGAGCGACCGCGCGACGCATGCGCGAGGCTCGTTTTGGAGGCTACCGCACGAGGCGTTCGACAATTTCGTCAAGGGAGTGAATTGTGAAGCCATCCGTTCGACAACTTTGCGCAATTCGTACCAATTCTCAAATCTTCTTGAGAATTTGAGAAGACTCCATGTAAGTACCTGAATATTTTTGAGACGCATTTTTCCACTCGGGTAAAAATGTCGCAAAAAGTTCCACCACTCGATTAATTTTTCTCAACACGTGCAAAGCACATCTAATTGTAAATTCTCAATTAAATGCAAGCTTGGGAATCAATAATTCCCCCAATATTTTTGCTCATATTTAAATAGCATTCTGGGCAAATTTCACCGGAAATTTCACCAATTTTAGGGGTGAATCTCAACTCAAGAGATCTCAAGGAGGAACATAACCTCATCAAAAAAGTGCACGTGAGTAAATCCATCAGTGGTGTTAGAATAAAAGTAAGTGGGATGCAATCTGAAGTGGCAGTTGCACCTCACTTATTATGAAAAACCCAACAATGGGCAAAATAACATTGTAAAGTGTCACCAAAAGTGAATTTCCTCACCCTCGCCAACTCAGGCGTGAATAAAGATGCAATTGACTCATAAAGTCAAAGGTCCTATCAAGATACAAAAAGTCGGAAATTTTGGCAATAATGTTTGTTCAAAAATTGCCTATTTTTTATGCTATTCGGGAATTGCTCTTGCTAACCATGTGCCATAGTGAGGTTAACATTTGCTGACGCAAATCTCCTCGTAACTTAATGACAATTCAAGGAATAATTGCCTAATGCTAAGCTCATACAGGAATGATCATTTGGTCAAACCAACCCAGAAATCATTTCTGTCGAATTACTATTCCTTATATGAAAATACAGCTTTTATGTGAAATGATTTTTTTCCATAATTTGCATAATTAAGGAGCTATGGTCTTCCGAGCAATTTGAAATACGGGAATAATGCATATCACCAGTGTCGTTCCTTATACAAAACTGCACATTCAGTATAACTTTTTTCAGTATAGGTTAAAACATATCGCGAGTTGAAGTAGAATATACTTGGCGAATGAATATGTCGACAATTGCGGGAAGGATGTCAAAGAGCGGGATAATTAGGAACATACAGAGGTAGAAAGGATAACTAGGCGGACGAATTCCTGTTGAATATTTTTATGCGGCTTAAAAATCAAACTAAATCGATCGCGTGCTGTAATTATTAGTCACAAGGGTCAATTATTGATATCACTGTTGAGTTTGCTCATCACCATGGTTGCATGCTTATGCTGTGCTGAAATACCAAATCGGGACGTTTTGTTTGTGCCCCGTATGGGGCACACACATTTGCACACCACTAGTTTTTTTGACAATCGACTTGGCGTTAGGCGGATTAGGACTTGGTTTTGGGGAAAAAATCAAATGTAGTCGCCCGGCAATTGACCCGGTACTCAGTCAATCCTGGGAAGAATATTTCAAATCAGAATCGACTTGTACTCGCAAACTAATCGACATACTGCACAAATTGATTCTGTAATCGATCCGTCCGCCAGGAAAGTTATGCTGTCATCAGAGGCATCAGGTGTTTTTGCAATGGAGGTTCTGAGGCAGTTACGCCGTGAGGAGCAGCTACGAAAAACTCCGGAGTGAACGGGGCATGATCTTGCCGTGGAAGACTGGAAAGGATTCTGTACCGAAGAAGTCGCGGCTATGGTCCCCTACACAACTAAGTATGGCTCCCCAGATGTTCCAACCTTATCTGGGAACATCCGAATTGTATTGCATGTGCTAAAAGGCATTGTCCCTTGCACTTTATTTTTTATTTGTTAATTTTTGTAAGTTTGTTTAATAAAGGAAAGAAATAGAAAAAGAGGAAGAGAGGAAACAGAAGGAAGCGTGAGGAAGGCGGTTGGCTTCCTTCTTTCTCTTTTTTTTAAGAAAGAAACACACACACACATATATACATAAACAAACATCTCTCCCAAAATAGTGGGAAACGGGTCATGAAATGTGGAGATCAGGTGAAATTTTCAATTTCGATTTTTAGACCCATTGCAATAACTTCCATCAAGATCGGAAACTTAAAAAAGTAATTTTCAGCGAAAGATTTTATAATGAAAAACATAAAAGTACCTTAAAAAAATATGTACCTATGTTTTCATT
This sequence comes from Asobara japonica, assembly GCA_026005395.1. Classification (NCBI taxonomy): domain Eukaryota; kingdom Metazoa; phylum Arthropoda; class Insecta; order Hymenoptera; family Braconidae; genus Asobara; species Asobara japonica. The sequence continues at coordinate 1,135,336 of BQMI01000153.1, read as the reverse complement.
GTAACTTCTGCATGCCGTCAAAACGAAGCTGTGAAAGAAATCCGTTTAAAGGGGTCACCCCGGTGAAACTTCGAAGTCCTCGCCCAGCCTTCGGACCCACCAATCGAGTTTTGATATTATTATGGAATCGAATGATTCCATATGTCATCTGCCAGATTATTGATCTCCCTCCGTTCTGGAATAAAAGAGTTGAGAGTGTTGGAATGTTGGGAGAGAACTTCATGTGATGGATTGCAGGAAAATCGTAATCGTCTTTGGACGAAATAAACACGCCTCTTCAATTATCACCGAGTACTTCCTTGGATACAACAATATATAAAGCAAAGGGGTGACGCTTCGGTTTCAGCATGGCAACACTTATGTCCGACTGCCGTTTGGTGGCGCCAAAATCGATAGCCCGGTTGGGGAGCGGGACTAAAAAAGAATAGGATAAAAGGAAACAGTTCACCGAGCACCGAGTGGTTTCAAAATTTTTGAAGTGAAACTTCTTATGGGACTATATGAAGGTGTTGCGCTGCCCGGACACTTACGGGGGGTGGGGTGAGGGTCGAGGGAGGGGGGGGGGTGAGGGTTAAGGGGGTAAGGGTTAAATATGGGGTGGTGAAGGGAGGATCGCGGGCGCGAGAGTTGAATGTGGGGGGGGGGGGGGTCACGGTTGAATGTTAAGGGATATGAGGGTTGAATGTGAGGGAATGTGGGGGGGGGGGGGGAAGGGCTCGATGCAGAGGGTGGTGAGGGCCGAATACGGGGGGAAGGTCGAATGCTGGGAATGAACGGTGAATGCGGGGGGTGGGGAAGGATCGAATACGGGAGGAGAAGCGTTGAGTGTAGGGGCGGCGGGGGGCCCAATGCCGGGGGTTGACAGCGGAAAGACGCGGTGGTTTTTTTTTTTATAAATGATAGAATAAAATGAGACCCTCTAATCTACTCCTGTCCTACAAATCTTTTACCATTCTACACCGTCATCATTTTATCAAAAGTATTATTTCAAATGAATAAAAAAATCATATTCCTCTTTTGAAGTTTCACTTCTCTGGCGCGTCAGGAACTACACGCCAATTTTTTTTTTCATTTTTTAGCCGTAAAATAAAACTTTTTTGACGCTGTCATGGCATTCATCTATTTATTCAGTCGAAAATAGATAACAAATGTGGGTAGAACGAAATCAGTAGTAAAATTATTAAGAAAGTTAAATAAAATTCAAGATATTTGAACTAAACCTAAAAAAATTGTTTATTAAGTTCTTACTGTACTGAGATGATAGATATACATAAAACAACATTGGTTCATGATTTACAAAAGTTCGCATTCTTTTCTTTTGAACTGGTTGAATTTGTCTTGTTCGCGATTGATTCGATTGCAATAATTCTGCATGCGGCTAATGATAAAATATTGAACGATTTGCATAATTCTTTCACGACCATGGTCTTTACATCGGGAGGATGAATTATTTGAGGTGTAAACGTCATTCAATATCAATTCGAATGGATTTTTCGAATTGCAGTCTTTTTGAAACCAGATTTCAAGAAGCAACAGGAAACGCAATAGATGGGAGTTGGGATAATACATAGCAATATCAGGGATGCATTGTGTCAACGTTGCTTCAGGTAGAGTAAGACCGTCAGACGGATTGAGAAGTGCTGGTTTACAAGTTGGACACCGTTCTGTATTCATTATTCGATTGACTAACTCAGATGTCTAACAATATAGAATACAATGTTTAACATCAGGCTTTGAATAATCATGATCTACAATATCTTCAAGAGTCCAGTCATCATTTTTAACCAAATTATTGAGTTTTCTGAGAATCTCTTTCTTTGCTTCAGTCTTCCCGTTTTTATCAACAGCCGATTTTATGTCAGTCATATTCAAAAGTGGCTTTTGCAGGTGATTCTTGATGATTGAATAGTTACCCGTTCTGGGACGACTGAGGATACAGAAATTTGATAGAATTTTGTATAAATGAAGGAACGTAGGTGTGGAAGGGTGGTCATTACCACCGCCAGCTTGTCTCACTGTCTCACGGAATCTTTGATGAAAAAGTAAATTCCAGAAAATATATTAAACAAACGGATAAATAATAGTAGATTTTGTCACTAGGACGTAAAGACATTTCCTGGCAATTGTAATTTGTAGTCCGAGGCGTAACCAACGATTGCAAACATAATCGGCGTTCTGGGTCCCAAAACGGGATTTTTTTACCGACGTCAGAATAGCCGAGTGGACTAAGCGCGCAGTCTTAGCGCTGCCACTTGGGTTCCTGGTTCAAACCCCCCATAGGGCGAGAATCTTTTCGGAATGTCTGATGAGCGGGAGTTTGCTCATAGAGTAGCCGCCTGTACTGACACAGGTTTTCTGTGGTTTCCTATGTCTTATCATGCAAATGCGGTGCAGCGTATGGTTCACAACCTCAGATATCCATAATAGATCGAAGGCGTTAAAGATAAAAAAAAACAGCAAAAACAGCGTAAGGCGCTGTTGCAGGAACACAATGACAAAAATAAATCTTAGCGTTGGTCAATTTGATACAGTACTACAAGAGAGAAAGGAAAAGGCGGAAAGTAAAAGACAGAAAATGGAAAGTTCCAATAAGCTTTTTGGGCGCTGTAAGGAAATTATTATGAATTCAGGCAAGTCTCCTGGTGAAGTAAAGACTGAAAAACATAATTAGGTACCAACATTGTAATCGTAGATCATAAATAATTTTCGTTTACGCGTTCTACTGTTGCTTCAAAGCATGAAATTAGGCCCGCAAAAACCTCCAAGGCATCCTGGTTGATTCTGCCTGTAAGGACATGACGAAAATCGTATTTCATTGTCAAATATTCGACAATTCCCAGGGTGTACATAAGTATCACACGCAGCCCTTCCGCTGTATCGGAAGTGAGAAATTGGTCGCGATGGATTTTACCCTCTTTAACACACGGTTCTCAGTGATCCAGTTTCGGGAATGCATCTTGAATTATCTGTAAATAATGGAAAATGTAAAATTGACTACGTAAATTTGTATTGCAAATGGGCTGCGTAATTAATCACGGCCATGTAACATACCTTATAGTTTATATTGGAAATGACCAGACCTTGTATTGGTTCCTTTCGATTCAAAGCATCAAAAAGATCATTTATCGATCTACAAAATTCAGCAGTGCTCTCACTATCCTTGAGCGTAAGGAAATTTCTGTACGTTTTTAATGTACGATAGACAGATCTACTGAACATCGGAAAAGCATATAACAGTTAGGAATATACGAAAAATTATCGGACAATAGATAACCAGTAGCTGGTAAATAGCAACAATTTGAAAAATCCCATCATATTCTGGGCCAACTACCTGCACAGCGAGAGAAACTCTCATTTTTGCAGAGTTATTCAAATAAATATGGTGCTTCGTCAATCTTGGGCATAGAAGTGGTTGAGCCGGACCAGCACACTCCTTATCGATTTCATCGAGATATTCAAAGTGTTTCCACTTTATTTCTGGTCCCCCGGCTCCATATGCATAGCATCAAAATATTAATGAAAGTGATCAACTCTGAATTAAATACTTTTTCGACATGGCTGCTACGTTCAGCTCGTGCCGGAAAGTAACTATTTCGGCACTCGTAGAACATAACATCACTGTCAAAAACTATCGTTCGACCCACGTGCGATGGGATGTTTCAGCTCGTGCGATTGGCAGCGCTCGGCTTCGCCTCGTACCGCCAACTTCGCACTCGTGAACACCCCATCGCACTTGTATCGAAATATACTAGTACACTATGGATAAGATGAGGTGTATACGAAAGAAAGAAAACTTTATGATCCCCGTCCATTGGATGATGAAAATGACATTTTGAGTCTCCAAATTTTCCACACACTTTGATGCTTTCATTAGCCCAGAACTTGCGATTAATACGAGCGCCATCAGTGACAACGGCATGGATTTTTCCACCAACATTCCCCATTAGAATTATCGCTTTTACGATAAGGGGTGTGAGCGTGTCTCCCTTCATTGGTCCTTTAGAGGCAACAACAGCTATGGGGTGTGTGTATGTGTTGTTTAGCTCCAAGCTCTCCGCACTCTGAACTGTCGAATTACATCCTAAAACTTTTGGATGAATTTTTTCATCGAGAATATTGAATTTCAATTGATGATCTTCCGTTACAATTAGTTCTTTCGACGTATAACTTTTCAAATTATTGTCGACAACAGCACAGCATCTTTTTGAAATTGTCAGTAGGGATGGTACTGACTGTTGGCACTGGGGTAGATACTCCAACCTCCAATCTGGTGAGATGGTCATTTCTTTGGCTAAATCCTTTACTCGAATTGTTGATGTAGTCCACTCCGCTTGTTGTCACCCCGAATGCTTCAATATCTTCGCTGAATGACAATCTACGTTCAACTCCTTCATGACTTGGGCCATCTGAACTCTGACAATTAGTCCCCACACTGGGTTCACTTGTTGGTCGTGTTTCTGAATGTGACAGTAAATCGTGAAAGAAGGAACTACCAGCACAAACGGCAATTGTCTATTGAAACAATGAGGGCACAGCACCGGCTTGCCGACGAACATATTTCAAGGATATTTTCATTATTTTACCCTGACACTCGAATACCTTGTGCGTTAGTTATATTGGAAATGACCAGACCTTGTATTGGTTCCTTTCGATTCAAAGCATCAAAAAGATCATTTATCGATCTACAAAATTCAGCAGTGCTCTCACTATCCTTGAGCGTAAGGAAATTTCTGTACGTTTTTAATGTACGATAGACAGATCTACTGAACATCGGAAAAGCATATAACAGTTAGGAATATACGAAAAATTATCGGACAATAGATAACCAGTAGCTGGTAAATAGCAACAATTTGAAAAATCCCATCATATTCTGGGCCAACTACCTGCACAGCGAGAGAAACTCTCATTTTTGCAGAGTTATTCAAATAAATATGGTGCTTCGTCAATCTTGGGCATAGAAGTGGTTGAGCCGGACCAGCACACTCCTTATCGATTTCATCGAGATATTCAAAGTGTTTCCACTTTATTTCTGGTCCCCCGGCTCCATATGCATAGCATCAAAATATTAATGAAAGTGATCAACTCTGAATTAAATACTTTTTCGACATGGCTGCTACGTTCAGCTCGTGCCGGAAAGTAACTATTTCGGCACTCGTAGAACGTAACATCACTGTCAAAAACTATCGTTCGACCCACGTGCGATGGGATGTTTCAGCTCGTGCGATTGGCAGCGCTCGGCTTCGCCTCGTACCGCCAACTTCGCACTCGTGAACACCCCATCGCACTTGTATCGAAATATACTAGTACACTACGGATAAGATGAGGTGTATACGAAAGAAAGAAAACTTTATGATCCCCGTCCATTGGATGATGAAAATGACATTTTGAGTCTCCAAATTTTCCACACACTTTGATGCTTTCATTAGCCCAGAACTTGCGATTAATACGAGCGCCATCAGTGACAACGGCATGGATTTTTCCACCAACATTCCCCATTAGAATTATCGCTTTTACGATAAGGGGTGTGAGCGTGTCTCCCTTCATTGGTCCTTTAGAGGCAACAACAGCTATGGGGTGTGTGTATGTGTTGTTTAGCTCCAAGCTCTCCGCACTCTGAACTGTCGAATTACATCCTAAAACTTTTGGATGAATTTTTTCATCGAGAATATTGAATTTCAATTGATGATCTTCCGTTACAATTAGTTCTTTCGACGTATAACTTTTCAAATTATTGTCGACAACAGCACAGCATCTTTTTGAAATTGTCAGTAGGGATGGTACTGACTGTTGGCACTGGGGTAGATACTCCAACCTCCAATCTGGTGAGATGGTCATTTCTTTGGCTAAATCCTTTACTCGAATTGTTGATGTAGTCCACTCCGCTTGTTGTCACCCCGAATGCTTCAATATCTTCGCTGAATGACAATCTACGTTCAACTCCTTCATGACTTGGGCCATCTGAACTCTGACAATTAGTCCCCACACTGGGTTCACTTGTTGGTCGTGTTTCTGAATGTGACAGTAAATCGTGAAAGAAGGAACTACCAGCACAAACGGCAATTGTCTATTGAAACAATGAGGGCACAGCACCGGCTTGCCGACGAACATATTTCAAGGATATTTTCATTATTTTACCCTGACACTCGAATACCTTGTGCGTTATCACCTCGTCTGGGTGAAAATCATTGTAGCAAATCGGATCACCGGCTCCAAATGTCCGTAATTTCGTTGCACTTCTCCATGCATCCAGTATCTTAGTGTCCCTTGGAGCAGTAAGAAAAGGCCCTTTGACACAATTGGAGTCATACCCGACAATGTAACCCAGTACTCTACACCTCGGCATATTAAGATGTTGGACTTCAGCAATTTCCGCCCAACACTTTTTCACACACTCACTGTCTTACTACTTTTTAACAATATTTGCTCATGAAACTCCTATTTTATAGTTTAACCTATTCCTTCTTCAGCTCCAGAAAATAATCACACAGCTTTTCAATTTTGAGGTTGGAGTGCACTGTAAACAATGTTATCGATGCGGGCGCCACATAGTGGGTTAGTACGCTTGGACGACCGATGCGTGGTCACGACGTTTATACTGTATAATGGTTGAGTTACTCCCCTCTGATATAAAACATATCCAAAAAAGTAAGGAAAAAGCCGGCCCCAACCTATTTTGCACCATATACCCATAAGAAACATTGTTTTTCGTGTTTTGAGCTTGAAAGTGCTCCTCGGTCAGCGATTTTCGTCCTATTTTAATTGTTTTTTTCCAAAATGTTCGTCATACTCCAAAAAACAAAGTTAAGTATCCGTTTTATTCTATTCGCTTGACATCATGAGAAAATGATTTTTAAGTTTGCGCGATGTTTTCAGTTTTTCGGAAACTCTCAAAATTCGTCGTTTTCGGGAATTTAAAAATTTACGTTTGCCTCTCCATAAGGTCCGGATGTTGACATGTGCATTTCCACTCACCGAACAAGTTCCATTACATAATTTCGGCTGTATCTCTCATCGTTTTTGCATTGTGAACAATTCAATTGTTAATAACAATGTATATACTGCTCCAATTTCATCCAAAGGATTTAACCCCCTATTTTACCTGAAAATGCTTCGATCGCCATACGTCGAACGACTTCATTCGTTCACTCATTACATGAATGACCGCTCAGACGACCATACCTTCTTAATTATGTAAATTATGCAAAAAAATAGTCATGCAATGTAAAATGCGTATTTCTGAATGGCAAATACCTTTGTTGTATAACTTTTCCAATGACGGTATTCGTTCATAACAATTGAATTTGTTAATTACAATGTAGATACTGTTCCAATTCCATCCCGACTGTTTGACGCCCCCATTCTGCATAGAAATACGGTGATTGCAACTTTGATGACGAATGAAGTCTCGTTTTCTTATTGCACTAATTATTATTCAGATGGCCATACCTTCTTAATAATACAAGTTACAAACAAAAGTCATGAAACATAAAATGTGTACTTTGGCGTGGGGAACAACTTTCATAATTATATTCTTCTCCTATCTCGGCGATAGGAGAATATTCATATTTATTCTCCTATCGCCGACGGTCTTCGTAATAGAGCGTTATGAACGATTGAAATGGTTCATAACAACATAAATATTGCATGAATTTTAGCCAAAATCTATCTAAAGTCTCCTCTCAGTTGCATGGAGCCGCCTCGTTTGCGATGTCGATGATCTTGATCGTGATCTTCTTTCGAGAGAAATGGTTCGCCGAAAATTTGGCTACACACATACAAATAGGCATTTGTTCAGAATCTCACCAGCAGGATTTTGGTATACTTGAAAAACCAATTCCGAAAGGAAAAGAAAAAAATGGGATGTGGATTTGGCTGATGTCTGTATGTGTATGTGTTTTTTTTCTTTTGCCTCCGTCCCTCTCATTTGTATGTTCAGGGTAGCGGCCGTTTAAAAATTCCTTCAGGCGGCGTACCGGACACCCACCCATGCGGCTGGGGCCGGCTTTCGCCATTTTAGGTCATCGTATTTGTAATACACAGGGTAAACCTCCAGAAACCCCTGTGCTACGATGGCTGGCACCTATGATGGAACCCCACCCTCTCCCCCTCCCCCCCTGTATTGGGTTAGGTTCCCGCTCGGCCGGGCGCTCTCATTTTATGGGAACCCCCGATAGCACACATGACAAAATATTTTTGAAAAATATTCTCCGGCGGCCGGGCGCAAACCTAGGACCTTCAGAGTAGTAAGCAGATACTCTACCACTACGCCAAAGCTTCGACTTGACTTGAAAATTGTTTATTAACATTTGTCATATGTACATACTATACAGGGTGTCCCCCCACTGGTGACTCGATCAACCGACCGTGTACTTGGAACCGTCCCTGAGCATGAAAGAGTGACAGGAACAGTTCTGGAACCGGCATGGGTGCCTGGAACAGCTGCCAGGAACGACCGTGTACTTGGAACCGTCTCTGAACGTGAAATAGCGACCAGAACAGTTCTGGAACCGGCAGAATTGCCTGGAACATACGTCTGTTCCTGGAACAGCTGCCAGAAACGACCGCGTACTCGGAACCGTCCCTGAACGTGAAAGAGCGACCGGAACAGTTCTAAAACCGGCATAACCGCGTGGAACAGTTCTGGAACCAGCATAGTCAGCTAGAACAATTGTTATGACTGACCGCGTACCCGGAACCGTTTATGAACTCAAAAGGGTTTCAGGAGCCGTTATGGAACTGGCAAGTTCCCTTGGAACTTGGAACTTGGAAAGGGAACTTTCGACTGCAAGGTTCATCCCCTAGTCACCCTCAAAATTAAAGTCACCAATGGTGGGACACCATGTATACAGTATTAATAGGTTCATTGCTACGCTCTAGATCACCAGCCATTGGCTTTATATCTAATTTGATCAAAGTTTAACCTAATTGTTCATTCTTACAGATATTTGTGATTATTTACAGGATGACTCACCTTAAGGAAAAATGACTTCTCAAAAACCTTATAATTGGGGAGCATGTGGGGAGGGGGAGAGCGGGATATAGGAGAGGGGGAATAAACAGGTTGGTCAGCGAGACCAATTTGATTCCATGTCAATGTTGATGATTTAGAGGTGAGGATTAGCATGGGATTGTAGCTTGCGTTTAGATGTCTCGTTGATTTTATCAATGAATTCACCTATGGTTGCCATGTCCAACGTATTGTGGATTTCCAAAACAGTGGTTCTTCTTCTCAAGTTGCCTATTATTCGCAAAAATTTATTTTGGATAGCTTGAAGATGATTCAAGTGGATTTTCGCTGCATTGTGCCAGGCAGGACAACCATAAGTGATAATAGATCTGATTAACCCTTTGTATAGAGTTTTAGGGATTGACTAAGCGCTGGTGATTTTAATAAATTATCCAATCTTATTAGAATAATTTTTGTTTTTCTCTTAATTACCTCTATGGTTTTTTCCACAGGGGTTTGGAAACAATATGTAAACCTAAATATTCAACAGAGTTTGTTGGGGTGATTTCATCGCTACGAATAGTTAAGGTGCGATTGACCTCGGAGCTAGTAAATATGATTGCTTCTGTTTTGGCAGTACTCACTTGAATTTTCCATTTCATAAGCTCACTGATTGTAAGAGCAGCTGCGTTTTCAATTCTTCTGGCAGCTTTATTCACCGATTCGCTAGCTGAGTAGCCAGCGATAGATACATTTCTAGGAATTCTGCTAAAAACAGAAGCAATGTACAGATTAAATAGTACGGGGAGAGGATAGACCCTTGTGGGACTCCCGCGACAATTTCTATTTTTTCCGAAAGCGATGTTTCGACTCGAACTTTAATATATCTATTTCTGAGATCCGATAGGAGGGATTTACACAAATAGTTAGGTACATTTAAGCTGTCGAGTTTATATATAAGGCCTGTGGGCCAAACAGAATCAAAGGCCTCTGGGCCAAACAGAATCAAAGGCCTGTGGGCCAAACAAAATCAAAGGCCTTTTCGCTGTCGGGGAGAGGAAGAACGGAGTCTTCTTTCCGGCATTTATGTCATTGGTAATTCTGACCAGTTGGTGGCAGGTCGAGTGTTCTGATCGGAATCCAAATTGATTCGTAAGAATTAATTGTAACTCTTCGATGGGTTTTTTGAGACGAGCTAAAATTAGTCGCTCAAAAAGTTTAGCCAATACCGGTAGGAGGCTAATAGGCCTGTACTTCAGCGGATGCGAAGGGGGCTTACCAGGCTTAACAATCGGTATGACCACCGTTCCTTTCCAGAATTCCGGGAAATATTGTTTGCGTAGGCATACATTGTATATCTTCGTTAGTAGGATTATTGCTTTAACCGGGAGGTTTTTCAGCGCTATATTGGGGATATTATCCACACCAGGGGCTGATTTTTTTAGTTTTTTGATGTCGAAAATAATTTCACGGGGAGTTGTGAGGAATTTAGTGGGAGTTTCAATTGGCGCTTTGAGAATAGGTTTTTTCACATGACCTCTGACTTGTTTGAATGATTTTTTTAGTTTAAGTCTGATTTCTTTGATCAGCTGATTGAGTTCGGATTTAAGCTATTGCTTTCGTGTGTTTGCCATCTTGACCTAACATATTTTTTGAGTTTTATTAACGAGACTAGTTCAGGTGGTAGAGGGGTATGTTAGGATTTAGGTGAGCGGATGGGAGTGGAGGAATCCAGGGGTGTTTGAATAATTTTAGTGAAATTTGTTATGTGTTTATCTATTGTTTCAATGTTGTTACAGGGGGGGGGGGGTTGGTGTAGACATCTCATCATTTAAGATGTCCTTGACTTTTTTCGAGTCGGTTTTCGCGTAGTTTAATATTTTAGATGGTTCTGGTGAGGTTCGTTTGCCAAACAGGGATAAAAGCAGTGGTACGTGGTTTGAGAGAGATTCGAAAAGAGTGGTGAAATTATTGATGATAGAGATGGTGTTAGTTAATAAGAGGTCAAGTGTACTAGGCATGTTAGAATTATGGGGGTAGTCTGTTGGAACTTCTGGACAGAGCAGATCGTTTTTTTGGGCGGTCAAAAAATTTGTAATAATTTTACCTGATTCGTTCGGCCTTGCGGAGGTCCAAGCAGTGTCCTTTGCATTAAAGTCTGCAGCGATAATTGTTCGTGTATTACCAGAAAATATATGTCTCAATAGGTTTGTATCTAGTGAGACATCAGGTGGGTTGTATAACGAGTAAATTCTCGGTTTTGTATTGTCTACTTGGACCTTTATTCCCACGTATTCGGTGAGTGACAGGAGGTCGTGCGGAAGAGGTTTTACTTCAAGGTCTTGTGGATTTTTTTCCACAACACCACCTGCTTTGGCCGTTCTGTATTCCCTGATCAGCGAGAAGTCTGGTATCTTAATTTTCTTCGTTTTGCTGTTTAGCTTAGTTTCTGAAATCAGACAAATTTTAATGTTACTACTATGGACAATGTGTAACAACTCGTCCAAATTAGGCTTGAGCGCAGAAATGTTGATTGCTAAAATATTGGTTAGATTTGTGGGGGGATTCTAGGTTTTACTAAGGAGGATGAGAAAAGCTACGCGTAGGATGATATGATTGTGATCCTATCAATGGGAGTGCCAGCTTCCTGGAATTTAGTGATCATGTCTTTAAGCTCTAAGAGGATTACGCGAATTCTGAGGATTTTTAGTTCGTCAAGGACTTGCTTCGCTGTGTTAATATAATTTTTCGTGCTACTGAAATACGATTCCGGAACATGTGTCTCCATTGGGATGGTTCTCGGTTTAGCAGTGGTTGCGCCAACATTCGTTTTTGGGGGTTCCGCCGTTGGAAAATAAGAAGCGTAGGAGGGCCTGGACATCTTCGGGGCGATAGATATTGGCGTAGGCTCGAGGACTGCAGGAGACAGAAGGAATTGGATGTTTGTTTCCAGGCTTTCGATCGTAGCAGAGTGTGGGGTAGCGGGTAGTTCCATCTCTGCTTTCCTTGGTGGTGGGGGTTGGACTCTTTTTGTTTGAGCCTCCACAAATTTGGTTCGCGCGGTGCACTCTCAGTAGCACGCTATGTGAGCAGGCCACAGCGTGCACACTCCACAGAATTGCTGGTGCAGGCATTGATCTCGTGATTGCCTGCACATTTCACACATCTGGGGTTTAAGTTGCAGTGCTGACTAGCGTGTCCAAATTTTTGGCACCGGGAGCACTGTATTGGTTGCTGGATTTTGACGTATTTTTCGATCTTGTAGGTATGGTAGAAAACGGTTGTAATAACAGCGAAGCTGGTCAAAGTTACATCGGGCCCAACCGTAATTACAAAAACCGGTAGTGGCCTATCGTCCTTGCTATCTCCATCCTTGTTTGTTTTCACAAAGTGCCGGACTGATAATGCCTTTATGCCATGTTTGTATATTTCGGCTCCCATCTCGTGCTCACTAAAACTGGTGGGAAGACCTTTTATGATAAATTCCTTCGGACGCTCACTTTTTAGACCAAAGGTGTAAAAATTGTAGTTTTGCCTCTTCAGGATACTTGCGATTTTATTGTAATCCTCCGTCGTTTGTAGATGGACGATCGTGGTGATTCCATTGATTTTCATCCTGAAGTTTTTATCCGAGGCATTGATTTGCAGGAAATTGATTCGTTTTTTGATCTCCAATTTGTCGTTTTCAATAATTATTGGAGGCACTGACGTTTGTTTTTGAGCCTCTTGGGCCCCGTCAGGGGTGTTCGGAGGATTGTTGGGGCGAGCGGGGTCAGAGCTCGCGCTGAATGACGGTTCCATAATGGTTTTTTTTTAACTTCCCGATTTTTCGGGAAGTTATTGTGATGCCCCCAAAATCCAAAATTATTATTTCATTATCTAACTAGTTTTAAGTATACCAAAATGATCCCCGTCAAAGTCTGAGTTGACGTCTGTGTGTGTGTGTGTATGTATGTATGTACATACTGTATGTATTTCAATTGTTCATAATAGTCTATTGCATAAACTATTAGAGATAGCGTAAAATTTATATAAGAAAAGGTGTTCCCCATACGACAATACGTACTTTATGTAGAATGACTTTTCTTGATATTTTGAATCTTTAAGGAGGTATGACTGTCTCAACATTTAGGTCAGTACTGAGTTAACGAATGAACTCTGCACAGTCATGACGGTCCCAATCGAAGCGTTTTCATGCAAAATCGAGCGAATTACACTTTGGATGGGGTTCGTGCAGTATATGCAATGTTATTGACAAGTGTAATTTTTTTAACTGTTCCACGGGGGAAAATATTAAAGTTATCGGGGAACTGCTCAAAAGAGAATTATATGAAAATGCACCTTTTATGTATAATGACTTTTTCCATAATTTGCATAATTAAGGAGGTATGGTCGTCTGAGCAATTTGAAAGATGGGCACAATGCAAATCACCCGGTTTGTTCCTTATACAAAAATGCACATCCAATATGACTTTTTTCAATATAGGTTAGAACATATCGCGAGTTAAACTAGAATATATTTAACTTCCCGCTTAAGTTATTGGCATTGTAATGCCCCCCAGAATCCCAATTTGTTATTCCATTATCTAACTAGGGTTTTAAGTATACCAAAATGATCCCCGTTAAATTCTGAGTTGGCGTCTGAGTGTGTGTGTGTGTGTCTCAACGCAGTCATGACCGTCCCACTCGAAACGTTTCCATGCAAAATCGAGCGCATTACACTTTGGATGGGATTCGTGCAGTATATGCAATGTTATTAACAATTGTACTTGTTTATACTGTTGCACCGGGGAATATATTGAAGTTATCGGGAAACAAACCTCACAATACTTTCTATTACTACCAGAACAAATGTAAAATACTGTGCACACTTTGTCACAAGAACTACGTTTGCATCATGGAGAACTCAATACGGAATAATCCCAGTGCATTCTGGGATTTCGTCAAGAATAATAGGCAGAACAACATCGTCATCCCCTGAACGGTGTTCTGGAGAAATCAGATAGCTGACAACGGTACAGACATCAGTGACCTGTTTGCATTCTTTTTCCAGAGTGTTTACCATGCTGTTGATCCCAATGTTCCAGCAAGTGAAGATATTCCTAATTATTGTGGTAATGATGCCAGCCTGATGTCGTTTGAGGTACAATTTGATGGGGTCTACGAGGCACGACGGAACTTGGACACAAATAAAGGTGCTGGTCCAGATGGTTTACCTAACCTATTCCTGAAAAACTGTGCTTCTGGTTCATGTGAACGTATTACGCATATGTTCAGTAAATCACTAGAGGCGGGTCTTTTGCCGACCAGCTGGAAGACCTCTTATTTGAGCCCCATTCACAAAAATGAACCAAGATCCTTAGTGTTCAACTATAGGTCCATCCGTTTACAGTCATCGCTGGCGAAACTCTTTGAAACCCTGCTATGTCCGCACCTAACTTCGGCCTTCAGTAATATCATTGTACATAATTCACACGGCTTCGTCAGTGGGAGATCTACCTCGACCAACTTGTTTCTGTATACCAATTATGTGCTAAATGCAATCAGCAAGGGCCGAGACGTTCATGCCATATGCACGGAGTCTAGCAAGGCTTTCGATACCGTAGACCATGGCTTTCCGATTGGGCAGCTGCGCAGGTATGGAGTCAGGAACAAGGCATTGGACTGGATCCAGTCGTACCCGTCGGGCAGACGTCTTCTTGTAAGAGTCAATGGACACATTTCTGAAGAGTTTGACGTGAGCTCCAGTGTTCCCCAACGGTCGGATCGTCGTCCAATTTTATTTAACATTTTCAGTATGTGGATAGTATGAAATGTCGGGCTTTTCGCATCATTGGCTTCGTCATTCGATCTGGGAGGCTCTTTGATGACGCTCGCACCCTAGTGCACCTTTACATAACCCTGGTGAGGCCTGTCCTGGAATATTGCACTTTGGTATGGTGCCCTCATACTGACACACTCATCAACCGGCTAGAACGAGTTCAGCGCAAATTCTGCAAAATAATATGTGCATTCGAGTGTCGTAGGGGCCGCACCCTCACCCCTGAATGTGTTCGCAAGGTCTTCAAGCTGGATACCCTTTCCGGTGGCCGTCAACGCGTGGATCTGCTGTTTTTTTTTGATAGCGTGGTTAATGGTGCCATTGCCTCGCCGGATATTCTCACTCTTTTGAATTTTATTTGCCCTCGGTCAGGTTTGCGACAAAACTGATTACTCCTAACTTCGAAAACATTCAAAAAATATGTCTTACATAGTCCTTTGAACAGAATGGCCAGGGAGGTTAATAACCACTCTATCATGTTAAATTTCTTTGGTAGGTCAAAAACTTCGATCACTTCAGGCGTTAAAAAAATACTAACTGATTGGTAATTTTGTTTGTTTTTCTTCTCCTTTTTATACCATACGATTGCTATATTTCATCTCGGGTTATCAGCTTCCCGATTATTCGGGAAGTGATTGTAGTGACCCCGAAATTGATATTTTGGCGTATATATACCCTGGCAATTCGGGTTCCATATGGCATCCATGTTGCTGCATGGATGTGCACGCATGCATTTTTTCCACGAAAAACGGGCCAGAAAAATGGTTGAACATAGTACCAAAAAACATAAATAATACAAAACGAATTATTTCATGAAATTTATACCAATTAATTAGTTACTTCCTATTAATCAAAATAAAATATTGACAGTGCACTACAGGGTAAAGAAGCTCTGATCGGAGATTGCCGCGAGATGGCGGGAGCGTTACATTGCCGATTCGGTCGGTCAGGGTGGCGCAAACTACAAGCAGTCGCTTTAGTCTCAGGACCGTAGACGGTTTTGGGTCAGACGGTGCACGAGGTGCGCGGGGGGGGGGGCAGAGAATTATAAATTGGTATAAATGCATTGAGTCAAATTTTATATTATTTTAGATTACTATGTGGTGGAAAGAGGGGGGGGGGGATTTCCAGAAAATATCATAATTGCCGTTCGTTGTTTTTAATTTTTAAGGAGGTGTGGGGCCATTTTGGAAAATTAGGAATAATTGCAAGTTGTCGGTTTCCAGTCTTAAGTAGGTTGGGGGGGGGGGGGGGGTTGACAAATGAGTCATAATTGCAAGTTGCCGGTTTTCAACTTGCAGGGGGTGTGGGGGGGGGGGGTGTTCTCACACATGAGTCATAATTGCAAGTTGCCGGGTTTCAACTTGTGGGGGGGGGGGCGTTTTCACACATAAGTCATAGTTGCAATTTCCCGGCTGTCAGTCTTAAGGTGGTGTGGGGGGGAGGGGGGCGTTTTGACAAATGACTCAGAATTGCAAGTCGTTGCTTTTCGACTTTAAGGAGGTGTGGGGGTCATTTTGGAAAATGGGTAATATTTGCAAGTCGATGCTTTTCACTCTGAAGGAAGTGGGGGCCATTTTGGAAAATGAGGAATGATTGTAAGTTGCCGGTTTTCAGTCTTACGGAGGTGTGGGGATATGTTGGTTGGTTTGAACAATTAACTATTCCACACTTATAGTAATATTCTTTAATCCTTGCCTGGTTTATGATTTTGGCGCGTGAGTATTACAGGGTATCTGCCGGGCGAGTGAGAGTGAGACTGAGGAGTAAATGTGGCTCCTCAATTCCGTATTGGCGGAAATACCCGATTTTTGCCGACGCGGAAACTGTACGGATATAAATCATAGGAAAATGTGATTGTATCCGTACCCTCGACTTTGTGTGCGGCAACAGTCGCCACAGAGGTTTGGAGGAGGGGGCGTTGTGACAAATGAGTCATAATTGTAAGTTGCCGGGTTTCAACTTGTTGAGGGTGTGGGGGGGGGGGCGTTGTCACACATGAAAATTTGCGTTGGGTTCAAAATTACTTCTCCATGCTCTAGCTATGCATCATAGTAAAGTTGCATTTCGTACGTCTCCCGGAACTAGAGAATGGACTCACAGTAATGTTGGAATGTGATTCTAATGTTGCGTGCTGAATGTGTCTGACAATTTTTCCACTCACCTATCCTATTTCCCCATCATTCATGATATCAGCGAAAATTCGAGTACATACAGATGACTGACAGTCACCTTTTATCGTAGCACCGCAAACCACTTCTTGACCTGGCCATATCTGATTGGCTTGTGTAAGAATGTTCGGTTCTAGGAGTCTTCTTCCCTTGAAAAAATTTCCCCAACAAGTTTTTCCCCGGGGAAAAATGCCCCGGAAAAAAATTCCCTAAACGAAAATTTCCCCGGAAAAAATTTCCCCATTCCATCATAATGTATAAAAAAAGAGTAGAGGCAAAAAAATTTATTAATAATTCGATTCAATGAACAAATACAAAAATGATTATCACCATCGAACCAATAATACATCCACAAACACTTACAATGACAAGAGATTGGCGACATTTTGCAAATAGTTACTCATCTTTTCACGATCATACTTATCCACAACATTCTTTAAACGAGCATCATAATCACGAAATGCTTTCTTTTTTTTTGGAGGAGTAGCTCCAGTCTCGGCCTGCGTAATGGTTAACTCTGTAACACCTTGTTCTAATTTGAAAACATCAATCAACTTCCACAAAGACGTATGTGCCACTTCAACCTTTGCATTAAAGGCATTGTGCCATCCCTCTACAGCATTATTCGTACGAGCCCAGTCATTTTTTACAGACAAATATTGATTCCATAATTCAATGCTGAATTTTGGCTCAGAACGTACATGACGCCTTCCCAATGCCCCGATCCATATACCTTCGAAATAATTTAAGTAATCGTGAAGGAGTACTTCATTATCAACATAAAATTGAGTGCGTAGGAGAACATCGTAAGCATAATACACATCCTCAATCGGAACAAACGCCAATGCATATAACTTGCGAAAATGGCCAGCACCATTACTATCATCATATAATTCTTGCAATTTAAACTCAACAATTTTACGCCAAAGACATTGCCCGAAATGGAAAAAACAAGCGTTAATAAAACAACGGGGGAAAACAATCTTCGTTGCCGAAATGAATGCCTGCTCAAAATCACACATCATTCTTTTCGGTTTCAACGTGGGCTCTAATTCTAAAAGCTTCTTCAAAATCTTGGTATAAGTTTTCTTGGTTGCTCTAGTACTTAAGATATAAACAAGAGGAACGACCTTCGAATTTACTTCCCCATGAATAGTGTACAATTGACTGAAATAATGAGGAACGCAGCTAAATGTACCGTCGCCGTACCACTCTTTCAATTTCTGCAAATTGTTAGCGGTAGAAAACATTAATAATCGACTTTTCCCAGACTTATCGAAAAGCAAAAAAGGCTCGCCTTTCGCAGTTAATTTGAAATCATCAGGAACGTCAAAAACACTGCCGTTTTTCGAATCCTCTGGTAAGGGATTATGTTTTTGCTGCACATTACGAATAGTCCTGGCTAAATTCTCAGCAGATGTTAGTTTGGCGGCCACCGATGATGACAAGGTTGCTACCTCTGCAGCGATTATCTTGGAAGTCTTTTCTCCCGTTTCTCTAGCTCTTGTTTTCATTGCATTCAAGCACTCTTTCTCCTCAATTTTCTCAGCATCTGTCCCATGGGTTTTGTGTTCAGTTTCCTTGAGTAACGTCCCTACAATGCGAATGAATAGAATGAACAAACGAAAATTACTGATAAATAATTTATGAATTATAGAAAAAAAACAAACTTACCATTCACCGAATCAGTACTAGTGTGACAAATACCACGGCATCCATTATTATAATGAATACACCTCCATATCACTTTCTTGGATGTCTTTTCACGTAAATAATACATATAACCACTCGCAGTAACCAACATTCTCCTCCCAGAATTACTCGAAATATATTTGTACGAAGCCATTGACGATAACGCAATAATCGAAGCGCAAAGAGCGCCAACAATAATCACAAACATTTTTCCAATCACAAAAAAACCTTGAAGAAAAAACAAACAGCTAAACGACTAGTCCTGCCTGCTGTCAGCCGCGTACTAAGGAATAAAATTCTTTCGGCAAACTACAACAGATATTATTTCGGGAATGAATACAAGCAGGTAATCGATAATGGTCAATGAACTGCTAATCTACTCACTCAAATGGAAATAATAAGGAATCG
Source organism: Asobara japonica (assembly GCA_026005395.1). NCBI lineage: Eukaryota > Metazoa > Arthropoda > Insecta > Hymenoptera > Braconidae > Asobara > Asobara japonica. Next base: position 1,116,297 of record BQMI01000153.1, on the reverse strand, counting down.
TCAAACACGGATATAATGCATGAAAATAAGAATAAAATACCCAATAAAGGAAATTTTTTTCCACGGAAGATTCATCCAGGGAATAATTTTCCGGGAAAAAAATTTCCAAAGGAAAAAATTTCTAGGGAACAAAAATCCGGGAAATTTTTCCCAGGGAAAAACACTCCGGCTACCAGGATGTTCACCCCTAGAGATTCTTGTAACATGATTTTATTTTCTGTTGATGACCAAAATTTTCTATTTTGAACTGACACAGCGATCTCATGAGAAATTCTATAAATTTCTATAACCCCGTCACTGAATCTAGTCTAGTATCAATCAATTCTTTATTGATCCCCTAAGGGTTACAATGACTTCCATTTCTTTCCACCTCTCCTCTCCCTTTTCCAATTATGCTTTTTTTTTTTTTTTTTTTTTTTTTTTTTTTTTTTTTATTTAATACTCGGAATCTAGTCTAGTAAAAAAAAAAACGAAACCATAAAACCGTATCAATTTGCATCTCAAAAATTTAATGGTCAAATGGTAAAGAGCAATAAGTCGACTTACTGTGGCAGCTGACTATGAGTATGCATAGATGCGTTAGAATAATCTGCGAATACAAAATCAATTCTCTTTGTATTTTCCGTGATTTTGACAAAAATAATATAACCCCCCCCCCCCCCCCCCCATGCTACCTACTCGACTTTGTATCGCTCGCGTCGCGCGTGGGGCTTAGCGCTGCGCCGGGTCGCGCAACCCTTCTACTAATCATATCTTCAATTCTATGGAAGATACGAAAAATTTAGAAGACAAAAAAAATTCCCTATTGAATTCTGAACATTTTTTGATAAGGAAATTTTTTTACCATAGCTTGGCATCAGCGACGATTTAAACAATTAAATTGTTCATAACAATTAACCGCCGAATTAAAAAAAAAATAACCGACATATTCCGACTCAGCGACCCAAAAAACATAGATTCCACCCAAAATATCGCGCTGGCCCCAAAACTTACACAGGATGGTCATGGGCGTAAGGACTATCACCAAATGAAATTTTCCCATAACTCAGTTGATCGAATGTAAAGAAAACACGACCGACGGTAACCTGCACGTGTTTTGACGAATCAGTCAAGGGAAGGGAGGGGGGGGGGGCAACGCCTCGGCGCTCGGAAAACACATGTGAAGCAAACACATATAATAGGAGATAAACTAAAGGGGTTCTGACGCCCAACGTGAGGATCTGCGCCGGTCGTCGCTGAGGGTCAGGGGGGGGCGGCAGTGGCGTCAGCGTGGCCGAGGGGGGCGGGGGCACCGCGGTCGATAAAGCAGAGCGCTGCTTTCAAATAAATGCATAAATAATAAATAAATGAATAAATGAATAAATGAATAAATGAATGAATGAATGAATGAATAAATGAATAAATGAATAAATGGATAAATGCATAAATGAATAAATGAATAAATAAAATAAATGAATGAATGAAAAAATGAATAAAAATGACGTCACTGAAAAGTACATTGGTCACTTCCGTAAACTTTTGAAGGAGAGATCGAATGATAGCTCATGCGGTGACGCTTCGAAGAGACGATTCGAAATCATGATTGTCAGCCTGCACAATTACCGCGAAAAGTTTAAAATCAAAGGCAGGGTACATTATGGTGGCAGAGTGAGTGGTACTCAGCCTGCGGCGGCTCACATTCTCTGGAGGAATATGGATTCTGCCTTTCGAAGTCGAATACGAACCGGTGCAGTGATCAACTTGGATCATAAAGATCTCAAAGCCTTTCTACAAGACGCAAAATCCTTAGCCATTAGTCACTTGCAGCAAACCCTCCAGCAGCAGGGTAATATTAAAGCTAATGGAGCCCTGGCCTGCAAATTCCAAATCGTAAAACCCAATGAAGTTATTGAGGAAACTACATACTTCAACACCAGGAATGTAGTAATGCTACCAACCACCAACATCGCTGAATGGTTTGATGAAAACCTCACGAAACGATTGCTCGCCAAGTTTGAGAATTTCCAGGAGAGAGATTCGGGCTGGAGATTAAGTGAGATTATGAATCTAACTATAAGTATGAACAGTTACAAGCCCTTGTCAGCGGGATGGAGCACGTTCGTCGCAGTTCCGAAACACCTCCAATTGAACAGGGCAGTAGTGAACGTTATGAACAATGACGAGTACTGTTTCCTGTGGTCGATCACTGCTCCCCTCCACCCTGCAACATCACATCCCGAGCGGATAACCTCCTATCTACATCACGCTGATGCAACTCTACCTGATGGAACGGAACTCAAGTATGCCGGCCTGAAGTTTCCGATGCAACTGAAGGACATCCCGAAATTTGAGGATATGAATGGACTGTCAATTAATGTTTATGGTATTGATCATGATAAGGAAATTGTTCCTTTATATTTGAGTAAACATAGATTCCTCTGGGACACAATTCATCTCCTCTTGCTTTATGAGGATATTCAGCTGCAAAGCAATGGTTAGACAATCCGTCATTTCGCTTTGATAAAAAATTTGTCCCGATTAGTGAAATCGCAACTCTCACGAATAAAAGCTGCTATGTATTTTTGCGATCATTGTCTGGCACATTTCGGCACTGAAAAATCGATGCAAATGCATAGAGAAGACTGCTTTGCAATCAATAATTGTAAAATGATACTACCGGAAGAGGGTAAGAATATTTTGGGTTTCAAGAACCATCTGTTCAGGGAGTCGGTTCCATTCGTGATTTACGCAGATCTGGAGTGCATTTTATCTCCAGCGGAGGATGATAATGACTCACTGTGTCAGAAGCATATTCCTCACAGTGTGGGTTTCTACTTGCACTGTGACTATGATGACTCGCTCAGAATTCCAGATGAATCGTGGACCACAGAGCATTAAATGGTTCATAGATGAATTGTTGCGAATTGCACATGAGGTCGATGTTATTTGAAGCACAAACGTACCGATGGCACCACTCACCAGTCAACAAGCTCCTGACTTCATTACTGCTTCAAATTGCCACATCTGTGAGAAGCCATTTGCAGCGACCGAGGCAAGGGACCGCAATCATTGTCACTTGACTGGTAAGTATCGCGGTCCAGCTCACCCCGGATGTAATCTCAACTACAGGGGCTCTCACATGGTCCCAGTAGTGTTCCACAATCTCTCTGGCTACGATTCACACTTTTAATTCAACTTCTGGCTACCCAATTTTCCGGCCATATAGATTTGCTGCCTATCAACAAAGAAAAGTATATCTCTTTCCCCAAGCATATGGATAGTACACACATTCAATTCAGATTCCTTGACTCTTTCAAATTCATGGCGAGTAGTCTGGAGAAATTAGCTTCTTACCTCACGGACCAGAACAAATCCATCACCCTGAAGTACTGCAATAATGATCAGAATAAATTCCAACTTTTAACTAGAAAAGGAGTTTTTCCTTACGAGTACGTTGACTCTTGGGAAAATCTCAACGACCCTCAATTGCCTCCAATTAATGACTTCTACTCAAAATTGAATGATGAGAGCGTATCTGATGAGGATTATGCGCATGCTCAGAGAGGATGGGATGTTTTTGGGATTACATCTTTGGGTGCCTACTCAGACCTATATTTGGCTACAAATGTGGTGCTGTTGGCAGACATTTTTCAAAATTTCCGACGAACTTGCTCATCCGTCTATAAGCTTGACCCCCTTCACTGGATGCTATGCTCAAATGCACTGGTGTCAGTCTCGAACTTCTAACTGACATTGAAATGTACTTGTTCGGGGACAAGGGCATTCGAGGTGGGGTGGCTCAGTGCTGCAATCGGTACGCTCGTACCAACAAGTATAAGGGGGAGGATTTCGATCCCACCAAGGAGACATCCTACCTCATGTACTTTGGCGTGAATAACTTGTACGGTGCAGCTATGTCACAATACTTACCCACGGGGTCATTCCAATGGTTTGAACCATCAATTGTCGATGTGCACACCATTCCAGATGTGGCTTCGAAAGGGTACATCCTTGAAGTGGACTTAGAGTATCCCAAGGAACTCTTCATTTACATTTATTATTATTACAAAGACTATCTTTTCAATCATGAAAATTTATTAAAGACCAGTATTTAATTAGAAGTAAGAAGCATGAGGTGTATACTGTAAAACAAAAAGAAGAAAATGTCTGAGTTGGGATGATGACAAGAGAGTGCTCTCGATAAATTCGACTGAGACTCTACCACATGGATATTGTGAATAAAAAAAAACATTCTTATGAAAAAACTGTCTATTTTATTATCATCATTATTACATTTCATTTTTATTGATCCAACTGTTGTGAGTGCTGTCGAAGCCCCAACCACTTGACAAAGACTTTATTTCCGGAATGCTTGAGCACCTTCTCTACAAGGTACACATCGGGGTACTTGACTCTAGTCAACTCCCCCTGGTAGAAGCCGCCGTCGATCGGCTTACCCTCATACTCAGAGAGTTTATACGTCATGGAACTAGTCTTCTGAACTTCAGCTACTGTGTAGATTTCTGTTGTCCAGTTGGGCGTGTACCCTTTCTCGAAGATATTCTTGTACTTGCTGACGCGCACCTTATCTCCAACTTTGAACTTGATTTTCTTGTTTGCACGATTGACATCCATTTTCCCGTAGACGTGTTGCAAGAGATACGTCTCCTGATCAACAATGACGTCTTTGGGTTTCATGCGAATTGTGCGATGTTTGGTGGCATTGTAGGCCTGCACAAGGTTTGTGATAATAGGCATCGACTTGTAGGTCCCCTGCAAACTGAATTGCTTCCACATTTTCTCCTTCAGCGTGCGATTGAAACGTTCACAGATGGATGCTTTGAGATTGCTGAAGGTTGAGTACATGTTGATATCATAATGTTTCATCAGAGCCTGGAATTCCTTGTTGTAGAATTCTTTGCCTCGATCGACATGCCGATTTTGCGGGACACGCCCCTGCTGAAATATGGATTCCATAGCAGCAGTGACACTTTGCCATTCTTGGTCTTGGTGGGCACGGCCCACGCTTATTTGGAGAAAATGTCGTTGACTGTGAGCAGGTACTTGTAGCCTTTATTCACGAGAGCATATGCACCCATTTCCACAAGATCGGCTTGCCAGGTATCATCCAATCTGAGCACCTCAACTCTACGTCGTGGATAGTTCCGTCGAGCAGGTCTATAAAGCTCCTCTACCACTGCTGCCTTGTCTATTTTCCAGTGCAATCAAACGAGTATCCAGGTTGTGAATTATCTCTGCATTACGTAGCGCCAAATCGTCATTTATAACCTTGTGACGAATAGAGAATTGGTTGAGTATCAATCTATGCAGGCTCTCCAGCATGAATTTAATGTCAGCGTTGAGAGCTGTTGACAGCTTCCCGTCCAGTTGATTTATGAGCCGAGAGGTTTGGTGCAACTGCTCTTGTACATCCTCCTCGCGTAAAGTGTACTCCTTCATCATTCTCAGGAAATTCTCCTCAAATGTTTGAATAATGTTCTGAATGTCATCAATCCTGGCACCCAGGGACGCAATCACATTATACATGAGACGAATCTCTTCTTTCACTACATTACGTATCATTGCAGCAGATACGGCATCTGTCCCTGCCACTGCATTACCGACATTGGTGAGTCTTCGATTATCCATATCATAGTGTCCGTCAGCAGTCACTTTGAACCCTTCACCAGCAAGACCACGCACACTTCTGACAGTACTCTTCCCTTGATTCAAGGGACGTCCGAGCACGTCGACACTCATCTTCCAAATGATACTCAATTCTTACCGCTATGCTCTAATATATGATGCGAGCTTCACGCAACTCCTCCAGTACAGACATGATTTCATTGGTGTGACTGAGATTTTCCGCTGATTGTGATGCCATGAGCAGTCTCAACCGATCGACAAGTTCATTTGGATCATCCCAGTAGACGTAATCCATCAGTGCGTTCGATACGAGCATATTGTGTGCCATGCCTAGCTTCTCAGGCGTGAGCAGATTTCTAATGATTGTCTGATATTTCATGCTACTGCTCGTTCGAACAGGTCTATTGCTCTGATAGTAAGCGCGATGTGCATTTGTGCTGAGAATAATTTTTCCACAGGTATTTTTATCAGTCTCTGTGATGAGAGTTAAGTTCGGCGTTTTTTTGAATATTAATTCAAGCAGACCAGGAGTCAGTGGGCACGTTGCATTCTTTACAGTCATGAAATTCGCATCGAAGGTCACTATGGAATCACCAATTTTCAGACCCCCCTTTAAGTTGCGTATACCAAACTCCGGATCGAAATCCTGAGCTTCACGCTCCGTATCGAGTCCACTGAGATATCTCTGAAGAAGGTGTTGCGAGCATAGAGGGGATTCCGCCTTAATGGATGGAATACGCTCCTTTTCACTTAGGACTTTAATTGGGGAGATTTTTTTTCTTTCCCGTATAGGTGTACTGACCATTGTTGGTTCATCCAATGACTCATCTCCAATAGCAGAGTCATGAGTCTGTAGCATGAAGGGGGCCTCTTTTTTCTCATGCTTCACTTTAGACACTTTCATCACCTGAGTTTTGACTAGTTTCTCCAGAGGAGTCACCATAGGCTTGAACAATTCACTCATCGCCTCCTGTGTCCTCTCTCTTCCCAATTTCAGGAGTTTCTGCTTGCGACGAATAGCATCGCTCGCCTCAGCTATACGATGCAGGAGTCCGGTTTCCTTCTCTAAAATTTTGCACTGCATGTTAACACTCGAGCGTTTCCCTGGCAACTGCGTCTCATAGTCGTACTCTGGGTGTATTTATCTCTTGAGGAAGGAGTCGAAGCCTCTACGGTAGCGTCCTTCATGGAGTTCGCTATCCTTATCAATCACCATGAAACTGTGCCTGTCCTCTGCCCAAAATTTCGCACACAAGCCCTTGAACTCATCAAAGGACATGTCAGTATTCACATGATCCTGATAGATGTGCTTCAAATTCATATCGTCTTGACGGAAGAGTGTGAGGAGATTGGTGTTATCGCGCACCAGGTGTTTGGGAACACGGGCATAAGTTTGACAGAGATAGAAACTATGTACATCTTTGTGTCGACCCATGCAGAAGAATGCTCGCATATTATCCTGCTTCTCGCACGCCACATCGTCGAAGATCATGATGGAATTGGGACGGGCATCCTCCGGTCTAATCACATCCTCTAATCACTATCCTTGATGGGAGAGATTAGTCGCCGCAGTAACTCATATTTGGGCTGATTGAGAGATTTTGAGTATACGTAAATATTCTCGAAACGTAAACCATTGGGGTGAAGTATGAGGGCCAGTAGGGCATTCGTCTTGCCGCAGTTGGAGGCACCACAAATCACTGCACACACACTGCGGGGCAAGAGGGCTCCATGACGATTGTTTTCTCGACCTTTCTTGTGATGGGGTGTGAACTCGTCAAAATTCATTATCGGGAGCTTGATCTTCTGCTCTCTGAAGTTCATGGCGAATGACTGAGTGCAGGACTATAAATATGAGCTATTTATAGCGGAGAGTGCCATTTGTCTGGAGATTGGCATCGGGGTATCAACACAAGTCTCCCGGAGTCACCGGTCGTAGACACATCGACGACGTCTACCTTATACATCACCCAACCTCCCCTCCCGAATGTATGGATTGGAACTAGCCCAGAGTACTATAAAGCCCTTGTATTTTAGCCTCACTCATCAGTTGTCATCTGACCATTCACGGATGCAAACGCAACAGAGGTCGAGGACTCGTGAATAGGATCATCAATAAACTTCCCGTGGAATTGCACCGGCCCGGTTATCAGTATTGTGGCCCTGGCACGAAACTGCAGCAAATATTGGCTCGCGGTGATCTCGGCATCAATCCCCTCGACGCAGCTTGCAAGGAGCACGAGCTTATAGCTTACTCGAAAAATCGAGAAAACCTCTCTGCACGGCACGCAGCTGACAGAATTCTTACGGAACGTGCCTGCAAACGCGTTTTGGCAAAGGACGCCACTCTTGGGGAAAAAGCAGCAGCTTGGACTGTCGCCAACAGGATGAAGGTGAAAACCTCCGTCGGCATGGGACTCAAAAGTTGTGCAAGGGGGAGGCGGAATGGCAAGAAACGCCGTGGGCGTGGGCACAAGAAGAAGCAAGTGGTGCTGCGACAAATCCTCGCACCAGCCAAGACCTCAATGCAGTCAGGACCAAATGCCATCAGAACCGCGTTGAAAGGTGCATGTCATACGGTGAAAACAGTAGGCGGAAGGAAACGTGTGCATTTTGCCCGTGCCAAGTAAAATTGGATGTGTACTGCCCTTTCTCATTCCGCTTTTTGCGGCTTTGAGTGCTACTGGCAGGTGGCGCTGCTGGTATCGCAAAAGCCATCAGTAGCTCGAATGCAGCTAAAAAAGCCCTCCAAGAGAGTACACGACATAATCGAACTATGGAAACTATTGCATTGGGCAAAGGCTTACACTTGAAGCCATATAGGAAGGGCTTGGGACTCCACGTAGGTGAGAAGAAAAAAAACATATAGAGCCACCACACCGAGCGCTCACTGATGCCGACCTGTTGAGATACGCCAAAACCTTGAAGATTCCGCACTTTCGAGGTGTCTACATAAGAAATTACATGTCAAGAAATGGCCCCCGCGAGCACAAGTCGGCAATCATCAATCTTGACAACAAGGAGTGGGCGGGAACACACTGGGTTGCCTACCGAAAGCACAAGAAGAAAATTGTATACTTTAATAGCTTCGGTAATCTCCGCCCCCCCCCCCACAGGATTTGATGAAATATTTCGGTGTTGGTAGCATTGTCCATTATAATCACGAACGATACCAAGATTACGACACGGTGGTGTGTGGTCACCTCTGTCTGAGATTTCTCCATGGCGACCAAATTGCTATAAAATCGAAGTGACCTGTCACACACAAGTCAGCTGAGTGCTGACAACAATGAGTAGTGAATCATTCACTCTGACTCTTACGGGCACTTCGTCAGTGCTGGAGAGTCACTACTTCCCACCCATTGAATTGTCCCCGCTCAGGAGCTATACTCTGGGACTGACGGAGTTGCTCACCTTCAACTCCATTCCAAACATCGACACTGGCAACAATAAATTCTACGTGGGTAATGAAGTAATCGACATACCCACGGGAAGCTATGAGATCGATGATATTGAGATGTACTTAATGGAGAAACTCCATGACTATGACATATCCGTCAGCCTCAAGCCTAATAATAACACGTTGCAGAGTGTGATCAAGTGTAGTGAGCGTGTGAATTTTGAGAAGATTGATTCTATTGGTGAATTGTTGGGCTTCACGCGCAGAACCCTGCCAGCTCACGTGACTCACCAATCAGAATCCCCTGTGCATATACTCAAGATAAATTCCCTGCGAGTGGAGTGCAACATAACCGCTGGAGCATACAACAATGCGCAACGAGTGCACACTATACATGAATTCTTCCCATCAGTTCCACCAGGATATAAGATCGTGGAAGTGCCGTCGAGCATCATTTACCTTCCGATCACCGTACAGGCAATTGGTCATCTCCAAGTGAGGATTGTCGATCAAGAGGGACAATTGGTGAACTTCAGAGGCGAACTGATAACAATACGCTTACATATAAAGTCCTAATGGGTATTGTGTTCGAGAGCAAATCCGGTGGTCAGTATAAAAGTGAGTCATCATTGCCAGGTCAAAACAGTCTGCGAAGACCCATCAAGCCATTGGCATCACAGAACGTCAAATTCCTCAAGAGTTTGGAACTGAGGGTGCAAAAAGACAGAAGAAGAGTGTGAGGCAGAAGGTACGGATTTTTTTCTGTTCCTGTGTCATCGTCAACAACAATGATGAAATTCGCATTGCTGTCCAGTATCAGGATTTGTGCTTGCTGCCGAGTAAGAGCTCGCTTCATGTACATGGTCGATTGACTAAAGCAGATGGAATGGCTGTTGAGCACACGCGTTTGGTGAACTGCGCTATCCTCCACCTGTTTGAGGAGGTGCACTATGAGCTCAATTCCATTGTCATCGACAGGAGTAAAAATGTCGGGCTCACCACCCTCATGAAGAATTACATGTCGCAAGCACCGAGTCAAGCTACTGCCATGGAAAATGCAGGCTCAAAGATAGTGAATCAGCAATCATCGATAATGAAGGTTATTTTGACATCTCCATACCGCTGAGTATGGTGTTGGGTTTCGCTGAGGACTATGGTCGAATTATTATCAACGCCAAACATGAGCTGGTACTCACGCGCGGGAACACCGATGCGAATGCAGTCGTGCAAACTCCACCCCTCAATACTGCAAAGAAAATCTCTCTGCTGAATTACGTTGCCAACGATGCAGCGATTGCTATCAGTTTCCGCGCCTGGGAGACCTACGAGTACCCGCTGCTGCCGGCCACCTCAAAACATGTCTGGGTAGTGAAGTGTTCGACGCAACTGGAGAAACCGCGCTACGTCATTCTCGGCTTCCAGACCAATCGCAAGAATCAAGCCACCAGAAATACCAGCCGATTCGATCATTGCAATGTGCGTGACGTCAAACTCTTTTTCAATTCTCAGAGTTACCCCTATGGAAATCACAATCTTGATATCACTCATAATCAGTATGTTCTACTGTACGACATGTACACCAACTGGCAAAGCTCTTACTATGCTAAAGAGGCTGAACCACTTCTGAGCAAATCAAATTTTTTGACCTACGCACCACTTACCGTCATCAACTGCTCCAAGCAAAACGTGTACTTGAAATCCGGACCAGCGGATATTCGCCTGGAATTTGAGTCGGATCGAAATTTCCCGGCGCAAACAGCAGCCTACTGTCTGATCATTCACGACCGCATCGTCGAGTATCATCCAATCAGTGGAACAGTGAAAACCTTAATCTAATTGTGAATAATAATACCATTTTGAATGTAAAAACCATTTATTATGATGAATAAACAATGATTTTTTTTACATGTATGTGTGATTATTTGGAGGACAAAGAACATTTCCAATTATTTCTCTTTTGTTTTTTTGTTTGAATATGGGGGTTGTCGTAGTCGCCGATGGAGTTGTCGCTTATGCATTGGAGGGGGCTCATAGGAAGTACCAGCTACTGGTTCCTCCTGAGAACTGCGCTTCACAGTTGGGAGCTGCTCCTCCTCATCCTGGCTCCTTCCTGATTCATTCTTGAACAATTTACGTCGTTTATAGATCGCCGCAATGTTCTCTCGCAAGTCGAGGAAATCCTGCAGAAAATTCCAGAGTCTTTCGGGTGGATCATATCCGTAGTGGTTAATGATGACCTCATCGTAGGTACAAACATATGGTGACCATTTCATCAGAAATTCCTCATCCTCAAAGCCCCGTTCATCATCAACAGTACACATCTTCAGCAGATCCAAACTCTCGGCGAGTTCCAGGAAATTGTGGAGACAGTCACGAGCTTTTTGCGGTGGATTTTCTCCATAATATTTCACCAGAATATCCTCATAGTCCACCGCCAATGGCGGACTTCCGCACAAACACTTCACTTCATCTGGACTCAACGGCTCCATGATGCAAACTGAACATTCAGTGAGAACACAGACCGCTATAATCCCCAACACACACACACACACACAATCTCTCACGTGAAGTGAGGCATACAAATACTTAGCTCATCAAACACTACCATGGGATCACTTGGAATGCTGGCAAAGTACCATACTTTAACATCTACAAGGTGCTCAAGGAGGAATTGCTTAGAAATGTGACTACTGTGTACGTGAAGGGTCTGCAGAATAAGCAGTGGCTACAAGAGGTTCTGGATGACGATAGACCTGTGGTGAACTTGGATGACTTGGGGTGGCCAAAATTATCAGAACTGGAGATTTCTAGATGCTCCAATCATATGATCAGTTTTGCTGCGTCACCATACATTTGTGCTGTTGAGGCAGTTGAGCGTCTGAAACGTTGGTATATGAAGAGTCATACTGTTGGTCTCCACAAATCCCTCGACACATTCTGTACACAAAAGAGTCTGCAAGGAATGAGGATGGAATACATTTCATTCCTACCTAAAAAATTCCTGCTGTTATTCGCTACGCAGAGTTTCGAGGACGCTTGGGATCAATTACCGATGAACATGCGTGAGGATAAAGATATTGCAGGCTGTCGAAGATGTCAGCTACATCACTCTGCTTGTCAACCCCCACCACTCATAAAAAATGGTTCCGCATGTAAGAGTATGTGAGAGGCTCTTTCCTCGAAATGTTTACAATTTCAAGGACCCATTTCTCGGAAATGCACTATTCGAACGCAATTATAAGGACATCGTAGACGAAATTCTACTCATTCGCTGCTCAACTATTGAAAAGACTGGATGCGAGATGGATAAGCGTGATCAGGGTAAGAAGTCTAGCGGGAGCTGTTGGTTAAAGAAGCAGCCGAAAAGAACAGCACGATTTCAGCAAGAATTCGCAAAATCGAAGACCCTGGAAGTCAGCAAGTCGTATCATGAAGAAGCTGCTTCAGGAAATTACGGCGCCATTGGGGAAGATCGTTATAAAAACCAAAAATGAGAGACTGTCATTTGCAATATGAAAATTGTAAAAAAAAAGTTATCCTCTTCTGTAAAAAAACAAACAAAAACTTGAAATATAATCAATGTATATCTCCCCTTGCGCAGTTATTTCCACTTCCTACATCAAATATACTCATTAAAGTAAATGTACTATAGCATAATTGAAGGAATTAATACGCAGAACACAATATATATTTTTTTTCTATATTTTTGTTTCTTTATTCAAAGTACATCATGTTTTTTTGTTTTTTTTTATTCACCCTTATCTCTCTAAGCTTTCACTTTTTTCGTAAACTCACAGAAGTCGTATTTTCCTCCCAAGTAGCGGATTACTAAGATCCCTCCAACAGCATCAGCCTTGAGCTCATCGCATTCAGCCTTCTCCTTCAGGAGTTTCTTGCACACTCGTCCAGGCAAGTAAATGCGCAGGACGTCCTGCAACATTGCGATAACCTTCTCTCCGTATCGGGTTGTAACTGTTTTTAATTCCTCAACATTATACCAGGCGTTAATATCCAACTGTCGCATGCTCTTTGTCTCGTAGGTAACGTCCCCACGAGCAAATTTGTTCACATTTTCATATGACGCCATGGCACGGTCACTCATGAAGATTATTTGGAATTTGAAATTTTTACAACTGATAATTTTATAGTGCAGGACTCTACAAGTTTTCACTTTATTTTGCACTTCAAACTCTGAGGGAATTTCACATCAACTGCTTGATCAGCCACTTGAGACTCTACAAAATACTGAGCAATGCTTCTCACATGAGAGTATCTATACGGATGGGTCACATGTGTTAATCCCCTTCTCTTCAATCAGGCACACCAATCATGAGGAGTGTCTTGCATGGAAAAGGTCAGAGGACAGCTCCCACAGTACTCCTATGACTTCTGAGAAATGAAATTTAAAATGTTTCATGATAAAAAAAGTAATTTGGAACTTTTGTTTACGCCACTAAACTCCAACGTTTCTCACTGACTCATTTTCTCGGAAGAATGGTGGAGTCTTATCGCTCCTAGGAGGTCTCATGTTTCATCTCACGGATCATGTTTCTCTGATTCATTTCTCAACACCCTGACGAAATCACATCGCTCCGATGTATTCTGTCACGACTCACATTTCTCCAACGCAGATATTGTTGCTGCCATTTTTGTCTCCCTCAGTCTACGAAAACAAAATGCACAACCAACAAAATGATAACTTGAAAAAAAGACCTAGCCCCACTGCACCCCACTCAAGTGACGTCACCCACTCAACGCGTTGGGAGTGAGGGTAGTGTGCTTTGCCAACACCTTGTCTGATGGCAGCCATAGGTGAAAAAAATTTGAGGGGTAGGACCCACCTTGCCTAAAAGGGTAAAGGGGCTGCAGTGTACCCCCGAATTTTAATTTGGTGGCTGAGGAATGAACCGTTCACGAGATACCGCGCGGGGTAGGGGGTGACGCCACGCACTCAACGCAGCTGAAAGCAGTAGCGTTGGGGTAGTGTGCTCTGCCATGGGAACACCTTGTGGCAGCCATAGGTGAAAAAAAAATGGTCTGTCATGAAGACACGCGATAGAAGTGAAACTGAATGATTGGATCGGCAAGGATTATTTAATTTTCTATGTTTAGAGGGAGAGGAATCATTTTAATCACGTGTCAAACACTTCTTGATAGTAAATATTAATTTATTCATCATAATAATTATACTTTTTTCAAGATACAATAATATTAGTATGAATATGATGAATTAAATCTCAATCAGCTTCATCTTCATTCTCTGGTAGACTCTTCATGAACGAAATGATAGGTTTGTGGTAACTAAAATAGGTAATGAAGACTCTTGACTCCAAATTTTCGATGTAACGTGTAGAAATTGTATCGATCGTGGTACCATGGCGTGTAGTTGATTCAAATGGTGAATTGTTCATTTCCAATGACAATTTCTGTTGCAAGAACTGAATTAATGGCTTGGAATCCTCTGAAGCAAAATTAACATTAAAATCTCCACCTAGAATCATAGGTATTTTGTCCAGCTCTACTCCAACTTCTGCAGCCCCCACTGGAGTATACGGCAGCAAGTGAAGGTGAATAAACTCTATTATGTCCGCTTTCTGTGCGACATTCAGCTGCACACATTTCTCCAACAGATGACAACCCAATTGAAAGCGATTCTAGTTGTTTCAAGTTCAGGTCCATATTGGGTGTCATGATGTTCGTTCCATGAGCACTATTGCAAAGTATTGCGACACCCCCTGCTCTCACATTATGTCTTTTGAACTGTACGACACAATTGAAATTGGGAACATCAATGTCTTGATCGTTTTCCTTCCACGTCTCTGACAGTATCAATATCTTAGACCGTAGAATCACCGGATCATTGAAATCTCCGCTATGACCTCCTAAGCTTTGGCAATTGGGGGTTGTTATTGATAAGCCTGGTCTGCTGATGAACTCTCGGAGAATGTCAGTCAAAGTTATCAATGGATTTGTTGATAATCTTCTAAATTCTGATTGTAGCTTGTCCATTGATTGACCTTTTTTCCGTCCATGATAAAATTTGTTCTTTCCATCCTTCGCAACGATGTACAATCCCTGTATACTTGTGACACGGGACAAGGCTACGTAAAGGAGCTGTTGTGAATGTGTCTTTTCGTATTCATAGACGATTTGATTAAACGTACCACCTTGAGACTTGTGGATAGTAATAGCACACGCTGATACCAATGGCAGATGATTTCTTTTGACGAAAATCGCTTTATTATTGTTCATATATATCGTAAAAGTTCTTCGTGCAATGGGAACTGCCGTGTGGCTGATGTTGTTTGCTTGGATGAACGCAGCAGCTTTTCTCCGGATCTTCTGCCCCGTCTTTGGTGAATCTGGAAATTCCAGCCACACACGAGTTACTGCCCCTGCCTCATCAGTTTCGATATGAACTAGTTTACCAACTGCGCCGTTTGCTAAACCATCCGAGACATCCAGATTGGTTGTTATTATATACCATTTATCTAACACCCGTATTATCTCGTAGCGCAGACCTCCAGTGTCTATTACCGTTTTTTTATGCAATTTTTGTCGTACAAATGATTGTTGCTCAGCATTATGGCAGCCGGTGAATACATCAGTAGCTATTGAGACTGTTTTATTCTCTGCAGAATTAAGCATTGTCAAATTGTATTCGTTTACAGCATTATTTGTCAAATATAGCCGAATTCCATGTGGACAAAGACGATCTGCTTCTTCTCTTGTATAAAAACGAGATTCGATTAGGTGTATCTGTTAACCGACGGCTATGGCCAGTGGCTAGAGCGCTGGCCTTTGGCACACGAGGTCGACGGATCGAGTCCCCGCATGGGGACTCTCCGATTGGTATAGTAGAGTGGAATTGTCCAGCTCTCGAATTCATAGGGATTCATAGTCGAACGGGAGTTTTGTCAAAGAAACGGCTGTACAAATTGAGGTTTTCCGTGGTTTTCCTTCAATTGTAGATTGACCCAAGCAATGTAAAGTCTCGTAGGCATTGCATTGATTGGGTCAAACTAAGTGAATGCTGTACAGTTTGGGAAGAATTCGGTTTCCATCGGCACCGTGGGACGGTCGCCACATATGCGTATAATCGCATCGAAGCGTAAAATAAAAAAATAAAAAATCGTGTATCTGTTCTTGATCCAATTCTTCGCCATTTCCAATTTTAGTTAATAAAGAGGAGAAATCAGCATTCGCTTGTCTCATGACTTTATCCAATTCATAGAACTTCAAGTCACGCCAAAGTGTTGGTGCTGCTATGCATGGTTTTGTTGCTTGATAGATGGGTGTAGCACGCATTGGAGGTAACTGACGCAAATCACCTATGAAAATGATATCCATTCCTCCAAAATTATCTTGGAAATTTCCTGTTATTTGTTTTAACCGTGCGTCAATTTGAGACAGCAATTCCGCTCCTACCATACTGACCTCATCGATGAGTATAACTTGGACGTATTTGAAGAGCATTCTGTACTGTTGAGCCACTTCAATTGATAATGGTAATAGTTTGGAAAGGGATATTTTCAATGCAGTGTGGATTGTCGTACCATCAATTGCTATTGCAGCCTTTTCTGTTGATGCACATGCGATGTAAGCATTCCAAAAACCATCATTATCTGTGAAGCGGTTGTAAATTTCCATGAGGAGTCTAATGAGGAATGTCTTCCCACATCCTGCCGGCCCAGTGAAGAAAACTTGGAGTGGTGATCGGTTTGATGAGAGGAGATTAGCAATCACATGCATCAGGAGTGTTTTCTGCCTCTGATTGGCCATTCTCATTAGTTCATAAAATTGATCATTAGACATTAAATTATCCCTCTTCTTTGCGATAGCACCCAGTTTGTTAAGTGTTGCTAACCGCAGATCGTCGTTCATTATGTGGTCAGCGTTATGCAATTCTTGAAGAGGATTTGCATCAGGAAAAAGGCGACCTACGTTGTCTCCTTCAGCATCATCATCTTGATTTAATTCATCTTCACGACACAACTCTCGGCATATCTCGATGGTTTTCTGGATATCTAAATTCGATGAGAATTCTTTATGTCGCTCCAAAAGCAATATTTCGCTGTCGTCGTAAATCTGTATGAATTTAGTTCCTGCAAGAATTTCATTTCCTTCGTCTCGGAATGGAATATACAAAGTCACCATTTCCCGTTTGTATTCATTGAAATCATCAGCCATGTCGTAGTTTCTGTACCGAATAATCCGAGGTTCTTTCCTTCGTGTCCAATTCCCCTGATTATTCAGTGTGTAATGAGCCACAAACTGGGCCAAATTGACATCTTCTAGCTCTTCAGGTCTCTTTTCGTACTTGTCAAACCGATTTTCTTTCCATATGTTTGTTGCATCATCATCAGCATCCATTTCATTGAGTTCTTTCTGAGTTTTTCGAATTCTTTGTCTTTCGATCGGCCATATTGTTGAAATATAGGTAACAACTGAAGAAGACTTTGACATCGGTTCACGCAGAAGGTACCATGCAGCTTCCTGACTGGTAATTTCGACAGTATTTAGCATGTCAACGCTCATTTTCCTAGTAATTTCGACAATATAGAACTCTGGATGTTCATCCATTATTTCAGTGATGTTACGTTGGAGATTGCTAATTCCACGGTTCGTTTTATTGACGTATTCCACTACGTATGCAGCACATGAGTATTCTTCGGTGATAAATTGCACATCTATGTTTGATTTCAAAATACTGAAAATGAATGGGTTGAATGGATTATGCCACTTTTCCATGGGTTGACGTTTAAGAAATGCTCGAAGCACATTCATGTAGTAATCATCTGATAGTATTCCATTTCCCTGATAAAAACTATCAATATCAGCATAGTCATTGTTCTCTAAGTTTGTTCTTATCGTGTTGTAATGTTGTTTATCCGTGTGGGATCCTGGTTCTTCTTTCTGCATTGGTGTCAGTATAGTTGTGTATCTGCATGGCATGGATGGAGCTTCAAATCTGCATTTTTGATGAGCGTTCGCAGCTATTTTTTTGTAACATGTGAACGTGTGCTTATGTGTCTGTAGTTGATGTTCCCCGACGATTCTGAAGTGGCCACTGATATCAATGTATCAACTAGTTCAATAGCTTTTAGTCGCTCAGCACCTAGTGGATCCGCTGGAGCATTCTCAAGCCATAGCAGAATGTGTGCATGGGGGCTCCCACGATGCTGGAATTCAATTCTTTTAAAATAATGGACAACACGATATTTCCCGAAGGGAGAAGACTTTTTGGACTGAAGTATGTTCATTATAACATTGATGAGCTTATTAAAATAGATGGCACATGTTACAGCATCTTCATTGATGAGTGTGCTCTTTTCAGTATAATGGAGTTCCTGAACATCTTGTTCTGTAATTTCTGCTCCATTATTCTTCAATTTATATAATAATTGTAATAATGAGGGCCAACCAACTTCATTAGCACTCATAGTTAGGAATAACGTGCGTTTTCCGAGTTGTCTGATCATTGCGAATAAGTCTCTCTTTCTTTCAGCCCAATACCAAGTCGAGTTAGGGATACAACGTAGAAAAGCCAAGTTGCTTTCTATACAATGATTTATATACTTCTCTGATTGAATTTGTTCACGTGTAATTTTTGTGTCTTTACCTACGTGTTTAAAAGCAATGGATAGACTGTCACGGACTCTAAACCTCATAATTTTCATTGCCATATAGAGTACATGAATGAGGTGTAACCCCACGTCGATCAGATCTCCTTAGCTCACTGGTAGCCATCATGAATGGAGTCACATTGAGATCTTCACTAAAGCGCCGGAATTGTCCGAGATAGATAGTAGGGAAAGATAACTCTTCGGCATGCTCATCAAATAATAGACTGTGAGGGACATTCATTTCTCCAGGAGCAATCCTCAAATATTTATCGTCATTCCAGAGTAATGTGTGTTGCTGAGCGAACAGGCTCTCCTCTATGGGGATGTCTTCACTCAGTTCATCTATGGGTATCTGATGAACGACACAATCCTCATTAAAGAAAGATTCATCAACTTTGATGTCGTACAGTTGATACAATGGACTCGGTACTAAGCATCTTAGCCATATTTTAATATTTCTCTTGTTTATTAAACCTGTCAAGTAGCTTGATCGATGAATTTTTTTTCTCTTGATATGAACGTAAACACAGTGATCGTCGTCAATGTTCTTGGGCAAGTGATTGACCATTGTATTGACATCCACTGGAACATTGACCACCTGCCCCAAAATTCCAAATTCTCCATGCACATGACGCAATCTGCGAATTTGCATAAATGGAATTCTAGGAGAAATGAGTCTCTCGGACACTAAATCTAACTTCGGAAGATGTGCAGGGATCGGGGGATATACAAAGCCAAATTTCGACAATGTTGGAATTTTGTCTCTCCTCAAAGCCTGGCGACAGCTGGTGCATGCCAGTTCATTATTACTTCTGAATTCTGGAAATTTTTGTTGAATACGAATTTCATTTTCAACGGATAGAGTCTTCAAGTCATTTTAAACCATAATCTATCACATACACGACACGTAAAACCGAATGGATTATTTATAAAATCACGGTGAAAGTTCTTATGTGCAGTTTTAAACTCATTAAAGTCTGAATATTGTAATCGATCACCACTATGTACATCACAATCAGGAGGAGGATGAGTCGAAGTCGTTGCTAATAGTTCATTCTCTGGATTATTTACACTATCATCCACACTATCACGTAAGAGGTTAGCACGTGTTTGCCTCCGTTCCCTGCTATCTCGTTCAATTTCAGTTCTACTTTTTTTCCGTTTTCTATTCTGATCAATTCCTTCACTCGCCCGTTTTTTCTTCCGCCACGTTTTTGTCCTTTCTGCACCCGACTTCGGCATATTTGCACAAAACTCTCGATTTAAGTAATGAAGACACGCACAAAAACAAAATACGTTGCTTATGATCACTGTGTTAGAAACCAACAGTTGTTTTCCGCGATCGCGACGCCGCCTGAAGGCAGAGAATGACATGAAATACAGAAAGTCTTCCGTCTTATTCTCGCACGATACACGAAGGCCTCTCACTCTCGCCCGATAGACGAGACGTAAGGTAGTCCGTCTCACTCTCGCTCGATTCCCGGGGGCCTCTCACTCTTACTTACTACGTTAGAGCGAGCGTCACCAAGAAGGTTGCCGATCGAGATTTCAAAACCCTCCCATAAGAAGTTTCACTTCAAGAAATTTGGGGGGTACGACCCACCTTGCCTAAAAGGCTAAAGGGGGTGCAGTGTACCTCCGAATTTTAATTTGGAGGCTGAGGGATGAACCGTTCACGAGATACCGCGTGGGGTAGGGGGTGACGTCAGCCACTCAACGCACATTGCGGTGGGACCTACCTGTAGCCCCCCCCCCCCCAAAATTAAATTTCGCGGCCGAGGGATGGACCGTTACCGAAATACGGCGCGGGGTAGGGAGTGACGTCATTTTTATTCATTTATTTTATTTATTCATTTATGCATTTATTCATTTATTCATTGATTCATTTATTCATTTATTCATTTATTCATTTGTTCATTTATTCATTTATTCATTTATTCATTTATTCATTTATTCATTTATTCATTTATTCATTTATTCATTTATTCATTTATTCATTTATTCATTTATTCATTTATTCATTTATTCATTTATTCATTTATTCATTTATTCTTTCTTTCTTTCTTTGTTGTCAATTTGTCCGCTGTATCGCAAGAACGGTTTGAGATACGGAAAAAAGTGTTCAATGAAAGTTGTTTCCCGTCACGAAATACACATTTGACCTTTTATGACTTTTTTTCATAACACCCGTAGTTAATTGTTAGTAACAAAACATTGTTTATATCGCAGTGGTGGAAGAACGGTTGAAGATACGAAACAAATTGCTTAATGAAAACTGTTCCACACACAAAAATACATATTTTATGTTGTATAACTTTTTTTGCTACCACCGATAGTTAATTGTTATTAACGAATTAAATTGTTTAGATCGCTCTATCGCAAGTACTGTTGGAGATACAAAACAAAGGTTGTAATGCAAGTCGTTCCACACGTAAAAATACACACTTGATGTTCAAGGAATTTTTTTGCCAACACCTTTAGTTAATTGTTTATATTAATATTAAATTAAGTTAATTAGGTTAATAGTAAAACAAATTGTATTGTTTATTTAACTACTTCATATTAAGAATTATAATTTTTTTTAATATTTAGAAATTTCGAAAACTTTATAAAGACCATAATTTCAGACATGGACGGAAATTGTGAATATAACATATACGGCGGAACGATCGGAAAGTTATTGGTTCGACCCGTAGAGGGTCACACCCACATCCCGTTTATCCAAAATGGCCTCACACCTCCTTAGAACTGAATATCGGCAACGTGCAATTATTACTCATTTTCCGAAATGGCCCCCAGACTTCCTTAAGACTAAACACCGACCACTTACAACTATGACTCATGTGTGAACCCCCCCCCCCCCACTGCTAGTTGAAACCCGGCCACTTGCAACTATGACTCATGTGTGAACCCCCCCCCCCCCCCTGCTAGTTGAAACGCGGCCACTTGCAACTATGACTCATGTGTGAAAACGCCCCCCTTCCCCTGCAAGTTGAAACCCGGCAACTTGCAGTTATGACTGATGTGTGAGAACACCTCCCCCCCCCCCAACACCCCCCGCAAGTTGAAAACCGGCAACTTGCAATTATGAGTCATTTGTCAAACCCCCCCCCCCAACCTCCTTATGACTGGAAACCGACAAGTTGCAATTATTCCTAATTTTCCAAAATGGCCCCACACTTCCTTAAAAGTTAAAAACAACGAACGGCAATTATGATGTTTTTTGGAAATCCCCCCCCCCCCCCCCCCACGTAGTAATCTAAAATAATATAAAATTTGACTAAATGCATTTATACCAATTTATAATTCTCTTTGCCCCCCCCCCCGCGCAGCTCGTGCACCCACTGAACCCGAAACCGTCTACGGTCCTGAGACTAAAGCGAGTGCTTGTAGTTTGCGCCGCCTTGACCGACCAAATCGGCAATGTAACGCTCCCCTCATCTCGCGGCAATCTCCGATCAGAGCTTCTTTATCATTCAGCGCACTGTCAATATTTCATTTTGATTAATAGGAAATAACTAATTAATTGGTATAAATTTCATGAAATAATTCGTTTTGTATTATTTATGTTTTTTTGGCACTATGTTCAACCATTTTTAACTTTCCGATCTAGGGAAGTTATTGTAATCACCCCGAAAATTGAAAATTGGATTTCCACCATATCTCCACGCTTCAAAGTCTCCCCAATCGTTCTGGACCATTTTTGAAAAAAATGTATGTATGTATGTGTGTGTGTGTTTTTTTTTTCACTCTTTCTCTATTCGTATTCACCCACGTAACCGCTGGTAGGCATTACTTCATGGGCAATACTACGGATCAGAGTACCCACCCATTGCGGCTGGGGCCGACTTCGCCATTTCAGCTCATCGTATTTCTAATCACAGGGTGAACCTCCAGAAACCCCTGTGATACGATGGCGGGCGTCTACGATGGAACCCTCCCTCCCCCCCCCCCCCCCCGCGCGACGGGTCGCGTTCGGTCCCGGCTCACGGTCTCACTTCATGGATACCGCCGATAGCACACACGGAATGTTCCTGCCATCGGTCGGAGTCCGTGAGAAAATATTTTTCAGAAAAAATATTTTGCAGTGAGCGGGAATCGAACGCGGGACCTTTAGAATAGTAGGCAGACACTCTACCCACTACGCCAAAGCCCCGTCCCCCCGTCGGCAGTGCCAGTTTCAGCAATTCGTCGTACACGATATTCCACAGAAGGGGCCCCAACACTGAGCCTTGAGGTACACCCCCAGTCACCTTATATGTTTTGGGGCCTACTTCTGTGTCATACTTGAGAACTCTGTCGGTGAAGTAGTTACCTACCATCTTTTGGAGATATGCCGGTACAGATAGCTTCGATAATGCCGCCAAAATGGAATCCCACCGTACCGAGTTGAAAGCGTTCTTCACGTCCAGAGTAACAACCAAACAGTATTGTTTCGTACCTCCTTCCCATCGTCCGCCCTCAATCGCTCTCTTCGCTGTTTTCACCACCAGGTCTATAGCATCCAACGTAGATCGTCGTCGTCTGAAGCCGTATTGGGCTTCGGCCAATAGGGGTTCCACCACTGCCTCAATTCTCTGATGTATAATGCGCTCCAGGATCTTGCCCGCAGTATCCAGCATAGAGAGTGGACGATATGATGACGGTTCGTGGGGAGGCTTTTTTCCCTTAGGAAGCAGTACGAGTATCTGTTGCTTCCATCTGCTGGGGAAGATACCTTCCTGAATGCAAGCATTGTACATATCGAGAAAGATTTCAGGTGCTGCATTAATGGCGGCCTTCAGTACAATGTTTGGCACACCATCGAGACCAGGGGCCTTGTTGTTGCCGACTCTACTACAGGCCTGCAATAGTTCATCAGCTGTAATCGGTGGAATTTCGTGGTTGATACCATTCTTCATATACGTCCCAGTAATATTCGTTTGTTGAGGAAAGAAGACAGCCACAATCCTCTCCAGGAGCTCGGGGCAGGTCGGTGATGGCATCGGTTCACTCTTAAGTCACGCCATAACCACCTTGTACGGTCTGCCCCAAGGATCCTTATCCACTTCCTCCAAAAGCTCGTTCTAACAGTCTCGTTTGCGACGCTTTATGGCCTTGGTGAGTTTATGCTTAGCGGCTTTAAACTTCACTTCCAGGCTTTCAGGATTGGACTTCTTCCTTGCACGTTGCCAGGATCTTCTCGCTGCGAAACATTCCTTGCGGAGGGTCGCGATTTCATCGCTCCACCAATACGCCGGTGGCCGTCGGTTTCCACTAAATTTCCGGGGCATAGTGGCATCGCAGGCGTCGGTGATTCTCCGCATGACTCCGTCTACTTTTCCTGCGGTATTGCTACCGTTTCCGGGGTTAGTCTTCAGTGCTACAAGGACGGTGGCAATGTCGAATTTTCTCACATTCCAGCCGACTCCGTTTGTTCTTTCTGATGTGGGCGCGGACCTCCGGTCAACAGACACCTCCCAGAGTACCGCTCTATGATCACTGGCAGCATAGATCTCACATACCTCCCATGCACAATTTCCTTTCAGCAGGCTACTGCTGACAAAGGTGAGATCTATAATTGAGCTCGCTTGTCCTCTGCGAAATGTTGGTTCACTTCCATTGTTCAATAGGACAACATCTAAAGTCGAGGAGGCTTCTAGTAAAGCACGTCCTCGCTGATTCGTCTCATTGCTACCCCAATCGACTGCCCAGGAATGGAAATCTCCCGCAATGGCCACCGGGAAATCCTGTTTCGCATCCATGGTGTGAAGCCTTCATAACAAAGGCTTGGTGGTGCATAGCAGCTATAGAAATAGATACCATTCACCTTGGCCACAACAAATCCAGACTGTTCGACACCATCGTATGCTTCAAACGGTAAACCACCGCAGGACCAAAGGACGGCTTTATTGCTAGTATCAGTCACCCAGTTTTGAGAATGTAGATTCCTGTAAGGTTCGGAAATGACGGCAACATCAATCTTCAGGTCTCGAACCGTCTGCGTCAGCAGATCGTGTGCTGTTGCGCAGTGAGCAAGGTTCACCTGTAACACTCGCACTATGGCTGTGTACGGATCTTTTGGAGTGCACCCTGGTAGACTGGACATTTGATGCTACCAGTTACATGGGAATGGTCTTTCGTGGGCTCGAGTTCTACGCATAAAACGCATTTCGGAGACCCTTTACAATCGGAGCTTCTGTGTCCTTTTTTGCCGCATTTATAACACAGGTCTGATCGATCAATGGAGCTCTTGCAATTAACGGCAAGATGCTCGTACTGCCAACACTTGAAGCACTTCATGGGCCTTACCACTGTCATAATACGGGCATATACTAGGCTTATTCGTATTTTACTGCCCTCGCTCAATACGTTCCTTGCCGTAGCTGTAGGAAGTATTACTGTAGCTGTTTGTGTTCCTCTGTATGACTTCCGAAGGCTCCTGATGGCACTCAGCGGGACGTCACTATCCGCGCCGTCAACTCTTCTCAAGGCATCGAGAATATCCTCTTTGGTTGTGACCTCATCGAGGTCTCTTATCTCCAGTTCTTCTTGTGGTCCTTTATTGAGGACTTTTGCGTCATTTTTGAGGGCTCCAACCAGGGCCTTCTCCAGCTCAATGGTTTGCTCTTTCTTCCCTCTGGCAAGAATTAACAGAACATCTCCTGCGGCTGTTTTGTGTATTTTGTCCACGCATGCGCTAGCCGCATAGACACTCTGGTCTTCCTTTATTCGGCCCAAAATTTACGAGTACATCTCCGTACCAGTCGGACGAATAATGAGCGCATCCGGTCGGATAGCTCTTTTCTTCTTCGGCTTAGGTTTACGCTGCGACGGCCTCCGTTTTTTCCTTCGTCTCTTGCTCTTCTCCCAAACACTTTCATCATCTTCCATTTCCGGATTGGATACTTCGTCCGTGGCCCTGTTTCCAGTTGGTGAAGTCTCATTACTCACCATCTCCTCCACATTCATGGGTACTGTTAGAGCACTTTTGAGCTTCTTTCCTGCTGTGTCATTGGGCGGCGTTCTCTCCTTTCTTTTATCTCGTCTTGTTGGCGTAGCTTGGGATGTTCCGGGTCTTTCGATGGGATCGTGGCCGCTCCGTTGATTTGCCTGGAACAATTTGGCACCTGGGGGTGTCAGCCATGCCGCTGCTGGCAAGGATGTTTTGAATCCTCCACTTTTCGTCATGGCTCTTATCCGCTTCGCGGATGTTTGGATCTTCCGAGCAAGATTTCGCATCTCTTCGTTGATCGTTCTTCGATTTTCATCGGTAAGAAAATTCACCAGCGTTGCCAGATCATTTTCCTGCTGATCCCATGTCGTCTTCATCGTAGTTTGTAATCCACTTGTAGCATTTGGGGCCAAGTGGACCACTCGGGGACAATCAAGTAATGGTCGGCTCTTCCCACAATCCGAGGAGCCAGCGCCGGCCACCAGGGCTTTAACCTGATCGGAACCGACGGCGGAATTTCCCTTTTGGGGGTTGTCCGCGTGGGATACAATTGTGTTATCATCACTGTTCATGTTTGCTTCATAGGCTGTTATAGGGAGCCCACCCTTGGCACCCTTGGTTCCGGGAGTTAGGTTTCTCCCTGTGTGTGTGTGTGTGTGTATGTCTGTATGTGTGTTCCCGAAATTTTCATCCTAGGTTTCTCACGAACGAATGAAGCTATCGAGACAGTCAATATTTGAATCGAGGCATTTTCATGTACCTTAGAGGGGATTAGATTTTGGATGAAATTGGTGCAGTATGTATATTGTTATAAACCATTTTAATTGGTTATCACGTTCTATTGCATAAACTATTGGAGTTAGCGCAAAATTTATATAAGAAAAGTTGTTCCCCATATAAAAATGCGTAATTTATGTAGAATGATTTTTTTCGCAAAAATCATGTCTGTAGTGAGTGAACGAATGTACACAGCGCTGTCATGAAGGTCTCAATCGAAGCCCTTCCGTTCAGAATCGAGCGGATTGTATGTTGGATGACATTCGTGGAGTATATATGCAATGTTATTAACAATTGTAATTGCTTAGACGGTTCCACTGGCTAAAATATTAAAGTTAGCGGGAAACTTATGTAAAGAAAACTATTCCTTATATAAAAATACACATTTTATGTAGGATTAGTTTTTTCCATAATTTCCATAATTAAGGGGGTATGGCCGTCTCAACAATTATGTATGTAATAAGTAAATGAATGAACCCAGCGCTGTCATGAAGTTCTCAATCGGAACCTTTCCGTTCAGAATGGAGCGGATTACATTTTGGATGGCCTTCGTGCAGTACATGCAATGTTATTGACAATTGCAATTGGTTATACGCTTCCACTGGGTAAAATATTAAAGTTAGCGAGAAAGTTTTCTGAAGAATGAAAATATGAAAATACATCTTTTACGTGGAATGACTTTTTCCCATAATTTGCATAATTAAGGAGATATGGTCGTTCACGCAATTTGAAATACGGGAACAATGCATATCACCAGGGTCCTTTCTGATACAAAAATGCACATTCAGTATGACTTTTTTCAATATAGGTTAGAACATATCGCAAGTTGAACCAGACTATAGTTGGCGAATGAATATGTCGACGGTTGCGGGAAGGATGTCAAAGAGTGAGATAATTAGGAACGTACAGAGGTAGGGAGGGTAACTAGGCGGACGAATTCCAGTTGAATATGTTTGCGCGGCTTAAAAATCGAACTAAATCGATCGCTTGCAGTAATTATGAGTCACAAGTTCAATTATTGATATCACTGTTGAGTTTGCTCATCACCATGGTTGCATGCTTATGCCGTGCTGAAACACCAAATCGAGAAGTTTTGTTTGTGCCCCGTATGGGGCACACACATTTGCACACCACTAGTTTCACATAAAAGGTCTCAAAATTTATGATGAATGTCATAAAATCATTTGAGATTTTATGGCATTAAATGTGCACCTTTATCTGAGTAACAAGTTATGGTAACAGATTTTTCCCTAACTCCAACCGTTTACGAGATATAGCGTTATGAACAATTGATATTGTTAATCATAATATATATTCTGAACCAATATCCATCAAAAACTAATCAGGGCTGAGTTACATGAAGACGCGTAGATTGGGACCTGGATAGCTTCGATTGGCACACACAGACATTGACTAAGAATTTTTCGGGGATCATCTTGGTACCCTTAAGCCACCAGTTACAGGTCGAAATGAAAAAGTTGGATTTCGGGGTGATTACAATAACTTCCCTATCGGGAAGTTAATAAATAAATAAATAAACTATACCAGAAATTAAGAAGATGCATCGTATCATTCCACAAACGGACCGTTCTCTACGGGTCGTACCAATAACTTCCCGATCGTTCCCCCGTATATGTTATATGCAAAATTTCACTTCAAATTATCTCTCAAATTATGACTTGTTAAACTTTTCGAAATTTCGAAAATATAAAAATTTTATAGTTTTTGAAATGTAAGAAGACGTTTCAAAAATATAATATTTCTTGTGATAGAGTTAGTATGCAATTTGCTAATAACAATTAACAATAGGTGTTAGGAAGAAAGGTCATAAAACATGAAATGTGTATTTTTATGTGTGGAACAACTTTCGTTCAACTCTTCGTTTCGTATCTCCAACCATTCTTGCGATAGAGCGATCTAAACAATTGAATTTGTTAATAACAATTAACTATCGTTGTTAGAAAAAAAAGTTATACAACATCAAATATGTACTTTTGTGTGTAGAGCAACTTTCATTCACTAATTTGTTTCGTATTTTCAACTGTTCTCAAGATGCAGCGATATAAACAATTCATTTGGTTAATCACAATTAGGTATTGGTGTTAGGAACAAAAATCAGACAACTTGGAATGTGTATTTTTACGTGTGGTATGACTTTTCTTAGACACGTTGTTTCGTATCTCCAACCATTCTTGCCTTAGAGCGATCTGGACAATTGAACTTGTTAATAACAATTAACTATCGGGGTTAGCAAAAAAAGTTATACCACATCAAATATGTATTTTTGTGTGTGGAGCTACTTTCATTGACTAATCTGTTTCGTATTTTTGACCATTGTCACGATGCAGCGATATAAACAATTCATTTTGTTTACATTGACACTCCTTTCCGCTCTCCGCGACGGCTAGATGTAGTTTTTGGAAAAAAAATTGAAATCGGTCCAGTTGTTCAGGAGAAACCGTATCACAAAAAAATGCTCACATACGTACATACATACGCGCGCACCCACACACACAGACATTTTATTGAAAACGTGTCGGGATGATGCCAAACGTCAAGAACAGTGAAAATTTCAGCGATTTGACTCTTTTCATTTTCGGAGTCATTACAATAACTTTCCCTATCGGGAAGTTAATTATTAGTGGTTTTAGCACAAAAAGTGATACAACGTCAAGTATGTAATTTGTGTCTGGAAAAACTTTCATTGAATAATTTGTGTCGTATCGTTGACCGGTCTCACAATGCAACGATATAAACAATTCAATTTGTTAATAACTAGAAAACCGCTGATTCGATTATGTGCAGAGCCCAATAAGGTATAAGTTAGGCAGAAAGCTATCGAATGAGTATCAGAAAACCCAAATCGGATAATTAACTTCCCGATAGGAAAAGTTATTGTAATGACCCCGAAAATGAAAAGTGTCAAATCCATTAAATTTTCACTTTTCTCGACGTTTTGCATCATCCTGCCACGTTTTCAAAGCAATGTCTGTGTGGGTGTGTGTGTGTGTGTATGTGTGTGCGTATGTATATACGTATGGGAGTATTTTTTTGTGACACGGTTTCTCCTGAACAGCTGGACCGATCTGAATTTTTTTTTATCGACGCGCCTTACTGGTCTTTAGGTCTGAAAGGAGTGTTTTTGCAATCGTACCATTCGTACAAACATTCGTTCAATGCTTATTAACAATTTTAATTGGTTATAACGCTGTATCTCGAGAACGGTGACAGATACGAGGAAAAGTGTTTAACAAAAGTTGTTCCGCTCGTAAAACTACATATTTCATGTTGTATTACTTTTTTTGCTAGGCAGCATATTTTATGAGATGTCGATAACAAATCATAATAATCCATCAATAGGCGAATTTGCAGTTACTGATATACAAATTGACTTCATACGTGTATCGTTACACGCACACACACACTCACACACTATCGGGCAGCGCGTAGGGGCTTTGGCGCCCACACTCCCATCCCACCCGAAACAGCCTCCTTAATAAAACTAAAAAATTACATTAGGTCAAGATGGCAAAAAACGCGGAATCGCTACCTTAAATCCGAACTCCATCAGCTGATAAAAGAAATCAGACTTAAATTAACCGAATGGAAACAATCATCTTGGGACAACAAACTCAGAAACATAAACTTAAAAGATCACTCCATTTGGCGCGTACCAAAATATTTTAATAACACCGGTAAAAGAAAAATCCCCACACTAAAGTCAAACAACACACTCCACACAGAAGACCATGATAAGGCTACACTTTGCAAACACTACGCAAATATACACGAACTATCGGCCTCCCGAGGAAACAAATCTTTTGAACAACAAGTCACAGGTCATGTGAGAAAAACTATCCTCAAAGCCCCTATCGAAACTCCCATTAAATTCCTCACAAATCCCCGTGAAATCATTTCCTCCATCAAATCACTAAACAACAAATCAGCCCCGGGTGTGGATAACATTCCCAACATAGCACTAAAAAACCTCCCGATCAAAGCAATAAGCCTACTAACAAAGATATATAATGCATGCCTCCTCGAACAATATTTCCCGGAACTCTGGAATGGAGCGGTGGTCATACCGATTCTGAAGCCTGGCAAGCCCCCCTCGTATCCGGTGAGCTACAGGTCGATTAGTCGTTTGCCAGTATTGGCCAAACTTTTTGAGCGAACAATTTAAGCTCGTCTCAAAAAACCTATAGAAGAGTTACAACTAATGCCTGAAAATCAATTTGGATTCCGCTCAGAACACTCGACGTGCCACCAGCTGGTCAGAATTACAAACGACATAAAATCCGCGAAAGATCGGAAAGAAGATACCGTTCTTCTTCGCCTGGACAGCGAGAAAGCCTTTGATTCTGTTTGGCCCACAGGCCTTATTTATAAACTCGACAGCTTAAATCTACCTAAGTATTTATGTAAAATTTTACTATCATATCTTTCAAATAGATATATTCGAGTTCGAGTCGAAACTTCGCTTTCGGATAAAATTGAAATAATCGCAGGGGTCCCACAAGGGTCTATCCTCTCCCCCGTACTATTTAACTTGTACATTGCTGCTGCTTTTAGCATAATTCCTAGAAATGTATCTATCGCTGGATATGCTGATGACATCGCTCTGTACTCAGCTAGCAAATCGATAAATAAAGCTGTTAGAGGAGTCGAAAACGCAGCTGCTCTTACAATCAGTGAGCTCATGAAATGGAAAATTCAAGTAAATACTGCCAAAACAGAAGCAATTTTATTTACTAGCTCCAAGGCCATTCACACCTTGACTATTCCTAGCGATAAAATCACTCCTGTGATTCCAAACTCCTGTGGAAAAAATATATAGATGAAGTTAAGCTGAAAACAAAAATTATTCTCGTAAGATTATATAATCTGCTAAAATCTCCTGCGCTTAGCCAATCCCTAAAACTCACTTTGTGCAAAGGACTGATCAGACCTATAATCACTTATGGTTGTCCCGCCTGGCACAATGCAGCGAAAATCCACTTGAATCATCTTCAAGTGATTCAAAATAAATTCCTACGAATAATAGGAAATTTTAAAAGAAGAACCACTATTGTGGAGATACAGGAAACGCTCGGCATGGCAACCATAGGTGAAGTCATCGATAGAATCAATGAAACATTTAAATTTAAGCTACAATCCCATCCTAATCCCCAGCTCCAAAACATCAATATTGACATGAAATCCAATTGATCCCGCTGACCACCTGTTTTGTTCCACCTTTCCATATATCCCTTTCTCTCCCGCCCCTCATGCACCCATTACTTATAAGGTTTTTTAGAAGTCATTTTTCCTTATATCGAGTCATCATGTAAATAATCACAAATATCTATAATAATGAAAAATTAGGTTACACTTCGTTCAAATTAGATATAAAGCCAACGGCTGGTGATTTAGAGCGTAGCACTTCAGATATTAATACTGTATATAGTATGTATATATGACAAATATTAATAAACAATTTTCAAGTCAAGTCAAGGGCTTTGACATCAGTATTTGTTTTGAGTCGGTGTCGTGCGGACGCATGTCTACCGCTCTCTACAAAATATAAATTTCAGACGTACCGCGCTTACAGTACAGTGAATTTATAAATCTTGTCAAAGTTCTGGCACTAAAGTGTCAAACTTCAAAAATCTCAAACTTTCTCTGGCTCCCAAAAGGAAATCCAAAATGACTCCTCCTGTGGAAGACCCAAAAAAACTAAAAAAACCGTTATGAAACCGTCAACTAGTGCGAGCTGTGAACCCGCTCGCCTCAACAAACCTTCAAATACTCCTGTCGGGCCACAACAGGCTCAAAAACAAACATCAGTGCCTCCAATAGTTATTGAAAATGACAAATTGGAGACCAAAAATTAATCAACTTCCTGCAAGTCAACGCCTCGGACAAAAACTTCAGGATGAAATTCAATGGTAGTACCACCATCGTCCATCTACAATCGACGGAGGATTATAATAAAATCGCAAGTATCCTAAAAAGGCAAAATTTACATTTTGACACCTTCGGTCTAAAAAGTGAGCGTCCGAAGAAATTTATCATAAAAGGTCTTCCCGCCAGTTTTACTGAGCACGAGATTGAAGCGGAAATATCCAAAGACGGCATAAAGGTATTATCAGTCCGGCAGTTTGGGAAAACAAACAAGGACGGAGACAGCAAAGAGAGTACGCCACTACCGGTGTTTGCAATTACGGTTGGGCCTGATGTAACCTTGAGCAGTCTCACTGCTATTAAAACCATTTTCTATCATACATTTAAGATAGAAAAATACATCAAAACCCAACAACCAACACAGTGCTACCGGTGCCAAAATTTGGACACGCCAGTCAGCGCTGTAATTTAAATCCCAGTTGTGTGAAATGCGCAGGCAATCACGACATCAAAACCTGCACCAGCAACTCCCTGAAGTGCGCAAATTGTGGTCTAGCTATCGTGAGTGCGCCTCACGAACCAAATTTGTGGAGACTCATGAAAAAAGAGTCCAACCACCAGCACCAAAAAGAGCAGAGCGGGAACTACCCGCTACCCCACACTCGGCTACGATGCAAAACCTGGAAAGCAACATCCATTTCCTCCAGTCCTTGAGCCTACGCCAATCTCTACTGCCACGAAGATGTCCAGGCCATCCTACGCTTCTTGTTTTCCAACGATGGAAACCTTAAGAACGAATGTTGACGCACCCACCGCTGAACCTAGGACCAGTCCGATGGAGACTGATGATCCGGAATTACATTTAAGTACAACTAAAAACTTTATTAATACAGTGAAACAAGTCCTTGATGACCTAAAATCCCTTAGAATTCTCGAAAACCTCTCAGAGATTAAGAACATGATCTCTAAAATCCAAAGAGCTGACACCCCCCTTGATAGAATCACAATCATTGCATCCTATACATACCTGTTCGAATCCACCGCTGAACCACCCACGATCCTCCTACCAACATAATAAATATCTTAGCCATTAACATTTTTGCCCTCAAACTCAGTCGTATACCGGTACCCGCAAAACACTTGGAGCGAATAATTCTAATACGTCTCATAAAACCTATCGATGAGTTACACTTAATACCTACAAACGAATTCGGTTTCCGTTCAGAACACTCGACCCGCCACGAATTGGTCAGAATCAAAAATGACATAAAATCCCCAAAGACCGAATAGAAGATACCGTTCTTCTCCTGGACAGCGAGAAGGCCTTCAACCTCTGTATGGCCCACAGGCCTTATATATAAACTCGACAGCTCAAATGTACCTAACTATTTATGTAAAATTCTACTATTATATCTTTCAAATAGATATATTCAGGTTAGAGTCAAATCACTACTTTCCGTTAAAACTCAAATTGTCGCGGGAGTCCAGCAAGGGGATATCCTCTCCCCTATACTATTCAACCTATACATCGCTCCTGTTTTTAACAGAATACCTAGAAATGTATTCATTGCAGGCTATGCTGATCACATTGCTCTGTACTTACCTAGCAAATCGATCAATAAAGCTATTAGAAGAATAGAAAATTCTGCTTCTCTTACAATCAGCGATTTAAATAAACGGAAAATTCAAGTGAATGCTGCTAAATCAGTAGCAACCTTATTTACTAGCTCCAAGGCCAAACCGACTTTAACTTTGCATAGCAATGAGATTACCCCAACCGTTTTTATGAAATATTTAGGTTTACACCTTGATTCCAACCTCCTGTGGAAAAAACTTATATCTGATATCAAGGCCAAGACTAAAATTATTCTAGTACGATTGTATAATTTGCTGAAATCTCCAACGCTCAGTCAATCTCTGAAACTTACTTTATACCAAGGGTTAATCAGACCTATCTCTTATGGTTGTCCTGCCTGGCACGATGCAGCACAAACCCACTTAAATCATCCTCAATTTGTCCAAAATAAATTTTTATGAATAATAAAATGGTCGGCATGCACAATACGTTGGGCATGACAACCATAGGTAAATTTATCGATAGAATAAATTCGACATTGAAATTTAAACTACAATCCGATCCTAATCCCCAGCTCCAAAACATCAATATTTATAAGAAAGCAAATTAGTCTCGCTGACCACCTGTTTTGTCCCACCTTTCCATATATCCCTTTCTCCCCCGCCCCTCATGCACCCATTACTTATAAGATTTTTTAGAAGTCATTTTTCCTTATATCGAGTCATCATGTAAATAATCACAAATATCTGAAATAATGAAAAATTAGGTTAAACTTTGTTCAAATTAGATATAAAGCCAACGGCTGGTGATCTAGAGCGTAGCACTTAAGATATTAATACTGTATATAGTATGTATATATGACAAATGTTAATAAACAATTTTCAAGTCAAGTCAAGCTTTGGCGTAGCGGTAGAGTATCTGCCCACTACTCCGAAGGTCCTAGGTTCGCGCCCGGCCGCCGGAGAATATTTTTTCAAAATGCTTTCTCATGGATTCCGACGGATGCAGGAACTTCCGTGTGCGCTATCGGCGGTACCCATAAAATGAGACCGCCCGGCCGAGCGGGAACCTAACCCGACGCAGGGGGGGGGGGTGGGTTCCCTCATAGGCGCCGGCCATCGTAGCACACGGGTTTCTGGAGGTTCACCCTGTGTTTAGAAATACGATGGCCTAAAAATGGCGAAAGTCGGCCCCAGCCGCATTGTTGGGTGTCCGGTACGCCCCCTGAAGGAATGCTTACACGGCCGCTACCGGGGGCGTACAAATGAGAGGGACGGAGGAAAAAAAAACACTATCGGGCAGTTGTTGATGTGACCCATCCAGGGTCACACTCACGTCCCATTTATTTGTTCAAGGGAAAGCGTTCGACAAAATTTTCCTCACATACGCATACTCTCACACACACAGACAAACATCTCGCTAAAAATGGTCGGAAACGTTTCTAGGGGTCATGAAACGTGGAGATCAGGTGAAATTTACAATTTCCATTTTCGGACCCATAACAATAACTTCCCTAAAGATCGGGAAATCAAAAACCTATTCAGATACAACAGATTTTGCAAAATGCTTAATCAAGAAATCACCGTCCAGGCCGAGAAAAATTCAGAGAACTAAATAAATTTCGAGTTTGTTTCGGAGTGATACACTCTTTAACGGTCCTGTAAATTCTATTTCTGATTAGATTTTTTTCTGAAAAATGTATTGTGCTACAAGCTAAACTATGTCATGATAAATAGTAAATATATTAACCCTTTAAAGTGCTCATCCTAACCAGCCCATAGAACTCTATCGGAAACGTACAAAGTAAGGTAAGTTACCAAACCGTTAGCAATAAAAATCTCTCACTACAGTAGAGCTCCCTTAATTTTCCGCTTCCTTTATTTTCGCTGTACTCCCCTCACGACTTGTCACCCCTCAAAAACCTTCTCCCACTCCCCGTACTTTGTCTATCCTTGTTTTCGACGTCATGCGCTCCAGGCTGCGCAGCGTCTCATTAGTGGGACCGAGCATTCATGAAACATAACCTATTTACTTGATACATAGTCCGTTTACTTCTGCACTTATTTTCCCTTCCGCTTCCGACAACCCCCACCACGCCAACCAACCAGTGGGCAGAGTGGGGGGCTTCCTTAATTTTTTTTCCACGAAATTGCTTCAAGGTCACCCCCCGAGCTCGGAAAATAAAGGGAGCTCTACTGTACACGAGTTGTTAGAAATCACAAAAAATGACAATATTTTTTATGGTTGACAATTAAAACAAATAGATCTCATCATTTGTCCATAACGGGGCCAGTATTTTTAGTTATTTTGAAGGTTCGTTTAGTGTTTTTGTTTCTTCATTCGTGTTTACTTCTTAGCTATTAAAGTTGATGTTTACTTTTTCATTTTATTATTCATGAACAATGCTCGCGATAGGGCGGCCACAATATTGTATTTTTCAGGCAGTAAACTCTGAAAAATTTTAGGAATTCGACCCTAAAGGTCTAGCCAGATGAGCATGGTAAATCTGCCCCCATGGAATTCCGTGGTGCCAATTTTTTACTATGCTTGGCACCTAAAAAAAAATTTTTGTGCAAAATTTCAAGTCATTATCTCCATGCCCTGATTTTTAATGAATAAAAACCCGTTTTCTTCAAGTTTTTCGATTTAATTTAACTTTTTATAATTGAAATAGGTTTAAAATTCTATAACATTAAAAACGGTCCAGAATTCAAGAAACAATTTTTTTTTTATCGCAATTTCTATTTTTTACTGCATATTTATGTTTTTCAACATGTACTTTTATATGTACGATTATAGCCACTACTCTGCAAAAAATTCCACAGATTCTATTTCGATCTAGCCTCAAATTGGAAAAAAAGTTTATAAATTCCGCCTGCAACACATTAAAATGAAAATAAAAACTGAAAAGTTGCATTTTCTTGTATTTATGTTTTTGCAAATTTTGTTGAAATCGAGTTCTGGGGACTAATTACCTATTATATATCTATCTCATATATATTTCCATCTTCCGACTGATTAAAGATTATTTTTCATATTTTTTGCTCTTTTGTTTTTCAATTCCGAAATTTCAGTTACTGTCAATACTCAAACATTACACGGGATATGAGGCTATATTTTTCAATCAAAGGGAGCGGCGTATCGCATCTTGCCATCATTCCCATCATATCACCGTACTGTTTATTAATTTTGAATTTACGAAACATAACCTTCTCGAGCGTTAGAAATTAGAGAGATCCTACTATATTAGGAACTTCGACATTGCTGATTGTTTTTCCCACTCCTTTTCAAAAATGAGATCACAATAATAGAGTACTCACCTAGCTTTGATAATTAGTCCCAAAAAAAGTGATATATATGTATATACATGGAATAGTCATGGGTTACGAAAAGGTTGTGCGATTCGAATTACATTTTCGATAATTGCCCAGTGAGAATCAATTGACTGAATTGAATCTTGAGAATAATTGGGCAGTATAAATAGACTCAATATATATGAAATAATTACTTTGAAAACATAGTTTGAATGTGCAAAAGCGATTTGTGCGAATGACTACGAGAGTCAAATATCATCTGTGCCAGTAAGCCCATATACAACCAACGGGGTTTTATTCATTAAAAAACAGGGCATGGAGATAATGACTTGAAATTTTGCACAAAAATTTGTTTTTAGGTGCCAAACATAGTAAAAAATTGGTACCACGGAATTCCATGGGGCAGATTTACCATGCTCACCGGCTAGACTTGTGCTTTTGTTTTTCCTCCAGACTGTGTTCAATAAATTAATAATATGGTACTGCAAAAAAAATAGGTCGCAAAAATCCCGTGCGAATTGAATGTACAAAGCTTTTATGAACCAAAATCGTCCACTATACGAGTTGTTACAAATAACGAAAAGTGACCATTTTCATAATCGGTAATTTCCCCACTCAGGGCACAGACAAAACTTTCCGATTTGGTATTTCAGGACCGCGTACTAAATTTATTCTTATCCAATATACCCCGGTTAATCAGTAGTGTCATACTGAAAAATTGCAGATTTGAGAATTCTAAACTGAGTCATTAATGTAGCAAATAACGATGAATATTTGAGTAGATGCATGGTGAGCATGAGGATGAGACTTTAGGCGTTACTTGAGTGGGGGTGCGAGACCGATAGGAGTGCAGCCACAATAAAGACGATAACTTTAATATTTTACCCAGAGGAACAGAATAAACAATTGAAATTGTTAATAACATTGCATATACTCCACGAATGCCATCCAAAATGTAATCTGCTCCATTCTGAGGGGAAATACTTCGATTGAGACCTTCATAATAGCGCTGGGTTCATTCATTTACTTATTACATACATAATCGTTGAGACGGCCATACCTCCTTAATTATGCAAATTATGGAAAAAAGTCATTCTACATAAAATGTGTATTTTCATATAAGGAATAGTTCTCTTGAGATAAGTTTCCCGCTAACTTTAATATTGTAGCCAGTGGAACAGTATAAATAATTTGAATTTTTAATAACATTGCAAATACTGAACGAAACCATCCAAAATGTAATCCGCTCGATTCCGCACGAAAATACTCTGATTGGGACCTTCATGACAGCGCTGGATTCATTCATTCACTCATTACATACATAATTGTTGAGACTGCGATACCTCCTTAATTACACAAATTATCGAAAAAGGCATTCCACATAAAATACGTATTTTTTACGGGGAACAACTTTTCTTATATAAGGTTTGCGCTAACTCTAATAGTTTATACAGTGGAACATTATAAACAATTGACATTTTTAATAACAATATATGTAATGGGCCAATTCCATCCAAAAACTAATCAGATCTAAGTTACGTGACGATGCTTTGGTTGATTCATTTTGTACCCCGATTGCATAATTCAATCGCGAGAAATCGTGGACGGGAAATTTGACTATATATATAATTAGCTACATACACACACACACAGACATTTTGTTTCGAATAGTCTAGAAAGTTCAAAAATACCATGGAACGTGGAGATCTGATGGAAAAGCGATTTTTCCTTTTCGGGGGCAAAACAATAACTTCCCCACATAAAAATCCGTTTATTTTTTGCAAAGTTATGAATATTTTTAAAAACTATGAATTTTTCAGAAATTGGATTTTCCAAATTTCATATCTTGCCAATGGTGCGATACAAAAAAATGGAAGAAATCGTAGCAGTTAATCCTAAACAAAACCACTACATATAAAATGTTAAAAGAGAACGAAGATACAGTTTAAAAATGTTGATAAAGTTAGGAAGAAATTGCCCATATATATACGAGTGCGACACTGCACCGAACTCCATATGAATCCATAGGTATGAAACAGTACTATACAGATAAATCGCGAATTGTTGATGTGGTGGTGAATAAATACTGGCAGAGCTAAGATTAGAAGTGGGGGATTAGAGCATCCTGCGATTCAACAGCAGTCTTACAGGTTTTACCGCGGTGAGGCGCCACCATACGGTCCTAATAGCCGTCGCTGGGTAAGTTTTGTCTCAAAGTTGCATGTACGCAATACGGAGAATCCCTACCACGTTGCTTCTGAATTCTCCCCTCTTATTGCCAGACTAACCTTCCCCTTAACAAAAAGGTACGGTGAGCGCGGTAAGCTGGGCAACGGAATCGAGGGAGGGGAAAAACTCGATCGCATCTACTGAGATCCCCTGAGACACTCCAGACTATCACGTATTCTTGTACATTTCCATGTTCTTCTACATTTTTTCGGCTATTATTGCTCTCTCTCTCCCTTTAGTTTTTTCCTTTTTTTAATAAGTTGTACATGGTGTCGATGGGCCCATAATTTTGTCAGGGTTGACGTAAAAGTGGGTGGTATTGTGTGTGGTAACTTGGAGGGATGGCCGGCACTGAAAGCTCCCGAACGCTGGAGAAATCCCCTGGCGCGAGC
Source organism: Asobara japonica (assembly GCA_026005395.1). Lineage (NCBI taxonomy): Eukaryota > Metazoa > Arthropoda > Insecta > Hymenoptera > Braconidae > Asobara > Asobara japonica. Next base: position 1,076,541 of record BQMI01000153.1, on the reverse strand, counting down.
GCGTTAGTCTTGGCCAGAACACAGGCCTAGTAGCACCGAAGTATGAGTTATATCTCTTGTTCCGCCACCACACGCACGTTCTTAAGGAATTCAGGTCTACGTGTCCGTGTGTGGTTGTTCATTTATTCGTTTATTAATTCGTTCATTCATTTATTTACTTTTCAGTAATTGATGAGAAAAAAGTGAAAATTTATGGTTGGAAATCATTGTTATTTACATGATATTGCATCATTTATATCCGTCGTTCTTTTTTATTAGAGCTTAAGGTGAATTGATTTTCTCTCTACATGTAAACTTTTGTCTAACCCATATTCAATCGCGAATGGTGTGCAAAACTATTAGGTGTCACTGGGTTTTAAATCGAACTTCATGAGATACAAATGAAGAAAAATCGCTGTGTAAATAAGGTGATTGTCAGCAACATCTACGGCTTGAGACGACCCTTATCTATTATGGTCTTTACCATCTTGTGATGTGCGAAATGACAACTACTATCTTGCTATGTATTTTCGTATTATGTGCGTATTTAACTTGTGAATAAAAGTTTGAATCCCACGTAATAATCACGCTCAGACTCAACCGTTCAACATTCAAGCGCGTCAATTGGCTCGCTCGAATGTAACAGAATTGTTATAGTTGTGGAACGCGAAAAATTGGGAATACTTCTTGGCAATGTTTTATAGATTCGACCTTCGTGTATGGCTCCGCGAATTTGGCGACAGCTTAAGGAATATCGAATTTTGCTGAACGCCTCCCACACGAAAATATATATATGTCGCTGTATATCTCAGTTGCATCCGCTTATACCTACATAGATTTCGGACTATCTTAGCGCTATTGGCAATAGTGTTTTGATATGTCGCATATACAGAACACGTATAAAGTAGATTTCTGATAAAAAATAAATATCTTAGTGGTTTTTTTTTCTCTATTGCGACTTCTAATGCAAAGAGAACTCACCAGCCTTCTGTTGGATTCAGTGTTCATCATTGGAATCATGCTTTCTGGTATTTTTAAAGAGTAGGAGCTTGGTGTGCTTGAAATCCTCCGAATTCATTGAAATCGTGTGCCTTTGCTGCTTATTCATTTCAAATCAGAAATTTTTCAAATTTCGAAAAATTATCATTCTTTTTTGTTTTTCCTTATATTGTACCGCTGAAGGAAAAAACGTTCAAGCACGCCGGGATCACAATTGATGATTCGGCTAAAGTGATTGAATTGAGTCAGTTTTTCGATTTATCATCTATATTGATATAAAATCATTTTTAAATAATGCTCATGAATTATTCCAAATGAATGATTCCATCCTCAATACTAACAATAATGATAGTGATTTTTTTGTCGGATCTCATTGTACTATTTGATCTCTTCATGCCGTTTAAAAATTTGCTTGCCCGACATTTTATATACGTACGTGAAAAGATCGTGTCAAGAAAGTACCTCTCTTCCCACTCCATACCGGGCTATCCCTGAGTTAAGATCTTAAACTCGAGGGTGGTATAAGAGGAATGATACAGGAAAATGTGTACGGGTGTTGGTTCATCCCAGTATTGTATCAAGAGGCGTGAATATATTGTTACAATCGCAAGTTGGATGGAGTCACATTGTGTTTAGAAGCACCGATACACCATTTGATTGCTTTAGTACGTATTCATCTTACTAGGTTATTGAACACCGTGTGACCAGGCGAAACCATGGGTTTTTCGCTACACAATGCAGGAACAAAATGAAATCTTTTTTTGTACCAGCATTATATACCGATTAAACGTAAATCCATGAATCAAATTTTGCTGACGAATATTATACATTTGAAAATAGATCATTAAATACATAAAATTAAAAACGTAATTTCCTTGACATATGAAGGCGTGTTGTCGTTTTTGTCACACACTTTTATTGTCTCATATACAATAAATAACTCTATCAGTTTCTGTTAATCACATTTGATCAACGTGAAATTTCATAATTGTAAAAATTTTTATCGACGTGGGAAAGCAGCCACTGTAACGACTGCGTTCGATTACCGGAATTAAGGAGGAACGCGATGAAAACAATATAGGCTTTTCTTTGCTTTCGTACTATTAGGACCTCTACCCTATGAAGGGTTTTTTTTACAAACACTGGTGTAATGATTTCAATGAATGAAAAATTTGCTTCGAACATCGTCAAGGCACAGTCGGTGAGAGGCGTTACATTTATTCCTCCATTCCTATTGTTGATTTTCAATACTGAACAACTATTATTTTCCGCCATTGAAAATATATGCAAATATATGGCTTAACGAGCTTTTCGCGGTTCAATGTTCGTTCTGACGAAGAGTTACCTCCTGTATTTTTCTTCATGATAAACGCCAGACCATCTAAACTAACCTTTTTACTTGACCTATGCACAGCAAACCAAATTTCTCAATTTAAGATGCTTTTTGTAAACATTTTTCAAATGGTTCTAAGTATGTGACTTCCATGAAGAAATTAGGACACTTATCAAACCTCATGAAAATTCAGACACTTGTTTTTGTTCAGTCATTTATAGTCTCGCTTTATTCTTTATTATTATGCATGGGCTGCGTTAAAGAGTGTAAAAAAAATCGTGTAATTTCTCACTTTGGATCCAAAAAGTGCCTTAGAGACCCTTAATGCCACTGCTGTTCAAAAAGCATGTGAAACTCGCGACTTCGTGGAATAGAAGGGCCTTCGAAGACACTACTATTTAATTTCAACTTCATGGTCTATACGAAATTCATGAATGAACGGTTTAGAGACCATTCAACATCTCCATTTAAAAAACTGAAATTTCACGTCTCAAATTTGACACCATAACAAACTGGCACCCATAAACTAGCGCAAGAAAATTTACAAGCGGCATTTGATGTTCTCAGGACCATTGGCCACAAATCTTACTAGTACATGAGATGTTTATGAATCAAGAATTAAACGTATCTACTAACATTGAGGGTGCGGATGGAATTGGTTTGGAACCGCACCATATTGATGAGTTAACCGGAAACTCTCCAATTGCAATAGCAATTTCGAAAATCACAAACCATCATTTAGTATTCGACCAAAAAAAGTCATTATCATTGGTTACAATATCATTTTAGCAAGCCAGTGTGCAATTTAACTGCATTTTCGTATTGAACTGTGGGATCCCCATACTTTCGACGTTGTGATTGAACTTAAAGGAGGATAACAGTATCCTAAGAAAGACTTAGGAGAGAGTGTACCTCATAAGAAAGAGAGGGTTGCGGTGAAAAAAGTTTTACGGGTAGTAGGGTGGTGGGAAGGTAACGGAAGGGTGTTGGATAAAAGGTCGCGATGAAGGGTGACGGGGAGTTGAAAATATGAGATCTGCTTCAAAAGGACTACCTAGCCAGCCTCCGGTTCCACTGCGTTTTCAGCCCCACTCTTATTCCCCCGCACTCCACCGATAGTCTCCCCGCTGCGATTCTGTCATGCTCAACAGTACATTCTATCCCCTCAATCCCACCCCGCTACGTGCCGATATCCCTACCACAGCAATATTGTTTAGAGTACGGGCGTATTGTTGACGGTAGTGGGGATAAAATTGCGACGCTGATTGGTTATTCAGTGGCTCGCCGTACCCCCACTATTGTCATTTGTTCACGCCCTATCCCCACTATGTGTTGAGCACCTCCTCCGTGCATTGGATTCGATATTCAACGGCGCTTAGTTTCAGGTTAGGAGCCTGCTTGAGCGGTCTCGTGTTTAGTTTAAAGCAAGTACATACCAATACAAATGCATTTTATCCTTAAAAGACCGCGATTGTGTGATGTGAGAGGATTTTAAAACAGTGCATAGAAGAACAGTTCCTTGAAAACGACTAATTAAAGACCCAGTTGGAAGATGATCACCCAATGGAATTTACCAGATTATTTCCATCGGATTTTTCAGTTGAGTCAATTTACCCTGACTCATGTCATACGGCAGGGAACGTATTGTTATTGAAAGTGAAGTGATATTAACAATTTTATTTCGTACTCAACCACCAAAGATCATCAGCTGGAGGGGACTGGACTATATTTACACGTGCATTATAAGTGCACTATAGTACACTGCCACTTGTAGTGAAGATGCCGGACGTTAGAATAAAAAAGCATCAGAAAATCGATTAGTGATAATTAAAAACGTGATAAGTGCGAATTCTGAATTGAAAATTAAGTTATGCTGCTATATTTTACTCGTTGCCGGAGGAATGAATTGTTTCATTTGTAACAGACTCAAATAATTCCGTTTAACTATTGACGAAATTGGCAAGTGATGGACTATTTTAAACACTCGTCGACTACTTATGGATATTGACCGAACTGTGGATAATCAGAATGTTGAAATGATCGATTCCTAGAAATGAAAAAACTGTGGAAGCGGATAAAGGCAACGTCATGATACAGAATGAGGCCTTGTCTGCATTCAGTGGAAATCCGAGATGATCAGTGAAAATTAGTGTAAGGAAATGATAATTGAGTATTGAGTATTGATTAACATCGAAATAACCACGAGGATAATGCCAGCACGTATGAGTAAGGACTGTGCTAATGCTCAATATTTTAAATAATCCATCGTCGTGTCTCCGTACAAAGATAACAGTGAGTGTGAGGTGGTGGAGAACGACGATCGGGAGTGGATTTTTTTTAAACCATCCAAGACCATTGAAGCCGTCAAAGTGGCTTCGTCACTGGGTCTCCAGGGGCCATCAGCGCCGATTGGTGCCCAATTATTGGTTTCTGGTGGTACTGATGATGCAGCTACCGCTACAACCGTTTACCACGCCAATCTGGTAACCGGTAGTAATACATCGGTGACAGCGGCACTACAACAGCCAATACTCAATTCGTTGAACTCGGTAGCGGCCCTTGCAACAATGCAGGCCTCTGCGGAGACTAATTCACTTGATCTGCAGGCGATGCAGTCCATGGATTGGCTTTTTAAGAAGGAGAGAATTTATCTTCTCGCTCAGTTCTGGCAACATGTAAGCTAACAACCTTTTTATTTCAAAATGTGTGCGAATCGCGTGCAAAATTAAGTAATTAAGTAATCGAATTGGTGATCAAGGTATTCTTAATATGGAGTATCTGTCATTCAACGGTGCATGAAAAGAAGCATGTAGCTCTCCTTCACGTAGATATTTGCATTCCTTCTCTGAGAGGTTCCCCTCTACCTTGTATTTCACTGTTGAATTCGATTGAAAGATCAGTGTAATCGATCACAGGATAAAGGTTCTTATGATGTCAGACATTTTAGCTCGAACAATGTACGATTCGGCGATATGGTAAAGTAGAAGAAAATAGATGAATTTACAGATTGCCGCAGAAAATATTAATAACTTGTATGTATTATCTATAATTTCATCAAAAATTATCAATCATTCGAGTGTGTAATAATCACTCTAGGGGTGATTCGGCAGTTCAGATGGTTGTTTTGTGGCCCGCCGAGTTTGTCGTAATCATATAAGTGTAATTATGTAGTTGTCTATGTCAGTCTGCTTATCGTTCTTAAGTATTTATAATAGTTATAATATGATTTTTACCGTTAGTAACTGCACTTCTATTGGAATATTTTCAACGATTGTATAAATACAATCGTATTAATATCATCTTATTAGAATAATAGTATGGAAATTATAATTTCCATACTTTCACCCTTATAAGTTATTTTGCAAATGTGATGGCATGAATAATGGTTGGTAACGATTAAATAAGAAACGCACAGTTTAAAGGTCTTACTCATCAAAACGTTCTCTAAAAATGATGAAATCTGAAAAAAAAATTTGGGAGTGACACAATTGTTTACTTACTGACAAGGTATAAAAATAGCCGAACAAATGACAAAAAATGAACGACTGAACGGAAGGTTATTCACATGCTTTTGAAACTGTTAAGAACCAAGATGAAATTAACACATATTGATCAATTCTTCCGGAGAATCTATCCTTCTTACAATCAGTATTGTAAGAATAATTCTGGATTAAATTTTACTTTACTCTCCACTGCGTTTCCCGCTAATGTCATCTCACTCATCTTTGATGCTTATAGTTAAATTGTTGGGTGATGCGAGGAACCACATGAAGAGCCTTCAGGTATTCCTAAGAAACCGTTTCTTCGAGTTCATTCCCCACAAATCGTTGGCGTAATTTATATTAATTGGTAAAAATGAATCCATGAAAATACAAAATATTGAGAATTTATCGAACGATTCTATCTTAGGTTTCTTACTATAATGTGAAGCAACAGGCAGTTGATTGAATAACGGAGAAACTTCTATATTGGCGGAATAGAGCATACTACAATTCCTTAGCTATATTAACAGCATGGTAATATCAATTAATCAAACCTAGTTCCATCATTCCTACCACCATCGATTAGGCTTTATAAACTCTGTAACGATTGAAATCAATCTGAAAAGTGGACGCAAAAGAGTATTTTTTATAGAGAATTTGATTTTTAGCAAACACTTTTCATTATTCTTTTCCAAACCACTTTGTTGACACGAGAAATTGAAGAATCATCGCTTTGTCAAATAATGGAAAGACTGCTGAACTGGCATTCACTTCTCTCGACTCGGGAAGTTTTGAACGAATATTCAAATCCACGGCTGCCAGGATTGTTTCCCCTTCCCGCACTCCACCGAAAAAATTTCAATGAAGGAAGACAAATGTGAAGGACACATCGAAATGAGGAAAAAAAATAACGGGTTATCTTATATAGCAATAGTTTTTTCCGTATCGCCTTGTACTTTTCCTCAATCGGGAATTGGTATTAGTCCTGTTCCAAACTTGGAAGAGTAAAAGTCACTACGGAAAAATGTTATCCAGGCTGTCATTCCGGGGATTTTTTGCTCGCGCCTTTGCCTGCTCTCGGCTTCGCCTCGAGCGCAAACTTTGCGCGAGCTTAAATCCCCACAATGACAGCCTGGAAATATACTATTTCTGTATTCACAATTATGAAACAGAACCGAAAATTTGATGTTCTCTTCTGATTCATCATCGGTTATTTGGGGTTTACTTTCAGTAACTAATTACTTTCCAAACGTGCACTGTAGACATTCAAGCTGAAAGTGAGGAGAAGAATTATTGTTTTGTGCGCTCGTCTGGAAAAGATGATTCTAGTACCTACGGAGTTGCGATTGTGCAAACGGGGGGGGGGGGGGGGGTGGACCATGGCATAAGTAGCAATCCAAGTGCGAGTGAAATAAATCATTTCTTGCTCTGAAAAATGAAAAATTCCCATAATTTATATATGGATTGGCCAGCACATTACATGATGAATTTACATGTGCATTGTGTAGTATCGGACCTTCCGCACACAAGATATTATAACTGCCCAAACTCGGCCCATACACAAGGTTAAGTCATAATGGACAATACTTTAACAACCCCGTTTCCACATATCTTGTTCTCTCTCTCTCACACACACACACACCTCCCCTCCCTAACTTGCCTTTTCTCCTTCCATCCCCTCTCTGCCACGCAATTGATCCTTTTCCCCACTTCATATCCCTCTCCAAGCGTTATAACGATGGGTGGAGGGAATATGGGGAGAACTTGAAGAAATTCCCGTGTGGCGGCAGCACCTGCCTATACGTCATTAAACGGCCAGAGAGGCGTGTGAGTCACGCGGGCGGGAGCTGTCACTGAAATATTCCAGTGGAAATAGCGTAATGACGGGTGACTACTCATATCGAAAATACGCTGGGGAAATTGAATATATTCGTATAAGGACTCGTAAGGATTCGCATAACTTGAGTATTCGGTGTTTTGAAAGCCTCTACTGATATACATTGCAGTTTCAATCAAAAAGACTGAATATTGACCGTCGTCAGATGAGGTATCTCCGTGTATTTCTCATTTTCGGAGAAAAGAAAGTTCTATATTGACATTTCAATACGTGCTGACCATTGTTGCAAATATTTAGCTATACCAAGGTATATCCAAAATTACTTTCGGAATATAGCAGAAAGAACATTCTCATGATTCTTCTTTTTATCGGCGATGATTTGCTCAAATGCTCAATACGGAATACGGCACTTTACTCATAACCGTCTGTCCAAAGTTAATGCTCCGAGTGGTGTGTTGAGGAAAATAATTAGATTCAATACATATGTATATGTTATGAGTATAATATCCGTTCATGAGACGAGATAAGAGTTATGTATGCCCGTAGTATGTCCATAAATAAATCGCGTATCGATGAACCAAACCTGCGGATCACCGAAGTCATATCATGTACGAAGAAGTTCTTGTAATGACCCCGAAGTCAAGATTTGTTGTTGCATCATGTGACTAGGGTTTAATAATACCAAAATGATCCTCGACAAATTCCAAGTTGCCGTCTGTGTGTGTGTATCTATGTGTATAAAATTTTGCCACTAAGAGGGGCCACACTGATTAATCGTGGTATATTGGAGAAGAATACATTTAGTACGCTGTGCTGAAAGACGAAATCGGGAAGTTTTGTTTGCGCGTCAAGTGTTTAAATGCCAAGTGTTTAAATTTAAGACACTTCTTTTAGGGATTTTTAAGATGTTCAAAAACTGCTTGAATTTCTGCATGTTATTCAACTGAAGGAAGTCAAATATTCAGAAGCATCTAAACAATGTTTGCATGAGAAATCTTAACTTCCGACGGTAGTCGTTGTTGTGCATCTGTCTGAATTAGTGTATTCATGATCTTGATCACAATTTTTCATTATCGTATTTCAAATAGGGGGTTATTCGAAGTGACTTATGAAAACGTGGTGGGAGTGGTAAATGTGTATGCGCTGAAGAGGGCGCGGGGCGGAAAACTTGTAGATGTGGTTAAACATCCGTGGTTGACCGAAAAATATCTATTCGAAACACCATGAGATAATTCTATTCGCTTACAAGTAAAATTTTTGAATATCATAAAAATTGAAGCGAGGATTAGTAAAAATATCCGTAATTGGGTCTATCTGGTGAGTTCAGTTGGGGTAGGCATTAAGTGCAGCCAAGGCGCGAGGTATACAAAGCCATATGCACTGTGTTCGTATTTTTATGTACTCCGGATCTTCCGGTTCAAATAGACTAAAAGGCCCGCAGTCTCCACAGACAGAAGATCAAAAGTTGCTAAATATTTGGCGTCGAGACTATATACATTGGTTAACTATGCACTTGTATATGTTGGCTATGTAAGTTGGTTAAACTCGTTACACTTGTTGTCCCTAACATCGAAGGCGATCTCATATAATTTTGGGAATTTCAACTAATTAAAATGGAATAAGATAAATTCATTAATTTCGTCTAGTACTGACTATCGGAAATAACTGATGGAATATAACATTGTTCTTCCTTTATATTTCGGAACGTTTTTAACACTATTCGATTGAAAAGTAGATTCGCACATTCTGCCATCTCAATACATAAATCATTCCGTTACCGTTGTCCATTTCCATATCGAAATACAGTACATTACATACACAAAATTCACTTGGAAACTTTCCAAAAATTCCGAATGGATAACCTAAACATATAGGTATGTTGAGAGACGTCTTGTAAACCCTATAGAACGAAATAGGGGTACGCCAACATTGGGAATTGAATAAGAGTAGAGGGGAGAGCAGTGATAGCAACGTTGGTGGGAACTATACAAGCAATTTATACACATGAATTCAAACTGAGCCCATAAAACTCAGCTAAATGAACTTTCGGACAGAGCATTCGTACTTTGATAGAAACTTAGACTCTTTGATTTATTGAAAGTATCGTGTCGGACTAGCACGTACGTTTATCGACCTTACGAGACATGTTTACAGCCTCCTCTGCCCCACTTTTTCCGTCATTGCAGTACATTTTCCTTTGCTTGTGCTTTGTTTCTGGTCGTTTTAATGCATGCCACTTGACGATGTCCCAATCATTTGCTCAGATCGAATTGATTAGAGTAGGGAAATTACTGGAAAAATCAAGGGGAGGAGCTTTTCACGGCATAAATTATTTAATCGGAAGACAAAGGAGTGGGGGCAGCAAGAGATGGTAGCGAAAGGGACGATGGAAGGCAAACGAATGTGGGAGAGAGAGAGAGAGAGAGAGACCATCAGAGGCTGGCAGAAACCTGGCTCGGTTTTTTATGATTACGAGAGCGGTAGCGCGTGCTTCGCACGCGCATTTTCCTTTTCCGCCACACTACCTGGTGTGGCGTTAGTTTCGGTCTTACGGTTTTCGAGACATTTCGTCTTACGCGATATCGAGATATTTCGAGATTTTTGTTCGCTTCGTCTTTTTACCATAGGATTAACCAGTCAAGGAATCAGGTATAGAATACAAAGGAACATACAATTTCTATGGATTTAGAGAGTATCTATCCGTTTATATACATACACGTTTTCACGTTCGCACTGTGGTTAACTACCCTTCTCCGCACTGACCCCTACGTTTTTTTTATTATCACAGATTTTTCCTTTCTTTCGTCATGCAGTTCATATGTTCGACGAATTGTCTCGTTATGTGTCAGTTTGTCAAGTAACGCCTAATCGAAAATTATAAAATCATGAATAGTCATCGTATCGCCAATTACCACTGCAAGTGAATGAATATTCACACGATTGGCCAAGTGTCTATGTATCCCGCCATAGTTATTGGAATGAAAGAAGACGTACCGCTGTTAAGGGGGGGCCCGAGGAGAGGTGGAGGCTTCAAATACGTTGTCACGCGAGCAATGCAGTGTTCACTAGCTCGCGCAACAAACTCCGCTCACCCCTTAAATACTGTACGCACTTCTCTCTATACTCTTGCATTCGTACATTGGTTAATTTATGTTACATGTGTATATAAATCGTACAGTGCTTTCGTTTTTGCTGCAAATCGTTTCCATCCATTTTCATCAAAGAAACCATTTGTTTTTACATGAGCCTGTATTCCACTGCCCTATGTGACATCCCTTATAGTTGTGTATAAATTACGTAAAGAAAAGTGTATTATTTTTTATGCATAGCAGTAATATTCTTCCTTTGAATAACCGTGCGTATAACACCGAAAAATGAAATAGTACATTTCCAGACTGTCATTCTGGGGATTTTTACTTGCGCAAAGTTTGCGCTCGAGGCGAAGCTAAGAACAGGCAAAGGCGCGCGCAAAAAATCCCATAGAACGACAGCCTGGACAACTTTTTTCCGTAGCGACGTTTATTTTTCGAAGTTCGAAACAGGGCTAATACCAATCTCTGAACGAGGAAAAGCACAAGCCAAAAATACGCAAAATGAGATTATTCTGTTCTGAAATTTTATTACGATATGAATATGAATACATCTGCCTCATAAAACAACAAACGAAAATATTGTTTTCAAGGAATTACGATTTTTCTGCCTAGTTCACTCATTTCACTTCATTTTTTGTTTCATTGAGACTGAGTTATGACGTTTTTTGCTGCTGTCGTTGTCGTGGATAAATCGATCAAGTTCTCATATAACACACTTACAGCGAATTATAAAATCTTCAAGATGCGCCTTTGTAAAAGGCACTCAGCCACGTAGTATCGAAGTTAGGGTAAGAAACATACCTCTTTTTCAATGTTTCACTGAGGGAAAAATATACTTCGGCCCAATATTATCATGTTCAGAGAAACAGATATTTATAAAAAACTGAATTTTATTGTTTTAGTGAAACCCAAGTGACATTAATTAACTACCAATGATGTTAATCATATAACTCTACGTGATACTTATGAGACAGAGGATCTTAGGTGAATTTGTACAGTAATAATTAAAAATCCCGAATTAATTAATTTTTTATTTTCAAATTAATAAAAATTAATAAAAATAATGTTCAACCCAGATCAGTTGTCATATCATAATTGTTTGGAATTAAGCGATTCAAATGATTACATTTAATTGTAATTGTCAGAGATTAAATGCAACGACGAAATTTCATTTTTTTGGAATGCCTATTACTCTGAAAAATGGAATTGTTAGGCCGAAGTATATTTTTCCGTCAGTGTTCATATCTTCGAAAGTTATGTTTTCAAAAATCTGAAATTTTTTACTAAGAATAGTGGCTGCGAACACTGTCGCTAAATGGAGAGTCTTTTACTTTAATCTTTGTGCATTGCTGATTTGACCATTACGGAATGCTAAAAATAAGGGAAATTTACGAATTTCTTTACGAAATCAACCAACTTCTTTCCACGAACAATGGAGCTGACGATGAAAACCGAAACATGAAATAATCTAGCAAAATTCACTTCCTGATGTAGGGACGTTATTGTAATGGCGCATGTGTGTGTGTGTGTGTTTTGTCTCCGTCTCTCTCGGTATCATTCCATGGCAACTGCTGTTTGAGCACCCCTTCAGGGGGAGTTCTGGACACCCATGCGGCTGAGACCGATTTTCGCCATTTTAGACCATCGTTTTTTCTAAACATAGAGTAAACATTTAGCAACCCCTGTGCTGTGATGGCGGGCTCCTATGATAGAACCCCCCGCTTGCATCGGGTTAAGTTCCCGCCCAGCCGTACGATCTCGTTTTATGTGTACCGCCAGTATGACACACGGAACGTTCCTCTTATCGGTCGGAATCCATGGAAACATATTTTTAATTTGCCGATCTTGAGGGAAATTATTGTTATGGGTCCCAAAATCGAAATGGCAAATTTCACCTGATCTCCACGTTTCAAGACCCTTAGAAACGTTTCCGACCATTTTGAGCGAGATGTTTCTCTGTGTGTGTGTGTGTGTGTATGCGAAAACATTTTGTCCAACGATTTCTCTTGAACAAGTTATCCGAGCTGGGTTTTCTTCGACTCATCCGATAGGTTTCCACCTAACTTGGACCGGATTAAATTTTGAACATCATCGACCCGGCGATTTTTCAGTTAACAAATTAAATTGTTTATATCGCTGCATCATGAGAACGGTTGAAGATACGAATCAAATTATTCGACGGAAGTTATTCCACATACGAAACGCATATTTGATGTTATATAACTCTTTTTGCTGACACCGGTAGTTAATTGTTATTAACGAATTCAATTGGTTAGATCGCTATATCCCAAGAACGGTTGAAGATACGAAACAAAGTGTACTATAAAAGTCGCTCTACACGTAAAAATACACATTGGATATGTAACCTATTTCCCTAACACGCATAGTTAATTGTTATTAACAAATTCAATTGTTTAGATCATGCTTCATGTTTTATGACCTTTTTTACTAACACCTATAGTTCATTATTATTAACAAATTGCATTGTTTATCTAAATATAAGGTTATATTTTTAAAAAAGCGTTTTACTTTTTAAAAATTATAAAAAAATTTTAATATTTCGAAATTTGGAAAGGTTTAAAAAGTTCTTAGTTTGAGACATGAAGGGAAATTTTGGACATAACATATACGAGGGAACGATCGGGAAGATACTGGTTCGACCCCCACAGAGTCAGACCCACATCCCATTTACTGAAAATATTCTCCGGCGGCCTAGAACTTATAGCGTAGTAGACAAATTGTCTACCCACTACGCCAAAGCCCGACGTGTGGGCGTGTTGATGTGTATGCGATACGGATTTCTTCGTAGCTCTCATTGGTGATGAGTTAAAATGGAGAGAAATTGACAGCTCAAAATTACATAATAAAATTAAAAAGGTCCTTCAAATAAATGGCGTGTGAGTATGACCCTCCACGAGTCGAAGTGATGATTGCAGTCCGCTGTAAACGTTTGTATGTGGGTGTTTTCATATCTGATCAGAGAAATCGTCTGAATTATGAAAGTTACTGAAAAAAGTCATATCCTATAAAACGTTTATTTTTATGTGGGGAACTTTTCTGGGGCATCACTTGAGAATCGTGATTAAATTTGCTAGGGAAGTTGAATGCGATTCCTTCATTGTTCACATTCAGCAAAGTATCTGACTGATCGACGGTCGATATAGAACCGAAATTATCAATTTTTTTTGGAGTTATCCACTGTTTAGTTTTGATTCATGCAATATTGTAGCCTACTTATATACTATTCCATTTACCATAGAGTATAATCTTCGCATATCTCGTTTACAATATAATTATTTAACTCCATGTATTGCGACGTTAACGCGGCAGCAGGTGCGCTTTTCACTACCGTTGTTCACGCACCGTGAGAGAATTTCTCCCATATAAGGGAATGACAATGTATCGAAATCTCAGCGCGATCTGAGTTATACAAAGATTCTCTTTTCTTCGTTTTGCAGATTTTTATGGAAAATTCGGTGGTTAGTAAAAGTAAATTCACTATTGGTGTTATTGGGACTCAGTCGCACCCGGCACGTCAGAAAATTTGACTTTTGCAGTCATCTATGCGGTATAAGTGAGTCCATCTTTTACGGGAATCCACTCTAAGATTCATTCAAGCATTAATTAAAGGGTAGAATTGAAAAATTGAGAATTTTAGTATGGATTTGTTCTGACGCGAAAATTAGTGAAAAGAAACATTCATAACGCGCTCATCGACAGAGAAACGCCAAACCTGATTTGGTTCAATCTGCACTGAGAGAAAAGTCCGGGAATTTTTGTGGGAAGGTGCGTGAAAAATTATTGTGCTGTACTAGAATCGAGGCGCAAAGTGCCATGGTAGATAAAAAGTATTAAACAGTATTGTAAATTTTCTGTGAAGAGCAGTGGAAATTATCTATTGCTTGTTCCACCCAAGTAGGAATTGACGATCCGGACAGGGCTTGTTCAGCCCTTGATCAGGGCTGACAGATATTGGATTGAGGCTGAGCGCCAACCCTGGTTGAGTCCTCATCCAGACCCCAAATGATATCGCGTTTTCAGGCTCGGGTCCCAAGCCTCGAAACAGGCTGACTAAAAGGGTCTCAGAAAAGCCTGGGACTAAATTAAATTTCGCTTTTCACTTTAATGAATTTCAGCAAATCATCTAATTAATCATGAATAATGGTTGAAATATGATTATTAACCATCTGAATTCTTCGGAGTCAATAAAAAAAAGTAAAAAAAAAACCGGCCTCCCAGGTAGGAATGGCAAAGGCTGACGATGGAATCAGCCCTGTGCAAGGGCTGATTTCATCAGGCTGAGCGTCCCAAGTCTGAACCAGGCTTGAGTTTATCGTCCACTCCAGCCTGAATATGGGGTCGTTTTTGAGGCTGGTTGCAAGTACTGAATCAGGCTCGGTTCAGGCCGTGTACAGTAGAGCTCCCTTTATTTTCCGAGCTCGGGGGGTGACCTTGAAGCAATTTCGTGGAAAAAAAAATTAAGAAAGCCCCCCACTCTGCCCACTGGTTAGTTGGCGTGGTGGGGGTTGTCGGAAGCGGAAGGGGAAATAAGTGCAGAAGTAAACGGACTATGTATCAAGTAAATAGGTTATGTTTCATGAATGCTCGGTCCCACTATTGAGACGCTGCGCAGTCTGGAGCGCATGACGTCGAAACCAAGGATAGACAAAGTACAGGGAGTGGGAGAAGGTTTTTGAGGGGAGACAAGTCGTGAGGGGAGTACAGCGAAAATAAAGGAAGCGGAAAATTAAGGGAGCTCTACTGTATATCGACGCTGGATCTCCCAAGGCTCACCAAAGGGTCAGCTGAGCCTAAGATGTCATTATTTATGATTATCTATTCATTTGAGGATAAAGCTTTAATGGACCACTGAATCCCGAACTGATTAATTAGTGAATGTTTATCCAATTTAGGCAGCCTCGGGAAACAAGGGCTGGTACAAGCCTGATCCAGGCTGAGTTTGAGAGGTTTGAGAGCAGAGGTCATTGATTTATTTATAATCACGATAACTATATTTCCAAGTCATTGAACCGAAATCATGAATTATTTGATTTCGGCTGAGCCTTTGGTGAGCCTTGGAAGATCCAGCCTCGATATACACGGCCTGAACCGAGCCTGATTCAGTACTTGCAACCAGCCTAAAAAACCACCCCATATTCAGGCTGGAGTGGACGATAAACTCAAGCCTGGTTCAGGCTTGGGACGCTCAGCCTGATAAAATCAGTCCTTGCACAGGGCTGATCCCATCGTCAGCCTTTGCCATTCCTACCTGGGCAGTAAAATTGCAGAATAGTACAGGAGAATTTCGCTGATGGAACCTGAAAATTTCGTTGACAGCACTAGAAAATTTGCTCAACGATAAAAGACAATTTATTTGACTGCTGATCAAAATTTCCTGCACCATGGTTTAAAAAAAAAAAATATTATTGTCAATATTGCGATTTTAAATTGAAATTATTGGAATGGTAATTCTTGTATGAAATATTGTTTATTATATAGATGTATAGATATATATACACACATATACTATGTAGAAACCTAATGAATATTATTAATATCATAATTAACTAACCTTAGATTCATGGATAGCCTTTATGATAACTTTTACATCGAATTTGACATGGAATAGCAGCCAGTCAACTAATTAGAGTCCAGGATTTGCCATACATATTTGCTCTGATATACTTGATGGCATTCAGTATGTTCATCCTAAAAAACCCAAAGTAATTCCTTAACTGTTAAATAAAATTGGGATGGAGATCTTAGAATTAGTCTATCCAACAACCAGTCTCAAATTGAATTAGGGAATAGAATTATGATGATAAATACTCGAAGCAGCATATTACTGGGAAGAAAATAGAAAAAATCATTAGTCCCAAATCTGCCACATACACATTCATCCAAAGACACCATTCAATGAAGATAATCTCATAATTATAGAATAATTCGCCAATATTCCAACACCACGTGCAGAACGCTACATGATCACAAATGTCGACAAAATTCTTTTTCATGCCTGTACACTGTTAGTTAACGACCGAAAAATGGATAAAACAGAAATACTTATCAATTATTGAAAGTCGTAATCCTTATTTCTTTCCCTCTGTTTACTAATTTGCCAACGGCTTATTGAAATTTTTCGGCTTGTAACCCACATATCACGATGCAAAACGTCGTTATGAAGGTCCTGTACAATATGACAGCTAGACGTGAACATGCCCGCGAACATGCGACCATCTACGATGAGTCCCCACTCCCCAATTCTGACAAATATTGTGAGCGGCGTGAAAAACGTTATCACTGATTGCACGAAAAAGTAATTGACGGCACTAGAACATTTCCCCGAAAGTCTAGATTTATTGACTGTTGATCAATAATTCCTCGCGGAATCCACAATAAAATTTACGAAACCACGAATTTTCTTGTGCCGTCCTCGAATTTTTCCCACGCTCTATTGGAAAAATTCCTTCCATATATATCAAAATTTCCTGCTCCGACTGGCAATTTTGCGCCTCGTTTCTAGTGCCGAGCACCACAATTTTTCGCGGATTTTTCTCTCCGTGTACATTGATCGCTGCTTCTGTTTCGTAAACAAAGGACTGACCGGAGGTTTTTCTCCTGGACATTTTTCCCTTGGACAAGGTTCCCCCTGAAAAAAAATTCCTCGTTCAAGAATTCACCCGGAAAAATGTTCCCCCAAATTTTTAACTTCCCGATAGGGAAGTTATTGTAATCACCCCGAAATCGAACTCTTTTATTAAGGGTACTAAAATGATCCCCGAAAAATTCTGAGTCAATGTCTGTGTGGGTGTATGTTTGTATGTATGTGCCCTAAATTTTGGTCAACGATTTTTCACGAATGGATACACCAATCGAAGCCATCGAGGTCTCAATCGACGCGTCTTCATGTAACTCAGCCCTGATTAGTTTTTGAGGGATATTGGTTCACAATGCATATTGTTATTAACAATTTCAATTGTTCATAACGTTGTATCTCGTAAATGGTTGGAGCTGGGGAAAAAATTGATCAACATAAATTGTCCCTCATACAAAGATCCACATTTAATGTTTATTGACTTTTTCCCATAATGTGCATAATTAAGGTGGTAGAACCGTTAGAAATAAATAATTCATGTGATGAGTGCATGGATGGAGACTAGATGGCGTCGGCGATCGCACAAATTGGTCACTACAGTATACATGGACCGGCTAAGAATATAAAACTTGTATATCATTTTTGTGTATCAATGCTGCCAGGAAGAGAAAGAGGGGTGTAAGGAAACAGTCAGCAGGAAAACTTCGGAATGTCCATTGAATATTACAGAAATGTACATAGCGCATATTGACACGCAGAAGTTTGTAAGGTTCAAAAACGAGGGAACGGAACGACTGATTGATAAAACCACCAAACAACGGAAATGAACAGCACTCGACTGTGGCTAACCGTCTCCGCTCCGGTGTAGATAGCATTCGGCGTCAGTCTCATGTAATTTTTCTTAGTTTCTCTGTTCTAGTTTTTCTTTTTTCATCTAGTATTCTCAGTAAGAGAACGTCACCTTCCACAATACTTCTACCTTCTTTCTATTGCCAGAATCCGCCGAAATTTCATTGATGTTGATAACACATCGACAAAATAATATAATATACGCCCATCGAACTCGGAAGTTCGAAACCCTTGGCAATGCGGTCGATCTTTCACTCTCATTTTGAACATGTCAATGCGTCCGAATATGATACGATGGCGTATATGCATGGATAGGTCATCTGTACCAATGTTCGGTCTGGTCCACGGATAGAGAGCGCCATTCCACGTTGCTAGTTCGCTACTTTTCCCTCCATTTTGCCATGGGTTTTTCCTCGTCAATTCATGACTGCTCAGATAGCTTTAAATACAGCAATCCCAGTTTGGAGCGGTGCACCTATGACGGAATGTATGAAAAGAAAACTCATCAATATTTTGTTGATTAGGTTCATAATAAACTTGTTTTGTACTAAAGACGCAATCCATGTAAAATTCAAAACTATTTTTGGACAGATTGATCAACGGAATACCGTTTGTTAATGGCTGGCTTCCTTAGATTACTGAGATACTTGTCAAGTGCATCGTAGTTTGAGGTTCGGGTTTTTAAATTGTATTTATTGGTTTGGAGCGATTGAAAGTAATTGAAGGAAGGCAGCCGCGGGGGAGTATGTACGAACGTTTAAGGCAGCCAGAGCCAACTATCAGTCCATTCATTCGTTCTTGTCCCTTCATTCATTCATCATTCCCGTCGAGTTTTCGTGCGTTGGCTTTCGAGCTTCGTCCGTTCATTGCATGCTTCATAGGCAGTAGTAAAAGCCCATTCAATTGATCGGTGATTGTCTAAATTATAAGATTGTCATACAATGGCTGTCATCCCAACCTATTGAGGTCCACATGGACTTCGCTTGCTACTCTGTTGCATCATCGTTTTATAGGACGGCATTACAATTCCTGGTCAAGCCACATACGCAAATTCAAAGCCTAATAATGTCATAGAATGTACCAAAACTTAGTTGGTTACAATGGACAAGGAGAATTGGCCCTGAATCGTTAATACCTAGCGGCGGACATTTCTATATCCTTCTCACAGTGTACTGCAAAAATCCAATGAAAACATCACACGACATCGGACTGAATGTTCGAGCCAGTCAGATGTCCTAAGGTTCACGTTGCTAATTCCCTACAATAGGATTAATTCATTAGCGACTCCGCTGGCTTCGGAAATCCCCTGAGTCCTGATATGGGTGTCCTGTGTTCGACTAACTAACATCTCAAATCGTTTTAACCAACTCCGTATAGTAGCAAAAGTACTCTCTGATTCTCACGGATTTCACGCCTCTCCTGCCAGTCTAGCGCCGAAGGACTATCCAAACCGTCGCAAACACACTCAACAATCAGAACACGCCGATACCTGTTACAAATTCGAAGTCCACGCGATGATACGTCCTATCTTCGTGATGTTCACTGTGTTTAAATAAACTTAAGGCCTAGGGATTAGGAGTTTCGAAAATTAGCGCATATAGAACAGAAAAACGTTTCAGTAGAAGTGAAACACAATATCACGCATTTTCTGTAACAGTGCATATACTAATAGAAAAAATGTAAGAATTACTATGACTTAGAGAGAATAATTATTGATGAAGCTATCAATTAATAACTTGCTCGTTACCTACACTCAGAAAAAAATTCTTATCTGTAGAACATGTTCTCGCCTAAAGGAAATTATGTCATTTTGGTTCAAATTACCTGGGCTCAAGTAAAGGTGTTGCACGGAAACAAAAATATTCTTGATTCCACTCGCAGTATATTTTAGATTGAATATCAAGATATTTCATACTCGATTTTAGTATAATTTACAGTGAATGAAAACGATAAGTCGATAAAACAATAAGAAATCCTTATTCTATTAACAAGTACTTAGTTCCAACGCTAACGTCTGCGGTAAATGAAGATAAGAAATATAAAGCAGGCTCCCTTTTTGCAGGCACGTCACTGCAATGAAAAACTCGAAATCTCCGGAATGCAAGTGACTTTATTATTCATCGTTTTTGTTCAATGTAGATTATACTAGAATCAAGTCTGAAACGAACAGAAGTTTTTTATGCTTCTGATTGGGTTCAAAATTGCAGGTGACATGGGCATTGAAAATCGGAAAGTTATAAATGTTCACTACAGAATGTAAATTTCCGTTAAATTATTGACTGACTTTTCAGTCAAATTACGATAATTGATATACAAGTAGCTTTGAGTTCTCAGTTTTCTGTTCTTTGGTCGCCGAAAATTTAGAATAAGTTTGATTGTTCAGATGATTGTGATAGTTTCTCGTAAAAGATAATTAATCCCTCCTGAAATGTTAAAAGTATGGGGATACGTTTCCCGTAAATTCAATTCAGTTTCAGAATTCTCAAAATTCAGTTAATATTGTTTATAAAATCTGTATTTTCGTTACTGCACAAACTTTTTTTTTATGTTTGAATGCACTAAATCCAGTTGCAGCGATTAACAAATTGATTAACAATTTAAGCCAGTAAATATGTATCATGATAATTTAAGAACTGCAACGTTAAGAAACGTTCGAAAATTGAATGTATTCCACAAAAACATCTGAAAATTACCCGAAAATATTTCTGTTAATCACTATATACCGCAGATGATGTAGAATATCTGATATAAGTCAATGAGTAAATGTCATATAAATGGTTCTGAATGATAGAAATATCTGCGTAAGTCATAAGCCATAACGTCTATACTTTTATGCAAACAACAGTGTTCATCAGGTACTTTCTTTCTCTTTTCTAATGGTTTGAAAATTTATCAAAAAATGAAATGTGACAATTGAAATTTTGGATTAGGTCGAAATCCAAATGTCTTGAATTGAAGTTATTCGTTACGTGAAGATATATATTTTATCCTTTACGACTTTTTCCCATAATTGCAGACGTATTGCAGGTCGAATGATGAATGCATGATAAGTGAAAGTATTGTATACTGATGAATATCCGATGCGGGGAAAATTACCATCTATAAAATATATAACGTCCAACTCCTAATACTACTTTTTGAGCCGTTTTAAACTTGCTCAAGACTTCTCCAATTATCTTTTGTGAATTTCAAAAGCAGTGAAGAGTTTTAATATTCTTAATAACTTGCCCAATTTAGAAATTAAAAAAAAGTAGCTGCTGGGCATTCTATATCGCATTTTTTCTTGTGTCCACAATAGAGGCACAAAGTTATCCGACACACTACTTGTCTATTAAGGTATTACCTGTGATTAAACAGTCAAATGTTTAACGCCACCTAGCCGATTTTTAAGTTCCCGATCTAGGGAAGTTATTGTAATGACCTCGAAAATGAAGAGTGCCAGATCGATGAAATTTTCACGTTTCTCGACGTTTTGCATCATCCTGAAGTGATTTCAGAGAAGTGTCTGTATGTGTGTGTGTTCGTCCGTATGTAGCAAAATTTTTCGTTTACGTTTTCTCGGAAACGGATCGTGCGATTCGATTGTTTTTTTCAATCGTTGCGTCTCCGTGTATCTTAGAGCTGATTAGATTTTTGATCGGATCCAACGAGTAGTTCCCCTGCTTTTGAGAACTTCATGTTGAGCAAAAATCGAAAATAGTGATAATGAACGTTCATTCACACAAAAATGTTGCAATCCAGGTACTTAATGTCACAGTTAAAAGATATAAGCATATTTTATAACTGATTAAATTTGGAATAAAAGTGGCCCAGCCCTTATATTGTTATTAACAATGTCAATTGGTTATAATGTTCTACTGCATAAACTATTAGAGTTAGCGCAAAATTCATATAAGAAATGTTGTTTGCCATATAAATATACGTATTTTATGTAGAATGCCTTTTTCGATAATTTGCGTAATTAAGGAGGTACAGCAGTCTCCACAATTTTGTATGTAATAAGTGAACGAATGGACCCAGCGCTGTCATGACGGTCCCAATCGAAACGTTTTCATGCAAAATCGAGCGGACCACATTGTGGATGGCATTTGTGCAGTATATGCAATATTATTAGCAATTGCAATTGTTTATACTGTTCCACTGGGTAAAATATTAAAGTTTCTGTTTTGCAGCCGTATCCTTATTGGCGTCTCACTCTCACTCAAGTAACACGCATAAGTCTCATCGTCATGTTCACCATGCGTCTAGTCAAGTATTCATAATTATCTGCTTTATAAATGAGTCAGTTTGGAATTCTCAAATATGCATGTTTTCGTTATGATAATAACAGGGGTCACACTGATTAACCGTAGTATATTAGAGAAGAATAAATTTAGTAGGTTGTGCTGAAAAACCAAATCGGGAAGTTTTGTTTGTGCCCCGAGTGGGGCACACACATGCGCATACCACTAGTTATAAATTCGTAGCAACTCACGACATTAAATTACAGTGAAGTCAACCTTTATTGAATCGTGACGAATTGTTTACCAACATAAACCATCATTGATGTACATGCGAACAACATGAGAATCCAAAATAGGTCCCAATCAGCACTGCGTAAAAGACGTAGTTTGTGTATATCGAACCTCGAATTACCAGGGAAAGTAGTTACAGATAAGAGCCTTCCCCCACCGCCCCTCTTCACATCGGCCGTTCTGCCAGTCTTATTGGTAGAAGTCGTAAAGCGATTACAGGCATGGTTCTATATATGAAAGTAATAGTTTCCAAAATACTATTGATTGTGTTCTCTTTCTTTGTTTCATATTTTCTGCGGTTCGTATTTTATGTAATGTCAGTCAGTTGATCAGAACTAATGTACAACTCATGAACTGAACTCAAGGTCTCAAGATTGCGTACTTACTGTGTCTCGTAAGTGAATACATTACAATCGTACTTGCGCACTGCTTTCAATTGCACCACTTTCTAATTGTACCGACTCCTTGCAATGGGTTTCGCAGTGTGTATGCCCAGAGATATATAATTGTAACATATCCATTAACGATACGCACCCCGCGACTCAAGTTTTGAGTAGCACTTATAGTGGATGTACAGACACGATCGCCTCAAACTCACCATACTCTTATAATCATTAACACACACCCACACATACACGAACAGAAAACAACGATTAACCAAATGGAAACAGCAGAAACTTGTACTTCTCATCAAGGGCAAAGCGCCACCGGTGAAAGCATCACCTTATCGTCTTCTCTATATGTTGGACATGGCAGGCAATATCTTTGAGCGACTGCTACACCACAGAGTAAAGGCAAGTGTTGAGCATCTGCAGGCCAACAACCAATATCATTTCAGGCAAGGTCGATCGACTCTGAACACTATCGATTTAGTGGTGGAAACCGTTAAAAAGAATATCGTGGCAACGATATGGACGCGATGCACGCATGAGGCACAGTATTTTAGACTCATTGTCGAGACTGCGCATATTAGCATACCTGCCGAGGATAGTACACCGCTATTTTACTGATCGAGTCCTCGAGCATGCCAGAGACCTGAGTCCCAAGACATACAGCGTCACTGGTAGGGTAACCCAAGGATCTGTTAATACCAGGTAGAAGACCTGCGACGTTTGCGGACGAGGCGACAATAGTCATCACGGAGAAAAGATCATCTGAGCTTCAAATCATCTTCGACAACGTATTCCACAGAATACCGGATTGAGTGAACTCGGTTCGCTTGCAGCTTGTATAACACAAGGAACAGTGCTCATCACTAGTACACAAAAGATAGAACTGACCACGCTGTAAATCAGTGAAAATAACCTGACTTCCCGGCTCTATATACGGTACCTGAGCATTATGATCGATGCCCTCCATTTTTTCAGACATCATGCCCAACATGCAAGCTATAAAGCAGATAAGGTGAAGTGCCGTGGCGAAACTTATGCCTAACGGTTGTAATATTGGTAATGGCAAACGACATCCCTATTTAACCTGATGCACTACAGAGACTTGAGGACAGATCAACGAAACAACCGCATTGAGCGATGGCAAGTACAGTGGGATGCCTCGAACTAAGGTCGGTGCAACCATCGACTGATAGCGAAGCTGGAAGTTTGGCTGGACCCAACGCATTAACAATTCGACCACCACCTTACCTACATTCTTTCAGGGCATGGATGTGTTCGGCAGTGTCTACACAAATTCAATCCCGAGAATTCCACGTACTGCGCAACATGTGCAAGAATTAGGAAAAACGCGGATCGTGTGTTCTTCTGAATCATATAGTCCATACAGCGATGTTCATGCAAACAGCTCGTAGAAGTCATGCTGTCATCGCTGGCGGCATGAGATGCATCTTCGCGATGGATGTTGTGGGGAGGTGTGCCATGAGGATCAACTTAGAACAAACAGTACAGGGGGAGGAAGCTCGTGCTGTGGAAGTCTAGAAGGAAAAGTTGCAGCTATAGGCCCCCCTACAACAAAGTAATGCCTTACGAGAGTGCTATAGTACCTCGGAGACGGTGGAATATAGGGGATGTTTGGTTTTTGTGTGTCATGGAAGCCAAGAGGTATATGAAAATAACACACTCACAGGCCAACGCACACACACGTACAATTGAGAGTTTGCACTGGTACAGATGCTGTTGACAATTGGGCAGTTACCAATCTTTGACGTAAAAAATTTCGTATTCAACGATGAGCTTGACTACTAGGAATCAGAAATCTCATTGTTCGGGTCGTAGGAATACTGGAAGTTTCGGAATTGATTGTCCGAATGTAACCCTGCTATCCTAGTTCATGGATAATAGATTACATCTGATGCCCTTGGAACCGCCTGCTTTAGGCTATGAGCGATAGCTCATAGTCGTGGCATACATTGTAGCACGACGTTTGTCTGTCCGACGATGAGTTTTTACTTTACATGCGAGATAAGCGAAGTATAAACGTTTTCAAGCGTACATTCGGTTACAATGGTATGTAATCACACTGAACAGTGTGAACAGGCGCCCGGTTGACGAGAACTAGAATAAGTTTTGTGCACTCAACATTCAACATTGTTCCACTAGTTTTTGTCGGTTCATTAATGAAATGTGAATGGGATCTTCATTGCGTTAAACCTATAACTTTCCGACCACAATATCTCCTAAGGTATGAGACGGCTAAAGAAAATCGTAATAAAAAAAGGGGTGTGGGTTTCACCCTCCGCGGGCCAAAATTATAACTTTCCGATGTCTGCTTGTGTGTGTGTGTCCGTAAAATTTTCATTTATTCTCTTGAACCGTCACTTCTTTAAATTCACCACGTTATCTCCTAAACTGTTTGAGATATGAAGAAAAAGTCTTACATTAGACATATTTTTTTAGGTAAGGAACAACTTTTATTAGATACTTTTTGTCCGATCTCTCATTTTTGTCACAATAGAGTGTTCTAAATGATTTTAGTTGTTTATAACGCTTTAACGCCGGAACGGTTACAGATATAAAAAAGTCAGAGAACACATAATATGTATTTTTCAGTAAGGAACAACATGTATTGAACATATTTTTGTGTATCTACAATATCTCGTGAGATACAGCGTTATAAACAATTGAAATTGTTAATAACAGTAGAAATAATTGTTATTTCACTTCGACATTCCATTCCAGCCTGGTCATCATGGTCATCATGGTCATCATTCCATCCATAAAAAAAAAATTCAAGTTCAATCTTCGGTGTCACATAATTAATGAATTAATCAATTAATTATGCGTGTTAAGGAACAAACACTGAGGGAAAAATATACTTCGGCCCAACAATTTCATTTTTCAGAGTAATAGGCATTCCTAAAAAATGAAATTTCGTCGTTGCATTTAATCTCTGACAATTACAATTAAATGTTATCATGTGAATCGCTTAACTCCAAACGATTATACGACAACTGACCTGGGTTGAACATTATTTTTATTAATTTGAAAATAAAAAATTAATTAATTCGGGATTCTTAATTATTACTGTACAAATTCACCTGATCCTCTGTCTCATAAGTATCACGTAGAGTTATATGATTAACATCATTGGTAGTTAATTAATGTCACTTGGGTTTCACTAAAACAATAAAATTCATTTTTTTTATAAATATCTATTTCTCTGAAACATGGTAATATTGGGCCGAAGTATATTTTTCCCTCAGTGAAGTCATAAAAGATCAAATGCGTATTTTTTTTGCGGGGCCCAACTTTTATGAAACACTTTTTTCGTATCTCAAACCGTTCTTACGATACAACCATATAAATAATTCAATTTGTTAATAACAACTGAAAGAATTAGTTCTTCTACAAATCGCTCCATTCGGAATTGGAGATCAGCAAGATGCGTTCATAAATCCCTCAGTGATTCAGCCAGAAACGTTAAATAAAATTTGTTGTCCATACATACATACAAACAGTTTTCGGAAAACGACTCGAGATGATGTGAAACATTGAGAAAAGTGAAAATATCTTGAAAATTTTACTTTTCATTTTCAGGGTGATTGTAATAACTTAACTAGTGGTGTGCAAATGTGTGCCCCATACGGGGCACAAACAAAACTTCCCGATTTGGTATTTCAGCACAGCATGAGCATGCAACCAATTTGATGAGCAAACTCAACAGTGATATCAATAATTGAACTTGATTTTTAAGCTGCACAAAGATATTCAACTGGAATTCGTCCGTCTAGTTACCCTCTCTACCTCTCTACGTTCCTAATTATCCCGCTCTTTGAGATCCTTCCCGCAATTGTCGACATATTCATTCGCCAAGTATATGCTAGTTCAACTCGCGATATGTTTTAACCTATATTGAAAAAAGTCATACTGAGTGTGCATTGTTGTATAAGGAACGACCCTGGTGATATGCATTGTTCCCGTATTTCAAATTGCTCGGACGACCATACCTCCTTAATTATGGAAAAGGCAATTTTACGTAAAAGCTGTATTTTTATATAAGGAATAGTTTTCTTTAGATAAGCTTCCCGCTAACTTTAATATTTCATCCAGTGGAATCATATAAACAATTGCAATTGTTAATAATATTGCATGTACTGCACGAATGCCATCGAAAATGTAATCCACTCCATTCTGAATGGAACGGTCTCGATTGAGACCTTCATGACAGCGCTGGGTTCATTGATTTACTTATTACATACATAATTGTTGAGACGGCCATACCCCCTTAATTATGCAAATTATGGAAAAAAGTCATTTCACATACAATGTGTATTTTCATATAGGGAATAGTTTTTTTCAGATAAGTTTCCCGCTAAATTTAATATTGTACCCAGTGGATCCACGTAGAAAAATATATAAAAACAAATATATATATTTGCCAATTTCATATATCTTGCAAAAAATATATAAGAGATATATGAGAGATATATAAGATATACATAAAAGTGCTACTGTATATATATTTGATATAAAAAACGTGCCAATTTAGTATATAATAGATATAAATATAGTTATATATTCATAATATACATTTTTTCATATGGGGAACCGGATAAACAATTGCAATTGTTAAGAACATTGCATATATATTCCACGAATCTCATCCAAAATGCAATCCGTTCAATTCTGAACAGAAATGCTTCGATTGAGACCTTCATGACAGCGCTGTGTTCATTCGTTCACTCACTACAGACATAATTGTTGAGACGGTCATACCTCCTTAATTATGCAAATTTGTGAAAAAAGTCATTCTACATAAAATACGTATTTTTATACGGGGAACAACTTTTCTCATATAAATTTTGCGGTAACTCTAATAGTTTATGCAATAGAACGTGATAAACAATTGAAATTGTTAATAACAATATACATACTACACCAATTTCACCCAAAATCTAATCCCCTCTAAGTTACATGAGACCGCGTCGATTCCAATATTGACGGTCTCGATAGCTTCATTCGTTCGTGAGAAACCTAGGATCAAAATTTCGGAAACACACATCCATACAGGCATACACACACCCCCCCCCCCCCCCCCACACACACACACACACAGACAGCGATTCAAAATTTGTTGGGCATCATTTTGGTATACTTAAAACCCCAGTCACAGGATGAAAGGAAAAATATCGATTTCGGGGTCATTACAATAACTTCCCGAGTAATCGGGAAGTTAAATATTTCATCGATCTGGCACTTGTCATTTTCGGGGTCATTACAATAACTTCCCTAGATCGGGAAGTTAAAAAAAAACACATACACACACACGCACAGATATCTGTAAAAATGATTGGAAATATTTTTGCTGACTATTAACGTGTGAATAGTTTGAGAAATAATATGAATTGTAAGTATCTTACACATATTTGAAATATATGCGGGTATATCCGGGTTATACAGATTCTACATCCAACAGATAAAAAAATATGATATTTTATATATTATATATAAATCATACATATAGCTGAGTATACATATATATGAATATATAGTTTAGTGTGTATATATATATATATATATATAATGGAAAATTCAAGTGAATGCTAAACTAGAAGCACTCATCATATTTACTCGTTACAATGACAATCCCACTGGAACCCGTCGGAGGTATTAAATCATTCCAACGAATTCTGTGAGGTATTTAGGTCTACATATTGATTTTACCATTCTGTGGAATTTACCCATATCTGGAATTCGGATTAAAACTAAAACTATAGCAGTAAAATTAGATAATTTATTGAAACAATCAGCACGGAGTCCAGCGTTAAACCTTACTTCATATAAAGGATTAATGATTAATCATTCAGTAATGATTATTAATTCGTACAAAGCCGTCATCAGCACAGCCAGCAATTGAAATATTTCTTGGATATCGGCTAAAACAGAAGCAATGTACAGGTTGAACGGGCAGAACGGGAGAGAATAGACCACCGGATAGAAAAAGATATAAGCCAAAAATTATAACTGAGATATAGTTATATCTCTACTTATATTCTGGAAATATCTTGAATGTGCCCGGCGAGGTATATTCACACAGCTATATCCAACGTATATCTTGGGAATTGTATATTTTGCGGCAATGTATGCGACATATATCCGGATATCAGTGACTTATATTTCTGGATATATATTCATTCCACTTCGGACTGCGACAATTTCATTTTTATCCAATAGGGAAGTTTTGACGAGTCCTTAAATGTATCTGTTTGAGAGATATATGTAACATTCCCCTGGTACTCCTATATGTTCTCAGTCCAATAAATTAAATATTGGCATAATGCGTTTTTCCTGCCTTTTCAGTGATAAGGGTCGTGTAATGTATGCAGGCTATTTGGTTTTCATACCTATATGATTCATGCTCCCAAAGACCGTCGTTTTTAGTATTGAACTGACAATTTCACCATCGCTTACCCATATTTAGAGAAGTTTTATCCTAAATTTTCAAGTATTCAAGTATTTTGTTAATTAATTCTCACAGTTATAATTCTAAGTTTGGCTAAAAATTCATAACCACTTTTCTTTCTCCATATACCTTGAACCCATTTGTTAATAACCAATGTCTTTTTCATACCAGTCTCACGTTTTTTTTTTTGTTTTTACTTCAGAAAGTATATACGTTCTTGAGTATTCTGTAAAAATTTTCAGTCTGGGCCCGCCGCTAGAATATTACATTTACTGAAATTCCATAAATTATTGGAAAAGGAATTGAATGACGTTATTTTTTGAGGAATACTGTGGAAGGCGCCTATTCAACTAGGGCTCACTTTCGTCAGTTAAACCATGGCAGTTCTAAATACAAAAGCCCCAAGTAAGCCCTAAGATACCTGGCGTTACATACATACATGCTTATGATGAAGCACGCATTCCTCCCCCTCAATCGGGTTGGATTCGAGACCAGTGACACTTTACCCACCACATCAAAACGCCGACATGTGTATGTCTGGTTTTTGTTGCCTCCGTCCATCTCTCTTGTACTCTCCACGCACTGAGAGCACGATTTGGTTATATCTACCTGACGGATTCGGTTGAAGGTTTTTTTGCGATTAGGTTCACATAACCGTACATTCATCAATAGCTAGAGCTAATGGTGGTACACTTAACTGCTATTTGATTTTGACACCATTTGGTTGTACTGAATTTTCCAGTTGACGCAAACCGGCACCCGATTAATACAATCGAGCGTTTGGTAATAGTTACCGAATGGAGGCTAATTCAACGCACCCTCTAGTTATCACAGTGCCCGGTGAAGAAAGCATGACGTGTGTGAACGCCGGCCGGGTCGGGTCAATTTTTGTGATAAAGAATTAGTGATAAAGATCAAAGAACAAATAGAAAGTGAAAATAAAATGGAAGAATAGTTCGAGGAATATGTCTATAGACAACCCGTATTTTGAAATTTTTAGATGGCAAGCAATGCTTAATAATAAATAACAGAGAGGTTATACCAACTAGCGATTCGGTAACTATTACCAAATCCTCCAGTTGGCTCAACCTTAACCTCTCAATTGAGCCATTCGGTGACTATCGCCGGGCCATTCAATCGTTCTTATTTAACCGCGCTATGAGGTAACAGTTACCGAGCCTGTGTAGTATTAACCAAATCATTCTCTCAGGGCGGTAACTGCTTTTGTATTTCTGAACACAAATTAATCTTCAGGTATGAATCAAGGTATGTTCCCGCTCAACCTAGCATCCTCATTTTATGGGAACCCCGATATCACAAACGGAATGTTCCTGCTATCCGCTAGGATCCATGAGAAATATTCTCCGCAGGCTGGGCACGAATCTAAGATGTTTGACGCGCTAGGCACAAACTCTACCTACGCTACGCCAAATCCCCGACTTATGGATATGTGAGTGTCTATGGGTATGTAGAGTATGTACATATACGATATCTCCACAGAACTTGCCCGTTCGTATCATAATGTGAACTATTTTACCTTCTCTTCTATTGATGAAAATAAGGAAATTACAAGTTACTAACATTCAATGAATGAGAGACGACAAAGTCACGTAGATCACTCATATTATTTCCGTATATTGTCATTGCGCCGACTCTTCCATAATTTGTTTTGCACCTCTCTTGGTGAATCGACGTACCAAAGTAATGTATAAGATTGTAAAGCAAATAAAGAGTAGGCGTGGTTGAAGAAAAGGAGGCGGTTACTCTACTCTGGGATGGAGTTATCCCATCCCCACTCACTCAGATAGGATATCTCTAGCTATCTTTCTTTGCCAATATCGAACTCCAGGACTCATTTATTTACTTACGGGTTGCCGTGTCCTTCTTTATGTTCACACCACTCCTAACAAATATCGTTCCAGGAAGTGGAGGTTCTGCAAGGAGACTTTGAGTAATATGAGACAAATCAAACGTACAATGGCTTCTAGAATCTTTGATTGTGGTAGCCACATGCAGAATTTCCCACTGTCAACAAATGAATGCTCAAAGAGTTAAGGTGAAATACGCAGTCTAGTAGCAGACATATATGGATAATGGGACGACATTTAGTTATCAAGTTTAGTTAATCCAATGGTGTTGAGCATACCATGGATGGGGTAGGAGAGCATAACTATTAAGTTTGCGAGTACAGGGGTGTCACTACCTCCTACAACACAGGACATCAGGAAATAATAGAACTAGACTGACTTCTTGATCTGAGGCAATGAAAATGTATGATAAGATATTATGGAATATTTGATTTATATTCCGGTAATTCCATTCGAATTCCTAGAAATGTTGGAATCCTTCAAATTATTGTGTAGTGGAATAGCTGATTAAGTGGTTGATGAAGTTTTTTAGAAATTTTGAACCAACAATGCATTGTCCGTAAACCAAAGTATGGGCATTTCTTCTCATGTGAAGCCTGCCAAACAGAACCAGTATGATAGTGAGAAAAAGAGGTAGAAGTTGCCATTAAAATATTTTTAACTTCCCGATTATTCGGGAAGTTATTGTAATGCACACAAAATCGAAATTTGTTGTTTCATTATCTAACTAGGGTTTTAAGTATACCAAAATGATCCCCGTCAAATTCTAAGTGGGTGTCTGTGTGTGTGTATGGATGCATACGAAAAAAAAAATAAAAAAAAAATAAATTAAAGATAGATCGAAAATTTAAGAGAAAAAAATCCCGATAGTCCCAGTCGGGATTCGAACCCGAGACTCCCAGTTACGCGCCGGGTACTTTTCCAACTAAGCTACCGGGCATATAGAGACTTTCCATTCTCAAATTCGATCAGTAACCACCATACATGTATGTATGTATGTATGTATGTATGTATGTATGTATGCATGTATGTATGTATGTATGTATGTATGTATGTATGTATGTATGTATGTTTTTTTTTTTTTTTTTTTTTTTTCTTTAAAGAAAAAGAGAAAGAAGGAAGTCAACCTCCTTCCTCACACTTCCTTCTTTCTCTTTCCTTCCTCTTTTTCTTACTTTTTCCTTTATTGGACAAACTTACAAAATTAACAAATAAAACATAACGTGCAAAGGACAATACCCCTTGTCACATACAATACAGTTCGGTTGGTCCCCAGACCACGACGGAACATCTGCTGAGCAATACTTCGTTGTGTAGGGGACGATAGCCTTGGCTTCCTCAGTAGCGAATCCTTTCCGCTCGTTAACGGTAAGAAGATCCTCCGTTTACTCTGCATTTTTCCGCAACTGCTCCTCGCGGCGCAGCTCCTGCAAAACCTCCATTGCGAAGTCGCTTGTCGCTTTCCATGCCGCCTCTGATGACAGCATAACTTCCACAAGATTTCCACCGTTGATGGGTTTGCCTGCGCTATTTTCCCATACAGCTCGTTGGACGTCGAAACGCGGACACGTAAAGAGAACATGTTCCGCGTTTTCCTTCATTCTCGGACACTTTGGGCAATCCGGAGAATCCTCATGCTTAAATTTGTGAAGATATTCCCGAAAGCACCCGTGTCCTGAGAGCATCTGGGTTAGGTAGTAATTGACTTGTCCATGTGATCGGTCAAGCCAAACATCTAGCTTCGGAATAAGTCGGTGAGTCCACCGGCCTTTGCTCGAGGCGTCCCACTGCAGCTGCCATCGCTGGATGCTGTGGTTTCGTTCTTCTGTCCTCAGTTCCACTGAGCTCAGCTCAGTTGATGTTTTGCGTGTGTAGAGTCGCCTACGCTCTTCCGCTAGCACTTCAAAAGGTAGCATCCCAGCAATGACACACACAGCATCGTTCGATACTGTGCGGTATGCGCTGGCCACTCTAAGGGCACTCAGCCTGTAGACTGGAACAATTTGCCGCCGAGATGCTTGGCTTCGTAATGCATCACTCCATATAGGAATACCATATGTTAATACCGACGTGACAACTGATGATAGCAGGAGCCTTCTCCTCTGTTTTGGCCCTCCAATATTTGGCATAAGTCTTGCAAGAGCAGTTTTCACTGCTCCTGCCTTACTGCTTGCATGTTGAGCTTGCTGTCTAAAACTAAGTCGGGCATCAATCATAATTCCCAGGTACCGTATGTAGGGCTGGGAAATTATTTCGTGCTCACCGACTTGCAGTGTAATTGTCTCTATTTTCTTCCGGCTCGTAATGAGGAGTGCCTCAGTCTTATGCTCCGCAAGTTGTAACCCAATCGAGTCCATCCATTGTCGTATCTTGTTAAAAACATTCTCGAAAATGAGCTGGAGCGTGGAAAGATGTTTGCCCACGATGACTATGGCTACGTCATCCGCAAAAGCTACGAGTTTGGCCCCCGCCGGTAATGCTATTTTGAGCAAGTCGTCATATACGATATTCCACAAAAGAGGACCCAACACTGAGCCTTGAGGTACCCCCCCAGTCACCCTATATGTTTTAGGACCAACCTCTGTGTCATATCTGAGTACTCTGTCGGTAAAGTAATTACCTACGATCTTTTGCAAATATGCCGGTACTTGCAGCTTCGACAATGCCGCGAGGATGGGATCCCACCGTACCGAGTTGAAGGCATTTTTGATGTCCAGGGTAACAACCAAGCAATACTGGTTCGTACCTCCTTTCCATCGCCTGCCATCGATTGCTTTTTTTGCTGTTTTGACACTTTTGTAAAATTTGGCAATTTTACGTAAAAGCTGTATTTTTATATAAGGAATAGTTTTCTTTAGATAAGTTTCCCGCTAACTTTAATATTTTATCCAGTGGAATCGTATAAACAATTGCAATTGTTAATAACATTGCATGTACTGCACGAATGCCATCCAAAATGTAATCCGCTCCATTCTGAACGGAAAGGTTTCGATTGAGACCTTCATGACAGCGCTGGGTTCATTCATTTACTTATTACATACATAATTGTTGAGACAGCCATACCCCCTTAATTATGCAAATTATGAAAAAACGTCGTTCCACATAAAATGTGTATTTTTATATTGGGAACAACGTTTCTCATATAAATTTTGCGCTAACTCTCATAGTTTATGAATGACCGTTGATTAACCCGATTTGCGATTTTTGACCTTTCGATTTTCTGGAAATTATTGAAAACTGCTGACTGGATTCCCTCCAGAATCTAATCAGCACTAAGTTACATGAAAACTCATCGATCGAAAAAAAGTTAATGGAATCGGACCAGTAGTTTTCAAGAAATCGTTGACGAAGAAGTTGGGCACATGCATCCAAATATACACACACACACACACACATACAGACATTTTTCCAAAAATGGTCGAGAATGATTCGGGAGACCTTGAAACGCGGAGATCTGGTCAAAATCCGATTTTCGATTTTCGGGGTGATTACAATAACTTCCCTATATCGGGAAGTTAAAAACCAACTTGAACCTAAGTCCATCATACATCAGGGTGAGATGATAGTTTTCAGCATTGTGGGACCGCAAAGTGTTGAAAAAAAAAACGAGAGAAGACAGGTCATGCCGAGCACTATAAATGATAACGGCGAAGGAAGAGAAGGTGAACAAGGAAATCTTTTAAACGAAGGATCGGAAAAGTGATGATGATAAATGCCACGTGTATCCGATCAGTTTCAGCTACTATGCCGTTTTGTACATGGACTATTTCTTTCCGTTGGTGTGTCTTGAACTTCCGTTTCAAAAATACTGCAATCAACGTAATTACGGACTTAGAATCCACAATGTGGAAATTTAGTAGTTCCTGAATCTGTACGAAAAAAATAACATTCTCGGATTTGCTACGGATAGGAGAAGCTCAAGAGAAACTGATTAGTGTCAGAAGGTTAGCCAGGAAATATATTTTTCGACATTGCTGCTACGTTCAGCTCGTGCCGAAAAGTTACTGTTCGTTAACTAGTAAACGAAAAGTCTTTTCGTTTACTAGTAAACGAAAAGTAACTATTTCGGCACTCTTAGAACGTAACATCACTGTCAAAAACTATCGTTCGACACACGTGCGATGGGGTATCGAAATATACTATTGTGTGAAATATACACTTGTATCGAAATATACTATTATTGAGGGTTGGAGCTATATACTAGGGACTAAGTAATGAATTTAAAATCTGAGATAAATATGAGCCGTAATTACACGCGCAATCAGATCGAAGGCTTTACGTGGATCTACTTAGCCTTCTCTGTACATCAGATTCACAGAGCGGGGCACTCATCGATAACTACGACCTACCGCAGTGCACCCAATCGCTAGTCAATTTGATCACATGATAATAAAAAGTTTTTCGCCTGATGCAAAACAGGGAATCATTTTGTACAACTGAACTTTTTTGTAATAGTCGCAGACTTCAAGTTGGTCTAAAGCTCTACCTAAAACCTAACGCTAGAATTAGTATTCAAAGGCAAATTAGGGAATATCACATGTTCTCGGCCAACGTGATCAGTGGGGCCCATACAAGAACTTTCCAATTTGTAATTTCAACTCAACTCGATTTGATGAAACAATGGAAATAGAGGAAATGGCTCTAAATGTAAAATATCTCGTGTTCCACGAGAAATTATTCAGATTTTATGAATCATATTGCTATCTATAATGCTTTCTGCAAAAAATCGGGGTTAAACGTTAGACGGAATGTCAATTCGCTGTTCAGTGTTGCATTTGCAATATAATACATGTACAATATTGGAACAACGGACGAAACTCAGTAAACTTGAGTGATAGAATTTCTCGTGTTGAATATTTTATGTTGTCATTATTTTCCTTTCCTACTT
The DNA here is from genome assembly GCA_026005395.1 of Asobara japonica. Taxonomy (NCBI): domain Eukaryota; kingdom Metazoa; phylum Arthropoda; class Insecta; order Hymenoptera; family Braconidae; genus Asobara; species Asobara japonica. The sequence goes on along the minus strand of BQMI01000153.1, from coordinate 1,040,250 downwards.
TAATGCAGGGAAATGTATTGAAATCGATTTTCCATATTTCTACGCGTTTTCAAGATATATTTCAGTGAACTCCAGTTCCAGAATACATTAACATGGTTCGGTTGTGCCAGTGGAAAATCTATCAGGCCATTTTACTCTCAGCAGCGTTTCGTCTGATAAGTGAACGAATAGTTGAACAGAAAAATGTGTTTTTATGATGAACAAATGAGAAAGTTTCATATGATACATGTGGTTCTTGACAAAATTTTTTTATACTATTTCTTCCTAAACCAAGTCATTAACGGAATAAATCAAATGGAAATAATATATTCAATCTGTAACACTTGGATACTGGCTACAAAAGTCATGCAAAGTAAATATGAGGGGTTTGGTGTTATAAGAGCACCAAAATTCATTTAAGAATGATTTCCCTATCTGTAACCTTTCTGGAGGTTACAGATTAACAATAATAATAACAATTGGCACATTCGTGTTTTTAATTTATACCTGGTTAAATCGTTTCAGTAGTTTCCGCGGTGATGTTCGACAACATTATTTGTCTACATACGCCCACACACGCACATATTTCAGAGAACGTGAACGAATGGAGTGAAACGTCAAGACACGTAAAACTTTCATCAAAATGCTAGGTTGTATTTTCGGGACATTACAACGGCTTTTCTGTCAGGAAGTTAAAAAAAATAACCGACAAATGGAAAATATAATTAGAATTTTTTAGCAGGTTCATCGCGGCTTTACTTTTCGTAGAATACATTAGCGATGGATTGTTCAGTCCTTATGGTTTATATCACAAGATGAGGCAGGGTTACCATATGTAGGTATCGTAAAACACAGAGAACGAAAATATAATTCATGAAAAAATTAACTCACTTCCAACGAATATAATAATAGAAGGGTGAAAGTTAGAAAGTAACAAACATTAAGCTAGTGTAAACGAAGTAAAAATTGAAACCCTTAGCAACAAGATTTCACCCTGAACAATTAAAAGATGAAAACAGCGATATCGACGTACACAGAACATAAGAACTGCAATGTTCCAAAACACCGCTTTTTCGTTCCTGACTTTTTAAAATTTTAAGCATTCCATTGGGGGATTTTAATTCTTGATTTACGTTAGTTTGGCAGTGTAACATTTTTTTAGGACACTTTCACTGTATTTCCACAGCTAGTCAGCCTAAAATTCTGGGGTTTGTACCTAACAGTCATTCTTTAATGATAAACAACAAAGATACTGTACCGCGGCAAGGGTCGGTATTCATATTACCAAAACTGCGACTTGACTGCGCCTAACCTCTCAGCCTTGGCATTACGTAGCTAGGACTAGACGATTCAGTTATTCCCATTCAACTCCGCTATTATGTAATAGTTACCAGGCATGTGAAATATTAACAAAATGCGTCTGCCTGTGTATTCAAGGTATGTTGTGTGTTTGTTCAAAAAAGAACGTCAATGGAACTGTAGACGGTCGGGCAAATGCAGGCCTTAATTTTCTCTTTAATTTTTCAACTTCCCGATTTTGAGGCAAGTTATTGGTATGGGTTCAAAAATCGAAATCGGAAATTTCACCTGATCTCCACCTTTCAGAACCCTTTGAAACGTTTCCGACCATTTTGAGCGAGATGTTTGTCTGTGTTTTTTTTCTTTTTTTTTCCCTCCGTCCCTCTCATTTGTACGCCCCCGGTAGCGGCCGTGTAAGCATTCCTTCAGGGGGCGTACCGGACACCCACCCATGCGGCTCGGGCCGACTTTCGCCATTTTTAGGCCATCGTATTTCTAACCACAGGGTAAACCTCCAGAAACCCCTGTGCTACGATGGCCGGCGCCTATGATGGAACCCACCTCCCCCCCTGCGCCGGATTAGGTTCCCGTTCGGCCGGGCGGTCTCATTTTATGGGTACCGCCGATAGCACACACGGAAGTTCCTGCATCGGTCGGAATCCATGAGAAAATATTTTGAAAAAATATTCTCCGGCGGCCGCGCGCGAACCTAGGACCTTCGGAGTAGTAGGCAGATACTCTACCACTACGCCAAAGCCCCGACTGAGTTTTGTCTGTGTTTGTCTGTGTGTGTGTGTGTTTCGTATAACTCATTCGATAGCCTTCCGCCTAACTTAGACCTGATTAGATTTTGCACATAATCGACCTAGCGGTTTTTTAGTTATTCCCAAATTGAATTGTTCATATCGCTGCATCGGGAGAACGGTGAAAGATACGAAACAAATTAGTCAATGAAAGTTGTTCCACACGTAAAAATACACATTTCATGTTTTACGGCTTTTTTTATAACACCCATAGTTAATTCTTATTAACAAATTCAATTGTTTAGCTCGCTCTATAACAAGAACGGTTGGAGATACTAAACAAAGTGTCCAATGAAAGTCGTTCCATACGTAGAAATACACATTTGATATTTTATGACTTTCTTTGCTAACACTCATAGTTAATTGTTATTCACAAACTGAATGGTTCATATCGAGAAAGGTTACAATTTTTAAAAATCTTTTTTATATTTTAAGAATAATAAAATTTGACATATATGGTAATTTAGAAAAACATATGCGGGGGAACGATCGGGAAGTTATTGGTTCGACCCGTAGCGGGTCAGACCCACATCTTGTTTATTACTCTCATCTCTTTCTCATGGACGCTCAAATATATGAAATTATCAGATCAGGAGTGACGGCACTTCACCATCAGGTATGACATCTTCAACCTCCCTGTTATTGTTACGAATCGTTACTCCACCTTTACGGCCTTAATTCTATTGGAATGACTTGGGTAATTAATTGTCTGCGAGTCCTGGAGTTCACAGAACGACATACAACAATGATAGAACTCGCTCAAGTTGCCGAGTTGTAGATTTGAAGGAGTTTGTCACTCTTTGTTCCTCTCTCTCTCGCTCATTCTTTCTCATGATCGCCTCATAATATCTCCCTCCTCTCAAGAGCTGCGCGTGGAGAAATAAGAAGAAACTGAGAGGAGAAATTATGAAGAAACACAAGTGCAGAGTCACGCCTTGACCAACAGGGATGTCAAACAGATGTCTACCCATAGCTTTTTCTCTCTCTTTTCACTGAAGGTTCAGAAGTCTCAACACAAGGGCCCAATACACTTCGGTTGTTTGGCATTTATTTGGTTTTTGTCCAGATAACTGAATCCGCTCTGATAGTATCCAAATCGACATTGACAAAACCGCTTTAAACACGTTTGTATTTTTGGCTTCCATGGGTTTGTTACATTTTTATGGATTTACGAATAGCCTTGCCGAACACAACACCCTCTGTAGGCTATTCTAAACTGTAGTATTTGTGCTTCACACTAAATGAAATAAGAAGCAATATAAATAAATTTCCCGGTTTGGTATTTCAGCACAGCGTACTAAATCTATTCTTCTCCAATATACTCCGGTTAATCAGTGTGACCCCTATTAGTGTCATAATGAAAACTTGTAGATTTGAGAATTCTAAACTGATTCATTTATGAAGCAGAGAATTATGAATATTGGAGTGGCCGCATGATGAGCATGAGGACGAAACTTATCAGCGTTACTTCAGTGGAAGTGAGACACCAATAGGGGTGTAACCGCTCGAGAGTTAAATCTGTTATGATAATTATGGAATATAATCATTAGATGTTAAATATGCATTTCCGCTTACAGAACAAGTCCTATTCAATACTTTCTGTATCTCTCACCGTTTTTGCTGTAGAGCGTGATCTACAATTAAATTTGTTAATAACAATCTATATACTGCTCCAATTTGATATAAAGTCACCAATAGGGGTGTAACCGCTCGAGGGTTAAATCTGTTATGATAATTATGGAAAAAAATCATTAGATATTAAATATGCATTTCCGCTTACAGAACAAGTCCTATTCAATACTTTCTGTATCTCCCACCGTTTTTGCTGTAGAGCGTGATCTACAATTAAATTTGTTAATAACAATCTATATACTGCTCCAATTTGATATAAAGTCATTCATCCTCCGTTCTCCATTAGAAATACTGCGGTTTTGCCATGCTAATGACGACCGTGACGGCATTTGTTCACTTATTACAATAATGATCGTTCAAATGACCACACCTCCTTAATTATGCAAATTATGGAAAAAAGTTGTCCAACATGAAATGTGTATTTTGACGTGGAGAACAATTCTTGTTGTTATACTTATTCTTCTATCTCCGACGGTTTTCGGGATAGAGCGTCATGAACAATTGAAATAACATAAATATTGCATTAGTTTTATCCAAAATCTAATTCCCTCTAAGTTGCATGGAGGCATTTCGTTTGCGATGTCAATGACCTCGATCGTGCCCTTCGTTCGAGAGTAATCGTTTGCCAAAAATTTGGCTACACACACATATATACTCACTTTTGTTCAGATCTTCACGGGAAGCATTTGGGTATACTTAAAAGAGCAGTTCCGAATCAAAAAGAAATGAATGAGATGTGGGTCTGACTCTCTACGGCCGTCGACCCGGCTCGAACCAATAACGTCCCGATCGTTCCCCCGTATATGTTATATACAAAATTTCCGTTGAGATCTCAAATTAAGAACTTTCAAAGTAATATATGTTAAGTTACAGGATATATATGAAGTTTAGGGTCACTAATTGGGACTATTTTGCCGAGCTTCCACTCGATTGTGAAGAACACGGGGATGCATTCACCGCCGACAAATGAGACAGGTATTCGACACTTTATTTCGAATCTATAACCGTTATTCGGGATCTGAATAATTGAATTTGTTAACAACAATTAACTATCGGTGTTAGCAAAAAAACTTATAAAACGTCAAATAGATTTTTTTGTGTGTGGAACAACTTTCATTGAATAATTTGTTTCGTATCCTCAACAGTGCTCACGATGCAATTGAATTTGTTAATAACTAGAAAACCGCTGGGTTGATTATGTTCAAAATGAATCAGGTCTAAGTTTCGATAGGCGGAAACCTATCGAATGAGTATACGAAAACCCAAATCGGATAATTCGTGTAAGAGAAATCGTTCGACAATTATATTATATTTCGACAGTAATCATCATTATATTATATTTGATGTAACCTTCACATTACACATATTTTCAAGTGCCGATGCACGAGAAACGATAGTCGAATGAACAAGTTAACAAAGTGTAGCTTTAAGGGGAGTCAGTTAGTTCAATCGAGTTGCACGGGCCCAAAACACGCAATGGAATGGCATAAAAGCAATTGAGCGGGAATGAAACTCAAATTTCAGCAAATTCCAATTGCATACGAGGCACTATTCCCATAATATCTAGCCTTCACGTTAGCACATAAAGAAGCTTCCAGACTGATGAATAAGCACATACTGTCACTGTCCGCATAATATAATTATCTCAGTTCGCCTTGTCCCTTCATTTCACTGAACAGTAATCTTGAGATTATACATACTAAAAATCTACAAAAAAACAATGTTCGTTTTGCGATGAAAACTATGACTTCCTCTTATGACATTCTCTTTACTTAAATCTCCTTTGACAATGGAGGGAATTGAACACAAAAAATTGAATTGTGGTATAAATGGAGTGAAACTAGAGAACCTATTAATGAAACAAGAATCACCGAAAAATATAAGTCCTTTCACATATTCAGGATTTAGCTGAACCGCTCATTAACCCCTGGAACGCGCGCATATTCATTTCACGCTTCCGTTTCCGCTGCGTGGAATAAACTTGGTTGCACAATGTGTGCAAATATCACAAATGAAAAAAGATGAGGGCCGGAGGGATTGGTGGAGGTGGTACAAGTCCTCTATTTTGTCGTCATCATTCGTTTGATGAAATGACGTGATATACGCATACAACCAGAAATGTTTTGTATTGCCGTTAATATAACTGAATAAGTATCCAGAATTCGGCATTAAATAAGTGCTATTGCAATAAACTGTCCAATTCCGATATTTTATAATTCCGTCAATAAAACGCCTCTTCTTAACGACTCACAGTGTCCCACCCAACCCATTAGTTCATCCCAAAGTGATTCCAGGAATTATGAAACGTGAATATATGATGAATGCGGGATTCTTCATTTTCGAGGAGATTATAATAACGTTTCCTGTCGGGAACTCATAAAATCACATAATAGGATAGATAAATGAACCATGATCTATTCCCATTATCAGATCAATTCATCATGTTAATTTATATATCGCTATAAGGTAGTTATCGACGAATGACACCACTATTCTCGTGTCACGTTGAAAAAAATAATGAAATAAATCATGAGCATTATATATATTTATTATACTATAGCTGATCATACACAATTCCTAGCGAATTCTTCCAACCGGGTCTATAAATTTATTTAATTACCATCGGTACCGCATTAACTTGTTAATTGAGCGTCAGATGGCGTTTATTGTATCCGGACTGACATGCTTTGTATTGGGCCATGGGTTACCCCCTCGCTTTCCTACTTTCCACTTCTTCAACAATATCCTCGTGAACACATACCCTATTTTGGGCGGGAGTTCACGGGCTGAATGAATTGCTGGGTTTCACAATATGAACCCCATGAGCCCCTTCTAGCTGTCTTTTCTGGTTTTTGATGAGGGGAATGAGAGAAGCAGAGAAATCCAACGTAGAATCGGATCGTGCGCTCTTAATCGTATGCACAAATTAGAACAATGGATTTCAATAGCATCATTTGTTCGACCCTCATTACTGATCTACAGTGTAAATGGATTGAATGACACTTCTATGAGGGTCTTACGTCATCCGTGCCCGTCTCAGTTCGTGCATAAGGACCAGGACCCATAATTCTTCATTGTTAGGGAATCTTACACACACTCTTCGTCTCTCTCATTGATCTTCCTCTATTGGCTTATCCTCTTCTCCAATAGCTGTAAATTAGTTCAACTATCAGTCTCTAGATAGTGCCAATGACATTGTCAAGAGTATCAAAGCCATTAGTAAAAAAATGGACTTGAATTGTACTGCAACTCTAGCTTTAAGCATAGCTAAAAAAGAACTATCTGCCATATATGATGATTTATCAGAGAGAGCATACGCGCTAAATAAATCAAAGCTCCCAAGTTGTGTCAACAGAGAAATTCAAAGATTCTATTCAAGCAGAAGTATTTAATTGAATCAATATGTTGCCTCGATACAGAAAGGTATTAGAGAGAATACTAACCTGCCAACTTATAAATTATCTCGACAGAACTGATGTTATTAATAAACGGGACGTGAGTGCAACCCTCTACGGGTCGCATCAATAATTTCCCGATAGCCTGTGTGTGAGTGTGTGTTTTTTTTTTTTTTTTTTTTTCACTCTTTCTCTATTCGTATTCACCCACGTCCCCGCTGGTAAGCATTACTACATGGGCAATACTACGGATCAGAGTACCCACCCATTGCGGCTGGGGCCGACTTCGCCATTTCAGCTCATCGTATTTCTAATCACAGGGTAAACCTCCAGAAACCCCTGTGATACGATGGCGGGCGTCTACGATGGAACCCTCCCTCCCCCCCCGCGCGACGGGTCGCGTTCGGTCCCGGCTCACGGTCTCACTTCATGGATACCGCCGATAGCACACACGGAATGTTCCTGCCATCGGTCGGAGTCCGTGAGAAAATATTTTTCAGAAAAAATATTTTGCAGTGAGCGGGAATCGAACGCGGGACCTTTAGAATAGTAGGCAGACACTCTACCGACTACGCCAAAGCCCCGTCACGCCAAAGCCCCGTCGCGCCAAAGCCCCGTCACGCCAAAGCCCCGTCGTGTGAGTGTGTGTGCGCGCGCGCGTGTGTATGTATGTGTTTTTGTTTTTTTTTTTTCGTCCCTCTCATTTGTACGCCCCGGGTAGTGGCCGTTAAGCATTCCTTCAGGGGGCGTACCGGACACCCACCCATACGGCTGGGGCCGACTTTCGCCATCTTAGGCTATCAAATTTCTAAACACAAAGTAAACCTCCGGAAACCCCTGTGCTACGACGGCCGGCGCCTATGATGGAGCCCACCCTTCCCCCCCCCCCTGCGTCGGGTTAGGTTCCTGCTCGGCCGGGCGGTCTCATTTTATGGGTATCGCCGATAGCACACACAGAACGTTCCTGTATCGGTCGGAATCCATGAGAAAATATTTTTGAAAAATATTCTCCGGCGGCCGGGTGCGAACCTCGTGTGTGTGTGTGTGTGCGTATGGGCGTCCGTAGCCTTTTTTTAGCAAACAGTTCCTCTTAAACTGCTAGACCGACTCAACTTTTTGTTTTTAATCAACGCGTCTCCTGAGTCTCCAGGTCTGAAAGGAGTGTTTTTGAAATTGTACCATCCGTTCAATTGTTATTAACAATTTTAGTTGTTTATAATGCTCGTGTCTCGCGAACGGTGACAGATACGAGAAAGAGCATCTAACAAAAGTTGTTCCTCTCGTAAAACTACATATTTTATATTTTATTTTTTTGGGTCGGCATCATATTTTACGAAATATCGGTAAAAAATCATAATAATCGATGAATTTGCGTAACTCATATATGACTTGAATTCATATGTGCATCGTCACACACACACACACACACACGAGGTTCGCACCCGGCCGCCGGAGAATATTTTTCAAAAATATTTTCTCATGGATTCCGACCGATGCAGGAACTTCCGTGTGTGCATCGGCGGTACCCATAAAATGAGACCGCCCGGCCGAGCGGGAACCTAACCCGACGCAGGGGGGGGAGGTGGGTTCCATCATAGGCGCCGGCCATCGTAGCACACGGGTTTCTGGAGGTTCACCCTGTGTTTAGAAATACGATGGCCTAAAAATGGCGAAAGTCGGCCCCAGCCGCATGGGTGGGTGTCCGGTACGCCCCCTGAAGGAATGCTTACACGGCCGCTACCGGGGGCGTACAAATGAGAGGGACGGAGGAAAAAAAAACATACACACACACATACAGAACCCTTATCAAAAACGTGTCAGGATGATGTGAAACGTCGAGAAAAGTGAAAATTTCATGATTCTGACACTTTTCATTTTCGGGGTAATTACAATAACTTCCCTAGATCGGGAAGTTAAAAAGAGATAATAATAATAATAATAATAAATGCAAGCGAAGATACGCAGGCGGGGCGACGTAATCGGCCCTCAATCAGGTAACCCAACTTTTCCTACGAGGAAGGGAGCCGTCAAGAGGAGCAGGATATGGTGAGAAGGATGTAATGACAAGGGGGAGAGAGACCACATATCTATGGAGAACAAGCCGAGGGATTAGGACAGAGAAGAGTACCAGGAAGGGGAAGCAGGACTGAAGAGCGGGACAGGGCAGAGAGAGAGAGAGAGAGATGCGTTGAAGACCGGATCGTTAGCAAATTTTCATTCACTTCTTCGAGGAGGTTCGGAATGCACCTTCTTTTACTCAGTAAACCGTTCTCTGAGGGGGCCGGTGGGGAACAGATTGATTGATTGATGGAGGGAGAGAGAGGGAGAGAGAGAGAGAGAGAGAGAGAGAGAGAGAGAGAGAGAGAGAGAGAGAGAGAGTGAGAAGGGGGGGGGGGTGGAAAAAGAGAAGGAAAGATATAAGAAGAGTGTAGATTTCTTTTAGAATTGGTAACCAGTGTAAAAAACATCCGTAAATGTTGACTTCTTAGCCCTTAGTCCGAGGACTGAACAAATGATATTTCAACATGCAACATCTCAATCAAGGTTATTTTTACTTGTTAAATTCACTTGACTAGTATTATCCATCAATTTCTGAATCTTATCCATTTTTTTTTCTCAACTTCATCATATGGAAAAACTGAAATATGTGCATGAAATTTTTATGTATGAGGCCCCAGATTGTGCTACTTACGCATCCTCTAAATGTTTGCATCCAGTTTGGTCCGTGGGGCGAAAATAGTGCTCTTGGAATGTAAGTCATCATTTATATCCCAAGGGTATAAAAAGTAGGACCTCAAATGCACCTATATATGAGGTGGCCCTTCGAACATATACTCCGCGTTCAGAATGTACAATAGTGTGATCTCATGTTCAGCGCACTAAGTGGCCGTATTCGTAACATGAATCAACTAACATTACAGCAATACAAACTGCCATACCGTGTCTACCAGTGAGATTTCGGTGCGGAAACCAGAATAATTTGGAAAAAACGACAAAAAGGTACATGACAGTAGGAAACGTGTACGCAGCGTAGATTCACTAGGTAATCCAATTAACAGATTCATCACAATCATGAAGTACTGCTTCACAAGAAAAGCATGGCAATCGCTCCTCTATCTTTGTAGATTATTAACAAAAAATCGAGTCATGGTAAAGAAGGCCTGTCATAGGCTGTCGCGGGCAGAGGTACTTTCGTGACGCCACAACTGTTCTCAGGTGGTTTGGAAAACAGTCGCTTTGATAATCAAAAGAAAGTAAAACCCAAAAATGTTTACTAGTACGTTTCTTCATCGTACACTATATATTGTGCCCAAATGAAAGCAGGTAATTTCCTGAACGATTCCCCACAGTTTTCCGTCCGAGATCGTGGACTTGGAAATGTCACATATGTGAAGTGGAGAATTTTTCCGACTTTTTTTGTACAGAAAATTAGTTTGTAAATCATAGAAAAGGATTTCACACTCTGCCCCCAGTGTCCGCCTGGCTTAATGCTCGATTCGGAAAAATCGAATTTTCCGAGAAAACTATAGATGCAGAAAAATTTTGGTTTGCACAGAAACGAACAGGTAGTTTGGGACTAAATTAGGTCCCAATCCGAGTAGTTGGCCCGCCCAAGTTGACGGAGCTGCCTAGGTGAGAACATTTTTATGAGTACTCACCATTTACTTAGGGATGCATTCTCAAGTCCACCCACTCGCACTGTAACTAAAAGCACGATTCTGTGTTGCCAGTCAGGATCTTGGAATGATCCATTATAATTCGGGAGTACTAAGTTACAATTCTGAAAGTCGTACATTGTGATTCTAAAAACCGTAAATTGAATTTAGGGAAGATTAATTTACGGTTTTCAAAAGCGTAATTTATTATTTCGTAATTTGCCATTTCTGCTTTTAAAATCATGAATTATATGTCGATTTTTTCGGGTGTACTTAAAGAGTTTCAACTTTGTCTTAAACTGAGTCTCACCAAAGCAGAGTGCAGAAAGGAGTTTAGTGAAAATCGGTAGGCTTACGGCTTGCTTATTAACAATTCAAATGATCTATAATGATCCCGTGTAGACGGTGTAGAACATAGGTGAAAACTGTCGTAAAAATATTATTCCTGACTCCGAAATGGATATTTCAGGTCATATAACTTTTATCATTTTATTGTTTCCTGAATTGCCTTTTTAATTGCCATTATCAACATAGCCACACCAGGCTCCGATATTATTCAGACTTACAATACACCGAGGGAAAAATATACTTCGGCCCAGTATTACCATGTTTCAGAGAAATAGATATTTATAAAAAAATGAATTTTATTGTTTTAGTGAAACCCAAGTGATATTAATTAACTACCAATGATGTTAATCATAGAACTCTACGTGATACTTATGAGACAGAGGATCTTAGGTGAATTTGTACAGTAATAATTAAGAATCCCGAATTAATTAATTTTTTATTTGCAAATTAATAAAAATTAATAAAAATAATGTTCAACCCAGGTCAGTTGTCATATAATTGTTTGGAGTTAAGCGATTCACATGATTACATTTAATTGTAATTGTCAGAGATTAAATGTAACGACGAAATTTCATTTTTTAGGAATGCCTATTACTCTGAAAAATGAAATTGTTGGGCCGAAGTATATTTTTCCCTCAGTGCGTTCTTCCTTTTAGTGTTTGTGCTTCATTCTAAATAAAATAAGAAGCAATATAAATGAATTAGTAGTGGTGTGAGCATGTGTGTGCTCCATTCGGGGTAACGATGAACTTGCCGATTTGGTATTTCAGCACAGCGTACTAAATGTATTTTTCTCCAATGTACCCCGCTTAATCAGTGTGACCCCTATTAGTGTCATAATGAAAACTTGCAGATTTCAGAATTCTAAACTGACTCATTTATGAAGCAGATAATTATGAATATTTGAGCATACGCATGGTGAGAATGAGGATAACTTGTGCAGTTACTTCAGTGGGATTGAGATGCCAATAAGGATGCGGCCGCAATAAAAACGATACCTTCAATATTGTACCCTGTGGAACAGTATAAACGATTCCAATTGTTAGTGACATTGCATATACTTACGAATACTTACTTATTACGAATACATCCAAATCATAATCCGCTGAATTTTGCACGCAAATGTTTTGATTGAGACCTTACGTAAGTATGCCTAGCAGGAACAACCAGCAGAATCGAAATTTGAAAATTGCATAATATGCAGCTAATTTTGAGCTAATTTTATATGCGTCATTTGATTTTTTTGCTGTAGTGGTTCGTGAGGAAAACGCGTCAATGTTAGCTTATGTGTAACCTAACCGGAAATTTATAAAATAATTTTTAGCTCATTTAGAGTTACTTTTGTATGCCTCATTTAATTTTCCTGCTACAGACGTTAGCAGTCATAAGCTTGCCGGGATATGTAAAAAAAATTTGTAACCATTGTTACATCCTGGAAAATTTCGAGCTCATCTAAATCCCATATACGCAATTTACTAATTACCTCCTTCCCATTGTTTATAGCAGGTACACCAATTTTTTTACCAGTAATGATGAAGAAAATTATTAACAACAATTGAAAAAATAGGTCGCTGCTAGCTTTCTTGAGGAGTTAGCAGTAATATCTAAGTAAAAATTAACAGAATACATTCTTTCTTGTCCCATCTTTTAGAGCTCATCTAGAGCTAATCTTCGAGCGACAACCGAAATTTCGAGTTTATTTTTAACAATTAAAAAATTGGGTTACTGCTAGGTTTTTTGAACAATGAGCAGTAAAATGTGAGAAAAAATGAACAGAATACATTTTTTCTTCTCACATCTTTTAGAGCTCATTTAGAGCTAAGTTTAGAGCGACAACCAAAATTTTGCGTTTATTTTTAACCATTCAAAAATTGGGTTACTGCTAGGTTTTTTGAACAATTAGCAGTAACATATGGGAAAAAATGAACAGAATCCATTTTTTCTTGTCACATCTTTTAGGGCTCATTGAGAGCTAATTTTTGAGCGACAACCAAAAGTTTGAGTTCATTTTTATCAATTAAAAAATGGAATTACTGCTAGCTTTTTTGAAGAGTTAGCAACAACATCTAAGAAAAAGTTAACGTAATACATGTTTTGTAATCCCATCTTTTAGAGATCATTTAGAGCTAATTTTTGAGCGACACCCAAAATTTTGAGTTTATTTTTAACGATTAAAAAATGTAGTCCCTGCTAGCTTTTTTGAAGAGTTGGCGACAACATCTAAGAAAAAATGAACGTAATACATGTTTTGTTCTCCCATCTTTTGGAGCTCATTTATAGCTAATTTTTGAGCGAAGAAACAAATTTTGAGTTTTTTTACAATTAAAAAATTGAGTTACTGCTAGGTTTTTTTAAAGAGTTAGCAGTAACATGTGAGAAAAAATGAATAGGAAACATTTTTTCTTATCACATCTTTTAGAGCTCATTTAGAGCTAAGTTTTGAGCGACAACCAAAATTTTGAATTTATTTTTAACCATCAAAAAATTTAGTTACTGCTAGCTTTTGTGAAGAATTAGCAATAACATCTAAGAAAAAATGAACGTAATGCATGTTTTGTTCTCCCATCTTTTGGAGCTCATTTACAGCTAATTTTTGAGCGAAGCAACAAATTGTTTTGAACAATCAACAAATTGAGTAAGTCATTCAACTTTTCTGGAAAGTCAGCATTTAAGAAAAAAAAGAACATAATATATTTCTCCTCGTTACATCTTGATAAATAAAGAAAATTTACTCTAGTTAATAATGAAAATTAACTCTAAAAGAAGTGATGAGAATTTGGTCAGCAGTAATTCAATTGTTTAATAATTCGGAAGGGACTAAAATTTTTTGTTCCGGCTCCGAAAATGAGATATTAGCTGTGACGAAAAAAAATATATTATGTTTCTCCATGTTACTGCTGACTTGTCAGAAAAGTTAACTCACTAACTTAATTTTCAAATCATGAACTCAATTTTCTGATTGTTGAAAATAAACTAGGAATTTCTGTCGTTCTTCAAAAATCAGCTCTAAATATGCTCTAAAAGATGGGACAAGACAAAATGTATTCTGTTCATTTTTTCTCACATGTTTACTGCTAACTGTTCAAAAAACCTAGTAATACCAATTTTTTAATTGTTAAAAATAAACTCACAATTTTGGTTGTCGCTCGAAGATTACCTCTAGATGAGCTCTAAAAGATGGGACAAGAAATAATGTATTCTGTTAATTTTCACTTAGTTATTACGGTTAACTCCTCAAAAAAGCTAGCAGGAACTTAATTTTTCAATTGTCGTTAATAATTTTCTTCATCATTGCTGGTAAAAAAATTGGTGTATCTGCTATAAACGATGGGAAGGAGGTAGTTAGTAAATTGGCTATATGGGATTTAGATGAGCTCGAAATTTTCCAGGATGTGACAATCGTTACAAAATTTTTTTATATATCCCGGCGAGCTTATGACTGCTAACGACTGCAGCAGGAAAATTAAATGAGTCATATAAAAGTAACTCTAAATGAGCTAAAAATTATTTTATAAATTTGCGGCTAGGTTCCAGATAAGCTAGCATTGACGCGTTTTCCTCACGAACGACTATAGCAAAAAAAATTAAATGACGCATATAAAATTAGCTTGAAATCAGCTGCATAGTATGCAATTTTGAAATTTCGGTTTTCAAAATTATTTTATAGATTTCCGGCTAGCTTACAGATAAGCTAGCATTGGGGCGATTTTCCCACGAACGGCTACAGTAAAAAAATTAAATGACGTGTATAAAATTAGCTGCATATTATGCAATTTTTAAATTTCGATTATGCTGGTTTTTCCTGTTAGGTATACATACATTGAGACCTCCATGATAGCGCTGGGTTCCTTCGTTCACTTATTACATACATAATTGTTAAGACGGATATACCTACTTAATTATGCGAATTATCGAAAAGCGCGGTTCTACATAAACTACGTATTTTTAGATGGGGAACAACTTTTATTGTATAAATTTTGCGCTAACTCTGATAATTGATGCAGTAGACCATTATAAACAATCGGAATTGTTAATAACCATATGTACTGGACCAATTCCATGCAAAATCTAATCACCTCTAAGTTACGTGAAGACGCTTCGGTTGAATTATTCAGAACTTCGATCGCATAATTCAGTCGCGAGAAATCGTGAGCAGAAAAATTTTACCACATACATACCTAGCTACACACACACACATACACATAAGCTACTGCTTATAGCATTTTTCCATGAAACTACTAATTCATAATTCAGTTTTTAAGAAACATTGTATATTAAGCAGGTGTTGAGTTACTCCCAGCTTCCAGTCCAGCCGCGTTCAAACCTTTACATAGGGACTCTTCTACATGTTACTCCAGACTTGATTAACAGACAGTGATTAATGTGAATTTACGTTGAATATAGTGCTTCAGTTCTAATCCATTACTAGATATGGTGCGTATGCAGGCTAACTTCACAATACTCATATAATGTTGCTTAAAATCGAGTGGAAAGTGAGAATGCTATTGTGCTATTAATCATCATTTTTAGTATATAAAAAGCGCGATTCGTTGGAATTCGAATCCATGAATGGACTGTGTGCAACGGCAGGTGGTACACATCAAATAGTCAACGTGAATATATTTATAAATATATTCGTTTAGCGCTAAAAGAAAATTCATTCGGTAAACAGGGGTACATGCATTGTCCGAAATGTTGACAGCCAGAGGAGGAAACTTTGTAGAATTCATACAGATTCATACAGAATTCATACAGATAACTGTACCCCGGGCCGAGAACGCAGAACTATTAAATTTGATTCATATTCCGAAGAAATATGGATATCCTTCAACTTCATGATCTCTCATATATTTAGTCTCATGCAGCCTTTATAGTAAACCAAGATGGGAAAATGGTGGGCCTGGGTGTTTTGAGTGAAATAATTAAAACGTCCGAGAGTCGGGGAGCCAAAAGACCTATGCCAGCATCTATGGCTTATAACGGATTAGATAGCTGGCAACGTGAGACACCGGAAAACGACAAAAGAGGTAAGTCCACAAAGGGAAGGTTGCGAAATAAAATGGAAAGAGTTTGTCGATTTGATAAGCGAACGAAGAAAAATACGAACTTGATCAAAGTGGAATAAGTATTGCCAGGCCATGTGAGTAATTATCCTGGACGTTTGCGATCATTCGTTTACCCACTATTCTCTTTCAGTTATCTGTGTGGCCTTTTCCTCTTTCTTTCATTGTCTATAATTCCATCGCCCCTAACCCTGCGATTCGTCTCTCAATGCTGTTTGTGGGTGCAAGTGCATTCCCTGGCCAATCATTTGTTCATCCCTTCAACCCTCAAAACGGAAGCCTTTTTCTAACACAGATATGCAGCCTCAAAATAGCCAGAGTTGGCAGTTACATGAATCCATAGCATCGATATTAAAATCGGTGTTCACATATATGTGAAATGATGTTTCAAATTTTGTTGAGGATACCAAGATGCCTTTGATATTATCTGGATAGTGCAAGAGCTGGTCCACTGAGAGACAACTTAGTAAATCAGAGGGCCCTAATTACCTAAGTAAAGGACTTATAAGTCTTCTGCTTTTTGAGCATTTTATCTTTACTGCATGCTGCCTAACTGAACTCACGCTCATGTATTTCCGGATCTAGAGAAATTAATGGAATCACGCTGCAACTCAATTTCGCTTCTCCTGCCGTTCACATCATCCTAACAAATCTTTGCTGTCTGTCTGCGCCCGCGTGTGTGTGGGCTGAAGTTGGGTGGGTCTAAGACTGTACATTATGACAGAGTATATATGACGTGTCACTAGTTCAGCAATAGAAAATTCTAATTAATTCTGCGAATTGCTGAGCATTACACTAAAATTGTCTGTGGAATGCAACCAAAACGTGACTCATCTACCTACGCCACAAATAAACAGTTCACCCCCAAAAGTTCCAAAAACGAGTACCAAAAACAGTTTACAACTGAATGATCCTACCCTCACTGTGAACGAATAACACCCGTAACTTTGAGTTACAGAGGAAAAAGTCGTGAGCTTCTAACGACTAAAATAAGTCCAGAGCCGTCTCTAAGAACCATGCAGTTGATGCCTCGATAACAACAAACAAACAAAAACAGAAATGGAATTTTCCCATTTCGTCGTGTAAATTTTATGAACCGTTCCTTGAAGTTTCGTAAACACTGTCGAGATATTATTTTTACTTGTTCCGTAATTTTTACTGAATTTTTCTCTCCGTGTAGTTCGTTTTTTTCGCTCGAAATTCGATTGATCTCTGCTGTTTCCCCACCAATTCACCAGAATTTGCTGTCTGATCTGCTGCTGGAACACACTCAGGTTTGGGGATATCTCTATCCTATTTAGATTATTAATAGCAATGGAACGCATGATATCAAAATATATTGGAAAAAAGGATGAAAATCACAAATCGGGATCTCCCTTCTGTGCCGCAGTAGGGCACATCCTTGCTCTGTACACTAGCATTAGTTGCAATCAACCCATAAACGAATCATTTTGTAAAAATTCATTAATTTTCAACTATTTGGGGAGGAAATCAGATTTCGAAACCAAAAAGCACTACATTTTTTGTAAAATTACTGATCAACGAAATAATTGGTACGCCATGAAAATCTTATGATTCGAACATTCACATTTATATCGGCAAATTATTGGTTTGATTCCGTTGAGGGTCACACCCGTCTCATCCCGTCTATTGGCAAACTTTTTTCATGCTATTCTTTCTCACATTCTTTCTATTCCTCATTTCCTCTCAATATTCCATTTTTGTACACTTTTCTTCAATAAATCCGATCTATACCATGAATGAATTGTGATTGTGGAGTGTGAGTTCTGCATCTCGTAATAAACAAATAATTTTACGTACAGCGTTATGATTGCCTTCATACCTGACTTTGTTGATACCCAGCTGACTTCACAATTATTGCAATTTCTTACGAAATATAAATTCCAATATATGAAGCAAGTTTTGGAGAACCTAGACAGGCGGTAAAGTGATGGGTGCTTTGAGGGATGGATGTCTAATGATTGCCGCAGCCCCATGGCCGTATATTCCAAGAGTCTGCGACGTTTTTCAGGTAGTAAGTTGATAAGACCTAAAAACGTCGTTAAAGACATGTTTATAAACCTCTCATTCCATTCCGGCTAGTCTGGCAATTCACATCCTTCGTGTGAAAGGGTTGCGGAGCGTCTACGGAAGGGGTAATTGCCAATTGTTTAGATAATAGTATGATACCTATTCTTTGCTCGACGTCATGGATTACGTCCGTACATGTAAGAAACCACATTCACAAACTATTTTCATATTGCTTACATATCCCCCTACGCCATGTTAATTGATTAAATTATTCACTTTTGGAAGTATGAGTGTGAGGTACTATCTGGCACCTATTGCTATATCGAATACTCCTGCAAATAGCCAGACAAAAATGTTGTTGCTAACAGTCAAGGGAAATTATCAAAAAGCCGCAATTGTACTAACACATTACACAGTCTTTCGACCAAATAGGAGTAAGGACCCTGAAGAGAGGGTCGAGGGACCTTTAGAATATTAGCCAGACAAAAATGTTGTTGCTAACAGTCAAGAGAAATTATCAGAAAGCCGCCAAAGTACTAATACATCACACAGTCTTTCGACCAAATAGGAGTAAGGACCCTGAGGAGAGGGTAAAGGTACCTTTAGAATATTGGCTTATAATCGTCAGCTTGACATAAATCGAGAGCCAATACCGAGGAAGGAGATTTGAGTTGGTTGGCGTGGTTCGAAGGGACTCGTACTAGGTTATCATCAATCCCTTCTTCGGGCCTTTGATAACTAATTCATGTTTTACATCTCTCCCCTATTGGTTTCTCTCACTCTCCTCAGCTGCTCCCTTTTTTATTGCATCAATCAGCAATCTATAGTTCTACTTAGTACCAAGGATGAAGAGTCGGGCAAGAGACGCAGAAGAAAAACAGAGGACAATCGAATACGAAGAACAGAGATGAACTCCTTTATAAGAAGCATGTCTCGAATCCTTTATGCCTTTCATGCCCGAAAGATATCGCTCAAAGACTTGTGAGTGTGAAGCATCACTAGTGCCATAGGATATATGAAAATGGCATAGGCGACCCCTTTTCTCTACGCCGTTAGTACTTTGAGGCATTCCTTATTTTGATTTCAGCGTTCGGAGACTACCGAAGAGTGAAATGAATTTCATAATATTCGAGGGGATTTAACTATATGCGAGGTTTAACGAGAGTCATTAACTACAAATTGAATCCGAAGTTTCTATGGTAATTGTACATACTCACGTGATTCTAAAATTCATTTTCCTGCCCAAGCACACCCTTATTCATCGCCAGCTGTTAGTTCAATGAACTCAAAATCAATCATTATTCTCGCATTAATCTATCGTATCAAAACTTTTTCGGCGACAATAGTATCTAATTCTAATAACATCTACCATTGGGTTTCACTATTTGGTGTGATACACTACACTCTTCGTTCAAACTTCACAAGCAGCAGTAAATTGACCAAATCCATTGTAGAGGTTTACCACACCGTAATATCATCAATATTGTAATATTTTTATCAAACTCATCATTAAAATTTGTGATTTTGTAACGTCTTTTTGAATCTTTGAGATAAAGTGTCGCAGATGGCTGCGAGGGTTTGTGCATGTAGAAACACTGATGCGTGTACCTCAATTTCCTATTTGATTTTTTTTCTACTCTCGCACAGAATAGCATTTGAACGCTGTCTATTAAAAGATATTACCCCCCTTTTCAGCTGACATAATGAGAAACATTCACCATTTTTGAACGCTTTTTTTTTAGCGTGTGTGCCGGATATATCGGTCGTCAAATCCTACACCCTAAAATTTTGTGACTTCCCGAAGGTGCAGAGACTTGAAATTTGGCCTATAATTATGATTCCCGTGACAATCCATGTTGCCAAAGGAATTTCCAAAATCGCTGGTGGGGGAAGGTCAAAACGGGTGAATGCGTTTCTTAAAAAATTGTTTTTTAAAACAAGCTAAAATTATTAAATTTTTCCAATGAACATGCTTCGCATACATCTTCCGAAATTGTCCTACGTTTGCTCTTCCACAATATTCAAAATTGATGGAAATTGGAATACATTATCTATGATGGTTTCACTGTTGGAATTACTTTTGATGCGACCTTGTCCTTCATTTCAGTATAGTTTGAACAATGATGATTAATTACAATAGCTCGTTGATTGCAATATCAGAAGTCAATTGACCTACACGGTCGAAGCATTACAAAGATGATTGACTCTTGGAATTGAGGAGCATTGGAATTTATTCTAGCGTGGTGAATGGAAATGCCAAAACGGTAATTTGATTGAATATTAGTTTCAGCATGAGTTCGAATTGCTGCTGGTGATGCGACGAAAATCCTAGTAGACTCGTCGATTCATGTAAATTGTGACAATACCCTTCATTTTTACTTTTTTGTAGGAATATATGCATCCAACTACAGCTTTGCAACCACCTCGGGCACGCTGACAGACCGTATCACGCATCGAGTCTCTCCATTGTGTATTGATGGGTCGAAGTGCGTTATTAACTTCCCGATCTTAGGGAAGTTATTGTTATGGATCGGAAAATCGAAATTGGAAATTTCCCTTGAGCTCCACGTTTCATGACCCCTAGAAACGCTTCCAACTATTTTGATCGAGATGTTTGTTTGTGTGTGTGTGTGTGTGTGTGAGTGTGTGTGTGTGTGTTTTTTCTCCGTCCCTCTCATTTGTACGCCCCGGGTAGCGGCCGTTAAGCATTCCTTCAGGGGGCGGACCGGAAACCCACCCATGCAGCTGGGGCCGACTTTCGCCATTTTAGGCCATCGTATTTCTAAACACAGAGTAAACCTCCAGAAACCCCTGTGCTACGATGGCCGGCGCCTATGATGGAAGCCACCCTCCCCCCCTGCGTCGGGTTAGGTTCCCGCTCGTCCGGGCGGTGTCATTTTATGGGTACCGCCGATAGCACACACGGAACGTTCCTGCATCCGTCGGAATCCATGAGAAAATATTTTTGAACTGGTGGTGTGCAAATGTATGTGCCCCATACGGGGCACAAACAAAACTTCCCGCTTTGGTATTTCAGTACAGCATAAACGCACAATCATTGTGATGACCAAACTTAACAGTGATATCAATAATTGAAATGGCGACTAATAATTACTGCACACGATCACTTTAATTTGATTTCTAAGCCCAGAAAACTACTCAAGGAGAATTCATTCGCCTGGTTACCCCATCTACCTCTGTACTCACTTCGTTATCCCGCTCTTCGACATTTTTCCCTCAATTGTCAACATATTCACTCGCCAAGTACCTATATTCTAGTTTAACTCGCGACATGTTCTAACCTATATTGACAAGAGTCATATTGAATGTGCAGTTTTGTGTAAGGAACAGTCTGGGTGACATGAATTGTGTCCATCTTTCAAATTGCTCAGACGACTTTACCTCCTTAATTATGCAAATTATGGAAAAAAGTGATTATACATAAAAGTGTATTTTCATGTAAGGAATAATTCTCTTGTATGAAGTTTCCCGATACCTTCAATATTTTTCCGGGTGGAACAGTATAAACAATTACAATTGTTAATAACATTGCATATACTGCGCGAATCCCATCCAAAGTGTAATACGCTCGATTTCGCATGGAAACACTTGCATTGGGGCCGTTATGACTGCGCTGAGTTCATTCGGTCACTCATTACATACATAATTCTTGAGATGGTCATACCTCCTTAATGATGCAAAACATCGAAAAAAGTGATTCCGCATAAAATACGTATTTTTAAATGGGGAACAACTTTTCGAATATAAGTTTTATGCTATCTGTAATAGTTTATACAATAGAGTATTATGAACAATTGAAATTATATGAACACACACACAGACATCGTTTCGATATTTGTTGGGCATCATTTTCGTATACTTAAAACCCCAGTCACAGAATGAAAGGAAAAATATCGATTTCGGGGTCATTACAATAACTTCCCGAAAATCGGGAAGTTAAAAATATTCTCCGGCGGCCGGGCACGAACCTAGGATCTTTGCAGTAGTAGGCAGATACTCTACCACTACGCCGAAGCCCTTGACTTGACTTGAAAATTGTTTATTAACATTTGTCATATATACATACTATATACAGTATTAATATCGTAAGTGCTACGTTCTAGATCACCAGCCGTTGACTTTATATCTAATTTGATCAAAGTTTAACCTAATTTTTTCATGATTACCGATATTTGTGATTTTTTTACATGATGATTCGATATAAGGAAAAATGACTTCTAAAAAACCTTATAAGTAATGGGTGCATGAGGGGAGGGGGAAAGCGGGATATACGGTAAGGTGGGACAAACAGGTGGTCAGCGGGACCAATTGGACTTCTTGTCAATATTGATGTTTTGCAGCTGGGGATTAGGATGGGACTGTAGCCCACATTTAAATGTGTCATTGATTCTATCGATGAATTCACCTATGGCCTGGTTGCCATGCCGAGCGTATCGTGTATTTCCACGATAGTGGTTCTTCTTTCAAAATTATTATTGTTATTATTATTATAATTGATTATTTCTTCGTTCCTAGAGAATCATTATTTTTCTGACCAAAAAAAATTAAGTATCTCACCTCTCATGCAGTCATGAGTATTTGTTGCGCTGAAATTTTTTTCCCCACTCCTTGAACAATATGACCAGTGCCACTATATTAAAGTTGTATGATTTTTTTTTAACAAAGCCGAAATGCTCCCTCTTACATGTATGTCACAATCACTCGACTATCCCGTCACTCCTTTCCTGAATATTATCTGAAAAACATAAAAAACGAATAAGTCATAATTTGTCAATTATCAACTATTCTCATTGAAGACTACAATTAATCACCAGAGTAGCTCGGACAGGAATTACCAGATAGGACCTTTTTCCGTCTGCATTATATTCGCCCAGAAACTCGACCACTTGATATCGATATTTTTCTTCGTTGAATCATCAGTCATGATCGGCTGTAAGATGAAAAAAGAAACGTCGAGTTATTTGTGGTGATTTTTTAGGTTAGATTGACGGATTTATATTGGCCTCTTTATCATATTTATTGAGTAAACTACATTTCAGTTCCTGAAGCTAACAGTCTTGAATGATAGTGCGGAAAGCAACTCACTAATTATAATAAGAATAACTAGGCAGTAAAAAAAAGTAATTACTTACATACTTTACTGCGACTAGAATCTTGACCGTAGAACTGTCGCCCGCCAAAAATGTAATATGGCGACGAAAAATGTAATGACGTCACACCAAGTCTACACCACAAACGTCGTGTCACCTAATGCACAGCCAATAACACCAAATTCACCGTGTATTCCATTTTCAATTATTTTTTAATAATTCCGTTTAGTCGTCGAGAGGCGGTATACGCCGAAGTTGAAAATGGTTCTCGTATTGGTGAACACCAACTGACTATGCAAGCTACCCCCCCTAACTACCCCACTTTCTCCCTTCCACTGACGCACTCGCCGAGCGTTCTGTTGGCTCCGTCCGTTGCTTTTCGTTTCTTAAGATCGCGCTCCCATCGGAACTGCAGTGATTCAGTCGTAAAAATCGATCTTTCCGATGCATGCAGAATATTCAATATTCAAGTTTTTGTGATATGTCAACATCTTAGCGCTCGCTAGGGCACCACGTTCCGCTGGGTGTAATTTTATGAAAGCGTTAACAACATTAGTGTGTGTCTGTGTGAGCTCAACAGTTACTTGATTCGCTTCAAGATGGCGCTTCCAACGCAATCACAGGATGTTTACGCATAAATGCCAAGTTCAGGGGGCTAGCTCGCTAATTTTTGTTTTATATATGCTGATTAAGGAATGTATGAGGGGGGGGGGGGTTGTTTGAGGGAGAGTTAACTTCATAATAAGGCTTGAATAATACTTCGCACGAGCTTGGTAAATCTAACCATTGCAGACCAGATTTGAATGAAACTTTCTGAAATCTGGTTATTTCAAGTCTCGGGATTTCTAGGCTCGGATAAGGCTTGGCACGAGCCTGTAAATCCCAAGCCTTGGGCGCCAGGCGTGGATAAGACTTGACACAAGGCCGGTAAGTCTAAGTCTTGGATTACCAGGCTTGGATAGGACTTGTAACAAACCTGGTAAACCCAAGCCTTGGGAGCCAGACGTGGATAAGACTTGATACAAGCGTGGTAATTCTAAGTCTTGGATTACCAGGCTTGGATAGGACTTGTAACAAGCTTGGTAATCCCAGGCCTTGGATTACCAGGCTTCGATAGGACTTGTAACAAGCCTGGTAATCCCAAGCCTTGGAAACTAGGCTTGGATAAGACTTGGTACAAGACTGGTTACCAGGCCCCGATAAAATTTGTATTTCCAGCCTTGGGTTCGGGCTGGTTTTACCACTGGTTCAACACAGGCCCAACCTAGATTTACCATGGCTGTTCCAGGGTTGGTCCAGTTGTCGAGGCTTGGCAATTCTGACCTGGGTGTTATCCAGGCCGGGAAGGCTGTCAACTTCGAAAAACAATTCCTTCAATTGTTATTAACAATGCCATTCATATAAATGGCTATCTATCACGAGAACAGTTCTGAATAGGAGAAAAAGTCCACAATGAATGGTATTCCTTGCACAAAAATAGGCATGTAATGTTTTACGACTTTTTTTTGATCATTCATAACTGAGGATATGTAATTGGTTGAAATTGCGCGGGTAGCCGGTGGCGGATGGTTCTTTTCCGTGACGGGTGCGTACCTTCGAGTGTCTTGTTCACACACACCCATATCCATGCATACACATCCCCAAGTTAACGATGTGCTGGCCGAGAGTCACACGTACTTCCCATTAACTGTATTTTTTTTCTCACAATACTTTCCGTCATAAGTGGTGGCTATCGTATTATAGAGGTTCGTCGACGTTTACCCTGTTTCGAAATACAGCTATGGATGGGTGGGTGTCCAGTACTCTGTTCGGTTTTGACAACGAATCACATATAACAGCCCCCACTCCCCATAGCCCGTTTATCGTATTGTCTAATCGATATGAAGATAAAAAATACTATTTTAGTGAAGACGAAACTTACTCTGGGAGTAAGGATATAAGGGATATAGGGGATAACTTCTACATATTTTTGTTTATGAACTTTGCGAACTGTGGCATTTTCTTCCCCAACTGTTACCCGACATGGCTATGTGGGATGAAGAGAAATCACAATATACCCACAACTAATTAATGACTTAATCGGCTAGAGTTTTCCCCAGAATTGGATCAAGTTCCTTTACGAGGCTCTGAAGTTTTTTATTTACGAGTTCATTTGTTTCCTTTGACGAACGATTAATATTCGTGCTTCTTGACATCAATACATTATATTGTGCTTTCAGAATTCACTTCAATAACCAACACAGCGTATAGAATAAACGGGAAGAGTTTTTCATTTCTTCTCGTTGATGTTGGAAAATTCGTGAAATTAAGACACTAAAAAATCGTCTTACAGATGTTCGACCGCTATTCGTCATTTTTGGTTAAATTCTTGACGCGTTACCCCAAATGTTTGGTTCCATTGGCGGGAAAAAATGTACGATTTGTCCATAGCATTGTTATTTATTGACTCTCGAAATTTTATCACAGTAAACATATTTTTTAGTCTTTTCTCTACGTTTGTATGAAAATTCATAAAAGTTTGGAAAAACCGCTGAAAAATCGATCTGCGACGATGGAATTTTAGTTTTTCAAAAGGGTATGTCGCTTTTTTGTGAATTCTGAACTCGCTTCTCTGTCTGACATGCTGTTGGTTACACTTATGAGGTTTTATATCTTCACTTAGTCGATATCTCAACCCCTCAAGTGCGGGATCTATACCACATATCCAGAGCTTGTCCTATCGGCCGGGGTCTAATATATATAAATAATAAATATAAAATTATCCCATGAAGTACATGAGGTTGTCAATATAATACAAGAGACTGCTATACCTCCTTAATTACGCAAATTATCGAAAAAAGGTATTCTACATAAAATACGTATTTTTATATGGCAAACAACTTTTCTTATATGAATATTGCGCTAACTCTCATAGTTTATGCAGTAGAACATTATAAACAATTGACATTGTTAATAACAATATAAGTATTGGACCACTTGTACTCAAAATTTAATCACTTATGAAATATGCTTACATCTTTCAACTGTGACATTGAGTACCTGGATTACAACATTTTTGTGTGAATGAACATTCATTATTACTATTTTCGATTTGTGCTCAACATGAATTTCTCAAAAACAGGGGAACTACTCGATGGATTCGATAAAAAATCTAACCAGCTCTAAGTTACACGGAGACGCAACGATTTAAAAAAACATTTAATCGAATCGCACGATCCGTTTCCGAGAAAACGTAAACGAAAAAGTTGCCACATACGGACGAACACATACAGACAATTCTCTGAAATCACTTCAGGATGATGTAAAACGTCGAGAAACGTGAAAATTTCATCGATCTGGCACTTTTCATTTTTGGGGTCATTACAATAACTTCTCTAGATCGGGACGTTAAACATTTGTAATATCACCCCTTCTTTCTATGACAAAACGGATACCACTGTTGTAATTCTATTCGACTAATCGACAGCGCCGCCTTTCATCTTCGTCATCTTCAGAGCAACCCTTACACCTCATACATACTGTGAAATCACCCATTTCTTTTCATACCTTTTTTTTCCTTAATCAAAATTGCAAATGGATTCTTTATCGACAGCAGCATGGCCAAATGGGCTAAATGCGCAGCTGTAGTTGTGTTGCTCGGATTCGGAAGTTCCCATCCCAGATTGGGCAATATTTTTTTCAGATTGTCTGACGAGCCTGTAGTCTCTCGCCGAGTAGCTGCCTGTACTAACATATTTTTTCTGGTTTCCTGTATCTTGGCATGCCAATGCTATGCAATGGATGGTCCACGAACCGATATATCATTAAAGAATGGAAGGCGTTGACGATAATTTTCAAAAATGATGTTTTTCTGTCTCGATCAATGAGAAAAAATATAAACGTATCACAACCTTTACTTTTTCTCCTAATTATGTGAAAAGCAACTACAGGTGCACCAAAGGCCCAGCACGGAGTATATCATCGCTTCAACTTCTGCAGGAGAAGGCTCATGCCTACCATCACGAAATCCTATCGTTTTCCATTCTTTTCAGCTCTTTTATTCTCTTTTTTCTCGGTTATAAACAGAAACTTCAGAAATTTGCTGTGTTTCAAGGATTACGATAACAAAATTAATGAGAAAATGATAGAACTCCTAAGTCTCAACAGGAACAGTTCCGAAAAATTGAGTTATAACTTCAATGCACATCGCATGGTACATAAAGGCACCACGTGGCAGTGGCGATAGACGTTAGGATGGTCCAATTAGTAATGACTAACACATGCGCTTCTCAGCCGCTCCAGCCGATTTTATTCCAATCAACGCAACGAAATCTATGGATGTGTATGTTCTACATGTGTTTGACTCATTAATTAGCATCTGGAGTTAATTAAGGATATTGTTATCCATTATCTCCATTATGAGTTCATTTTTTTAAGTCCAGGCTGTACATTAATATCTTTGACCTGCTGATGAACCTTGAAAAGGTCCAATTCACCGACGGCAATGTCCCCGTGGTTAGAGCATTGGCCTTTGACACACGAGGCACAAGGATTGAATCTCTGTACAGGGAGTCTCCGTTCGGTACTGGCAGTGGCGAATTAGCCAGGCGCTAATTCCTACGTATTCATCGCCGGACGGGAGTTTCGTATACGCAAGGGCTACACAAAACAAGATTTTCCATGGTTTTCTTTCAATTTCTGGATAAATCATGCGCCTTACCAATTGTATTCTCTGCTTTAAGCTGTGTGAATGCTGTGTAGTTTAGAACAATCTTTTAATTAGCACCGCCGGGAGGGGCTATATCTTGGATTGGATCGAATAGTGAATAAAAAAAGATTCCCTTTTGCAAGGTCCGAGGTTCCAGGTATATTCAAAAAAGTTCGGTTTTGTAGAATTTTTTTTTAAAACTTGTAGGGTTCTATAATTATTTGAAGATTTGTTCAGTTTTCTGGAAATTTCAGATGCTCTACAGGAAAATAATCCTGAAATTCTTCTTGGATTACTATGTCTCCCACTTTTCTAGATTTATCAACATTTCTACAGATCTGTTGTCTGAAATTGCTGAAATTTTTGGTTATCTAGGATTTTAGAGAATGAGATCCAATTTTTTCATCTTCATTTATATTTCCCTTTAACGTGGTGCCCTACGACAAGTAACATAAGCATGAAATATGAGATTGACTGTAAATCAGGATACGAATGGAGGAAATTCCAATTTCGAGACATTTTTAGAATCTTCTTAAATTTAGTAAAATGTTGTTTAAGACTTTTTACCATTTAATAAATATCCATCTTAGATTTTTGACAATTTGTCAAGCGTTCTTAATTAACATTTTTGGAATGTCCTAAAATTGCATGATTTCAAAATCATTTCGACTTGAAAAAGTTTGTATAATGGTGCTAACGTGTCCTGGAATTTTCAGCAGCTTTCAAATGATTCATATCCTTTTTAGAAGAGCATTTTCTACCTTATCAACTGTGAAAAAGGTAAAAATTCTTTTCTCCTGGCTACAGGCAGTGGCCGGTAGGACACAGAGTTCTACCTATCGACCGTAGATCGTATTAATGAGTATCCAGAGAGTAACCCTGATAACGTTCCTTTCATATCCTCAGAGTGTTAACTATCTGTGTCAGCTTCATGCTATGATCATCCAGAATCATGATGTGGATGCTTGTGGCCGTTCGTAACCCTTTGTAAATTCACTGAGTTCATCGGGTTCAGTGCTTATATGGGCTGTAGAAAAAATTGGCATAGAATTTATTAGTGGTTGCTACGCCTGACGGAGAACCCGGATAATATTTACAGAATCAGTTTTTGCTCTGCGTGGCATTCTTTTTAACAAAAAAAGGGTTCACCTACACACGAGATTCCGTTTTATCTATTCTCTTCAATACGATAAAACTTACATGACTCAAAATGCTATTGTTCTTCTTACGAACCAACAATCCGACAGACGGAAGTGAAGATTAAATCTAACTATGGATCAGATGGATTTAATTCTAGCAACGCCTTCTTGTGGACAGAATAGTAGTCTTCCAGCTTGCCCATCAATGAACTTTCTAGCTCTTTATGCTTACGAAACAAAACATCGCTTGTTCATAGATACATACAGACGTTTGCGAAAAAATGGTGTATTTTGCATTAAGTACTTTTTTTTATATTATATCTTAATTCTATAAAAATTGATGTTTAGTTTTTTCTTACAAAATGCATATATTTGGACACATTCTCTGGAAAGTTCCGGAGAGGGAATTTCGCTGAGTCAAAATTTGTCAAATGTCAAAAGTGCTGAGCAACTTCGTAGAAATGCAGGGCTCCTTAGTTAAGTTACGTAAAGCATTTTCACGACTCGATTCAACTGGCTGAATCTATTAATCATTAATCATTTTTATCTCAATGTATTAATTTTTCTCCATTGTTCCACGAGAGTTTATTGGAGTTTCATCTAGGCGTTATTTGAAACGGTAATATCGTCAAGAAAATGTACGTATATTCGAACATTCGATATTCGAAAAAGGGTCAATTATCAAAATATTTTTTTAACGCATTTTCTGCAGTCAAAGTCAGTTGTAGCTTTGAATTCGTTTTTATCTCTTCCGTCATCTGGCAACGAATCTCTCGACGTAGTAATTTGCGTTTTCGAGGCAGATTATAGTCAGTCGGAGCCGCATCAGGTGAAAACGGGGGTTAGTCGAGTTGTTAGCGGAAAATTCATTGACAATGATAGCCTTGTGAGATGGTGCATTATCGTGGACGCAAATTCATCAATTGTCTTTCCACAAATCTCGCCTTTTTCACCATTTTGCGGTCTTTAACCGTGCATGGTGCTTAGATATAATATTCTTCAATTACCATCTGACCTTCTGCTAAGAATTGTAAATGTATAACACCGCAACAATCAAAGAAAACAGACAACATTACCGTTACTTTTGATCGACTTTGCCATAGTTTTTGCAGGTCCCGGTGTAGTTAAAAAACCCCAGTGCGAACCTTGTTAACTGGTTTGCATATCAAACTAGTAAACGTTTCATCACCAATGACTTGAGGAGTTGAAATTGAGAATGCTCGATTCTTCAACCACCTTTATGGGTTTTTGAAGAAAATTCAGATTTCTCGAAACTTCTAGAGAAGTATTACCTTTCATACGTTTCAATTCCTGACATACCGACAGGCACGACGTTGAAAAAAAAATCTTGCCTTGAACACTCCCTTCGAGCTTTTCCTAGAATCGTTGTCTAACATATTGAGGGATTTTCCAAATCTCATTTGTCGGGTAAAAAATTAAATTTTACATATGGATGCATATAACCTTTCTTAGAAATATATCGTTTATATTGTATCCCGTAATTTTTCATGAATATTCCGTTTATTTCAGTCTCATTGATGATTTACATTCACATTTGTGACAGGATGTTCCTCTCTCATTATCGATCCACATCCACTCTTCTCCCCCGCGGAATCAGAATTACCGCGTATTACCGACTGGGAATACGTGCTTGCACTCTCGTATTACTGCGTAATTATCAATCGCATCGTCAAGGTTTTTTGTCGGAAACCAATAGATCATTACATTACTTATGGTATGTAGCGTAGAACTACACGTAACACTACAACGTCTTCTCTCTAATATTTTCCAGTCGAACAAGCAATTCATATGCATAATCACATTGAATGGTTCCACATTAGCAGTAGGAAATGTATAAGACTTGAATGATTCGTTTTTGCTCGGAGCTGCTAACCACTTCTGTAATAAACTCTATTAATTAACATGTCGATCACTTGCATAATGTTATAGTATGAATTGTAATAACATAACGTGAAAGCAGAAAAAAAAATTCTGCTCATTTTTTAGCCATTGTTCTGCTAGCTTACATGAGCCTCAACTCATTTTTCTTCCAAAACTCTGTCAGCAGGAAATTTTTTTTCAACATATTAAATTAGCTCTAAATGAGCTTTAAATTATGCAACATTGAAAATTGCATTCTGCTACTTTTTGCGACCAGGTATACATACGTAATAACATACAGCAAAAGAAATGTGAGAAGCTAAAGGTATTTGAATAATGACTCAACGTAAGGCTTTTCTTGTAATGACGACCATTGCGAGTAACAAAAAGTAGAAAGGCGCTCTCCCTCAAAAACTGTTTTTAGGGAGATCTAGACTGGTAAAACTGGAAATTCATTCTCACCTTTTCATTCAACTGACAATTTTTTTCTGCACATAACCTCTGTATTCATGTGTAACACATTTGATCATAGTTGAGTATAAATAGTTGAAACTATAATTGTTTCACAGTCCAAATTATAATAGCTGAAACCCACGCCATTATTTATATTCCAAGGATACCATTGCATCGAGTATTTTCGTCTACTTTTCGCTCTATTTCCACTATTCCAGTCTTCGTAAAATAGTCACATTTTATATGAAGTGATTAATTCGGCCTTTGAAGTTATAGGGTCGAGCAGCCCTACTTCAATCTTCAACGTACCTACAACTGGCATAACGCCTCTCTAATTCTCATTTCTCCCTTATTCTCTCTGCTGTACTCTCGAACATTCAGGATTCATGTTACGCTCTATGACTTTTCACTGTAAACCCAATTTATTTCAAATTGCACTGCCGAAATTCTGGAATAGTGGAAAAGTGAAATTAATCATAGACCTTGGACGACAGGTTGTTATCACGAACAGGGGTTATTCTGAGATAATTTCATGTGAGGTTCTCCAATGAGTGGAATAAAAAAAAAGGTGATAGCATCATTATGACTTATGTACCAGAGCTACGCGAGCACTCGCGACACCCGTCCGGCCTTCTCTGATCAGCGAGAAGTATGCTGTTTATTTAAGTTTCTGCAGTCGAGATAATTCCAATTTTATTTTTTTTTATTAAACTCTAGTTGTGTTTCTATGCACAATATGTGTCAATTAGGTATTTTTTTTCAATATGTGTCAATTCCTCTAATTTAGGTTTGAGAGCAAAAAATATTTAATACGTAAGAGTTGTCGACCGGTGTGTGTATACAGATGATTGTTGGCGTTTTCGGTCTGGTTTACAATCAACAATAATATCCTTTCGCCAAATTTTAATTATTTTATTGCTCAACGTTTCGGTCACAATAGAAAAAAATATGTAATACTAAGACGTTTATATGGTGCATTGAGGGATCGTAAATGCTTCATTGGTGAAGGTGATCTTCGAAAAGGTGTGCATAGGAAGCAATAATCTTCATCCTATCTATCGGGGTGTCCGTTGTTTTTAATTTACTGATCATTTCCTTTATATCTGAGACGATTCGGAAATTTTGAGGGTTTTGAGCTCTGGAAGGATTTGTTTTACTAAGGAAATATAGTTTGAGTGGTACTTCAATAAGATTCGCGAACTTCAGAGATTCGCTGATGCAGGCTTTGACATCATGATTCTCTGCACATTTGACACATCTGAGGTGCAATATGTAGTGCTGGCTTGCATCGCCAAATTTTCACACCCAAAGCATTGTGTTGGTTGCTCAATGTCAGGTTTTTTTTTCTATTTTAAAAGTGTAATAGAAGGTTGTTTTAATCACAGCGAAGCTCAAGGTTACCTCTGGGCCTACCCCCACGACAAGTAGTGGCCTATTTTCTTTAGTATCTCCGTCCTTGTTTGTTGTCACGAACTGCTGAGTTGATAATATCTTGATGCCATGTTTTGACATTTCCGCTTCAAGTTCATGCTCAGTCAAACTGGCGAGATGATCTTTTAGAATAAATTTCTTCAGACGTTCACTTTTTTGACCGAAGGTGAAAAAATTGTAATTTTATCTGTTCACGATCCTTGCCATTTTGTTGCCGCCCTCCGTCGTTCGTAAGTGAATGGTCGTAGTACTCCCATTGAATTTTATTGTCAAGTGTTATCCATGACATTGACTTGCAGAAAATTGCTATTATCTAGAAAAAGATGATTTTAAGCTTCTTCTCATACTTTTTCCATATTCCTCACGGGACGTGACTCTGCGACGTCGAACAGAGCACATCCTATTCTAAATAGTGGTGTGTAAATGTGCACTGAGAGAAAAGATTCGTCGTTTCTACGGAATACGGTGCCAACGGCACCAAATTTTTAGCACCAACCGACAATTCATTCCGTACAACGGAAAATTCGTCAAATGAATGGCATAATCAGTTGGTACGAATAATTTCGCATCGTTGGCACCGTATTCCGTAGAAACTGCGGAATTTTTCTCTTAGTGTGTGTGCCCCATACGGGGCACAAACAAAACTTCCCGATTTGGTATTTCAGCACACCATAAGCATGCAACCATGGTGAAGAGCAAAACTCAACAGTGATATCAATAATTGAACTTGTGACTAATAATTACTGCACGCGATCGATTTAGTTCCATTTTTAAGCCGCATAAAAATATTTAACTGGAATTCGTTCGCCTAGGTACCCTCTCTACCTCTGTACGGTCCTAATTATCCCACTCTTTGACATCCTGCCCGCAATTGTCGACATATTCATTCGCCAAGTATATTCTAGTTCAACTCGTGATATGTTTTAACCTATATTGAAAAAAGTCATACTGAATGTGCATTTTTGTATAAGGAACGACCCTGGCGATGTGCATTGTTCCCGTATTTCAAATTGCTCGGACGACCATACCTCCTTAATTATGCCAAGTATGGAAAAAAGTAGATTTCATGTAGAAGATGTATTTTCATATAAGAAATAGTTTTTTTGCGATAAGTTTCCCGCTAACTTTAATATTTTACCCAGTGGAACCGTATAAACAATTGCAATTGTTAATAACATTGCATATATACTCCACGAATGTCATCCAAAATGCAATCCGCACGATTCTGAACGGAAATGCTTCGATTGAGACCTTCATGACAGGGCTGTGTTCATTCGTTCACTCCCTACAGACATAATTGTTGAGACGATCATACCTCCTTAATTATGCAAATTTGCGAAAAAAGTCATTCTACATAAAACACGCATTTTTATATGGGGAACAAATTTTCTCATATAAATTTTGCGCTAACTCTAATAGTTTATACAATAGAACGTGGTAAACAATTAAAATTGTTAATAACAATATACATACTACACCAATTTCACCCAAAATTTAGTCCCCTCTAAGTTACATGAAAATGCTTCGATTCCAATATTGACGGTCTCGATAGCTTCATTCGTTCGTGAGAAACCTAGGATCAAAATTTCGGAAACACACATACATACAGACATACACACACACACACTCACACACATACACAGACATCGATTCAAAATTTATTGGGCATCATTTTGGTATACTTAAAACCCCAGTCACAGGATGAAAGGAAAAATATCGATTTCGGGGTCATTACAATAACTTCCCGAATAATCGGGAAGTTAAAAAGGACAAGGTACGATATCTATCGATTATATCGAAAGTCTGTCACGCCGAAATGCGCGCGCAACCGCTTCGTTGACAGTGTAGTCTCTCTCTCTCTCTGTCCTTATACATAAATGAGAACTTCAATCAAGAAAATAAATCGATTATCGGAATCGAACTTGAATTCAGACAAGGAACGGCATGTGACCGCGTAGCGGCCACCGCACGAACCAGTGAGATATTAAACGAGAATGCACATGAAGAGGACATAGTAGATCAGTACGTAGCGGGTACTTTCCAGTCTTTCCGGTCTTTGGTCTATGTCTCCCTTGATAACTGGCAGGTAGTATTTTTTTTTTATTATCTTTAACGCCTTCGATCCATTATGAATATGTGGGCTTGTGGACCATACGCTGCACCGCATTCGCATGATAAGACACAGGAAACCACCGAAAACCTGTGGCAGGTAGGATGTTTCGTACTTCGGTCCACCACACGGCATCGGTGATCAACATTCTCTCCCTATCTTTTTATTTTACATCTGACGGGTGCTGTTCTTGAATCAACCCCTAGAAACCGACTAAAAACGAAAAAACGTTTACTACAATCCTCTGCATTCATTCTCTGCAAATATTCACTTTAGTGCGAGTCAGTCTCACAGAGTGCCGGTTTCGCCTTTTCAATCTAGCTAAAATTCTGACCTTGTCCAGCACAAACCTCTGTAGTCGAGTTCAACCTCCTTCAATAAAAATTGACACTTGGCGATAACGAACTCGTCAACAAAATTTTTCAACTTAACGATAAAAAGATTCAGATGCCTGCCAAGAATCTTAAAATCTTCAGTTTCTGAGAAAGGCTGAAAGAGGGACATAAAGTTGGCACATTATGTATTGACTCAGACCGGTGAGAACAATCACAAAAGATGACAGTCCTTTGCCTCAGCGGATGTTCCGGAAATCCGGTTTTTGAGTAAGGGGGCGGGCTTCCCCCGCCTCGCCCCCTCCCCCTTCATTTTATATCGGTTGTAAATTCGAGTATGGCATATAATATAAAAAAAATATGCATTTCGACAAAGTGAGAAAAAAATAACGTTCGGCCTGCGGACCTTATGCACCACATTGGCTTCGTGAAGAGTTATTAGCAGTGCGAGTCAACCATTTGAACTCTATGCGAACCTCAATACTCTCCATTTACCCTCATTCCGACCTCCTTGTCGGATGAGTTCTCAAATTCGAGGCTGCAGTGAGGTCTCACTGAGTTTTCAATCTCACTAAGGCCTCAAAAGCGTCTTGAACCGAAATTTTAGCTCCGTTTTCAATCTCTCAGTCTACATTCCTCACTTAGACCTCCAAGGACTCAACATGTAAAGGTAAATCGTAAAATATTAAATAGTAATTTATGGAAAATGAATGGGGATTCCCCACCAAAGATAAGGGCGGAGGAGGGCTAAGGTCATCATTTCTTCGGGAAAAATTGTAAGACACCTAGAGGTATATTTTTTACCCGAAAACTTGTGATAAGGAGGCCCTTTATCACAGTGGTATATTGTGGTGAACATTGTTCTCTTTCTCTCTCAGGATTTGAGATCTATAAGGCTATTTTGAGGTTGTCCAGATTCTCATTTGAACCTCTTGACTGGCAAGTCGGAAATAACTACCCTTTGGAGGTTCATTTGAGAGCCAAATGCCCTGTATTTCCCTACCCATCAGTCTCATTTCAGCCTCATCGGCCTCAGTATGAGCCACCGTAGGCTAGAATGAGGTTCAGAAACTCGACTCGGGAGGAGATTCGCCTCCTGCTACGAACTCTTCACTCTGCCGCAGTTTGGTGCATTAGGCCCTTATAACGAAAATAGCTATATTCTGCTCCAAGATATAATCGCCCAGTGGCACATGAGTTCCCAAGGTTTAATTTCCACATGAGAATTTTCCTTTCGGTATGTTGGTATGCATTATCCAAGCTCTAAGTCATAGAACAGAAGAGTTTCGCGGAAGAAACGGCTGTGTAAATTAAGGTTTCCTGTAGTTGTCCTTTGATTATATAGGTGCCTAGTTGCACCAAGGCGCATAATGACCGTTTACCCTTGGGTTCATTAATTGAAACAATCGACCCCGCCGGGGATGAAGGTGCGGTATATATTGGAAACTGGACGGAAGCGTAAATAAAAGAAAAACAAAACTACAGCTGCAAAGAATTGGAGGAAGGATGATCATTTTGAATTTGGCCCTATTTCATCAACGATCTTCGAAAATCAACAACCACGTAGCTAATTTAGACTTATTGCTGACGTTTGTAGAGCCTTTGGTGTGGAACTGAGTTTCCTTTATTATAAATGAAAGCCATTTATGCACACCTGATCACCTAAGTTAATCCCAACAAATTTTCACTGAAAAAATGTATCTAATTTTTTTTCCTTGTAGAAAGCAACGTTGGCAGAGAAAGAGGTGAGCACTCTGAAAGAGCAGCTTTCCGCGTTGACTGATGGGAATTCTAAGACTGAGGGACATCCGCAAACGTCCCAAACTCTACACAGTATAGATCCAAGTCCTGAACAAAGTAATTCAAGAGCAACACCTAGTAGTAACTTGGAACAGGAGCTTCAGGTGAAAGACAAAGAGGTAAGTTTACTTAAAAATCCCTAAAAGTATCAACATGATGAAACATATCAATATCAGCCATGTAAACTGGTTGGTAAAGAGAATGGTATCACTAATTAACCAAACATATTGTTTTGCATGAACACTGGAGGAGTGCAAAGGTTGCTCTGTGTCTCGTGTATTCACCCCTTTCTCGAGTCCGCAAACAACTATAGACCAAACGAACTACTATGGCTGTACAACGATACAGTAGTAGGCACTAAGTAGTAATTGCCTTATTCCGTACGCTTAACATTTTCTATCTATAATCCTGATTTACGGTGACTATCCCCATATTTGACTAGTAAGCCATAATCACAGGTTTGGCAATATCAGAGTCTTTTCGAATCATTCCCACTTTTGATATAACATTTAATCATCTCCAAACATCTTCATTGGATACGAACAAGTGAAATTTGTCGGAGGATGAATGAGAAAAAGTTCCAAGACAATTTGTACTTAATGTTTGTATATGAAAGTCCAATAGTGCTCAAAGTTCACGAAAAACGATTCCTCTGTCTATGTACATCCATTTCTTTGCCACGCCGTTACCGTTGGATCCAGATTCATTATTTGTCCCAATTGCTGCACGCTTTCCGAGAGCGACTGACTGGGGCCATTGCTGTGCTACGATGTTGGAACGGAGAATACACTAACCTGGATCGCCTCCCTATTGTATTGTATTGTATTGTATTGTATTGTATCGAACTTCCCTACCCTGGAAAAGCCGATGCGGGCGGGAAATGTTCCCTAAACCTTAATATGTTTTTGTCACGTGACACCGAAAAGTTGACAGTGTCATACGGTGGATGAATTCTGAGTCAAAACTAGTGGTGTGCAAATGTGTGTGCCCCATACGGGGCACAAACAAAACTTCCCGATTTGGTATTTCAGCACAACATAAGAACGCAACCATGGTGATGAACAAACCCAACAGTGATATCAATAATTGAACTGGCATCTAATAATTACTGTACGCGATCGATTCAGTTTGATTTTTTAGCCCCATACAAATATTCAACTGGAATTCATCCGCATAGTTACCCTTCCTACCTCTGTACTTTCTTAATAATCACGCTCTTTGACATCATTCCCGCAATGATCGACATATCCATTTGCCATGTATATTCTAGTTCAACTCGCGATATGTTCTAACTTATATTGAAAAGTGTCACATTGAATGTGCATTTTTATATAAGGAACAACGCTGGTGATATGCATTGTTCCCGCATGTTGAATTGCTCAGCCAACCATACCTCCTTAATTAGGCAAATTATGGAAAAAAGTCATTGTACATAAAAGGCGTATTTTCATACAAGGAATGATTCACTTTTAAGAAGTTTCCCGATAACTTTAATATTTTACCCAGTGGAACAGTATAAACAATTAAAATTGTTAATAACATTGCACATACTGCATGAATTCCATCCAAAGTGTAATCCGCTCGATTTTCCACGGAAACGCGTCGATTGGGACGGTCATGACAGCGCTGTGTTCATTCGTTCACTCATTACACACATAATTGCTGAGACGCTCATACCTCCTTAATTATGCAAATTGTCGAAAAAAGTCATTCTACATAAAATACGTATTTTTATATGGGGAACAACTTTTCTGATATAAATTTTACGCTAACTCTAATAGTTTATGCAATAGAACATTATAAACAATTGAAATTGTTAATAACAATATATATACTGCACCAATTTCACCCAAAATCTAATCACCTCTAAGTTACATGGAAACGCTTCGATTGTGACCTTAATAACTTTGATCGTTCGTGAGAAATCCAGGATCAAAATTTGTACACATACGTACATACAGACACACACACACAGTCGGGGCTTTGGCGTAGTGGTAGAGTAGGTGTAGAGTAGTGGGTGTCCGGTACGCCCCCTGAAGGAATGCTTACACCGCCGCTACCGGGGGCGTACAAATGAGAGGGACGGAGGAAAAAAAAGGAAAAAAAGACACACACACACACACACACATACATTGTCTCAGAATTTGAGGAATGTTGGGGATCATTTTGGTATACTTAAACCACCATTTCCTAGGCGGGAACAATAATTTCGATTTCGGGGACAATACAATAACTTCCCGAAAAATCGGGAAGATAAAAATGTTTTAAGTGGTACAAGCTTTTGGTGCAGATTTAGTTAACATGGTCATAATTAGTGACGAATCATGAGTATATCGTTATCAGGAAACCAAAGTTCAACCTGCCCATTGCAAGAACCCAGGACAGCCAAGAACACAAAAAAGCACGTCAATTTCGATTAAAAATTGTTTGTTTTAAATATGATCACAAACAATTCCAACATTAAATACCGAGATTGCGTCTCTATGAGGAAGAAAATAGACATTGGTCGACTCAACCTCATCTTCATACCAAAAAACAAAATGCTGCCACGATCACCGAGTTCCTCAGTTAAATCCTTCACATCACCCCAGCCTTCCGAAATGAACCCGTTCACATCGGTGGTATCTACTCCCACCGCACAGTGAAGTAACTCCAATCGTTTACGAGATATAGCGTCATGAACAATTGAAATTGTTGATAACAATATATATTCTGAACCAATATCCATCAAAAACTAAATAGGGCTGAGTTACATGAAGACGCGTCGATTGAGATCTTGATGGCTCCGATTGGTGTATGCATTCGTGAGAAATCGTTGACCAAAATTTCAGGCACATACATAGAAACATACATACACACACACACACAGACATTGACTTAGAATTTTTCGGGGATCATTTTGCTACCCTTAAGTCACCAGTTACAGGCCAAAATGAAACAGTTCAATTTCGGAGTGATTACAATAACTTCCCTATTCTCGACGTTTTGCATCATCCTGACGTGATTCCAGAGAAGTCTATATATGTATGTTTGTGTGTATGTCTAATCCAAAAATTTGTTTAACTTTTCCGGCGGAACCACCGGAGGGATTTGCTTTTTTTTTTAATTGACGTGTTTCAGTGGTCTCCAGGTCTGAAATGACTGTTTTTGCAATTGATCCATTCCTTTAATTGTTTTCAATAATTTTAATTGTTTATAACGCTGTATGTCGAGAACGGTGATAGATACGAGAAAAAGTGTTAAGGATGTTCGACCGCTATTTCTCACTTTTGTCAATTTTTTGCTAATTTATCCCAAATGGGTTTGATAGGCGGGAAAAAATGTACAATTTTTCTGTAGCTTTATTCTCTATCGACTCCTAAAATTTCATTGCCGCAGGCCCATTTTTCAGCGTTTTGTCTAAAGTTTCATGAATGTTCATACAAGCGTAGAGAAAAAAATCAAAAATAAGTTTACGGTGGTAAAATTTTGAGAGTCCATAAATAATAATGTTATGCACAAATTGTACATTTTTTCCAGCCAAGAAAACCAAAAAGTGAGAGTAAATGGTCAAAAGATTGAAAAAAATGACGAATAGCGGTCGAACATTCTTGAACAAAATTTGTTCCTCTCATGAAACTACATATTTCATGTTGTATTAATTTTTTTGCTAAGCATCATATTTTACGAGATATCGATAAAAATCATAATAATAGATCAATAGTCGAATTTGCGTAACATATATACAACTTCACTTCATACGTGTATCGTCAGACACACACACAAACTATTGGGAAGTTATTGATGCGACCCGCTGAGGGTCACACTAACGTCCCGTTTATTCTTATTTTATTTTCCGTTTCATCGTACTCGAGGATCTTTTCAATTTCAAATTATTTCTAAACGCGTATAATCATGATAACTTACGGCAAGCATTGTTGAATGCGTATCTCAAAAGCATATCGACTTCTGTGGGAACCACACAAAAACATCCCCTACTGTAATGCAGATCAGTAGTCAACTCTTATTTGTTCTTCGAAAGATTTTGGAAACGTTGGGATTTGTAGAGAAGTGGTTTCAAGAGGAAACGGCATATGTTTTTGAAGTTGTTTAATTTCTTAACAATTCTTAACAATTATATAAACAAATGGAGATATCTCAAATACGCCAATTTTTTATTTGAATGAAACTTGAAATATATATTCGGTATTGATTTACGATTGTTTTGAAAAAAAAGTCGTTATAGGATCTCGTCAGGGGAATTTTTTATGAATTTTTGTAGTTGAAGTCATCAGAAAGCATTATTAGTGACGATTGACCCCTGATATTTTTTTAAGTTATTATGGTGATTTTCAATAATGTGAACAGAAAAAAGTTGAATCTGCATATAAATGACCCCGGGAAAGATGTTAATTAAATAAACAAAAGTAAGGTTTTACTAAGTTTTATAAACAAATGATCATAACTCGGATAATTATCAATTCTATGAAAAAAAAAACATAATAGACAAAAATGTTGTACGGAAAATTCTGCGCAAAAAATGTTGACATACTTTTTGCGTAAAAAGACTGTTTTCTTGATATTACCGCAGAAATGCTAATGATCTGTGCCCATCCCTCGTATTGGTGTAAAAAAATAGTGGAAGGCTGCGTTTAAAATGACCACATATTTTTTTCGTGCAAACTATTCTTGAAATTGGAAATACTATTTGGAGTGACTGAAAAATATGAAACCTTATTTCTACCGGACTAACATCCGATGTGAGTAACATAATTACATTTGTATCAGGAATTGAACTGCCATAAAATAGTTTACGTATATCATATTTATTGCGCAATATTTACTCTCCCCCTTCCCTCTCCAAATAGTATTTTTCATTTCAAGAATAGTTTGCACAAAACAAATATGTGGTCATTTTAAACGCAGCCTTCCACTATTTTTTTTACGCCAATACGAGGGATGGGAACTGATTATTAGCATGTCTGCGGTAATATCAAGAAAACCGTCATTCTTACGCGAAAAATATTTTAAAATTTTTTGCGCAGAATTTTCCGTACAACATTCTTGTATGTTATGTTTTTTTCATAGAAGTGATAATATTCGAGTTATGGTCATTTGTTTATAATAATTACTAAAACCTTACTTTTGTTTATTTAAGTAACATCTTTCCCGGGGTCATTTATATGCAGCTTTAACGTTTTTCTGTTCATATTATTGCAAACCACCATAATAACTCAAAAAATTATCAGTTGTCAATTGTTACAATAATACTCTCTGATGACTTCAACTTCAAAAATTCATAAAAAATCCCCCTGACGAGATCCTATAACGATTTTTTTTTCAAAATGATCGTAAATCACTACAGAATA
Source organism: Asobara japonica (assembly GCA_026005395.1). Taxonomy (NCBI): domain Eukaryota; kingdom Metazoa; phylum Arthropoda; class Insecta; order Hymenoptera; family Braconidae; genus Asobara; species Asobara japonica. The sequence goes on along the minus strand of BQMI01000153.1, from coordinate 997,752 downwards.
TACATTTCAAATTTCATTCAAATAAAAAATGGCGTATTTGAGATATCTCCATTTGTTTATATAAATGTTGTTAAAATTTTTATTTAAAAAAACGAAAAAATACGTGTCTTTTTTCTTGTGCTGAGGAACAGAGACGTGCATTTTTAGGCAAATCCGAGACCATCGGGTTCCTAGTCCGCCAATTTCACGTGGAATGCCCCATATATATGTAACAGACATATATATATATATATATATATATATTTTCTCTTAATTTTTATTAAGAGACATATATATATATATATATGTCTGTTACATTACATTTACATGTATCATCTCATGAATCTCGTGCTTTATACTCATTTATTCGCACTGATTTGGTTGCTTACAATTTGAGATTTCGATATTGATTTTGATATTTAGTTGAGGCTTTCCACAACGTCTTCCCGATTATAGTACTACATTCGTTCCTCTATGTGACTCCTTGCAGCTGATCAGCATCACGGGACTAAGTAGCGGTCCCCTATGTATGTCAGACAGTATCACTTTATTTCGGAGCTATGCAACACATGTTATTTCCCGTATCTTTTATGCATACAAAACTTGAACAGCTCTTCATGCCGACGGAGTTGTGACTAAAGTCGCATCGAATCATCCCCGCCCCCGCCCCCTTCCTTATCAATACTTCGCTCAACCGTTTTAGAGAGATTGTACACAGATAAAACGTTCATTTCGAATACAAGATTGAAAACCCCACTCTGCGATTGATGCGCCGTTGCGCAACCGACCTGCCTCACTCCAAAAAACAGTGCTGTGAAACATGAACGAGGTAACTGGCACTCGACAAAGTTTGAAATAGTATCGCTAATACTCACAGACTTACCCTCGGGTATCTCCATTATAATTACTCAAAGAAAGCAACAGCCATCTCACTTGTAATGAATCTATTCTCCCGTTCCAAGAGGGATGGAGGAAGTTACAAGAGATATATGACTATTATAATTAATCTGTTTAGTATGACGGTGGAAAATATAAATATCTGTTGATTTCCCATAAAATATATCATACTTTGTCTCGGTTCGCCTGGCCAGATAACCACAGCGTCGCTATTTATGATCAAACTCTCTATTTTCAATCAACTTACTATGAAATCCTATGGTAAAAAGGAGAAGTGAATAAAAATCTCGAAATATCTCGATATCGCGTAAGACGAAATGTCCCGAAAACCGCAAGACCGAAACTAACGCCACACCAGGTAGTGCGGCGGAAAAAGGAAATGCGCGTGCGAAGCACGCGCTACCGCTCTCGTGATATTAAAAAAAATAACAAGACAATGAGAGAGTAGTATTGAAGATCAAGTTTCATTTCCATACTAACAAACGTAATCCAACAGTTTCGTTGAAAGTTTCTGCATTTCAATTTTAGTATTGGCATTATTCGTCTGGGTATAGATGTAGAATCGGATGTAAATGGATGGAAATATAACTCTCAAAATTTGTATTACTGTCGAGAGGTGTACATATAATTAATTTAATTAATCGCCTTCATGTTGAAAAGTCGTCCTATTAGTTTTAAAGAACTTTGAGCGACGTCAATCCAGGTCCCAAGCAAAAATGCAAAATCCAAATTCCAAGTGGTCGACTACCCACGCGGAAAAATATATATATGGGCCAACTTCGTATATCCTGCAAGAATATATAAAAGATATATGAAAGTTCTACTTTATATATATTTTATATAAAAAACGTGTCAATTCAGTATAGAATAGATATAAATATAGTTATATCTTCATAATATAAATTTTTCCATGTGGGTATCAGCCATTTTTGCAAACGATTTTCATAGAGAGAGGATATAAAATTTGATTGGATTATAAAACGGTATTTGGAATAGGTTTGAAGGAGGTGTGGCCAATTTATACAGTGTTCGCGTTGAACATGATAGGTAGTACACACACGTCGATAATTCCTTGAAAAGTAATAGTACTCATTTTCATATGATACAAGAAATAATAAGCAACCTCAATTTAAGGATGCCGTAAAATGATGGGAGGCCCCTGTCATCTCAGTCAATTGTCCTTATTTTTTATTTTTCGCACGTTCAAGCCCGACAACCGATAACGTCAAAACAGAGAGAGATAGCCCTTGCTGTCATCATTGTGGCTACTAACGTTCCCTGGCCAAAGGATACCGTCAGAATTCCTGACCAGTTCTATTATATACTCAATTTACCGCGAATATCACGATAGCGAGTCAACTAAACATTGGAGGCCAGATTTCCCGCATCAACCTCAGAATAACCACCATCTTTGTTGGAACGCACTCTTTAGTTTACTTTAACTCCTCCTTCTCAAATATTCATGGGCAAATTTTTATCAGCACTTCGAATTCCCACTGAATTATTTATCCTTCGTAATTTGGTATGCCACCTTGCCCAATTGGCAGGTGACTGATTTTGAATTAGAAATGTTTCTCAGCTCTTTTGCTTCATTTTAACGCTATAACTTAGTGTCTCATCAAATCTGCATGCCAAAGATGACATCCATAAAGTACTTGGCAATTTTGAAACAAAGAGAGAAGAATATGGTTTTGGTTATGTTTGTGGTAAGGCGGGCTTTGCGAGAAATTAAAACGAAATTTAAACACTAGTTAGAACCTCTCCTGTTCAAAATTCAAAATGATTGCGGACGAACCTCTATCAATGGATCATCCATTTCATTTATGCCAATCAATCGACATTACGATATCCTGAGTATAAAGAAGTACCAACTGTTGTGAACTGCTGTAAAATAAAACAGTGATCAAATGAATATGAGGCCCATAATACCTTAGGACCCATGACCCTCAGCTACTCAATCGAGTTAATAACCTTACCGAGAAAACGTGTGTCATCACTGCAAAACATAGGGCAAAATCTTACATTACGATGTCAATCAGATGGAAACATCTCAATGGTTCAACATTAGATGACTGAAAATGTCATTGTTTTACATTCCAACATTGTTTGCAACTTGCAATAAGATGTTTTGAAAGAAATATTTGGTATCCTAAAAACTGAGTGAAGTAATGTAAGATATGTATTTTTCTATGAAGTAACATGATGCTTAATGGTTCAGTTAAGATGCGTCGATTATTATAAGGTGATATCTTGATCAAGATATTTTATATACTTTGTGGTTATTTTCGCTAAATTACTCAGATTACTATCCTATAGAATTCCTTTATTCCTTTTTACAGGCTAATTTTGACTCCCATTTCTTTTACTTTTTTTTGTTTTTTTTTCTTTACTCGGATTACTACAAATTAGAAAAATAAAATTCGGATACTTAGTCACTCAGCTACTGTAGACAACTGAGCATAAGTCAGATTAGGAAAACGGCCAAAATTGGGATCAGCACAATAACAGGAGTGAGAAGAAAAATATCTTAAAAGTAAGGACAAAAATGACGTTCAAATCTATGCAGTCAATGTCACCTCGCCCCTATTTTTTTATCTACGCTAATCGAGAAGGTTCATTATTACTATTATGCTACATTTTTATGTAAACTGATAGATTCTGAATACCCTCATTATTGCTTCATCAACTAGATGGATCTATAAGAGACACACGTGAATATGATAATAACGTAAAAATATGACCACGCCAATGACCGATTAGTGATAATCGGGCGTTCGTGTTTGGGAAAGTTGTCCGGGGTTATCGGATCTTTTTCAACAGTTTATGTTATTTTTTCTCTGACAATCGTGATATCGTACTGGTCCATACGGTCGATTTCGTCTAGGGGTTTTAGTGAGCCATAAAACAGAACGAGAGGGACATTTGATAGCACCGGTGGAACGATTCTCGGTTCTATCGGAATACCAACTTTACGTATAATTCATTGTTCGAACAATAATGATTGTGCTTGCAGATGTGCAAATCCCTGTTTTAGAAAAAATCAGTCCGAGGTTCTTATGTTGGAACATATGGTGAGTCAGTTTTTAAAGTCAATTTGCGCATTTTTGAGAATCTAAGAGATTTCCTCGTAATCTCTAAGAGATTCACTACTAATTTTGTACAAAAAAAAGTAATTTTTAGAATGTGATAATTATCTACTCTAGTAGGAAAATGGTAATTAATGAATGAAGTGAGTGACATTAAACGTCACTTTTCATTCATTATTTATCGCGACAAAAAAGGAATATAACGAAAATCTTTTACATAATCGAATAATTAGAGCTACCAGCCAATATTATCGACATCTCACGTCGTTGAGAGTTGCCGCAAGTTTTTACAATTTTAGTCGATCTCGGTTTTATGGGGTAAAAGAAAATTTCTGGATAATATGCACATATTCTGATATATCGGTAATTTAATGTGAATGCTCTCGCTCAATCTATTGAACCGCCCTATTCACCTCGTCACTTTCTGCACTGTACTAACCGCATGTACCTTATATGGTATTGGTTCATACAGCAGTGCCGCGCCGATTCGGCCTCGATAAAATATATTTAAACACGTGTACGTATCTAAAGAAGAAAAAACACAAAACGCCAAGTGAATTGCTTGATGAGGGGGCAATGATGGGGAGGGGTCTGTACAAAGGCGCTGAGTCGTCGACTGGGGTCTTTCGAACTTTCTGAGTGAGACCTATGGTTACTATATCCTATAATCACATCGAAAGAAACATAAGTTAGAGTGATCGAGCCACGTCGCACGTCACTGGCCACTGCGAATGGCATAATAAAAGAAAAATCTATAGGTCACCTACACACAAGTCGATCACTTTTACCTCTGCCTTCCCCCCTAGTCTCATTGCGTTGTTACTTGTACCTATTCATTTCTTCGAATGAGTGGGACCGAGGTGAATGAATCGGTCATATTAAGTTCATAGGGAAAACTTTTCAGTTGCCAAGACTGTCATTTACAACGAAAATCATGTTTATTCTTACCAGATTTTAGAACAAGGTAAATCATCATGTTGAAGGATCGATTTACGGCATTATGATGTGAGTTGAGCTACGTATAAAAAGTTATTTCTAATTAAAATCAAATTATTTATGACTATTTTTCGAACTGCGGCATTCCTTTGAATATATGCTATGTTTAAACAAACTTTGCATATTTTGTCATTCAAGTCAAATAATTTAGAAATAGTAATTTGTGCTATAAGGGCGATAAGCGGCGGCTTGCGAGGAGTGTGAAGTTTGCAGCACGAGGTATGGCAAGGCCTTCGGCGAGCCTCGGTTCCGATTTGCCATACCTCGTGCTGCAAACTTCACACGACTCGCAAACCAACGCTATCGCCCGAATTGCACATACTATTTTTTATTACGTGGGCCCTGAAGGGGTGGGGTAAGCAGGGGGGCGGGGAGGGGGTCCAGGGGGCGAAGCCCTCGGGGGGGGGGGGGGGTTGGGGGGCGACCCCTCCCCCTCCCCTCACTGCCAAAACAAAAAGTCTTTAGAAACAAAATTATTCATTTTGTCAACACAAATATTTCACTTTGAACAGTTTCCAGGATTGTCAATTAAATTTGGGGAATCTTCACCACTTTCATCACTGTCACGGAATACTTGTGCACTTGTGCGCGATATGAAGTTAGGTATATGGGTGGATTCCTGACGAAATTCTGGAAATTTTGAGCGCAAATTCGACTCAAGTTCGACGCGGAAAGAGTTATTCTTTCGTTCGAAACAATAAAAAAAAAAATTATAATTCCAACTCAACTCACAAAAATGCTTATATCTCGGGAACTAGGAACACGCATAAGGGCCCTTTTCATATGGACGCCGACAATTATGTGTTTTTTGGGTTCCATCTTCCACGGTTCGTTTTTGCTTCCGAATGGAAGCATTGCAATGGGTCAATTTTCACTTTTGCTAATTATGCTTGTAAACGATATATAATGGTTTGAAACGTAAAAACACGAAGTTCGAGCATAGTGTCTGTATGTATCATTTTTTTTCAAAAATCTTCACTTACAAAATTTAACATAAAAAGGACTAAATTTTGAGAATAAAATCTGAAAAAATGGTCAGTTATTGGTATTGAATGCATCTACCGGTGGGCGCAAGTTCAGTGAAATCGGCCGGTAAGTTTCTTAGAAATCGCTTTTTCGTTTTTTCCTCCGATCGTTCATATCTCAGAAAATAATGAATATTTTTTAATTTTTTTTTTCAAAATGTGCGTCTCAACTAGATCTAGGGAATGGTGGAAGAACATCTAGTGGGTTCCTCACAAGAAATTGGAGATATTTTAATTTTTCTGTTTTTCTGCTTTCTGCCTTTGTACGCACTCTAGCGTCCCCAAAAATTGACATAAAAACTTGAAATTTGGAACAAAGATTCCTTTTGTTATAGTGAAGAACCCTGTTAAACACTGATTTGATCGTATGATTAGTTTTCGAGATTTTAATTTTTTGGTCTCCACGGGTTTGGTTTTATTTCTCGATAATTATTCAACCGATTTTGTTGATTTTTTTCACAATGTGTGTATTAACGAGATCTATAATATGGTTGCAAAACATTGAGTCAATTAGTTTGGGTACAATGAGATATTCCTATTTTTTCACTTTTGATTTTGGTTTTACTTTCTGTGGTTGTTCGCACTCTAGCGGCCGCAAAAATTGAGATAAAAAATTGAAATTTGGAACGAAGGTTCCTTTTGTTGTGGTGAAGAACCCTGTTGAATGGCGATTCAGCCGCATCATTAAATTTATAGAATTCAATTTTTTCATTTTTACGGTCTTTCATTACTTCATTTCTTGATAAGTATTAACCCCATCTTTTTTCCGAAATGTGAGCCTCAACGATATCTATGAACTGGTTGAACAACATTGAGTCAAGTACTTTGGGTAATATGAGATATTCCTGTTTTTGCTTCTGTTCGCCTCAGGATTCTGTTTTGAATTTTTTTGACTTTGATTTCATTGTTTGGGTTTGTTCGCACGCTAGCACCCGCAAAAATTGATAAAAAAAATTGAAATTTGGAACAGAGGTTCCCCTTCTCATAGTTAAGAACTCTATTCATTTAGAAATTAATCGCCCTTTTAGGTTACTAAATTTTGATTTTAGTCTATCATATTTTTTTCTTTTAATTGATTGCTGTTCTCTCACTTTATCTTCCCTAGATCTGACCTATTCTGGAATTTCATTCAAAAATATCCATCTTTTTTTGGTTTTTCTTCGATCGTTCATATCTCTGAAACTAATGAATATTTTTTAATTTCTTTTTTATCAAAATGTGCATCTCAACGAGCTCCAAAGAATAGTTGAATAAGATCTAGTACGTTGCTCACAAGAAATTGAAGATATTTCAATTTTTCTGTTTTTTTTCGCTTTTTCCTTTTGCACGCACTCTACCGTGTCAAAAAATTGAGATAAAAACTTGAAATTTGAAGCAAAGATTCCTTTTGTTGTAGTGAAGAACCCTCTTGAATGGCGATTTAATCGCATCATTAGTTTTCTAGATTTTAATTTTTTCGTATTCACGGTTTTTATTTTATTTCTCGATAATTATTCAATCGATTTTGTTGTTTTTTTTCAAAATGTGTACCTTAACGAGATCTATGATATGGTTGAAAACCATTGAGTCAATTAGGTTGGGTAATATAAGATATTCCTGTTCTATAACTTTTGGTCTTACTTTCTGTTTTCGTTCGCACTCTAGCGACGCAAAAATTGAGATAAAAACTTGAAATTCGGAGCAGAGGTTCCTTTTACTATGGTGAAGAACCCTATTGAATAGCGATTTAATCGCATGAATAATTTTATAGATTTCAATTTTTTAATTTTTACGGTTGTTTCATTACTTCATTTCTCGATAAGTATTCATCCCATTTTTTTGCCAAAATGTGAGCTTTAACGTTATCTATGAACTGGTCAAATAACATTGAGTCAATTACTTTGGGTAATATGAGCTATTCCTGTTTTTGATTCCGTTCGCCTGGAAAAAGCTTTTTCAATACTGGAATATTTTTATTTTGTGTGCAATTGGACCATTCGGAAGCTTACCACCAATGAAATTGGGGGAAATAAAAAAAAACGGTGACATATTTGACACTTGTTTTTTATTGTAATTTCACTTATTAGTTTGACAGTTGATGTGTGGCCTTGTGTAAATTATGTCAACAACGTAAATTCAATATGGTCGCCTGAACTCCATGACAACGAACCTAGCGCGGCAAACTTCAGAATCAACTTTATCTCCCATGGGTGATAAATGACACCTTATCGTTTGCCTCTCTACTTTATCTCCCTCGGGCAGCTACTTATCGCGATGCGCTGCAAACACTCCTGTACCCCTTCTGGGTGGAGGTCCTGTAAGAGCCATCTATCGGGCCCCAGTAATGAAAATTCAATTTAATGACGTCATGTACAACCAAAGATTTTTAAGTACATCAAAGTCTTATTCTCCGGGCAACTTGGCCATAGTACTTTCGAACGTAAAGATTTGATGGGAAACCGATTTGTCACTACAACCCCATATTTTCCACCCCCATTTTTTGCTTAAACTATTGTATATATATGTCTTTCTTCACAAGTACCAATTTTATTGCTAATATACGTCGGGATGAGATTAGCCCTGGCGATTGACCTTCTACGCAACATCCACGCTGCCATTCACTGTGGAATAAATGAATCCTTGTAATGGATCATAAATGAGTGACTAATGGCTATAAATTACTCAAATAGTTCATTTTCAAATGTTTAGTAAGTACTGAAAGGTTATTTTTTGAAGTGAAACTTCTTATGAGAGGGTATTGAAATTTGGATCGGCAACGTTTTCTGTGACGGAAGTGGGTGGTGGGGGTAACACGTAGCGTCGAGAGAGTGGGGGCCGTGACTCGCTTGCCTTAGGTACCTGTAGTTAAAATTACAATATTTAGGCGGCGTGACGATCGCCGAACACAGCTGTTGGAGCTCCATGAAGTTAGCCCCTGCTTATTAAAAATTTATTATTACGACCATCAGAATTCATTGATAGGCGAATGATAGACAATGACTGATTATAAAAACAATTTGATTGACTACATTTGTTTTAATGAATTTTCAAAAAATTGGCCCCAAAGATGGCCCCCCTTTTTTTTAGAATTTAATGATAGAAACTTCTACTTGGGCTCCTCCACGCTGGCCACAAAGAGGATAGATTAAAGTAGAGCTAGAGGCTCACATCTCCGGGACTGCTTGACGCCACATTCCCTCGATTATTTTTGCGTCTTGAGAGAAGAGTGTAATTATCACATTGAATGAATGCGAGTATGGTGTGGAAAAATTATTGATTAGTAATTTAAATGCTTTCTCTCCCACCAAACCGAAAAGTCGAATTATTATTTCAGCTGCTCCCTATGAAGTTTCACTTCGGTCGCGTGTCTTCATGACACACCGTATTTTTGCTTCCGAATGGAAGCATTGCAATCGGTCAATTTTCACTTTCGCTAATTATGCTTGTAAACGATGTATAATGCTTTGAAACGTAAAAATACGAAGTTTGAGCATAGTGTCTGTATGTATCAATTTTTTTCGAAAATCTTAACTTACAAAATTGAACATAAAAAGGACTAAATTTTAAGGATAAAATCTAAAAAAAATTTCAGTTATTGCCATTGAGTACGTCTAGCTGTGGGCGCAATTCCAGTGAAATCTGCCGGTAAGTTTCTTAGAAGTCGATTTTTTCCTTTTTTGCTTCGATTGGTCATATCTCTGAAACTAATAAATATTTTTTGATATATTTTTTATCAAAATCTGCGTCTCAACGAGATCCAGGGAATGGTCGAAGAACATCTAGTAGGTTGCTCACAAGAAATCGGACATATTTCGATTTTTCTGTTTTTTACAGTTATCTTTGCTTTTTGCACTGTAGCGTTTGCGAAAATTGAGATAAAAACTTGAAAATTGAAACAGCGGCTCCTTTTGTTGTGGTGAAGAACCCTGTCAAATTGCGATTTGATCGTGTAATTAGTTTGCTAGATTTCAATTTTTTCATTTTCACGGTTTTTATTTTATTTCTCGATAATTATTGAACCGATTTTGTTGTTTTTTTCTCAAAATATGTGCCTTAACGAGATCTGTGATATGGCTGAAGAAGATTGAGTCAATTATTTTGGGTAATATGAGATATTCTTGTTTTTTCACTGTTGACTTTGGTTTTACTTTTTGTGTTTGTTCGCACTCTGGCGTCCGCAAAAATCGTCATAAAAACTTGAAATTCGAAACAGAGGTTTATTTTGTTATGACGAAGATCCCTATTGAATGGCGATTCAATCGCATCATTAATTTTCTAGATTTCAATTTTTTCATATTTACGGTTCTTTTATTACTTCATTCTCGATAAGTATTCGTCCCATGTTATTGCCAAAATATGAGCCTTAACGAGCTCTATGAACTGGTTGAACAACATTGAGTCAATTACTTTGGGTAACATGAGGTATTCCTGTTTTTGTTTCCGCTCGTCTGGAAAAAGGCCTTTCAATACTGGAACATTTTGATTTTGTGTGCAATCGGACCATTCGGAAGCTTACCGCCAATGAAATTGGTGGAAATAAACAAAAACGGTGACATATTTGACACAGTCGAATGGGGGACCCGAGGACCGCCGGCTTGTTTACCTATTTTTAACAGAAAATAGACATCCACGCAACATACGGGTAATATCGTGGATTCCAAATCGTCAGGGTCGTACCCTTCAATTATACAATTTTACAAGTCGACGGAATTCACTGACGGTTTCTATACAGGAAAGAAAAACGCATAACATGATATACTGTATTAAGCTCATGATATTTTCGTTGTAAATCTGGTAATATTGACTATCTTGATATGGCAAGATTGAATAGATTAATATGGAAACATTTTCAATGCCAACATCATTATATTTATGATCCATAACAAAATATATTATACACATAACATATCATATTAAAAGGCCGTCGGTTAAGCCCATGGAATAACTAAACTCAGAAAATAAAATAGGGTGTACACACGTGTGTGTGACCCGTGAGGGGTCGCAATATAAACTGCCCGATATGTGTGCCGTCATAAATGTATGTATCGTGTGTACGTGTGCTTACCCCTTCAAAGATGTGAGAAATTTGAATTTGGGAAGGCTTCCTCAATAACGTATTTATCGTCCTAACAAGTGCATTTCCGCAAGAAAGTTCAACAATGTTTTTTGTAGAGAGTTTTATTCCTGACAAAAAGGATTAGAATCATTCTTCTCTAAAACGTAAACCTAAACAACTGACCTAAATCACCAAAAAATTACAATTTTTCTTTAACTGATGAGGCTTTGATACTTTCCATATATTCTATATTGAAAAACTGAGAATATTTCAAAATAGGAAATATAGAAAAATTCATGAAAATTTCGACGAAAAAATGTAACAAAAACTAGTGTGTGCCCCAGTCGGAGCACAAACAAAGCTTCCCGATTTGGTATTTCAGCACAGCGTATACTAAATTTATTCATTTCCAATATACTCCGGTTAATCAGTAGTGTCATACTGAAAACTTGCAGATTTGAGAATCCTAAACTGAGCCGTTAATGAAGCAGATAATGATAAATACTTGAGTAGATGCATGGTAAGCATGAGGATGCGACTTATGAGCGTTACTCGAGTGGGAGTGAGACGCGAATAGAAGTGCGGCCGCAATAAGGACGATAACTTTAACATGTTACCCAGTGGAACAGTAGAAACAATTGCAATCGTTAATAACATTGCATATACTCCACAAATTCCATCCAAAATGTAATCCGCTCGATTCTGAACGGAAATGCGCGGAGTGAGACCTTCATGGCAGCGCTGGGTTCATTCATTCACTCATTATATACATAATTGTTGAGACTGCGATACCTCTTTAATTATGCAAATTATCGAAGAAAGGCATTTCACATAAAATACGTGTTTTTATATGGGCAACAACTTTTCCTATATAAATTTTGCGCTAACTCTAATAGTTTATGCAGTAGAACATTACAAACAGTTGACATTGTTAATAACAATATATGTAATGGACCAATTCCATCCAAAACCTACTGGTATGCCAATGTGTGTGCCCCGTACGGGGCACAAACAAAACTTCCCGATTTGGTATTTCAGCACAGCATAAGAACGCAACCATGGTGATGAGCAAACCCAACATTGATATCAATAATTGAATTTGCGACTAATAATTACTGCACGCGATCGATTTAGTTTGATTTTTAAGCCCCATAAAAATATTCAACTAGAATTCACCCGCCTAGTTACCTTCTTTCCCGCTCTTTGACATCCTTCCCGCAATTGTCGACATATTCCTTCGCCAATTATATTCTAGTTCGACTCGCGATATGTTCTAACCTATATTGAAAAAAGTCAAACTGAATGTGGATTTTTGTATAAGCAACAACCCTGGTGATATGCATTGTTCCCGCATTTCAAATTGCTCAGTCAACCATACCTCCTTAATTATGCAAATTATGGAAAAAAGTCATTACACATAAAAGGTGTATTTTCATATCAGGAATAATTCTCTTTTCGGAAGTTTCCCGATAACTTTAATATTTTACCTAGTGGAACAGTATAGGCAATTACAATTGTTAATAACATTGTATATACTGCACGAATCCCATCCAAAGTGTAATTCGCTCGATTTAGCACGGAAACGTTTGGATTCGGACCGTCATGACAACGCTGAGTTCACTCAATACATACATAATTCTTGAGACGGTCATGCCTCCTTACTTATGCAAATTATCGAAAGAAGTCATTCTACACAAAAAACGTATTTTTATATGGGGAACAACTTGTCTTATATAAATGTCACGCTCTAAGAAACTCTAATAGTTGATTAATAACTCTAATAGTTTATGCAGTAGAACATTATAAACAATTGAAATTGCTAATAACAATAGATATTATGCACCAATTGCATTCAAAAACCAATCAGCTCTAAGTTACATAGAAACGCTTCGATTCCGACCTCAATAATTTCGATGACAGCGTTCGTTCGTGAGAAACTGAGGATCAAAATTCGGCGACACACTTACACACACACGCACACACATACTTCGACTTAGAATTTATTGGGTGTCATTTTGGTTGGTATCCTTAAAACACCCGTCACAGGACGAAACAACAAACTTCGATTTCGGGGTGATTACGATAACTTACCGAAAATCCGGAAGTTAACTACTAATCAGATCTACGTTACGTGAAGATGCTTCGGTTGAATCATTCTGTACCTCGATTGCGTAATGCAGTCGTGAGAAATCGTGGACGAAAAATTTGAGCTCATGCATACCTAGCTATATACACATACCCAGACTAGTACTTTTCGTAACAAGGGCATAAAAAACTTTTTTGGCGATTGTGATGTTGCAGTCCGAGGCGAAGCCGAGGATTGCATTCACAATCGCCGAAAAAGTTTTTTTGCCCGAGTAACGAACATTGTTTTTTGACAGGAAGGGCGTGGGCGGGTTTTCGCGCACGCGAAGCGTGCGTGAAAACCGGCTTCACGCACTGAGTGTCAAAAACGGATGTTCCATCAGATCTCCACGTTTCATGGTATTTCTGACCTTTCTAGACTATTTAAAACAAAATGTCTTTTTGACACTCAGTGCGTGAAGCCTGTTTTCACGCACGCTGCGCGTGCGCGAAAACCCGCCCACGCCCGTCCTGTCAAAAAACAATGTTCGTTACTCGGGCAAAAAAACTTTGTCGGCGATTGTGAATGCAATCCTCGGCTTCGCCTCGGACTGCAACATCACAATCGCCAAAAAAGGTTTTTATGCCCTTGTTACGAAAAGTACTATTGTCATTTTCGGAGGAAAACAATAACTTCCCCTGGCGGAAAGTTAATAAAATCTAGTACAGTCGGCTCTCCCATACGTTGTCACCCCGTTAGTTGACGATCCCATTAGTCCACTGACGGGCGTTCCTTACACGGTGAGCCCCTCAAACGCTCTGTCCCCACCACATCGAAAATTCTCGCGCCTTATTTTGAAGGCGCACAATACGAGATACGAAACTACTTGCGTGAAGACACACGTGACATGCGGGAGTGGGGGAAGTAGGGGGCTCAACTTAAACGAAGCGCTGAAAAGCGGCTCGGTCCCGAGCGCTACACTTAGGGGAGAGTCGACTGTATGATAATATATCAGGGATGTCCCATTTGGAACAGGACAAATGAAGAACCCTTACTGGAAGGATTAGCGCACATGGAAAAAATATATATCCAAAAATATAATTCAGTTATATCCGGATATATGTGGCATGCATTGCGGCAAAATATAGAATGTCCAAGATATATATTGGATATATCTGTGTAGATATATCTCGCCGGGCACATTCAAGATATTTCCAGAATATAAGTGGGATATATTAGAGACAATTCCGGCAAAATAACTTTTGGCTTATATTTTTGTTCTATCCGGGATGCGTGCAACGAAATTGAACCATTGCAATGGCCAGTCTCTCGATGCATTTAATAGATGAACTTCAGCGAACGAGATTGGGGTAATGCTGGCTCAGATTCTCCTTCAAATCTTGGGTAGACTACCGACACCTACCTTTTCGTTATTAATTTTCTTCGTAGTATTGTAATTCACTTTCGATAACGTCATCCCAAACAACGTCTCTACCTGCGCATTAAAAACCGAATTATGGAAATAGGATTGTGTGTAGTTGTGGAGTTAACTAGACTACACTCAAGTAATCTGATTACCAGTATTGCAGGCAAGCGGAGCTCTGTTCCAACTCTGGCTTTTTCCATATTTAATCAGAACCTTAGGATTCAGGTATAATAGATGGAAATCTTATCAGTTTCTCGAGTTCTATTCGATCCATCGAATCTGACTACAACCATCACAATTCGCGATAAAACTTCAGACTTGCCTGTAGCAATTTTCGATATAAAATATTCTTTGTTTCGTGAAAAATTGTTCGGGTTCTATGAATCATATCACCATCCGTAATACTTTTTGAACAAATGGGGTGTGAGTATTGAACGGGAGTCAAATTTGATTCAATTCGGAAGGCTCAACGTTTTTCTCATCTTTTCATTTTTTTTACGCTCTCAACTCTTTGATTTCTTGGTTCTCTCAGTAAGTCGGTATTTGCAAAGACCCCGCAATAGTCAGGAAACATCTAGAGTCAGAATTCCATACATTAAACCATTCTGTAAATATTTATTCATTCTTTACTGTTTTCTTTATGGCTGACTTCACTACACTTTTATTATACTGCTACTGATAGACGCATCTTTATCATAGAAGTTGCTGACGATATCGGCATATCGGTTGTCTCATGCCACGCAATTCTTCCGGTAAAATTTCCCATAAAATGTGTTATAACGAAATTAATTCCAGCATTCCTGTATTTTGAAAACAAAGAAACCTCGCTTGAGCGTCACTCAACAATTATTGATTGATATCCATGGGGGTTCAGATTTACTTAAGAGCCATAACTGGTGACGAATCATGGGTATAAAATTATGACTGCGAAAACAAAGTCAAACCATCTCAATGCAAGAGTCTAGGAGAGGCAAGACCAGAAAAAGCCCGCCAAGCTCAATCAAATGTGAAGGTTTTGCTAACTGTTTTCTTCGACTACCTTCAGGTAGTGCATCAGAAGTACTCACCACATGGCCGTACGGGCAATAAGAAGTATTATCTTGAAGTTATGCAGTGCTTTCAAGAAGTAATATGAAGAAGATGTCCGAAATTGCGAAAAAAACATTGTTGGCTTTCGCATCTCAATAATGCACCTGGTCACTCGTTATTGCTCGTGCATGATCTTCTGCACCGTCGGCTGACTGACGGCCTGCTCGTCCGATAATCTCATTGAATTCGACTTAGTTGGGGTAGTCACACTGACACACACCTCGATGACCAGTCATCGATTTTAAATTTTCCCCTCACACATTTGATGACTTTTCATAACCATTCCACATATGAGCAATATTGGAGGTGCTCCGAAATTAATTGATTATTTTGATTGGTTGATCGATCTAGGAGATGTTTACAAAAATGCGTGATGAAGATTAGATTAATTTCTTTCTGCTGAAGCACGCAGGAAAATCTTTTTCCGACGAAAAAAACATGTATATATTTTCTATGCCAACTTTTCTGAAAACGATTTCTATATTCTATATTTGTCTTCACATCAGTAGTTTCGAAAATATGTTCATTTGTTTATAAAAAATGTTATAATATCATATTGATTTGTTCGAAAAAATTGCTGCCGATTAGATTTTCACGCAAATTTGAGCTTTCCTTGTGCTAATGTGCGGAAAACATGATAGACACCAACAATTATTGGTAAAAGTTACGTCACAATCAGATCCTCTTGTCATGTAAACTTTGACAAACATAAAAAAATCCCCTTAAACGCTTCAATGATGATTTTTTTTCAGAATGATTAGGACTAAGTTTGTGTAATATCTTCTTTGTTCATAATTTTACGTAATTGTTGATAAAAAAAAACAAACAAAAAAATATGTCCCTTCCTTTCCGGTTATTAATAGTTGTTCAGTCTCATAGAAATCCCGGACCATTTGGTTCCAGGTCCAACGAGTTCACGTGTAATGCCCCATATATAGTGCAGGTTAAAATTCACAATACATATTTCTCAGAATCGGCAGAAACAGAGTGAACCCAAGTTCCAAAAAATACAAAGTGACATGTGAGGTATTCAGAACTGCATAAATTATTCCATCCGCTTGCAGTCAGTTGGGCCTCTCTGATTAAATTAAGTTAGGGAATTCGCGCATGATGCGTGTATCAAATTGAAATGTGCACATCTTACGTTGATCGTCATCGCAAACAGCTTCGATGAGCTGCAGTCATCTCCAGTACCCTCCTAACTTGTGCGCATGGAATAACCTCCGCAATGCATTGGAGGCATAACTAATGCCTGATCATGAATAATGTTATTAATAACTTGAACTCTCATGATGAAGAGAGACTCGACTCACAATTCACTATCGAAAACAGCGCGATACAAAGGGTCTACTGCGGTAACGTCATTCAAATGGATTAAGTGGAATTAATTTGTATTTTACCTACTCATTTACATTTTTAATAACAAGAATCAACATGCAGTGATTTGAAATCGAGCTTGGGCTATCTTACAAATATTTCGGTATTTTTATGCAAATCTAAGAATAATTCCATCGGGATCCGAGGATCACTATCCGAGATATGCTAATTACTTGGGTCGCGAAGGCTAGACCGTAGGAATATCTAGATAGCTAACTACATTGGCTGAAGTGTGACTTCAAGTAGGGTTGGAAATGAAAAGAATTTCCGGTAAAAAGAGAAGGAGACAATTGCCCGGCCTTACCGACTTCCGTTTAACCATCTACTCTGCAATAACCATTCAGTCGGTCCATACCCTTGATGTGGAATGACTTTAAGGTCAGTCGAAGCGGGATCTATCTTGGCAAAAAACAGATGAAAGACTCGCGAACGTGATTTTTATTTGTCTCCTAAATGAATATCGGGAACGAAGCTTTCTGTGTTACTAACGCCACCGTATTCTTCGTCAAATCAGTTAGATCCAATCGTTTCAGTACACACAACCAATCAAAGTTGTACAAATAATACAATTCGTGCATAATCTTTGAGAGCTAATGGTCAGATAAAGTTTTACATTTTGAGAAGTCGATTTATTGACACAAGCAAACATCGGATCATGTGACTAGGGACGAGTGTGAATCTACACTCCGATGGAGAAACATATCCTCAACGCGCTACCCGCGGCGGAGTTTTTTACCCAGAGATTGAACTGAGATATTCCAATGGTTGATTCAAGTACCCCCTGGGGTACCGTCACTACTTCTATCATAGCCATATCTTACCAGAAACTAATGCCGCTTGCTATCGTGAAATACCGGGAGGGCAAGTATAAAAAAAGAATATTCCCTATTGACCAATAATTTCAGTTCTTCCACCCAAGTATGTTTTAGTAAACACGAAAAATATCACGGCTACAATCGGGCAACCGTTATGCTAGTTGAAAGGAATGACTTTCCTATCTATCCTTCACTTTTCTCATTCATTCGTTCAAGTAATTACGAACGTCCAACTCATTGTTACATAAATTTGATGACTTCATGTCACAACGAGAAACTTACCGCTTTAATTATTTCAACGATAAATTGCATCCAGAACTCCGAATTCTACTAATTGATTAGGCACCTAGTAAACAGTCGTATCATGTATGAGCCACCATAAGTTAGAATGAGGTTCAAACACTCGACTCGCGTATAGATCAATGTTTTATACGCATATCCTTGTTATATCTAAAGTCATCAGAAAAACCCTTAAAATATTGTCAGAATGGCCTACAGACGTCTCTTGGAGATCCTACAACATATATCAATGTCTTATATGTATTAACACAATTAATGCATGAATATTAACTATTTCTATGTTTTTTTTTATTTCTAATGGTATTTCACGTGTTTATAACTTGTTTACTAACTCCCGTGATTTCTGGAACCCGGGACATTGTAAATGTCACGGAGTCTACAGCTCTTATAATCAGTTTGGAACTAACAACACTTACGTCCCAGCCCCTAGTCAAGTCCTCCGTTGCGAAGTTGTTAACATCCAAGCGTAAAATTTTAATTTTGTATGGTTCTTCATTAATTTATACTGCTATATCTAGTGAACTTGTAGTTTTTCTTTTAAAAAAGTATATTTATATGCATGTCTCACATGCATAGATGAATCGTACCATTGGCTCCATTGTCACCTTCGTCCAATATATTTGCTGCATTTCCTCCAAGCACCGGACAGCTGCTTCATTATTTTTTACCCACTGTGCGCAAAGCGACGTTTTCCGCACGCTTCGCGTGCGAAAAACCCTGCTCACGCACGCACGCATTGTATCAAAAAATATGGTTCGATACACTCCTGTGTTGCAAAACTCGCCTTCGGCTCGTTTTACAAACTCACAGTCGCCAGAAAAGTTTTTTCCGCACTCGTGTCGAACCCGTGTAGAAATTTGAGCGGAGGTGCGGCCGCACCTCCGCTACTCAACTACCGCTCGCCGCTCAACCTCCGCTTGAAGTTTATAAGTATACCGGAGTTCTGGCGCGGAAGTTGAGCCGAGCCAGCGCGACTCGATACCAAGCTGGGGTGGAGCGGCAAGCGGAGGTTGAGCGGCGTGATTTCTACACGGGAAATGTACTATTATTTAATCCATTCCATTTCTGTCGTTTACGTTAGTCGTCTCAAATTGTGCATAGTACTTTGAAAAGTATTGGAGAACTCACTCTAAAATTATTAATTTATGAAATAACTATATCAATTCTCACATTTCTTCCACACCATTCAAGTTGTATCGATGTGCTCCGAAGTTATCCGAAATATCCAGAAATTTTACAGTTATTATATGCCCTGTCTCACCTCAGCCACTTTCCGGAGCACCCACCAATATTCTCTTTAAACTCTTGCCTTCACCCTTAAGTTGCACAGGATGTAGCCCGCATGCACGACAGGGTTAGTCAAATCGATAGTAGACTAAGATATACCTATCAGTCTAATTGTCAGTGTAGAAAGACGGAGACAGAGACGAACATTGCAGTACAGGATATACATATATTCATACCATCGCCATATAGGTTGTGCTTATGGTTAAAAGGTAGTAGATACACGCGAACCCCTGGACAGAGAAACGGAGAGAGGATATAGAGAGGGTTAGGATATTCCGTACCGCTTAATCACCCTTTCGTCCCAAACTCAGCCTCCCTTTCACCCCTCTTTTGATTCTCCCAACCCCTTCCGACATCGTGGATAGCAGAGGTAGCGGTTGTGCCTTAGCCCCATCCCTCGTGTCTCGTTGCCGCCCTTCCACCGCCTTCTCCTCCATGGCCACAACCAAAAGCCTCTCCTCCTACCAATCGAGACAGAGTAGCCAGCCTTCCGGCAGTTTAATAATCAATAATTATACTCAAATAAAGTAGACAGAGCGAAGGGGGAAGAAAAAGATGGATGTATTCAAATAGAGCTCCAGAAAGGGGAAGCTCACATCTGCGATTCCTGCTGTCCCATGCATTATTGCATATTTATATCGTGTAGGGTTACAGATTCTACTCGTTAGCTGAACTAAATAGAGACCAAATATACTCCCATATAAGAAAAATTCCCATGCTCACCATATCTCGTTCGTACTGATTCAGCAGCTACATCTCTCCTTCCGTTCATCTTATTCGATAATTTTGATTTTTTCTCTAATCACTTCCACTCCGGTCGTGCCTTGCCTCTTGTGACTCTCTCCATTTCGTGAACCACTCATGTATGGGTACAGACTAGAGAGCTCTCGATTCGGGTTTCTGTCTTGACTAACTTTCATTCACCAAGTAATCAATGTCGTTCAACCCCCTTCCTACACCCGTGGGTACTTAACACCCTCAGTTCTGGTCTTACTCGCGTTGCGCCAACGTAAAATAATTCCCCGGCGAAAGTCTAGTTTGAGAATACATTACGAAACTGGACATGAAAAATATTTGGCAAGAGGTTTCTTGATGACGCTTCCAAAGCAGAGACATATTTCTTAACTTGCAAATGTGTGTGCCCCATACGGGGTATAAACAAAACTTCCCGATTTGGTATTGCAGCACAGCATAAGAACGTAACCATGGTGATGAGCAAACTCAACAGTCATCTCAATAATTGAACTTGGGACTAATCATTACTCACGCGATCGATTTAGTTTGATTTTTAAGCCCCATGAAACTATTCCACCTGGAATACCCCATCTACCTCTGTGCTTACTTAGTTATCTCGCTCTTCGACATTTTTCCAGCAATTGTCGATATGGTCACTCGCCAAGTATATTCTAGTTTAACTCGCGATATGTTCTAACGTATATTGAAAAAAGTCATATTGAATGTGCATTTTTGTATAAGGAACAATCCGGGTGAAATGCATTGTGCCCATCTTTCAAATTGCTCAGACGACCATACCTCCTTAATTATGCAAATTATGGGAAATAGTATATTACGACCCAAGGCCAGAAAGTTTGATTTCCTGGCGTGCGTGATATGAAGGCCGAGGCGAAGCCGAGGCCTCATATCACGTACGGCAAGAAATCAAACTTTCTGGCCGTGTGTCGAATGCTATTTTTCTTTCTCCCCACCCGAAAGTACGTTCAACAATAAATGTATCAATTTTGAAATGTTGACGATCAATCCAACGATGAATACTTTTGTGGCCTGTCCGCGCACGCCTCTCGTCGGTCACCTTGCGAATTACATGCCCGCCCGACTTTTGCAAAACCGAGGCGAAGCCGAGGTTTTTGCTGGTCGGGGCGGGCAAAAAGTAAAAATGCATGAAAAAACATAAAAACGTCGAAAAGAAAATTAGAATGCCGAAATCACTTTTTATAAGCATATTTTCCTTGCAACTTTGACCTCTCTGTCCAAATTTCTAAGCATCGCGATGAAGGATCGCTCATTTTGCAGGTTAGGTCAGTCTCTTCATTCGCCGGCGGGGAACAGTTTTAATTTACTCTACTTTTTCTACTATCCAATATTATTTTATCCTCTAAAGAAATTAATGCATAATTTAAAGAAATTTTGTTCCACAGGAGCACTGGCGTCATGAATCTTTTATGCGTATATATTATACAGAGAAAAAGTGGCTTCGGAATTTGACACGTTCGGTCGCGATTTGGGCACTGAAATATATCATGCGCATGCGTAAGCAAGAGTCGGGGAGCTTCGGGTGGAGATCCGAAGTTTACTCTTTCGTTAGCAACTCTCGCCTGCAAACGCGAGCCACAAAAGTTTTGTGGCCAATCACAACGATTCTCCGTCGAGAAACTCCAGAAAAGCCGTTCTTTCTGGCGTTTCAGACCACGGTGGAGAGCGTACTTTCGGGTCGGGGAGGCAGAAAAAGTCATTACACATAAAGGTGTATTTTCATATACGAAATAATTGTCTTTTGAGAAGTTTCCCGATAACTTTAATATTTTCCCCGGTGGAACAGTATAAACAATTACAATTGTTAATAACATTATAATATATTTTCATATACTGCACGAATCCCCATCCAAAGTATAATGCGCTCGATTTTGCACGGAAACGTTTCGATTGGGACCATCATGACTGCGCTGAGTTCATTCGTTCAGTCATTACATACATAATAGTTGAGACGGTCATACCTCCTTAATGATGTAAAATATCGAAAAAAGTCATTCTACATAAGAGACGTATTTTTATATGGAGAACAACTTTTCTTATATGAATTTTAGGCCATCTCTAATAGTTTATGCAATAGAACATTATGAACAATTGAAATTGGTAATAACAATATATATATACTGCACCAATTTCATCCAAAATCTAATCAGTTATAAGTTATATGGAAACGCTTCGAACGCGACCTTGAAAACTTCCATAACTTCATTCGTTCATGAGAAATTGTTGCGCAAAATTTTGTACACGTACATACATACATACATACATACACACATACATACATACATACATACATACACACATACATACATACATACATACATACATACACACATACATACATACATACATACATACATACATACATACATACATACATACATACATGGGAGAAACCTAACTCCCGAAACCAAGGGTGCCAAGGGTGGGCTCCCTATAACAGCCTACATATTAAAGAAGAAACCATGGCCAGTACAACCATTGGAAAAATGATTACGGTGCAGGGGAGGGATACCCCAGTACCGGCGGGTGAGAGTGCCGAAGCAGGCTCGAGCTCGTCGAGATCCGACTACTGCAGCCCTCAAGAGGTGGACCACTTGGCCTCTGATGGGTCTACTACCCCAAGTGAAGAACTCCTGAAGAAAAGGCAAGCTGAAATGGTTAAGATTGATAACCTTTTAAAAGACTTGTTGGAGTATATCACTCCGGAGGCAAACGTTCACAAGCACATTAAGTTGCAGGTCAATAAGATGAAAAGCAGTTATGACCGTTTCGTGGCACTTGACAAAAAAGTGATCCCACAACCAATGGTGCAGACTGCTGACGCCCAAACTTCACCTCACCTAAGTGGGCAGCCGAAGAGAAAGGATATCTCACCTCTGGAGGAGAGAAAACTTCCACGACAGGTGAAAAGAAGGAAGGAAATGACCTTGGAGAACTCTGAGACTGCAAACTCAACCGAGGCCACGGAGAATGACCGAGTAGTTCGAAACCCTACTATCCAGAACGTTCCCTCGGATACGGGCGAAAGTTCCAGTTGGACAAAGGTCCAAAGGCAGGGAAAAATCCGCCCTGATGCGCTAATTATTCGTCCCACGGGGAAGGATACGTACGCTGAAATATTAGGACGTATAAAGAAAGACCAAGGTGTCTACGCGGCTAGCTCATGCGTGGACAAAATCCGTAAAACAGCCTCCGGAGATGTTCTTTTAATTCTAGCGAGAGGAAAGAAGGACGAAGGTGTTGAGCTGGAGAAGGCACTAGTTGGAGCCCTCCAAAACGAAGCTAAGGTATTCAATAAGGGACCTCAACAGGAACTCGAAATCAAAGACCTCGATGACGTCACTACCAAAGAAGACATACTTGATGCCCTGAGGAAAGCTGATGGCGCAGATAGTGATATCTCATTGAGTGCCATCAAGCCTCTTCGCAAGGCCTACAGAGGAACACAATCTGCTACGGTGGTACTCCCTGACGCTACTGCAAGAAATATACTGAGTAAGGGTAGTAAAATACGAATAAGCCTGGTATATGCTCGCATCGTGACAGTGGTAAGGCCCATCAAATGCTTCAAGTGTTGGCACTACGAGCATCTTGCCGTCAATTGCAAGAGCTCCATTGACCGATCAGACCTGTGTTACAAATGCGGCGAAAAAGGGCACAGAAGCGCCGATTGTAAAGCGTCTCCAAAATGCGTTCTATGCGTAGAACTGGAGCCCACGAAAGACAATGCCCATGTAACTGGTAGTATCAAATGTCCAGTCTACCAGGGTGCACTCCAGAAGATCCGTACACAGTCATAGTGCGGGTGTTACAGGTGAACCTGGCTCACTGCACCACAGCACACGATCTGCTGACGCAGACGGTTCGAGACCTGAAAATTGATGTTGCCGTCATTTCGGAACCTTACAGGAACCTATATACCCAAAACTGGGTTACTGATACTAGCAATAAAGCCGTCATTTGGTCCTGCGGTGCTCTGCCGCTTGAAGCATATGACGGACACCAACAGTCTGGATTCGTTGTGGCCAAGGTGAATGGTATCTATCTTTATAGCTGCTATGCACCACCAAGCCTTTGCTATGAAGACTTCACAGCATTCCTAGATAGACTCGTCGTGGATGCAAAACAGCATTCCCCAGTGGCAATTGCGGGAGACTTCAACTCTTGGGCAGTCGACTGGGGCAGCAAGAATCAACGAGGACGGGCTTTACTGGAAGCCATGTCGACCCTGGATGTTGTCCTATTGAACGATGGAAATAAACCGACATTTCGCAGAGGACAAGCGAGCTCATGTATAGATCTCACCTTCGTCAGCAGCAGCCTGATGAAAGGAAACTGTGCATGGGAAGTATCCGAGATCTACACTGCCAGTGATCATCAGGCAGTACTCTGGGAGGTGTCGGTTGATTGGAGATCCGCACCCACACCGGAAAGAACAAATGGAGTCGGCTGGAATGTGCGAAAATTTGACATTGCCACCTTCCTTATGGCACTGAAGACTGCCCGATTAGACAGTAAGAATGCCACAGGGAAAGCAGACGAAACCATGCGGAGAGTCACCGACGCCTGCGATGCCACTATGCCCAGGAAATTTAGTGGAAACCGACGGCCACCGGTGTATTGGTGGAGCGGTGAAATCGCGACCCTCCGCAGGGAATGTTTCGCAGCGAGGAGAGCTTGGCAACGCGCAAGGAAGAAGTCCAACCCCGAAAGTCTCGAAGTGGAGTTTAAAGCCGCTAAGCGTAAGCTTACTAAGGCCATAAAGCTTCGCAAACGAGACTGCTGGAACGAACTGTTGGAGGAAGTGGAGAAAGATCCTTGGGGCAGACCGTACAAGGTGGTTATGACGCGGCTCAAGAGCCAGCCGATGCCATCACCAACCTGTCCTAGGCTCCTGGAGAGAATTGTCTCAGTCTTATTCCCCCAGCAAATGAGTGTGACTGAAAAGCAGGTGGAGGGTGCTATGATCGACGGAATACCGCCGATTACAGCTGAGGAACTATTGCAGGCCTGTAGTAGAGTGGGCAACAACAAGGCCCCCGGTCTCGATGGTGTGCCAAATATAGCGTTGAAAGCCGCCATCAATGCAGCACCCGGCATGTTCCTCGAAATGTATAATACATGCATCCAGGAAGGTATTTTCCCCAGCAGATGGAAGCAACAGAGACTCGTGCTTATCGCCAAGGGGCAAAAGCCACCGGACGAGCCATCATCATATCGTCCACTCTGTATGCTGGATACGGCGGGCAAGATCCTGGAACGCATTATACATCAGAGAATTGAGGCAGTGGTGGAACCCCTATTGGCCGAAGCTCAATACGGTTTCAGACGACGACTATCCACGTTGGATGCTATAGACCTGGTGGTCAAAACAGCAAAAAAAGCAATCGATGGCAGGCGATGGAAAGGAGGTACGAAGCAGTATTGCTTGGTTGTTACCCTGGACATCAAAAATGCCTTCAACTCGGTACGGTGGGATCCCATCCTCGCGGCATTGTCGAAGCTGCAAGTACCGGCATATTTGCAAAAGATGGTAGGTAATTACTTTACCGACAGAGTACTCAGATATGATACAGAGGTTGGTCCTAAAACATATAGGGTGACTGGGGGGGTACCTCAAGGCTCAGTGTTGGGTCCTCTTTTGTGGAATATCGTATATGACAACTTGCTTAAAATAGCATTACCGGCGGGGGCCAAACTCGTAGCTTTTGCGGATGACGTAGCCATAGTCATCGTGGGCAAACACCTTTCCACGCTCCAGCTCATTTTCGAGAATGTTTTTAACAAGATACGACAATGGATGGACTCGATTGGGTTACAACTTGCGGAGCATAAGACTGAGGCACTCCTCATTACGAGCCGGAAGAAAATAGAGACAATTAGACTGCAAGTCGGTGAGCACGAAATAATTTCCCAGCCCTACATACAATCGGAATTATGATTGATGCCCGACTTAGTTTTAGACAGCAAGCTCAACATGCAAGCAGTAAGGCAGGAGCAGTGAAGACTGCTCTTGCAAGACTTATGCCAAATATTGGAGGGCCAAAACAGAGGAGAAGGCTCCTGCTATCATCAGTTGTCACGTCGGTATTAACATATGGTATTCCTATATGGAGTGATGCATTACGAAGCCAAGCATCTCGGCGGCAAATTGTTCCTGTCTACAGGCTGAGTGCCCTTAGAGTGGTCAGCGCATACCGCACAGTATCGAACGATGCTGTGTGTGTCATTGCTGGGATGCTACCTTTTGAAGTGCTAGCGGAGGAGCGTAGGCGACTCTACACACGCAAAACATCAACTGAGCTGAGCTCAGTGGAACTGAGGACAGAAGAACGAAACCACAGCATCCAGCGATGGCAGCTGCAGTGGGACGCCTCGAGCAAAGGCCGGTGGACTCACCGACTTATTCCGAAGCTAGATGTTTGGCTTGACCGATCACATGGACAAGTCAATTACTACCTAACCCAGATGCTCTCAGGACACGGGCGCTTTCGGGAATATCTTCACAAATTTGAGCATGAGGATTCTCCGGATTGCCCAAAGTGTCCGAGAATGAAGGAAAACGCGGAACATGTTCTCTTTACGTGTCCGCGTTTCGACGTCCAACGAGCTGTATGGGAAAATAGCGCAGGCAAACCCATCAACGGTGGAAATCTTGTGGAAGTTATGCTGTCATCAGAGGCGGCATGGAACGCGACAAGCGACTTCGCAATGGAGGTTTTGCAGGAGCTGCGCCGCGAGGAGCAGTTGCGGAAAAATCTAGAGTAAACGGAGGATCTTCTTACCGTTAACGAGCGGAAAGGATTCGCTACTGAGGAAGCCAAGGCTATCGTCCCCTACACAACGAAGTATTGCTCAGCAGATGTTCCGTCGTGGTCTGGGGACCAACCGAACTGTATTGTATGTGACAAGGGGTATTGTCCTTTGCACGTTATGTTTTATTTGTTAATTTTTGTAAGTTTGGCTAATAAAGGAAAAAGTAAGAAAAAGAGGAAGGAAAGAGAAAGAACGAAGTGTGAGGAAGGAGGTTGACTTCCTTCTTTCTCTTTTTCTTTCTTACAAAAAAAAAAAAAAAAAAAAAAAAAAAAAAACATACATACATACATACATACATACATACATACATGGATGCCCATGTAGTAATGCTTACCAGCGGGGACGTGGGTGAATACAAAGAGAGAAAGAGTGGAAAAAAAAAAAACATACATACATACATACATACATATATATGAGAAAACTTGCAATTGGATGAATGCATTTTGGTTGCAAAACGATTCATTTTCTGAATGTTAGTATTTTTTTTCCTCAGTGTGCAGTTGAGACCCCATTGGAGGATGCGTCGTGAATCGCGCATTTCGGGCCTCACAAATGAGAATTTTATTCCACTGACACATTGATTCGTGCTATACATATGTAGAAAACTAATTACAATCACGACCCCCCCCCCCCCCTCTGCCGTACATGATTTTTCAATATAGGCAAAGCAAAATCTAACCATAGTCTCGCCCGTTCGACGAGTGTCACCATATTCGCCTCTCCCTGCTCGTTTTGAAAACCTCTATACTTTGCAATACGTGACTCATCTTTAGCAGTTATATTCTTCATCGCTTACTTCTGGGACACTGTCTGCTCGTGTTCATTATATAGAGACAGTCTACCTTTCGCGTGTGTGTTCCGGGAATACTACATCCTGTAGTATTTCTGTCAATAAGTGGTTGGCATGATGGCAAAGGCTTCGAAATCTGCTGATTGTGACATAAACGCGTCACTTTGTGTATCCGATGCATCCTCTTCCACTTATTTCGTCTTCCTCTACTTCTCTCTAGTGGTAGCGATAAGCTTTTCTTATTGTGAGGAAAGAAAGTTTACTTCAGTTGTATCGAGTTCAGTGATCTCTACGGAAATAAATTACGTAAAAAAAAACCTGTCAATATATAATGCATGTCAACTCTATGGATGACATGTTCACATACATTTTCTTAACAGATATAAGAAAGTAATAGGACAGTTTTAAAACTGAGAAACAGGATAGAAAAATAAAATGTAGGTGAGTAAATATTCCAAAATTCTGGAAACTGCTTCTCATGCCCTCACGCAGAAACAATTGATCAACTGTTTCTTGAAAAATTTCAGTATTTGCATCGGAGCACAATTGGAGCAAAACATTAGAATTTAACTTGAAGTATACTAACGCTAGCACCATTGTCACTAATCTGTCAGTAATGTCAAGTTGAATTTCCATGTTTGCAGTAACCAATCATTCACTTCGGATTAGTCATTTCATTAATAGCCTAGCGCGTACACAACGTGGCGTATCGATCAAAGCAAATACTAGGCCTGCGTATTAAGGCGGGGTATTGTAAAAGTTGAGTTGTACTTAGTTCCTGTTCCTACTAAGAGGCTACTCATTAATCAATTTTTCGTTAACCCCTCAAATAAGAGGTCTATATGTGGACCCGCTAGACCGTCCTCCTACAAACCGAGTTCTCCCTATGACATAGACCGTAATCCCGATACTAGAAAAAATCATATATCTCTGTGAATTTCCAAAAATTTTAAATTATCCAAATTATCGTGCACGGTTGTATAACTAGCTTCAGTATAAATGATTAATGGATATTGATTTTATGTTGTGGTTCTGATGTAGATTAATCAATTGGTCGAGGAGGTATCGAGGTTACAACAGAGTCTACAGCGACTTCAGGAGACCAGTACTCAGGCGACTTTGAGACTCGAGGAGGAACTTGAAAACCGGCGACAGCATACACTAAGATTGGAAAACAAGTTGGAGAGGCAGCGAGATTATGATGAACTGAAGAGAGAAATCAGCGTTTTGAGATCAGTTGATTTGTCGCAAATCCCCACTGGCGAACCGGGCAAGACTCTTGAACATTTGTTGATGGAACGAACGAAGGCCCTCCAACAAGCTGAGACGTTCAAACCATCCAGTTCTCCTGATGCACCTGGTAAGTTTCATTTAATTTCTTGTGAATTATGTAAATTCTTCATCAGAGCCAGTAGCGATCGATTCATCCCCGTTAAATGTACGAAATACAGAGCCCGCGAATATCATGCGAATACATGTTTATTTCAAAGTTTTACTCCTTAAGTTTAAGCATGTAGATACCAAAATTTATTAAACTATTTTATGATTTACATGCATCCAGTTATCGGTTCGATTAACAAATTTCTAGTTGCTACTCATTACTACTTCTGTATGCTGCTGCTCCTCGGCCCTGACTCTCTTTCCATGACTCCGTTAACGACAGACCTCAAAATAGTGCGAAGAAATTGAAGAATTATTATCACAATATTCATCTTCATCCTATTTCACTCATGAGATAATTTATACTGAGTGAACCCGTGAAGCTTTGTCAATCCAAAAGTAACACTGCATCAGCCATTATATGTTTAATTTCTGTAATTCCTCACTTGATTACTAACAAGTAGCTCCATTGTCTATTACGCTGTTCATCATCATCATCCTCATCCTCATCATCATCATCATCATAAGTATTTGGTTATCTGATAACCATCCTAATTAACACAAAAAAAATAGATTCTCTGTACACAGTCTATAATCAGGAATTTGCAGATAATGGGAATGATACAATATGAATGAAATTATTCCTACGTTACTCCACTGTAAGACACATTTCGGGACCGTATGCTTGCATACCTCAGCTTTTGCTTCGGTCGGCACACATGTTCTCCACGATATCTATTTACCACCTTGTAACGAAAATGACAATTTACCAGCTTATGTAATATATTTTTCTATGTACATTTCGTCTTCACTTAATGTCCTACTTAGGGTTCAAATCTATCATTATTATTTCGAAATACAAGTCTCTATCTACAATACAAACTAACTGCGTTTATTGCATTTACATCAGAAAAGTACAGAAGTACTGACGCATTATTATTTGTAAGACCTCCAAAAAAACATTCATTCCTTTAAGGGACAACGCGACAATCCGCCGTCTTCGATATTTCTGTTCGTGCCAGGTCAAAATGTATGCACGCAATGTCTTCGCAATATGTATGTCCCTTTATTCCAGTCCCCATGATCCAAGTGGGTTCCATCCCCATTGTTTTATTTATACCGACTTTGTCATGAATCCATGGAAAGGAACTACTCACTGTTCAGCGTGGTTCAGCCATCACCTCCCTACTGGATTCTTAAAAACCGATTGCTACCACACAAAAGTTCGAACTTTTCGAGGCGCGCATTTCAATTCTTCTCTTCGGATATTTCCAAATCCTATAGACTCGAAAAATTCTTCATCTTCACGAAATATATCTATAAAACTTTCAACATTAGTATTATTTATGATCTCGGTTTATCGATTCTATTTTTCCGACCTGTCATGGATTTCTTCCAATGGCATCTTGAGCTCACTTCTTCTTATCGATTAATTGCATTTCTTACATTCTTGCGTACGCATGTGCGTATGTCGAGACTGGAGCGTCGGAGGAGAGTCTGGGACCCCGTAATAAATCATGTAGAATTTCGCACTATTTGATTGGCAGTGAAAGATGCATAATACTCCAGATATTAGGAATCCTTAAACAAAACTTATAATAATGATACCTACAGAATCAATAGTAGATGACGGAAGTCCAGTGATAAAACGGGGTCCCGTTTTTGTTTTGGTGGTTCTAGGTGGACTAGCCTCACCACTGCAGCGCGCTGCAACCACCTCGCCCCATGGCAGTGGTGTTGGCAGCGGGAGTACACCCGTTACCCTCATATCCACCCAACAGGTGCTCCCTACTCGTTCGACCCCAACACCCTCATCGGCCACTCCAACGGCCGCCTCAGGTCTCTTATTCCCGCCTCCTCTTCAAAATGTCGAAACATTTGGCTCATTTCTTGGTGAAGAGATTGTTGCCAACTGGAGGCGGTCTCTGGAAAGATCAATAATGAGTCAGCAACAACAGCAGCCCCAACACCAGCAACAGACATCACAATCGTCAATCGCACAATCGCAACAGACCCAATTGTCCCGACAGTCTCAGCCAAGTGCTCCATCGCCGGTACAAACTGGGCTGCAGCAATCGTCGCTGTACCCAACATCGACACTAAACCTAAATCACCTTCCATCACCAACAGATCCAGTATCAGCATCGAATAATGGACTCACGGCACCGGTGAAATCTAGTACGCCACACATTAACCTGGAGAATATCACAGAGAATGCACCGACGCCAAAACCGGGTCATGAGCCACCAGCCCCACCAAGACCCTCGTCAACAGCTGCACTCATATCACCACCAACTAGTTTGATTGAGGCTGCTATGAATGGAGCCACTATGCCTGGACTTGTGCCACCAAAAAGCCCTCACGACGAGTCGTGTCATAATAACAACAACAGCCATCATCTTGCCAACAATAATAATAACAGCACTGGTAGCCTAAGTGTTCTCGACAGCCTTAAGAGTCCATTTCGTTTCGATGACAGAAATCATCCATTCCGATTTGGTGATGAATTCGGAGCTGCAGGAATGGCTGGTAGACTCGGTGAATCACTGATACCTAAAGGTGATCCTATGGAGGCACGCCTACAAGAGATGCTACGTTACAATATGGATAAATATGCATCACAGAATCTTGATACACTTCATATAGCAAGACGCGTTAGGGAATTACTATCCATACACAATATTGGGCAGCGTCTATTTGCTAAATATGTTCTTGGACTCAGTCAGGGAACTGTCAGTGAACTGTTGAGTAAGCCAAAACCATGGGACAAATTAACTGAGAAAGGACGTGATAGTTACAGAAAGATGCATGGATGGGCCTGCGATGAGAATGCTGTACTACTACTTAAATCTCTAATACCCAAAAAAGGTAGGTGATCTCTTTTACAAAAAAACAGGATCACATAACCAAATTGTAAGGAATATTGCCATATTCTTTGCCATTATATTTTATGTGATATGTCTGTTTACTACAATTAATCTGTTTACTACAAGTGATCCGTCTCAACAGGGAGTGTCTCCTTCCAACTATAATTACTAAATGTTTTCTAACTTCTTTTATACATTCCCTGAAATATTTCCTCTCCGCCTGTTGCACTGCCAAATTAATATTTTCAATTATTATAGTTAACACTAACAGTAATGGCTATCGTTAATTCAACCCTAATAGACTTCTCACAAAATCTCAATGGGTCGTCAAATTAAGGTCAATAACTATAGGACATGGAATGATCAGAACAAAAGTACTCAGTATTTTATCATATGAATTTTGTATACCATTTCGTAAGACTATAACAAATAGACAGTAGGTTACAGCTACGCGCCGCTTCGATAATTCTCGTATGATGCAAAGCCCTAACCTATCACCATCATATAATATCGCGAATGACATTATTTATGCATATTCTTTCATCATAATATGCATTATTATGATCAAATTAGACACTGTAAATTACACGGTATGGTACACCTGAGTCAAATCGATTAGTCACTGCATTTGGCAGCCATGTCGCTTAGACTAATGACACCCAAAAATAGTCAAATAAAACAGGAACACATTGAGACTAATACAACAGGAGAGAAGTATTGTACAACAGGAAGAAGAGGATATTCATACGCTATTCTGAAATGTCTCAATAACGAAGCATAGATGCGGGAGATATCGCGATGAATCATAGTGAATAGTGAGAATGGATGCACGTATAATTTTTATCACCCAAATCGTTTCTATCGTATACATAAACTTAATCGTCTTATGAAATGTATTGGCGCAAGGCCGGATTTGCATTGGAATCGCAGCAGGGTATTGATCGAGATAAAGTTGTTGATATACTATAGTACGATACGGTAGGAACGCACGAGTTAGGGCATGACCAAAGAACAGCTCTCTTACAGAACATCCACGTCTAAGAACGATGACCAAGCTCCGAGTGAGCCCTGCAGGCATCAATATATAAAGCAACTACTACTATCTCATAATTGAAAACCTTAGATACATGATATAAATGACAGACACACACACACGCACACACGCACAGACATTTGGTCGGAATTCGACGGGAAGCATTTTGGTATACTTAAAACCCTAGTTACGCAATATATTTCCCGTTTGTTTACAATTTCTCAGAGCATTACCTGTTTCATCCGGTACGTTGAAATTAGTATATTTCTGCCCTCCGACCAGAAATAGTATATTTCTGCCCTCCGACCAGAAAGCGGTAACTTTCGGGCCGCTGCGCTAAACGAAGTTACCGCTTTCCGGCTTCGTCGAGCAGAAAAATAGTATACACACCTCGGCTAGCAAGTAAGAAAGCCTCAGATCATATTATTGTCGACCTCGGCTTCGCCTCGGCCAACAACTAAATGTGATCTGAGACTTTCCTTACTTTGCTGGCCTAGGTATGTAATCTACTAAATGATGACCCAAGGCCAGAAAGTTCGATTTCCTGGCGTACATGATTCATATTACGTACGACAAGAGATCAAACTTTCTGGCTGTGTGTCCTATACTATTTTTCTTCTTCCCCACCCGGAAGTACGTTCAACAATAAATGTATCAATATTAAATAAATGGCGATAAATTTACCGATAGATACTCATGTGGCTTGCACGCGCACGCCGCTTGCCGGCTACCTAGCGAACCACATGCCCGCCCGACTTTTGCAAAACCGAGGTTTGCTGGTTGGGGCGGGCAAAAATAAAAAAATTTAAAAAAGGAAAAAAAACTTTTGTAATGTTTCACTTTGCACAATAACCTTGGCCTCTTTGTCCAATTTTCTAAATATCTCTCCATCTGCAGAATTCTCGAATGAAGAATTCCTCATTTTTTAGGCTAACTCTCTTGACGTGCCCGCAGACGACCGTTTCACTTCACTCGACTTTTTTTAGCCACACGGTTCGTCAGCATCAAATTACGTTTGTAATGGACAAAAATCAATAATAAAATCAATAATATATAATTTCCCAAAATTTAATTCCACAGGAGCACTGCATAAAATGACATGTCCCTTGTATGTATATATATATATATGTAGTTGGTCGTTTGACGCATGCGTATGCACGCGAGCCACAAAATTTTTGTGGCCAATCACAACGTTTCTGACATTGCCGCAATCCACAAAAGCCGTGGTTTCCGGCGTAACAGACCCCGGTGCAGAGCGTACTTTCGATTCGGGGAGGAAGAAAATAATTATTTTACTGGGAGGAGTAACATCTATATGTAATTAATTCAAACCGGTTCCATCATTTAAGAACTTTCAAATTCAACAATTCAAATTTCCGACCTCAGATTTGGTATTTCAAATCTGTAAATGCAGATCAAATCAATTTAATCTGTACTCAACTTTTTGGTACATAACTATATTACGATATCGGTTTAATGATGCCTTATTTTACCACTCGATTTTTTCATTCCAATCGAAATATCCTAGCTTTGGCACCGACCCAAAAAAGTTAGTTCTAGAGCTAAATTTCTCCCCCTAAAATTTCTCCTCCCAAAATTTCTCGCAACGAAACCTTCTCCTTCTTTGAACATTTCACCAAATAAAAATAACACATGTTAACAAGGTGACCACCTCAAACCCCATCCCCCTTCGGACCCGACACTAAAGTGCGGTGATACACATCTTGAAGAGGTAACCTCCTCGGAACCCTCACTCCCTTGGCTTCAAACAAAAATTTCCCCCAGCTAAAATTCCATCAAACTCTGCATTACAATGATAAATTTCATTGGTATTTACATTACTACGCTATAAGGGGCTATCCAGGTAGTAATGATGTCATCATTATCGATTACCTTAGTACCGTACACTACGAAATTCATCAACCACTATAAATACATAATTAGGGTGGTGACCTCCTCGGACCTTTTCCTCCTTCGGGCCCCCACCTTCGGGTGCGGTAGTACACGTTTTAGGGTGGCGACCTCCTCGGAACCGGTCCTCCTGCGGCCCCTCACACTCAGGCGTGGTAGTACACATTTTTTTCGTTTTGAAAAAGAGGAGGAATTTTCCTTGCAAGAAATTTCGGCAAGAGAATTTCTTGGAAGAGAAATTATTGCTAAAAGAAATTTTCGGGAGAAATTTGGGAAGGAGAAATTTAGTCCGGATACCAAAAAGCTGAGGTCTATGATGCCATCTACAATTTCACGGAGTAATAATTTTCTCCATGAGCGCGTGAAATTTTGCAGCGCAACGTTGA
Source organism: Asobara japonica (assembly GCA_026005395.1). Lineage (NCBI taxonomy): Eukaryota > Metazoa > Arthropoda > Insecta > Hymenoptera > Braconidae > Asobara > Asobara japonica. The sequence goes on along the minus strand of BQMI01000153.1, from coordinate 962,421 downwards.
AATCTGTTGTGAGAACTCCATAGATATATATTTTCCATGTGGGAGGAGAGCCAAAGGATTTGGCATTTGTTCCCTACGCAGTTAATCGCCTTTTCACAAACTGTATCATATTCTTATATTGAACATAATGCCAAAATCCTCTCTTTCTTCACACTTTTTCATTGTGAAAAAAAATTGAGATATATCTCTTGCGATTTATTTTATAATTCTTATTGAAAAAACAAGATCAATTAGAAGGGTTCTGCAGAACAAGATTCGTGATTATTATCTTGAGCGTCTTCCTCTAAGGATGGATGCACTGATGGCAAATACACCGCATCGCATCAACATAGTAAGGCGTACGGAACTACAGCCAATCCTTGTGAGCACAGGTAGCAAAGAAATCTCCCGCTCCTCCGACAAGTTGATAGTATTTTTACGGATTTGAACTTACGAAGGCAAGCGATGGGTCTAAGACTGCGCTCTTAGCTCCGTGGCCATTTGTGACGTTAATGCATACCTGTGATTGGATGCAAATATTCCATACATGCCTTTCTTGCATCGTAGGCGTGTGGATGGTTGACAATATCAGGCCCCAGGCTGCTGAGATTACATCTGGCAGGCAGCCAGATGACAATACCTTGCAATTTATTGAAACACCTCATAGTTGTTTCAATACCATGAATGAGTAAATGTCGTCACTTGAAGAGGTAAAAAGAACAGCTGAACCGCAAGTGAATTTACAGCAGCGGACAGAACCCAAAAAGCCATTTAGAAATCGATAATGGGTATTTTTTTTAATCGATAGAACATTTTGATAGATGGATTTGATCTATAAGTCATATGAAACTGGTTATGTTGATGGTTAGTGGAAATACAATTCTCTAATAGTGGCACTATAGTACACTATAGTGTGCGAATAGTCAAAATTTTGTATAATTTAGTATGAATCGATTATGAATCATTCCATTCAATACCATTCGACCTTTTTCGAAATTTTGGGCTTATTATAACCGTTGAACAATTCAACCAATTTGAATAATTCAATTAATTTCACATAATGTAAATAATTCGAGTAATTTTACTGAATTCGAGAGAAACTAATTTTTGTTCTCCTAACCAAAACTTAGGGAATGGAAAATTTCTAGTTTCAAACTGTTTAGGAACTTTGAAATGTTAACAAATTTTAAAATAGATAACGTGCAGGAAAATCCCATGCTAATGTCCCAACGTTGATATGGGTTCAACAAGTCAGAAACTTGGCTGCAATCTTTATCAACAAGATTTGAACCGTCGACATCAACAGTCGGTAAAAAAAAATGATTCAGCTATACACACCTAGCAAGTACGCCAATTACGATTCTTGACACTGAGGCTAACTGAAAGGCGTAGGATACGTAATCTTAGAGTTCAGGGATGGTTTCCATTCCAATACAAATAGTAGATTACATACTTAGGCCAGCAAAGTAAGGAATGTCTAAGATCACATTTAGTTGTTGGCCGAGGCAAAGTCGAGGTACCGCTTTCCGGCTTCGTCGAGCAGAAAAATAGTATACACACCTCGGCCAGCAAGTAAGAAAGCCTCAGATCACATTATTGTCGACCTCGGCTTCGCCTCGGCCAACAACTAAATGTGATCTGAGGCATTCCTTACTTTACTGGCCTAGGTATGTAATCTACTATTCGAGTTATAGGTTTTTCAGGCAGTAGAACATGGTTAGTTGTGGGAGTATAATTGGAATTGAATGTAATTCTTAGTGTCGAGAAAACTTAACAATTTCCTTTGCTTTTTAACTTCTCGATTTTTCGGGAAGTTCTTGTAATGACCCCTAAATCGATTTTATTCATTTCGATTCGTAACTAGTAAGTTTTAAGTATGCCAAAGTCTTTCCCGTCGAATTCTGAACAAAAGTTTGTGTGGTGTATGTGTGGGTGTATATGTGTGTATTTGTATATGTAGAATGGAAATTTTCGGACATATACCCGGATATAACTAACTTGTATGTCTGGATATATCTTTTTCCATGCGGGTATGACGCCTTTAACCCTAGAGCATTGGCACCTCTATTGGTGTCTCACTCCCACTCAAGTAACGCGCATATTTCTCGTATTCACGCTGGCTATGCGGATAGTCGAATATTTATAATTATCTGCTTAATAAATGGGATTTACATATGTAATTGACGTATCGGAAAATCTAGGAATGGGAAACAGAAGTTACAAATGGAGGGTATTGTTTGTGTTCCCAAGGGACACACACACACACTTTTATCCCACTAGTTGAATAATGGGACGGGCCGTGAACTGACAATTCGAGTTTGGTCAAGATGCGGCAGGGAGGTGTGACCCACTGTTATTACTCCAGAGTTCAACGAAGACGGGCGCGGTCTTGGTGAAGTAGCGGGCACCGAGGGTTAGTGGCATAGCTCCGAGTATATCCTACCAAAGGATGCTCATCGACACCAATAGTCTATTTTTTCATTTTCCAAAATTCAAAATTTACAACGCCGTAAAAGCTCTTCCAGTGTATATATACCGACAGCGGTGGCACTTATTTCGGTCGGGTAGCGCCGCGTCTAGAAGGTAGAACTTGCTTAACGACGCTATAACGGCTTTCAGAGCGTTTTAAATTCTGACATTTTCAGAAATTCATAATTAATTAACGAACCGTCAAAATATTTTTTTCTCGATAGAAACTAGATTATGTGAATCACGTACTCATAAGCGAAATAACTAGTGGCGTGCGATGTGCGTATCCCCATCGAGGGCACGGATAAAACTTCCCGATAGCTTCAAAATTTATAAATCTCTTTTGATGATGTAAATGGATGGATTGACACTGATATTTTCAAGTCGGATGTTTTATCGCAAAATTTTGCAAAATGAAATTGTACAAAGCACGTACTGTTATACTGGCCCAAGTAGTGTTTTTCAATACAGAATCGATACTTTGGCGGATTGATACTGAACTCTTCGATACCATTCACAGCAGATTGTCGATACTCCTTGATGAACGCCCAAGCCAAAGAGAAGTGCTTTGGTACAAGTTCAGTCATTTTGTCTCCAGATGGCGCATATGGGACTTTGAAAGATTGAATGTGAAGTAAAATTTCACGCCATTTGCAGAAAGTACATAACTATTAAATGTGTAGATGATTTTTCCCAAACTCCACACAATCTTGAAAACCGCATTTATCTTCCAATTATAAGTTCTATTAACGGTATCACACCATGCGCTAAGAAAAGCTGATCCATTCAAAATTTCGTTGGTTTCGGGGCATCATACTTGTCTGGATAAATTTGAAACCGGTGTATCGATTTAATCAAAATCTAATCACCTCTTAGTTACGTGAAAATGCATCGACTCAAAAAAAGATAAATCAAATCGCTTCATTGGGGTTAAAGAAATCGTTGGACAAAAATTTAAGGCATATATATATGGATGGACACACAGCGTTACATACACACAGTCATGTTTGTTACAATCGCTTTAAACGATTGGCAATAGCTTGAACCGTGGAGATATGATGAAATTGCCATTTTTTATTTTCGGGGCCATTACAGTAATTTTCCCCTCGGGAAGTTAATTAAAAAAATTGGTCAAATTTTCCATTGGAGTTCAAATTCGACTAGCGTCAGTGTATGACCACACAATTCCGTAATAGTACATCCAAAAGTTACTTCCGCACGTGTGCCCAGCAAAGCAACGTTTTCCGCACGCTTCGCGTGCGAAAAACCCTGCCCGCGCACATTGTGTCAAAAAGAACATTTTATTATTTTTTCAAAAGTCCCTCATCTTATGACGTAAGTTGGTAATTATTACATTGCCCTCTTTCGATTGCCTCGCTCTTGTCATCAATGATAGAACTAACAGAACATCGTTTTTTACCAACTTTGTGTGCTGGATATACCGAGCGTTGATCGGACATAGAAAACCGTCTTGCACCTCGACTCAACCGATTGCTTCATCAAATCGGAATTCACGTCGGAATTTCATGTTTCATATTTGCTTTTACTTTGGTTTATTCTAGAAATCTCGAGCAACGTTCACCTGACAGCACGGAGCACATAACCTTTGCGGTTATTATTGGTAGTTACAGTGGAATTAATACACTGAGGGAAAAATATACTTCGGCCCAACAATTTCATTTTTCAGACTAATAGGCATTCCTAAAAAATGAAATTTCGTCGTTGCATTTAATCTCTGACAATTACAATTAAATGTAATCATGTGAATCGCTTAACTCCAAAAAATTATATGACAACTGACCTGGGTTGAACATTATTTTTATTAATTTTTATTAATTTGAAAATAAAAAATTAATTAATTCGGGATTCTTAATTATTACTGTACAAATTCACCTAAGATCCTCTGTCTCATAAGTATCACGTAGAGTTATATGATTAACATCATTGGTAGTTAATTAATATCACTTGGGTTTCACTAAAACAATAAAATTCATTTTTTTATAAATATCTATTTCTCTGAAACACGGTAATATTGGGCCGAAGTATATTTTTCCCTCAGTGTAGATAGCGCTGTGTTTCATCTCAATCTATTGGAACCTAAATGGATACATTTGTGGCATCTCACCCGATGAAATCGGGGGTTTGGAACTGATAGATTGCCAATTAATTGTTTTTGACGAATATTGTATTTAACAATCATCGACTTCGTTTAAAGAGGTTATTGATGATTTTATTTCATAAAATTGGACTGCATGCAGTTTTCATATTACGCTGCGATCAATCCACACTACAGCGGTACAAGATAATTTACTCGCCCCCCCCCCTCCTTCTCACTGTATGGTGAAAGTTCACCATAGAAATGTCCATGGTATTACGTGGCTTCAATGGCTATCACATAGGAAGAAGCGTTCCCAGAGCCGGCGGTTGGCGGGTGCTATGTATGGTTTCTATAGAGTGTGTAGATATATCACACACGGGAATTATATGTGAACTATTGTTTGAATAATTGTACACTCCTACACTCGTAACCCCCCCCCCCCCTTTCGCAACCAGCAACATATACCGGTGTCTGACCTATCGCCGGCCCTGAACGTTGCTGAAAAACGAATTGAATGGACAAATTCATTTCTTCCACTCCCATTCGGGGCACCTCACACGAATCTCTATGTTACACCACTGCGGGGGAACGTCGTAGTACTTGTCACATAGCAGTGTCTCCATATCTCGAGACTGATTCGATTCGCACACTGAAGCATTGGAGTTCCCCAGATGTCTCATTCTCGTTAATCATTTCAGATTTGTTCGCATCAGTCGGAAATTGATCTGAGGTCAATTTGTATTTCACACGAAAACGTATAGTCATTCACGGTGACATTAGCAACATTTTTCAAAGATTATCCCTTAGAAATTCATTGGAATTTATTCAAATTCGACAACAATTGTTCGACAACAAATTCGATTAACAATTTTTCATGTTTGAAAAAGTTTGGAGAGCTCGCAGAATTGATTTTTTTCTTTCACCTTGTGTTTTCTCTCGATGCTAAAAGATGGCTGTTTGACAACTCCTTTAAGGATGATAGGGCATCATGTCAAAAAAAGTGATAAAAATCTGAAAAAAATAATTTGTCTTAAGTTTCCCCTAGAAAAAATTCAGTAAAAATTTCAAGTACTTTAGAAAGCTTTTGTAGGAGATAATCAAATTTGAAATTAACATAGGTTCTTATGGAGAAAAGCGTTAAAAAAACTGTAGGCTTTAAAAAAAGTGATAAAAATCTGAAACTTTTTGGGTGTACTCGCAAAGGTTATTAAGATTTCTAGAATTTTTTTGGAAAAACATTAGGAAGCTTTGCGATTTTTAAATTAATTATTTCACCCGTCTAGTTCCAAAAATTCTCCCTATCGTCCAACGTGACAACGCCGCAGTGACACACGGCAGTAGCGGCAAATTCAAGTGTCTATCGGTGGCATACCGGCTTACCACACATGAAGGCATAGGATCATTGGATTCATGTAACCAAAGATGACGTTTTATCAAACCAACTTTATTTGTATTAATTTTTGGCAGTCACAGCATACAAATAACAAAAATGTCTTGAGACATAATAAATTTCTAACCTCTTTATAGCCATTGCATGGATCTCAACCCTCAAACAACTCGTAAACTTCAATTTAAATATAGAATTATATGTCCCCTGGAAATTTCTTTAAAAAATCAACAATGCTTTGGATAATTTTTTTGCTTTTTGTAACTCTTACAACCTCATTCTCATCAATACCCACAAGTGTTTTTATGCCATTCTCTTGACGAGTTCGAAATGTATCACAAATAATTTCAAAACTTATGTCCGACTCAGCCATTTTCTTCCTCATTTGGACAATCACACAATCCTTACTACTTTTACCCAGTTGCACCTGGCTCAATCTCTGTTGATAAATTTTCCGACACACGTTTTCGCTTCCATATGGAGAGTTTTTTGCCATTTTTATCAAGTACAATTTTACCCGGATCATTTGACGCCATGACGTTTCGACTTACACACATAAATATACTCGTATACGCTGAGGGGCCCATGATTGGACACTCCTTGCAACGTTGTCAAGATGAGAGAGTTACCGCTAGTGATAATTCTCTGGCCTGGGGAATAGCGATGTTAGCTTAGATGGACCATTTTTTTTGTTAGCTACAATGAACTGTAATGCTCCATCATCCTTAAGTTGGGAAACCAGTTTAGGAGGCCGAAATTCGAGTGTTCTTTATGGTTTTTAACTGAGAAAAAATAATTCGAATTCGTTTGAACTTGGAGGGTAGTTTATTCCTATTTTGAACTACACTTTTAAATTTTTGTATGCCATTTCCGCCGGAATTGCCGGAGTTAGAGGCCGGTGTCCATTGACGATCGCCATAAGAGTTGACATCTTGCGGGACACCTGGAGGTCGAAGGTTTGATCCGAAATCATTAATTTTTTTCTTCTTTCGTTAGTAATATATGCTCTAAGAATATCAACCAAGCTCTGGCCAAAACAGTTGAACATTGAATGTTTTGGAGGTGTTTGAACTAAATGTCACATTTTTGTATCATTCTTTTTTCACCTTGCTTACATAAAAAAATATATTTTACTTAATAATATCATTCCAGAGTTTGGTTCGTATTTGTCGGACTTGAATAAAGAATATTCGCACAAATTTTCGGATCGATTCGTCAATAACTTTTCCAGCTAGGATTCCCGCAAGTTGAAAAAAAAAGTCGTTTCGAGAAAAACGCATTTGAAAAAAAAACTGCACTGGCACTGAATCGACCGGTGTTCATCTGAGTGCTCATATCATCGGAACTAATTGAAATTTCATTTTGAAACGTAAGCAACATATTCTTGAATAGATGTACTATCAATTTATGCAATAAAAAAAAATTGATTTTTTGAATCATCTAAACTGGTTTCCCCCCTTAACTCGGTATATCACCTGTTTACACCACAAATTTTAAAGATAGTTTGCAAAATAAAAAAATGTCCACAATTGCACAGAATTTGAAAATTTCAACAATTTAAGGCATAGTTATCTATCATTTTTTTGCGATCTTGAAAATTCCTCATGATTTCATATCCAATCCTCAGAGATAACCAAGGACATCATGACCGAATTATTGGTAAGACCGATGTAATCCATTTTTGACTCGTAATAGCTATGCACCAATTTCCATGGGATCTGTGCATAACAGAATGGCAAAGTACGAACAACCGTTTATGAATAAGGGCGAAGTAATATAAACATCGAAGCCATAAATTTGAAATGGACATTTAGCTTTCCGTTTAATATCCCGGATGTTATTTTGTACGTGGCATACGGCGTGAGTGACGGCAGGGCGACAAATTTCATTATGTTTATTTCTATACTCCACTTTTCATATACTTCTTTCAACGAATTAACAAAGACATCATCACGGATAATGTATCGTATTGATGAGAATGGATTTTTTTTATTTGATGAGCGTGGATATTTATCGCGATCTACGGCAGAGGGGTTTTACAGAGGAGCACTAGAAAAAGTGTCAATGTGAAAACAAAAAAAAATTATTTGTAGTACTCAATTGTTTCCCAAGAAAACTCATTCACTTGTCACTATACAATGTTGATGATATTTGCATAGTAAAATTGAAAAATTTCATCACTTATGAAATCTCTTCTGTGTAGAAAATGGGAAAACCAAGTCAGAACATGTCACAAGTTGTACCTCACCTATAGAGTCTGTTTCAGGCAAGGAGCAGAGCATGCCAACATTTGGCCGCTCGCAAGAAGGCGGCCCCACGGACATCAACGATGAGAGAATTGTCCACTTACTTTCTGAATCTGGGCACCTACAATTGAGTCGTACGAGTGAACACGACACCTCCAACGATGCTGACAGTAAGAGTCCGAATAGACTAGGATGTGCGAGTCCATTCGGCAAAGATAGATACGATAGTCAGAATAGGCGGCTGAAAAAATATGAGAATGACGATATTCCTCAGGAAAAGGTTGCAAGGATTTACCACGAGGAGCTGGCTAAATTGATGGGAAGGAGAAGCGATGAGTTACGGGGTCCAAGGGAATTCCCGCCAAGGTAAGCAAATGACAGCTGAATCATTGCGTTAATGAGTGAATAACATGTATGATATTTATGTGAAACCATTATATGATTGATGCCTAAGCTAGTTCCATCGGGTAGGTGATTGATTCGTAGCTTGATAACCCTGAGTTCAAATCTAAACAGCGTCGATTGGCGCCAACGCCAATCTAATTTATTAAAAATAGCTACATTGAATGATAATAGACAACACCTTGCATCACATTTTGCATAATTCGTCTTCTTTCCTAACCTCCTTATCTGATATAAACAAAATTCTAATTTGGCCCACAAATTCGAAAACCAATCAATATAGATCAAGGACAGCACAAAACGTTGATTAATCGTAGTGCGATATTTCCTCACTTCTTTAGTGGAGCCCAGGGAATCCAAGGTATAGAACGTACACAGGAGGATATTAGACTAGCTCTGGATGCCTACCATAGAGAACTCCAGAAGCTGAATTCGACATCGGGACAAAATGCAACACTAGCGACTCTCTCAGGACTGCCAAGTTTACCAAGCCTCCTAGCCTTGCATCAGCAAGCGCTGCATCAGAATCACCTATCAGCCAACGGTACTGGTGTTGGTGTTGATCTTAGTCTGGGTAAAGTGGATCCACGTTGTAAAATGATTAATGGTGCTTCCGATGAGGATAAGGAGAAAATGGAGGAAGCGATGAGGCATGCTGGGAGTGCATTCTCTCTAGTAAGACCAAAACAAGAGCCCATAGGTGCACAATCAACCCCAGGTGGATCGAGTGCAAGTTCACCACTTGGTAATTCAATATTACCACCTGCCATGACACCGAACGAAGAATTCGTTGGTGCTGCTGCAGCAAGTCCACTTCAGAGAATGGCATCAATCACAAATAGTTTGATTAGTCAACCGTCCACACCAACCCATCACTCAGCAAATCAACGTCCCCTCAAAGCCGTTTTACCGCCAATAACACAACAGCAATTTGATCTTTATAATAATCTCAACACGGAAGATATTGTAAAGAGGGTAAGTCGAGTTGTAAGTCGTCAAATTTCGAGCTCTTATACACATTGATACCCTTAAATGATTGATTGCAATTTTCCGCTATTGATTATAGGTGAAAGAACAGTTATCACAGTATTCGATCTCGCAGAGGCTCTTTGGTGAATCAGTTCTCGGGCTCTCTCAAGGTTCAGTGTCGGACCTACTCGCGCGACCCAAACCGTGGCACATGCTGACACAGAAGGGACGAGAACCGTTCATCAGAATGAAAATGTTTCTTGAGGATGAACAGGCTGTGCATAAACTTGTTGCTAGCCAATACAAAATCGCTCCTGAGAAGCTCATGCGAACCGGCGGCTATGGCGGCCTGCCTCGTAAGTTTACATCAGGTTAATACAGATGTTTGGTTATATTATTCATTGTAGTTTGGAAGCTCACTTATATCCTGGTAATGTAATGTTTATAACAGTGACATAGCTAAATTTAATTTAATAATTTTTATTAACTTGCGGATAGGGGAAGTTATTGAAATGCCCGGATTTTCGAAAATTTTTTAACATATCTCCACGCTTCATGACATTTCCGACGATTTTAGACCATTTTTAATTAGATGTATGTATATGTATGTCTATGTGACGGTGTATGTAAGTAGTCAAATTCTTTCTCCAACGATTTCTCACCATCAAATTATGCGATCGAGATGCTGTATGACGCAATCGAAGTGCCTGGGCGATCTTTAAAGCTGATTAGATTTTGGCTGGAATTGGTCCAGTACATATAGTCTTATTCACAATTTCAATTGTTTATAATGTTCCACTGCATAATCTATTAGAGTAACCGCAAAATTCATATAAGGAGAGTTGTTGCTCATATAAAAATACGTATGTTATGTAGAATCACTTTTTTCATAATTTCCATAATGAAGGAGGTATGGCCGTCTCAACAATTATGTATCTACTAAGTGAACGAATGAACCCAGCATGTCATGAAGGTCTCAATCGAAGCATTTCCGTGCGCAATCGAACAGTATATGCAGTATATGGAATGTTATTAACAATTGCAATTATTTATACTGTTCCAGTGGGTAAAATATTAAAGTTATCGTTTTTATTACGGCCGCACCCCTATTGGCATCTCACCCCCACTCAAGTAATGCGCATAAGTCTCATTCTCATGCTCACCATGCGTCTCCTCAGATACTCATAAGTATCTACTTTATAAATGAGTCATTTTAGAATTCTCAAATCTGCAAGTTTTTATTATGCAGACACGTGCGATAGAGGTCACACTGATTAACCGGCGTATATTGAAGAAGAATAAATGTAGTACGTTGTGCTGAAATACTAAATCGGCAAGTTTTTTTTGTGCCCGGAAGGGAGCAGACACATGCTCACACCACTAGTTTTTCTTTCCTCCCGGGCGATTGAACTTACACGTAACATCCACGCTTCCATTCACTGTGGGATAAACGAATTCTTGTAATGGATGATAAATGAGTGACTAATGGCTCTGAATTGCTCAAATAGTTCATTTTCAAATGTTTAATAAGTACTAAAAGGTTATTTTTTACCTATTTGAAACAGAAAATCTACATACACGCAACATACGCGCAATACCGTGTATCCTGAATCGTCAGGGCTATTATCGAAGTAGTTTCTCGATTCGATAGGCTACTCTTTGTTTTTGAGGAGTTACTCAGCGCAAGAAGCGTTGTGATTGGCCACGAAACCTGCCTGCGCGTGTGCATCTATATGTATATGTATATGTATATATATATATATATATATGGTCTGAAACGCCAGAAACAACAGCTTTTCTGGAATTTCAAAATTGATACATTTATTGTTGAACGTACTTTCGGGTGGGGAGAAAGAAAAATAGCATACGACACACGGCCAGAAAGTTTGATTTCTTGCCGTACGTGATATGAGCATATCACGCACGTCAGGAAATCAAACTTTCTGCCCTTGGGTCGTAATATACTATTTTCCCGAGCACATAAATAAACTTTCCTACGATGTGATTGGTTTTTGTTTAATAAAAATTTCGCAAAGATTAGCGGTTTATGACGTATATCTCAAAAACTATAAATGTTAGTGGTTAATATTATAGGACAATATTTGTAACTTTTGTAATTCTCTACAAAATCGGTTTCTACAATAATTACTGTTAATGTCCTCATTCTTATGATATTTGCGAAAGAAATCGTACATTTATATTTTTGTCGATTCAGGGGAGCTAGTCTCGCCCGGTTTGGCGGTTTACTCACCGTGTTTTTATCAGCAGAGAGTCGAAGTTACTCACCACTCTGAGCGAGTGACTCTGACTCACCGGTGACCTAAAAACGATGAGTCGATCGCCATGCGCGGCGAGAATGATTTTGAATTCGAGGATTTTGTCGTGAAGATTTTGGATTCGAGGAATTCGTGGGGTAACCCATAATCAAATATGGTCTTGGACACATCGAAAGAAATATCCTAAGAGTAATAAGAGCAGTTTTACAAACGTCAATTTTATTCAATAAACACTGTGAGAAATTACAAGATATTTGATTATGGGTTGTCAACCCCCGGCATTCGCCCCTCCACCACACTCAACCCTCCCCCCCCCCCCCCACATTCGACCCTCGCCCGCAATCGGAATCCGTACGGAATACTTCGGCATCTTCCGGAATGCCTTGGAAACCTTCAGCAATCTTCGGCATCCTTCGGCAATCTTCGGGAACCTTCGGAATAATTCGGCACCCTTCGCAATCTTTCGGAATCCTTCTACCCTCGACCCTCGCCCCCCCCCCCCCCGCCCCCCAACCTCGACACACGTCACCACCCACCCTTGACCCTCGCCGCCCGCCCCCCCCCCTCCCACTCTCGACCCTCACCCCCACCCCCCATAAGTGTCCGGACAGCGGAACACCTTCATATAGTCTCATAAGAAGTTTCACTTCAAAAATATAAATGTACGATTTCTTTCGTAAATATCATAAGAATGAGGACATTAAAAGCAATTATTGTAAAGATCGATTTTGTAGAGAATTACAAAAGCTACAAATATTGTCCTATATTATTAACCACTAACATTTATAGTTTTTGAGACATACGTCATAAACCGCTAATTTTTGCGAAATTTTTATTATAACAAAAACCACTCACATCGTAGGAAAAAAAACTGAGTCGGTCTAACGTATATATATAATGTATGTGTATGTACATATATATATATATATATATATATATATATAAAGGAAGTACATTTATATCACCGACGCCAGAGAATCAAACTTTCTGGTCTGGGGCCGTAATATACTATTTTAACCCATTAACTGAGCAAGCTCTTACTACTCTATCATTATTATGTATTCCTAAAATAAGGTCACTGAATGGTCTAAGAGGTTTCGGACTTCGCTTGGGAGGCTAGCCAGTAAACGGAGCAATGTCACGGTTTTCTAATCGCTCTGCAATAGTCCTCTCTCTGAGCAGAGGGTGAGTCCTACAGCAGTGCATAATCATGTTATTTAACTAGAGGGAGGGACCCAAGGAACATTTCTCTAGATCCGACAAATTATCTTGATTTTGAAGCCTTTGTTTAATTGACGTAGCTTGAATTGGAGTGTGTGGTATTTGAGCCATTTTTCTCCCTCTTTCGCAGATATGTTAATCTCACGCGATGAGAACTCGATGATGTCGATAATCTTGTTATCAACAATGGTGTTTTATTGACCTTCTAAGAGTAATAATACAGCACTCTGAGAGCTGCGGTATACCTATCAATTACGTATGTGGGACCAGTCCACAACAACTGTATGAAAAGTATGACTGTATGAAAGTTTTCAGCGCTCCGGTGTTTTTTGCCGGCCAGCGCGGACCTCCTCATAACGTACCATCGATAGACCAGTGTATACATTACGTCATCCCAATACGTACAGATGTAACCTTCAATATCAAACATCAAGCCAGCTGATCGCAAAAAAAAGAGAGTCACCGGAAGGGATAAACCTGCTCTTCCATATGTCGAAAGAATACGCCATGGGTATGTAAGTGCGTTTATAGAGCAAGATGGACTGCTACGCGTCGTTGATTTTTGCTCTGCGCTACGATCTTGCCGTCACTGTTAATGAATTTTAGCCATAATATCATCTCGACCCAGGAAGTCTAACTCTAGGTTTTCAGCTGCCTTGAAGAGAAAAGTTCTGAGGCCATGAAGTTCATGATGGTGAATGAATTCCATAAAAGGGTCGGAGCGATTCAAGACATCACCACATAGGATGAACAATACGAGGCCCAGTACCAAGCGTGCATGGCGACACTCCAAGCCTAGAAGGCATCGTCATTCATTATCTCGCGCGGAGTACAAGCCAAAACTTGAAAACCGCGGATGAAGAGTACCGTAGATGTCCATGAGTTTGCGAGTATCCATGTATAGTGGTTTCAGATCATCCCTACACACAGACATGGCTAATCGAGAATTCAGCGCCAACCATTCCAAATACCACTGAGGGGGTTCCTATATCGAATCACGACGAGCTTCCCACAGTCGGTATCTCTCGCGTGCGGATCAAGATTCACATTGGAGACGTTATGTTTTCGGCTTTAATCATTGCAAATTATTCTCATTTGAAGACTCAGGTAGACAGAGGAGCGGAAGGAGCATCTCATCATTTGCTAGCAGGATAGTTCGCTGGCGCAAAAAGCAGATATGGCGTGAATGTAAGATCTGTGATGCAATTGGCATACAGAGTACAGCCATACATGCCTATTTTACTGCTCATCATTTGCGGAACAAAGTCGCTTGTTTACGTTGGTACGGGTATGAATTACTGCAAATTCTATGAGAGCTATCGAATGTTCGTTTCTCTAGGCATTCCAGGCGAAGTGGTGACCCTCAGTCGGAGAAGCCTCTGCCATAGAACGATGAACTCCATCATAGTTTCGAGAGATATCGAAATCAGTATGGGGAGAAAAACAGGCAAGTTCAGGCTTCTGTGTCAGGATCTGAGGTTAGAAAATGAACTAGTGTTGGAACTCTCCCTGCATCCGAATCTGCTCAATTTGAAATGGACTGTGTATGAGGTGGCTTTGCGCTTAAAGCCTCGAATACCCTTCGGGGATTATATGAGGTGAAGATGCGAAGATGCACAGCTGTAAGGGAAGATCGATGTCGGAAATGTGTGTCGCACATTTACTGTGTAAATATCGGCAAACTTACGTCTCATCACCACAGACTGAATAAGCAGCTCCTTCTGGTCAAAACGTTTATGGTAGAACCAATTTCCATTTAGATCCGAATCGTTGGTTCAGTCCACCAGAGTCAGTTCACTCCATTCACACGAGAGGAACTGGAAACCGTATTACACAGGATGGAAAAATCACGCTGCTCCGAGCCCAGCTGCGATCAATGGTTTCTACAGGAAGAAAATTTACTCTGTCTATGGTCATCTCGCCTGGGTATTTATGTCATATATTGACAGTAGCACCTGAGTGGCTAGTCGTGGGGAGAACGTTTATTATCAACTAATTACGTGTCTAAACACGCTCTGTCATTTATTCACTGGTGTTTTGAATGAACTTATTTTACATTATATCCAGCTAGTAGAGCAGGTCGTGTATGCGCAGCATGCAGTATCATCGCAATCTGCCAATGTCCTGGATTGACTATTCAAAGGCCTGTGATAGTACGAACTATGAGCCCATATTCATGCTGCTAGACTGTCATGGGGTGGAAAACAATGTACTGCGGTGCATTCGGCATTTGGCATCACTCTGAAAAACGTACTTTATCAGAACATCTGGAGAAGGCCCGCTAATTCCAGAGATAGATCTTTAAATAGTAAATGGAAGGATGGTCAGATACCTCCAGGGCAAAGACACTCATCGGGAATCTTGAATTTAGCCACAAGTTTATTGTGGATAGCGATCGAGTCAAACAGTTCTATCCAGAAGAATGTCATCGGGGACTTCGGAGAGTTCCGATTCCCAACTTTGTTTTTGGGCATTCCGGCAAGAATAAGGCTGCTCCGATAAACATAGCGAACATACCAGTGCTCCTATATTCGTTTAGTGTATTCGAGTAACTTTTTACACAAGCTAATGAATATTGAAAGAAGTCTCCATCCCCGGTCTTCATGACGGCACTTATATACGGCGTGAGTTGGTGGCGGACGAGGTCTCATCAGCCTTGGATATTATCACAATCAGCTTGTTCTAGATCGTGGCGTGCGATGTATCAAATGGTTTGAATCCTCTTCCGGAGTCGTGTATTAGCATGAACTTCATGGGCTCTCATACAAAGGAGTGGATATGACAACTAGGAACTTCGGCTTGGCTCTTCGCGGTGGAGATGGGTTTTGCCTGATCTCTCATTGGTCTCGAACACAAAATCAAGACCTAAAGCGAGAATCTCATTGTTGCAAGCAGAGCAATTAATTGTTTCGTAAACATGGCCATAAGTGCATAAATGTACATTTGTGTACATTTGTAAATAAATAAGTACATTTCTCCGCCATATAGAAGAACAAGGTCTATCTGTCCACCTGATGTTTTCGCTGTTGAGTTCAGCTGGCTTGATGTCCGAAATGGAAGGTTTTATCTGTGCCCGTCAAGATGGTGTAATAAATACACTCATTGGTGGGCTTACAAACGATCCCCAAAAACTTGATACATTTGATGTCGACTTGCGCGACGTATGCAATCACAAGTTATATCCATGTATATACCGCGCGGCTCAGAGTGCTGTATTATCATCCTAGGCACTACTATAGGATAGATGAAACACCCATTTTATTTTAGATCTTTCGAAGTATTGAGTTAGCCGCATGAAAGGTTGAAGGTTTTCTGGAATTTTTCATTTGCAACAGTGAGGGTCATTACTGGCACGAAGCCTGATATTGGCCACTTCGACTTCGATGGAAAGGTAATCTATGCCATCGAGTTTTCAGTTCTACCTGAAATGAATATTTCAGGGAGAGAGGAAGAACAACGGCTCAAGTGGCACGTGCTTTTAGCTAAGAACCCATGACGACCGTCTTATTATTATTATTTGTATTCTCCTAAAACAAGATCATTGAATAGTCTGCGACGATTTCGAGTTCACCTCGACAAACACCCAGTAAACGAAGCAATATAACCGTTTTCTAATCGCCCTGCAATAGTACTCCCTCTGAACAGAGAGTCAGCCCTACGACAGTCCAAATTATGTTGTCTAAGTAAACGGAGGGACCCAGGGAATAGCGCCCTGCATTTGGCTAGCCGCTATTGTGGTGATACGCCTACGTACCGGCATATCTTAAGTTAATTATCATTATCCAGCAAGCTACTATTTAACTATGTATTCCTGTTTCGTATTTCACAAACTGCATCCTAAATTGATTATACATTAAATGGACAAGAATCTATCCAATTAACGGGTTATCGATATCGTTACTCTATGATCGGGTAAAATCAGTAGCGAAGTGGTAAAGGGAGATGAATCGATTTGGTCGTAGAATCCATTCCTTTTATTGATTTCTGCACAAATTGAACAATATATCCAAATCAACTCATCCTTTATGACCACGTAATTACTGAAATAATAGTACGTAGGTGAAATAAGTTGCAAATTTGTAGAGAAGAACTGCACTGTGATATCCGCAAAAGAGCCTTTGAACTATCGAAGTGTTTAGAGTTACTTCGACACTAATAACTTCTATTTTCTTTTCTTGTGACAGCCTGCGGTACTCCAATGAAACCGATGCCTCCCACGAAACTTGTCCAAGAACAGCTTCAAAATGCAGCAAAGGCACAAGCCGCGGCACAAGCAGCAGCGGCAGCTGTCGCACAACATCAAGAAAATCAAATGCAACTACCTCCACCATCAGGTCCTCAGCACAGTGCTCATGCCGTACCCCCTCCTCCAATGATGCTTACTCCGCCGGGATCACATCTTGGAGCACCTCACGCTGTCCAACTGTCCATCCAAGAACTCCAGAAGAAACAACACCAACAACAAATGGGTCTTCACTCACCCCACCAAATGGCACCCTCGCCTCTCCGTAGTCTACACCCTCATATCTCGCCGAGTGTTTACGAAATGGCTGCATTGACGCAGGATCTAGATACCCAGACAATCACCACGAAGATCAAAGAAGCTCTGTTGGCCAATAACATTGGTCAGAAGATTTTCGGTGAAGCTGTGCTTGGTCTATCCCAAGGTTCAGTAAGTGAGCTTCTCAGTAAACCAAAACCTTGGCACATGTTGAGTATCAAAGGAAGGGAACCCTTCATTAGAATGCAGCTGTGGCTAGCAGATGCTCACAATGTTGACCGACTTCAGGCACTGAAAAACGAGAGGCGTGAGGCGAACAAAAGGCGCCGTAGCAGTGGTCCAGGTCATGACAACAGTTCCGACACCTCGAGCAATGACACAGCAGACTTTTATCATGCCTCAGGTTCACCAGGTCCCGGTCCGCCTTCTGCTAAAAAGCAAAGAGTCCTATTTTCAGAGGAACAGAAAGAAGCACTCAGATTGGCATTCGCCCTCGATCCCTACCCTAACGTAGCAACCATCGAATTCCTGGCTGGTGAACTCACATTATCGTCCAGAACAATAACAAACTGGTTCCATAATCATCGTATGAGGCTGAAACAACAAACACCTCATGGCCAACCAGAGCCACAATCTCCGAGAGAACCTGGACAACCCTTCGATCCAGTACAATTTAGACTACTACTGAACCAAAGATTACTCGAGATACAGAAGGACAGACTAGGCCTGGGGAATGTACCGATTCCTTATTCACCGTACTTCAATCCAAATCTCGCAACTCTCATGACCAATGCTCTGAAAGAGCAGTGCTCAGGACTGGATCTGTCCATGGGCTCGTTAAAACGAGAACCCAATCCCGAGTTTGACGATGATGATGACGCCATGAGCAATCTTGGGAGTGATGACTCGGATGCATCTGCATCAAGTGTAAAGCGTGAATCCAATGATCATAATCAAGCTCAAGCCACTACGGTAATTTCGGCGAGATCCAATAGACGAAAGCCAGCTGCCCCACAATGGGTGAATCCTGAGTGGCAGGAACCAGCGAGAGCTGGTGATGAAGTTATCATAAATGGTGTCTGTGTTATGCAGACTGACGACTACGGTGTCAAGAGAGAAACTGAAGAGACAATAAGGGTTGAACCAACACCAGTTCCGGATAGATATGATGATGACGGGCAGAGTGATGTATCATCAGTGTCTGGTAATAATGGACAAGATCGTGACAGTCCTATACCGAGTCCGAAATCCACTCAAAATAGTCCAATTATCTCGCCAAGTCCACCGTCGCAGCAAAACGTCGCGGATGATGGAGAAAGGTTAAAAGAAACGGTCAAGCATGAGCCCGAAGAAACGTGGGATTATTAAAACAGTATTTGGGTTTTTTCTGTATTCACACAATTGACAATTTTTCTCTCTTTATTTTCGTTTTTCCAACGTCAAGTCGCACTTTTCAATTCACTTGCAGTTTGTTCATCTTGCCTAACGGAAGTAGTTTTGCTTAATCACTTAAATACGGCGCCCTTTTTGAAACGACGTGATTTATATGGTAAAATGGCAATGAAAGTTCATAAATTTTCATGTATGAATCAACCTACATTCATTTTTTTTGTAATAATAGCCTATTCTACGAATATTCGACATCGAAGAGAAGCGTCTGCTGCGATATATGTTACTATCAAACGGATGTCGTACTTGAGGGATTAAATGTCCTTAACGAAAAATAATTATCTAACACTGATAATAGTATTATGACATTTGTTAATTATATAATATAAATCATCAGTTTGACTGATACTGATCGAATAGCAAAAGGTGTAAATTTATAATTTAGATTCTAGAGAATGAAGCCGAGCGATAGGATTCGATTATTTGAGTAACATAAACACCGAGTCCTGCCTATCAAATTGGGCATTATGTCGATGATGTACTGTCTGTAATGATTATGTCGACGATTATGTCGACCATTATTATGTCGACCGTAAATGTCTGGTGAACGTCTGAATCACGAGATATTATTGTATTATAATTCCCTTTTTCATTTCCATAATCATGAAGAAGTAATCGATGAGACTTTTATAATTGAGAATTGAACCATGTCGTAAAAGCCGAGAGCTAAATCAAAAAAGTCTCTTGATAAAACATAAAACATATGATGATAATTTCATTAAAAAATCCACCACTGAGCGTCGAACAAAAGAAATGTATACTAAGCATACATATATGTATAGTATATTGAATATATAAATTATTTAGTGTCACTATATACGATATCGATATCAATTAGCAATATCGTATTTTTAAACAATTAATGAAAATCATTGACCATATTTGTTCTGGGAAGGTTCTAGGTTGAATAATATGACCATTCAAGGCGAAGGAAAAACTAGATAAACGTATTGAGAAAAAATATTTTCTTTTTGATTCCAAGTGCAATCACGTTCCTCGTCCCTCTTCCCTCTCAAAAATAACTAATTACCAGATACTAAAAACAATTAATGAATTTCTAATCAATGGAGAAATAATTAATAAAAAGATATAGAAAAACTTGTACAGATAAAGTGTAGAATTGAAACGTACGGAATCATAAATTACATAATCATCAGGTTATATTTTAAGTTGTTTATATTTTCCTCAGTAATCCTCAGCCCGCTTTTATAAATGTTTAAGCTGCTATTATTATTTTCATGATCTCATTTAAATTCGGATTCTTTCGGTACACGTTTATCTGTCAAAGTTTTTCCTGATATTCGATTGTTATTTTCTTGCTATCCTCCGCTCGCCCAGCTTTCCAGTGTACAAACATCAGCGTGGACAATGAAGCACGTGAGAATGAAAGATTTGTGATGAGCATAAAAAAGCACTCTGCACACGAATGACTGAACGAATTTCCTTGTTAAATACTTAAGAGCGTTACCAATGTTACTATCATTTATATTATCGATAATTGATGATTACTTCGATTCATGCGTTTTGAAGCAACATTTATGGTAATCCTTCGAAAGATTATTCTGAATTACCAAGATTACATATTAATTAATTTAGTTGGATTCAACATTAATTGTGTTCCTCTATACTCGTGATTACTGCGGGTTGAAGATTTTTCCTAAGAGTACGTAGACGGGAAACAATTGAATGTATCATAGAGGAACTTTCAAATAACAAAGTAAAAGAGGAAAACAGAATAGGCAATGGTTTCTTATATTTTCTTGTTCCTTTCTTTAATCAAATATACAACCGTAAATAATTGACCATTGCTATTTTGCATGAATAACCAGATAACATTACCAATTAACTGGTAATTGTAAAGTAGGCTTCATTTTATTCATCTATTTTCCTGCTTCCTCATCATTTCTTTCTTTTTTTCTTCTTCATATCGTTCTAATTATTGTTACGATTATTATTATTATTAAATTATTATATTACATAATGTATAATGTAATGTAATATATTATATTATATATTATATTATATTATATATATATTATACTATATATATATATATTATACTATATATATATATATTATATTATAGATTATAAATATATAAATCAAGAATTATTATCATTATTATTATTATTATTATTATTATTATGATTATTATTATTATCATTAAGTTTCTCCACAATAATATATTATTATCCATCATTGTCATATTATCATTTTTAATTTTAAACGTATGGTAAGACTAATTATTATTATTCTACAAACCCAAAACGGCTTCTTAAGCCAATGTGATAGAGCTTATGTATGAGGTGGACAAGAGTGAAGGGAAACGAAAATCACGAAAGAATGAAAAAAAAATAATGGCATTAATGAAAACGGAAAGGAACAAAACCAGTGTATATGCAGAGGCAGAGAAAATGAGTTTATATAGTAAATTTAGAAAATCGTAATACGTAATTTCACAACATCGTATTATCATTATATGTAAATAAAATACTGTCTGTAAAAACAAAAATGAGTAAAAAAATGAATGCAAAGAAAAACAACATGTTGAAAAGTAATTCTCTTATTACATACATTATGCTTATATCATTATTAATGAACAAAAGATATATTACAATTATAATTACAAGTCGTAGAAGGAAGAAAAATACGTAAATTGGCATACTCCCGGAAACAAAAAATCTTGAACTAATGCATTGAAGAATTATAACCGATGACCTATTTCGTGCGATGATATTCGATGATAGTATTCGGTTTATAGTAAGCTATGTGAAGATATTTAGAATTTCATTTTCTTATTCTTTTTAATTGGCTTTAAAACTAGAAACTATGGATCTACTGCAAGATTGAAACATCTGTGGGAGATTCTACTTTCATCACAATTTACTTCTTTCGTCATTTTTATTATGTAAATAAAAATACGTTGTGCATCAGAAAAGTTTGAATGCAGGTATGTCTATGAACTACTGTGTAGAATATTTATGACAAGCTACACAAGCCTATAAATAGCGTTAGGCCATATCAAACTGCCCGATGCACAGCCTCCGCGTGGAAATATCCATTTCCTTCCATCAATTATGGAAAAAATGGCAACAAATAGTTATCGAAAAGCACCGATTGTGAAGAAAATGTGAAATGTCGGATACAATATTTTCCATAGCCTATCACCACGAAAACAACCATTTCAATATTTCCTATTCATCAAACTCAGATGCTTTTAAATATGTAATACAAAATAATAAGATATTAAAGTCACGTCTTGGGAGTACTTATTCGGAATGGAAGACATGATATTTGAATCCGTATTTACTGACTTGCGTAGTTACACCGAAAAGAATCAAAAACTTATGAAAAACATGAAAAAAAAGTATTTTGCATCATTCATTGGCATCGTTGAATATGAACATAAGCTGAAAGCATGTAGATATTGAATAGATCACCTAGGTATACCTATAATTATTCAATTTGAAAACAGTATAACCTGAACGATTCTCCCGACGTAATCATTGACTGAGGTTTGATTGGCAATATCAACTTGTGTACAGTTGATCGTAACCTGATCACTTGCCCATTGAAAAACCATATATGTTTGGATAGACAATCATATATCATGGAAGTATTCATATACAGGAGACATTCCATCGAATACTAAACAACTGAGTTTCGATTTGAGGTGAAATTTCATAAGAGGTATATATATTGGTCAAAGCTAGTCATGAATTAATTTCTCTATCCTCTACAAAATGTATAAATACCATAACAATTTAACACATTAGAGTTTTTAGTTATTCACTTATCAGTAATTAAGTAATTAACATTAGTAAGATTAAAAACGTTTCTAAAGAAACATTTACGGATAAAATGCTTTTTCGAATTTAATGTTTACGGTTTCCGCGGCTTGATTGGCTCTAATAACTTGCACAGAAAATTCCATATATTAACTGAAACCAAACGTTGAGATAATGAATGAATCACCAGTCGTTACTCTACGTCGTATTGGTGAAACTTAATGATGTCAGAAAATCACATTTTCAAAATGTATAGAGCAATCAGCTTTGTTGTCCATGTACTCTTCTTAAACACTAGAATTATTTTGCATATAAATGATGTTCCAATTCTTTGGCACACATTTGAGAATAATTGGCATATTCCGACAATCCTCCAAAAAAACCAGAGTTATAGAATATACATGGGGCTTTTAGTTTGATTTGCCTGCTAAATGACGCATCACAAATAAAGTTTGGCAACACCACTGTAACCGTTAATTTCCGAGCGGTTCATTTGGTCTTTTGTAGAGAAGGGATGGAAATAAAAGGATGTAATTTGAGGATGTGTTTAAGGGGTGACCCCGGTGAAACTTCGAAGTCCTCGCAGGGCCTTCGGACCCACCAATCGGGTTGTGATATATAAAGGCATATCCAAAACAGTGAGGAAAATTCCGGACCCAACCCATTTTGCCCCATATGCCTATAAGAAACATTGTTTTTCGTGTTTTGAGCTTCAAAGTGCTCCTCGGTCCGCAATTTTCGTTCGATTTTAATTTTTTTATTTCAAAATGTTCGTCATACTCGAAAGAACAAAGTTAAGTATCCGTTTGATTCTATTCGCTTTAATCATGAGAAAATGATTTTTTAGTTTGCCATTTTTTCTTTTTCGAAAAATCTCAAAATTTCTCGTTTTCACTAATTGATTATTATAATCATACGTAATATTCTTTTATGACGATGAAAATGATGACAGAATTCACATTCAGTAGAAAAAAAATTATAGGACTTGTATCTGTCTATGAGAGAAATCTGAGAATATACAGACATATATGTAGTAATCTGCTCAGATAAAAATACAGAAATAAAGCATAAAATTCGTTTAAATCCTGAACAAAGCATTTTTCTCGTCATAAAAGATTATTACAATAATCAATTAGTGAAAACGATGAATTTCGAGAGTTTCCGAAAAAAAGAAAAAAACCCGCAAACTAAAAGTCATTTTCTCATTATGTAAAGCGAATAGAACAAAGCGGATACTTAACTTTGTTCTTTGGAGTATGACGAACATTTTGGAAAAAAAAGAATTAAAATCGGACGAAAATTGCGGGCCGAGGAGCACTTTGAAGCTCAAAACACGAAGAACAATGTTTGTTAAGGGTATATGGGGCAAAATGGGTTGGGTCCGGAATTTTTTTTTTACTTTTTTGTATATGCCTTTATATATCAAAACCCGATTGGCGGCTCCGAAGGCCGGGCGAGGACTTCGAAGTTTCACCGGGGTCACCCCTTAAGTACATATTGAAGGACAAATAATAATTTTTTCCATGAAAAAAAATTCCAGATGGGGCCACTAGAGCTCTTCTGACACGTGCCAAACTCAAGGCACTCTGTGGCGCGCAACAAAAGTGATATTAATTTGAACCACAGAAGAACTACAGCAAAAAATGCTCTTAATCTGCATGACTGTAGCTCGTAATGAAGTTCAGCAAAATTTCCATACGTGTGTCACTAGAGACTGGCCTTCTCAAACCATGATGAAAACTCCACGTTGAAATATCGAAAATTCTTTCGATATCTCTGGAGGTCTACTGCGTGCCCATTTGGAAAACCACGTTTCGAGAAAACAGTTTTGACATATCACATAGGTATGCACGAAATAAATTCGAATATTGAAAAATATTTACTATTAATCTGCAAGACCAGAAGCGTAAAGCGACCCTTCCAAGTTGGAATATTCGTGCTTCAGTGAGTTTCCCGACGGTTTCATGCTCGAACGCGCCCATTTCAAGGAACAAATGTAGGCCTGGCCATCAATATAAAATATTGGTCAGATTCTCGTTGAAAGTGCATACTTATATAAATAATTATATAAATTTCTGTCGCCCAAATTCCACCTCCCTAAATTTATCCCGAAAATACCTTTTCCAAAATTTCTCATAACGAGCATTTCTCTTCCGCAAATTTCTATTCCAAAAAATTCTCTTCTCGAAAATTCTCGCAACGAAAATTTCTCCTTTTTTTTTAAATTAAAAAAATGTATACTACAACCCACGAGTGTGAGGGGCCGCAGGAGGAAAGGGTCCGAGGAGGTCACCATCCTAACATGTATACTACCGCACCCAAATGTGGGAGCGCGAAAGTGGCAACGGTTCGAGGAGGTCACCACCCTAAAATGCGTATTACGGCACCCGAATGTGGGGGCCCGAAGGAGGAAAGGGTCCGAGGAGGTCACCACCCGGAAATATGTACTACCGCACCCGAATGTGGGGGGCCGAAGGAGGAAAGGGCCGAAGAGGTCACCACCCTAAAATGCGTATTACGGCACCCGAATGTGGGGATCCGAAGGAGTAAACGGTTCGAGGACGGTGACCTAAAATGTGTACTACCGCATGTGTACCACGTGTAAAATGTGTACACCCGAGTATTAGGCCCAAAGGGGGGTGAAGTCCGAGAGGGTTAACTCCCCAAAATGTGTTATTTTAGTTTGGAGAAATTTTAGCGGAGGAATTTTGGAGAAGAAATTTTGCCCTAGAACCTTACTATTGAAGGTTGAAACTTCGAACGGAATTTATTGAGGTTTCGCAGAAGGTAGCAAGCCGAAAGGTTAGCATATCCTGGCATACCCCGAGCAGGTAACCACCCGATGTAAATGGTGGTTCCTACCGCGGTAGTCAAAAATTCGGAATTACAGTGAAAACAAAAGTTTTGGATACGAAAGTTGTTACCTGTATTCTACAAGCTTCATAGAACTATTTAAGACTATGAAAAAAACCGATGCTTTAAAAATTTTACAGCGGTGTTGTCCCTTCAAAAGACATGCTAACTATAAGTAATACACAGCGTTGCTTCCTTATTGGTGAGGCACCTGATAAAATCGGACGGGCGACTAAGTTTCTCGAGAGTTTGTGCATGGTCTCTGTAGCCCCACCACATTGATGTACAAACGTAAGAGGAGCTTAGTCACCGGTCCGACGATACATGTTTTTGAGGTTAATTTGTCGTCAAATTAACGATGGTTCATTGCCATTTGAATTTTTAATCACTTTCAGTGATTAAAGCTAGAGTCGAGTCCTGTGATTGGTTGGGCTTAAATCTTCACCTAATCAGTAGCCCTAACCGGAAGATTGAATATTCTAAGTCCATAATTAGAATCAAATTTTTTCCGTGGGAGCAGTTGAACGCCGTGCTATCATGAACTCATCATAAAAGTTTCAATTGAGTGCACAAGTCGATCAGCCGATCAAATCGCAGTCGATGGGTCATTCAGAACGGCGCATTGATAAAACAGCGGAATGGATGAAATTGGATACCTTGAATGAGAAGTTATTGAACGAAAGAAAATTTGTAATATATCATATAACAATGATGATTACAACAGGTTAAGTCTTTCTGCGTATGAATGTTTATACATTTGCCCTGTCTATACCGAGGGAAATGAATGTAAGGGAAAACAAAATCATATCGTGAAAATATTTTACAAATCAATGTAGATAAACTTTCGGAATTTTTTAAACGGCAACAGTGATGAATATAAAAAACAAATCCACTTCCTCCAATGCAGAAAAGTCATATATCACCTTTGAAACCCATAGCGCCGAACAAATATGTGCGATCAAGGATAAAATTTGAAAACATAAAATATTCTGTAATTTCATTAGTGAAGATGATGTATTAGAAAATAGCAAATAGTATAAAGAATTTATCAATTTGAGTTATCATTTTTCGAATTGTATTATAGCATAAATATCATCCTGTACATTGTATTAACACCACAACAGCTTTTCCTTTGACGCAAAAAGTCTACGTTTGCGATTATCATATGAAGTTAACGAGAAAACAAAAGTAAATAAGGTATATAAATCACGAAAAACGCTAATAATGCGATAACGGATGCGTATAACAAATTTTATTGTTAATCATTCAATAAAGTCATTAATTTCTATCATACAAGCTTCGTTAACGTTTCTTTCTTTTATTTTACACAATTTCAATTTTTCACTCATTCAAGGGAATGTAAATAATTTATTGTTGGAATAAAGGAGCAGAAATCGATTGAATTAGCCTGTTTCATATCATTCCTGTATTGCCTTGCTGTGTGAATTAAAGCATCTAAGGATTTCGGTGATAATCACATAGTTCTTATTCCGATTATTAATAGTCGATCAATTTATTTCCTTTCTTATGCATCCTTGGAAAGTAGCATTCGTCAACATTTCACCAAATCGTGCTGAAAAAATACATAGGTGTATTCTATCAGCTATCGTGCTGCAACGAGACCTTTAGTTTTTTGAGTTCAATCATTTCGAGAACGTGTTGTTACCACCCTAAGAGATCATTAGTTTTCTATCTTCAGGTGTCCACCCCTATAGGTAACAAGGAGAAAATATGGATTTCTTGTTTATCGTTTCTGGTTTCAAATCTACAGAATTTAAGTACACTGATAGTATTGTTCCTTGACGCTTGATTTGACTATTTACATTTTCTGTCTTTTTATAATTTCTTAGTCTGCATTTTATGGTACTGGGTCGATTATTTCAAATCGGAGTCGGCTTGTACTCAAAAACTAATCGACATACTGCACGAGTCGATTCTATAATAGATCCGTCCCACAGGGCCTTTCAAGTTGAATTCGGCATGATTTTTGATTTTTTTAATTGTGCTTAGATTTGTGTGAGGGGGCGCAAAAGTGATATCCGTGAGAGATGCATTTTTAGCTAGGTTGTATACAGGCCCGGCGGAATGGGTGTGGAGTGTGTGGAGTACTCCACATCCCAAATTTTTTTTGGGTGTGCAATTCCACACGTCAAAATGCTAGACAGAAAAAAAATATTTCTCAATTATTCCGATTTTGTGTATTTTCCTTTGTATAACCTTGACCGAATCGCCAAAAAAACGAAATTGGCACTGTACGTTCCGTGCCACCAAAGTTACGCCGTCGGTCTGGATTGGAAAGTGGGGAGTCTGTGGGGCACCCTACACTCGTTATGTAGACTACGAACCCTGTGAGCATATCTCCGCTTTAAACGGTCCCCTATACCTTAAAACACTTGCCACTAGTCCCCACCAGTATCTAATATGAAAAAATTCTTAGTCCCCTTAAGGAAAGCAGTCGAAGTAGAGTCTCCGGTACCTCCATCTCCCTTTTCTGACTTTATAACCTCTAATGATCCTGTTGTCCATCACTCAATAAAACCACGAAAAAAAAGAAAAGTAATTGATGAGGAAGAATGTTGCACTGACAGTGAAAATACTGATCTGTCTTCGAAAATTAATAGGAAGTTTTTTTTGGAGCTTGCGAATTATTATCGTCACTGCCGCTTCGTCAGGATAACGGTTAATACCACTCAGACCTGTCGCACTCTTTCAATTGTGATTCTTGAATTTCTTCCAGGCTTGGAGTCAACATGCAATCTGTACACTTTCAAATTAAAGATCGACAAGTTCTCAACGCTCCATTATCATTATTTTATTCCCAAATAATGAAAATACGACGTGTATTCATTTGTTCAATTCTACTACGTTAATATTAAATGATGAATGAAGTAAAATTTTTTAAATGAGTAGTATAAACTTGAAATTTTTTAAAGAAGGTTAGCGCCGGGCTCTATTGCAAATGCATTGTTCCCATCTTTACAGTACAGAGATTGCCTGTGACAAAAGAATACATGGAAGTGTTGGGAATCTCTTCACCCTTGGATTTTACTCAATTCATCAAGTAAATTTATATGCTCTCTGCAAAGAAGCTGTAGAGAAGGGTCTCTCCCTGGAAAAAAACGACAACGTCTACTGGTGGAAGTGCATCTTTAGACGCGTTTCTGACGACTGGAGACAGTGGCTAGAAAACCGCAGCAGCTCGTTTCGCGATCGATGAATCCAGTACAGTTCATAGAGAGGCGGTGACATCAATTAATAATTTGAACAAACAGGAATTGTTCACCAACTTTCCACTGCGAAGCAAAAAGAAATAGCCGACTCCCGCACTGCTCAACGAAAAATTTTCAGTACTATTCGTCTCTTAGTTCAAGAAGGGCTTGAGTTGCGTGGGGAAGGTTTGATGATACATCAAACCTTCAACACTGTTGCAAATGAGAGCTGAGGATGTCCCTGAGTTGGTCATGTGGTTGAAGCGAAGTAAAAGTGAATGGCTCAGTCACGATATTGTCACCAAGATTATCAAACTTATAGCAGATAATGTCTTGAGGAAAAACTCAGTAATGGTGAAGGAGGCTCAGTACTATGCTTTAATGATTGATGAAACATCTGATATCTCTCGATTGGAATAAGTCTCAATCTGTTGAAGAGATCTTTTCTCAATTTCGACTTACCTGTTGAAGAGATTTTTTCAACAAGAGAATTCTATTCAACAGATAGTACAACATCAGAAGCATTGCTTAATCTTGTTGAAGATGTACTTATTCGATATATCTTAGAGTCTGGTGACATGCGTGAGCAGTGTTACGATGGAGCCGCTAACGTGAATGGAGGCATTAATGGTCCGCAGGCGCGTATTAGAGAAGTAGAGCTGCGAGCTCTGTACGTGCACTGCACTGCACACACCCTAAATTTGGCTGTCCAGGATGCCATGGAACAAGTGCATCGTGTGAAGAATCTCTTCGGAGTCGTCAGCGATTTCATCACCTTCATTCGTGATTCCCCTAAACTTTTGGCGAATTTCTCTAAATGGCAGTCAGCTGATAATCCAAATTTAAAAACATTTTATCCAACAAGGTAAAATGTCCAAATAACAAAAGTAAATTATTGCATCCTTTTATTTTAAATAATTTGTTGTCACTTAGTGCATCCATTACGCGATTATTGTTTTTCCTCACAGGTGGTGCGTACGTGTCTAGTCATTGACTACTGTGCGAATTATACGTGTGAATTATACGGACATCATGGAATTTCTAGACAATAACCGCATGGATCCTCCAATTGACAGAAGTGTTTCTGCCAAAATTGACAGATATTTACGTCAAATGGAGTCTTTTCAATTTCTATTTCTCTTGATCCTGTCAACCGAGATATTAGAACCGATCGAAATTCTCAATGCTCAGCTTCAAAAAGTTGATTTGTGTTTAAATGAAGCTCACGATCGAGTTCATACATTGAAGGAAATACTCGATGCTACCCGTGACACTGAATTGTGATCGATTTGGAAGAAGTCAACTGGCTCGGTAGCAGCATTGGATATTGAAGACCCCAAAATTCCACGACTCCGTAAAATTTCGAAACGTATAGATAGGGAAACGATGCTGCAATCGAGGTTGAACCATATCGCTATGCTACACATGTATCGAGAATCACTACTAATCTAGATTTAGATGAGTTGATGAATGAGTTCATCACACAAAAGAAAAGCAGACGAGATACCTTTGCTGTATCATTTGTCAAGACTGATATTCTATTAAATAAAAGAACTAAGGAAGTCGCAACCCGCTTTCTGGAAAAGATTTAACCGACCTATTCAACCCTTCCAACTTTTCTTACATATTTGACCTGTTACACCTTTTTAACTCATCATTCTTTCCAGCGCATCTAATTTTCCACCTTCAACGCCCCCCCTCCCCTCGTTGAACCGCAACTGCACACCCCAACTTTGTACATTCTGCCGGCCCTGGTTGTATAGCTGCCTCGTCTGTGAGCCGGAAACCAAGGAACTGAAATGTGATCACTTCCATTGTTTTCCTCAAACTTTGTGTTCAATGTAAACTAATTTTTATTTCAACGTGTTTGAAAAGCGATATTTGATAAAATGGTCAAATGGTAAAAAACTCATTAAATAGATGGGATGGGAGTGTGACCCTCGACGGGTCGCATCTATAACTTCCCGATAGGGAGTCTCTGTGTGTTTGTATGTGTGTGACGATATACGTATGAAGTCAAGTTGTATATCAGTAACGCAAATTCAACTATTAATCGATTATTACGATTTTGTATCGATATCTCGTAAAATATGAGACCTAGCAAAGGAAGTAATATAACATGAAATAGGTAGTGTCACGAGCGGAACTGTTGTTTAATACTTTTTCTTGTATCTGTCATCGTTCTCGAAATACAGCGCTTTCTATCTCTATCTCCTACAGTTTTTGTCATAGCACGTTTTAAACAATTGAAATCGTTAATACCAATTGAAGGAATTGTGTTTTACACTCTCCGTAACGGCTAGATGTAATTCGTAAAAAAAAAAAATTCAAATCGGTCCAGCTGTTCAGGAGAATTCTTACGTGCGCACACATACACACAGATATTTCATTGAAAACGTGTCCGGATGATGCCAATGCGAAAATTTCATCGATCTGACACTTTTCATTTTCGGGGTCATTACAATAACTTCCTATCGGGAAGTTAAAAAATCTCACACTAGACACCTTTTCTTATGTAAGGAACAACATTGATTAGATACCAATCAATTAGATTCCATAAGCTTACCATTAGATACCAATCACTCAGATTAGATATCATAAGCTTTCCAATCTCTCACTTTTCTCGTTCTAAATGATTGCAATTGTTTATAACGCTCTAACGCCGAAACGGTTAAAGATACGAACAGAGTCAACAGAGACAAAATATGACTTTTTCATAAGAAACAACATTTATTAGAGATATTTTTGCGTATCTATGATATTCCGTTCGATACAGCATTATAAACAATGGAAATTGTTAATAACAATAGAAATAATTGTTATTCCTCTTTCACAGTCCTTTCCGGCCTGGGCACCACGGAGACGCATCGATCAAAAAAAAAAAATTAATAGTGAGAGCATGTGTGTACACGGAAAAAAAAAATATAATTATTAGACCCCTGGTGACTAATCTGAGGACGAAATTTCTGTGAGTCCAAAAAATCATCCCAGTGAGTATAAAAACTATCCCGAAACAACAGAAAAAGTCGGCCCAATGCGACTAAATTTTAGACTATAATTTTTCGACTCACGGAAATTTCGTCCTCAGATTAGTCACTAGGGGTCTAATAATTATGTTCTTTTTCTTTCCGTGTATCGAACAAAAAGAACTTCCCGATTTGGTATTTCAGCGCAGCGTACTAAATTTATTCTTTTTCAATTAATCCTGGTTCATCAATGTAAGATAATAAACAGCTGCAGATTTGACAATTCTAAACTGACTCATTTATGAACCAGATAATTATGAAAATTTGAGTAAACGTATGGTGAGCATGAGGATGCGACTTATGCGGGGCACTTGAGTGGGAGTAAGTTGCCAATAGAGATGAGGCCGCAATACAAACGATGACTTTAATATTTTACCGAGCGGAACAGTACAAACAATTGTTGATAACATTGGATATACTACACGAATACCATCCAAACTGTAATCCACTCGATTCTGCACGGAAATGCTTCGATTGAGGCCTTCGTGACAGCGCTGGGTTCAATATTCACTCATTACATACATAATTGTTCCGACGGCCATAGCTCTTCAATTACGCAAATTATTGAAAAAAGTAATTCCACATAGAATACGTATTGTTGTATGGGGAACAACTTTTGTGATATGAATTTTGTGCTAACTCTAATAGTTCATGCAGTAGAACATTATAAACAATTGAAGTTGTTAATAAGAATATACACCAATGTGGACCAATTCCATCCAAAATCTAATCCGGTCTAAGTGACATGAACCCCTTCCGTTTGAGTCATCAACAACCTCCATCGAATGATTTTTGCACAAGAAATCCTTGACCATAAATATGTGACCACATACAGACATAGTCACACACGCGCACACACACACATGAAAACCCACAATTTCGGCAGTGATAACGTCAATGGCGTCATGCGTGCACTTTATAAATAGATTATTGTTCAAATGGCCGTACCTCCTTAATTATGCAAATTACACAAAAAACGTATATAAAATAAAATGTGTATTTTTGCATGGGCAATAAGTTTTGTGATATACATTTTCCGCTAACACCAATAATTCATGCACTATAGGGTTCTAAACAATTGAAATTGATAATAACAACATAAGTACTGGACCAATTCCATCCAAAATCGACTGCGGTCTGAATGACAAAATTATTCGGTTTAAGTCATCAACAACTTCGATCGAATGTTTTGTTCACAAGAAATCGTTGGCCAAAAATTTTTACCATATACATACATCATCACGCGCACACACACACCCACCCACCCACACACACATGAAAACCCACAATTCCGGTATTGATGACGTCAATGGCTTCATTCGTGTACGTTATAAATAGATTAGTTTTGAAATGGCCGTACCTCCTTAATTATGCAAATTACATGAAAAATACCTAAAACATAAAATGTGTATTTTTGTATGGGCAATAACTTTTGTTATATGCATTTTCCGAAAACACCAATAATTCATGCACTATAGCGTTATAAACAATCGAAATTGTTAATAACAATATAAGTACTGGACCATTTCCATCCAAAATCTAATGCGGTCTAAGTTACATAAAACCCTTTCGATTGAGTTATCAACAATTTCGATCGAATGATTCGTTCACGAGAAATCGTTAATCATACATTTTGACCACATACATACATCGTCACACACATACACACACACACACACACACACAGGGGAGAAACCTAACTCCCGAAACCAAGGGTGCCAAGGATGGGCTCCCTATAACAGCCTATGAAGCAAACATGAACAGTGATGATAACACAATTGTATCCCAAGCGGACAACCCCCAAAAGGGAAATTTTGCCGTCGGTTCCGATCAGGTGAAAGCCCTGGTGGCTGGCGCTGGCTCCTCCGATTGTGGGAAGAGCCGACCATTACTTGATTGTCCCCGGGTGGCCCACTTGGCCCCAAATGCTACAAGTGGATTACAAACTACGATGAAGACGACATGGGATCAGCAGGAAAATGATCTGGCAACGCTGCTGAATTTTCTTACCGATGATAATCGAAGAACGATCAACGAAGAGATCCGAAATCTTGCTCGGAAGATCCAAACATCCGCGAAGCGGATAAGAGCCATGACGGAAAGTGGAGGATTCAAAACACCCTTGCCAGCAGCGGCATGGCTGATACCCCCAGGTGCCAGATTGTTCCAGGCAAATCAACGGAGCGGCCATGATCCCATCGAAAGACCCGGAACATCCCAAGCTACGCCAACAAGACGGGATAAAAGAAAGGAGAGAACGCCGCCCAATGACACAGCAGGAAAGAAGCTCAAAAGTGCTCTAACAGTACCCATGAATGTGGAGGAGCTGATGAGTAATGAGACTTCACCAACTGGAAACAGGCCACGGACGAAGTCTCCAATCCGGAGATGGAAGATGATGAAAGTGTTTGGGAGAAGAGCAAGAGACGAAGGAAAAAACGGAGGCCGTCCCAAAACCCCCCAGGAGTTACGCAGAGTAAACCTAGGCCGAAGAAGAAAACAGCTATCCGACCGGATGCGCTGATTATTCGTCCGACCGGTACGGAGATGTACTCGGAAATTTTAGGCCGAATAAAGAAAGACCAGAGTGTCTATGCGGCTAGCGCATGCGTGGACAAAATACGCAAAACAGTCGCAGGAGATGTTCTGTTTATTCTTGCCAGAGGGTAGAAAGACCAAACCATTGAGCTGGAGAAGGCCCCGGCCCTCAAAAATGACGCAAAAGTCCTCAATAAAGGACCACAAGAAGAACTGGAAATAAGAGACCTCGATGAGGTCACAACCAAAGAGGATATTCTCGATGCCTTGAGAAGAGCTGACGGCGCGGATAGTGACGTCCCACTGAGTGCTATCAAGAGCCTTCGGAAGTCATACAGAGGAACACAAACAGCTACAGTAATACTTCCTACAGTTACGGCAAGGAACGTATTGAGCGAGGGCAGTAAAATACGAATAACCCTAGTATATGCCCGTATTGTGACAGTGGTAAGGCCCATGAAGTGCTTCAAGTGTTGGCAGTACGAGCATCTTGCCGTTAATTGCAAGAGCTCCATTGATCGATCAGACCTGTGTTATAAATGCGGCGAAAAAGGACACAGAAGCTCCGAATGTAAAGCGTCTCCGAAATGCGTTTTATGCGTAGAACTGGAGCCCACGAAAGACCATGCTTTGTAAGCCTGAAGGTTTAAGTGAGCTTAAATAAAAAAAAAAAAAAAAAAAAAAAAAGACCATGCCCATGTAACTGGTAGCATCAAATGTCCAGTCTACCAGGGTGCACTCCAGAAGATCCGTACACAGCGATAGTGCGAGTGTTACAGGTGAACTTTGCTCATTGCGCAACAGCACACGATCTGCTGACGCAGACGGTTCGAGACCTGAAGACTGATGTTGCCGTCATTTCCGAACCATAGCATCCAGCGATGGTAGCTACAGTGGGACGCCTCGAGCAAAGGCCGGTGGACTCATCGACTTATTCCGGAGTTGAATGCTTGGCTTGACCGATCACACGGACAAGTCAATTACTACCTAACGCAGATGCTCTCAGGACATGGGTGCTTTCGGGAATATCTTCACAAATTCAAGCATGAAGATTCCCCGGATTGCCCAAAGTATCAGGGAATTCAGGGAAACGCGGAACATGTTCTCTTTGCATGTCCGCGTTTCGACGCCCAACGGTCTATATGGGAAAATAGCGTAGGCAAACCCATTACTGTTGGAAATCTTGTGGAAGTTATGCTGTCATCAGAGGCAGCATGGAACGCGACAAGCGATTTCGCAATGGAGGTTCTGCAGCAGCTGCGCCGCGAGGAGCAGCGTCGGAAACATCCAGGGTAAATGGAGGATCTTCTTACCGTGAACGACCGGAAAGGATTCGCTACTGAGGAGGCCGCGGCTGTCGTCCCCTACGCAACGAAGTATTGCTCCGCAGATGTTCCGTCGTGATTTGGGGATACTGGGATATAGAAGGTTGTCCTTCTACCAGTGTAGGCCAAGGGGTATTGTCCCTTGTTTTTGTTTTTTTTTGAAGTGAAACTTCTTATGGGAGGGTTTTGAAATCTCGATCGACAACCTTTTTGGTGACGCTCGCTCTAACGTAGTAAGTAAGAGTGAAAGGCCTCCGGGGATCGAGCGAGAGTGAGACGGACTACCTTACGTCTCGTCTATCGGGCGAGACTGAGAGGCCTTCGTGTATCGTGCGAGAATGAGACGGAAGACTTTCTGTCTTTCATGTCATTCTCTGCGTTCAGGCGGCGTCGCGATCGCAGAAAACAGCTGTTGGTTTCTAACACAGTGATCATAAGCAACGTATTTTGTTTTTGTGCGTGTCTTCATTACTTAAATCGAGAGTTTTGTGCAAATATGCCGAAGTCGGGTGCAGAAAGGACAAAAACGTGGCGGGAGAAAAAACGGGCGAGTGAAGGAATTGATCAGAATAGAAAACGGAAAAAAAGTAGAACTGACATTGAACGAGATAGCAGGGAACGGAGGCAAACACGTGCTAACCTCTTACGTGACAGTGTGGACGATAGTGTAAATAATCCAGAGAATGAACTATTAGCAACGACTTCGACTCATCCTCCTCCTGATTGTGATGTACATACTGGTGATCGATTACAATATTCAGACTTTAATGACCGACGTCAGAATAGCCCGCCAGTATTTGTTTTGAGTCGGTGTCGTGCGGACGCATGTCTACCGCTCTCTGCGAAATATAAATTTCTAACGTACAGCGCTTATAGTACAGTGAAATTCTAAATCGAGTAAAAGTTTTGGCACAAAAGTGTCAAACTTAAAAAACCTCAAAATTCCCTTGGCTCCAAAAAGGAAAGCCAAAATGAGTCCTCCGATGGAAGACCCAAAGAAAACGAAAAAAACCGTTACGAAACCTTCGACTAGTGCGAGTTCAGTTCCCGCTCGCCTCGCCAAACCCTCCGACACTTCTGATGGACCTCAAGAGACTCCAAAACAAATTTCTGTCCCTCCATTAATCATCGAGAACGAAAAAATGGAGACAAAAAAATTAATCAATTTTCTGCAGAGCAACGCCACAGACAAAAATTTCAAGATTAAATTTAATGGAAGTACCACGATCGTCCATCTACGAACGCTCGAGGACTACAACAAAATCGCAAGTATCCTGAAAAGGCAAGATATAAATTTTTTCACTTTCGGTCTTAAAAGTGAGCGACCGAAGAAATATATTCTGAAAGGGCTTCCAAGCAGTTTTTCACAAGACGAAATTCAAGCCGAGTTATCAAAACACGGCATCAACGTACTTTCCGCTCGCCAGTTCGTGAAAGTAAACAAAGACGGAGACACCAATGAAAACAGGCCATTACCGATCTTCGCTATCACGGTTGGCCCGGAAACAACCTTGAGCAGCTTTGCTGAAATCAAAACGATTTTCTACCATACATATAAGGTAGAAAAATATGTAAAATCCCAGCAACCTACCCAATGCTTCAGGTGCCAGAGATTTGGCCACGCAAGCCAACATTGCAACCTAAACCCGAGATGCGTCAAGTGTGCGTCAAACCACGACGTGAAAGTCTGCACTTCCAAAACCCTGAAGTGTGCAAACTGCGGACTCGCCCACACAGCCAGCTACAGAGAGTGTTCCATGCGCCTAAAATTCATGGAAACTCAGAAAAAACGAGCCCAATCGGCCAGGCCCAGCATGGCGCCATTGGAATTGCCCGCTACACCTCACTCGGCCACGATCCAGAATCTGGAAAGGAACATCCAGTTCCTCCAGTCTCCTGCAGTCCCAGTGCCAACTCCGAGTTCTACTGCCAACACGTCCAGGCCCACCTACGCTTCCTTCTTCCCGACGGCGGAAACCTCGAGAAGGAATCTTATTACACCCACTGCTGAACCTAGGACCATCCCAATGGAAACACATGCTCCCGAATCTCATTTAAGTAGAACTAAAAACTATGTAATTACAGCGAAGCAAGTTCTTGACGAGCTAACAACCCTTAGAATCCCCGAAATCCTTTCAGAGCTTAAAGAGATGAGCTCTAAACTCCAAACAGCCCTTACACCAATTGATAGGATCACAATCATCGCATCCTATGTCCACCTGTTCTTACCCTCCCCAAACACACCTACGATTCTCCAGCAAACATAACCAACATATTAGCAATTAATATTTTTGCGCTCAAGCCTAATCTGGACGAGTTATTACACATCGTCCACAGAAATAACATCAAAATTTGTCTGATTTCAGAGACTAAGTTAAACAGCAAAACGAAGAAAATTAACTTCCCAGACTTCTCGCTGATCAGGGAAGACAGAACGGCCAAAGCAGGTGGTGGTGTTGCGGTGGCGATCCACAAAACCTTGTCACATAGAACTCTTCCGCATGATCTCCTGTCGCTCACCGAATACGTGGGAGTAGAGGTCCAAGTAAACAATAAAAAAACGAAGATCTACTCGATCTACAATCCACCGGATGTCTCAATAGATACAAACCTATTGAGGCACCTATTTTCGGAAAGTACTCCAACAATTATTGTTGGAGACTTCAATGCGAAGGACACTGCTTGGACCTCTGCTAGGCCAAACGAATCAGGTAAGATTCTCTCAAATTTTTTGACGGAACAAAAAATTAATCTGCTCTTTCCAGACGTTCCTACACACTACCCTCATAATTCAAACACTCCTAGTACTATTGACCTTTTATTAACAAACAACATCTCTATCATTAATAATTTCACCACACTTTCCGAATCCCCATCCGATCACCTACCATTGTTTTTCTCCCTATTTGGCCGACCGACCTCACCAGAATCATCAAAAATTTTAAACTACGCGAAAACCGACTGGAATAAATTCAAGGATACCTTAAATGATGAGATTTCTACACCAAACCCTACTTGTAACAACACTGAAGCAATAGATCAACACATAACACATTTCACCCAAGTCATTCAAACAGCCCTGGATTCCTCCACTCCCATCCGCTCAACCAAATCCACCCACACTCCTATCCCACCCGAAATAGCCTCATTAATAAAGCTAAAATATTACATTAGGTCAAGATGGCAAAAAACCCGAAATCGCTACCTTAAATCCGAACTCAATCAGCTGATAAAAGAAATCAGACTTAAATTAACCGAATGGAAACAATCATCGTGGGACAACAAACTCAGAAACATAAACTTAAAAGATCACTCTATTTGGCGCGTAGCAAAATATTTTAATAATACAGGTAAAAGAAAAATCCCCACACTAAAGTCAAACAACACACTCCACACAGAAGACCACGACAAGGCAAATACACTCTGTATACACTACGCACAAATACACGAAATATCGGCCTCCCGAGGCAACAAATCCTTTGAACAACAAGTCACAGGTCATGTGAGAAAAACAATCCTCAAAGCCCCTATCGAAACTCCCATAAAATTCCTCACGAATCCCCGTGAAATCACTTCCGCTATCAAAAAACTAAAAAATAAATCTGCCCCGGGTGTGGATAATATTCCCAATATAGCACTAAAAAACCTCCCAATTAAAGCAATAAGTTTACTAACAAAGATATACAATGCATGCCTCCTCAGACAATATTTCCCGGAACTCTGGAAAGGAGCGGTGGTCATTCCGATTCTAAAGCCCGGTAAGCCCCCTTCGCATCCGGTGAGCTATAGGCCTATTAGCCTCCTACCGGTATTGGCTAAACTCTTTGAGCGTATAATTTTAGCTCGTCTCAAAAAACCCATAGAAGAGTTACAACTAATGCCTATCAATCAATTTGGTTTTCGATCAGAACACTCGACCTGCCACCAGCTGGTTAGAAGTACGAATGATATAAAATCCGCGAAAGACCGGAAAGAAGATACCGTTCTTCTTCTCCTGGACAGCGAGAAGGCCTTTTATTCTGTTTGGCCCACAGGCCTTATATACAAACTCGAAGGATTAAATGTCCCTAAATATCTATGTAAAATTTTACTATCATATCTCTCAAATAGATATATCCGAGTTCGAGTCGAAACTTCGCTTTCGAATAAAATAGAAATTGTCGCGGGAGTCCCACAAGGGTCTATTCTCTCGCCTGTTTTATTCAACTTGTACATTGCTTCTGTTTTTAGCAGAATTCCGAGAAATGTATCCATTGCAGGCTATGCTGATGACATTGCTTTGTACTCAGCTAGCAAATCGATAAACAAAGCTATTAGAAGAATAGAAAATGCTGCTTCTCTCACAATCAGTGAATTAACGAAATGGAAAATTCAAGTGAATGCTGCTAAAACAGAAGCAATCTTATTTACTAGCTCCAAGGCCAAGCCGACTTTAACTATTCGTAGCGATAAGATCACACCAACCGACTCTGTAAAGTATTTAGGCTTACACATCGATTCCAAACTCCTGTGGAGAAAGCATATATCTGAAATCAAGGTCAAGACTAAAGTTATCTTAGTAAGATTGTATAATTTGCTAAAATCACCCGCGCTCAGTCAATCCCTCAAACTTACTCTCTACAAAGGGTTAATTAGGCCCATTATCACGTATGGTTGTCCTGCCTGGCACAATGCAGCGAAAATGCACTTGAATCATCTTCAAGTGATTCAAAATAAATTCCTACGAATATTAGGAAATTTTAAAAGAAAAACGACTATTGTGGAAATACACGAAACGCTCGGCATGACAACCATAGGCCAATTTATCGATAGAATAAATGAGACATTTAAATTTAAGCTACAATCCCATCCTAATCCCCAGCTCCAAAACATCAATATTGACATAAAATCCAATTGGTCCCGCTGACCATCTGTTTTGTCCCACCTTTCCATATATCCTTTTCTCGCCTGCCCCTCATGCACCCATTACTTATAAGGTTTTTTAGAAGTTATTTTTGCTTATATCGAGTCATCATGTAAATAATCACAAATATCTGTAATAATGAAAAATTAGTTTACACTTCTTTCAAATTAGATATAAAGCCAACGGCTGGTGATCTAGAACGTAGCACTTAAGATATTAATACTGTATATATTATGTATATATGACAAATGTTAATAAACAATTTTCAAGTCAAGTCAAGTCAGAATAGCCGAGTGGACTAAGTGCGCAGTCTTAGCGCTGCCGCTTCGGTACCTGGTTCAAATCCCCCATATAGGGCGAGAATTTTTTCGGAATGTCTGATGAGCGGGAGGTTACTCATAGAGGAGCCACCTGTACCGACACAGGTTTTCTGTGGTTTCCTGTGTCTTATCATGCGAATGCGGGGCAGCGTATGGACCACACGCCCATATATCCATAAGGGATCGAAGGCGTTAAAGATAAAAAAAAAAGACTTTAATGAGTTTAAAACTGCACATAAGAACGTTCACCGTGATTTTATAAATAATCCATTCGGTTTTACGTGTTGTGTATGTGATAGATTATGGTTTAAAAATGACTTGAAGACTCTATCCGTTGAAAATGAAATTCGTATTCAACAAAAATTTCCAGAATTCAGAAGTAATAATGAGCTGGCATGCACCAGCTGTCGCCAGGCTTTGAGGAGAGACAAAATTCCAACATTGTCGAAATTGAATGGCTTTGTATATCCCCCGATCCCTGCACATCTTCCGAAGTTAGATTTAGTGTCCGAGAGACTCATTTCTCCTAGAATTCAATTTATGCAAATTCCCAGATTGCGTCATGTGCATGGACAATTTGGAATTTTGGGGCAGGTCATCAATGTTCCAGTGGATGTGAATACAATGGTCAATCACTTGCGCAGGAACATTGACGACGATCACTGTGTTTACGTTCATATCAAGAGAAAAAAAATTCATCGATCAAGCTACTTGACAGGTTTAATAAACAAGAGAAATATTAAAATATGGCTAAGATGCTTAGTACCGAGTCCATTGTATCAACCGTACGACATCAAAGTTGATGAATCTTTCTTTAATGAGGATTGTGTCGTTCATCAGATACCTATAGATGAACTGAGCGAAGACATCCCCATGGAGGAGAGCCTGTTCGCTCAGCAACACACATTACTCTGGAATGACGATAAATATTTGAGGATTGCTCCTGGAGAAATGAATGTCCCTCACAGTCTATTATTTGATGAGCATGCAGAAGAGTTATCTTTCCCTACTATCTATCTCGGACAATTCCGGCGCTTTAGTGAAGATCTCAATGTGACTCCATTCATGATGGCTACCAGTGAGCTAAGGAGATCTGATCGACGTGGGGTTACACCTCATCATTTACTCTATACGGCAATGAAAATTATGAGGTTTAGAGTCCGTGACAGTCTATCCATTGCTTTTAAACACGTAGGTAAAGACACAAAAATTACACGTGAACAAATTCAATCAGAGGAGTATATAAATCATTGTATAGAAAGCAACTTGGCTTTTCTACGTTGTATCCCTAACTCGACTTGGTATTGGGCTGAAAGAAAGAGAGACTTATTCGCAATGATCAGACAACTCGGAAAACCCACGTTATTCCTAACTATGAGTGCTAATGAAGTTGGTTGCCCTCATTATTACAATTATTGTATAAATTGAAGAATAATGGAGCAGAAATTACAGAACAAGATGTTCAGGAACTCCATTATATTGAAAAGAGCACACTCATCAATGAAAATGCTGTAACATGTGCCATCTATTTTAATAAGCTCATCAATGTTATA
Source organism: Asobara japonica (assembly GCA_026005395.1). Taxonomy (NCBI): domain Eukaryota; kingdom Metazoa; phylum Arthropoda; class Insecta; order Hymenoptera; family Braconidae; genus Asobara; species Asobara japonica. Next base: position 919,909 of record BQMI01000153.1, on the reverse strand, counting down.
ATGAACATATTTCAGCCCAAAAAGTCTTCTCCCTTCGGGAAATATCGTGTTGTCCATTATTTTAAAAGAATTGAATTCCAGCATCGTGGGAGCCCCCATGCACACATTCTGCTATGGCTTGAGAATGCTCCAGCGGATCCACTAGGTGCTGACCGACTAAAAGCTATTGAACTAGTTGATACATTGATATCAGTGGCCACTTCAGAATCGTCGGGGAACAAAAAACTACAGACACATAAGCACACGTTCATGCAGATACACAACTATACTGACACCAATGCAGAAAGAAGAACCAGGATGCCACACGTATAAACAACATTACAACACGATAAGAACAAACTTAGAGAACAATGACTATGCTGATATTGATAGTTTCTATCAGGGAAATGGAATACTATCAGATGATTACTACATGAATGTGCTTCGAGCTGGCATCAATCGTCCCAGAGTATTTCTTAAACGTCAACCCATGGAAAAGTGGCATAATCCTTTCAACCCATTCATTTTCAATATTTTGAAATCAAACATGGATGTGCAATTTATCACCGAAGAATACTCATGTGCTGCATACGTAGTGGAATACGTCAATAACACGAACCGTGGAATTAGCAATCTCCAACGTAACATCACTGAAATAATGGATGAACATCCAGAGTTCGATATTGTCGAAATTACTAGGAAAATGAGCGCTGACATGCTAAATACTGTCGAAATTACCAGTCAGGAAGCTGCATGGTACCTTCTGCGTGAACCGAGGTCAAAGTCTTCTTCAGTTGTTACCTATATTTCAACAATATGGCCGATCGAAAGACAAAGAATTCGAAAAACTCAGAAAGAAATGAATGAAACTCAGAAAGAAACTCAATGAAATGGATGCTGATGATGATGCAACAAACATATGGAAAGAAAATTGGTTTGACAAGTACGAAAAGAGACCTGAACAGCTAGAAGATGTCAATTTGGCCCAGTTTGTTGCTCATTACACACTGAATAATCAGGGGAATTGGACACGAAGGAAAGAACCTCGGATTATTCGGTACAGAAACTACGACATGGCTGATGATTTCAATAAATACAAACGGGAAATTGTGACTTTGTACATTCCATTCCGAGACGAAGAAAATGAAATTCTTGCAGAAACTAAATTCATACAGATTTACGACGACAACGAAATATTGATTTTGGAGCGACATAATGAATTCTCATCGAATTTAGATATTCAGGAAACCATCGAGATATGCCGAGAGTTGTGTCGCGAAGATGAATTAAATCAAGATGATGATGCTGAAGGAGACAACGTAGGTCGCCTTTTTCCTGAAGCAAATCCTTTTCAAGAATTGTATAACGCTGACCACATAATGAACGACGATCTGCGGTTAGCAACACTTAACAAACTGGGTGCTGTCGCAAAGAAGCGGGACAATTTAATGTCTAATGAACAATTTTATGAACTAATGAGAATGGCCAATCAGAGGCAGAAAGCACTCCTGATGCATGTGATTGCTAATCTCCTCTCATCAAACCGATCACCACTCCAAGTTTTCTTCACTGGGCCAGCAGGATGTGGGAAGACATTCCTCGTTAGACTCCTCATGGAAATTTACAACCGCTTCACAGATAATAATGGTTTTTGCAATGCTTACATCGCATGTGCATCAACAGGAAAGGCTGCAATAGCAATTGATGGTACGACAATCCACACTGCATTGAAAATATCCCTTTCCAAACTATTACCATTATCAATTGAAGTGGCTCAACAGTACAGAATGCTCTTCAAATACGTCCAAGTTATACTCATCGAGGAGGTCAGTATGGTAGGAGCGGAATTGCTGTCTCAAATTGACGCACGGTTAAAACAAATAACAGGAAATTTCCAAGATAATTTTGGAGGAATGGATATCATTTTCATAGGTGATTTGCGTCAGTTACCTCCAGTGCCTGCTACACCCATCTATCAAGCAACAAAACGACGCATAGCAGCACCAACACTTTGGCGTGACTTGAAGTTCTATGAATTGGATAAAGTCATGAGACAAGCGAATGCTGATTTCTCCTCCTTATTAACTAAAATTGGAAATGGCGAAGAATTGGATCAAGAACAGATACACCTAATCGAATCTCGTTTTTATACAAGAGAGGAAGCAGATCGTCTTTGTCTACATGGAATTCGGCTATATTTGACAAATAATGCTGTAAACGAATACAATTTGACAATTCTTAATTCTGCAGATAATAAAACAGTCTCAATAGCTACTGATGTATTCACCGGCTGCCATAATGCTGAGCAGCAATCATTTGTACGACAAAAATTGCATAAAAAAACGGTAATAGACACTGGAGGTCTGCCCTACGAGATAATACTGGTGTTAGATAAATGGTATATAATAACAACCAATGTGGATGTCTCGGATGGTTTAGCAAACGGCGCAGTTGGTAAACTAGTTCATATCGAAACTGATGAGGCAGGGGCAGTAACTCGTGTGTGGCTGGAATTTCCAGATTCACCCAAGACGGGGCAGAAGATCCGGAGAAAAGCTGCTGCGTTCATCCAAGCAAACAACATCAGCCACACGGCAGTTCCCATTGCACGAAGAACTTCTACGATATATATGAACAATAATAAAACGATTTTCGTCAAAGGAAATCATCTGCCATTGGTATCAGCGTGTGCTATTACTATCCACAAGTCTCAAGGTGGTACGTTTAATCAAATCGTCTATGAATACGAAAAGACACATTCACAACAACTCCTTTACGTAGCCTTGTCCCGTGTCACAAGTGTACAGGGATTGTACATCGTTGCGAAGGCTGGAAAGAACAAATTTTATCATGGATGGAAAAAAGCTCAAGCAATGGACAAGCTACAATCAGAATTTAGAAGATAATCAACAAATCCATTGATAACTTTGACTGACATTCTCCGAGAGTTCATCAGCAGACCAGGCTTATCAATAACAACCCGCAATTGCCAAAGCTTAGGAGCTCATAGCAGAGATTTCAATGATCCGGTGATTCTACGGTCTAATATATTGATACTTTCAGAGACGTGGAAGGAAAACGATTAAAAAATTGATGTTCCCAATTTTAATTGTGTCGTACAGTTCAAAAGACATAATGTGAGAGCAGGGGGTGTCGCAATGCTTTGCAATACTGCTCATGGAACGAACATCATGACACCCAATATGGACCTGAACTTGAAACAACTAGAATCGCTTTCAATTGGGTTGTCATCTGTTGGAGAAATGTGTGCAGCTGAATGTCGCATAGAAAGCGGACAGCGGATTATGCTTATAGCACTGTACATTTCACCAAATCAGAAGATGGCGAAAATAATAGAGTTTATTCACCTTCACTTGCCGCCGTATACTCCAGTGGGGGCTGCAGAAGTTGGAGTAGAGCTGGACAAAATACCTATGATTCTAGGTGGAGATTTTAATGTTCATTTTGCTTCAGAGGATTCCAAGCCATTAATTCAGTTCTTGCAACAGAAATTGTCATTGGAAATGAACAATTCACCAATTGAATCGACTACACGCCATGGTACCACGATCGATGCAGTTTTCTCACGTTACATCGAAAATTTGGAGTCAAGCGTCTTCATTCCCTATTTTAGTTACCACAAACCTATCATTTCGTTTATGAAGAGTCTACCAGAGAATGAAGGTGAAGCTGATTGAGATTTAATTCATCATATTCATACTAATATTATTGTATCTTGAAAAAAGTATAATTATTATGATGAATAAATTAATATTTACTATCAAGAAGTGTTTGATACGTGATTAAAATGATGCCTCTCCCTCTAAACATAGAAAATTAAATAATCCTTGCCGATCCAATCATTCAGTTTCACTTCTATCGCGTGTCTTCATGACACACCATTTTTTTCTGTATTTGTACTTTTAATTTGTAAGTTTTTTTGGTTTGTTTTCAATAAAGATTGAAAAAATCTTTTTTTGAATTTTGGTTGGCTTCCTTCTTTCTCTTTTTTTCTTTAAAAAAACACACACACACAGATACGGACATTCCGTTTTAAATAGTCTAGAATGGTCAGAAATACCATGAAAGGGGGAGATCTGATGGAAATCAATTTTTCATTTTCGGGGGTAAAACAATAGCTTCCCCTATCGGGAAGTTGAAAACCCAAATTGGTCCATTGGTTCTTCCGGAAACGTTCGACAAACTTTCTATGTTTACACATTCTATGTACACACACACACACACACACACATATACGAACATCTTTTAGAAAACTTATCAGTATGTCGTCAAACATCGAGGAAAGTAAAAATTTCACTTTGGATTTTCGGGGTGATTACAATAACTTCCTAAATCGGGAAGTCAAAAAGTCTCGGATTGGACATCTTTCCCTATGTAGTAACATTTCTTACCTTTCTTTACGATCGCTCATTGTTCTCAGCATAGAGGTTTCTAAATCATTTCAACGTTTGTGTATGTGTGCATGCGGATGCATAGGTGTGTATGTATATGCATATAGGTAAGTGTGTCTGTGTGTTAAGGTACAGGTAAGTGTGTGTATGTATTACTGTATAGGTCTGTCTGGGTGTTCGTATTAATGTATAGGTGTGTGTGTGTATGCGTCCGTATAATGCCTGTTCAACGGATTGTTTATATCGTTCCAACGCTGAAACGGTTAAAGATACGAAAAAAGTCAAAAGAGATAAAATATGTGTTTTTTTATAAGGGACAATATTTGCTGAAGGCATTTTTGCGTAGCTAAAATATTTCGTGCGATACAGCGTTATAAACAATTGAAATTGTTAATAACAATAGAAATAATTGTTATTTGACTGCTACACTCCTTTCCGGCCTGGGCGCCATGGAGACGCATCGATCAGACAAAAACAAACCCAAATTGGTTCATTGGTTCTTCCGCAAACGTTCGACAAAGTTTCTATGTCCACAGACGGACAGACACACCCACATACGAACATGTTTCAGAAAACTTATCAGTATGTCATCAAACATCGGGAAAAGTGAAAATTTTGTGAAAATTTTACTTTCGATTTTCGGGGTGATTACAATAACTTCTCCTAGCGGGAAGTTACAAAGATAGAACCAAACACTTCACTCAAATATTGCTATATTTCAACACTTAATTCACAATTGTTTCTATCGAAAAATAGGCTATAATTTGGATTGTGATGAAAGCAAGTTGAAAGAAAAATACGAGAATAGGAATATTGAATGTACAAATATTGATAGTTTTGCGTACCAACGACGCGATAAACATAGTGTATCGATAAATAATGGTGGCGTGCAGCTGGCAGATGAATGAAAAACACATTGAAATCAGTAGATACAATATATTTAAATCTACGTAAAAAGGTTGAGATACACTCTGAGACAACTCACCATTTTGGTGGAAAAAATCCCAAACTTTCCTCGACGTCAGAACCTTTTCGAGAAGCATGCAAGAAATGGCATTTTCCCCGCACGTATGTTGAACACATGCTCCGCGACCGACCCGCAATAAACCCGCTTGGGCCCTGTTATGACCAGGGAACGCTTTTTGCGTCAATGGCTGATCTTATAATTTTAATCTTAACTTCTGAACAAGGAAGCTCGAATTGGATGAATAAAATGGAATGCATGTTTGGTTTAATTCAATTCTACTCCTAATTTTGGATACACCCGGGAAGTTGATAAGATCTTGGTGGAACTTGCTCATGGAATCGATCTACTCTATTGATTCTCCGTTGGTAATAGCTCGCAAAAGTCGATATTACATTTCGTGACTAATCGAATAATAGTAGATTAGTGACCAAATGTAATATCCTTAAATCGAAATTATCTTCAGTTCTTACATTGTAAGAGATTTTACATATTTTTATCTGGGTGTGAACATTCTCAAAAGACAACATATATAGAACATATATATAAAGAATTTACAAGGGTGAACGTGAACGGATGAAGAGTATCCATAATAGTATCCATACTGGTGGGGAAAAATCGTCCGCTCTGCTGAAGGACCCACACAGCTACCGAAATCTGGTAATAATCTACTTAAAATTGAGGAATTTCCTACAACTAAGTGAGTCATACAATTTACTCAATAACTCCATAAGTCAAAAGAAGCATTCCAGGGAAAGCTAGTCAGTAAATTTTCACATTTATAACTATTTCAAAAACCTGCAATGAGTAGAAAAATTTGTTATTAATTGGAAACCTAAAGTTGGGGAAAATTGATTATCATATTAAAAATCTAAAACTGGGGAAAAAGAAGGGAACTATATATTATCTGTTTGGGACAAAATAATATTAGTAAATGAATTATTGACTCGAAATTTTATAACCTTTTCCTTTTCCATCTATGAAATTCAATCCTTCTAAAATTACGTCACCTGCATCTATAATTCATCAAGGTAAGAGCAAAGAAAATTCCTTAACGTCGTCCAAAATTAGGAGTAGAATTGAATTAATCCAAACATTCATTCAATGTTACTCATACAATTCTAGCTTTCTTGCTCAGAAGTTAAGATTAAAATTATAACATCAGCCATTGACGCAAAATGCGTTCTCTGGCCATAACAGCTACAATTTATTGGCGCAGTCGGTAGGACACCTCTGTGTTTCCATTTGCTTTCACCGCCTTGAATAGCAAAAGCAATTTTCATTCACTTTTCGCAGAATTCCTGGAAAAACAGCATTTAAAAGTATATGTCTGGGTTTGTTTTCGTTATTTTTTTCTATAAACATTATCGTTATATATTGAAAAATTTCCTCACATATATATATTTTTTTTTAAATATTAGTTTTTTGGTTTGCTGCTGGAGTATAGTATTTAAAAAAAATAAATATATATAATAATTTATAATATATATATATTATATATTATAATATTGATATATAATAAATATATAATAATCTAGAAAAAAAAAATATTTTCGTTGGTTTGTTCAGTATAAATCTGTATACTATTTTTGGTTTTTTTTTATAGATTTTCAATATACAAACACATTCAAATTATAGTATTTCATGTAAGTAAAAATATCCAATTAATTATGCCTGATTCAATTACTATTACTTTCACTGGTGATTCTACTGCAGCAGGCCCAATTAATGGAAGTCATGAAGACTACGTTAAAGCTAGGGATATTGCAAATAGTATACCAATTTTCTCGGGAACAGCACAACATACATCTCTTGATGACTTGGAGTATGCTGTTAGAGCAAATTTATTATCCATTCCTACGGCTGATGGCAAAAAGGAAGAATTTATATGTCAAATTCTGAAAAGGCTCCTTCCACCTGCAAAATTTGCCGTAGCTAACAAACCGTTAACCTCAGTAGAAGATATCCTTAAGCTCCTTATCAAAAGATTTAGAGGACAATATGATTTTACGTACTACGTGAATAATAATAGGGGGTTATTGAAATTTTCGGGTGAGCCCCTGGAATGTTTCTTAGATCGGTTGGCAATATTGGTATAATTTGGACTGAGAATGGTTGAAACTGAATCAGAATCAACAGAAATTACCTTTGAAAACTATTTGAACAAAGACGCCATTGCTCGATTCAAAGAATACACTACAGCTGCCATGAAAGACCTCATCGGGAGAAAAAAAACTTATTAGACTTGACACTATTGCGGCGCAAATTGAGGGAGAAGAATTCCGACACACGAGATCATTACCAGGTCCAGAGATTCCTGATAATAATCAGTATAGATATGTGACTGAGTACCTGTCACTACAAAATTTTGGGCCATCTACTCTCCTGTTCAGCGATATCCTGCACAACAACAGTTCCAGAAGTACCATAATCCATCTTCACGAACTGCCACATCTAGCAGAAGTTCAGGAAATTATGGTTTTGATCGAATTTTTTATCAAAAACCATCAAATCCGAACTATGATATGGTAACTGCTCTCGTCAACGAATATATCCCACGGAAAACCAATTCATTCCCTACTCAATATGGTCAACGTCCTGGTGTTCCACCACCTGGACTGCCTAATTTGGGAAATATGTCACAAGCTGCAATGGGCAAGTCGCAATGGAATACCTTCAAATTTTCTGTCTCCAGATTCACTGGAATCAGATCCAGCACAATCTTGGGACGCAAATTCTACGGAAGACCCGTTACTGGATTTTAGCCAAATTCAACATTCGGTAACGATCCTTGCAGCAAATCAAGGACCGTCTAGAGAGCAAACTCGTAGGCACGAACAAGGACCTGACGATGTCGCAGAATTGAAAGAAATGATGAGAAGTATTCTGTCAGAACTACGCTACAACACTAAGTCTACTAATTTTCGTCATACATCTAGACAATCATCCCGAGACAGACAGAGTAGAAGTCGACAGACGAACTCTGGAGGATCGCAACCATCAGACTTCCAGAAACCTCAAGCACCGACCCTAGCAGCTCAAGATTTAAACGAGTATCTGGCTCGCCGAATGAGTACGTCGATGAGCGACCAAGGTGAAAACCATCTGCCTACCTTGACAATTACTCACCCTCGCCAATAGAGCGTCCAACTGTCTTTTGTGTCACCAAAACCGGACCTCAAATCAAATTAGCAGGACCTTACCTCAAGGGAAATGGCATAAATGCATTAGTAGATACCGGAGCCTCCATCAATCTTATTTCTCTCCAATCGTTGCAAAATCATACCCAAGTGGATGTATCAGAGACTTGCAAGATAGTAGGACTTTCTAATGATATGATGGACTCTCTGGGTATTGTAATGTTGCCTTGACACCCACAAGTAAACTCATCAATCTGGTGGATATGAAGCGATTGTTGGAGATGATACTATGACATTCAATATCTGTCTATTGCATCCCATACATTTGTGTCTTCCGACCTGCAACACAAACAAAATTTGTAGGATATCACTTATTCGGGGTGGGCCAAGAATACATTTACGGGTACCAAATTTAATTGGTTCTAGCCACCGGTTTCTTATAGATACTGGGGCAGAAATTAACCTAATCGAAAGGACAGCCATTAAATCTGGTGCGAAAATTGATCCTCCAATCATTGAATATTTAACGGGGGTCACTGAGGATGCATTACCAATATGTGGCTTAATCTATTTGAAAATTCTTGGATCATTGGTACCTTTCTATATTGTAGATCATAAGCTACCAGTCATGGGCTGTGGGCTTTTGGGTTTCAATTTTCTAATACACGAAAGGTCGACATACGATACCTTCAAAGGACCATAACCACTGTGAGACGGCCTAACATTCCTCTTCACTGGTAAGATTATCGAACTACTTCCGGAAAATCTGTTCTACCGCCTAGGACGAAAACAGTAATTAGAGTCCCAATAGCAAATGCGGATGTGAAAGTAGGTTATTTGCCACAAATACCAACTGCAAGTCGAATTTATTTAGAGCGATGTGTAGTTTCTTCAAAAGAAGGCATTGCTTTGCAGTGGCAATAAATACTACAGAAGAATCAGCAGAACTCACTATTCCTGCGCAGATCATAGAACCATTCGAAGAAGAAATGGATTGTCATGAAACAAGTCTTGAGTTATGCAATATGGCCATATCTCCTGAGGAAAAACAAAATTTAAAATCCCGGGCGAAGCTAATAGCAGAAGGGCTTCCTATGCAAAACTTGAAAGATTTCGACGACACAAGGTTTTGGAATTGATCAATGCGTACGATGATATGTTTCATCTACCGGGGGATATGCTAGGTAAAGCCAAAAACTTCAAATGTAAAATCCGAACCGTGAATGATAGGGTTATTCACAAACGTCAGTATCAATTTCCTCGTCAGCATAAGGATGAAATTAGCAAACCTTGAGAGTCACCTTACACTTCTCCATTATGGATCGTTCCTATTTATTATTAAAGGATAATGGATCGTTTCTAAGAAACCAGACTCAAACGGAAAAAAACGTTGGAGAATGGTCATCGATTTCCGAGCACTGAACAAACAGACTATATGAGATTCTTATCCACTGCCACAGATTTCGGAAATACTGTCCCAACTAGGTGGTGCCAAGTATTCTAGCGTATTTGAACTAGCTAGTGGATTTCATCAGGTAGAAATGGATGAAAAAGATAGAGAAAGAAGCGGGCGGTCCTCGGGTCCCCCATTCCAATGTGTCAAATATGTCACCGTTTTTAGTATTTCCCCCAATTTCATTGGCGGTAAGCTTCCGAATGGTCCGATTGTACACAAAATGAAAATGTTCCAGTATTGAAAACGCTTTCTCCAGGCGAATGGAAGCAAAAACAGGAATATCTCATATTACCCAAAGTAATTGGTTCAATGTTCTTCAACAAGTTCATAGATCTCGTTAAGGCTTCTATTTGGGAAAAAAATCGGATGAATATGTATCGAGAAAGGAACCTCCGAAGTAATGAAAATACCGTAAAAATGAAAAAATTGAAATCTAGAAAATTAATAATGCGATGGAATCGCCACTCAATAGGGTTCTTCGCCGTAACAAAAGAAACCTCCGTTCCAAATTTCAAGTTTTTATCACAATTTTTGCGGAAGCTAGAGTGCGAAAAAGCACAAAAAGTGAAACCAAAGTCTAAAGTTAAAAAATAAAAGAATCTCATAGTACCCGAACTAATTGACTCAATATTTTTCAACCATATCATAGATCTCGTCAAGGCACACATTTTGAAAAAAAAAACAACAAAATCGGTTGAATAGTTATCGAGAAATGAAATAAAATCCGTGAAAAGAAAAAAATTGAAATCTAGAAAACGAATGATACGATCAAATCGCCATTTCATAGAGTTGTTCACCACAACAAAAGTTCCAAATTTAAAGTGTTTATCTCAATTTTTGCGGACGCTAGCGTGGGTACAACAGCAAAAAGCAAAGAAAACTGTAAAAAACAGAAAAATTGAAATATCTCCAACTTCTTGTTAGCAACCTATTAGATGTTCTTCAACCATTCCCTGGATCTCATTGAGACGCACATTTTGATAAAAAAGAAATCAAAAAATTTCCTTTCGTTTCTGGGATATGAGAGATCGAAGAAAAAAATAAAAATGGCGATTTCCAAGAAACTTAGGGACATATTTCACTGAAATTACGCCCACAGCTATATGTACTCAATGCCTATAAATGATAATTTTTTCAGATTTCATTCTTGAAATTCAGTCCGTTTTATGTTAAATTTTGTAAGTGAAGATTTTCGAAAACAATTGATACATACAGACACTATGCTCAAACTTCGTATTTTGACGTTTCAAACCATTATATATCGTTTACAAATATAATTAGCGAAAGTGAAAATTGACCGATTGCAATTCTTCCATTCGGAAGCAAAAACAGCTGTCACAGGACCTACTGGGCACTTTGAATATGTCCGAATGCCTTTTGGACTCCGAAACTCACCACCAATCTTTCAAAGGATGATGGATCATGCCTTGACTGGTTTGAAAGGTACAGAATTATATGTCTGTTTAGACATAGTCGTGTATTCTGGAACCCTGAAGGAGCATTGTTTACGGTTGTAGAACCTGTTCACCTGTCTCAGAGAGAATGGCCTCACTATTCAACCCGATAAATGCAAATTCTTCATGAAAAAGGTTGCATACTTGGGACACGTCATAGATGGAAAAGGAATCCATCCAGATCGTGAATAGGGAAAGCATTGACAAATATGCCAACACCAAAAGCTCAACAGGGTGTTAGAAAATTTTTAAGGTTTAGTAATGACTATCGGAGATTCGTCAAAAATTACTCTGAAATTTCACAACCACTGTATGATCTCCTGAAGAAGAATACTCAATTCCAATAGAAGCGTGAACAAGAAGAGGCTTTCAATCTCCTTAAGACGGCCATCACGGAAGACTCATTGTTATATCATCCTGATATGAATGAGCCTTACGATGTACACGTATCCAGTAGTGAAGCGGGATTAGGAGCCATCCTGAACCAGAAGGATCTAGAAGGCGATGACCACTCTATCCTCTTTGCATTTAAGACATTACGAGGAGCAGAAATTCGATACACATGTGCAGAATTGGATTGTCTTGCCTTATTCTATGCACTTCACCAATTTAAGCCATTTATTTACGGCGTACCATTTACAGTGATCACTAGTACACCTGCAATAAATTAGTTAAGAGATTCCACTAATCTTACATCAAGACAAGTGAAGTGGAAGACATTTTTAAATGATTTCGAATTTGAAGTGGAAATCAGAAAACAGAAAAAACAGTTTTAGGTGATTCTGATGAAACACTCATGTCGGCAGTATGCCTTCCGGTCGACTCAACCCTAAAATCAACTTTAAGACGACAAAATGCTGGTACCAACTAAAATCATCGGGTTGGTTTCAACAGTGATTCACAAGAAATACCTGCTTCCGCTTCATCAATCGCAGATCGAGTCCGGCAGAGACGAGCAACAGAAATTTCTTGTGGCGAAAGAACACCTATCTCCTATCGATTGAACAGAGACTATAAATCTGCATTGAAAAAGCAAAATCAGACCAGAACCAATATGAACATTCCTGCTATAATACCCGAAGAGAAAAGGGTAGGTCCTTCCCCAGAAAGAGGTTTGGTGGAAAGGCAAATCATCCTAGAGGCACCTGAACGAACATTTAATACGGAAAAGAAAGCAGAGGTTTCATCACCCGAATCAACTTTGTCTTCACAGGAAGTTGTAACACCAAAAATGGCATCAACGGCACTTCACGAAGATATTGAGCTGGAATTTCCAAACTATCATGGAATAGAAGCGGAAGCATCAGTAGAAGGAAAAGCTATAGAGGATGACGTATTTTATACATCAGAAAGTGAGAATCAGCTTCCGGATATTACGATCATCGAGTTAGAAACTCTGCTAGAAGACCAAGATGAGTTAAGAGACAATGATTTTCGAAACGATGAAAGTATTCGAAAATTCGATGACTTCATCAACAAAATAAGGGATCAGGAAAAACTTGACGAATCTCCGTTTCATTGTGCCTGAATGGGATTACTGCGAACCACCCCCATTTTACTAATTGAAAAAAGCAAATTTGGGTAAAGATTTTATCGATAAATTGAACGATTCCTGTCGGATTTCGATATTCGATCAGAAAATGGCAGAATACGAAGACCAGTCTAGAGAATTGACTAATTTAACTGATGAACCCCAGACACTTCAGATAACTCAATGATAGAAAGGAAATTGTCTGACTCTTCTCACAATAATAGGCTAGGTGAGTCTAATGCGGAACCCAGCGATTCAATATCTCATAATACTTCTTCAGAAAGCTCACGTACCAACCCTTCGTGTTGTGAAAAATCTCAGTACAAGGGAAATCCATCATTGAGGGAACTTCATCATATAGGGATACAAGTACCATTCATTTAGACGATTACCAACCGGTACGAAATCTTCAAGAAAGTAGGGACGGCTTAACCTTCTGCAGAGGAAATATTGCACATTTCTTAGCAGCAGATGCTGAACTTACGAAACGAAATACAAAACTCCCTAACGATTTAAATTTGATCAACCTGGATCACATCAGGAAACTGAAGCCCTCTCCAGGACAAATTATTGTCACCAAATGTGGTAAATTTAGAACCTTCACATTGATTGCAAAGCAATGTCATCTTGAGGAGGGTAAAAATAAAGTTCTGGACCTCGGTCTTAAGAATGTAAAAGAAGATCTATCAAGGAGATGAGCTCGATGAAAACGTGAGAATTCGATATTTCCTGGAACGGGAATTCCATGATCACGCTGCTGCCATCATTCTATGTCATGGAAAGATCACGATGCCACCAGCTGCTTGGAGACCTGAAATAATAAAAGAATGTCACGAAACCTTTCCTGCAGGGCATAAAGGAGTTCTTAAAACTTTTCATAAAATCAGGGAACGGTTTTATTGGCCAGGAATGAAACAAGAAGTTTAACGTTTCCTTAAAAAGTGCAGAACTTGTCAATTAGAGATAATTCGAAGAATGAAATTCAAACTGCCCATGCTCATTACAGAAATTTCCAGTGAGTGTTTTGAGAGAATTTCAATTGACACAGTAGGTCCTGTGCCTATTACTTCAAAAGGAAATTGTCACATATTGACTATCCAAGATAATTTTGCGAAACATTGCGCGAATGTAGCGTTACCCGACATCAAGGCTCATACCATTGCCTGGGCAATTGCAACTCACTATATAGCTTTATATGGGTGCCCAAAAGTCATCTTGTCGGGTAAAGGAACCAGTTTTCTGAGTAAATTATTTGCACAATTAAGTAGGATCATGAGATTTCGTCACATCACTACTTCAGGCTATAGGCCTCAGTCCAATGGTGCTCTTGAAAGAAGTCACCATGTGCTAGTTGAATATCCAAAGGCTTATACTAATGAAATAACGAACTGGAATGATTTGTTGCCATTTGTCATGTTATCTCATAATACAGCAGAGCATAGCGCTACGAACTGTTCGCCCTTTGAGCTTCTATATGGAAAACCTCCTAGGTTACCTTCTAACATCAGTGAATGATGTTTCGACACTTATTCAGATTTGTAAGGGGATTTTCCCGGATGTTTCACCAGGACAATCCACCGAACTCTATAGTGCCGTCTCTAACGCACATAGTTGGGCGCCAGTCCAACTTTTCCGGAGTTAGACAGAAACCGGCCTCTGGGGAAAATTATCTACCCAGAGGACTTGCGACGTGGCCTCTCGCAATGCCGAGCTAGCATCAGCTTGTCACGGTAGAGGGGCGAGGTCCAGCAAGTCCGGAGTGTATCATGCGCCGGTGCCACGCGCGTTTTCAAGACGTGACATAGCAACAACGTATAATAGCCTTTTTTACGGGTATTACCCGTGCTTTCGATTAGAGATATTTCTATCTCTAGGATGGTTCTTTCTTCTCCTAGGTAGCTCGACTCTAGGAGACGGTCCGGATAGCTTGCATATCCTTTGGGACGCCTCAGGACTTGGGACGTCAAGAGGCTGATCTGACCAAGCGGTTATCTCCCAACCTCCTTCCACCACCCACACTCTTGACCACCAATTACCGCACTATCAACGCGAGTCACTTGCCCTTATTACTAACCCGGTGGTGTGTGTTCTGACTGCCAGAATCTCCTTATTCCCGTCGACCAAATCACGGCTCACTCAGGGGTTCAATGGGGGCCAAGATAACTCTGAGAACCGAGAGGTTTGTATCTCTCGTCTCAAAGAATCCGTTTTTTCTAATCGGGAGATGCAGGTGCATCTCCCTATGCTCGCCACGATCGATATACTCGAAGGGACGCCATTTTCCTGGTCTTATGCAAGCCAGTGCCACTAACACCGCTCTCACCGATGTGTGCAACCACTTGGCTCAAGCGTCCGCGTTCGACTCCCACGAAATCTCCTAGAGCCTTTCTCCCCCCTAATCTGGATATCTCGGCGGCGGTGGGAACTACGTTACTCCACCACGGCTAATCAACCCAACGGGATCACAGGGGGCGCTAGTCGTTTCACCTAGCCCTCGGTCTCTAGTTTACCCCGCCATAGCCTGTGGATCCGCTACGTTGGGATACCTGTATGTCGGCCTTCAACTCTCCGCCAACAGAGCGGAATCCACATGTGGCGATCATCTAATAACGTCCTCCAGTCGATGGGGCGCTGTCTGACTCAGACTCGCTTACCCACGTCCTTCTTTGGTCTTAGCATCTTCCCACAGCCTTATTTCAGCGGTCACGAGATCGCATTTCATTCGTACTTTACAGTTTTTAATGTCATATTTACGGGGGTTGTAACCCTAACGAGAAAATCTCGTTACACATTAAATGGTAGAACTTGTTCAAAAATTAGAAAAGATCCATGAGCTTGCATACCAACACCTCCAAGCAGCAAAGATGAATTCAAAAAGACTTTATGATAGAAATGCCAAACCTTTACCTCTCAACGTCGGCGAATTTGTGTATGTTGAAAAAGAGCCTAAAACAGGGAAACTAGATAGCATACTGCTTGATATTGCTCCGCATATTGACATTACTGCTAAAGGGAAGGTTTATCTCGAAACTGAAGAGGGGCACCGTTTTATGAAACACGCAAACAAATTAAAACCATGCATAGAAGATTGATCAGACCTTGAGGCTAATCTTTACAAGGTTAAAACAAAATAAAAAAAAAAAATTATATCTTGTTACAGAAATGAACCCATTCCGGATCTGTGACGGAGAACATATGACATCCATTTATGTTAACGGATCCTGCTCTTACAATGGGAGAATTAATGGTATCGCAGGGTTACGCGTTTGGTTCGGAGACAACCATCCTTTAAACACGTATAAAACCTTAGAAGGGGAAAGAATCACCAATATTACAGCAGAGACTGCTGCCGCAATTGAAGCATGTAAAATTTCCATTCGGCATGACATCTGCAGAATCAAAATTATAACAGTTTCCAAGTATCTCATTGATTGTATGACAAGACACATATCGAAATGGAAACCAAATGAATGGTTGAACGGAAAATCAAAACCAGTAGTAAATCAAAATCTATTGAAATAATTAGATAGGTTAATGAATGAGATTGCCGTTCATTTGGAGTATATACCAGGACATTCAGGAGTTTATGGAAACGAACGGGCAGATGAATTGGCTAAAAGAGGTTCCAAAATTTATCCCTTATAAAATTATCTCTGCCGCCAATCACAACGTCAAAAAAAAAAACAACTTGAACCTACAGTGCAGAGAATGATGTACGGGATGACAATGATTATCCTTATACTCCTGTGTGGGACAATCACATCAACCAAGTCTCTTCAGAGGGAAATGACAGATGAAATGTATCAACAAGATATTATCCCACATTACCCCGGGATATATTATGCAAATATAGACCAAATCCGCACGATCAACAGAAGATGGTGATTAATGGTAAGCATAGATTTACACAACCTGCTAGAACAAACACTACCAGGACAAGAAATAATTGACAAATACTATCAGGATTGTTTGAAAACTCGACACGCGAGTCTTTGTTTCCGTACCCTCGGACTCGAAGTCATCAATGATTTCAAATCGGAATTGGTAAATATTCAAACTCATCTATTCCAAACTCTACAATGTGACTCGGCTTCAAAGTCTTCGTCAAATCGAAACAAGAGAACACCTCTCCTGGGTTTTTTAGGGACTGTGTCGAAAAAACTGTTTGGTACTATGCATTATAGCGATGAAGTACACATTACTAACGAAATCGATAAGATATATCAAGATCAACGCCAAATTACGTACCTGATTGAACATTCTACACATATAGTTCAGGCAGAAACAAATTCAATGAAAGATGCCCACTACAACAATTTTCAGAATATAAAAAAACTTGAAATTCGGCTAGATGAAATGTTGAAAAATACAAACAGGATGAGTAACGTTGTAAATGATATGGATTATCTTTAATATCTCACACGGATTTTTACAGAAATGATATACGCTGCTGGGAAATATGCTGAAACGGCATATAAAGTGCTCTATGGAGTTGAAGATGCAAAACATGGAAAGTTGAATCCCATTATATTGCATATAGACCAAATAAAATCTACCGCTGCGTTAATTGGAACAAAAACGGAAGGGAGCATTTTTTCCATCAGTATCAACAAAATCGATAATGTGATACTCAGCCAAATTAGTCATATAGAAACTGGGTATGCAAACGGAAAGTTCTTGGTAATTATCAATATTCCCCTACTATCAAGGAAGATTATGGACTTCTACAAGATTACCCCCTTCAGATCTGTTCAAATCGTTCAAGGAAGCCGAACAGTATCAGCATACATCAAACCAGAGGAAGACTATATTGTGGCGACCAAAACCAAATATGCTCTGTTGACTCAAGATTACATAAAAACTTGTATCAAATTGAAAACTTGCTAGCTGGTTCTGACTCATCAAAAAGGCTGGACCATTCGCAGATTGTGAATTTCTGCTTCTAACCATCTCAGAAATGGAATCAAAATCAACTATTTATGAAAACTGCAATGTGCGAATCACTAATAATCTTAACACGCAATGGACCAAATTGATAAGCAGTGAAGGATGGCATTATTCAGCAATCCGCGCAGAGAGAATGGAAATAACTTGCCCGGACAAGCGAGTGGCGCAGATCATCATTAATGGCACTGGATTACTCCATATAAATCAAAACTGTACAGCAGAGACTTGTTGAATCCACCCTACCTGAAATCCATGGACTAATTACCGGGTAAATATTTCTGCATTAGCACCCCTCTTATCAGAACCACGAAAGAAATTTCACCCATTAACAAAAATAGAACAAAATATTGTCCCTGCACAAGAGGAATCCAGCTAATTCGATGAATCTATGCAACAAACCATCCAAGCAGTTAAGAAAATTGGTCTTCACCACCAGGAGCAGTATCATCATAGAGAGATTACCACTACCATAGGTTCCATAACCGCCATCATCTCCATACTAGGACTAGTGAGTAGTATAGTAGCTTACAGGAAATGCCTCAATATTCTATCCTTTATAGCATGCTGCTGTAAGAAACGCCGAAGAGAGTCGAAGTCATTGCCAATATCATCCAGGAATCGTCGGGTAATATTCAGTGGTCCCTATGAACAGCCCCTGATCACGGAGATCTCACCCCCCCTCCCCGCCCCATCCAACAGGTTCCTGCATTGCCAGTTCCAGCGAGACCTCATCTTAATACCACAGCAGCAACCCAAACCCTACAAAATGCAGCTCCCACAATTCAGATAAATTACGTTTGATAAACAAGTAGAATACGTTTAGTCTGTAATAGATAAGAAACAATTAGATCAACTCTAACGCTAATACCTCGAATGCTTCTATTCCATATATGTATATATATATAAAGAAATTAACCATTTCGGCTTCAAGAATATACCCTGTCAAAAATAGAATGGAAACATGAATGAAGTTATCCATCTTTAACTCAAGAAAAGTAACATCTACAGTTTGTGTTTTCTTGAGTGGGGGCTGTAATGTCCAAAATTTCATAAAATTTAGTTATTGAGAATTTTGACGTTTCTTCTCTGTTTTCTACGCATTTTGAAGTTACAAAATTATTCCATTCTTCTATAATTTTTAATGATGAAACCATTTTGAAAAAACGATTAATCCAACAAAGCACTACTAAAGAATGCGGAACTGATGAACTATCATTACAGTCAGACTGGGGCAGTACTGCGAAATCGCTACGCCAAAAGTGTTGACATGTAATGTGAGCATATGAGTAAACTCTAACAGATAAATGTAGGTCGATCACACGAGAGTTTTTCACCAATGAAAGTAAGTTTCGTGGAGCCTCAAAAAGTTTACCTCTATGGTAAACTTGACAGAAAAAGTCAGGTCGCAAAACTCGATATTACATTTGGTGACTAATCGAACAATAGTAGATTAGTGATCGGACCAATCCGTGTAGGGACAACCGTCCTTAATTCAAAATTAGCGTCAGTTCTTACATTGGAAGAGATTTTACATATTTTTATCTGGGTGTGAACTTTCTCAGAAGACAATAGAACATATAAACAATGTATCAAGTTAATAGAATATATAAACAATTTATCAAGTGGGTGAACGTGAACGGATGAAGAGTATCCATACTGGTGGGGAAAAATAGTCCGCTCTGCTGAAGGACCCACACAGCTACCGAAATCTGGCAATAATCAATTGAAAATTGAAAAATTTCCTACAACTAAGTGAGTCATACAGTTCACTCGATAACTCCATAAGTACCGACGTCAGAATAGCCGAGTGGACTAAGCGCGCAGTCTTAGCGCTGCGACTTGGGTTCCTGGTTCAAATCCCCCATAGGGCGAGAATTTTTTCGGAATGTCTGATGAGCGGGAGGTTGCTCATAGCGTAGCCGCCTGTACCGACACAGCTTTTCTGTGGTTTCCTGTGTCTTATCATGCGAATGCGGTGCAGCGTATGGTCCACAAGCCCACATATCCATAATGGATCGAAGACGTTAAAGATAAAAAAAACTCCATAAGTCAAAAGGAGCATTCCAGGGAAAGCTAATCAGTAAATTTTCACATTTATAATTATTCTAAAAACATGCAATGAATAGAAAAATTTATTATTAATTGGAAACCTAAAGTTGGGGAAAATTGATCATCATTTTTAATATCTAAAACTATGGAAAAAAGGAGGGAAATATAAATTATCTGTTTGGAATAAAACAATATAGGTAATTGAATTATTGACCCGAAATCTTATAACTTTCTCCTTTTCCATCTATGAAAATCAATCCTTCTTAAATTACGTCACCTGCATTTAAAAACTCATCCAGGTAAGAGCAAAAAAAATTACTTAGCGTCGTCCAAAATTAGGAGTAGAATGGAATTAATCCAAACATTCATTCAATTTTACTCATACAATTTTAGCTTCCTTGCTCAGAAGTTAAGATTAAAATTATCATATCAGCCATTGACGCAAAAGGCGTTCTCTGGTCATAACAGCCCATTTTATTACCTTAAGCCTACACCAATCCTACCCGACAATTTCACGTTCCTACAATAGCAACGAACTGGCACTTGCATAGGTACACCTATCGGATTTGGGCTTAATCCTAAATTTTGACACAAGTGATGAATTATATACTGAAAGTTCGCAACTATTGTCGTTCCCAAGTATTCTCTCTCCTGCGATTGCACGAAAGGTTCAAAACCGATACGGAACTGGGTAAAAGAACATGTTATGGAATGGTGGAGTACATGAAGTCAACAATTTGAGCAGGTAAGAAGATTATTTTGCATAAACGTCCAGCGCAGAAGTAAGACATGACCCTTATTCTTTTTTTATAATGTTTATACTTTTATTTTCAGGGAGATATTTCTCGAGTCTGAAGATATCGCGCTGTGAGGGAAAAATAAGGACGAGCTAGTTGAATTGATCGGCTTGACCGTCATTGAATCATAAACTTCTATATAACTAGTGTTGGGAAACTCTATTCAAGAAGAAATGTATTTAAAAATGGGGATAAACTTAGGGATTTCAATACTTAAATGACGGAATATGATATCAAAAACTTTCAAAAAGCCTGGCCAACTGAAGGGTCTAGCCGGATAAGATAAGTGAATCTGCCCCCACCGAGTTTTGTGTTGCCAATTTTTTCGATTGTTTGTCATGGTGAAACATGCTTACATACCAAAATTTGGATTTTTATCTCAACTCATTTCGATTTTATGCGCAAAAAACAGTTTTTTCATATTTCACGTTTTCCAAAAAATTTTTTTCCTCAAAAATCGTTTTAAAAATCTGAAAAAATTCTGACAAACCCACAACAGGCCTCTGTTCTTAGGGCAATTTTCATTTTTCCCCGCATTTTTTTCTACTGAAAAAAAAATATTCAAAGTTTTAGACGTTTATAAGGTTACGTTAATCTGAGCGCACAACTTTGGATAAATTCGGAAAATTACTCTTCCCCAACCTCTATGGAATAACGGAAAGAAAAATTTCAGTTTTTGGAAGCGCCATATTGAAAAAAGGACTAAAGTCAAATGTTTGGATTTTTGGAAATATAGAATATATGCATTATGCGCTCATTATGTACTATATCCATTATGTATATTGTGACGAGGTCAAGCTCTCCCTAAATCCCCCTAAAATTGCCCCGTAAATATTATAAGATAACTATTAAACTGCCACCGCTGGCCTCCCACTATTTTTCCCCTGCCACCCCTTGGAGCGGCCAGTACGTCCGGGCACACACAAACTGACAGTGGACAATAGAGGACTATGCTGCATACGATAAACCCAAAGACGGGGTCAACTAGAGCCTAAGCGACCCGAAGCGTGCCCCTCTTCCCACGGGGAATACCGAGGATACTCGAGGAGAGCCCTATCGAAGGATGAAATTGGAAGGAAGAGACACTTGAGTTAGGAGCATTGTCCCGAGTAGTTTTCTCGTAATCATGGTTATCAATCATCGTGCCATATTAGTTGATTGGGAAGAAAACGTATCAGGAGAACCTGAGGACCCATAGAGTGCGATCCCAGGAAGCACGATTGGAGATACAGGTCCAGGACATTAACCCACAACCAGCAAAAGGTGGAATTGCATCCCAACCAGCCGTGAGTACCGGCGTTTGTGCCAGGTAGACATTTCCCCTAAAGAATTCCCCCTTCCCCCCAGCGGTGAGCCAGTACGTATTAGAATCTTGATAAGCCGTACTGATCGTTACATGACTTTGGATAACTAATTGCAGGTCGACGAGCCACTTAGACAACCCCGAGTATTTTTGTCCCTATTTCCCTTAACTATTCGAGACACCCCTTCACGTGTACGAATACAGCCAGGCCTTACCCGTTTTTCCCCGAGAACTGAGCCAGTCGGCATAAAAGGCTCTAAAACGACAGTTCTATGAGAAACTGTATTATTATTTATAACATACTCTACGTTTTTATTACACTTTTGCCTCTTTTCCATTATCCCCCCCCCCCTCTTTTTCTCTATATTAGATTAGCCGATGCTATTAATAGGTATTATGAAAATCGGCATCGTTACAATATATCGAGTATATATACATTATATACATTATATATACAATATATATTAACCTTATAGATTTCATGTATACATATACGTACATACCATGAATATACATAAACATTATATTCACACAATTCTCTACGAGTGACGAAAGTTCGTGGGGTGGTTGAAGCTGTTCATGGAATACTCGAACAGACGTATAAGTTGCTCCACCATACGCTCGATAATAAGTTATTGCCAAGAGTACGTTCATTTTTCAGAATAGCGTGTTAGTGAATAATACCTCTGGGAAAAGGCTCAATTCTGATGTTGGCATGAGGAAAGAAATCATTGAACAGATGAACTCGAGGAGCAGTATAGAGAATTATTTGGCAAAAAAAGTTGAGAGCCAGCATTGGAACAGACGTCGTGTTCAGTTTCAACACTTGTCATCAGTTGATTTGCTCGATTTTCCAGAACTGACCCAGAGAGAATTAAAGGTTTTTTTCACCAGGTCATATCAACTTTCCCAAGCTGTATCGTATCTCGCGGAAATGATGGATGAAGATGGCAATATTCGTGTGAAGTATTTAAACATGTTGGAGAATCAAAGCAAGGCAATCATCCGAATTCTTGTGAAATCTAGACACATCAACAGCAAGACCTACAAATATTACATCGATTATACTTGAAACTCTGTGAGCTCTTCGGGAATTACAGGGCATGTATGTGATTGTCCTAATGGTACAGGTACAGTCGGGTGTTGCTTACATATAGCTGCTGTAATATATTACTTTTCAAATGCTCGATACTTGTTGAAAATCATACGAGCTGCCGAAATTCTGACTGGACTATTCGATGTTGAGGAAGCAAATGCCGTGATCAACAGTGAGAGTGATGACGACTAAGTACATGGAAAAAGAAATTCACTGTTGTAATCTTATTCAATTCAGCGATGTTAGTCAAATCAATCTTATGTATTGTTACTCGACATTTATAATTGATCGGTGAACCCAGAGCGTAATAGATATTTTGTGTTATGGATAGGCATATTATATGTATTATATTAGTCATATAGACTGTATTATGAATATATTCTGTATGTTCCAAAATCCAGAACTTTGACTTTAGTTTTTTTTTAACTCCCCGATTATTCGGGAAGTTATTGTAATAACCCCGAAATCGATGACTTTTAGAATTACTTTTTTCCATGATTTGCATAATTAAGGGGGTATGGCCGTCTGAAGAATTATGTATGTAATAAGTAAATGAATGAACCCAGCGCTGTCATGAAGTTCTCAATCAAAACCTTTCCGATCAGAATGGAGCGGATTACATTTTGGATGGCATTTGTGCAGTACATGGAATGTGATTAACAATTGCAATTGTTTATGCGATTCCACTGGGTAAAGTGTTAAAGTTAGCGGGACACCTATCTCAAGAAAACTATTTCTTATATGAAAATACATCTTTTACGTGAAATGACTTTTTTCGATAATTTGCATAATTAAGGAGGTATATCACCAGGGTCGTTCCTTACACAACAATGCACACTCAGTATGACTTTTTTCAATATAGGTTAAAACATATCGCGAGTTGGACTAGAATATACTTGGCGAATGACTATGTCGACAATTGCGGGACGGATGTCAAAGAGCGGGAAAATTAGGAACGTACAGAGGTAGAGAGGGTAACTAGACGGACGAATTCCAGTTGAATATTTTTATGCGGCTCAAAAATCAAACTAAATCGATCGCTTCCAGTAATTATTGGTCACAAGTTCAATTATTGATATCACTCTTGAGTTTGCTCATCACCATGGTTGCATGCTTATGCTGTGCTGAAATACCAAATCGGGAAGTTCTGTTTGTGCCCCGTATGGGGCACACACATTTGCACGCCACTAGTTTTTTTTTATATGGCGCTTCCAAAAACTGAAATTCTTCTTTCCGTTATTCCATAGAGGTTGGGGAAGTGTAACTTTCTGAATTTACCCAAAGTTGTGCGCTCAGATTAACGTAACCATATTAGCGTTCAAAACTTTGAATATTTCTTTTTCAGTAGAAAAAAATGCGGGAAAAAAATAAACATTGCCTTAAGAACACCGCCTTATTGTGGGTTTTCCAGAATTTTTTGAGATTTTTAAACCGATTTTTGAGGAAACAATTTTTTGAAAGAAGTGAAAGATGAAAAAAGTGTTTTTTTCGAACAAAATCGAAATGAGTTGAGATAAAAATCTAAATTTTGGTACGTAAGCATGTTTCACCATGACAAAGAATAGAAAAAATTGGCGACACAAAACTCGGTGGGGGCAGATTCACCTATCTTATCCGGCTAGACCCTTTTATGAGAGTTGTTTGGAACCTTTAGGAAATTTTACCTAAAGTATCTGAGACAAACGAAAGAAAGGAATAGAATTTCAAGCGAGAAATAAAAACTGTTTGGAGTTTCATGAAATAATAAAATTGGAAAGAATTTTGCTTCTGTACATCAAAAATTCAAACTTTCTATTAACCGAATTCTTTTCGCGACGAAACACTTTGAATTTTTAGCTTTCATTTTAAGTACACATGAGTTGGTTTTGGTATCGAGTTTGGCTGATCTAGGTGCTTTCAAATAGGCAGTAAGTTGACGAAAATATCAGCATTCAAGTGAGACCAAAGACAATGACGATACCGACCTAGCAATGTTTGGATACTGTTCACTTTGCAGACAACAATCCTTATATATATTTTGATAAGTGCAAAACTTAGTTGCAAAAGAGTATATAGGTGTGATAAGGAAGATTAGTCAGGATTAATGGAATGCAAGCCTTTTTTATTAAAAAAAGCTGATACACAATTGAAGCGGTTGATTCACACCATCAATTCGTCTATTATGGTATGTATCACTAGCAAAAGTGTGCATATTTAGATTTGAATCCTGAAAATAAATTCTCCATTCCTGCTATTCAAATCAATTCTTTACTTAATACCTCTAATATAAAAGGTTTTGAATTAAAGGGTGTCCGCATACTTGTGGGATATCGCCAATAATTGCTACGACAGCATTCCTTTGACATAATTCTTCTTACATTATAAATCCGTCGATACTACGGCGGAAAACTCATGGACTTATGAAACATGAAACCTATACATAAAAATCGTTCGTCACTTAAATAGTGGACTGCGACCATCAAACATGGATGTTTGTTCCGTAATCTTGAATAAGGCCCATTTTCTCTGCGCCTCCCAGCACGGCTCAGCGTCGTTGTGAAATCACTTTGAATGGCACTACGTGATAGCCACCGAACTATTTATCGCTGTAACGGTTTAGCACGGATGCCTCCGAAGAACGGCAGACTCCCCGGGTATCGCATGGAACCAATGAAAACAGGAGCAGCACTGTAATGTTTTACGACATTCCATGCTGTTTCTTCATCTAGTTTCGAGAGACTGAACTACAGAACTCTACGTTCGTATCAGTTATACGGTAGTTGTATCAGTTTCCTCATAAGAGACAGTTAATCCGCACGTAAATTTTCAATTTGTACTTACTTGACGGTAGACAAGTGAGGCGTTGATGCAGTAAAAAAAATATTCATTACTTCATTGGAGATTTCTATTGTGTAAGTGTCCATTATGAATATTAATCAAGTTTTCCTTTAAGTTATCTCTTCTCTGTATTCGTCCGTGTTGTTTCCGGTCCATATGAAATTTGTTTAATAAAGGTTTACACTCTAACCGAAAAAATTTCATATTCCTATTGAGTTCTTGGCGGTTCTGTGAAAATGAATATTCCATTGCATGCGAAAATTTGATTGTCACTGTTACCGACAATTCACCAGTTAACGAAATTAAAGGTTTTTATTCGAATTTCCTATTTATATTGAAAAATCATGTGCGACAGAGCTGATACACGTTGTTCTGGGCAGTATCATGAGCTGTTTCCAAAAATACGCAGTCAAGGCGCAAAATTGATCAAGTACCTTAGAATGTCCGTCACACCATTTGACTACATTTTCAAGAAAATTGAATGCTCTCTGACAAAACAATGGTGGAATTTACATACCCGTCCCACTCTCCAAGAAGAAAAACTGGTCATCTCAAAAAACGTCACCTTTCCAATTGCTTGGGCGCCATAGACGGTCCGCATATCAGGATTCAAAAACCAGCGGGTTCTGGAACACTATATTATAATTATAAACAATTCTATTCAATGCTACTCAAGGTACACGTCAATGCAGACTGCAGATACGTGACAATACATATATGTAGATATGGATCCCAAAGTGATGCAAGTATTTTTTGGTATTCCAAGCTCAACCGAGCCATTGACATCTAATTATTGGAGACATCAGAGGTTCGACAACTGCCATCGTCCATGTTGGTAGCCCCGTTCTATTTTATTGGTGACGGGGCATATCCTTTACTGCCAATATTGATGAAACCATTCAGAGGGCTCAATTGAACAGAAGAGAACGAAGAAATCAATCAGCGGCTCTCTAGTGCTCGAATTGTGTGGTGATTTTACACACCGATCAATCAGAAACCTGCCACTGTTGAGAAAATCGTCAAAACTACGTGTATTCTGCCTAATGTGCCTTCAGACTTCGAATTGCAGGAGGGTATCATTGCAAATTCACGTCAAGAAGATGAAGGAAATGTTCGCGATGACAGAAACCAAATCACTCCCAATAATGAACTCAAAAGAAGTGAGGGAGCACATTAGGAGCACATTAATTGAGTATTTCTGCAAGTATTAAATTTATTTGTGAGACAGGTTATATAGAGATAATACACTAAAGGAATTTATGCATAATAAAAATAAATTATTCATTTCCTTCAACACATATGAATTGTTAAACCCATTCCAAAACTTATTCAATCATTAAGTGATGTTCAATAGAAAAAACTTTTTAATTGACTTGTGGAAATTCATAACTTTTGATTACCTAACTTACTTTGTATACTCATACTACATCATGATTTCAAAATTACTAGAAAATTAATCGAATCCAACCAGCAAGCATATGTTCATCAGTAAGTTGAATTGTTTTTTTCCAATATGAGTCGCCACAAGGGTTGATTTTGAACTTTTTCCATTCGGAAATATGGCAAATTCAAGAAATTTCTGCTGCTCTATCATGCAGTGAGGAATGTCAACGATCTCTGTGAATTTTTCTCTACACTCAACAGTTGAAACAAAGAACTAAATACGGTTTGGAGAATTTTGGACGACCAAATTTCCTTCAACTACGATCATTTTGTAAATACGAAGCCGAGCATGAGAAATATTTAGGATTTGATGTCTTTGGAAAGTGAAAAGGTGGAAATTAGAAGCAAGCAGCAACACAGAGGGTAGAAATAGAATTTTCCATGTACTGGAGTACAAAACTATCAACTGTTTTTAGCAGTCTTGGTACAAAAATGTTGCTTCATGACTTCACAAAAAAAACCATGTGTGTCAGCTTCGACGCGCGACTGGAGTTTACTCCTGCAGAATAATTATCTTGGAATATATACAATAGAGGCTTGGGAGTGTAAATGAACTGAAATCCATGAAAGTATATACTTTAATCCATATCTATCCACATTTATTCCCTTCACTATTAACATTATCATTATTAATTTTCTAAATATTATCATCGTTATTGAATACTTTTATTTTACTTTATTTTATTTCCGAATATTTTTATCGACAGAAGTGAAACTTACACAATACACTTTAAGCATAAACTTTCTTATTTCACACTTTTTTTCAAACAGCCAGAGATTAGTGACGCAGAAATTAGTACATAACCTACCTGGTAACCGCATCCACTTGTTTTTCTGATTTTTTTCATCATCACTTGAATTATTTTCTTCCATATGTTACACTATTTCATTAACTTTTTTGACTAACTTTATTTACTTGGTCAGTATAAATATAAATAAATATCAGAATAGTTCTTTACATGAGAATAAAACACCAAATATCTGAAATTTCATAAACTGACTGTTGATATTCAACACATATATTGAAACCAGCCGAACCTTCCCCGTGAGAAGGTATGCGCATCACAGTCTGAGTTGCGCAAATACGGTGCGCAGAAGACAATGTAACGACTTCACTTTTAGTTAACACTCGATTTCACTGCTCATCTTTTTCTCGTGCCGCGGGCTATAAATCAATTCTAACGGAGTAAACTCCAAAAAACACACTAGTTCTCCAGTGGCTTTGAACAAAATTTCCCTAACCTTTTTTCAACAAGAACATTGTTATTTTCCTAAACACAATAGAGCGGTAGAATTTTTCGGAGTTATTATAGTTCCAAATATAAAATTTGAAAATCAGATTGAGGGACGTATATAGGCTGGAAAGCTAAATTTCCCATTTAGTGAAGAACGAGTGGCTTTGGGTGAAATTGTCAAGAGTTCTTCCGTTTTTATCAGACTATTTTACCCTGTTGTCGTAAATCATTTTAATTGTTAATATGTACAATAGCCATACTATAAATGTGCACCCTAATGTGAAAAACGTCTGCCTGATAGAAAGAAATCACTATATTTGAACAAAACTTAACATTACATAAAACATTCTGGAAGTTTTACATGAAGTCACAAGGCATATGTTGCTTGTGGTTAGCTTATTTAATGTGATATTCCTTTATCAGATTCATCTTCGTAAGAACTGGTATCCATTCCTTTAGATTTATCCTGTGTGTCTGTTGGTGTTAATGTATTAGCTGAAGGGGCCGTTGACATGGGCCTAGGGCCGAAGTTGCATCAATTCTGCAGCATTTGGAATTGAAGCAGCATCTGCTGGAAGAGTTCCTGCGGCGGGTCCATTTGCGGTGATTGTGGAGAATCATCACGCAAAGGTTGAAATTAAACGGCAAATATTGGGTTGTTCAATTGAAGATCAAAAGACACAATTAATATATCACGAAGTTGACAAAATCACCTGGATTACCTTGATTCTTGGAAGTTTTCTTTCTCAACTCTCTTGGAATAATTTTTTTCACGGGTACCGGATGTCCAACATATTCACAACCTGCAATAAAATCACAAATTTGTTTACTATATACAACATACATTGAGCAACAATAACAACATTATTCATGATATTTAAAAGTACTTACCAGAATCATCAGAATCATAGTTAACTTCAAGTAAGTATAACTATAAGTATTACTTTCTTAGTCATTTTCTCTCGCTTTATTGTCGCAGGGGTGTACTGTGTGTTGTGCACTGGAATGTTTGCTGTTGCATGTGTATGAGTCATTGTTTGACACTGAAGTCCACCACAACAGCATTCAGTCTCTACCGATTATGCATAAGCGTATATCATGACGACAGTTTCAATCTCATTACGCATTTCCAGTTTTTTGGCGTCGGGTACCTTGCTCACATGCTCCAAGAGGGAATTGAAAAAAATTGAATCTTCATTATTAGAAGTGGCATAAGTACCA
Organism: Asobara japonica; assembly: GCA_026005395.1. NCBI lineage: Eukaryota > Metazoa > Arthropoda > Insecta > Hymenoptera > Braconidae > Asobara > Asobara japonica. The sequence goes on along the minus strand of BQMI01000153.1, from coordinate 890,065 downwards.
AGATCATTGTCGTGACTTCTTGAGCCGCCTGGGCTTGCTTATTTGGGAGGTGACAGAAGGCTTTGAATCAATTCTAAGGTAGGCTTGTCCATGGCTTCTGCAGAGTTTTGATTATCCGTAAATAAGCTGTGCAAGTTGCTTACTGTGTTCTGTGGCAAATAGGATTCCGCCGAAAATTTCAATGAAGAGTAATGGCTCTACGTATTGATATGCAGTTCTGTTCTACTCGCTGCCACTGCGACCTTCTTCTTCTCTCTCTTGTACTTGGATTTGATTGAATCCCACGAACTCCCCTGGCGGACCGGTCGATTGCCATTCGAGTCTCGGTCGATTGTGTAATGGACGTGTGCAGTATGTCGATTACGTTTCGAGTACAGATCGACTAAATACTGAGTCGGTTGCCGGTCGACTGGTCTTAATTTTTTGTATTGTTCAAAAAAAATTTTTTTTTTCTCTTTTTTTTGGACAATTGACTTGGTGATAGGCGGATCGTGAGATGGTTTTGGGGAGACAATAAATTCTAGTCGACCGGCAATCGACCCGGTACTTAGTCGATCCTGGGTCAATTATTCCAAATCAGAATCGACTTGTACTCGAAAACTAATCGACATACTGAACAAGTCGATCCTGTAATCGATCCGTCCACCAGGGTCTGTACAATCTCCTGTGTGAAAAAAACGGTAATTTCGGGTACACTAGATAATAATGCAAGTATACATACAAGCTACGACTGTATCAAGATTTATTCATATCGTTATGAAATCGAATGAAATTATTAATCTTCTTCCGTTCTGGAATAAAAGACTTGAGAGTCTTGGAATGTTGGGGGAGAACTTCAGGCTATTTATTGCGGGAAAATTATAATCGTATTTGGACTGTTATGACCAGAGAACGCCGTTTGCATCATTGGTAGATGTTATAATTTTAATCTTAAGTTCTGAGCAAGGAAGCTAGAATTCTATAAGTAAAATTGAATGAATGTTTGCATTCATTCAATTCTACTCCTAATTTTGGACGACGCTAAGTAATTTTCTTCGCTCTTACCTTGATGAATTTCTAGATGCAGGTGACGTAATTCAAGAAGGATTTAATTTCAGAGACGGAAAAGGAGAAGGTTACTAGACTTCAAGTCAATAATTGATTTACTAATGTTGTTTTGTCCCAAACAGAAAATTTATATTTCTCTTCCTTTTTTCCACAGTTTTAGAATTTCAAAATGATCATCAATTTTGCCCAAATTTAGGTTTCCAATTAATAATAAATGTTTCTATTCATTGCAGGTTTTTGCAATAATTATAATGTTGAAATTTACTGGCTAGATTTCCCTGGAATGCTTCTTTTGATTTATGGCGTTATTTAGTAAATTGTGTGACTCACTTAGTTGCAGATAATTCTTCATTTTCAGTGAATGATTTTCAGATTTCAGTAGCTGGGTGGGTCCTTCAGCAGAGCGAACCATCCTTCCCCGCCAGTATGGATCGTATAGATGAATACTAGTATGGATACTCTTGATCCGCTCACGTTCACCCACTTGGTAGATTGTTTATGTATGAAAGTTATATTGTCTTTTGAGAATGTTTACACGCGGATAAAATATTTAGAATCTCTTACAATGAATTTCATTTGTGGAAAACTCTGGTGTGATCGACGTATATTTATCTGTTGAAATTTACTCATATGCTCACATTACATGTCAGCACTTTTGCCGTAGCGATTTCCGCATTCTTTAGTATTGCTTTGTTGGATTAATTATTCTTTTAAAATGATTGCACAATTAAAAATAATGGAATAATGGAATAATTTTTGTAACTTCAAAATGCGTAGAAAATAGAAGGGAAACGTCAAAATTCTCAACAACTAAATTTTATGAAATTTTGGACATTACAGGACGAAATAAACACGCCTCTTCAATTTATCTTCGAGTACTTCCTTGGATACAACATTTGGTGTCAGAAGTGGGATTCATTAAACACAACGATACCTGAGGAAATTGAGAACTCAGAGAGTTCACTGAAGTACAATGGTTGACGAGTCCGACGGTGATTCTGATATTCATCCCCTTGGACCCAGAAGGCACCGTTATCGCCCATTTTTTATTCCTGGAGGGAGAAATCACCATGACGGGATTTATTCAAATTTTGAGAGACACCGACAAGACACGGACGAGTGGTTTGCCGCATTAGAAAGTTCATTCGAAAACAGGATGCAGAATTTTGAAACAAGAATGACCGAACAATGACCAGATAACTCAAAGAATTTAGACGAACGATTTGAGGAGCAACGGCAGACTATGACCGAGGAGTTTCGCACCATCGCAAGGGAACTGTCACAGGAGAGTGGATCTAGGCGGGAACAAACCCATTCACAGAATATGTCATCTATTAATCCTGCTCATTCAAATGCTCATAGTAGTCACGCTTCCAGCATTGTTAGAGAAGCCGCTTTCAATGATGTTAATTCAAACATTACGAGCGCGGAAGTCAATAACAAAATTAAACCTTTAACTTTTGACGGTTCTATACCATGGTCTCCGTACCACAAGCAGTTCAATGTGGCCGCAAATCATATCAGCTGGTCATTCGAGTCTAAAGGAGCCCATTTAGTCTCATGCTTGCGAGCAAAGGCTGTCGAAATTCTCGAATTTTTATTTATTAAAATATTATAAATATTTTGAATAATGAATTCAGTGAGGAACATTTCGCCCGCATGAATTATCGAGAGTTAGAATTTCGTGACCGGGAAAGATCGGAAACTATCGCGAATTTTGGTCAGGAAATCAAGAAATTATCACGACTCGCACATCCAAATGTTTCGCATGAATCTCGTGATAAAATTTCTTGCGCTCAATTCATCGGGGTCTCCGCGATTCTGAGATTTCCGCCAAATTGCGTCTAGAGCGAATCGAATCTCTACATTTAGCTATTGAGCAAGCCACAGAAATGGCATTTCTAGGAGGAAACGGTTTTCTAGCCAAGGGTTTCACCACCCCTCGAATCAATATTTCAATGAAACATCCAATCGATTTTTGAATCGTCAACAATCCCCACAAAACACAAGATCGGTTCCACCAGACAAACAATCGAAAATCCAGTGCTATAACTGCACTTCATTCGGACATTTTGCTAAAGAGTGTCGAGTAAATTCAAAAAATAATCAGTTTTACAGAAATTCTACCACTCAAATGTCTAGAAATACAGGGTCTCAATAATCATCTTTCAGGTGACCAGTTTCACGTTCACATAATGTGTATTAGTGTTGCACACAGAATACCGAAAATGACACCATTCCTTCTAGAGCTAACTCACCATCAAGACAAGATAATGAAAACTCTCAACAGAAAAACCAGATAGAGTCAATTCAGCGGGGAATGGATTGACTCACAAAAATAACAGTTTCAATCATTACTATCAATGTATCATCGACGGAAAGATGATAAAATTAAATCTGACGTTGTTTGGACAGAGTGACAGACGTGAATGCTGTATGTTAATTGGAATTGCATCTGATATTTCCATTTTGAATCCCAAATTTTATGATAAAGATTCAGATGTATTCAAGGAAATTGAGCAAACAATGAACATTGTCACTGTGGCAAAAACACCTTTCCATTATCATTCAATTCAAAATGCAACTATTCACATTGGAGATATTTCAGTCAACTTGAATCTGGTTTTGGCGGGCATTATGGAAGACTGCATTTTGGGATTAGACTTCCTCTACAAATTTGAACTTTTCGAGAATTTCGAAAAATCATTACAAGAAAAATTTAACGTCGAAAAACAAGACAAAATCGTTTTTGTTCGTGAGATAATTTCACACTCTTCGAATCCTTCAAATTATAAACTACCTGACGTTCTCTCTCATTTGGTTCACAAATCAAAGGAACTGTTGAATCAAACACAACAATACAGGCTTCAAACATTATTGATTACTTTTGAAAATGTTTTCTCCAGAAATAAAAATGATTTAGGGCGTGATCAGGATATCAGACATGAAATCGTTATCGAAAATTCAAGTCCAATCAGACAAATTCCCAAGCGAGTACGACTGGAGTATCGGGACAAAATTCACCATTTAATTGATCAAATAATTGAACAGAAAGTCATCGAGCCAAGCATCAGTCCATGGGCGTCCCCAGTTACCCTAGCTCCGAAAAAGACGGTTCGATAAGATTTTGTGTTGATTATCGTAAAGTCAACAACATAACCAAGACAAAAGCTACACTTTTACCTAGAGTCGATGATATTTTTGAGGCTACAGCTGGGTCAAAGTGGTTTTCAACTATTGATGTGAAGAGTGGATATCGGCAGATTCTGATGGCACCAGCAGATCGAGAAATCGCTGCTTTCATTGTCGGTCATGAATTATGGCAGTTGTGGCAGTAATGCCTTTCGGTTTATGTAATGATCCTGCTACATTCGTACGAGTAATGAACAAAGTTTTAGACGGGTTACTGTGGAAAGTTTGCCTGGTCTTCCTGGAGGATATTATCGTGTTCGGAAAAGATGATAGAGAACATTTTCAAAATCTTGAGTCCGTTCTGTCTAGACTTTCTGCAGCAAATTTGAAACTCAACCCGAAGAAATGTGATTTCTTTCAGCGAAAGGTGCTATACCTTGGACACATTGTATCTGGTAATGGTATCAAGTGTAATTCTGAAAAAATCGATTCAATCATCTCATGGCCGCCTCCAATTTCAAAACCTAAACTGTGCTGCTATCGCGAAACCTTTAGATTAACAGACAGAACATAAAACACCATTTGTTTGGACCGGAAACTGTCAAACCGCGTTTGAAACGTTAAAAAAACTCTTACCTTTCCACCAATTCTGACTCCAATTGACTTCAAACTGCTAAACCGCCTTCGAGACGTTCAAAAAACTCTTACTTCTCCACCGATTCTGACTCCACCCAATTTTCCCCGTTTTTATTCTGGATACTGATGCCTCGCAGTATGCTACAGGTGCAACACTATCACAAATTCAGGATGGAGAAGAAAAAGTTATTGCCTATTACAGTAGATGCCTCAACAATGCCGATAAAAATTATTGTACAACCAGAAAGGAGTTATTTCCGGTGGTAAAAGCTGGTGAACATTTTCGTCAATATCTTCTTGGAGGAAAATTTTTAATTAGAACGGATCATGCTGCTCTCAAATGGTTACTATCATTCAAAAATCCTGAAGGACAAATCTCTAGATGGCTGGAATCTCTATTTGTTTTTGCTTTTGAAATTAATCACCTTACAGGCCGAAACCATGGAAATGCTGATGCACTTTCAAGGAGACCTTGCACTTGTAAGAAGTGCAATAAGATCAACGACAAAAATGAAGATCTGTCAATTCGAGTTTATTCAACAGTTTGTCAACCTGAAGAGTCATTGAATTAGAGACAGATGCAAATGGACGATCCAATTATATCAGTCATCATTGCAGGTCTAGAAGAACAACGTCGACCTGAATGGCAAGAAGTATCGCATCTAAGCGTGGAAATGAAATTGTACTTGTGATATTGGGATTCCTTGGAACTGGTTGTCAACTATATCACAGGTGGGAATCGACGGACCAGATGATGGTTAGGTATCAGCTGATTCTCCCGAAGACTCAGATTCCAATTATTCTACGTGAAGCACATAATTCCCCAATGGGAGGACATTTTGGTATCAAAAAAAACTTTGGAAAAAATTCGAGTCAAATTCTACTGGGCTACATGCAAGATTGATGTGGAAAACTGGCGCAAGAAATGTTTCATTTGCCTCGCAAAGAAAGGGCCTCACAAGAAGGGGAAAGCTGAGCTACAGATTTACAACGTTGGAAGTCCCTTCGAGACGATCGCAGTTGAAGTTCTGGGTCCCTTGACTACAACTTCTCGGGGGAACCGTTTTGTACTTGTCGTCACTGATTAGTTCACTCGGTGGCTGGAGGCTATTTCTGTTTCAAATCAACAAACGTCGACGATTGCAGAGACCTTGGTAACGAATGTGTTTTCCCGTTTTGGCATTCCCCTAGAATTACATTCAGATCAAGGTAGAAATTTCGAATCAAATGTTTTCAAAGAAGTCTTGTCGATGCTAGGTATCAGGAAAACGAGAACAACACCATTACGACCGCAGTCTAATGGAATGGTTGAAAGACGAAACAGAACAATTTTGAATTACCTCGCAAAATTTATTGCCAACAATCAGAAAGACTGGGACAAATGGATTCCTTTGTGTGTGTTGACATACCGATCAGCAAAACATGAGACCACGCTATTTACTCTGGCTATGTTGATGTTAGGACGAGAGTTGAGATTACCTTTAGATTTATTAAGAGGCGCTGATGACAATGATACAACTGAGTACACTCTTCCCGAATTCGTGTCAGAACTAAGGGAAAGAATTTCGGACATACATGAAATAGTTAGGAATACATTGGTTTTGAAAAGCGATAATATGAAGTCAAATTTTGACAGATACGCACACATGTTATCATTCAAGGTTGGTGAAAAAGTTTGGTTATTTCATCCTCAAAGGAGCAAAGGGAAATCACCAAAATTGCAAAGGAATTGGGACAGACCTTACGTTATCAAAACTAAAATCAATGACGTGGTTTGCATAATTAGCAAATTGCCTTGGGGGAAGCTCAAAATTATTCATTCTAACCGAATTGCTCACTATGATGAGTAATAATTGAACGAACAGATTAATCTGTGGCACTTCGATGATTCATAGTTGAAAAGTAAGATGATGTGTCATTAAGAATTTCAATACAATGAGTTTATCCTCTGTCAGAGAAGGTGCAAATTTGGAGCATGGTGGAGACGACTCTGTTTTCAGCAGGTAGCGAAACACGGGAGTGAGTTCATCCTCTGACGAGAGAAGACGATGGCGTGAATGATCTGATCATATCAGAAACGTGTGAAAATGAATTGATCCCCTGGCAGGGAAGATCCGAGTTTGGATAAGATTATTCTCCGCAGGTAGCGAAATAAGGGAGTCAGTTAATCCACACTCGAGACCATAATGATTATTATCATTTTTTTACGATGATTGAATTTTGTTCGATCGGTTCACTTAAATTACGTAACATTACTTCTGTTTAACTGTTATAAAACATGTTTTAGTTTATCATGCTCTAGTATTACTTGATGTTGTGTGTAATGAGAGTAAGTAGTTGCCTGCAAAAAATCATATTATATAGATAAAAAAAAAGAGAGAAGGGAAGAAGATGTAAGATAAACCATGGATTGTAATTCTCGACCCCCACAGTTTCATAGAAAGGAGTTGCACGTGTCAGGAATACTTTAATATTCAGTTATGTTGGATTTGTCGGTTATTGAGTTGAATTTAATTTCTTTCACTTTGTATGATTTTCACCGAGGATGTCGATTAAAATGTGGAACTCAGAATCTCTAATAATTGAAACTTTTGTAAAGAATATGAGGTTCAATTGTCATTGAATTTAGAAATAGTTGCCGGGGCAGCAACTTTTTGGAAGAGAAATAGTGCTATGGAATCGACTGAGATTATTGATCTTCTTCCGTTCTGGAATAAAAGAGTTGAGAGTCTTGGAATGTTGGGGGGGGGGGGGGGGGAACTTCATGTTATTGATTGCGGGAGAATTGTAATTGTATTTGGACGAAATAAACACGCCTATTCAATTTATCACCGAGTACTTCCTTGGATACTATAATATTATTAGTTCAAAAGTTTAAGGGGTGGTTGAAGGAATAAAAAAAAGTTCTGGGTTTTTGGAGAGAAAAGAATTAAAAAGCGGTTTCATGCATGATTTTGCCTTGGACATCCGATTTCTTTGGTGAAAGAATTATTCAGCCATTGCAAATCCAAGATTCAGTTGTTTTTTGTTCGAAAAGTCAAGTTATTGAAAATTTCCAACGTATTTTTTTTAACTTCCCGATTTTTCGGCAAGTTATTGTAATGACCCCGAAATCCATTTTTTTTAACTTCCCGATTATTCGGGAAGGTATTGTAATGACCCCGAAATCGATATTTTCCCTTTCATCCTGTGGCTGGGGTTTTAAGTATACCAAAACAATGCCCAACAAATTTTGAATCGATGTCTGTGTGTGTGTGTGTGTGTGTATATATGTCTGTATGCATGTGTGTTTCCGAAATTTTGATCCTAGGTTTCTCACGAACGAATGAAGCTATCGAGACCGTCAATATTGGAATCGACGCGCTTTCATGTAACTTAGAGGGGATTAGATTTTGGGTGAAATTGGTGTAGTATGTATATTGTTATTAACAATTTCAATTGTTTATCACGTTCTATTGCATAAACTATTAGAGTTACCGCAAAATTTATATGCGAAAAGTTGTTCCCCATATAAGAATGCGTATTTCATCTAGAATGACTTTTTTCGCAAATTTGCATAATTAAGGAGGACCGTCTCAAAAATTATGTCTGTAGTGAGTAAACGAATGAACACAGCGCTGTCATAAAGGCCTCAATCGAGGCATTTCCGTTCAGAATCAAGTGGATTGCATTTTGGAGAACATTCGTGAATTATATATGCAATGTTATTCACAATTGCAATTGTTTATACGGTTCCACTGAGTAAAATATTAAAGTTAGCGGGAAACTTATCTAAAGAAAACTATTCCTTATATGAAAATACACATTTTATGTGGAATGACTTTTTTCCATAATTTGCATAATTAAGGGGGTATGGCCGTCTCAACAATGATGTATGTAATAACTGAATGTACGAAACCAGCGCTGTCATGAAGTTCTCAATCGAAACCTTTCCATTCAGAATGGAGCGGATTACATTTTGGATAGCATTCGTGCAGTACATGCAATATTATTAACAATTGCAATCGTTTATACGATTCCACTGGGTAAAATATTAAAGTTAGCGAGAAACCTATCTGAAGAAAACTGTTTCTGTATGAAAATACATCTTTTAACTACTAATGTTCACATGAAGGCTTCACAGTAAATCATTATATGCATAGTTTACTGTAATTAGTAGAAAGCAGAAAGAATATAAAACATGAAGAAAAATGGAAAAGTGTATGATAAAGCTCCGGTTAAGATTACGGCCTGGGCTTCAAATTATCTCCAGTACTTTATAGATTTTCTCACAGCGTGAAAGACATTCTGTAACAGTCGAATAAAAATAAAAATTAGGTCCGTTCGTCGTTTATCACGGACGATCTTAATCGAAAACATTGTTTAAGAAAACAGAATAGAATTTTAGATGATCTAACCTCAGGATCGTTCAGGAAAGCTCACAGGCTGGATTTTGAGAGGGTGCTCGGATCCAGAAGGTATTTCGGGAGGAAGTGGGTTCTAATAGGCTGGTAGGAGGGACAGTTCAGGAGAATATGAAATAAGTCTTCATTTGCATAGTCATTGCAAAGTGTACAGATTTGGTTAGGATCATAGTAATACAGGAGACCATCAATACGGAGCCTTCTAGAGTGAATCGAAGACGTTCTCAATTGCATCTTCACTCGGATGAAAGTCATGGCACCTCTAGCAGGATAAAAATCATCGAATTCGTGGAAGGGGTGTCTGAATAGTTTGAACCGGAGCGAGGTCGAAGAACAGTATCTTTGGTAGTCTTCATATTTAACCTTAGTTTCCCACTCCTCCAAAATTGCCAGAGTCCTAGATGTCTAGTACTCAGCAGAGAGATTCAGCCAGATGTCCGCGGAGTTAATGCCATCAAGAAGTCTTTTGAGTTGGATTATCCAGTTGTATTTGTAGTTTTTGTCTGCTGCGCTACCTGGATTGGCTTTCTCAAGTTCTATGAGTCTCATCAGGCATATCCAAGGAAGTGTAGTTGAGTCCATCTTCAGAATCTTTTGAATCCATCTCAGAGTTTGCTTCAGAACTTCGTAGGAGATGTGGATTACCCCTGACTCGAGTCGGACCATGTAGCCAGCACAATTCTTTGGGAGATGGAAAAGCTTCTTGAGGAAGTTGAGTTGCTCTTTTTCATGCTTGTCCAAGTCACGAAGAGCCCAAACTGCCGCTGTATACAGTAGACTCGATTGGACTACACTCGAATAAAGTTTCCGGATCCCTTCCCACGAGTCAGCATTAATCTTTGAGATTATTCTCAACGCTGCAGACGACGCAGCTCTAGATTTAGATACAGCCAGTCTTGCTGCAGCAGAACCTAGTCCAGAAGAGCTGAATTTGACTCCCAAGTAGACGTAGTCAGATACTATCTCTACTTCACAACCATTCAGTCTGAAGTCGTGATTAAGAGCCGGAAGAGGGCCACCCTTCCTGAACACTACCACTTTGGTTTTATTCACATTAATTGTCAATCCGAAGGTCGAGCAGTATTCCTCCAAGGTTTTCATCTTTTTTTTTAAGGCTTACTGAGCTATTCCCGAAAATTATCAAGTCATCCGCATAGAGGAGTAGTGATACCTCTTTCTCTGAGCCAATGTTTACACCATTAGCTCTCTTTGAGTGGAAAAATGCTGCAATGCCGGACAAGTATAGGTTGAAGAGTAACGGGCTCAGTTTTTCCCACTGCAATACACCTTCACTCACGTCAACTTGCACTGAAGTCCCTTCAGATGTAGAAATACGAATGTTCGCACGATCGTAGAGATTCTTGGCGACTTCAATAACTTTCGGAGAAACCCCAATATCCAGTAGCATTCTCCATAATTGCATGTGCGGCACAGAGTCAAATGCTCTCCTAAAGTCAACAAAGAGTGCATAGACCTTTCCGCCAGCAAGTCTCAGCCTATTCTGTATGGTTGATTGGAGGATGAAGATATTGTCCATTGCTCCTCGGTGTCGCCTGAACCCCGCTTGCTCTTCTGGAATCTTGTTCTGAGATTCCGCCCAGTGGTAAATTCTATCGTTTAATATTGAGGTGAAGAGCTTTGTAATGACGTTTATCAAGGCTATTCCACGGTAGTTCAATGGGTCATTTTGCTCACCCTTTTTGAAGATCATACGGAGCACAATACTTGTCCAAGGTTCTGGAACCAGACCTGAGTCGAATACCTTGTTAAATAAAACCAAAATGTGGATTTTCCAGTTCTCCGGTAGATGCTTGAAGCAATTCGCAGGGATCAGATCATCCTCCGGAGCTTTCCCACCCTTGGAGCTTTTCAAACTCTTATTCAACTTGTTCAAGGATATTGGGTTATCCATAACATGGTTCGTATTCGCCTGGTGCATCGGCTCTTCCATAATCCTCGGCGGGTATGTTGTTATCAAGAAATTGCTCCAAGCCTCTAAGCCGATGAACTCAATAGTTGGTTTCCATCCTCTTGTTTCTCGTACTGTCTTCCAGTAAATATTAACATTCCTAATATTCGAGAATTTTTGGATTATTTGTCTTCTGTAATTCCTCTTTTTCAGTAGGATACGGTTTTTATACGCCTTATTGCCGGCATCGAAGCGTTCTGCACTTTCTTTATCGAACCTAGGCCGATATATTTCATTATAAAGCCTCCGCACCTCTTTTTCTCATGAGCGCACTCCAAATCAAACCAGGGGTTTCTAGTTTTACGAGTGGGATTACCACACTTTGCCAACACCCTTATCGCCATCCCAGAACTACTAGCTGCTTCTTTGATCCCCTTCAGAATTTTTTCGTTCATTGTATCCACATTGTCAGATGAAAAATCTGAACGTAAACTAGATGCGCACAGCAGCTCACTCGCGTAATCTCCACTTCTCAGTGGCTCCCATTTCATAAGTACTTTAGCTGTCGATGTAGAGTTGGCTCCGTCTGTATGCAAGGGACTAAAGGTATCAATAGAGCATGGGACCATTGGAGGTGTTTTTTGTGTAAGTTTGAGAGAAATCGGTAAGTGATTTGAACCCAATAATACCGAGCTAACCTCCAGATCTAGAACGTTGGCAACTTTTTCTCCATTCACCCATACCAGGTCATACGTAGCTGTATCTGATGAGTTTATAAATTGGGCCGGATGATCTGATTTTGTTCGACCATTGAGCAGTATAAATTCATTCTGCAGCATGAAATTCATTAAATCCTCACCTCTCCTATCGGTCTTTCTGGTCAAGGTCTGACGGTGTTCCTTCAAATACTTCCTTCAGAGTCTTGGGTCACTGATGGCGGAAGGTCATCATCGAAGAACGTTGGCTTAAAATATAGAGATCCCACTATGATGTGTTCCGGTCTACTTTGCAGTCTGGAGAAGATCCACCAAAGCCATATTTCAACTGCTACTGAATTCGAGTTATTTTTGATTAAGCATAAGAGCCCCCCACTGCCCCTCCCTCTCCTTTTATCTTTAACAGCGTTAGACCGGAGAGCAGTATAATTTTTAAATTGCGTGGGGAGCAGGTAAGGGAACTCTTTGATAAGCATAGTTTTCGAAAAGCATAAAATATTCATGTCATTATTATAGTCATTCAAGAGAATATTATTCATACCATTCGAATTCCAGAAAGTGATGTTGATCGGTAAAATACTGTGAGGATTCAGTTTTTTGCATCAGCACGTTTTGATGAATTGGGGGACTGCTTCTATTTCTTGAGGAGGCAGCAACCGTTCTGTCCATAGGAGATGGGCGAAGAACAAGTTTCTGCAAGGAGTAATCCCAGTTCCAAGTTTTCTCCTCCACCTGGAGTCTATTATATCGTATTTTAACCCTTTTACTCTGTTCTCAGTACTGCTTTGCCGTTGCCTTGATGTAATTGTAGACTTTCTGGTCCCGAGGGGAGAGGTCAGGGTCGATGAACACCTTCATGTCTTTCTTGTCCTTTAATTTCGCTTTCTCTTTTAGAATAAAATCTCGTAGCTCGGTACTTGATAGTTTGGACACTATGATCTGGTTCCTCACTCCAACGATTTTTACCTCTGCAACTGCATCCTCAACACCGAAATTTGCGGAAAGGAACTCATTTACCGTCTGCTTAAGAGGCTTAGTTTTGACATCCAGCCCCTTAATGACTATGTTATTAGCTCTTAATGCTTTTTCATGAGTGTTAAGTTGCTTCTTCAGTTCCTCAATTTCGATCTTCATAGGAACAACACTGTCAGGGGTGCCTGTCGAGTTTTTTTCTGGATTCTCCAATCTTTTCACAATGGCGATGTTTGGAGTTGCATTCTTCAATTTATTTTCGAGTTCAGAAATCTGGGACGTGAGTTTCTCAATATGTGCAGCAATCCATTCATCCTTACGTTGCAGGAAATTCTGGAATTTATCAAGTTACTTTTTGACAAATTCATTACCCTCTACCATAGACTTATGTGTAGCGTCTGTGCTAGCCTTCCCAGATACGCATAGTTCATTCAACTTGAGCAGTATCGTTGACATTACAGCACGATCTGAGCCATTTTGTAGCAGGTTGTCCAGGTCAGCTTGCGGGATAGGTAACATGGTTGGCAGGGGAGGAATAGCAATGGATGAAGATTCAATGCACGGTAGACTCGGTTTGGGAGGGATCGCACTCTTGTCAGCCATTCCTGGATCTTCAAATTGTAAGGAGGAATCACTAGGGGATCGATTCAGTTTTTTTTTTTGTTGATGGAGGTCTGTGAGAGCTTTCCTCTGAGCTGTCACTGTTATTTAGCTCAGTATTTCCCAACACCGATGCTCTTTTCCGTTTCCTCTTAAGAAATTGCGAGAGTGTTGGAAGAGATTCATCACGGGATTTGCTGGCTAGTGAATCTACAGACGACAGGCGACCTTTTTTCTTTAATATTGGGACATTTGAGCACTTGGGGGTAGAGTTAAGAAACAGCTGTGGTGAGGAGATATCTTCTGCGCTGGTTGAACCTATTGGAGGAGTTGGATTCGCTACCCTGGGCCACCCTGTGGTGATTATTGTCGAATTAGAGTCCTCGCAGGATGCGAATTCTTCCTCGTTCTCTGATGGCACTCGGTTTTGAGGCAAATTTTCGGATGTTAAATCAGTGTAGCTGCCTCCATGTGCTTCACTTATACCCTGGCTTCATGTTTAACCTCAAAAACTATATACACTTCACTAATACATACGACAAGACCAGAAATTCTCCAAAATACTTCTGACTTTTTGCCAGTACTGATATACACAGGTAAACAGTTGTTAGCAGACTGAACTCGTTTCTGACAAAGCTGGATGTTAATAAAAATGGTGAATTTTAGCAGGAGCAACTTCATAACACATGTTTGTCACGTGGCGCTTCAAACGGGACCTCCATTTTTTTTCCCAAACCTATGGATGAGCAATGTTAATTATAACTATGAAGATGTGAGCATGTAAATGCAAGATAGATATACGGAATTCCCCGGCTCGATGGTACCATATACCAAAGGCATGTAATTCAATAAATAAAAAAATTTTTTAAAAATACATTTTTTACGTGAAATGACTTTTTTCCATAATTTGCATAATTAAGGAGCTATGGTCGTCCGAGCAATTTGAAATACGGGAACAATGCATATCCCCAGGGTCGTTCCTTATACAAAAATCCACATTCAGTATGACTTTTTTCAATATAGGTTAAAAGATATCGCGAGTTGAGCTAGAATATACTTGGCGAATGAATATGTCGACAATTGCGGGAAGGATGTCAAAGAGCGTGGTAATTAACAAAGTACAGAGGTAGGAAGGGTAATTATGCGGACGAATTCCAGTCAAATATTTGTACGGGCTTAAAAATCAAACTCAATCTATTGCGTGCAGTAATTATTAGTTGCCAGTTCAATTATTGATATCGCCGTTGGGTTTGATCATCACCATGGTTGCATGCTTATGCTGTGCTGAAATACCAAATCGGGATGTTTTGTTTATGCCCCGTATGGAGCACACACATTTGCCCACCACTAGTTGACTTCGTAAGTGGTGATTCAAGTATACCAAAATGCTTCCCATCAAATCCCGAGTAAATGTCTGTGTATGTGTTTGTGTGTATTTTGGTCCCGGATTGCTTATGAACGAATAACGCCATCGAAATTATGAAGATCGCAACAATTGAAGCGTTCTCATGTAACTTAGAGTTGATTAGATTTTGGAGAAAATCTGTGCAGCCTATGTATTGTTATAAACAATTTTGATGGTTCATAAGGCTCTACCGCACGAACGGTTGGAGGTAGCGGAAAAATTCTATAGGAAAAGTTGTTCCACATGCAGAAATACACCCATTATGTAGAATGACTTTTTTTCATAATTTGCATAATTAAGGAGGTATGGCCAGTTGAATGAAGATGTATGGAATAAGTGTTAGCCGAACACAAATGAGAGTGGAACATTGGAAAACGCAGTATATGCCTATATATATATATATCAAACTTATTGTTTACCGACGTCAGAATAGCCGAGTGGACTAAGCGCGCAGTCTTAGCGCTGCCGCTTCGGTTCCTGGTTCAAATCCCCCATATAGGGTGAGAATTTTTTCGGAATGTCTGATGAGCGGGAGGTTACTCATAGAGTAGCCGCCTGTACCGACACAGGTTTTCTGTGGTTTCCTGTGTCTTATCATACGAATGCGGTGCAGCGTATGGACCACCCGCCCATATATCCATAAGGGATCGAAGGCGTTAGAGATAAAAAAAAAAAAAAACTTATTGTTTTCCATCCGTAATTTTTACGTGAAATGACTTTTTTCCATAATTTGCATAATTAAGGAGCTATGGTCGTCCGAGCAATTTGAAATACGGGAACAATGCATATCCCCAGGGTCGTTCCTTATACAAAAATCCACATTCAGTATGACTTTTTTCAATATAGGTTAAAAGATATCGCGAGTTGAGCTAGAATATACTTGGCGAATGAATATGTCGACAATTGCGGGAAGGATGTCAAAGAGCGTGGTAATTAACAAAGTACAGAGGTAGGAAGGGTAATTATGCGGACGAATTCCAGTCAAATATTTGTACGGGCTTAAAAATCAAACTCAATCTATTGCGTGCAGTAACAACGTTGATTACAACGCTGTATCGCCTGAACGGTTGCAGCTAATGATCCATCGCTGTTCCGCTGTGGCGGACAGTATTTGTTTTGAGTCGGTGTCGTGCGGACGCATGTCTACCGCTCCCTACGAATTACTAATTTCAAACGTACCGTGCTCCTAGTACATTGAAATTTTAAATCGAGTAAAAGTTTTGGCACAAAAGTGTCAAATCTAAAAAACCTCAAAATTCCCTTGGCTCCCAAAAGGAAAGCCAAAACGAGTCCTCCGATGGCAGACCCAAAAAAAAAAACAAAAAAAAACCGTTATGAAACGGTCAAACAGCGCGGGCTCTGAACCAGCCCGCCCCAACAATCCTCCGAACTCTTCTGATGGGCCTCAAGACGCTCAAAAAAAAACCTCAGTGCCTCCAATCATCGTTGAAAACGACAAATTAGAGACCAAAAAGTTAATAAATTTCCTGCAAGTCAATGCCTCGGATAAAAACTTCAGGATGAAGTTTAATGGAAGTACCACGATCGTCCACCTACAAACGACTGAGGATTACAACAAAATCGCAAGTATCCTGAAAAGGCAAAACCTTAATTTTTTCACCTACGGCTTTAAAAGTGAAAGACCGAAGAAATTGATTTTGAAAGGGCTTCCCAGCAGTTTCTCGGCAGCCGAAATTCAAGCCGAATTATCAAATCACGGCATTAACGTACTTTCCGTTCGCCAGTTCGTGAAAATAAATAAAGACGGAAATATTAAAGAAAACAGGCCTCTCCCGATCTTCGCAATCACGGTTGGCCCTGAAGCAACCTTGAGCAGCTTTGCTGCTATTAAAACTATTTTCTATCACACATACAAGATAGAAAAATTTGTGAAATCCGAGCAACCGACCCAGTGTTTCAGATGCCAACGGTTCGGCCATGCAAGCCAACATTGCAACCTGAACCCCAGATGTGTAAAGTGTGCGTCAAACCATGACGTCAAAGCCTGCACTTCGAAAACTCTCAAGTGCGCGAACTGCGGACTAGCCCACACGGCCAGTT
Source organism: Asobara japonica (assembly GCA_026005395.1). Taxonomy (NCBI): domain Eukaryota; kingdom Metazoa; phylum Arthropoda; class Insecta; order Hymenoptera; family Braconidae; genus Asobara; species Asobara japonica. Next base: position 873,184 of record BQMI01000153.1, on the reverse strand, counting down.
ACAGAGAGTGTTCCATGCGCCGAAAATTCATGGAAACCCAAAAAAAACGAGCACAGTCGGCCAGGCCCAGCATAGCCCCATTGGAATTGCCCGCTACACCTCTCTTGCCTGCCGCACCTCACTCGGCTACGATCCAGAATCTGGAAAGGAACATCCAGTTCCTCCAGTCTCCTGCAGTCCCAGTGCCAACTCCGAGTTCTACTGCCAACACGTCCAGGCCCACCTACGCTTCCTTCTTCCCGACGGTGGAAACCTCGAGAAGTAATCTTATCGCACCCACTGCTGAACCTAGGACCATCCCAATGGAAGCACATGTTCCCGAATCTCATTTAAGTAGAACTAAAAACTATATAATTACAGCGAAGCAAGTCCTTGACGAGCTAACAACCCTTAGAATTCCAGAAATCCTTTCAGAGCTTAAAGAGATGAGCTCTAAACTCCAAACAGCCCTTACACCAATTGATAAGATCACAATCATCGCATCCTATGTCCACCTGTTCTCACCCTCCTCAAACACACCTACGATTCCCCAGCAAACATAACCAACATATCAGCAATTAATATTTTTGCGCTCAAGCCTAATCTGGACGAGTTATTACACATCGTCCATAGAAATAACATCAAAATTTGTCTGAGTTCAGAAACTAAGTTAAACAGCAGAACGAAGAAAATTAACTTCCCAGACTTCTCGCTAATCAGGGAAGACAGAACGGCCAAAGCAGGTGGTGGTGTTGCGGTGGCGATCCACAAAACCTTGTCACATAGAACTCTTCCGCATGATCTCCTGCCGCTCACCGAATACGTGGGAGTAGAGGTCCAAGTAAACAATAAAAAAACGAAGATCTACTCGATCTACAATCCACCGGATGTCTCAATAGATACAAACCTATTGCGGCACCTACTTTCCGATAGTACTCCAACAATTATTGTTGGAGACTTAAATGCGAAGGACACTGCTTGGAGCTCTGCTAGGCCAAACGAATCAGGTAAGATTCTCTGAAACTTTTTGACGGAACAAAAAATTAATCTGCTCTTTCCAGACGTTCCCACACACTAGCCTCATAATTCAAACACTCCTAGTACTATTGACCTTTTATTAACTAACACCATCATCAAAAATTTTAAACTACGCAAAAACCGACTGGAATAAGTTCAAGGATATCTTAAATGATGAGATTTCTACACCAAACCCTACTTGTAACAACACTGAAGCAATAGATCAACACATAACACATTTCACTCAAGTCATTCAAACAGCCCTGGCTTCCTCCACTCCCATCCGCTCAACCAAATCCACCCACACTCCTATCTCACCCGAAATAGCCTCATTAATAAAGCTAAAAAATTACATTAGGTCAAGATGGCAAAAAACGCGAAATCGCTACCTTAAATCCGAACTCAATCAGCTGATAAAAGAAATCAGACTTAAATTAACCGAATGGAAACAATCATCTTGGGACAACAAACTCAGAAACATAAACTTAAAAGATCACTCTATTTGGCGCCTAGCAAAATATTTTAATAACACCGGTAAAAGAAAAATCCCCACACTAAAGTCAAACAACACACTCCACACAGAAGACGACGATAAGGCAAATACACTTTGCAAACACTACGCAAAAATACACGAATTATCGGCCTCCCGAGGTAACAAATCTTTTGAACAAGAAGTCACAGGTCATGTGAGAAAAACTATCCTCAAACCCCCTATCGAAACTCCCATTAAGTTCCTTACGAATCCCCGTGAAATCACTTACGCTATCAAAAAACTAAAAAAGAAATCAGCCCCGGGTGTGGATAATATTCCCAATATAGCACTAAAAAACCTTCCAATTAAAGCAATAAGTTTACTAACAAAGATATACGATGCATGCCTCCTCAGACAATATTTCCCGGAACTCTGGAAAGGAGCGGTGGTCATTCCGATACTAAAGCCCGGTAAGCCCCCTTCGCATCCGGTGAGCTATAAGCCTATTAGCCTCCTACCGGTATTGGCTAAACTTTTTGAGCGAATAATTTTAGCTCGTCTCAAAAAACCCATAGAGGAGTTACAACTAATGATGAATGATATAAAATCCGCGAAAGACCGGAAAGAAGATACCGTTCTTCTTCTCCTGGACAGCGAGAAGACCTTTGATTCTGTTTGGCCCGCAGGCCTTATATATAAACTCGAAGGATTAAATGTCCATAAATATCTATGTAAAATTTTACTATCATATCTCTCAAATAGATATATCCGAATTCGAGTCGAAACTTCGCTTTCGGATAAAATAGAAATTGTCGCGGGAGTCCCACAAGGGTCTATTCTCTCGCCTGTTTTATTCAACTTGTACATTGCTTCTGTTTTTAGTAGAATTCCGAGAAATGTATCCATTGCAGGCTATGCTGATGACATTGCTTTGTACTTAGCTAGCAAATCGATCAACAAAGCTATTAGAAGAATAGAAAATGCTGCCTCTCTCACAATCAGTGAATTAACGAAATGGAAAATTCAAGTGAATGCTGCTAAAACAGAAGCAATCTTATTTACTAGCTCCAAGGCCAAGCCGACTTTAACTATTCGTAGCGATAAGATCACACCAACCAACTCTGTAAAGTATTTAGGCTTACACATCGATTCCAAACTCCTGTGGAAAAAGCATATATCTGAAATCAAGGTCAAGACTAAAATTATCCTAGTAAGATTGTATAATTTGCTAAAATCACCCGCGCTCAGTCAATCCCTCAAACTTACTCTCTACAAAGGGTTAATTAGGCCCATTATCACCTATGGTTGTCCTGCCTGGCACAATGCAGCGAAAATGCACTTGAATCATCTCCAAGTGATTCAAAATAAATTCCTACGAATAATAGGAAATTTTAAAAGAAGAACGACTATTGTGGAAATACACGAAACGCTCGGCATGGCAACCATAGACGAATTTATCGATAGAATTAATGAGATATTTAAATTTAAGCTACAATCCCATCCTAATCCCCAGCTCCAAAACATCAATATTGACATAAAATCCAATTGGTCCCGCTGACCACCTGTTTTGACCCACCTTTCCATATATCCCTTTCTCCCCCGCCCCTCATGCACCCATTACTTATAAGATTTTTTAGAAGTCATTTTTCCTTATATCGAGTCATCATGTAAATAATCACAAATATCTGAAATAATGAAAAATTAGGTTAAACTTTGTTCAAATTAGATATAAAGCCAACGGCTGGTGATCTAGAGCGTAGCACTTAAGATATTAATACTGTATATAGTATGTATATATGACAAATGTTAATAAACAATTCTCAAGTCAAGTCAAGCCGCTGTGGTGGAGTCCGTAGCGGCTTATGTTACCACGCTAAGAACTCCGGTTCGATTCAGGGTACCGTGCTGTTTTTTTTACCTTCCCGATTTTTCGTTATTGTAATGACCCCGAAATCGATTTTTTTGTTTCCACAGGTGACTGGTGTCGTAAGTGTACTAAAATGATCCCCAACGAAGTTTTTTTTTTTCCTACTCTTTCTCTATTCGTATCCACCCACGTAACCGCTGGTAAGCATTACTTCATGGGCAATACTACGGATCAGAGTACCCACCCATTGCGGCTGGGGCCGACTTCGCCATTTCAGCTCATCATATTTCTAATCACAGGGTAAACCTCCAGAAACCCCTGTGATACGATGGCGGACGTCTACGATGGAACCCTCCCTCCGCCCCCGCGCGACGGGTCGCGTTCGGTCCCGGCTCACGGTCTCACTTCATGGATACCGCCGATAGCACACACGGAATGTTCCTGCCATCGGTCGGAGTCCGTGAGAAAATATTTTTCAGAAAAAATATTTGCAGTGAGCGGGAATCGAACCCGGGACCTTTAGAATAGTAGGCAGGCACTCTACCCACTACACCAAAGCCCCGTCATGTGTGTGAATGTGTGTGGGTGTATGTATGAATGTGGACAAAATTTTGCGCAACGATTTCTCATGAACAAATGAAGTTATGGAAGATTTCATGGTGGCGTTTAAAGCGTTTACGTATAACTTAGAACTGATTAGATTTTCGATGAAATTGGTGCAGTATATATATTGTTATTAACAATTTCAATTGTTCATAATGTTCTACTGCATGAACTATTGGCTATAGTGTAAAATTTATATGAAAAAAGTTGTTCCCCCTACGAAAATACGTATTTTATGTCGAGTAACTTTTTTCGATACTTTGCATCATCAAGGAGGTATGACCGTCTCAACAATTATGTATGTAATGATTAAACGAATGAAGTCAGGGCAGTCATGACGGTCCCAATCAAAGCGTTTCTATGCAAAATCGAGCAAATTACACTTTGGATCTGATTCGTGCTGTATATGCAATGTTATTAACAATTGTAATTGTTCATACTGTTCCACCGCGGAAAATGTTAAAGTTATCGAGAAACTTCTCAAAAGAGAATTATTCCTTATATGAAAATACACCTTTTATGTGTTATGACTTTCTTCCATAATTTGCATAATTAAGGAAGTATCGCCGTCAGATCAATTTGAAAGATGTGCACAATGCATATCACCCGGTTTGTTGCTTGTACAAGAATGCACATCCAATATGACTTTTTAACTTCCCGATCTTAGGGAAGTTATTGTTATAGGTCGGAAAATCGAAATTCTAAATTTCACTTGATCTTCACGTTTCATGACCCCTAGAAACGTTTCCGACCATTTTCAGCGAGATGTTTGTCTGTGTGTGTGCGTATGTGAGCAAAATTTTGTCGAACGATTTCTCCTAGACAAATTATACGATTTGGGTTTTTTTACACTCATTGGATAGATTTCCGCCTAACTTAGCCCTGATTAGATTTTGAACATAATAGACCCAGCGATTTTACAGTTATTAACAAATGCATTGTTTCTATTGCTGCGTCGTGAGAACGATTGAAGATACGAAAATAATTATTGAATCAAATTTGTTCCACACACAAAAATAGATATTTAATGTTTATAACTTTTTTGGTTGCCACCGACAGTTTAGTGGTATTAACAAATTCAATTGTTTAGATCGCTATATAGTAAGAACGGTTGGAGATACGCAACAATGTGTGAAATGAAAATCGTTCCAGACGTAAAAATACATATTCGATGTTTTAGACTTTTTTGGCTAACACCCATAGTTAATTGTTATGAACAAAATCGATTGTTTATATCGCTTGATCGTGAGAATAATTCAAGATACGGAATAAAGTGTGCAATGGAAGTCGTTCCACACATGAAAATACACACTGGATCCTTCATGACTTTTATGCCAACACCCATAGTTATTTGTTATTAACAAAATGGATTGTTGACATCGCTGGATCCTGAAAACGATTAGGGATACGAAACAAAGTGTCCAATTAAAGTCGTTCCACACATGAAAATGCACATTTGATGTTATATGACTTTTTTGCCAACACGGATAGTTAATTGGTATTAACAAAATGGATTGTTTCTATTGCTCGATACCGAAAACGATTAGAGATACGAAACATAGTCTCCAATAAAAGTCTTTCCACACATAAAAATGCACATTTGATGTTGTATGACTTTTTTGCCAACACCCAAAGTTAGTTGTTATTACCAAATTGAATGGTTTATGTCGCTCTATCACGACAATAATGAGAGATACGAAATGAATTGTTGAATGAAAGTTGTTCCACACCTAAAAGGACACATTTGATTTTTTATGACTTTTTTGCTAACACTCGTAGTTTTTCACAAATAGAATTGTTTATCTAACTCTATCGCAAGAAAGGGTATATTTTTAAAAAATCTCTTTATATTTTAAGAATTATAAAATTTCACATATTTGGTAATTTTGAAAAGTTTAAAACGTTTACGGTTGGAGACACAAATCGAAATTTTGTATATAACACATGCGGCGGAACGATCAGGAAGTAGAGGGTCAAAGGCAAATCCCGGTTATAAACAAATTGTATCGTTTATCTAACTACTTCATATTAAGAATTATCAATGTTTTAATATTTAGAAATTTCGAAAACTGAAGTCCATAATTTGAGACATAGACGGAAATTGTGGATATAATATATATGGCGGAACGATCGGGAAGTTATTGGTTCGACCCGTAGAGGGTCATACCCACATCCCGTTTATTTCGTCCTGTCATCCCCATCAGCAGGAGAAATATAATTTTTCTTTGAGGAGGTGGGTCAACGTACCGGGCGTTTGAAAATTAATTCCGTCGCTCCTAACAGAGAGTAAGGAACGAAATGAGTATGATTGATTGGGGATGCAATCCCCCATGAATTGCCGTCCATTTCATCACTTCATCCCCATCAGGAGGAGAGATATGACTTTTGTTTGAGGGATTCGACCAACGTACTGGGCATTTGAAAATTAATTCCGTCACTCATAACGGAGACTAAGGAAAGAAATGAATATCATTCATTGGGGATCTAATTCCCCATGAATTACCATCCGTTTCATCCCTTTATCTCCATTAGAGAGAGAGAGAGATATGATTTTTTTGAGGCAATGGGCCAACGTGCCGGGCGTTTGAAAATGGATTCAGTACTGGTCGTTTGAAAATTAATTCCGGCACGGCTGACGGAGTGTCAGGAAGAAAATGACCATCATCCATCGCGGGTCTAATTCCACATGAATTACCGTCTATTTCATCCCTTCATCCCCATCAGGAGGAGAGATATGATTTTTGTTTTGAGCGAGTGGGTCAACGTACCGGGCGTTTGCAAATTCATTCCTCCGCTCCTAACACACATTAAAGAATGAAATGACTATGATTCATTGGGGATCCAATCCCACCTGAATTGGCGCCCATTTCATCGATTGATCCCCATTAGACAGAGAGAGAGAGATATAATTTTTTTTTGAGGGTGTGTTTGAAAATTGGTTCCGTACCAGTCGTTTGAAAATTAAGTCCGTGACTCCTGGCGGAGATTGTGAAAGAAAATGACCATAATCCATGGACGATATAATCCCGCATGAATTGTCGTCTATTTCATCCTGTCACCACCATCATGAGGAGAACTATGATTTTTCTTTGAGGGAGTGGGTCAACGTACCGGGCGCTTGAAAATTAATTCCGTCACTCCGAAAGGACATTGAGGGGCGAAATGACTATCATTCATTGGTGATCCAATCCCCCTTGAATTGCGGTCCATTTCATCCCTTTATCCCCATTAGAAAGACAGATATGATTTTTTTTTGAGGGAGTGGGTTAAGGTACCGGGTATTTGTAAATCCATTCCTTCGCTCCCAATGGAGACTAAGGAACATTGATTTATGGAGTGACCGCATAAAAATCGAACGTCAATATAAGCTCTACTTCTATCAATTCGAATTGGAATGGGAACTCTCCATTATATCGGTAAAAACATGGAGCGATCAGCATATTAGGACCGATGCTGCAAACCATTGCAAGTGAAAGATCATCCGAAACGGGAAGATAGTTTACGTACTCGTTCTAAAAAAGTGTGTGACAAGTGGGGATGGGCGAAAAGGACTATTTATGCACCCAGTGCCGAAAATTATTATCGAAGTCTGAACCTCCAGAGACTGTGAATGATTGTGTTGATGAACAATATAATGATGAACGTAAGGGATAGAATTTATTCTGAATAATTACTGTTTTAGTAAAAAAAAGAGAAATATATATCTATTGGACCCTTCTAGCGGCTGATATTGAGCGCTCTTTATCCCATCAAAGTCCTGATTGTAACCCAATGGTGAGTAGTGTTTCGGGACTTTCGGTTGGATCTAGTCAGAGTCACTTGTCTCCTCTTAGCCTTGAAATTCAGTTTCCTGTTATCAATCAAGCAATAGGTTTGCTTAATCTATCGCCAGTTTCTGCAAAGAAACTAAATCCATTTTCTGAGAAATGCCTTGATAATAAGGTGGATCAGGTTCACAACACGTTAACCGGATTATTGTGTAATAATTCTGAAAATACTGAACGTCCATCCTTGAAGCATAGCCGAGAGTTTTATGCTATGATCCATAAACTGAAGGATAACTTTCATGATGAGCGAACGAATTATGCAGACAATTATTCATTGCCTGAACGCAACGCTTGTTTCAGATATTGTTAAATATTGAATTATTTCAGTAATTAAAAATTTTAGTTCAAAATTTTCCAGAATTATTATTGTTAACAATTAATTCAGGTACACAAACTGGTCTCTTGTCTTTGGTTCCTACAATCACCTAATCGGGGATAAATTGATAGTTTACACAAACGCTGGGAATTAATTTGGGGAATCACGAAATTTTCTGACTTTAAGGACATTTATAATTTTCAGGCCGCCCCTGGATAGAGACTGCAAAAAGAATGGTTCATGACTATTATTATGATGATCGTAATAGCATGGATATGCCAGGGATCAGAGACTGTGTCGTGATTAGCGATGATGAAGGCAAACGGACCCTGCAAAAGCGATTGATACTCTCAGATCTGAAAGAGTTATATGACGCATTTCGTTCAGAATTCCCAGACATTAAAGTAGGATTCAGTACTTTTGCATCATGGAGGCCCAAGGAGTGTGTTTTAGCTGGTGACCCTGGTACTCATACTGTCTGTGTTTGTTCTATGCCCCAGAATATCAAGTTGATGATGATCGGTAAGTGGTCATTACTGTGGTAGTAAAAAAATATGAGATAAATGAATAGTGAAGTAGTAAATAGTTAATTTCGTGCTACATATCTAGAAATCCATGAGGTTACGCAAAAAAGATTTATGGAGAAATTCCTCTATTGCTTAAATTTCATGATTTACTACTTTGCCACTGTATGAAGAGGCCGCAGTTCAGAAAAAAACGACTTACATGCGAAGATAACTTTGCACCATGAATTATCCACCAAAAAAAGCATTTAAAAAATTGTGAACAATGACTTTAGAAATTGATTATTTCCAAATTTTGCAAATGAAACGAGTTAAGGGTGGTCTGCAAAGGATAACTAATTTGTAAAAATGTTTAAAAACACTAGCCGATTAACAGGTCTGGGCACGGCCATCTTGGTTGGATACACTCTCCCTCAGCTTCAAGATGGCGGCTCCTAGACCTGTCAATCAGGACGTGCATTTAAACATTTTTCAAAGATAGTTGTCCTTTTCAGACCACCCTTAACTTGTTTCATCCAGTAACTTTGAAAATAACCAATGTTTTCAGCCATTGTCCATTTTTTAAATGCATTTTGGCGGATCATTCATGGCGCAAAGTTTTTCCCGCATTTGAGTATTTTTTTCAGTACAGTACAGAGTACTTTTTTCTGCTTTTAGGCCGTAACATGAAGGCCTTCTCACAGCACTTAGACCAGCCTCTAAACAATTACACCGATTGTTTCAATCTAATCATATGCGAAAATCTGCGAGATGAACGCCACAGAAGTCTTTGTGAAAATTATCCATGTGTTAATGGTTTACAGAGAATTGATAGTTTCCATGCTGGTAGATAATGACATGGAGAAAGTTACGTACAACCACTGGGTGCAAACTCCTCGATCCACACTGGAAACAACGATCAAAGATTCAACTAAATTTGCTCATGAATTCTGCTCAAAGCTGAAGGCTCTTTAGTCTCGCGCATTCTTGGCCTAGAAGCAAGCGAATTTTCTTAAATATGTGATGTGGATCAAGACGAATTTCTCATAATATGCGACTTTGCGGAGAATTATTCGTTTGTGGTACAGAACTCGATTGGCGGATTTCATTGGAGCAATGATTCAGCAACAATCTACACTGTAGCTATTTCTTATAAGTCAAATGATTCGTTGGAGTATAGGAGCTTGGTTATTGTTTCAGATTGTATAATCCATGATGCGATCGCAGTTTATGTTTATACGCGCATTATAAATGACTTCGTAAAAACTATTTATCCTGAACCTAAAAGGTTCTACTACTTTTCTGATGGGGCTCCATCCCAATACAAAAAATTTGAATATATCACCAATATCTACTATCATTTGAAAGATTATGGGGTACCCGCTGAACATCATTACTTCGAAACCTCACATGGAAAAAGTGCGTGTGATGCCATAGGTGGAATTGTTCAGCGTGCTAGTCTTCGGGCAAGTCTTCAAATGCAAGGAGAACAACAACTTACATCGGCAGAACAGGTCACTGAATGGTGCCCTACTTCAGGACGTTTGCCAAAAATCACTGTGAAATACTCTCCTAAAGCTCAATACGAGGAAGCAAAGATTCTCCTCTCTGATCGCTTCAGCAATGCAAAAACCATACCAGGAACGAAGAAATTCCGTGCGGTTATTCCTCAAATGAACGGTGTGATTCACACTAAACATTTTTCAGATACTGACGAGTTTGGAGTTTTTCAGATTGAAACATTGACGCCAAACCCGAATTTGAAGAGAAAAAGGACCTCAAACAAATGAGTTCACAATCTTTATACCTTGTAATGGAATATTTGAGAATACTAGTAATGTGTCGCGCGTCGCGATGCAAATGGGAAATTATGCAGCGTCAAAGAAAGAGTCCGGATGTTTGAGTTGGGTCAAATTTAGATTTAAGAAATAAGTTATAATTAATTAATTGCGTTCGGAACCTATTTATGATAGTATCGAAAATCAATTGAGATGGAACATTGCTGTGCTGAGTATGACTGGATCGTTACCGTTTGAGGGGCACTACGTCATCGATCACATGTTATCGACCGAGCTGATGATTGATGGACCCTGAACTTGGATTAATTGTCGGAGGACGCCACTATATTATTACCTGATGCTTGGAATAGTTTTGCTGATAACGACACCGACAAGAGTACTTTGATTCAAACGTTAAAGTGCTTGAAGTCCTGTGTGGAGTTTCACAAAACACCCAGTAACAGCAATTATCAGTACTGTTATTGGTTTTGTTAATTTTAAATTGATAATTATGAGATTTAACTCATGTATTTCATTGCGCAAGTCAGGGAGCTGATACCAACTAACGCGGCCAATAGGGTTATGCTAGTAACTTATTGGACCAATGGCGATCATTCCCGCGAAATCCGTTGGGCCAATCATGGAGTTCTTGTCCATTGAGTATTAACGATAACCTGTCAGCCCTCACTCTTTCGTTGGCGTTTGTATAGGCCGTCTCGTTGCCGACTTAATCGGGGATAAATACGGACATTGCGACTACCCGGTTGCATTGTTGTATCGTTTTGATAAGTAATTTGATAAGCTCATTATAATTACTTAACAGTCGAGTAATAACGTGGACTATGTTCCAGTCTTGCCGTTACTGAGGACTTGTAATTTGTTCAATTATACCGTAAATTAGTTATAGGAGCTGAGACTAGAACTGTGACAGTATCTAATAAGTTGAATCAGAGAGAAAAATTCACAAATTGCAGCAATATTGTAATAGTACCATGGTGGTTAAACGTAATAGTCAATTGTGTTGTAAGGTACTCAATGTTGTAAGTTAAATTAACCGTGACACGGATTTTCCACTACGGCTAATTCTATCATAACTAAGAATAATATCTTGCGTAGAAATTTTGTAACGTCCAATACCGACCCTTCGAAAAATTCGTGTAGGTTAAAGGTAGAGAATGGAAGATCACTTAATCGTTGAATCAGAAGTCATGCAATTGAATTGGTAATTGTAAAGTCAGATGAAAACTGCTAACTGAAGTTAGAATTCTGCCAAGATTGAAGATATGTAAATTTTCCGAAGCAGTATGTAATAAGTTCTTGTTCAGCCTGCTGTTGAAAATACAGTTCCTATTCCTTTCAACTCTTGAGTAATTTGTGAAATTTCAGTATATGTTCCTACAGTCCTGAGTTAAGACTTGAGCTACTCATAACATAAAATTTGTATGAAGGTGACAAGGAAGAGCTTTTATAGCTCTGAAGGTTGGATTATTCGGTTATAAGTTTTGGACAAAAATCACATTGTCCTGGCGCCCAGTTTGTTTTTTGTAGGTTCCGGACAGGTAAGCCAAGGTTGTCGGAATTAAATTGAAGCTGACCATTTCAATGAGAAAACCGTCACAACCTATAGGTCTACTTCAAGCGTCTAGATAGTAGCTCATATCTGTTTTCAGGAAGTCAATTGACCGCAAGGCCACTAAAAAGAAACATTTATAATTAAGTTATACGGTCACAATATATTAATTTCAGTAAATACATGGTTTTTCTTCATTTTACGAAAAATTTAAGTTTTCAAATTTATTTTTCCAGCCAACCAGTGACTTGCCCATGATGCCCAAGGGCTCAAAATGTTCATTATTTATTGTAGAATTTGTTCAATTTTTATCACGGGGAAAAAAGTGGGACATACTTTGTAAACCATGTAATTATTGCGTTGGGCAGCGCAAAAAACACTTGGGACCAATTATAGATTTTGTTGCATAAATCCATCTGAAAGTACACTTCAAGGCGATCAATTTTCGCTCGTGAGTGAGAGGCTTTAAGTATACCAAAATGATCCCCGTCAAGTTCTAAGTTGGCGGCTGTGTGTGTGTAGGTGAGTGTGAGTTATTTTATTTTTTTTTTAAAGAGAACGAAGAAAGCCAACCTCCGTCCTCACGCTTCCTTCGTTCTCTTTCTTCCCTGTTTTTTTATCTTTAGTGAAAACAAACCAAAACTAGTGGAGTGTGCATGTGTGTGCCCCACTCAGGGAACAAACAAAACTTCCCGATTTGGTTTTTCAGCACCACCTACTAAATTTATTCTTTTCCAATATACTACGGTTAATCAGTGTGACCCTTGTTATCATAACGAAAACATGCCTATTTGAGAATTCCAAACTGATTCATTTATGAAGCAGATAATTATGAATACTTGAGTAGACTCATGGTAACCATGAGGATGAGACTTATGCGTGTTACTTAAGTGAGGGTGAGAGGCCAATAAGGATTCGGCTGCGAAACAAAAACTTTAATGGTTACCCAGTGGAACAGTATAAACAATGGCAATTGCTAATTACATTGCATATACTACCCAAATACCATCGAAAATATGATCCGCTCGATTTTGCATGAAAACGCTTCGATTGGGACCGTCATGACAGCGCCAGGTCCATTCGTTCACTTATTACTTACATCATTGTGGAGACTGCTATACCTGCTTAATTATGCAAATTATCGAAAAAAGACATTCTACATAAAAGGGTATTTTTATATCGCAAAGAACTTTCCGTGGATGAATTTTGCGCTAACTCTAATAATTTATGCAGTAGAACATTATAAACAATTGACATTGTTAATAACAATATAGGTACTGCACCACTTTTACTCAAAATTTAATCAGTTATAAAATTTAATCAGTTAAAAAATATAATATGCTTATATCTTTCAACTATGACATTGAGTACCTGGATTACAACATTTTTATGTGAATGAACGTACATTACCAGTATTTTCAATTTTTGCTCAACATGAATTTCTGAAAAACAGGGGAACTACGCGACGGATTCGATTAAAAATTGAATCAGCTCTAAGTTACACGGAGACGCAACGATTGAAAAAAAAATTAATCGAATCGCACCATCCGTTTCCGAGAAAACATAAACGAAAAATTTTGCCACGTACGGACGAATACACACACACACACACTCATACAGACACTTGTCTGAAATCACTTCAGGATGATGCAAAACGTCGAGAAACGTAAAAATTTCATCGATCTGGCCGTTTTGATTTTCGGGGTCATGACAATAACTTCCCTAGATCGGGAAGTTAAAAAAAACATTTACAGATTACAAGTACCAAATACAGAAAAAACAGAGGACAATACCCCTTGGCCTACACTAGTAGAAGGACAACCTTCTATATCCTAGTATCCCCAAATCATGAGGGAACATGTGCGGAGCAATATTTCGTTGCGTAGGGGACGACAGCCGCGGCTCCCTCAGTAGCGAATCCTTTCCGGTCGTTAACGGTCAGAAGATCCTCCGTTTACACTGGATTTTTACGAATTGTGAAATGGCTTGTCGCGTTCCATGCTGCCTCTGATAACAGTATAACTTCCACAAGATTTCCAGCATTAATGGTGTGACGTGATATTTTGCATGTGCAAAACATCATCCACCTTCGCTTCGCTTTCCCTTAGTGAAAACAAAATAACAAAAAAAAACTTACTTAACCTGAAATTAAAAATTGGGCGCCAGTCGGTTTGTACGCCGAACCAACAACGCGAGAGTCTCTAGTTAAACGCAAAATTCTCAAAACACGACATGCATCTAACGCAGATCCTCAAAACCCGAAAGTTGAAACAGAAAAGGAGCTAGTTACTTACCGTAACCGTAGACTCGACTTATCTCGAACTAACTTAACTAAACGAGATCTAAGGGAAAGGAGGCGGTATGGCCTGCGCTGCTCAGGAGGTGGTTATGGTAGATGGGGGTGGGTCGAGATGTGAGGGAATAATTGGTCTCAAAAAAACAAGAACATCAAAATAAACATAACTCGGAAAAGTCGATTTTCAAAATTTTATATTTTCTTCTAGCCCAAAATCTACAAACGCAAAACCTCAAAAATTCTACCTAGTTGAGTTACACGAAGCTCCTGTGATATCCCTTGAAATCAGGTCGAAGCAACCCGAAAGAACCAAATCAAACTAAAATCGCGATCGACCCTAAAACTAACTAGTTTACCCACATCGCGGTAGAAATCGGAACTGCACATAAGGCGATAGTTTATCGACTTCTCGGTCGAGGCATTTATCCTACTTCAAATTAATTAATTTCAAAAAACTTATTTGTGTCTAATCCAATAGTTTGTCGACGATTTGGACGAGAGAGTTATAAATTTCCCAAACCCCCATCAAAATCTGTAACTTCACTAATCTATGGAATTTTCAGTCAACCGAGACCGATAGTTTATCGACTTCGCGATCGATATACTTCAGAATCCCAAAATTCAACAAAACTTTCAAAATCTTCAAATTTCCTATTAAAACTTCTAATTATTTCTTAACGAAATGTCTGATTTATTAACTTAGTAACATTACACCAAAAGATGGATCAATTTATAAAAAAGAGGTACTCTAAATTTATTAATTAACCAAAAAAACCATTTTATTCCGAAATTAACTAACACAAAAAAATCGTTTAACGAACCCAAATAATCCAATGACATTCCGGTCGACATGATCTCCTTTGACAACAAAAAAATAGATCAACCAATGGTCAAAAATAGTTTCGGCATTCCGGTCGAAACTAGTGGTGTGCAAATGTGTGTGCCCCATACGGGCCACAAACAAAACTTCCCAATTTGGCATTTCAGCACAGCATAAGCATGCAACCATAGTGATGAGCAAACTCAACAGTGATATCAATAATTGAACTTGCGACTAATAATTACTGCACGCGATTGATTTAGTTTGATTTTTAAGCCGCATAAAAATACTCAACTGGAATTCGTCCGCCTAGTTACCCTCTCTACCTCTGTACGTTCCTAATTGTCCCGCTCTTTGACATCCTTGCCGCAATTGCCGACATATTCATTCAGCAAGTATATTATAGTTCAACTCGCGATATGTTTTCACCTATATTGAAAAAAGTCATACTGAATGTGCATTTTTGTATAAGGAAAGACCCTGGTGATATGCATTGTTCCCGTATTTCAAATTGCTCGGACGCCCATACATCCTTAATTCTGCAAATTATGGAAAAGAGTAATTTCACGTAAAAGATGTATTTTCATATAAGAGATAGTTTTCTTCAGATAACTTTAATATTTTACCCTGTGGAATCGTATAAACAATTGCAATTGTTAATAACATTGCATGTACTGCACGAAGGCCATCCAAAATGTAATCCGCTCCATTCTGAACGGAAAGGTCTCGATTGAGAACTTCATGACAGCGCTAAGTTCATTCATTTACTTATTACATACATAATTTTTGAGAAGACCATACCCCCTTAATTATGCAAATTATGGAAAAAAGTCATTCTACATAAAATGTGTATTTTCATATAAGGAATAGTTTTCTTTAAGTAAGTTTCCCGCTAACTTTAATATTTTACCCAGTGGAACCGTATAAACAATTGTAATTGTTAATGACATTGCATATATACTCCACGAATGTCATCGAATAATCGGGAAGTTAATAAAATAATTTTACAACGAAAGGTATTAATTAATAGCTCAAAAATAGTTAATCGACTTTCCGGTCAAGATTTCATAATTTCACAACTAAATTTATCGAGTAGTGGCCGAAATAGTGTATCGACATTGCGATCGAAATACTATAATTTTACAACAAAAGAATTATCACTTAATGAACCAAATAGTTTATCGACATTGCGCTCGAAATAATATAATTTGATAACAAACACAAAAAAAAAATCAATTAATAGCTCAAATATTGTTTATCGGCGTTTCGGTCGAAATCGCGTAATTTGATAACAAAAACTGTGTCACTTAATGACTCATAATTTCCCAAAACACCAAATAACTTTAATTTTCCGTTATCTCTACGGTGAATTTATTAAGTCGCGAGCAATCATCTCTTTTTCTATTGTGCGACCCAATTATCGATCCGCTTATTTTCGCACCCAAATTTCCCGGAATTTGGGCGAGCAACACATTCCATAGGAATGAGGTAATCGCTCTGCCAAGAGTGATTATTTTCCTCCTATTATACCGTACAAATAAGTCCCCATAATTTCCACATTCCTAAAAACAAAAAAATCGATTTGCACATTTTCGAAATTCGCGCCGCTTAATTTTGGGCTAATAAAACAAGGAAACAAAAAAAATTCTTGGCCGGAACATGATTGTGACGCGAAAATTTCCCTCCTTTTGTTTGTTAACAAACACAAAAAACTCGACTATCGCAACGGGATTCAAATTATTCCCTTCAAAATTCCCCAAATAAAAAAAAATTTTAAAAAGAACAAAACAACCCTGTCTGAAGGTTTCTGTGTAGTGGCGTCCTTTTTCGAGTTTTGGCGCGGGGAAAACAGTGTGGTGGCGGTGCGTTTTCAAACCGAACTGATTCTCCTGCTGATGTTAGTTTACGCCGCGATAACTTTCGAGCGCTGCGGAGCAGCGAGGTGCGCAGTGCCGCGGCGGGATTTTTCAAATCCCGTCACAATGGGTTTGCCTGCGCTGTTTTCCCATATAGATCGTTGGACGTCGAAACGCGGACATGCAAAGAGAACATTTTTCGCGTTTTCCTGAATTCTCTGACTCTTTGGGCAACCCGGGGAATCTTCATGCTTGAATTTGTGAAGATATTCCCGAAAGCACCCGTGTCCTGAGAGCATCTGGGTTAGGTAGTAATTGACTTGTCCTTGTGATCGGTCAAGCCAAACATCTAGCTTCGGAATAAGTCGATGATCCCCCGGTCTTTACTCGAGGCGTCCCACTGTAGCTGCCATCGCTGGATGCTGTGGTTACGTTCTTCTGTCTTCAGTTCCACTGGGCTCAGCTCAGTTAATGTTTTGCGTGTGTAGACTCGCCTACGCTGCTCCGCTAGAACTTCAATAGGTATCATACCAACAATGACACAGCTTCGTTGGATACTGTGCGGTATGCGACAGCTAGTCTAAGGGCACTCGGCCTGTAGACTGGAACAACTGGCCGTCGTGCTGCTTGACTTCGTAGGGCATCAGTCCATATGGGGATACCATATGTTAGTACCGATGTGACAACTGATGATAACAAGAGTTCTCCTCTGTTTTGGCCCTCCAATGTTCGGCATGAGTGTTGCAAGGGCAGTCCTCCTGCACCCGCCTTACTGCTTGCATGTTGGGCTTGTTGTCTAAAACTGAGTCGGGCATCAATCATAATTCCTAGGTACCGTATATAGGGCTGGGAAGTAATTTCGTGCTCGCCCATTTGCAGCGTGATTGTCTCCAGTTTCTTTCGGCTTGTGATGAGTAGTGCCTCAGTCTTATGCTCTGCAAGTTGTAGACCAATTGAGTCCATCTATTTCCGTATCTTGTTAAAAACATTCTTGAAGATGAGCTGAAGCGTGAATCGATGTTTTTCCACGATGAGTATAGCCACGTCATCAGCAAAAGCCACGAGCTTTGGCCCCGTCGGCAGTGCCAGTTCCACCAGTTCGTCGTACACGATATGCCACAGAAGGGGCCCCAACACTGAGCCTTGAGGTACACCCCCAGTCACCTTATATGTTTTGGGTCCTACTTCTGTGACACTTGAGAACTCTGTCGGTGAAGTAGTTACCTACCATCTTTTGGAGATATGCCGGTAGTGATAGCTGCGATAATGCCGCCAAGATGGAATCCCACTGTACCGAGTTGGAAGCGTTCTTGACGTCCAGAGTAACGACGAAACAGTATTTGTTTCGCACCTCTTTTCCATCGTCTGCCCTCAATCGCTCTCTTCGCTGTTCTCACGACGAGGTCAATAGCATCTAACGCAGATCGTCGTCGCCTGAAACCATATTGACCATCGGCCAACAGGGGTTCCACCTCTGCCTCGATTCTCTGGTGTACTATGCGCTCCAGAATCTTGCGCGCCGTATCCAGCATACAGACGGGACTA
The DNA here is from genome assembly GCA_026005395.1 of Asobara japonica. NCBI lineage: Eukaryota > Metazoa > Arthropoda > Insecta > Hymenoptera > Braconidae > Asobara > Asobara japonica. The sequence continues at coordinate 854,735 of BQMI01000153.1, read as the reverse complement.
TATGACGATGGTTCATTCGGTGGCTTTTTCCCCTTGGGCAGAAGTACGAGTCTCTGTGGTTTCCATCTGCTGCGGAAAATACTTTCCTGGCGGCACGCTTTATATATTTCGAGAAACATCCCGGGTGCTGCATTAATGGCGGCCTTCAACGCTTTTTTTGGCGCACCATCGAAACCGGGGGCCTTGTTGTTGCTCACTCTACTACAGGCCTGCAATAGCTCCTCAGCCGTAATCGGCGGTATTCCGTCGATGGTATCACCCTCCACCTGCTTTTCAGTCAAAATCATTTGTTGGGGTAATAAGACTGAGACAATTCAACAAGACCTCCAACAGCTCGTTCCAGCAATCTGGCCTTGAAGCTTTATGGCCTTGGTGAGATTCTGCTTAGCCGCTTTATACTTTAGTTTTAGTATTCAAGGCTTTCTGAATTGGATTTCTTCCTTGCACGTTGCCGAGATCTTCTCGTCGCGACGCATTCCTTGCGAAGCATAGCTATTTCATCGCTCCACCAATACACTGGTGGACGTCGATTTCCACTTGCTTTCCTGGGCATACTCGCATCGCAGGCATCGGTGACTCTCCGCATGACTCCATCCACTTTTCCGGTGGCATTTCTACCACTTACTGAGTCGACCTTTAATGGCACAACAAAACTGGTGATGTCGAATCTCCTCACATTCCAGCCGATTTTGTTTCTTTTATTCGATGTGGACGCAGACCTCCAATCAACCGACACCTCCCAGAGTACCGCTCGATGATCACTGGCAGTGTAGATCTCGGATACCTCCCATGCACATTTTCCTTAGATCAGGCTGCTGGGTGGTATCTATAAATGAGCTATAAATACGCTTGTCCTCTGCGAAAAGTCGGTTCATTTCCATCATTCAATAGGATGACATCTAATGTCGAAAAGGCTTCTAGTAAAGCCCGTCCTCGATGATTCGTCTCCTTCCTACCCCAGTCGACTGCCCAGGAATTGAAATCTCCCGCAATGCCCACCGGGAAATGATGTTTCGCATCTACCACGAGTCTATCTAGGAATGCTGTGAAGTCTTCATAACAAAGACTTGGTGGTGCATAGCAGTTATAAAAATAGATACCATTCACCTTGGACACCACAAATCCAGACTGTTCGTTACCGTCGTATCCTTCAAACGGCAAAGCACCGCAAGACCAAATGGCGGCTTTATGGCTAATGTCGGTCACCCAAGCTTGAGTATAGAGGTTCCTATACGGTGCCGAATTAACGGCAACATCGATCTTCAAGTCCCGAACGGTCTGCGTCAGCAGATCCTGTGTGGCTGCGCAGTGGGCAAAGTTCAATTGCAACACTCGCACTATGGTTTCATACGGATCTTCTGAAGTGCACTCTGATAGACCGCGCTCTTGGTGGTGCCAGCTATATGAGTATAACCCTTTGTGGGCTCCCGTTCGACACATAAAACGCATTTGGGAGACGCGTTGCATTCAGAGTGTTTGTGCCCTTTTCGCCACATTTGTGGCACAGTTCTGATCGGTCAACAGAGCTCTTACAATTGATGGAGAGATGCTCGTAGTGCCAGCACTGGAAGCACTTTATAGGCCTTACCACTGCCACAATACGGGCATATACTAGGCTTATTCGTATTTTACTGCCCTTGCTCAATATGTTCCTTGCCGTAGCTGTAGGAAGTACTATAGCTGCTTGTATTCTCTCTGTGTGACTTTCGGAGGGACCTAATGGCACTCAGTGGGATGTCACTATCCGCCCCGTCAGCTTTTATCAAGGCATCGAGGATATCCTCTTTGATTCCGACCTCGTCGAGGTCTCTTATTTCCAGTTCTTCTTATGCTCCTTTATTGAGGACTGTTGCGTCATTTTTAAGGGTTCCAACCAGGGCCTTCTCCAGCTCAATGGTTTGCTCTTTCCTTCGTCTTGCAAGTATTAACAGAACATTCCCGTCTTTCTTTCTTCGCTCCAAAATTTCCGAGTACAACTCCGTACCGGTCGGACAAATAATCAGCGCAGCCGGTCGGATTGCTGTTTTCTTCTCCGGCTTAGGATTACTGTGCGTAACTCCTGGGAGGTTTTGGGACGGCTTTCATTTTTTTCTTCGTCTCTTGCTCTTCTCCCAAACACTTTCATCGTTTTCTATCTCCAGATTCGATACTTCGTCCGTGGCCCTGTGTCCACTTGATGGAGTGTGATTAGTGACCAGCTCCTCCACATTCATGGGTTCTGTTGTTAGGGCACTTTTGAGCTTCTTTCCCGCGGTGTCATTGGGCAGCGTTCTCTCCTTTCTTTTATCCCGCCTTGTCGGCGAATCGGCCGCTTTCCGTCATGGCTCTTATCCGCTTTGCGGATGTCTGGATCTTCCGAGCGAGATTTCGCATCTCTTCATTGATAGCTCCTCGATTGATATATATATGTATATATATGTATATGTATGTATATATATGTATATGTGTATATATATGTATATGTATGTATATATATGTATATATATGTATATATATGTATATATATGTATATATATGTATATATATGTATATATATGTATATATATGTATATATATGTATATATATGTATATATATGTATATATATGTATATATATGTATATATATGTATATATATGTATATATATGTATATATATGTATGTTTGTCAATCGCGCACTTTGATGACAGTTTCGCATATTATATGGTTAGTTTGGTGACATTTGGTCACTTCGATGACAGTCACGGTTTGCGCCCTATATTACCTGCGCACTCCTGGGACCGTCACCAAACTGCCTTTTCCTTTTTTTTTCCAATTAGACGCAGTACCCATCAAGATGGGACCAATATTAAAATCGGTTTTAAAAAATATAAGTGTGCCTCCCCATAAGGTCGGAATGTTAACTTTGAACTTTGGCCAAAATTGAAAAAAAATCAAATTGACTTTCTTGCTCCAAAATCAACAGAAATGTGTTCCTGGAGGTCCAATTAGACAGCAACCTTCAACTTGGGACCAAAAATTAAATTTAAAAAATTGAAAAGTTCCTCCCCATGAGTGGGCCACGCGTGTCATGGGTACTGCCATGGTTGGCATGGGTGCCATGGGTGATGCCATGGGTGATGCCATGGGTGATGCCATGGGTGATGCCATGGTTGATGCCATGGGTGATGCCATGGGTGATGCCATGGTTGATGCCATGGGTGATGCCATGGTTGATGCCATGGGTGATGCCATGGGTGATGCCATGGTTGATGCCATGGGTGATGCCATGGGTGATGCCATGGTTGATGCCATGGGTGATGTCATGGTTGATGCCATGGGTGATGTCATGGTTGATGCCATGGTTGCCATGGGTGATGCCATGGTTGCCATGGTTGCCATGGGTGATGCCATGGTTGCCATGGGTGATGCCATGGTTGCCATGGGTGATGCCATGGTTGCTATGGGTGATGCCATGGTTGCCATGGGTGATGCCATGGGTGATGCCATGGGTGATGCCATGGGTGATGCCATGGGTGATGCCATGGGTGATGCCATGGGTGATGCCATGGTTGATGCCATGGGTGATGCCATGGTTGATGCCATGGGTGATGTCATGGTTGATGCCATGGGTGATGTCATGGTTGATGCCATGGTTGCCATGGGTGATGCCATGGGTGATGCCATGGTTGCCATGGGTGATGCCATGGGTGATGCCATGGTTGCCATGGTTGCCATGGGTGATGCCATGGGTGATGCCATGGGTGATGCCATGGGTGATGCCATGGGTGATGCCATGGGTGATGCCATGGGTGATGCCATGGGTGATGCCATGGGTGATGCCATGGGTGATGCCATGGGTGATGCCATGGGTGATGCCATGGGTGATGCCATGGGTAATGCCATGGGTAATGCCATGGATGCCATGCGTCCCATGGGTGCCATGGGTGCCATGGGTGCCATGGGTGCCATAGGTGATGTCATGGTTACCATGGGTGATGCCATAGGTTTCATACGTGATGCCATGGTTGCCAGGGGTTCCATGGGTGATGCCATTGGACTTTATGGGGAAGCAGATTTAAATTTTGAAGTGAAACTTCTTATGGGAGGGTTTTGAAATCTCCATCGGCAACCTTTTTGGTGACGCTCGCTCTAACGTAGTAAGTAAGAGTGAGAGGCCTCCGGGAATCGAGCGAGAGTGAGACGGACTACCTTACGTCTCGTCTATCGGGCGAGAGTGAGAGGCCTTCGTGTATCGTGCGAGAATGAGACGGAAGACTTTCTGTCTTTCATGTCATTCTCTGCGTTCAGGCGGCGTCGCGATCGCGGAAAACAGCTGTTGGTTTCTAACACAGTGATCATAAGCTACGTATTTTGTTTTTGTGCGTGTCTTCATTACTTAAATCGAGAGTTTTGTGCAAATATGCCGAAGTCGGGTGGAGAAAGGACAAAAACGTGGCGGGAGAAAAAACGGGCGAGTGAAGGAATTGATCAGAATAGAAAACGGAAAAAAAGTAGAACTGAAATTGAATGAGATAGCAGGGAACGGAGGCAAACACGTGCTAACCTCTGACGTGACAGTGTGGACGATGGCGTAAATAATCCAGAGAATGAACTATTAGCAACGACTTCGACTCATCCTCCTCCTGATTATGATGTACATAGTGGTGATCGATTACAATATTCAGACTTTAATGAGTTTAAAACTGCACATAAGAACTTTCACCGTGATTTTATACATAATCCATTCGGTTTTACGTGTTGTGTATGTGATAGATTATGGTTTAAAAATGACTTGAAGACTCTATCCGTTGAAAATGAAATTCGTATTCAACAAAAATTTCCAGAATTCAGAAGTAATAATGAGCTGGTATGCACCAGCTGTCGCCAGGCTTTGAGGAGAGACACAATTCCGACATTGTCGAAATTGAGTGGCTTTGTATATCCCCCGATCCCTGCACATCTTCTGAAGTTAGATTTAGTGTCCGAGAGACTCATTTCTCCTAGAATTCCATTTATGCCAATTCGCAGATTGCGTCATGTGCATGGACAATTTGGAATTTTGGGGCAGGTGATCAATGTTCCAGTGGATGTCAATACAATGGTCAATCACTTGCCCAGGAACATTGACGACGATCACTGTGTTTACGTTCATATCAAGAGAAAAAAAATTCATCGATCAAGCTACTTGGCAGGTTTAATAAACAAGAGAAATATGAAAATATGGCTAAGATGCTTAGTACCGAGTCCATTGTTTCAACTGTACGACATCAAAGTTGATGAATCTTTCTTTAATGAGGATTGTGTCGTTTATCACATACCTATAGATGAACTGAGTGAAGACATCCCCATGGAGGAGAGGCTGTTCGCTCAGCAACACACATTACTCTGGAATGACGATAAATATTTGAGGATTGCTCCTGGAGAAATGAATGTCCCTCACAGTCTATTATTTGATGAGCATGCAGAAGAGTTATCTTTCCCTACTATCTATCTCGGACAATTCCGGCGCTTTAGTGAACATCTCAATGTGACTCCATTCATGATGGCTACCAGTGAGCTAAGGAAATCTGATCGACGTGGGGTTACACCTCATCATTTACTCTATATGGCAATGAAAATTATGAGGTTTAGAGTCCGTGACAGTCTATCCATTGCTTTTAAACACGTAGGTAAAGACACATAAATTACACGTGAACAAATTCAATCAGAGGAGTATATAAATCATTGTATAGAAAGCAACTTGGCTTTTCTACGTTGTATCCCTAACTCGACTTGGTATTGGGCTGAAAGAAAGAGAGACTTATTCGCAATGATCAGACAACTCGGAAAACCCACGTTATTCCTAACTATGAGTGCTAATGAAGTTGGTTGGCCCTCATTATTACAATTATTATATAATTTGAAGAATAATGGAGCAGAAATTACAGAACAAGATGTTCAGGAACTCCATTATATTGAAAAGAGCACACTCATCAATGAAGATGCTGTAACATGTGCCATCTATTTTAATAATCTCATCAATGTTATAATGAACATACTTCAGTCCAAAAAGTCTTCTCCCTTCGGGAAATATCGTGTCGTCCATTATTTTAAAAGAATTGAATTCCAGCATCGTGGGTGCCCCCATGCATACATTCTGCTATGGCTTGAGAATGCTCCAGCGGATCCACTAGGTGCTGACCGACTAAAAGCTATTGAACTAATTGATACATTGATATCAGTGGCCACTTCAGAATCGTCGGGGAACATCAAACTACAGACACATAAGCACACGTTCACATGTTACAAAAAAATAGCTGCGAACGCTCATCAAAAATGCAGATTTGAAGCTCGATTCATGCCATGCAGATACACAACTATACTGACACCAATGCAGAAAGAAGAACCAGGATTCCACACGTATAAACCACATTACAACACGATAAGAACAAACTTAAAGAACAATGACTATGCTGATATTGATAGTTTCTATCAGGGAAATGGAATACTATCAGATGATTACTACATGAATGTGCTTCGAGCTGGCATCAATCGTCCCAGAGTATTTCTTAAACGTCAACCCATGGAAAAGTGGCATAATCCATTCAACCCATTCATTGTCAATATTTTGAAATCAAACATGGATGTGCAATTTATCACCGAAGAATACTCATGTGTTGCATACGTAGTGGAATACGTCAATAAAACGAACCGTGGAATTAGCAATCTCCAACGTAACATCACTGAAATAATGGATGAACATCCAGAGTTCGATATTGTCGAAATTACTAGGAAAATGAGCGTTGACATGCTAAATACTGTCGAAATTACCAGTCAGGAAGCTGCATGGTACCTTCTGCGTGAACCGATGTCAAAGTCTTCTTCAGTTGTTACCTATATTTCAACAATATGGCCGATCGAAAGACAAAGAATTCGAAAAACTCAGAAAGAACTCAATGAAATGGATGCTGATGATGATGCAACAAACATATGGAAAGAGAATTGGTTTGACAAGTACGAAAAGAGACCTGAAGAGCTAGAAAATGTCAATTTGGCCCAGTTTGTTGCTCATTACACACTGAATAATCAGGGGAATTGCAGACGAAGGAAAGAACCTCGGATTATTCGGTACACCAACTACGACATGGCTGATGATTTCAATAAATACAAACGGGAAATGGTGACTTTGTATATTCCATTCCGAGACGAAGAAAATGAAATTCTTGCAGAAACTAAATTCATACAGATTTACGACGACAACGAAGTATTGATTTTGGAGCGACATAAAGAATTCTCATCGAATTTAGATATCCAGGAAACCATCGAGATATGCCGAGAGTTGTGTCGTGAAGATGAATTAAATCAAGATGATGATGCTGAAGGAGACAACGTAGGTCGCCTTTTTCCTGAAGCAAATCCTTTTCAAGAATTGTATAACGCTGACCACATAATGAACGACGATCTGCGGTTAGCAACAGTTAACAAACTGGGTGCTATCGCAAAGAAGAGGGATAATTTAATGTCTAATGAACAATTTTATGAACTAATGAGAATGGCGACTCAGAGGCAGAAAGCACTCCTGATGCATGTGATTGCTAATCTCCTCTCATCAAACCGATCACCACTCCAAGTTTTCTTCACTGGGCCAGCAGGATGTGGGAAGACATTCCTCATTAGACTCCTCATGGAAATTTACAACCACTTCACAGATAATGACGGTTTCGCAATGCTTACATCGCATGTGCATCAACAGGAAAGGCTGCAATAGCAATTGATGGTACGACAATCCACACTGCATTGAAAATATCCCTTTCCAAACTATTACCATTATCAATTGAAGTGGCTCAACCGTACAGAATGCTCTTCAAATACGTCCAAGTTATACTCATCGATGAGGGCAGTATGGTAGGAGCGGAATTGCTGTCTCAAATTGACGCACTGTTAAAACAAATAACAGGAAATTTCCAAGATAATTTTGGAGGAATGGATATCATTTTCATAGGTGATTTGCGTCAGTTACGTCCAGTGCGTGCTACACCCATCTATCAAGCAACAAAACGACGCATAGCAGCACCAACACTTTGGCGTAACTTGAAATTCTATGAATCGGATAAAGTCATGAGACAAGCTGATTTCTCCTCTTTATTAACTAAAATTGGAAATGGCGAAGAATTGGATCAAGAACAGATACACCTAATCGAATCTCGTTTTTATACAAGAGAGGAAGCAGATCGTCTTTGTCCACATGGAATTCGGCTATATTTGACAAATAATGCTGTAAACGAATACAATTTGACAATTCTTAATTCTGCAGAGAATAAAACAGTCTCAATAGCTACTGATGTATTCACCGGCTGCCATAATGCTGAGCAACAATCATTTGTACGACAAAAATTGCATAAAAAAACGGTAATAGACACTGGAGGTCTGCCCTACGAGATAATACTGGTGTTAGATGAATGGTATATAATAACAACCAATCTAGATGTCTCGGATGGTTTAGCAAACGGCGCAGTTGGTAAACTAGTTCATATCGAAACTGATGAGGCAGGGGCAGTAACTCGTGCGAGGCCGGAATTTCCAGATTCACGAAAGACGGGGCAGAAGATCCGGAGAAAAGCTGCTGCATTCATCCAAGCAAACAACATCAGCCACACGGTAGTTCCCATTGCACGAAGAACTTCTACGATAAATATGAACAATAATAAAACGATTTTCGTCAAAAGAAATCATCTGCCATCGATATCAGCGTGTGCTATTACTATCCACAAGTCTCAAGGTGGTACGTTTAATCAAATCGTCTATGACTACGAAAAGACACATTCACAACAACACCTTTACGTAGCCTTGTCCCGTGTCACAAGTATACAGGGATTGTACATCGTTGCGAAGGATGGAAAGAACAAATTTTATCATGGACGGAAAAAACTCAATCAATGGACAAGCTACAATCAGAATTTAGAAGATTATCAACAAATCTATTGATAACTTTGACTGACATTCTCCGAGAGTTCATCAGCAGACCAGGCTTATCAATAACAATCCTCAATTGCCAAAGCTTAGGAGCTCATAGCGGAGATTTCAATGATCCGGTGATTCTACGGTCTAATATATTGATACTTTCAGAGACGTGGAAGGAAAACGATCAAGAAATTGATGTTCCCAATTTTAATTGTGTCGTACAGTTCAAAAGACATAATGTGAGAGCAGGGGGTGTCGCAATACTTCGCAATACTGCTCATGGAACGAACATCATGACACCCAATATGGACCTGAACTTGAAACAACTAGAATCGCTTTCAATTGGGTTGTCATCTGTTGGAGAAATGTATGCAGCTGAATGTCGCACAGAAAGCGGACAGCGGATTATGCTTATAGCACTCTATATTTCACCAAATCAGAAGATGGCGAAAATAATAGAGTTTATTCACCTTCACTTGCTGCCGTATACTCCAGTGGGGGCTGCAGAATTTGGAGTAGAGCTGGACAAAATACCTATGATTCTAGGTGGAGATCTTAATGTTAATTTTGCTTCAGAGGATTCCAAGCCATTAATTCAGTTCTTGCAACAGAAATTGTCATTGGAAATGAACAATTCACCAATTGAATCGACTACACGCCATGGTACCACGATCGATGCAGTTTTCTCACGTTACATCGAAAATTTGGAGTCAAGAGTCTTCATTACCTATTTTAGTTACCACAAACCTATCATTTCGTTCATGAAGAGTATACCAGAGAATGAAGGTGAAGCTAATTGAGATTTAATTCATCATATTCATACTAATATTATTGTATGTTGAAAAAAGTATAATTATTATGATGAATAAATTAATATTTACTATCAAGAAGTGTTTGACACGTGATTAAAATGATTCCTCTCCCTCTAAACATAAAAAATTAAATAATCCTTGCCGATCCAATCATTCAGTTTCACTTCTATCGCGTGTCTTCGTGACACACAATTTTATTTTTTTAAAATTGTTTTTTTCGGTCCGAAGGTAATGGGTGTTGTCTAATTAGACGCCCAGGAACACATTCCCATCGATTATGAAGCAAAAAATTCAAATTGATTTTTTTTCGACTTGAGCCAAACTTAACATGGGAACTTTATGGGGAGGCAGATTTACATTTTTTTAAATTAGGTGTTTAGGTCCGAAGTCGATGGTTTCCTTCTAATTAGACCCCCAGGTACACATTTCCCTCGGTTATGGAGCAAAAAATTCAAATTGAGTTTTTTTCGACTTGGGCCAAACTTAACATGGGGACTTTATGGGGGGGCAGATTTAAATTTTTTGAAAATCGAATTTTCGGTTCCAAGCTGATGGTTACTGTCTAATTAGACCTCCCGGCACACATTTCCATTGATTGTGGAGCGAAAAATTCAAACTGATTTTTGTTTATTTCGGCTAAACTTAATATTGAGACCTCATAGGGAGGCAGACTTAAATTATTTAAAGGAGAATTGCTGGTCCCAAGTTGATGGTTATTGTCTAATTAGACTCCCAGGAAGACATTCCCGTCACTTATGGAGCAAACAATTCAAATTGCTTTTTTTCGATTTTGGTCAAACATTGGAACCTTATAGGGAAATACACTTAGATTTTTTTCAAATTGAAATTGTCGGTCCTGGTACTTAAAGGGTTTTTCAAAATTTTTATGGAGGACTGTATGAGAAAATACGAAAAAAAGGATTAAATGGTCACATTGGTAACAGTATCTTTCCTATCATTCGGTCCTTTTCATGACCGTATATAAAATATATAGCGTAACTGATCTGGCCACATAATGTACGAAAATTTTGGAGATTATCCGGTCACATTGGAGACACTGTACATTATATAATGGCATCCGTGGCGGCATCCATGGCAGCATCCATGGCAGCATCCATGGCAGCATCCATGGCAGCATCCATGGCAGCATCCATGACATCACCCATGGCACCCATGACATCACCCATGGCACCCATCACATCACCCATGGCAATCATGGCATCACCCATGGCAACCATGGCATCACCCATGGCAATCATGGCATCACCCATGGCAATCATGGCATCACCCATGGCATCACCCATGGCACCCATGACATCACCCATGGCACCCATGACATCACCCATGGCACCCATGACATCACCCATGGCACCCATGGCAACTGTGGCATCATCCAAGGCACCCATGGCACCCATGGCAGCACCCATGGCACCCATGGCAGCACCCATGGCAGCACCCATGGCAGCACCCATGGCAGCACCCATGGTAGCACCCATGGCACCCAGGGAACCCATGGAACCCATGACATCAGCCATGGAACCCATGACATCAGCCATGGAACCCATGACATCACCCATGGCAACCATGGCAGCACCGATGGCAACCATGGCAGCACCCATGGCTGCACCCATGGCACCCATGGCAGCACCCATTGCAGCACCCATGGAACCCATGGCACCCATGGCACCCAGGGAACCCATGGCACCCAGGGAACCCATGGCACCCATGGAATCCATGACATCACCCATGGCACCCATGACATCACCCATGGCACCCATCACATCACCCATGGCAATCATGGCATCACCCATGGCAACCATGGCATCACCCATGGCAATCATGGCATCACCCATGGCAATCATGGCATCACCCATGGCATCACCCATGGCACCCATGACATCACCCATGGCACCCATGACATCACCCATGGCACCCATGGCAACTGTGGCATCATCCAAGGCACCCATGGCACCCATGGCATCACCCATGGCGTCCATGGCACCCAGGGAACCCATGGCACCCAGGGAACCCATGGCACCCAGGGAACCCATGGCACCCAGGGAACCCATGGCACCCAGGGAACCCATGACACCCAGGGAACCCATGGCACCCATGGCACCCATGGAATCCATGACATCACCCATGGCACCCATGACACCCATGACATCACCCATGGCACTCATGGCAACCATGGCATCACTCATGGCAACCATGGCATCACTCATGGCAACCATGGCAGCACCGATGGCATCACTCATGGCAGCACCCATGGCAGCACCCATGTCAGCACCCATGGCAGCACCCATGGCAGCACCCATGGCAGCACCCATGGCAGCACCCATGGCAGCACCCATGGCAGCACCCATGGCAGCACCCATAGCAGCACCCATGGTAGCACCCATGGCAGCACCCATGGTAGCACCCATGGTAGCACCCATGGCACCCAGGGAACCCATGGCACCCAGGGCACCCATGACAACCATGGCATCACTCCTGGCAACCATGGCATCACCCGTAGCAACAATGGCAACTATGGCAGCACCGATGGCAACCATGGCAGCACCCATGGCACCCATGGTATCACCCATGGCACCCATAGTAACCATGGCATCACCCATGACATCACCCATGGCATCACCCATGACATCACCCATGGAACCCATGGCACCCATGGCAGCACCCATGGCACCCATGGCAGCACCCATGGCACCCATGGCAGCACCCATGGCACCCATGGCAGCACCCATGGCACCCATGGCAGCACCCATGGCACCCATGGCACCCATGGCAGCACCCATGGCACCCATGGCAGCACCCATGGCACCCATGGCAGCACCCATGGCACCCATGGCAGCACCCATGGCACCCATGTCAGCACCCATGGCAACCATGGCAGCACCCATGGCAACCATGGCAGCACCGATGGCATCACTCATGGCAACCATGGCAGCACCCACGGCAGCACCCATGGCAGCACCCATGGCAGCACCCATGGCAGCACCCATGGCAGCACCCATGGCAGCACCCATGGCAGCACCCATGGCAGCACCCATGGCAGCACCCATGGCAGCACCCATGGCACCCAGGGAACCCATGGCACCCATGGCACCCATGACATCACCCATGGCACCCATGGCAACTGTGGCATCATCCAAGGCACCCATGGCACCCATGGCATCACCCATGGCAGCACTCATGGCAACCATGGCAGCACCGATGGCAACCATGGCAGCACCCATGGCACCCATGGCAGCACCCATGGCACCCATGGCAGCAGCGATGGCAACCATGGCAGCACCGATGGCAACCATGGCAGCACCGATGGCAACCATGGCAGCACCGATGGCAACCATGGCAGCACCCATGGCTGCACCCATGGCACCCATGGCAGCACCCATTGCAGCACCCATGGAACCCATGGCACCCATGGCACCCAGGGAACCCATGGCACCCAGGGAACCCATGGCACCCATGGAACGCATGGCACCCATGGAATCCATGACATCACCCATGGCACCCATGACATCACCCATGGCACCCATCACATCACCCATGGCAATCATGGCATCACCCATGGCAACCATGGCATCACCCATGGCAATCATGGCATCACCCATGGCAAACATGGCATCACCCATGGCACCCATAACATCACCCATGGCACCCATGACATCACCCATGGCACCCATGGCAACTGTGGCATCATCCAAGGCACCCATGGCACCCATGGCATCACCCATGGCGTCCATGGCACCCAGGGAACCCATGGCACCCAGGGAACCCATGGCACCCAGGGAACCCATGGCACCCAGGGAACCCATGGCACCCAGGGAACCCATGACACCCAGGGAACCCATGGCACCCATGGCACCCATGGAATCCATGACATCACCCCTGGCACCCATGACACCCATGGCACTCATGGCAACCATGGCATCACTCATGGCAACCATGGCATCACTCATGGCAACCATGGCAGCACCGATGGCATCACTCATGGCAGCACCCATGGCAGCACCCATGGCAGCACCCATGGTAGCACCCATGGCACCCAGGGAACCCATGGAACCCATGACATCAGCCATGGAACCCATGGCAACTGTGGCATCATCCAAGGCACCCATGGCACCCATGGCATCACCCATGGCGTCCATGGCACCCATGGCACCCATGGAACCCATGACATCAGCCATGGCAGCCATGACATCACCCATGGCAACCATGGCAGCACCGATGGCAACCATGGCAGCAACGATGGCAACCATGGCAGCACCCATGGCTGCACCCATGGCACCCATGGCAGCACCCATTGCAGCACCCATGGAACCCATGGCACCCATGGCACCCAGGGAACCCATGGCACCCAGGGAACCCATGGCACCCATGGAATCCATGACATCACCCATGGCACCCATGACATCACCCATGGCACCCATCACATCACCCATGGCAATCATAGCATCACCCATGGCAACCATGGCATCACCCATGGCAATCATGGCATCACCCATGGCAATCATGGCATCACCCATGGCAACCATGGCATCACCCATGGCACCCATGACATCACCCATGGCACCCATGACATCACCCATGGCACCCATGACATCACCCATGGCACCCATGGCAACTGTGGCATCATCCAAGGCACCCATGGCACCCATGGCAGCACCCATGGCACCCATGGCAGCACCCATGGCACCCATGACACCCATGGCACTCATGGCAACCATGGCATCACTCATGGCAACCATGGCATCACTCATGGCAACCATGGCAGCACCGATGGCATCACTCATGGCAGCACCCATGGCAGCACCCATGGCAGCACCCATGGCAGCACCCATGGCACCCAGGGAACCCATGGAACCCATGACATCAGCCATGGAACCCATGACATCAGCCATGGAACCCATGACATCACCCATGGCAACCATGGCAGCACCGATGGCAACCATGGCAGCACCCATGGCTGCACCCATGGCACCCATGGCAGCACCCATTGCAGCACCCATGGAACCCATGGCACCCATGGCACCCAGGGAACCCATGGCACCCAGGGAACCCATGGCACCCAGGGAACCCATGGCACCCATGGAATCCATGACATCACCCATGGCACCCATGACATCACCCATGGCACCCATCACATCACCCATGGCAATCATGGCATCACCCATGGCAACCATGGCATCACTCATGGCAACCATGGCATCACTCATGGCAACCATGGCAGCACCGATGGCATCACTCATGGCAGCACCCATGGCAGCACCCATGGCAGCACCCATGGTAGCACCCATGGCACCCAGGGAACCCATGGAACCCATGACATCAGCCATGGAACCCATGACATCAGCCATGGAACCCATGACATCACCCATGGCAACCATGGCAGCACCGATGGCAACCATGGCAGCACCCATGGCTGCACCCATGGCACCCATGGCAGCACCCATTGCAGCACCCATGGAACCCATGGCACCCATGGCACCCAGGGAACCCATGGCACCCAGGGAACCCATGGCACCCATGGAATCCATGACATCACCCATGGCACCCATGACATCACCCATGGCACCCATCACATCACCCATGGCAATCATGGCATCACCCATGGCAACCATGGCATCACCCATGGCAATCATGGCATCACCCATGGCAATCATGGCATCACCCATGGCACCCATGACATCACCCATGGCACCCATGACATCACCCATGGCACCCATGACATCACCCATGGCACCCATGGCAACTGTGGCATCATCCAAGGCACCCATGGCACCCATGGCATCACCCATGGCGTCCATGGCACCCAGGGAACCCATGGCACCCAGGGAACCCATGGCACCCAGGGAACCCATGGCACCCAGGGAACCCATGGCACCCAGGGAACCCATGACACCCAGGGAACCCATGGCACCCATGGCACCCATGGAATCCATGACATCACCCATGGCACCCATGACACCCATGACATCACCCATGGCACTCATGGCAACCATGGCATCACTCATGGCAACCATGGCATCACTCATGGCAACCATGGCAGCACCGATGGCATCACTCATGGCAGCACCCATGGCAGCACCCATGTCAGCACCCATGTCAGCACCCATGGCAGCACCCATGGCAGCACCCATGGCAGCACCCATGGCAGCACCCATGGCAGCACCCATGGCAGCACCCATGGCAGCACCCATGGCAGCACCCATAGCAGCACCCATGGTAGCACCCATGGCAGCACCCATGGTAGCACCCATGGTAGCACCCATGGCACCCAGGGAACCCATGGCACCCAGGGCACCCATGACAACCATGGCATCACTCCTGGCAACCATGGCATCACCCGTAGCAACAATGGCAACTATGGCAGCACCGATGGCAACCATGGCAGCACCCATGGCACCCATGGTATCACCCATGGCACCCATAGTAACCATGGCATCACCCATGACATCACCCATGGCATCACCCATGACATCACCCATAGAACCCATGGCACCCATGGCAGCACCCATGGCACCCATGGCAGCACCCATGGCACCCATAGCAGCACCCATGGCACCCATGGCAGCACCCATGGCACCCATGGCAGCACCCATGGCACCCATGGCAGCACCCATGGCACCCATGGCAGCACCCATGGCACCCATGGCAGCACCCATGGCACCCATGGCAGCACCCATGGCACCCATGGCAGCACCCATGGCACCCATGGCAGCACCCATGGCACCCATGGCACCCATGGTAGCACCCATGGCAACCATGGCAGCACCGATGGCATCACTCATGGCAACCATGGCAGCACCCACGGCAGCACCCATGGCAGCACCCATGGCAGCACCCATGGCAGCACCCATGGCACCCAGGGAACCCATGGCACCCATGGCACCCATGACATCACCCATGGCACCCATGGCAACTGTGGCATCATCCAAGGCACCCATGGCACCCATGGCATCACCCATGGCAGCACTCATGGCAACCATGGCAGCACCGATGGCAACCATGGCAGCACCCATGGCACCCATGGCAGCACCCATGGCACCCATGGCACCCAGGGAACCCATGGCACCCAGGGAACCCATGGCACCCATGGAACGCATGGCACCCATGGAATCCATGACATCACCCATGGCACCCATGACATCACCCATGGCACCCATCACATCACCCATGGCAATCATGGCATCACCCATGGCAAACATGGCATCACCCATGGCACCCATAACATCACCCATGGCACCCATGACATCACCCATGGCACCCATGGCAACTGTGGCATCATCCAAGGCACCCATGGCACCCATGGCATCACCCATGGCGTCCATGGCACCCAGGGAACCCATGGCACCCAGGGAACCCATGGCACCCAGGGAACCCATGGCACCCAGGGAACCCATGGCACCCAGGGAACCCATGACACCCAGGGAACCCATGGCACCCATGGAATCCATGACATCACCCCTGGCACCCATGACACCCATGGCACTCATGGCAACCATGGCATCACTCATGGCAACCATGGCATCACTCATGGCAACCATGGCAGCACCGATGGCATCACTCATGGCAGCACCCATGGCAGCACCCATGGCAGCACCCATGGTAGCACCCATGGCACCCAGGGAACCCATGGAACCCATGACATCAGCCATGGAACCCATGACATCAGCCATGGAACCCATGACATCACCCATGGCAACCATGGCAGCACCCATGGCAACCATGGCAGCACCCATGGCACCCATGGCACCCATGGAACCCATGGAACCCATGGAACTCATGGAACCCATGGAACCCATGACATCACCATCCATTTGATTGGATTTCCTAAGAAATTTATCTGTTTTCTCGCCCAGACATTCATGGCATTCGATTCGTTTTAACGCTAAAATGCATCGGTGCAGTACATAAAGTCATTTGCATTACAATTCATCGCTGTGTATTGCGTATCGGTTACTTTGATGTCCGCTGTTTATTGTGAATCGGTATCTTCGATTGCTGCTGTTTACTACGAACCGGTGTCTTTGATGACCGCTTTCCGAATTCACCGAAATTCATAGTTTTTGGCAACTGTGCAGAAAATATATTGATTTGTAATATTTGTATTTGTATATCATTGAGGCGGACGCTTAAAAAGGTGAAAAATTTCTATGAATTTTTGCATTTCATTTGGCATTTAACCGAAATGATGAATAATTGAAGATTTCTCACCTTTCAGGAAACCAAGTTTTTTCACTCTCTACAAATAGTGAACAGAACTGCTCAGAACTGTCTTTGGTTACTGAATCAGTTCAAGAAGTTGAGGCATTATCAGTGGAGGAGAAAGATGACGAAATAAATCTGAGTTTCACCCCTTATCTTGGGCCATTGAGGGACCGTCTTCATGATGATTTTTTTGAGAATCCATGCGAATTTAAATATGGAGTTATGAAAGATCCTGAATCATTCACCGATATCCTTAACCAACTGGATGACCCTGAGCTGCAGTTCGGTGTATCAATCTATGAGGAAGTCAGAGATACAAGCTTAGATGCCTTCGACAATTTCGATTTAAGTGATCCCTTGGAAACTGGAATCATCCCCATCCTCAATACCCAGTATCTCCAGAGCCAGAACTATCCCCATTAGAATGTGTCGAGAAGTTCAAAGACTCGACATATCAACCTGGTGATGAGGAGCTTAATACTACTGCTGGACAGGAAAGTGAATCCGAAAATTTAGAACCAGATACAATGATTGATCAATCTCATTCATCCATTGATACATCCCAGAATGTTAAGATACCATACGTAACAGGTTCACTCAACAAGGAAGATTTGATCGTTAAAGCCAGTGTGAAAAAACAACGGAGAACTGCTGCCTCTATTGCAACACATGGCAGACAGTGGTCAGCAGACATTCAGCAAAAAGACATAAGGACAAATCGCCTGTTAAGAAATTTGTGATATTGCCACCAGGTAAATTCTTTGTATAGTACACTGAGAGAAAAACGGCTTTTTGGCCAGAAATATTTTCTTGTGACAAGAACATTGGGAAAATTTCACCGTAATTTTTGCATGAATTTCTTGTCACATGAAATGTTTCTGGCCAAAAAGCCGTTTTTTTCTCAGTGTATATGTGAACTGTTTTGCAGTTGATATTTATTCTATTTTCAATTAGTAAGCGACACTCCTAAAAACATCATATACTTGATTCTTCGCTTGAGTGTCAAGTCGTTCAAGACTTGAGACATTCGTCATTATGAAGTCGTTTATTATCGCTGGAATATTTTCATTGCAGGAAATCCCGAAACAGCTAAGATGATTGATCGGCTCCGATTGCGGGGAAATTATGAAAACAGCAGGAGTGAAAATACAAACCATACTCACCAGGTTGTCGTTGCACGCAGGCCAAAAGAGGATCGACCAGCATCGATGTACCAAACATGCCATCCATGTACGGGTACATTTTCTATCAAAAGTATACGGTGTCACCGTCAAAGGTGTGTGGGCATCTCCAGCAAAAATAAACGGTCCAATCCGATCTTGTCAAGACGGATAGAAGGAGAGATTCACAACAATGCAAGTGAACAGCTGACTCGACATTTTTCAGTGCTGAGGAACGACGATGTTGTGAGGCTAATTAAATATGATAGACTGATACTTAGTTTTGGAAACATATTGTGTGAGAAGTACAGGAAGCAACAGTATCATGACATGATACGTAACCGCTTGAGAACTTTGGGATGTCTATTGAGATCAATGATTGAGTTGGATCCCTGCATCACCGCTTTCCAATCGATTTATCATCCAAAACTTTATAAGACGATGGTCCAGGCTGTGAATGTTTTAGCTGGATTTGATGACGACACCGGAGAACACACGAGGCCTTGTCTCGTTTCAAGCATTGGAACTTACGTCAGGGCAGTTGGCGAAACGTTGAAAATCGATTGTATCGAACGGGTTGATGACGACCAAGAGAAACTGGTCGAAAGATATTCGTTTTTGCATAAAAATCAATACAACGTAAAAGTTAATCGAGTCGCTTTAGAAACCCAAGCGAAAAGGGCATAGAAGAAGAAACCCTTACCCACCACTGATGACATCAGGAAACTGTCTGATTATGTGGCAAAATGTCGACAGAAAGCGTATGAAGATCTGAAAATAGAGTATTCTTTCCACACATCGGTTGATTTGCTAAAATTCACATTGATTTCAATTCAAATTTTCAATCCTCGCCGAGCAGGGGAGGTTGAAAGAACTTGAATCAAAGATCTCGAAAACATTCACAGAATTACTGAAAAAACTCATCCCGAAGTGTATAACACACTTTCAAAAGTCGAGAAAGAAATTGTTGGAGACTACATTAGGATGGAAATATTGGGTAAGCTCAGACGTAATGTACCTGTTATGTTAGATTCCAGTATGGAGGAGTGCTTGAATCTTCTTCTGAAATTGCGTAAAAGTATGAAAATCTCTGCTCGTAATGGCTTTCTCTTCGGTGTACCTGGGTTTGAAGATGGTAGGTTCGAATATCTACGCGCGTGCGTACTGATGCGGCAATTTTCAAATGAATACGGAGCTGATAATCCAGAACGCCTGCGTGGAACTTTCTTGCGGAAGCACATGGCGACAGCTTGCGCAGTTCAAAACATGGATGAAAATGAAATTGTAGATATCGCCCATTTCATGGGCCACGCCGAAGCGATTCACAGGTCGCACTACCGAAGGACAACTGCAATGAGAGGTTTCTTAGGGCCTGTAAAGCTTCTGATAGCAATCATGGCTGAAGACGACGACGTAATTAACGCATCTACTGCTAAAGTTCAGGAGCACTCTGGTGAAACCCCATGCAGCGGAGAAGATATCGGCACTCGGGCTCATACAAGCACATTCACTGAGGTCCAAGAAGCTAACGATGCTGATCAGAGTGATGAAAGCAATAGGGTCAATCTAGAAAAACCTGGTTACAGTTGTTCTCCGGTACAGACAAATCGCAGAATCCGGAAAAGAAGACGTATTTCTTCATCTACATCGGAAGTATCCCCCAATGACTCAGCAAATTCAAGCAAGGAAGATGAAGATGACAGGCCTCGGAAGAAGAAAAAGTCTGGATGTCCAAACCAAGGGCGAGCCACTGTCGGAAGCAGGAAACAAGTTGGTAAGTGTAGTTACTAGTAGTATTTCTATCACTACGCACTACTTACTCACTCATCATTTTTATTATCGTTCCAGATAAGAAACGTAAGAAGCGATGGACTGACGAAGAAAAGTAGGCAGCTTTTGAGGCCTTTGGCAATATGGTGCGTAATAATCAGTTACCATCAACAAACGAAATTAAAGAATTCTTGCAGAAGAACCCATTAGTCAAACGTACTGTCGATCAAATCCGTACGTGGGCATCAAATATGAAAAAAAAGATATAATCCGAGTCTGTAAATTTAAGTTTCCAATTTAAGTGTCGTATCACGGAGAGGATAATTACCTGCCTTTTCTGCCATTATTTACTATATTTTTATTCTTTGAAGTTTTCAACAGCGTTGCTTTTACTAAATGGCTATATTACCGTTGAGTTTGGTACAGTTATTCTACAAGTTCGCTGAAGATGAACTACTTACTTACGTATTACCATTATTACGTACTACTTACTTATTATTATTTGTATTACAACCAAAAGGAAAAAACATTCCTTGATTCAGGAATGTGATATGAGCAACATTATCAGGGATCATAAAATGTGAATGAGAAAAAGAATACAAATGATTATTAACACTATGTAATTAATGTTAAATTCAGTATCGATGTATGTAATTCTGAATTTCTAAGCTATATAAAAAAGTTTAACTGAAGCACCAAATTAGTCAATTAAAACAGGCTAAATAATTGAGTATTTTATAACACATATTACTCGCGTAGTGTCACGTAAAGCTATTTCACATTGTTCTTAGTTGGATCATTATTATTTTATAACAGAAAAATATATTTAATAAAAGTTCAAATATGACGAATGCGGTATTTTTTTTTTCAAAAATGGCAAAAGCACGTATGCTTTTAGAAGCTGGTTCTGTAAAAAGGTGAGACTTGACGATTTAAGTGGCCATAAAAAAAGGGATATCACACAAACTTGGAATAACCTCAATCAGAAAAGTGGAGAAACAAATCAAGTCTCGCAATACAAAAAAAACGTAATTTGAGGTAGTTTCTAAAATCATCTCCTGCCCTTTTTTCTAGTTTCATCACAATAACATCAGGCACATTTTCGGTAATATGTTATTTCTGAAAATTACTGTTAGAAG
Source organism: Asobara japonica (assembly GCA_026005395.1). Classification (NCBI taxonomy): domain Eukaryota; kingdom Metazoa; phylum Arthropoda; class Insecta; order Hymenoptera; family Braconidae; genus Asobara; species Asobara japonica. Next base: position 832,737 of record BQMI01000153.1, on the reverse strand, counting down.
CTTCCTAATAAATTCCGGTATATTCCGTTCTGTGCACTTTTTCGTAGTATCATTTGCTATTATGGATAATTATTAGAGACAATTTTTACTTAAACCATAAGTTCAAGTTTCATACTGCGGAAAATTTCTACTTTATGACATGGAATTATTACAGCTCCTACATTTCCGGTGAATTTGAATATAAGGTAAAATCGGCATTAACAACCACATGATCATTTGATACCTGGAGCAATCAAAATATCAGTTCAACGCATCTTTACCACTGCTCAAATTTTATTCGGCGCTTTATTGGGAGACTTATTTGGGTATAGAATGGCCAGTTAGTGGAAATAATTACCAGTATTTAACTCAAAACATTATGGGCTATATTTTTATCATTGTTGAGCATTGAAACTTTTCTTGAACACCGCACTCAGTAAATGGTCATCTTAGTAACATAAGTTAGCATACTATTTTTTTTCGATTTTGGCCAAAGTTAACATTGTGACCTCATGGGGGGGGGGGGCAGACCTGAATTTTTTAAAAGTGAATTTTTGGTCCCAAGTTGATGGTTACTGTCTAATTAGGCCTCCAAGTACACATTTCCATGTGTTATGCAGCAAAAAATTCAAATTGATCTTTTTCGACTTGGGCCAAACTTAACATGGGAACTTTATGGGGAGGCAGATTTAAATTTTTTAAAATTGATTTTTCGATCCGAAGCTAATGGTTACTGTCTAATTAGACCTCCCGGCACACATTTCCATGCCTTATGGAGCAAAAAATTCAAATTGATTTTTTTCGTCCTCGGCCAAAGTTAACATTGGGACCTTATGAGGAGGAAGACTTAAATTTTGTAAATTTGAATTTTTGGTCCCAAGTTGCTTGTTAAAATCGATTCTTGTCGATTTTGGCCAAACTTAACATTGAAACCTTATGGGCAGGCACACTTAAATCTTTTAAAATTGGAATTTTTGGTCCTGGTACTCAGAGGGTTTTTGACTTTTTTTACGGAGGACCGTAAAATGCGACAAAAAATTCGGTTGTTTTCATAACCGTATACAAAATATATAGTGTCATTGATGTGGCCCAATAATGTACGAATGGAAAAAATATAGTTTTGGAGATCATCCGGTCACATTGGAAACACCAGCCACGAAAGTGACCACATGATGTACTCCTGTGTTATCAAAAGGACCACATGACAAAAAATAAATTAAATATCGTAAGTCATGGCATCACCCATGGAACCCATGGCATCACGTATGGCACCTATGGCATCACCCATGGCAACCATGGCATCACCTATGGCACCCATGGCATCACCCATGCCAACCATGGCATCACCCATGCCAACCATGGCATCACCCATGCCAACCATGGCATCACCCATGCCAACCATGGCATCACCCATGGAACCCATGGCAACCATGGCCACCATGGCATCACGTATGGCACCTATGGCGTCACCCATGGCAACCATGGCATCAACTATGGCACCCATGGCATCACCCATGCCAACCATGGCATCACAATTAATTTTCATTACCCATCACAAAAAGTATTTGTCGTTCTTTATTAGAAAAAAAAAAAAATTTTTTTTAGCTTTTATAGTATGGTCCCCAAAATGACCTATATATAATTGGCCGTGAATCAAACTGTCCATTTGATCTCCATGGGGTCATTTTAAGTACCGTCATCATAATGACCAAAACGGACACATTGGCCATTTCGACGACACCCAAAAAAATTCCACCTATATATGGAAAAGTCAGTTTGGTGACGGTCACAGGAGTGCGCAGTTAATATAGGGCGCAAACGGTGACTGTCATCGAGGTGACCAAATGTCTATAATGTATAATAATGTGTATAATATGCGGAACTGTCATCAAAGTGCGCGATATATGTATATATATGTATATATATGTATATATATGTATATATATGTATATATATGTATATATATGTATATATATGTATATATATGTATATATATGTATATATATGTATATATATGTATATATATGTATATATATGTATATATATGTATATATATGTATATGTATATATATGTATATGTATATATATGTATATGTATATATATGTATATGTATATATATGTATATATATGTATATATATGTATATGTTTATTTGATAGTACTTCCGAGGACGTTTCCATATACTCAATGGTAGTTTCGGGGACGGATGGTGTTTTCGAGGACCGTCTTCGAAAATTACTACCATACATTGGGACCTTGGACGACGGTCCTCAAAAGTACCATCCATACATATTCAAAAGGGTATTTCCTGGGACCTCACAGAAATTGTATGGCCACAACGATGGTACTCAAAAATACCCGAATATATCCAAAGTTTTTGAGGACGGTCCTCGGAACTCCCACTGATACGTAGATTTACATCGAATGGTAGATCTGAGGACCCGTCTCCATCTCCTTGCAATTAGATAGATAACGACCCAGCTGCGTTAGTGGGAAGTGGAGCAAATTGAATTCACCGGTGTCCTCAGAAGTACCTACGCATCGAAGAGCTCATGCATGCTATGGTACTTGAGAGGTCTCCGTATGGAATGTACAGGTGCTTTCAAGAACTCGTGATCTCATGTCAATGAGATGAGACATTCAACTTCAACTCTATGACACTTCTCCCAGGGAGAGTCATTAAGTTGTGGATGATGTAGCATACCAAACTGACCTAATTCCATTGACATTTTCCAGCATGACAAACTTATTACGCAATCGAGGGAAATAATGACGATGAAGGAAGTTGGATTCAATGGCGTCCTCGAAAATACCTGTACACATAAGAGTCCATAATGACTATGGTACTTTTCAGGTCCTAATCTCAACTGGATTGGTGGTTTTGAGGACTTATTGTGTCAAATCACTCATTCTCTGAACTGCTTGATTCTACATATGATGTTTATAAGACGTGGAGAATCAATGACAAGAATTTTCAAAACAAAGTCAGGACCAACTTTTTAAAGTTGTCCAAAAATTTTAGACTCGTCTATTTCGAAATCGACTCGTTCTTCAAAAAACCCGCGCCAAGTACGTTGATCCTGACTTTTTTTCGATTATTTGTTTCACTGGTTCTCCACTATCTGTCTTATAAACATCATATTCAGAACAGTAACCCGACATATAGCTATGATCGCTATTCCAAATAAACTTGGCACTCTTTCGTGATTTTCCTTATTTTTTCAACGTTGAACACTGTTCAGCCTCAAAGGATTTGGTAGGATCTTGAGTCGTGTCTTGCTGGCCACAACGCAATGCGTACTTGGCGTAATTTGTTTTAAAAAAGTCTTTTTTGATTTTTTGTTAGATTTGTTTTCTTTTTTCATTGTTGTAAAATTATTAACATCTGAACTCTCTACAAAATGTCCAGTGCCTAAAGATAAGGTTCAATGATAGACACTTTTTTATAGAACACGAACTATTAAAACGTGTTTTGGCATAGTTTTTCGAAGACAGTATTTTGTTCTCAATTTCAAGATTTAATTTTTTTTCAAGTTTAAAATTATTATATATATTGTTACAATCGATATTCAAACCATTAAGAAATTTTCAACTTCCCGATTTTCGGGAAGTTATTGTATTGACTCGGAAATCAAATTTTTTTTGTAACTGCTGTTTTAAGGTTACCAAAAAGTCCCCCATCAAATTTTGAGTCGATATGTGTGTGTGTGTGGATGCATGTGTGTCACCAAAATTTTGATCCTAGGTTTTTCACAAACAAAGGAAGTCATCCAAGTTGTTGGGGTCGGAATCGAAGCGCCTTCATGCAACTTAGAGAAGATTAGATTGTGGATGAAATTTGCACAGTATATATGTTGTTATAAACTATTTCAATTGTGTATAACGCTTTATTTCGTAAACGGTTCGGGATAGCGGAAAAATCTTTCAACAAAAGTTGTTACTCATGTAAAAATACACATTTGATGTCTAAAAACATTTTTTTACAATTTGCATAATTAAGGTATGGCCGCTTTGTTTTGTTTTCACTATTTTAGAAATTTTGAAGTTTGAAGGTTTTTGCACATTTTGCATCATTTTTGAATTTAATAATTTAATTAATTTTGGAAATTTGACAAATGTGGAAATATTCAAACTCCAAAATATCAAAATGTTCAGAAAAAGAATAATTAATGAGAACTTTGGGTTTAAGCGGACTAGTATATGGGGCATTCCAGGCCAAATTTACCATTTTGAAACCTGACCTTGTCTAATTCAGTTCATATATTTTTTTCTGGATGCTAGACGATGAAAAATGTACTCTAATTTTTTTTTAGATTTTTTTGTTAATTAACGTTTTTTAAATAATTTTTTTTAGCCAATTTCCACCTGCCATAATGTAAAAATCTGAAAAAATTCACAAAAATTGACAATTCAAAAATAAAATTTTTGAGCCATATTAAAAAATGGCGTTCGACATAGATCATCCGTTATGGCCAAAAAACCGTTTTTTGTATATTTTTCTCCATGAAGTCCCAGAGAAATGAACAAGTTTGCATGATGACATGATATTTTTGAGATTTCTGATGATGATTCTTGCAATTATCTTTGGAATAAAATGATCCTTACAATTCTCATTAGCAATTCTAATGGTTTATAGCACTTTATGGCAAGAACGGTTATAGGCAGAAAAAAAGCCTTAAACGGATGTTATTCCTTATGTAAAAATACACATTTTATGTGGTATGAATTTTTTTTCTAGCTGTGATAATCTAAAAGATATTGCCAATTAAAGCTGCGAAGGATCAAGAAACGAAGGATACTCCTGTGGTTCGATTTTTATAGTTTCTTTTTCTTCACAATACTCGGATAAGTACAATTATTAGAACTAGAATAAGGTTTCACACATAGTCGACCATCCACATTAGGAATCACGGAATGAATTTTTTGTGTGCCTGGAATCGTCTTTCCTAGTTCAAAGCGACTTTTCAGAAATTCTTTTGCTGCATCGTACTGTTCTTGAGGACAATATTTCACAGTAATGTTTGGCAGGTGGTTAGGGTGATCGGCCCATTCGAATAGTTGCTCTGGTTTTGTTATCTGGCAATCAAGAGGAAGTTGTAAACTAGCTCGTCCTGCTTCTCTCTTCAATGTTCCTCCGACTCCATCGCAGGGCCCTTTACCATGTGCAGTGGCGAAGTAGTGATGTTCAGCATCAATCCCGTAATCATCTTTGTGATGATACAAGTTTAGAAGATATTTCCAGTTTTTGAACTGTTGTGGTGCTCCGTCGGAGAAATAGTGAACCTTCGTGGCGTTCTTGTTGAGAGTTCTCATAAAATCAATTACAACTTTTGAAAAAGCATACACTGCAGTTGCATCGTGATTCAAGCAATTGGATATAATTACCAAACTTCGATGATTAATCACCTCGTTTTCCCTAAAATAGAGCACAACTGGATAGACTGTGGCTGCATCATTATTCCAATGAAATCCTGGTGCAGCTTCTTGCACTACGAATGCATAGTTTTCTGCATAGTCACAAACAGCCAAGAATTCATTGGCTTGAAGTGACTCTTTTGTCTCCTTCATGAAGGATGCCTGTTGCTTAGCGATAAAATTGTGAGGCACAAGATTTTGAATCGTTTCGCAAAAAGTGTCGATAAAGTCATCAGATTTCTTGATGAATTCTTCTAGATTAGCACGCGTAGTGGATACCCAATTCTTATAGACTACATTCGAAATGTTATTCTCCTCAAAAATGGTCTCCAGTAAATCATGCAAAACTGATGTACCAGGACAATCAGGACATTGACCAAGATAACAGTTTGGTGATGGATTGGAACATACGACTAACTTAATACAGTCACGATAATCATCCAGAGGGTGAGGTGCATCTTCCGACAACCCTTTCAAATTAGCTCCTAAAAAAACCAGAAAAGAACAAAAATTGTAAAATAAAAGGTTGGTGAGACACAATCTTGATTTGAGGGATTTTAATTTAAAAGGGAGAAATTTAAATCACCTATCATCATAAGCTTCACATTTTGGTGAATAGAACACACACACACCGTATGTGTGCCACTTCCACCTGCCAAAACACAATGTTTGGGTCTTAGTGAAGCAAAAATGGAGAAGCCAACTTTAGCCTCGGGATATTGCGTGCGGTAGTCCTCATAAAACTCCTTCAAACTGGATAAAATTAGCCGTTTCTGCACATGGATACGTGTGTTCTCCTCAGTTCTAACCGACACAAAATCTTTCATGCCTGGCATAAGCGTAGTCCCTCGATCGTCATTATAGAATGCCAGTACCATGGTCCTCGTATTTTCAGAGACAGCTCGACCTGCAGTGATCATCATTGAAATGATGACATAATAGAATAATATAGGGACATTCCATGCCAAATTTGTTGTTTTAATGCCTGACCTTTTCGGAATGGTTTGATTTTCTTTTGTATGACTCTCTATGCTGAAAAAAGCTCTGACGTTGAATTTTTGTGATTTTTTTCAGTATTTTCTGAAAAAAATCTAGAAAAAATTCTGGACATTCATCATACAGTCATAGAAAAAAAAGTAAAACCATTCCGAGAAGGTCAGTGTTTAAAACACTAAATTTGGCATGGAATGTTCTAATTATAATGAGATAATATTCATACTGAAAAAAAAATCAATATGAAAATGATAAATTAAAAATACTATACATTTCATGAGTCTTTCAGCCTCTATTCTTATAGCACTTCATTACCTAGTTTTTTATCTGGCATAGCCAAAACTCCCCTACATTCAGCAAGCTCCTTCGCTTTCTTTGCCATATATTTCGTCGCACCCATTGCCTTTGCCATTTCTCCTGCACTCCAATGTGATGGTAAAATTGTGAGGATTTGAATTTTTTCAGAATTCGTAGTCGCCGCATCATGATATTTTTTCATTAATCTGTCAAGGATATCTTGAAGATCACGAGTACTACTGTTGGCCATTGCATCACAATCGACGCCCAATGATGATCTCAAGTTGGTAGCTATTTTCTCCACCTTCTTATGTATCCATGATTCATCGCTCAATTTTTTCTTTGGAATTGGAGACTGATCTAATATTCCCAGAGCGTCATTCATTGCAGGTAGTCGCGTATTAATACTCAATGGAGTTGCATGTAGAGTTTCTGATGAAGTAGCTCCTGAACCTAAATCATAGAAATTGATATAGAGTCAGTTATAAGCAAGGCCCGGAAGTTGATCTATTTAAAAATCCTTCCTCTAAATTTTGTATTTTGTAAATAAGAGAATTTCAGAAAAAATTAGGGAAATGTGCCAGAGTAAGAGTCGAATCTATATCTCCAGATTGCCGGTCTGGCGCTCTCCCTATTAAACTATCTGGAATTTCTATAATTTCCATTAAATTTCACTTTCTTTTATTCTTTTTCAAATACTAAATTCCGACCCTTCATAGGCATGTCAAATAATCGTACTAATAATTTTTTTAGTATTAATTTTTCAATTAAATCAACTTCCTGGCGCTGGTTATAAGAGTATAAGAGAAAATATGGAAATTTCAAGATCTTACTTAATGAACTCAAAACATTCGACGGTCCACTGCTCGCAAACGATTTTAGAATTTCTTGAGGATACAGTTCCTCAACATTCATATCATTGTCAATCTGCGCTTCTTCATGTTCATCGTCGCTATTTGCAGCAGGCGCTGGTGGTGGATCTGTGTTTGCGAGTTCATCATCGGCATTTGAAACAGACGTTGATGGTGGTTCTGCGTATAGTAACTCCATCCTGCAATCCACACATAGCCTATCCATATTTCCCAAATTCCAGGTCGTGCACAATCTTTTTGAAGGTGGCCGCAACCCTTTTTTCTTGGTGTGATTCGGCTTGTTTAATGGATTGCAGCAACGATCACCATGTTTCACGGGGCCCATGTTATGTCTATCAACAGTGCAACGACACAACCGGAAAAAATATTGACATTGTATTTTTAAGGGAACATTGAGTGTTATGATGGGAAAGCATGTTGTTGAATTTGGTGGCTTACCACTGAAAATCTCCCGAAAAACTGCGTCCGTTGTGTCTTTTGACAAAAATTTCTAAAATCGAGAAGTATATAACGTAGGCCGCCTCCACGAATTTCACTTTGTTATTTCGTCGTAACTCAGGAACTATGTAAACCTCTTTTAGTTATTGAACACCTTAATTGATTCAATTCAATTTTTTTATTTTCCGAGGGGAGCACATGCGTCCATTTTGTTGAGTTTTGGAGCACTGCGATGGAAGGGGGAAACGATTAATAAGGTGGAACTGGTTATTGTATTTCCGCAACGGTAACCCTCTGGCGGGCATTACCGGATTTTCTTGTGTGCGTCGGTAAAGAAGGAAATGTGACACGTAGGAATTGAAGCACAAATTGGGTATCTTTGCTATTTTCTTTCAAATACTTTGATTCTAATCTAATCAATAATTAGATTTCGCTATCTGCTGAGCTTCGATCCGCAATATCTTCTAGAATATCACAACTAGAAAGGAAATATATAAACTGTGTATTTTTACATAAGGAACAACATCCGTTAAAGACTTTTTTCTGTCTATAATCGTTCTTGCGATAAAGTACTATAGACAATTAGGATTGCTAATGAGAAGTGTAAGGATCGTTTTATTGCAAAAATAATTGCAAGATTCATCATCAGGTATCTTAAAAATATCATGTCATCATAAGAACTTGTTTATTTCTATGACACTTCTTGGTGAAAAATATACAAAAAATGGTTTTTTGGCCATAACAGATGATCTATGTCGAACGCCATTTTTTAATATGGCTCAAAAATTTTATTTTTGAATTGTCAATTTTTGTGAATTTTTTCAGATTTTTACATTATGGCAGGTGGAAATTGGCTAAACAAAAATATTTAAAAAACGTTAATTAACAAAAAAATCTAAAAAAAAATTAGGATACATTTTTCGTCATCTAGCATCCAGAAAAAAATATAGGAACTGAATTAGACAAGGTCAGGTTTCAAAATGGTAAATTTGGCCTGGAATGCCCCATATATATATTAACGGATTTATTTATGCATTGATACATTTGTTTGTTTACGATAATTGGCATTATAGAATGGAGTTTTTTTCCAATTGCGAACCAAAAATCGCCACAATATGGCGACAGCTGGTGAGTGGGGGTCTGCATGGCGCGGGTCGTACGAATCCGGTTTGCAGCCGTTAGGAAACATTCAATTATCATTGTAAAAATTGAATTTTTACTATTCCTCATATTTTACGCTTGTTCACCATTGAATTCTGCATACGCAGTTTTTTTTTAGTGGACGATCCCCAGCTCACTGTTAGTTGATTTTTTAAAAAAAATAATTTTGTTCAATCTACCCATACCAAAAATTTAACAATTACGTACCATTAATTGTTAATTAACTGTTAGTAGATTTTTCTAACTTCCCGATAGGGAAGTTATTGTAATCACCCCGAAATCCAACTTTTTCATTTCGACCTGTAACTGGTGTCTTAAGGGTACCAATATGATCGCCGAAAAATTCTGAGTCAATGTCTGTGGGTGCGTGTGTGTATGTTGGTATGTATGTGCCCTAAATTTTGGTCAACGATTTCTGACGAATGGATACACCAACCGAAGCCATCGCGGTCTCAATCGACGCGTCTTCATGTAACTTAGCCCTGATTAGCTGTTGATAGATATGGGTGGAGAATATATATTGTTATTAACAATTTCAATTGTTCATAACGTCATATCTCGTAAACGGTTAGAGTTACGAAAAAAATTGATAAACATAAATTATTCCTCTGACAAAGGTGCACATTCAATGTAATTTGACTTTTTCCGATAATGTGCATAATTAAGGTTGTAGAGCCGTTAGAAAACAATACCTCATGTGATGAGTGCATGAATGGAGACTAGATGGCGTCGGCGATCGCAAAAATTGGTCTCTACAGTAAACATGGACCGACTTAGAATATAAGAATTGTATATCACTTTTGTGTGCCATGGAACGTGAAGTCGAGTGAAGCCAGAGATACGGACTTATTGAACTTCTTCAACGTAGTTGTTGTATATTCATGGTTTTGAAATGCTTTAATAGTAAATGGCCTTCATGTGGAAGAGGGAGTAATCTCTTGATTATGAAAAAAATCACAAAACGCAGCGACGTATAGAGAAATGAAAAAAAAGATCGGTACATACTCAAGTGAAAAGTCTCGTACATGTTTGAAACAGACATGATCTCGAAAACTCGAATTACCGACTCGGGAAGTTTGCCTTGCGTCCTCACTGAGGGCACAAATACATCCCACCCACTCGTTAAAAATTGATTTTGTTCAATCTACCCATACCAAAATTTAACAATTACGTACCGTTACTGACAAGTAAATTGCGCATCGATACCAATATGATTTTTTTAATGTCCCCCAACCCCCCGCAAAATGTACGGCGCCTTATTAAAAATTTCACTTGAGATGTATTTCGGTTGTGTTACCAACTTAGTGACTTGCGTGTCTGTGCAGGATCTGGGAGATGGTGAAAAGTGACATCTCAGCTAATTATGTAGACAAATCTTAATTAACAGTGCAGTGATAAAAAAAAATTACATGAATGAAAGGCTCATTATCTATATAAATAAAAGAAAGTCGTGTTAGTTAGGCCACTTATAACTCAAGAACGGCTGGACCGATTTCGATGAAAATCGGTACAGAGGTAGCTTAAAACCAGGAAACTGCTATAGGATACTTTTTATCCTATTCGAACGCGTTCCCATGCGATGCTGTTCGACCGCGTTTCCGTGTGATAGGACATAATTAAAAGGTAAAATCGAATAGAATGCAAGTCTCGATGGAACGTGATATGACAAAAACGCATCTAAGATGGAATTAGAAAACGTAAAAAGCAGCCCAACGTAATTTGTATGGTTAGAAATTTATAAATTATGACATATAAATAAGCAGTAATAATCATTAATTTCAGTTATCTTTGAATTATAATTAACAAGGCCGAGAGCAAGACGAACGAGTCTTTACCGACAAAGCCGTAACGCAAGAAGAAAACGAGACATTGTGAATGAAAGGACTGAAGAAGAACACGTAAATGCCCGTGAACAGTGCCGCCTTAGTATGAGTCGACTTCGTGCTTCGCAATCACAAGAGCAAAGTGAAGTAGCCCGTGAAACGGCTCGGTTGGCAATGCGAAATCGTCGAGCGAACAACAGAAATCAAGAAATAGACAATTTTCGACGGACAAGAAGAGGTTTATCATGTTGTGATTTGAATCGAGCAGCGTTTCGATACGATTGCATTATTGATTACTGCTTGCACCCTAGGGTTTGCATTGGGCCAATGGACGTTATTTGTGAGTATTGTAGTGCATTGAAGTTTGAAGGGCAAACCCCAGGATTGTGCTGCCTTAGTGAAAAAGTGAAATTGCCATTATTGAATCCACCACCTGAGCCATTGCATTCATTGCTTTGTGGCGACACCCCCGAATCACGTCATTTCCTTGAAAACACAAGAAAATACAATAGTTGTTTCCAAATGACCTCATTTGGGGCAGACATTATCGAAGGTCAAGGGTTCAATCCGACATTCTAGGTATTTATTGATTAATTATTGGTCTTACACAAAATACAGTAGACAAATATAGGTATAGGGGCCATTATTCTCGGTCATTGCAGTTGATTAATAAGTGAATAAATAAAAAATTAATAAAACTATCAATTTTGCGTTCATGCTGACGTTTAGAGTGCTCTGGTCACTCCTCTTCATGTGCTTTAATTTTGTTATTCACACATTAATTTATTCACTATTGAGAAAAATTCCTTTCATTTTTGAAGATTATTTTCATCATTTTTTCAATCTTTCTGTCTGAAACAAAAGAGAATAATGGGTCCTACACTACGTGATTTTGAAAGTAGAAAAATAGGTTACTACACTTATTTGTACGTAGTATATTTTCAAATAAGCAAAAAGTGTTGAGAAATAGGTAATACTTTCTTTGTTTTTTATTTTGAAGATCCAAGGACAGATTCACCATCGAATTGGATCAATGCAGCCTCTCCAAGATGCAGAGCATAAATTTTTACAAATATACTTCATGGCCAACATGGAACAACAAATTAATAGACGTCAAGAGATCAATGCAGCAATGAAAAGAGCAATTCTCAAAGATTTGCAGGAACTATTTCACGAACATCATGCGTTAGTGAGATTGTTCAAAAGTGCTTTAGAGCGCATGCCAAATGATGACTACAAAGTCGTGATCAGAGCAGATAAACGACCATATGGAACACACGAACGCACATTTAACGCTCCGACAATAGATGAAGTTGCCATCCTGATTGTTGGTGGACATGTGGAAAAATGCGATGTTGTGCTAACACGTCGCGATAATGGACAACTGCAACAAATATATGAAACGCATCGTTTTTATCACACGTTGCAATACCCGCTGATGTTTTGGCAAGGAGAAGATGGATATTATTTTAATATCAAAATGATCAATACATCGACGGGTGAGTATCAATAGCATAGTTTCACATGACGTACATATTAAATTGTTTGGTTTTAGTTTCCAGGAAAAAAAAGCACTGCATAGTACCAAAAATCATTTGGGGTCGATTGTATAGAGAAATTTGGAAAGAAGATAGACAACTGATTCGAAAAAAATTATATTAACACATTTATAATGATAGAAAACAAATTTACTATTTTAATTATAGGAGAAGAAAGTACAAAGAAAGTTAGCTCAATGAATTATTACGCATATCATTTGATGATTCGTCAAAATGAAGAAAACTATTTGCCGCGGTTTCGTAGATTGTTTCAGCAGTATTGCGTGGATATGTACGTCGAAATAGAAACGCAGCGTTTAACTTTCATCAGAATGAACGAAGCCAAACTGTGTTCTGAGGAGTACATCCATTTACGGGATGCAATTGGTAATGAAGGAAATGCAGATAATATTGTCAGATCAACTATTCTGCCGGCAACATACATAGGTAGTCCACGTCAAATGCATGAATATGCGCAAGATGCATTGACATATGTTCGTCATTACGTTCGGCCTGATCTGTTCATTACTTGTACCTGTAATCCAAAATGGATAGAAATTGTTCAATTGTTGCTTCCCGGACAAACATCAAGTGATCGACACGACATCACAGCACGTGTATTTAGACAAAAAATACGGGCACTGATGAACTACATTGTTAAAGAACGCGTTTTCGAAGATACTCGATGTATTCAATCGAATGGCAAAAACGAGGATTGCTACACGCACACATTCTTATTTGGTTAGTGGACAGAATTCAACCAGACCAAATAGATGATATCGTATGTGCAGAGATTCCTGATCACGAAGCAGAACCAGACCTACATGATGTTGTAATTAGAAATATGATTCATGGACCATGTGGCTCAATCAATCCTCAATCACCTTGCATGGTCGAAGGAAAGTGTTCGAAACGATAACCACGGAACTTAACGGCGGAGACCGTCGCTGGCAACGATGGTTATCCACTGTATCGGCATCGATCACCAGATGATAACGGTCGAACTATTATAACAAAAGTGAAAAGAATCGATTGCATTATCGACAACAGTTGGATTGTTCCATATTCGCCACTTCTTTCCAAAATGTGCAAGACACATTGCAACGTTGAGTACTGCAATTCAGTAAAGTCCATCAAATACATTTGCAAGTATATCACGAAAGGAAGCAATATGGCGGTTTTGGAATGGAATCATTGAATACCAATGATGAAATTTCGCGATATCAACTTGGTCGTTATGTGAACTGTAATGAAGCGATTTGGCGTATATTCGCATTCCCTATTCACGAACGTCATCCTACTGTTGTGCATTTGGCGATCTATCTGGAGAATAGTCAACGAGTCTATTTCACGGCTTCGAATGTTGTTCACCGTGCTGAAACACCTCCAGCGACAACATTGACGAGTTTCTTTTCGATCTGCTAAAGCGATCCGTTTGCACGAACTCTGCTGTACTCAGAGATGCCACGTTATTACACTTCGAATGCTTCATCGAAGAAATTTCAATGACGGAAGCAAGGCGTGGTGATTCCTGGCTATCCGGATGTGCGTTCTTCAAATGCACTTGGTCGCATGTTTACAATTCATCCAAAGAATGATCAATGCTTTTATTTGGGGATGTTGCTGGTAAATGTGCGTGGGCCAACGTCGTTTGAGACACTACGGACTGTTAACGGGATAATATTCCCAACATATCGTGCTGCATGTCAAGAACTCAATCTACTAGAAAACGACACACATTGGGATACAACAATCGTTGAACTATCGTCATTTCAACATGCTTCCCATTAAACCCATCTCTCCTATGGGACGGATACAAGAATAGTATGTCAGAAAATATTTTACATGAAATTCGTGTCAGTTCAAGAAATGAAGATCTTGAGATGAATGAGTACATACATAATCGGGCTTTACTCTTGATCGAAGATATGTGTTACATGATGTGCGGTAGTTTATTAGTCAGGTTAGGAATGTCAGCGCCAAATCGAGCAATGAATGACGCATTGAATCAAGAATGGGCATGGGAACGTGAATATGATCAACAAGAAGTAAATTTAGTAGTTCAAACAAATGTACCCCGGTTGAATTATCAACAAAAGGAAGTTTATGATACGTTAATGTAGGCAATTGATGATAGAAATGGTGGTGTATATTTTCTGGATGCCCCTGGTGGAACTGGTAAAACATTCCTCATGCCAGTATTTTTAGCCACTGTCCGTGCGAGATCCAACATTGCCGTTGCAGTTGCTTCTTCCGGAATAGCAGCCACATTGTTAGAAGGATGCCGTACGGCTCATTCAGCATTGTAATTGCCATTAAATCTTCAAAATATTGAAGAACCAACAGGTAACATTTCGAAAAACTGGGCAATGGCAAAAGTTTTATCAGCATCGAAAATCATCATCTGGGACGAATGCACAATGGCCCATAAACGCGCATTAGAAGCACTTGACCGAACATTGAAAGATATACGCAATGACTCGAGACGTTTTGGAGGAGCAATGATTTTACTGTCAGGCGATTTTCGGCAACCACTACCTGTAATTCCAAGATCAACGGCTGCCGACGAAATAAACGCTTGCCTCAAATCATCGAATCTATGGCGCTATGTGAAGAAACTTCAGCTGACAACAAACATGAGAGTTGCTTTGCTTACTGATACATCTGCAGAAGATTTTTCAGAGCAGTTGCTGAATATCGGAAATGGTCAAGTACCTGTCGACGAATCGAGCGGATTAATTTCATTTCCTTCTAATTTTTGTAACTTTGTCTCATCGAAAGATGAACTTATAAACAAAGTATTCCAAAACATCATTATAAATAACGAAAATAATGAACGGTTGACTGAGCGAGCAATTTTAGCGGCGAAGAATAAAGATGTAGATAACCTAAACTACATGATTCAGAATGAGATCATTGGACCAATGTATTCATTCAAATCTATTGACTGTGTAACGAATGAAGATGAAGCTACCAACTATCCAATAGAATTTTTGAACTCCTTGGATGTACCTGGCTTACCACCACACAATTTACAACTAAAGGTTGGCTCCGTAGTAATCATGCTCAGAAACATAAACCAACCAAATCTGTGCAACGGGGCGCGTTTGGTGGTAAAGAAACTGATGAATAATGTGATTTACGCGACGATACTCAAAGGAAAATTTGAAGGGGAGGAAGTTCTCATTCCGAGAATACCGATGATACCAACTGATGTGCCATTTGAGTTTAAAACACTTCAATTTCCGGTACGTCTTGCATTCGCTATGACTATTAACAAATCACAAGGTCAATCTTTAAAAGTATGTGGTTTGAATTTGGAATACCCATGTTTTTCACATGGTCAATTATATGTGGCATGTTCAAGGGTGGGAAGACAATCTGCGTTGTTTGTTCTTGCACCTAATAACAAAACAAAAAATGTAGTGTATACCAAAGTACTTGAATGAAGTGTACAAAAAAAAGAAAAATAAAGAATCATTGAAATACTTAATGTTTTTATTTATTTTTCATATGGGAAAATGTGAATTAATAGAATGAGAAGAAAATTATTGATTGGACCAATGGCGGAACGAAGTTCGCCGGGTACGTTTGTCGATTTATATAATAAAACTCTCAATAGTTTTGGCATAAGCGGTGTAGTTTATGTTTTAGAAAAAAAATGTTGGAAAGAGCAGTTGTAAGGTGAATAGAGATACGCGGTAGCATCGGCTGGAGGAGAGGTGAGGAATCGGTCAGGAAATGTGTACTCGGCCGATACGGTACTGAACATCTCATCAGCAGATGACCGGTTCATTTGAATATTTCATCTGCAAATTATTTATAGGAAATCCGCTCTCGATAATTTTGCCTCATTTTTCCTATCAACATGACTTCTCATGTTCATGGAAAGTGAAGAAAACTGAATTCAAGGGCGTCCTCAAAGGTACCCATGCATATGAGGGTTCATGGATGCTATGGTACTTTCCAGGTCTTCGTATCGAATGTATAGGTGGCTTTGGGGACCCTGCATCTCATGTCCATGAGATGAGACATTCAACTTCAACTCAATGACTCCTCTCCCAAGTAGAGTCATCAAGTTGGTATACCAATCCAGCCTAACGTCTTTGGCATTTTCCCACGGAATCAAGAACATTATGAGGAGGAGCCAAAACCGGGTCCAACGACGTCAGCATACCCATGCAAATAAAAGCTTATACGCGCTGATTGTTTTGGGGTCCTGTTTTCGAATCTATGGGTGCTTTCGAGGATCCTTCAAATCATGTCAATGAGATGACACATCCAACTCTAACTCTATGACACCCCTCTCAGGAGAGGTCATCATGTTGTGGATAGTGTAGCATACCAAACTGACCTAATTTCTTTGGCTTTTTTCCGCACGATCAGAAACATAGGAACGAGAGAGAAACGTGTCTAGCGGCGTCCTCGAATGTATCCATGCAAATAGAAGTTCCTATATGCGATGGTTGTTTTGAGGACTTATTTTCGAATGTATCGATGCTTTTGAGGACCGCTCGGCATACTTGGAAAACTCAATGAAAAGGAGGCGAATTTCCTAGGATTTCTTATAGACATTTTGCAGATATATAAGGTGTTATACCACTGTAACCGTTATTCTTAGAGAGTTCTCTTGCGATTTTTTTTAGATCAAAGGGAATGGGAGTGAATGGCTGAAATTTGAGGATGTTGTTAAACATATATTGCAATATACAGACTAATTTGTTTAGACAAAAAACATTAAAACAGCGGTGATATGGTCGGCGCCCTGAGACGTGATTCGCGAAGAAGTCTCCGCGGCACGCAGCATAAGTGGTGTAACTTTGAACGTTTTAAAAAAAAATCCTGGCAACCTACATGAGTATAACTAGAGAACTACGTACGGATTTCCAAAAATATTGATTTCTGTCAATTTGGCGGAGGTTTGACAAAAAAACGTGGAAATTCCACCTAAAAAAAGGACAGTTTTTTGGTGATTGAAAACCGCCCTATTAAGTAATCGAGAAATGCGTACGTGTTTTTCTGCGTATTCTTGTTCTGAAGATATCGTCGAAATTTGAGCAGAAAGTTTGAAAATTGTTTCAGTTATGCTGTTTACCGATTTCAAAAAACGTGTTCCGAGAAAAACGCGTTAAAAGTTTTGGCATGTGATATCGTCGTGATACAATTGAAATTTTTTGGATTAAAAATTTTTCGTCACTAGTCTGCTATCCCAGCATCATAAAGCTGGCATTCCAAGTACGAATATGTATTCTTCAAGTGCTTCGTGGCCGATTAGATGGTCGAGTGCACTTCTTTTGTTGCATCAGTCAGAGAACATTCAGACTGCTGGACGCGGTTCGCGTCTGTTTTCATGCAAAAATTGTAAGCTTGAGGACCTATACCATCTCCAGAGCCTCCAGATGTATAAAATACTCGTCAAAATATCATCGAGATACGCGGCAGCGGATCGGCCAAGTAACCATTCTTTACCTATTAGTCCATTCCCTTTTGTCTGCTCATCTCAGCCTCAGCCGGCCGAGAGCTGCTGCGTATCTATACGCTTCCCAACTACCCCCACCACTGCGCCTTGATAAAAAGATCCAATTTAAAATGAATAGGCACTAATTACGCGGGAAAGAACGTCACTTTTCTGATATAAATCGCATATGGCCGTTACACTACTGTCTTTACTTTATTTTTCGGATGTTTTTTTAACGTAGATACATTCCACTCGATTTTTCGTATTTACATTTTTCGCGATTCACCTTTCTGTCCTGCCAGTCAGAATTAAGTTTGCAAGTTGCCTGTAACCTGAAGTTGGCGATCAGGTAATCCGCGCCCAATAGAATTGACTGAAGTTGAAGGCTCAGGTCTCGGCGTTTGGCCGACCCCAAAACCGCTCGATGACTCGGCCACGGTATGGCGCCGCAGTTCATTTTCACGGCTGAGTCATCCACCATAATTAGCGGGGGAGTGGAAGATAATTATAACAATCATATTGGTATCGTTTCCTTTTTCAATGGTGAATAATGGTACATTATTTATATAATTTTTGTATGCGTAGTTTTCGCAAAAACAAAATATAAAAAAGGACCTATAATTGGTGCAAAAACTATGAAAACAATTAGTTGTGTAGAGAATTCAATGGGAAAAAAATATTAACGCTAAAATAATTTGTTAACTATGGTCAAGTGCAATTGTTAATTATGGGTTCTACAGTTCGCGAGTCTATGCTGAACGAGGAGTGGGGGTAAGACCACGCGGGCCACCTGACAGAGGCCGAAATCGGAAAATGCGCTCCAGTGACTGAGGTTAGCTGTCGAAATCAACTCCAAATTTTGAGTTTGATGCGTTAAACAATAAATACCATATTGACGTTCAAATCCGAGATAACGTTGGGCCATTTTTACATATGGATTCAATGGAATATACACGCGGAAGGAGGGAGAGGAAATTATGATTAGTTAATTAACAATTTGAACTGTTATCTAAGGTGATGGTGGCCTTCCTGAATGTGGCAAAAATGGGTGGACCTTCAAAAGACCACTCTCGAATTTTGTCACCACTTAGAAGTGCAGAAACGTTCATTAAAAAATCATGATTAATTAATTAACAATTTTATTGTCATATGAGGTGATGTTGACCTTTTCGAACGTGACAAAACGCGGAAAAATGGGTCGACCTTCAAAAGACCACTCTAATAATTAGTAATTGCACTTGCCCATAGTTAACCAATTTTTTTAGCGATCAGAATATTTTACTATGGTTCACCATTGAATTCTCTACACAACTGATTTTTACAGGCCATTGTTCACCATTGGATTTTATATGCAATTAAATTTTTTCAGGGTTTTCCCATCAATTCCCCCCGACAATCATAGCTTGTTTTTTCATAATTTGTTTTTGCCAATACTACGCATACCAAGGTGTCATAAATACCGTACCATTGTTCACCATTGAAAAGGAAGCGATACCAATATGATTGTTTCAATTATCTTCCACACCCCCGCTAACTAGGGTGAAGCATATAGCATGCATTCGTATTGGAAAATATATTCCAATATGGGAGAATCGCCTATTTGAGTTTTTTTTTATAAAAGTAGTGAAATCTAGAAAAAAAACGAAATGAATTGTTTTAAAAAACGCCAAGTAACCATTTTATTGTGTTGCTGATTATCTCTCTGGTATCTGAAAAAAATAATGAAATATAAAAGAAGCGCCACGTGAAATATACTTATGAGCAGAAAAATTAGCACAAGCAAGACCAAGATACTTGGCGCTGCCGTTGTTGGCTTATGAATGATCACTGCTGAGTATCAGTTAATAATAGCGAGGAAACAGGGAGTCTCGCCATACAAATTACAATAAGAATCTCACTGTATTAGTACCTACTCAGCGAGCGATTCGTCGTCGTCATGTTGGTCCGTTCTGCCAACGGCAATAAAATGGTTACTGGGCGTTTTTTTCAAACAAAATTGATTTTGTTCTTTTTCTAGATTGAAGATACATATGCAGATGGCCGTGACAATGTATTTGGCCATGAAAATAGCATCAATGAATCAGAAATATATTCTAGGTACATCTGGAAGACCGGCAGAGAAGTTTTGACCCCTCGAAACGAGGAGATCTCCTACATGTACCTATCCGACGCAGGTGGACGCTCTGGGGCGGCCCAGTGCTCCCCCAACAAAATTCCGAATACGGGTAAAAGAAAAGTTTGTTTTTTGGCCTAGGTTGTTTTTATCGTATTCTGCAATAGTTGAATTATTTTTTGAGCCAAGAAGAAAAAATCGACAAGTTGAAAATTCTACAGTGGTGTAACGCCTTACTAAGTTTTCTGTGGAAACTTTATGAGAAGTATAATGATTCTATTCGTTTGTCCGTACATTTGTGTTGGATATTACACGGGAAAATTTTATACATTGGAAATTTTTGTGAAATTCTTTTCATTGAGATTCTTTCATCAAAAATCAGAGAAGGAAGATATCTAAGTTTTGTTAGGCAGGGTTAGTTTCATTTAACGGAATGCAAGAAGCGAAACCAGCGTGAAAAGTTTCCAATGACCGATTTTCATGTGAGAAATCTCACTGGAAATTACGAAAATCTCAATTCGGAACACGTTCGAAATCTATGAAACATCATCATAAAATCCAATGGAGAAGCGGGGAAATCGAATACAATTTTCGATTGCATCCAGACTGGAATCTCATGGATATTTCATGTTAATCCTATAGGATTCCAAGAGACTTGCGATGATAATACAATAGAGAATCGTACCTAGCATTCGCTAGGATTTCTATCCAATCTTTTTAATAAGTCACTCCTCGTCTTAAGTCAGTCGGATGTATCATCTGTTGAACCCAATACTTCTTTCTTCTTTTCAATAAAATTATGGTTCTCATGGATATCGACAGTTTATTGCGCACACGAGGAAAATAATGGCGATAGATAGAAGTTGGATTCAATGGCGCCCTCGAAAATACCTGTACACATGAGACTTCAGAACCACTATGGTACTTTTGAGGTCCTAACCTCGACTGGATTGGTGCTTTTGAGGACTTCTTGTCTCAAACCAATCATTCTCTTAACTGATTGATTCTACTTCCCAAAATGGTGGTGACCTTCTCGTCGGTGATTCACGTTCGTGAGGTTCCGGAATGCTGTGCTCAAAGTGGAGGATCACACATTTCGAAATCCATTGGAAGCTCATTCGTACTTGCGCACGCAATCCATTTATTTGTCGAGACGTTTAAAAAATGTAATATATTCCTACTGAACTTCCCTTCATTAGATGACCGGTTCATTTGAGTGTTTCATCTGCGAATTATTGATAGAAAATCCACGGGAGAAAACCGTGTCCAACGGCGTCGATATACCCATGCAAATAACAGTTCCTATATGCGCTGGTTGTATTGGGGTCCGGTTTTCCAATGTGTAGGCGCCTTCGAGGACCCCTCATCTCATGTTAATGAGACATCCAACTTTTATTCTATGACACCTCTCTAAGGAGAAGTCATCAAATTGTGGATAGTGTAGCGTACCAAACTGACTCAATTTCATTGGCATTTTTCTCTGGCAACGTAGTCCTTGAACGTACCCATGCAAATAGAAGTTCCTATAAGCGATGGTTGTTTTGAGGTCTTGTTTTCGAATTTGTCGGTGCTTTCGAGGACCACTGGGCGTGCCTGAGAAAACTCAATGAAAAGAAGGGGAATTCCCTAGCATTTCTTATAGACCTATCGCAAATATTCAATAAATTTTCTGTGTAAATTTTATGAGAAGTATGCTAACGATTCCATCCGTTTTTTTCGTATATTTGTTTCTATGAAAAATACCACCGCATTTTGACCGTCCTATAGGCAAAATGCAAGAGAAATCGAATTTCCATCGAATTTTTCTATCAATATTTTTGCTATTAAATTTTCCAGTGATTATTTTTTCAATCTCAATTTCCGTCCACCGGATTGGTCTATTCGACGTGACGTGGTCCAAGTAAGGTGGTATCCAACTGATAATTTTGCATGTTACTTTATATATAGAAAACAAAAGATTTCTCACAGGAATGGACGCCCGTCGAAACTGGCAGTTCCTGAAACAATCCTGTTGACGGAAATTATGATTGAAAAAATAATCTCCCGAATACCACGCGAGCTCCAAAATTAATCGGATATTTCCCTCCAGGTTTCCTGTATACAAATTAAGTCGTCAAGTTTTTCAGGATAAAAAATGACGAGCGCGAAGTGGGAGTGATTCTTCCTGAAAAACATGACTCCTTCATTTGTCCGCAACGAACCTGTCAGGAAATATCCGATAATTTTGGAGCTCTTGTGGTATTATAAGTGAAAATTCGCTGAGTTTTTTGCCGCTGGATTTGGTTTTGTTTTGCGTTACAGAATCTGAGCGATGAGAATAAAAAATTCGTTTGTTGATGGATTCCTAATGGAATTCGCCAAAATTTCCTATGGAATTTCTTATGCGTGCTCACAACAAAAATCCAATAGAAATTCGGAAAAAGCAAATCCAATTCTCGGTTGTATTCCAATCAAAATCTCATGGAAATCTTATGTAAATCGTATACATACATAGGATCGCAGATCATTCGCTAGGATTTCTAGTCAATTTTTTCATGTGTGATCTCAAAGTCAATCACGTGTATCTGTTGTTCAACTGGATTACTTTTCTTCCAAAATAATGGTGGTCTTTTTATCAGCGTCCATAGTAAAGAGTATCAACACAGTCTATGCATCTCACCAATTTTTTCATGCATCGTCGCAAATAGTGAGAATAGAGGGAAATTGAATTTAACGGCGTCCTCGAAAGTACCCATAGATATAAGAGCTCACAAACACTATGGTACTTTTGAGGTCCCAACCTCAGATGTATGGGTGCATTTGAGGACTTCTTCTTTCGAATCAATCAAAGAAATCCCTTTTTTTTGAGACCTTGCCTGTGTGTCATACCGATATTTTTCTCATTATCCATTCTTTTTCTTTTTGGTAATTGGATTTACTGTTATTCAGTCATCATCATTACTGTGGGGTGTTTAATTAGGTTTAGTCTACTAAGAAATACTTAATCACTGCAAATTGTCTCAACTTGAACACATTTCTTATTTTGGTAATCAGGGGAAATATGATGAACATAATCTTTTAAAGTCACACTTCCTCATCGATATATGCTCTACTTCAACAAAAAAAAACTTACGTCAAGATATCAAAACTAACCATTCTATCAACTCAACGTTTGCGTTCCGAACATTGCAAAGAAGCATTGAACTCTTGAATATAATAAAAAAAAACGGAATTTTTGAGCTGGGCATCATCTCATGGAATATCCAATATGTTTCCAGGGAAAGAAAATACAGAAACAGGAACATCATTTCAATGCACTTCACGATGAATGGACGAAAGTTATATAACTGGTGTAAAGGTCGTACGCCCCTAACATTCCCCATATCACTACAATTACTATTTGATCATCCTTTCATACTCCCTCATCGTCAGTCACGAAATAACGTTCGCCCAGCAAACAGTCTTAGGATATTCATAATATACCGATGGAATTGAAATGTTAATAATACCCGAAATCCCAATAAAGTATTTCATCACGTTAATTATCTCCATTGCGTTCAACACAATTTCTTAACGTTCGTAAGTACTTGTAAATATTTTGTTCTGAGTGCCATACAATTGTGACAGTTATAGAAATATTTTCTCAATAAACCATTTTTTATAGGCACTATTACATGTTCAAAAATACTGAAATTCTCAATCACATCTTCATTATATAAATATTTATATAAGTAGAAATTAAATCCTCATATGAGAAGAAATTGAGAGAACGAAATCATCGTCTCTCTCTTACCTGAATTACTCTGAAGTTACTTTGAGAATGATTATTTTCTTCTCATCATGCCAGCTAGGTCTACTTTAATTTTCTTAACACTCTTAATTTTTGGTTTCTTTGGTATCGATTCCTTCGTAAGTCTTTTGGATAGATTCTTATTTTGGTTATTAATCCATGTTTTTATTTGGGCCACACTGCGATCGGTAAGAGCATGAAATCGTTGTTTGACTCCTCGAATGTCTCCATTGGATGGGAGTTTCCCATTCTGAAAATACATTGCAAACTTTTACCCTACAATTTTTTTTTCATCTTCACTCCACCGTCGTTTCGCCTTGATCTCAGGTCCGTCATTTCCAACCCGTTTCTTTGCAGGGCGATGATACCGTTTCGAATCATGATATTTTCTCTTTGAGGATCTTTGCTTAATAGAAGACCTGCTGAGACGAGAAGTTGGAGTATCATCTAAATACGATGATTCATCTGACGAGTGATTTGAAGATTCACCACCCGATTGATTAGAACTTTCTTCCCTCATGTTCCCCTTTATGAAATCTCTAGGGGCTCCACCATGTCGTTTCCCAGGAGAATGAGAGTCATCACCATCTTTCTCTTCTTGCGATCGTTCGATATCACTGTGCTGCCTCTTTCCGCTCGGTTCATGCGTGGATTCATCGCTGTCTATTCGGTTCATCGAGCTGTTGGCCCCGCGATGCTGCCTCTTTCTTGCCGATTCATACATGAATTCATTTTCCTCATCCGATATTGTTGCTCCACTGTGCTGGTCTCTTCCCTTCGATTTCTGCTTCGATTCCTCACTGTGTTTGCTATCCTCCGATATTTTTCCCCCACTGTACTGTCTGTCATCTGGTTGACGCACATGTTCTGACTCACCCTCGTCTTCTGATTCATTAGTTGCTTCTGGTGTACCTCCATCATCCAATTCGTCATCATCTTACCCTTGAGCTGCTTCTAAGAGAGGACTGATCTGGAGTATTTCTCGTTCTACTTGGGGCTGGCGATAGTAATTGCGATGAATTTTGGGGTCATGCCCGAGGAAACTAAAGAGATCATTCACAGCAATTTCCGACAAATCTAGGTGAATACAAATAGTCGCGATGTGCTTCCTCAGATTTGTACCTGTGAGTGATTTTGGATCGTTCGCTCCACAGGCGTTTGCAAATTTCCGCATGATATTGCATGCATTCAGGACTCTTATTTTGTATTCTCCAAAACTCGGTTCCTCGAAAAGATAGTTATTCGATTCTGGAACACGCTCCCAACTGCTTCACGATACTTCAAAAGTAAATCAATGCACTCAACTAGTTTCGGTTTCAGAAGGACAGGAACCGTTCGATTCTCGTTTCTCCTAATCAAAAAACGACTGTACGTTTTGGCAATTTTCTGGGCTCTGGGTGTGAGTTTACTGAAGGCCTCTTTGTTTGATATTTATTGAAAATCCTCCGGGAGTTTCATTGAGATGCTTTCTTGAATCGACAGAAGTTGAATCATCTGGGCGTTTGGATTCCGCAACAGAATTATTGTTGGTGGTGCCGATAGTAGGACCGCATCCAACCTCACTCTGATTCTTGTGAACGTGATTGTCAGATCTTTGGGTACTATGAGATGAGTCATCAGTCGAGTCAGATGACTCTTTATCACTTCAGGAATCACTGACTTCACCTCCACAAATTTGCTTGCATCAGCTTGCTCATGAGGTTCGATTGGTATTGTCGGTTTTGTACTCAATGTTTTCGGGTTGGTGGAAATACAAGTAACTGTGGATTCAGATTGAACTTTCGTTTGGGGATCGTCTCCGTTCTGTTCGCTCTCTGTGGGGACTTGGGAATTTCTCTCGAATGGCCAATCAATCGTTCGTTGCGACTCCAGTTTATAACTAGGGAGGTTGTCGACGTGATTTCCCTGGTAGTGCAATGCGAGTTTCTGTACTGCTTCGTTAATGACTCCGTCAGGAAATTCTGGATTATCGTGCTCAACAGCATCATTCCTCATCAGAGTATCACTGATTGTTCCGCACAATCGATTTCCATTTCTATCCATCTCAGCAACATGATGAATCTCCAGATGATTGGGGGAAAGAATTTTGTTGCCATTCGATTAATCGTCATCACGAGGTTCGTTCACAATGGTGGGATCAGTGAAACTCGAATACGTCTTGACGGGATTACCATTCATCATATGCTCGATCCTCTGAATTTGAACACTCTCCAGGATTTCATGAGTTTGACTATTCCCCTCATCTTTTCCGCTGTCAACAACCTTAGAAGGTGATTCTTCCAAGAGCTTATACGCTTCGAGAGTTGCGGTTGCAATATTTCGTTTCTGAGACTTGTCTTGCCCACTTCCTTCATGAGGGATCAATGCGATATTTCTTTTTTGATCTGATCCATATTGACGTTGACCTCCTCATTCGTTCGTTTACGACAAGAGTACGTCAACTCCATTCGATTCCGTCCATTCGCATGTAATGAATAAGATGAAATTGAATAATTGCGTAACATATATACATGAAGTTCGCCGGCCCACTAACTCAGAATCAGGATGAATTATTGAACATTCTTGAAGGAATCAGCAATAATTTCATAAAGACATGAATGTAAATATCTTCCACACAGTAATGAGAGAATTCCTCATTATTATGATGTGATTGACCGATTATTGCAAATGAAACCCCAAAAAAAATGCTGATTTTCGTAAGCTACTCCCACTTTTTGAATTTATTCGTTCCCTTAGCGATCTATACGACTATCCTATTGTTATTGGACAAAATAATTGTAATCTATTTCGTCTGTAATGCTGGCACAATATTCTCGAAATATGGATGTTAGGTATATTGATCACTCTTTCCGTTTTTTTTTCTTTGGTCGTTACTTTGGGGAAGGATTCTTGCAGAGCAGTGAACAGTTCTTCTGGTTGACTCAAGACGAGAAGTCCTCAGAAGCACCTGTACATTTCAAAATGATTCCCCAAAAGCACCGGTATATATGAGAATGCGTCCTCGAAAGTAGCCAGAGATCCAAACATAAGACGTCAGAAGTACCATGGCATACATCAATTCTCACACGTGTAAGTGCTTTTGGGGACGTCATTGAATTCACTTCTCTCCAGTCCGTATAATTTCTCCTGATTGCTGAAACTTGAATTTCGGACAAATGAGAATCATTATCAATCCACTCACCGTAGATGTAGACTCGTGGACGTCATTTTGGAACCGAATAATTAAAACTCGTGGAAGGTTATGATTGAGGTTTCCGCATAATCTTTTCAACTTATCCTTAACGTCTGAAAGGGGACGAAATTAGCTGAATGTAATTCATTATTCGGGAATACAATACAGTACTATACATTAGTTCCGAATATCATAGTCATAATTATTGTCTGTATCAAGTTCTGCATGAACACATACCTTCGATGGGAATAGGTGTGAGCGCTTTCTTCCGGCTTCTGATAGTTTTCACTACCCTGTACTCTTTGTACCTTTTTGTGTAGATTAAGCGAAACATCTCTCCCTCTTCAGTGTGTCATTATTGATAACAAGCCGGCGGTCCTCGGGTCCCCCATTCGAATGTGTCAAATATGTCACCGTTTTTGTTTATTTCCCCCAATTTCATTGGCGGTAAGCTTCCGAATGGTCCGATTGCACACAAAATCAAAATGTTTTAGTATTGAAAGACCTTTTTCCAGACGAGCGGGAACAAAAACAGGAATATCTCATATTACCCAAAGTAATTGACTCAATGTTGTTCAACCAGTTCATAGATCTCGTTAAGGCTCATATTTTGGAAATAAAATGGGACGAATACTTATCGAGAATGAAGTAATAAAAGAACCGTGAATATGAAAAAATTGAAATCTAGAAAATTAATGATTCGATTGAATCGTTATTCAATAGGGTTCTTCGCCATAACAAAAGGAACCTCTGTTTCGCATTTCAAGTTTTTATGTCAATTTTTGCGAACGCTAGAGTGCGAATAAACAGAAAAAGTACAACCAAAGTCAAAAATTGAAAAATAGGAATATCTCATATTACCTAAACTAATAGACTCAATGTTTTTCAACTATATCATAGATCTCGTCAAGGCACACAATTTGAGAAAAAACAACAAAATCGGTTGAATACTTATCGAGAAATAAAATAAAAACCGTGAAAACGAAAAAATTGAAATCTAGAGAACTAATGATACTATCAAATCGCCATTCAATAGGGTTCTTCACCACAACAAGAGGAACCTTATTTCCAAATTTCAAGTTTTTATGGCAATTTTTGCGGACGCTAGAGTGCGAACAAACGCAAAAAGTAAAACCAAAATCAAAAGTGAAAAAACAGGAATATCTCATATTACCCAAAATAATTGACTCAATGTTTTTCAGCCATATCATAGATCTTGTTAAGGCGTACATTTTGAAAAAAAAAACAACAAAATCGGTTCAATAATTATCGAGAAATAAAATAAAAACCGTGAAAATGAAAAAATTAAAATGTAGAAAATACATTTGACATGACAGGGTTCTTCACCCCAACGAAAGGAGCCTCTGTTTCAAATTTCAAGTTTTTATCTCAATTTTTGCAAACGCTAGAGTGCAAAAAGCAAAGATAACTGTAAAAAACAGACAAATTGAAATATGTCCGATTTCTTGTGAGCAACGTACTAGATGTTCTTCGACCATTCCCTGGATCTCGTTGAGACGCACATTTTGATAAAGAAGAAATTAAAAAATATTCATTAGTTTCAGAGATATGAACAATCGAAGAAAAAAAGGAAAAAAGCGATTTCCAAGAAATTTACCGGCAGATTTCACTGAAATTGCGCGCACGGCTAGACGTACTCAATACCAATGACTGACAATTTTTTCAGATTTTATCCTCCGAATTTAGTCCTTTTTATGTTCAATTTTGTAAGTGAAGATTTTCGAAAAAAATTGATACACACAGACACTATGCTCAAACTTCGTATTTTGACGTTTCAAACCATTATATATCCTTTACAAGCAGAATTAGCGAAAGTGAAAATTGGCCGATTGCAATGCTTCCATTCGGAAGCAAAAACTGATAACATACGCATACTTGTGCAAGAAGCGAGTCATTCGCGGAACTTGTCCGATGGAGGTTAGAGTAGATTCCATCCCGCCAAATATGAGAACAATGGTTGGTGATAGTTTCGCTGATGATAGCGCTCAATTTGAATACGTCGAAGTTCGCAATGGATCATCATTTGGTATTTTGCCTATTTCCTATCATTACAGGAAATACTGTATATCAATAATTATGATTATGGACTCCTTTTCAGAGAATCCTGGACAAAGGGTGGCCATCAGTTTGAGAGAGGAGCAATTTAGTTGAATCGCTAACTCATCTGATTGACTAAATATGACTAGTTCTCGGAAGTACCTATACGTTCGAGAATGAGGCCTCAAAAGTACCATAACATATAAAAACTCATATATGGATCGGTACTTTTCAGGACTTTTCTTATACATACATGAATTCAAATATGTTATGGTAGTTTCCAAAACGGCGTAGAATTCTTTTTTTGAGAGCCATAAAAGACTTTCAATGAGAATTTGCCAGTGAAATGTCGAATAGAATTCCTCTTCAGTATATCTCCGTCTTCACTTCCTGTCCCAACACACGAAAGGGGAAAAAGGCATAAACGAACTTGGAGCTGACTAATGTAACTGGGAAAATGTGTAGGGGAGGGTGGAGCAAAATGGACACGTGGGGTAAGATGGACACGTCGGAAATTGAACGAGTTTTCTGTTGAAATCTCCGAATCTAGGCGATACAGGGCAATTCTTATAAAAACATTTTGTGTAAATGAAACTGAGATACACAAAAAAGTTCTTACGAACTTTTGGCTATCTTCCTCAACTTTCAAGATTTTGAGCAAAAACTGATATTTGAAGCGAGTTGTAATGGATTTTCTTTTTCATCGGCAAATAAGATTGTAATAACATCCGCTTTCAAGGCGTGCTATTATTCAACACAGGTGTCCATGTTGCCCCACCCACCCCTATAGAAATAGCCATGTCACTGATCATGATTATAACTCCTCTTCAAAGAATTTTTGCTGAATGATGAGTCTTTGCTTGGGAGAGAGGCATTCAGTTCATCTGATTGACTTGGGAGGAGTAGTCCTCGAGAGTACCTCCGAGAATGAGACCTCAAAAGTGCCATGACATATAAGAACTCATATATGCATAGGTGCTTTTCAGGACTTTTCCTATACATACATGAGTTCACATATGTTCACTGGAAGAAATTGGTATACAAAGAGTCATATGAATTCATAATCACTTGTAACGGGATTTTCCCGGGCGTTTCACCAGGACAATCCACCGAACTACATAGTGCCGTCTCTAACGCACGTAGTTGGGCGCCAGTCCAACTTTTCCGGAGTTAGACAGAAACCGGCCTCTGGGTTTATACAACGTATAATAGCCTTTTTTACGGGTATTACCCGTGCTTTCCATTAGAAATATTTCTATCTCTAGGATGGTTTTTTCGTCTCCTAGGTAGCTCGACTCTAGGAGAAGGTCTGGATAGCTTGCCTATCCTTCGGGACCCCTCAGGGCTTGGGACGTCAAGGGGCTGATCTGACCAAGGGGTTATCTCCCAACCTCCTTACGACCACCCACACGCTTGACCACCAATTACCGCACTATCAACGCGAGTCACTTGCCCTTATTACTAACCTGGTGGTGCGTGTTCTGACTGCTAGAATCTCCTTATTCCCGTCGACCGAATCACGGCTCACTCAGGAGTTCAATGGGGGCTAAGATAACTCAGAGGAGCGAGAGGTTTGTATCTCTCATCTGAAAGAATCCGTTTTCTCTAATCGGGAGATGCAGGTGCACTAAGCCCGCTGTCACTGGGGTTGGCAACCACTCGGCTCAAGCGTCCGCGTTCGACTCTCACGAAATCTCCTAGAGCCTTTCTACCCCCAGTCTGGATATCTCGGCGGCGGTGGGAACTACGTTACCCCACCACGGCTAATCAACCCGACGGGATCACACGGGGCGCTAGTCGTTCCACCTAGCCCTCGGTCTCTAGTCTACCCCGCCATGGCCTGTGGATCCGCTAGGTTGGGATGCCTGTACGTCGGCCCTTCACTCTCCGCCAACAGAGCGGAGTCCACATATGGCGAACATCTAATAACGTCCCCCAGACGAGGGGGCGCTGTCTCACCCAGACTCGCTTACCCACGTCCTTCTTTGGTCTTAGCATCTTCCCACAGCCTTATGTCAGCTGTCACCAGATGGCACTTCATTCGTACTTTACAGTTTTGAATGTCATATTTACGGGGGTTTCAACCCTAACCAGAAAATCTCGTTACAAATTTCAGGAAATTGCTTTGAACTATTCCAGACAGAAATTGCAACGAAAATGGCCGAGCGCGCTTATTAAATAGAAATTCAATAGGAAATCCTGGCAAATGATATCAGAATTCTATAAGGTTTCTATAAAATTTCTACGACATTCCTATGATATTTCGATAGAATTCCTATGAGAAATTTTACCCTTTCCCTGCCCCTTTTCCATAGGGAAGCTACCATGAAATTAGAATTTGGATTGAATTCTTCTCTTGAGATTTCTCTCTTTTGAAATCATCCTGTACAATTTTTTCCAGTTTTTTTTTGCTAGATTTGGTTTTGTCCTGCAATGCAGACTCCGAATGAGAGAAACTTGGATAATCTTCACTCAATGCTGTTCAATAGAAAAATTCAATAGAAATGCAAATTTTCTCATTTTCTTCGTATAGATGAATGGTAAAAAAAAGGTCCAATCTCCATAAAAATCCTATGAAAATATTATAGAAATCTTATGGAAACCTTATAAAATTCCGTAGCAAATTTCCGAGGATTTTCTATTAAGTTTTTCTATGTGTACGCTTGTGGACGATTCAGTGGGCACACAATGAATTTCTTCAACGATTTTGGGTTTCCCATCTATTGTAGCCATGCATACAATCAAGCTCTGAATGCGTTTTCCAAAACATTACTGCTGTCCCACGATTCAGTCCAGAAAATTCTGTATGCTCATTATGGAGAAGGACAACTCACTTTTGGAAAAAAAATAATCGAGTTCTATGGATAACCCATCTGATTTACTCAAACGAAGGAGTCCTCGAAACCACAAATATATTGGAGAATGAGGTCTCAAAAGTACCATAGCCAATGCGAACTCTCATATGCACAGGTACATTTAAGGACGATGTTGGATTCGATTCTCATTTGTGTGTGTGTATGTGTATGGGCATACGTGACCAATTTTTGGTTCACGATTTCTCTTGAACAGAAAGTCCGACGAATCTTTTTTTATGCAATCGACGTGTTTCCATGTAACTTAGAGCTGATTAACTTCCCGATTATTCGGGAAGTTATTGTAATGACCCCGAAATCGATATTTTTCCCTTCATCCTGTGACTGGGGTTTTAAGTATACCAAAATGATGCCCAACAAATTCTGAATCGATGTCTGTGGATGTGTGTTTCCGAAATTTTGATCCTAGGCTTCTCACGAACGAATGAAGCTATCGAGACCGTCAATATTGGAATCGACGCGGTCTCATGTAACTTAGAGGGGATTAGATTTTTGGTGAAATTGGTGTAGTATGTATATTGTTATTAACAATTTCAATTGTTTATCACGTTCTATTGCATAAACTATTAGAGTTACCGCAAAATTTATATAAGAAAAGTTGTTCCGCATATGAAAATGCGTATTTTCTATAGAATGACTTTTTTCGCAAATTTGCATAACTAAGGAGGTATGACCGTCTCAACAATTATGTCTGTAGTGAGTAAACGAATGAACACAGCGCTGTCATGAAGGTCTCAATTGAAGCATTTCTGTTCAGAATCGAGCGGATTGCATTTTTTATGTCATTCGTGGAATATATATGCAATGTTATTAACAATTGCAATTGGTTATACGGTTGCACTGGGTAAAATATTAAAGTTAGCGAAAAACTTATCGGAAGAAAACTTATCCCTATATGTAAACACACATTTTATGTAAAATGACTTTTTTCCATAATTTGCATAATTAAGGGGGTATGGCCGTCTCAACAATTATGCATGTAATGAGTAAATGAATGAACCCAGCGCTGTCATGAAGGTCTCAATCAAAACCTTTCCGTTCAGAATTGCAATTGTTTATACGATTCCACTGGGTAAAATATTGAAGGTAGAGGGAAACTTATTTGAAAAAGACTATTCCTTATATGAAAATACAGCTTTTACGTGGAATGACTTTTCTCCATAATTTGCATAATTAAGGAGGTATGGTCGTCCGAGCAATTTGAAATACGGGAATAATGCATATCACCAGGGTTGTTCCTTATACAAAACTGCACATTCAGTATGATTTTTTTCAATATAGGTTAAAACATATCGCGAGTTGAATTAGAATATACTTGGCGAATAAATATGTCGACAATTGCGGGAAGGATGTCAGAGAGCGGGATAATTAGGAACGTACAGAGGTAGAGAGGGTAACTAGGCGGACGAATTCTAGTTAGTTTTTGGTTGCAATAGGTTCAGCCATAGTCGAGTTTTTTTGCGTAAAAATTTTTTTTGTATAAAAATAACAAAAAAATGAACTTCATCACCAATTTGATGGTTTCTTCTACAGGAACAATGGAATTCACTCCTGGTTGTTACCGTCGATGCATTTCTAAATTTCCATACAAATGAGACTCATGTGCAATGTTAGGGGATACATCCTATTGCTCATTTTGCAATTATGTAAACACAAAATTGTGATGTTTAAAATTTTTTATGAAAATAAAATTTTCTTCCGACGATATTGGAATTCATAGTTGGAATGGAGTTTCAAGTGAGTGAACTTTGAAGTTAAAGCATTTTGAAGTGTGTTCAGCTTCGGATACACCAGTGAAAATGATATTGCTCAGTTTTTTCTCGCCAACTTTTAATTTGAAATCACTCCTTATGAAATTTCAGCAAATTGGGGATTGGTCGGGAAGTTATCATTTTGACTCATAACGGGTCACATAAAATTGCATTAATCGCTACCAGTCGAATCCCTACCACTCAATAATTTCAGTGGGGCGTCGTTTTTGGGAGAGATTTTGTCCGGGAAGAAAAAGTAAGGAATAGAAATTTGACGACTTCCAATTTCTCACTACCAATACCGATAGTATCTTGTGTCGGAAGATTTGGCGAGGAGAAATTTCTTATCATTTCAATTAATTCCACGAAGTCCCGAGTATCGAACATGGGCACGGGATTGGTATCAGTTCTGGAGGCAGTGTCGTTTGAATAATTAATGACTCACTGAGTTGAAATCAAAGGTACTGAGAAAAACTTGAATATTCTTCGGTTAGTTGCACAGATAGTGTATAGAATGTTCTGAAAAATCAAAATTCATTTTACTCCCTACAGTAGCATCAGTTTTTTCATATTATGGACTCGTCGTGAATTGAGCTGTTTTCAGCTGCATTGCATTGCTTCTAAAAAAAAATGGTGTGTCATGAAGACGCGATAGAAGTCAAACTGAATGATTGGATCGGCAAGGATTATTTAATTTTCTATGTTTAGAGGGAGAGGAATCATTTTAATCACGTGTTAAACACTTCTTGATAGTAAATATTAATTTATTCATCATAATGATTATACTTTCTTCAAGATACAATAATATTAGTATGAATATGATGAATTAAATCTCAATCAGCTTCACCTTCATTCTCTGGTAGACTCTTCATGAACGAAATGATAGGTTTGTGGTAACTAAAATAGGTAATGAAGACTCTTGACTCCAAATTTTCGATGTAACGTGAGAAAATTGCATCGATCGTGGTACCATGGCGTGTAGTCGATTCAATTGGTGAATTGTTCATTTCCAATGACAATTTCTGTTGCAAGAACTGAATTAATGGCTTGGAATCCTCTGAAGCAAAATTAACATTGAAATCTCCACCTAGAATCATAGGTATTTTGTCCAGCTCTACTCCAACTTCTGCAGCCCCCACTGGAGTATACGGCAGCAAGTGAAGGTGAATAAACTCTATTATTTTCGCCATCTTCTGATTTGGTGAAATATAGAGTGCTATAAGCATAATCCGCTGTCCGCTTTCTGTGCGACATTCAGCTGCACACATTTCTCCAACAGATGACAACCCAATTGAAAGCGATTCTAGTTGTTTCAAGTTCAGGTCCATATTGGGTGTCATGATGTTCGTTCCATGAGCAGTATTGCAAAGTATTGCGACACCCCCTGCTCTCACATTATGTCTTTTGAACTGTACGACACAATTAAAATTGGGAACATCAATTTCTTGATCGTTTTCCTTCCACGTCTCTGAAAGTATCAATATATTAGACGGTAGAATCACCGGATCATTGAAATCTCCGCTATGAGCTCCTAAGCTTTGGCAATTGAGGGTTGTTATTGATAAGCCTGGTCTGCTAATGAACTCTCGGAGAATGTCAGTCAAAATTATCAATGGATTTGTTGATAATCTTCTAAATTCTGATTGTAGCTTGTCCATTGATTGAGCTTTTTTCCGTCCATGATAAAATTTATTCTTTCCATCCTTCGCAACGATGTACAATCCCTGTATACTTGTGACACGGGACAAGGCTACGTAAAGGTGTTGTTGTGAATGTGTCTTTTCGTAGCCATAGACGATTTGATTAAACGTACCACCTTGAGACTTGTGGATAGTAATAGCACACGCTGATACCAATGGCAGATGATTTCTTTTGGCGAAAATCGTTTTATTATTGTTCATATATATCGTAGAAGTTCTTCGTGCAATGGGAACTGCCGTGTGGCTGATGTTGTTTGCTTGGATGAACGCAGCAGCTTTTCTCCGGATCTTCTGCCCCGTCTTTATCCAATTCATAGAACTTCAAGTCACGCCAAAGTGTTGGTGCTGCTATGCGTCGGTTTGTTGCTTGATAGATGGGTGTAGCACGCACTGGAGGTAACTGACGCAAATCACCTATGAAAATGATATCCATTCCTCCAAAATTATCTTGGAAATTTCCTGTTATTTGTTTTAACCGTGCGTCAATTTGAGACAGCAATTCCGCTCCTACCATACTGACCTCATCGATGAGTATAACTTGGACGTATTTGAAGAGCATTCTGTACTGTTGAGCCACTTCAATTGATAATGGTAATAGTTTGGAAAAGGATATTTTCAATGCAGTGTGGATTGTCGTACCATCAATTGCTATTGCAGCCTTTCCTGTTGATGCACATGCGATGTAAGCATTGCAAAAACCATCATTATCGGTGAAGCGGTTATAAATTTCCATGAGGAGTCTAATGAGGAATGTCTTCCCAAATCCTGCTGGCCCAGTGAAGAAAACTTGGAGTGGTGATCGGTTTGATGAGAGGAGATTAGCAATCACATGCATCAGGAGTGCTTTCTGCCTCTGATTGGCCATTCCCATTAGTTCATAAAATTGTTCATTAGACATTAAATTATCCCTCTTCTTTGCGATAGCACCCAGTTTGTTAAGTGTTGCTAACCGCAGATCGTCGTTCATTATGTGGTCAGCGTTATACAATTCTTGAAAAGGATTTCAGGAAAAAGGCGACCTACGTTGTCTCCTTCAGCATCATCATCTGGATTTAATTCATCTTCACGACACAACTCTCGGCATATCTCGATGGTTTTCTGGATATCTAAATTCGATGAGAATTCTTTATGTCGCTCCAAAATCAATATTTCGTTGTCGTCGTAAATTTGTATGAATTTAGTTTCTGCAAGAATTTCATTTTCTTCGTCTCGGAATGGAATATACAAAGTCACCATTTCCCGTTTGTATTTATTGAAATCATCAGCCATGTCGTGGTTGGTGTACCGAATAATCCGAGGTTCTTTCCTTCGCGTCCAATTCCCCTGGTTATTCAGTGTGTAATGAGCAACAAACTGGGCCAAATTGACATCTTCTAGCTCTTCAGCTCTCTTTTCGTACTTGTCAAACCAATTTTCTTTCCATATGTTTGTTGCATCATCATCAGCATCCATTTCATTGAGTTCTTTCTGAGTTTTTCGAATGCTTTGTCTTTCGAGCGGCCATATTGTTGAAATATAGGTAACAACTGAAGAAGACTTTGACATCGGTTCACGCAGAAGGTAGCATGCAGCTTCCTGACTGGTAATTTCGACAGTATTCAGCATGTCAAAGCTCATTTTCCTAGTAATTTCGACAATATCGAACTCTGGATGTTCATCCATTATTTCAGTGATGTTACGTTGGAGATTGCTAATTCCACGGTTCGTTTTATTGACGTATTCCACTACGTATGCAGCACATGAGTATTCTTCGGTGATAAATTGCACATCCATGTTTGATTTCAAAATACTGAAAATCAATGGGTTGAATGGATTATGCCACTTTTCCATGGGTTGACGTTTAAGAAATACTCTGGGACGATTGATGCCAGCTCGAAGCACATTCATGTAGTAATCATCTGATAGTCATCCATTTCCCTGATAGAAACTATCAATATCAGCATAGTCATTGTTCTCTAAGTTTGTTCTTATCGTGTTGTAATGTTGTTTATACGTGTGGAATCCTGGTTCTTCTTTCTGCATTGGTGTCAGTATAGTTGTGTATCTGCATGGCATGAATGGAGCTTCAAATCTGCATTTTTGATGAGCGTTCGCAGCTATTTTTTTGTAACATGTGAACGTGTGCTTATGTGTCTGTGGTTTGATGTTCCCCGACGATTCTGAAGTGGCCACTGATATCAATGTATCAACTAGTTCAATAGCTTTTAGTCGGTCAGCACCTAGTGGATCCGCTGGAGCATTCTCAAGCCATAGCAGAATGTGTGCATGGGGGCTCCCACGATGCTGGAATTCAATTCTGTTAAAATAATGGACAACACGATATTTCCCGAAGGGAGAAGACTTTTTGGGCTGAAGTATGTTCATTATAACATTGCTGAGCTTATTAAAATAGATGGCACATGTTACAGCATCTTCATTGATGAGTGTGCTCTTTTCAATATAATGGAGTTCCTGAACATCTTGTTCTGTAATTTCTGCTCCATTATTCTTCAATTTATATAATAATTGTAATAATGAGGGCCAACCAACTTCATTAGCACTCATAGTTAGGAATAACGTGGGTTTTCCGAGTTGTCTGATCATTGCGAATAAGTCTCTCTTTCTTTCAGCCCAATACCAAGTCGAGTTAGGGATACAACGTAGAAAAGCCAAGTTGCTTTCTATACAATGATTTATATACTCCTCTGATTGAATTTGTTCACGTGTAATTTTTGTGTCTTTACCTACGTGTTTAGAAACAATGGATAGACTGTCACGGACTCTAAACCTCATAATTTTCATTGCCATATAAAGTACATTATGAGGTGTAACCCCACGTCGATCAGATTTCCTTAGCTCACTGGTAGCCATCATGAATTGAGTCACATTGAGATCTTCACTAAAGCGCCGGAATTGTCCGAGATAGATAGTAGGGAAAGATAACTCTACTGCATGCTCATCAAATAATAGACTGTGAGGGACATTCATTTCTCCAGGAGCAATCCTCAAATATTTATCGTCATTGCAGAGTAATGTGTGTTGCTGAGCGAACAGGCTCTCCTCCATGGGGATGTCTTCACTCAGTTCATCTATAGGTATCTGATGAACGACGCAATCCTCATTAAAGAAACATTCATCAACTTTGATGTCGAACAGTTGATACAATGGACTCGGTACTAAGCATCTTAGCCATATTTTAATATTTCTCTTGTTTATTAAACCTGTCAAGTAGCTTGAGCGATGAATTTTTTTTCTCTTGATATGAACGTAAACACAGTGATCGTCGTCAATGTTCCTGGGCAAGTGATTGACCATTGTATTGACATCCACTGGAACATTGATCACCTGCCCCAAAATTCCAAATTGTCCATGCACATGACGCAATCTGCGAATTTGCATAAATGGAATTCTAGGAGAAATGAGTCTTTCGGACACTAAATCTCACTTCGGAAGATGTGCAGGGATCGGGGGATATACAAAGGCATTCAATTTCGACAATGTTGGAATTTTGTCTCTCCTCAAAGCCTGGCGACAGCTGGTGCATGCCAGCTCATTATTACTTCTGAATTCTGGAAATTTTTGTTGAATACGAATTTCATTTTCAACGGATAGAGTCTTCAAGTCATTTTTAAACCATAATCTATCACATACACAACACGTAAAACCGAATGGATTATTTATAAAATCACGGTGAAAGTTCTTATGTGCAGTTTTAAACTCATTAAAGTCTGAATATTATAATCGATCACCACTATGTACATCACAATCAGGAGGAGGATGAGTCGAAGTCGTTGCTAATAGTTCATTCTCTGGATTATTTACACCATCGTGCACACTGTCACGTAAGAGGTTAGCACGTGTTTGCCTCCCTTCCCTGCTATCTCGTTCAATTTCAGTTCTACTTTTTTTTCGTTTTCTATTCTGATCAATTCCTTCACTCGCCCGTTTTGTCTCCCGCCACGTTTATGTCCTTTCTGCACCCGGCTTCGGCATATTTGCACAAAACTCTCGATTTAAGTAATGAAGACACGCACAAAAACAAAATACCTTGCTTATGATCACTGTGTTAGAAACCAACAGCTGTTTTCCCCGATCGCGACGCCGCCTGAACGCAGAGAATGACATGAAAGACAGAAAGTCTTCCGTCTCATTCTCGCACGATACACGAATGTCTCTCACTCTCGCCCGATAGACGAGTCGTAAGGTAGTCCGTCTCACTCTCGCTCGATTCCCGGAGGCCTCTCACTCTTACTTACTACGTTAGAGCGAGCGTCACCAAAAAGGTTGCCGATCGAGATTTCAAAACCCTCCCATAAGAAGTTTCTCTTCAAGAACTAATAAACTTACGTATTTCGATGTCATCGAAAGGAGCCTTCCTTAAGATCCTATTAAAAGTATGCAAGCGAAGATTCTTGATTCGAACTAGGCTTTTCATGAACTTTACCTGCGAACATTATCGAGCTATAATTTCCCCAATTCTCTTCAACATGAATGCTGAAATGCTGACGAAATAGAATGCAGTGGTGCGAAAAGTGAGAAGTTTCCCTTGAAATTGTTGCAATTGACAAAATCTTAATACTGGATCTTAAAATATACTATGAACCCATAAGCGCTTTCGCTGCTGAATCAACGCATAGAATCTGATCGGCTCCGTCGCTCAAATTCCAAACAAAATTCATAAAAACGGTACCGAAATCCCGCAGATGTGCCTATTTGAAATACCAGGCAAATTCCTGAGAATTTTTTATTGAATAAGGGTTCGTGTTGTACCCTGTCACTCATGGGAATTATACATGGATCATTATGAAATTGTAAGGAATCACCGAACACAACAGCATTGAGGTACTTGGCCAGGTCAACTTCTGCGACCGGGCTGAGTTTCAAAACTTGCCCTCAATAATCACTGTACATTTAAGACTGAGATCCTCAAACATACCATAACGTGTACAGAATATCATTCAGAAAGGTACTTTTGAGGATAATTTTGAATGATGAGTTCTTGAGCATATGTGACAGATAAGTCACCGATAATATCCCTTAATAGCTCGGAAAAGCAAAGGAAACACAGAAATCTTACATTCAGGAAAACGTTGGCATTTTATGTCCCAATTGCTGTTGTGTATTGTATCGCATAGTATAATCGCTCCTCAAAGGTAACTTCGTGTTTGCACGGGATGTGTGACTTACGAATTTTTAGCGGTCTTCGAAAATACCGTAGCGTAGTCTATGTATATAGTGGATAATGTATGGAATGGTATTTTCGAGGACGGTTCTCGGAACTACCACTATCTTTGTTTTTGAGAAAGCAGATATACATAATAGATAGTAATCCGTACATTGATTTATGATCATAGTAAGAACTGATATATACAAAAAAAGTCCTCGAAAGCACCATTGTCGAAACATATATATATATATATGTACTAGCTGTACCGTGCCACGCTTCACTATGGCATCGTGTATTGTGGTTGCACGCATAAGGAAATAATAAAACAAAAAAAAGAATAATTTTCAACTACCTTTAATTCTGTAATACTTGTGGGGTATACAATATTTTCCGTTTCTCCATTCTCCGCGTAAATAAAAAGACTATCTGGTTTACCGACACGGGAACACGCAACATAGACTTGCCCCTGTGAAAAACAAAAATTCAATAAACGGGATTTGGGTTTGATCCTCTACGGATCGAACCAATAACTTCCCGATCGTTCCCCCGTATATGTTATATACAAAATTTCGGCTTGTGTCTCAAATTGTGAACGCTTTAAACTTTTCAAAATTATCACATATGTCAAATGCTTAAAATATAAAGAGATGTTTGACAAATATATCCATTCTTGCGATAGAGTTAGATAAACAATTCGATTTGTGAAAAACTGTGAGTGTTAGCATAAAAAGTCATAAACAATCAAATGTGTACTGTTGCGTGTGGAATAACTTTCATTGCACAACTCATTTCGTATCTCTAATTATTGTCGTGACAGACGGACATAACCCATTCAATTTGTCAATCACAATTACTTATGGGTGTTGGCAAAAGAAGTGATAAAACATCAAATGTGCATTTTTATGTGTGGAACGACTTTCATTGGACACTTTGTTTCGTATCTGTAACCGTGCTTCTGATGGAGCCATCTAAACAATTGAAGTTGTTAGTAATAATTAACTATGGGTTTTGGGAGCAAAAGTCATAAAACATCAAATGGGTATTCCTTGGCGGGGAACAACTTCCACTGAACACTTTTTTCGTACCTCAAACCGTTCCTGCGATAGAGCGATATAAACAATTCAAAGTGAACGGATAATTTGTTCAAAAAATCACTCCTTTCAGACCTGGATACTTCCGGTGGTTCCGTCGGAAACGTTAGACAAACTTTTTTGTTTACACACATACACACACACACATACGGACATTCTTCGGAAATCCCTTCAGGATGATGCAAAACGTCGAGAAACGTGAAAATTTCATCGCTGTGGCATTTTTCATTTTCGGAGTCATTACAATAACTTCTCTAGATCGGGAAGTTAAAAACCGAATATAAATTGCTACACTTGTGTGTGTTTTGTTTAAGTAAATAATATAACCTCTAGGAAAAATACGATCTGGAGGACGCGATGAAGCGTGCGACGTGGTTCACATGCGACTGTAGTTGCCCTTGGCAACTGGCGCGAGAGTTAAGCTGGCTGCCTGTAGAAGGTGCTGCGGTCGGGGAAACGCGAAAAAAACTGGAATATTTGCAAACGTGGATATGCTATGCACATAAAAAGTAGTTAAAAACAATGCCAGAACCTCAACACATATAGTGTCACAATTTAATGTCTATCGGTTCAGCACTTTTTGAGCCCATAGGCGAAGCCTATACGCACAGAGCATTTTTATACATATATATAGATATAAGATATATATATATATATATATATGTGTAAAGAATATTTTGAGGTCCTATATATTATTGTATGGTATTGCATGAGGACTTCTGGCTGTTTCGAGGACGGTCCTTACATTTTCTTAGATGCGTCGTTCATTTCGAGGACCGACCTCAAAATATACTCAATGTTTCTAATGTCGGTTTTGGTGGCATACGAAAAATTTGTCATATACGAGGACCATGTCCTCGAAGTTTTAGTCAAATGAGTGTATTGTTTAAGGACTTATCTTGGA
This sequence comes from Asobara japonica, assembly GCA_026005395.1. Taxonomy (NCBI): domain Eukaryota; kingdom Metazoa; phylum Arthropoda; class Insecta; order Hymenoptera; family Braconidae; genus Asobara; species Asobara japonica. Next base: position 790,186 of record BQMI01000153.1, on the reverse strand, counting down.
GATGGTCTCATCTCTTCATTCAATAATACTGCTATTTCATTGGAGAATTAAATCTGTAATTTTCCATCATATGGATTCATAATTTTATTCATATTCATAATTTTAAAATTCATAGTTTTACGACCCGCTGTGTACTTGGCAGATGAAAAAATTATTTCTAAATTATTTTTTTCATTCGTTATGTGCCAATTAACTATACGCCAATTTCAAAAATAATTAATAAAAAATAATACATATCCCAAGGAGCACTCGTGTGCGCTAAATTTGTCGGCAGCGCCTCTTTCCCGTGGGGTGCTAACTACAGTCCATAGAGGTCGGGTGTACTCCAACATCTAGGCTTCTACTCCGGTCTATGCTCTTTGCATCTCCGCTCAATTAGGTAGATTCCTAACTGTTCGACCTTTTGTAGTGTGTTCTGGGAAGCCTGCAATTCTCTCCAAAAAGTAACCTGCTCATAAAAATCGCGTCGGACGTCCTCATCGCGTTGACTGTGTCCAGTGAAGTGAATATTTTTTTATCCAAAAACAGTGACTGCAGTCGATAGCCATCATGTCAGTTCTCCATCTGTTCACTGACGAAGTTTTATACATTTCCTCGATTACAGATATTTTTGGCACAGCGAGAAAGTGTTCCGTTAAATATAGTGATAACAAAAACTATGCTGCACGTATGCTCGCCATTTGCAATACGTACAATTCATTATTTTTCTGTACAATTTAACAATACTTTGATCATTAGGTTTTTCTCCACTGATTTATTCACATCATGATGATTGTGAATTTCATTAATTCTCAATTTACAGGAAACGAATCAATGTTGCTGAAGCTTAAATCACACATTGAAAATGATGCTTCTGAAGATCTTCAAGAGGACTTGATCTTGATCGGGGCATCAGAAATATTATTTTCGCATGTGTCTAAAATTAACAAAGACACAGGTAATACAGCTAATCGATCGCAAATATAATTTATTCCATTCAAACCAGTTGTAATCCGGTTTTCTTTCGGGTCTGAATACTACAGTTCTCAGTCATACATTTTTTTCTCATCTTTCTTTTCAGATACCGAAACCCTCTTAGTTGGATAGCACATTTTGCCTGTGACGAAGGGACAGGATTTCATTCGTCATTTCAACATGGACATAGTGAATGAACCTAAGTTTTTCAGTAAGAAGCCAAAAACGTATTCGCAACACTTCCCCCCCCCCCTCCTCGCAATTGAATCAAATGACAGGATTCCCTTGAATTCTAATTTTTTCTTCATAATCCTCTTTCTCTGAGTCCCTGTACCCTACGTTATATACTACGTTATAAGTCCTCATAATCAACATCGTACGAATTGTAGCGTACATATAATGTAAGTTTCGGGAGCACAAGTCCTCATAATACACATCCTATGAATTAGAGCTTATATGCAATGTGGATTTTGGGGACTCAAGAGGAAGAGTTATGAAAGGAAAAATATTATTGGAATTGAAATGCATCAAAATATTGATCACTTTACATTTGTTAAATGCAGTAAGAGGATTGATTGCCTTCAATTCCAATTTTGTTTCTCCAACTTCCCCTTTCAATCCCTGAAAACCACATGATATATACGTGGTCATCATCGACATCTCCTATCAATAATGCCCTCTTATCATCTTCAGATTTTCTGAACGCATATTTTAATACAAAACATTAATTGAATTTTGTCTTTAATGTACGAAAAACTCTGAACAATTATCTTACTGCCCAAAATATTTCAACAGGCGAAGCGCCACAGTTTCTTCAATTGATGACGAAAACCACTGATGTCCATGACATTGGTCTATCTGCAGGAAATTGTCATGATATAAAAAGTAAAAATTCTCCATTGATTCCCGTGGGCTTGAGTGAGTTTCGCGAAGATGATCCAAAAGTTCGATGGACTGACGAAGAGCGGCACGTTGTTTTATCTGCTTTTGGAGATCATCTGAGAGCTGGAGTGATTCCCACAAAAGCTGAAATGACCCATATCATTCACTCATTCGATTGCTTGAGTAAGCGCAGTGTTCCGCAGTTGACATCCTGGTTGCGTACGCAAAAGAATAAAATCGTGCCCACGAAATTAGATAAAAAACAAAGAGAAACGAGTTCAATATCAAACGAGGATGTTGCTGACTCCAGTGATAGCGATGAAAACGGTTCCGAAAGTAAAAGAATAGGTATGCTATCACATGTCAAGTCATATCTGGATTCTCCATTGTGATTTTAACTATCAAAATCTACTGGATGAGGGAAAAGTTGACAAACATGAGTTTATTTGTTAAATTTGAAGTAACATTGAAATTCACCTCGCCCAAAAAATTCCATTGCAGTTTAATTACACTGAAATTCATATTTTTCTTCCTTCAATTAATGTTGTTCTCTATTATCCTCTAACTACTGCATTCTGTTTACAGATGGTGCACCTGTCTGCATGAATGATGCAATGCTAGTTGATTCAAGGGTACGGTGGACTAACGAAGAATGCCAAGTTGTTTTGAAAGCTTTCAAAAAAAAATTGAAAGCCGGGAATATACCTTCGGGCTCTGAGATTAAGCGTCTCATCCAGGCAGAGAAGTGTTTACAGAATCGAACTGTCCCTCAGTTAAGATCATGGCTGCATCATCAGAGGGAGCAAAAGAAGGAAGGGCTGCCAGTTAAATCTTCTGGAGTGCTTCAAAATGAGAAAGAGTTCAAAGAGATGATGTTAATGAACAATGTTGAAAAATGTGAACAAATTGAAAAACAATGTTGCTCAAAACCTCCACAGAGGTTTCAAGATGAACCATCACAGGTAACTGAAACGGGAACGAAAGGTTCCATTGAAAACGAGAGTGCAGATATATCTCCAATGGATGGTGATGACAAACAGATAATGATGACTCAATCCTTAATGGTCCGGGAGCTCCAAAATGAACTGGACATCCAATGTACTGGATGCAACCAAGTTTCAAATAATAACTGTGGGGAAAAGCTCATATCACCGCCTGAAGGTAAGGAGATTTCAGAATGGGGAATAAATAGTATGGAGAAGTATAATAATGCTGGTCAAGTATTGAAAAATTGAAAGACTGAAAATCTTTGTGGAAACATCAGTACCAATTCATCCTCAGTAAATTCTGAAAAAAGCAGAAGAGAATTCTCTGACTTAAATGATACATATCAAGTGCATGAGAAACCTTCTACTGAAGGAGAACAAATTTCAAGTCCTGAAGATGAAGATCCTCTTGACCTATTCACATCTACAGATAAAGAATCATCAGTTCCTGGATTGAAAAGAGAAAAATCAGATGGAGAAGAAAGTCCGAATACGTTACGAGAAGATCGTGAAGACAGCAGAGAAAAATCTCCTCCATCGTCACTACCCACTGATTTCACCAGTACATCTCAATTCGAGAAGTGCGTCGAACGATCAGACAATCATCTACTCAAGGAGAGATATTCGTCAACAACCGGAATGATAATTGTTAATCACTTGAGTACAGTCAACTCAATTACTGAGGAGAATAACGTCTTCCCATGCGTCGAAGAAACATTGAATATTGAAGAGAACCCCTCTAGTATTAGTGATGGAATGATAATCATAACTCCATCAGCGACGTGCAATTTCGATGATGACAGCACGACAAGACAGAACCTCAATGGAACTTACATTGTCCATTCTGATGAGATTGAACCAGCTGCTAATGATTTCCTTAACTGTGTGCAGACGACTAGTCCTGATGTATCGGGGTTGAGTGAAATCTCCTCCCACATTTCATCCAAAATCGTAGATGACCATGTTGAAGAGATTTTTCTGAATGTTTTACATCATAATGAAATTGAAGAATCCAATAGGACATGTATAATAAGCATTGATCCTTTCCAACTGAACGTGTTCACGGATGAAACACCACCCTCTTCTCTACCTCTGGTGAGCAGGAATTCTTTTGCGCAAGGGGAAGAAGAAAATAAATTGTTTCCATCACGAATTCCGAGAATCATCTCGGTAGAAAATATTCAATTTCCATACACCATAAGCCGTGGAACAGGTGAATGGGGAGGTGCTGAGCATCATCGTCCATCAACAACTCAAAATAGTGATCAACTATCTGACGTCTCAATTGACTATGATCCATTGGAACAGCCTTTAAGGAATTCTACAATCCAAAAACCTGAAATGCTATCTGAGTATGCTGAGGTGGGTGACAACGAGATATCGGTAGTTGGGAGTGGATCAGATGCTGAAGATTCAAATAGACCAAGAGATGATGATAATGACTACAGGCCCGCGCAATCTGGATCTTCAGATGAGAGTGAGGCCTTTGATGTAGGTTTCAATCAGGATGATGTTAGAGCAAAGAGTGAACGGAATATATCGGGTGGTGCCAAAACCCTAAATACCACCTTCGTTGAGAATATACCGACTGCTGCTCCTGATGACACCTTTGATCATCGAATCAACATCATCAGCTACGGTGAAGAAACATTTCTGCCTTTATTGTAAAAAATTACAATCTAAATTGGCGAGACATCTGGAGCAAGTCCATGGAAAGGAAGAGGATGTCAAGAGATTTATCTGCTTACCACCAAAGAGTAAAGAACGACAAAACATAATTGCGACACTCAAGAAGAATGGGGACTACCTGTACAATACTAATCAACTCTACAACAATGGAGATTTACTTCTCTGTAGACGCGCCAATGCCAGGATGCGGAAAACGGCAGAGGATTTTGTAGCTTGTGGGGAATGCAAAGGCCAATACGCTCGATCTGTCTTCCGTCATCACTATCGTACGTGCGCTAAAAGCAGTGGAAAATATGAGAGAAATTTTCTTGTCAAAAGTCGAAAAATCTCTGGTTGAGTACATGCAAAGGCGAGTAGCACGGCTCTCAAATACATCTGGCCTTATTTGCGTGAGGATGAAGTCACCCGAGGTATACGTTACGATGAATTGATAACGATTTATGCAAATAAACAGTGTGAACAGTACAGCACTCATCATCACCTATACACAATGGTTCGCCAGAGGCTGCGCCTCCTAGGACGATTTTTCATTGCTATTACGCACACAGATAAACGTATCACACAGTTTTCTGAGGTTTCCAACCTCGTCATTATGATGCCGCAATCGTCGCTGTGCGAGTTGTTGCAGGGTATCACGCAGACCAAGGTACATTCGATACTCCAGCAAACGCCTCCAACCTTGGCACACTTTTAAAACACGTTGGAGAAGTATTGCGTTCTGAATACATCAAAACTGAAGAGGAGGAGGAGAAACGTCGAGTTGAAGATTTTTTGAAACTTATAGCTGAGGACTACACCACCAGTATAAACCGAATGGTAGCAGAAACTCAGACGCAAAACAACCGTCGCAAGGAAGTTGTTCTTCCTATTACTGATGACGTAAAAAAATTATACACTCTTGTTAACTCTGAACGCGTTAACTCCTACTCTCAGCTAGCTGAAGCATACTCATTCGACGCGTGGAACCACCTGGGTAAAATGACGTTGTTGTCACTACAGATATTCAATCGTCGCCGACCAGGCGGGATTGAACGCTTATATCTTGAAGATTTCAACAGCCATCGAGGTCTGGATAAAATAGCGGATAAAGATCGATATGCTTCCTTGAGCGAAGAACGAAAGAAACTGCCTCGAGAATACGTTCGTTTCGAAATTCGTGGGAAACTTGGTCGAGGCGTGCCGGTCCTTGTCGACAGGCCCGTTCTGATGTGTCTGAATCTTTTGATCACGCATCGCCAAACGGCAGGTGTTCCCTCTGACAATAAGTATCTATTTGGTCTCCCATCGCACGATAAGAATCGTCATCGATATCATCGAGCCTGCGATCTCATGCGAGAATACTCGGCAAAATGTGGAGCTGAGATCCCAACTGCTCTGAGAGAAGCACAGCTGAGAAAGCATATCGCCACGCGTTGCATCCAATTCAATCTCTCTGATCATCAGCTGACAGACCTGGCCAATTTCATGGGTCACAATAAGAAAATCCATAAAGAAATTTATCGGCAACCAGTCTTGGAAACGGATATAGTGGGAATATCTAAAATTCTAAAGACTGCTCAAGGCTGTGACGAATCTGATGATTCGGATAATGAGGGTCAGGCTGGTCCAAGCACCTCGCAACATCATTCGAGAAATACACTAAATTCCTTGCAAGGTTATTCTGGTGAAGAGCCGAGCTTTTCCGACAAGAGTGCCAGTACTCCCTTTTTCAAACGACGCCAGACTGACACATCATCGCCTAAACGTTGGACTGAAGATGAACGTCGCATTGTCTTATCAGCTTTTAAAAAGCAGTTGGCAGCTGGAAAAATGCCATCTGGCAATGAGATGCAAGGTCTAAACAATGGAAATTCTTGCTTGAGGGCGCGCACTGTGCCACAACTGAGAACGTGGTTGCACACGCAAAAAAAAATGTCAAAGGCTTAATTTATATAATCAATACCATTAGTCGTCTATCTTTGTTGAGTTTCAAGAGATATATTTGGAATCTTCAGTTCCAACTGAGCAAAACGAGTTCCTTTTTTTTTCTTATTCACATTTTCAAAACTTGATTGTCAATACTGTAATGATATCAGTATTTTGCTCCTGTAAAACTAGTCTTACAGAATCTTTACTTAAAAAAAAAATGATTGAGATTTATAACTAAACTGAAGTTTGTGTTTATGTTCATGTTTTTTAGAAAAAAAAAGTTCTAGTATTACGTTCGTCTCAAAGAATAAACATTATAAAGCAAAGATGACATTAATCGCCATTCTTTCCCCCGCTTCGACTGCGTGTTGGTTTTTCTTTTCCAATGAAGTCATGAGATTTGACTCCTGTTCAATGGAGCTAAATCCATACGCTCCACGGTTTTTATTCCTAATCAACACAATATAATTGCCATATCGGTACCCTTCACTTCCCCCTTGATTTATTAATAATCAAGTCCTTGAAACCTACATGATAAGTAAGTCTCCACACTCTACATATCACAGACACTTTGTCTTCGTAATGAACATATTGTACAAATTAAGTCGTCATAGTAAGGGTCACTTCTCTATTAACTCTCTGTTACAATTAAATTAAGTTCCCCCACCATGCTACCTACGTGAGGGGAATTATTCCTCTCAGGGGTGTAGGGGAAGTGATTCCCTCACGTAGGTAGCATGATGGGGCACTCAATTTAATTTTAATAGAGAGTTAATAGAGATTAACTCAGTAGAGAACTGGCCCTAACCCTTTCCAGATTCAATTCATATTGTTATTATACCGATCAATTCCTTACCTTCTCGTAAGAAAAGATTGACCGGAATATGAGACTTCTCCTTGTTGATGCACAAACATTCCAGAGAGAATTAATGCAACCAATTTTTTTATTTTCAATCCACCCACTTCTCGAGTACTTGGAATTTATGTTAGCCGAAAGTCCTCATAATAACCATTCCGACGATATACATACAAAAGACACCAAGTCTTCATAATACCCATTCCATGGCTAAACTCATCATGTCCCCGAAGTGATCATTACATGATTACTTATATCTTTATATGAGCTCATAGCAGTCATGCTATGAGAATTGCTATAAGTCCTCAAAGTCAACGATGCACATAAGACCTTGAAATATACTTTCCATCCTATTTTTTATTTCAACAACTTAAAAATGGAAAAAAAAACGGGTGATATCTATTTTACCAGGTACATCATCGCAATTCCCATCATTTTTAACAGGTTATATATATATATATATATATATATAAAATTCTCATGTCACGGTGTTAGTCATTATACTCCTTCGAAATGGCTCGACCGATTTTCGTGAAATTTTGTATACGTATCAGTTAGGCGTGAGAATCGGACAACATCTATTTGTCATCCCCCTAAATGTTAAGGGTGGTCCATCCCTAATGATATTCCTCCTAAATGGCACTACCGATTTTCGTGAAATTTTGTGTACATATCCGTTAGGTCTGAAAATCAGGGAAAATATATTTTTCATCCCCCCAAATGTTAACGGTGGTTCACACCTGGTTGTTTTATTTTATTTTTTCGACAAAATTTGTTGTTTTTTTTTATGGTACAGCATATAGAAATCCATACACATTTTTTATTCTATCAACAAATCCGCAATAGCCTTGCTAGGTGACAATCGAATATAATAAGTTTACATAACCCGGCAAACGTTGTTTGCCATGTATATTTTTTGTAGACAACATTTTTACATTACTAAAAATGCCGGGTTAGACCGTTTTATATATTCTACATAAAATTTTTCGATAATAGCCTTAAATACAATCGAAAACGTGACCGTATTCAATAAACATCCGTGTTTTATCATTGTGAAAGGTAACTCAAATAATACGCAAATGAATATAATTTTAAGTCACTGTTTTTTTACCAATACACAGACAGAAGGACTTAATAACTATTAATAATTCATTGAAAAACAATTAGTTAATTTATTAAATTCAAATAAATATTCTTTAAAAGTCTATAAATATTTATTTTTGGAAGACAGTACATTTATTAATAGCTAATGAGTATTCATTAATAGTTAACAATTGTTTATGTCATAACTGTCATTATTAACTTTCCAATAGAGGAAGTTATTGAAATGCCCCCGATTTTGAAAAGTGAATTTTTTAACATATCCTCACGTTTCATGACATTTCTGACAATTTTCGATCATTTTCAAGGGGATGTATGTAAGTGTGTGTGTATGTACCGGTGTATGTATGTGACCATTTTTTCGTCAACGATTTCTTACGAATAAATTATGCGATCAAGATGCCGTATGGCGCAATCGAAGCGCCTTGATAAACTCTAGGGATGATTAGATTTTGGAGAAAATCGGTGAGAATCAGAGATCGGTGAAAATTCTATGAGAAAAGTTGTTCCACATGCAGAGGTGCACATATTATGTGGAATGAGTTTTTTTCATAATTTGCATAATAAAGGAGGTATGGTCAGTTGAATAAACATGTATGCACTCAGTGTTAGGCAAACACAAATGAGAGTGTAACAGTGGAACTCCGGTTCGATTCCGGGTACCGTGCTTTTTTTTAGAAATGTTACTTCCCGATTTTGCAGAAGTTATTGTAATGACTCCGAAATCAATTTTCAACTTCCCGCTTTTTCCCAAATTGTCCCAAAGTCGAAATTTGTAATTTCATCATTCAACTAGGGCTTTAAGTGTGCCAAAATGATCCCCGTCAAATTCTAAGTTGGCATCTGTCTGTGTGTGCGTGTGTGTGTATGTATGTTTACAAAATTTTGCGCAACGATTGCTCATGGACGAATGAAGTTATGGAAATTCTCAAGGTCGCATTCGAAGCGTTTCGATGTAACTTAGAGCTGATTAGATTTTGGGTGAAATTATATATGGGGCATTCCAGGCCAAATTTACCATTTTGAAACCTGACCTTGTCTAATTCAGTTCATATATTTTTTTCTGGATGCTAGACGATGAAAAATGTACTCTAATTTTTTTTTAGATTTTTTTGTTAATTAACGTTTTTTAAATAATTTTTTTTAGCCAATTTCCACCTGCCATAATGTAAAAATCTGAAAAAATTCACAAAAATTGACAATTCAAAAATAAAATTTTTGAGCCATATTAAAAAATGGCGTTCGACATAGATCATCCGTTATGGCCAAAAAACCGTTTTTTGTATATTTTTCTCCATGAAGTCCCAGAGAAATGAACAAGTTTGCATGATGACATGATATTTTTGAGATTTCTGATGATGATTCTTGCAATTATCTTTGGAATAAAATGATCCTTACAATTCTCATTAGCAATTCTAATGGTTTATAGCACTTTATGGCAAGAACGGTTATAGGCAGAAAAAAAGTCTTAAACGGATGTTATTCCTTATGTAAAAATACACATTTTATGTGGTATGAATTTTTTTTCTAGCTGTGATAATCTAAAAGATATTGCCAATTAAAGCTGCGAAGGATCAAGAAACGAAGGATACTCCTGTGGTTCGATTTTTATAGTTTCTTTTTCTTCACAATACTCGGATAAGTACAATTATTAGAACTAGAATAAGGTTTCACACATAGTCGACCATCCACATTAGGAATCACGGAATGAATTTTTTGTGTGCCTGGAATCGTCTTTCCTAGTTCAAAGCGACTTTTCAGAAATTCTTTTGCTGCATCGTACTGTTCTTGAGGACAATATTTCACAGTAATGTTTGGCAGGTGGTTAGGGTGATCGGCCCATTCGAATAGTTGCTCTGGTTTTGTTATCTGGCAATCAAGAGGAAGTTGTAAACTAGCTCGTCCTGCTTCTCTCTTCAATGTTCCTCCGACTCCATCGCAGGGCCCTTTACCATGTGCAGTGGCGAAGTAGTGATGTTCAGCATCAATCCCGTAATCATCTTTGTGATGATACAAGTTTAGAAGATATTTCCAGTTTTTGAACTGTTGTGGTGCTCCGTCGGAGAAATAGTGAACCTTCGTGGCGTTCTTGTTGAGAGTTCTCATAAAATCAATTACAACTTTTGAAAAAGCATACACTGCAGTTGCATCGTGATTCAAGCAATTGGATATAATTACCAAACTTCGATGATTAATCACCTCGTTTTCCCTAAAATAGAGCACAACTGGATAGACTGTGGCTGCATCATTATTCCAATGAAATCCTGGTGCAGCTTCTTGCACTACGAATGCATAGTTTTCTGCATAGTCACAAACAGCCAAGAATTCATTGGCTTGAAGTGACTCTTTTGTCTCCTTCATGAAGGATGCCTGTTGCTTAGCGATAAAATTGTGAGGCACAAGATTTTGAATCGTTTCGCAAAAAGTGTCGATAAAGTCATCAGATTTCTTGATGAATTCTTCTAGATTAGCACGCGTAGTGGATACCCAATTCTTATAGACTACATTCGAAATGTTATTCTCCTCAAAAATGGTCTCCAGTAAATCATGCAAAACTGATGTACCAGGACAATCAGGACATTGACCAAGATAACAGTTTGGTGATGGATTGGAACATACGACTAACTTAATACAGTCACGATAATCATCCAGAGGGTGAGGTGCATCTTCCGACAACCCTTTCAAATTAGCTCCTAAAAAAACCAGAAAAGAACAAAAATTGTAAAATAAAAGGTTGGTGAGACACAATCTTGATTTGAGGGATTTTAATTTAAAAGGGAGAAATTTAAATCACCTATCATCATAAGCTTCACATTTTGGTGAATAGAACACACACACACCGTATGTGTGCCACTTCCACCTGCCAAAACACAATGTTTGGGTCTTAGTGAAGCAAAAATGGAGAAGCCAACTTTAGCCTCGGGATATTGCGTGCGGTAGTCCTCATAAAACTCCTTCAAACTGGATAAAATTAGCCGTTTCTGCACATGGATACGTGTGTTCTCCTCAGTTCTAACCGACACAAAATCTTTCATGCCTGGCATAAGCGTAGTCCCTCGATCGTCATTATAGAATGCCAGTACCATGGTCCTCGTATTTTCAGAGACAGCTCGACCTGCAGTGATCATCATTGAAATGATGACATAATAGAATAATATAGGGACATTCCATGCCAAATTTGTTGTTTTAATGCCTGACCTTTTCGGAATGGTTTGATTTTCTTTTGTATGACTCTCTATGCTGAAAAAAGCTCTGACGTTGAATTTTTGTGATTTTTTTCAGTATTTTCTGAAAAAAATCTAGAAAAAATTCTGGACATTCATCATACAGTCATAGAAAAAAAAGTAAAACCATTCCGAGAAGGTCAGTGTTTAAAACACTAAATTTGGCATGGAATGTTCTAATTATAATGAGATAATATTCATACTGAAAAAAAAATCAATATGAAAATGATAAATTAAAAATACTATACATTTCATGAGTCTTTCAGCCTCTATTCTTATAGCACTTCATTACCTAGTTTTTTATCTGGCATAGCCAAAACTCCCCTACATTCAGCAAGCTCCTTCGCTTTCTTTGCCATATATTTCGTCGCACCCATTGCCTTTGCCATTTCTCCTGCACTCCAATGTGATGGTAAAATTGTGAGGATTTGAATTTTTTCAGAATTCGTAGTCGCCGCATCATGATATTTTTTCATTAATCTGTCAAGGATATCTTGAAGATCACGAGTACTACTGTTGGCCATTGCATCACAATCGACGCCCAATGATGATCTCAAGTTGGTAGCTATTTTCTCCACCTTCTTATGTATCCATGATTCATCGCTCAATTTTTTCTTTGGAATTGGAGACTGATCTAATATTCCCAGAGCGTCATTCATTGCAGGTAGTCGCGTATTAATACTCAATGGAGTTGCATGTAGAGTTTCTGATGAAGTAGCTCCTGAACCTAAATCATAGAAATTGATATAGAGTCAGTTATAAGCAAGGCCCGGAAGTTGATCTATTTAAAAATCCTTCCTCTAAATTTTGTATTTTGTAAATAAGAGAATTTCAGAAAAAATTAGGGAAATGTGCCAGAGTAAGAGTCGAATCTATATCTCCAGATTGCCGGTCTGGCGCTCTCCCTATTAAACTATCTGGAATTTCTATAATTTCCATTAAATTTCACTTTCTTTTATTCTTTTTCAAATACTAAATTCCGACCCTTCATAGGCATGTCAAATAATCGTACTAATAATTTTTTTAGTATTAATTTTTCAATTAAATCAACTTCCTGGCGCTGGTTATAAGAGTATAAGAGAAAATATGGAAATTTCAAGATCTTACTTAATGAACTCAAAACATTCGACGGTCCACTGCTCGCAAACGATTTTAGAATTTCTTGAGGATACAGTTCCTCAACATTCATATCATTGTCAATCTGCGCTTCTTCATGTTCATCGTCGCTATTTGCAGCAGGCGCTGGTGGTGGATCTGTGTTTGCGAGTTCATCATCGGCATTTGAAACAGACGTTGATGGTGGTTCTGCGTATAGTAACTCCATCCTGCAATCCACACATAGCCTATCCATATTTCCCAAATTCCAGGTCGTGCACAATCTTTTTGAAGGTGGCCGCAACCCTTTTTTCTTGGTGTGATTCGGCTTGTTTAATGGATTGCAGCAACGATCACCATGTTTCACGGGGCCCATGTTATGTCTATCAACAGTGCAACGACACAACCGGAAAAAATATTGACATTGTATTTTTAAGGGAACATTGAGTGTTATGATGGGAAAGCATGTTGTTGAATTTGGTGGCTTACCACTGAAAATCTCCCGAAAAACTGCGTCCGTTGTGTCTTTTGACAAAAATTTCTAAAATCGAGAAGTATATAACGTAGGCCGCCTCCACGAATTTCACTTTGTTATTTCGTCGTAACTCAGGAACTATGTAAACCTCTTTTAGTTATTGAACACCTTAATTGATTCAATTCAATTTTTTTATTTTCCGAGGGGAGCACATGCGTCCATTTTGTTGAGTTTTGGAGCACTGCGATGGAAGGGGGAAACGATTAATAAGGTGGAACTGGTTATTGTATTTCCGCAACGGTAACCCTCTGGCGGGCATTACCGGATTTTCTTGTGTGCGTCGGTAAAGAAGGAAATGTGACACGTAGGAATTGAAGCACAAATTGGGTATCTTTGCTATTTTCTTTCAAATACTTTGATTCTAATCTAATCAATAATTAGATTTCGCTATCTGCTGAGCTTCGATCCGCAATATCTTCTAGAATATCACAACTAGAAAGGAAATATATAAACTGTGTATTTTTACATAAGGAACAACATCCGTTAAAGACTTTTTTCTGTCTATAATCGTTCTTGCGATAAAGTACTATAGACAATTAGGATTGCTAATGAGAAGTGTAAGGATCGTTTTATTGCAAAAATAATTGCAAGATTCATCATCAGGTATCTTAAAAATATCATGTCATCATAAGAACTTGTTTATTTCTATGACACTTCTTGGTGAAAAATATACAAAAAATGGTTTTTTGGCCATAACAGATGATCTATGTCGAACGCCATTTTTTAATATGGCTCAAAAATTTTATTTTTGAATTGTCAATTTTTGTGAATTTTTTCAGATTTTTACATTATGGCAGGTGGAAATTGGCTAAAAAAAAATATTTAAAAAACGTTAATTAACAAAAAAATCTAAAAAAAAATTAGGATACATTTTTCGTCATCTAGCATCCAGAAAAAAATATAGGAACTGAATTAGACAAGGTCAGGTTTCAAAATGGTAAATTTGGCCTGGAATGCCCCATATACAGTCAATCCACGGCAGACTGAGTGCTTTTATCTGCGACTGTTGTTGTCTAATGTAACCGGGCCATTGTCATTTCAAGATATGCGTAAAGTAGATGGATAACAGTATCTAATATATAAAGACGCATGCCTTGATCTAGGCTTGCTATACGACGACAACCATTGGGACAGTATGCTCGCTGAAGCAGCATTAAACTGTACAGGAACACAAATTCGTCTACTATTTGCTATAGTACTTCTTACATGTTTCCCGGCCCGAGCACAAATGTTGTGGGATAACCACAAAGATTCAATGACCGATAATATATTGCATCGACATCGTACAAGATATAACGATATAACGATATCATTCAGTGATGCAATGTATAATGAAGCGTTGATTGCTATCGAGGATCTTTGCGTTTCTATTGCGAATTTACGAATCAGTCATTTCGGTATGATATCACCGAATCGACGTGCATCGGATTTACTCAACACAGATATGAATCGTGAATTGCAGTACGATACTGTATAAATGGCAGGCGTTGTTAGTCGCAATGTTCCATTACTAAATGACGAACGAAAAACTATTTACGACCGCAATTGAAAACACCATGCTTTTCTCACGGACAACTAGATGTGGCATGTTCTCGCGTGGGAAAACCATACAGTTTATTTGTGCTGGCTAAAGACGGACTAACCAAGAATATTGTACACTCCATTGGGCTAAGAGATTAATCTTCCTTCCTTCAAACTGTCAAAATTGATAAAGAATTGTTGTAATTTTAAAGATATACGTAACGTTAATAAAGCTTAATTTATTAACCTAAATAAAGTATACTCTAATTATTTACAACACCCTCGATTACAAGTACATCCCCGCACACTTATCGTAAATAGTTATTTTTATTGACCTAAAAAAATATTTTATAGAAAAAATATACGAAAAAATATACGAAAAAATATGTTACCGACTGGTTTTAGATTTGGCTGAAACTGCCCATAACTATTCATAAGGTGAAAAAAAAGATACGTATTTTGTTGTTTTCTTAAAAATAAACAATTAAGCAATAATTATAAACAAAAGCAAATACCTCAAAAATCCCATTTTTGATTTTGATGAAATTTGGATCACATATTCTACTATATTTTCCGACCATTTTGAAAAAAAAGTCATCATTGGATCTATTAAGAGGATTTTTTTTATGATGTTTCAAAGTTGAGTTGATAAAACACTTTGAATGTGATGTACGTTTTATTGTTAATTTTTGGGTTTCTGTTATTCCTTCTTAAAATTCAAATAAGGAATTATCGAATTTCCGTGAAAATCGAATCAGCGTGAATATTTTTTAATCAAATAAACCTCATATTTCAGTAATTTTTATAAAGAAATGAGCATAACTTTGGAATGGCTGCTATTATGAGAAAACATATAAAAGACAAAAATGTTTCTTCCTAAATTTCACATAAAAAATATATACAAGTTTTTTTTGTCGGAAGAAGAGTTTCAGAGATATCCCAATATGAACGAAAATGACTTAATCTTCATCGCGCAGATTTATAAACAAATGGTCGTGCGCCCAAAACTATTGATATTTATGGAAAAATCAGAAGACGAGAATATATTTACCAGCAATAGACCAGTCAGACCCGATTTTCATCACGCAAGCTCGCTTGTCACTGTATACTTATACTTGTATCTCAATGCAATACTTTAGGAGGTATATGAAAGTCATCATCAAATTTGCCACATCGCTGGCATGCTTAATATAAAAGTGAATATCTACGCCTCCTTTAGATCTTATTTAATACATATATAGACATATTCATCAGCTACATCTATTTACAACTATATACAATCGTCGTAAGAACCATTGTGTCGATTAATAGTTTATATAAAACATTAATATTCCAAAAATTATTATTACGATTATTTGACGTGCCGATGAAGGAGCGGAGTTTGTTATTAGCAAGAACGAAAACCGGCAATTTGAAGATGTGGGTTCAACTCTATGTATATTAATCATGATGTGATCGGGTATCATGGATGTAGAATTGGCCTAATCAGTAAGGAGGCGATTTCGAAAGCCAACAACCTGGGTTCGCAAATACGCCGTGACCATGTGTACATTCCATATTAGACATCTATTAGAGTAGTATTAAATAAGATCTCAAGGATGCGTAGATAATCACAGTTTTAGATTAGGTAAGGAAGTGATGTTGTGAATTTGATAATGACTTTCATATACCTCCTAAAGTATTCAATTAGGATACAAGTAAAAGTTTGCACCGGCGGCGATGGCCATGTGGTTAGTGCGCTGGTCTTTGGCACACGAGGTCCTGGGATCGAGTACCCGTTCGGTATAGTAGAGTGGAATTGCCCAGACTCTGATCTATACGAATTCGTCGTTGAGGGGAAGTTTCGTAATAGAAACGGCTGTACAAATCGGGGTTTTCCATGGTTTTCCTTCAATTACTGATTTGAATCAAAGGATACAATGCTAATCGAGTATTGTATTTGTTGGTTCAAAACAGAGTGAATGCTGTACAGGTGGGGAAAAAGCCAGTTTCCATTGGCACCGCCGGGGGTCGCTACATATCCTAAAAAAGATCAAACGCGTAAAATGAAAAGAAAAAAAAAGTAAAAGTTTACAGTGACAAGCGAGCTTACGTGATAAAGATAGGGTCTAATAGGGTAAACAATACTGGTGTATTGTTGCTAAATACATTCTCGTCTTCTATTTTTTCCATGAATATCAATAGTTTTGAGGGCATCACCATTTGTTTATAAATCTGCGCGATGAAGATTAAGTCAATTTCATTCATGTTGGGATATTTATGAAACTCTTCTTCCGACAAAAGAAACTTGTATATATTTTTTATGCGAAATTTAGTAAGGAACATTTTCGTTTTTTATATGTTTTCTCATAATATCAGCCATTTCAAAGTTATGCTCATTTGTTTATAAAAATTACGGAAATATGAGGTTTATTTGATTAAAACATATTCACGCTGATTCGATTTTCACGGAAATTCGATATTTTCTCATTTAAATTTTCAGAAGGAATAACAGAAACCCAAAAATTAACAGTAAAACGTACATCACATTCAAAGCGTTTTATCAACTCAACTTTGAAAAATCATTTAAAAATCCCAAATAAATAAAAAATAGATCCAATGATGATTTTTTTTTCAAAATGATGGGAAAATGTAGTAGAATATGTGATCCAAATTTCATCACAATCAAAAATGGGATTTTTGAGATATTTGCTTTTGTTTATAATTATTGCTTAATTGTTTATTTAAAAAAAATCACAAAATACGTATAGTTTTTTTCACCTTATGAATAATCATGCGCAGTTTCAGCCAAATCCAAAACCCGTCGGTTCCAGGTCCGTCGAATTCACGTGGAATGCCCCATATATCTATATACATATGTACATACGATATGTATATATATACAGGGTGTCCCATTTGGAAAATTGCATCTAAATATCTCTCAACCGGGCCATGTAACACAAAATGTTTTAAACAAAAATTGCAGGGTTCTGAGGGGGACAGATCAGTGTCGGATCGATGAAATCTTCACGTTTCTCGACATCTGACATCATCCTGACACCATTTTAGAGAACCGTCTGTATGTGTGTGTGTGTGCGTGTCGGTGGGTGTGTGTGTGGCCGTGTGTAGACAAAAAACATTGTTTAACGTTTCCGAAGAAACCAACGTAGCGATTGACGTTTTTTTTTTGTTCGACGTGACTTACTATGCTCCAGGTCTGAAAGGAACGATTTATGCGAAAAGTGATTTGTTCAATTGTTATTAACAAATTCAATTGTTCATATCGCTCTATCGCACGAACAGTTTGAGATACGCAAAAAAGTATTAAATGAAAATTGTTCCCCGCCACGAAATACACATTTCACATTTTTTGACTTTCTTCGATAACACCGATAGTTAAAGGTTAGTAACAACAAAGATTGTTTATATCGCAGCAGCGTGAAAACGGCTGAAGATACGAAACGAATTAGTTGATGAAAATTGTTCCACACCCAAAAATACATATTTGATGTCATATAACTTTTTTTGTTAACAACGATAGTTAATTGTTATTAACAAATTGAATTGGTTAGATCGCCCCATTGCAAGTACGGTTGGAGATATGAAACAAAGTGTCTAATGAAAGTCGTTCCACACGTAAAAATACACATTTGCTGTGTTAGGACTTTTTTTCTAACAGTCATAGTTAATTGTTATTAACAAAAAGGATTGTTTATGTCGCTGCATCGTGAAAACAGTTAAAGATGAAAAACAAATTAGTCAATGAAAGGTGTTCCACACATAAAATTATATATTTCATGTTGTAAAACTTTTTTTGCTAACACCGATACTTAATACTTATAAACAAATTCAATTGTTTGGATCGCTCTATTGCAAGAACGGCTCGAGATACAAAACAAACGGTGTAATGCAAGTCCTTCCACACGTAAAAATACACATTTGACGTTCCATGACGTTTTTGCCAACACCCATAGTTAATTGTTATTAACAAATTGTATTGTTTATCTAACCACTTCATATTACGAATTATAATTTTTTTTAATATTTAGAAATTTTG
This sequence comes from Asobara japonica, assembly GCA_026005395.1. Classification (NCBI taxonomy): domain Eukaryota; kingdom Metazoa; phylum Arthropoda; class Insecta; order Hymenoptera; family Braconidae; genus Asobara; species Asobara japonica. The sequence goes on along the minus strand of BQMI01000153.1, from coordinate 771,399 downwards.
AAAACTTTATAAAGTTCATAATTTGAGACATGCACGGAGATTCTGGATATAACATATACGGCAGAACGATCGGGAAGTTATTGGTTCGACCCATAGAGGGTTATATCCACATCCCGTTTATTCGTTATTGTAATACCCCCGAAATGCAAATTTGTTGTTCCATCATATCACTAGGGGTTTAAGTATACAAAAATCATCCCCGTCAAATTCTGAGTTGCCGCTGTGGGCGTGTGTGTGTATGTGTATGGGTCTGTGTATGTGTGTGGTTTTTTTTGTTTTGTTTTGTTTTTTTTTTTTTTAAAGAGAAAGAAGGAAGCGTGAGGACGGCGGTTGGCTCCCGCACGCGAGACAGAAGAAAGCCCACCGCTTTCCTCACACTTTCTTCTTTCTCTTTTTCTATTTGTTTCCTTTATCAAACAAATTTGCGAAATTCAACAAAAGGAAAAATGAAGTAGAAGGCACAATACTCCTTGGCACATACAATACAATGCGGGTGTCCCCGGACCACGACGGAAGATCTGCGAAGCAATACTTCGTTGTGTAAGGGACGATAGCCACGGCTTTTTCAGTACAGAATCCTTTCCGTTCTTCCACGGCAAGAACGTCCTCCGTTTACTCTTGATTTTTTTCATAGCTGCTCCTCGCGGCGCAACAGCTTCAGAACCTCCATTGCAAACACGCTTGTCGCGTTCTATGCTGCCTCTAATGACAGCATGACTTCCACAAGGTTTTTAACGTTTATGAGTTTGCCTGCAGTAGTTTCCCATATACATAGTTGCAAGTCGAAAGGGGGACATGCAAAGAAAACATGTTCTACATTTTCATGTATTCTGTGGCGCTATGGGCAATGGGGGGAACCTAATGCTTGAATTTGTGATGATATTCCCGAAAGCATCCTTGTCCGGAGAGCGCCTGGGTTAGATAATAGTTAACTTGCCCATGCGATCGGTCACGCCAAACATCCAGCTTTGATATTAGTCGAAGTCCACCGACCTTTGCTCGGGGCGTCTCATGGTAGGTGCCATCCCTCAATACTGTGATTGCGTTTTTCCCTTCTCAGTTCCGTTTGGCTCAGGTTAATTGACCTTCTACGGGTATAGAGGCACCGGCACTCCTTCGCTAGAACTTCGATAGGTTGCATCCCAGCAATGACAAACACAGTATCGTTAGATTCTGTCCGGTATGTGCTAACCACTCTAAGGGCACTCAGCCTGTAGACTGGAACAATTTGCCGCCGAGATGCTTGGCTTCGTAATGCATCGGTCCATATAGGAATACCATATGTTAATACCGACGTAACAACTGACGATAACAAGAGCCTCGTCCTCTGGTTTGGCCCTCCAATATTCGGCATGAGTCTTACAAGGACAGTCTTCACTGCACCTGCAGCACTGCTTGCATGTTGGGCTTGCTGTCTAAAATTAACTGGGGCGTCAATCTTAATTCCTAGGTACCGTATGTAGGGCTGGGAGTTGTAAACCTATCGAGTCTATCCATTGCTGTATCTAGTTGAAAACATTGTCGAAAATGAGCATAAAAAGGTGCTTGCGCATGATGATTATGGCTATGTCATCCGCAAAAGCTACGAGTTTGGCCCCCGCCGGTAATGCTATTTCGAGCAATTCGTCATACACGATACTCCACGAAAGAGAACCCAATATTGAGCCTTGGGGTACACCCCCAGTAACCTTATATGTTTAGATCTTCTCTGTCATATCTAAGGACTCTGTTGGTAAAGTAATCAGGTACCATCTTTTGCAAATATGCCGGTAGCAGTAGCTTCGACACTGCCGCCAGAATGGAATCCCACCGCAGCGAGTTGTAGGCATTCTTGATGTCCTGAGTAACAACCAAACAATATTGTTTCGTACCTGCTTTCCATCGCCCACCCTCGATTACTTTCTTAGCTGTTTTCACCACCCGCTCTATAGTATTCAACGTAGATCGTCGTCGTTTGAAGCCGTATTGACCTTCAGCCAACAGGTGTTCCACCACTACCACAGAGTGGACAATATGATGTGGGCGCGGACCACTAGCCAACAGACACCTCAGAGTACCGCTCAATAATCACAGGCAGTGTAAATCTCGGATACCTCTCATGCACAATTGCGTCTAAGCAGGCTACTGCTGACGAAGGTGAGATTTTTAATTGAGGTCGCTTGTCCTCTGCGAAATGGCGGTTCTTTTCCATTATTCAATAAGACGGCATCTAGAGTCCACATGCCTTCTAGTAAAGCCCGTCCTGGCTGATTCAGTCTCCTTGCTGCCCCAGTCGACTGCCTAGGAATTGAAATCTCCCGCAATTGCTTACTGGGAAGTGCTGTATTGCACTCACCACGAGTCTATCTAGGAATGCTGCCAAGTCCTAATAACAAAGGTTTGGTGGTACATAGCAGCTATAGAGGAAGATACCATTCATTTGGGCGGCAACAAATCCAGACTGATCGTAGGACTAAATGACGGTAACATCAGTCTTCCGGGCTCGAACCGTCTGCGTCAGCAGGTCGTGTCCTGTGGCGCAGTCAGTCAGGCTCACCTGTAACACTCACACTATGGCTCTGTACGGATGTTCTGGAGTGCACTTTGGTAGCCTGGGCATTTGATGCTACCAGTTACATGGGCATGGTCTTTCGTGGACACCAAGTTCTACGCATAGAACGCATTTCGCAGACGCTTTATAACCCGAGCTTTTACGCCCTTTCTCGCGCCATTCATAATACAGGTCTGATCGGTCAATGGAGCTCTTGCAATTACTGGCCAGATTGTCGTAGTGCAAACACTTGAAGCACTTTAGGGGTCTTACCACTATCACAATGCGGGCATATACCGAGTAATCGGGAAGTTAATAAATCTAGTACTCTGTGCTGAAATACCAAATAGGGTAGTTTTATTTGTGCCCTGAATGGAGCACACACATGCTCACACCACTAGCTGGAATATTGCTCTCCCCATCACAGCATACAGGGGTTTCTGGACAGTTACCCTGTGTGTAGAATTATGATGGTCTAAAATGGCGAAAAACGGCCCCAGCCTCATCCGTGGGTGTCCGGCACGCCCCCTAAAGGAATGCCAAGACGGAAACTACTGATTGTAAATGAGAGGAACGGAGATAAAAGAAACGTGATACATACATACAGATGCCCTCATATACACAAGCGCGCGCGATTTGCAGTTGTCCCCGATGGTTTGGGTCCGGTTGCCAAAATGCTTCAAAAAAAATAAATAATAAAAAACATATATGTTTGGGGGTTATTGAGATTGCAGCATTGAAACTGGTCAAATCGTACACGCACACACACACACACACATATGGGAGAAACCTCACTCCCGAAACCAAGGGTGCCAAGGGTGGGCTCCCTATAACAGCCCATGAAGTAAACATGAACAGTGAAGATAAAACAATATTATCCTACGCTGACAACCCCCAAAAGGAAAATTCCGCCGTCCGTTCCGACTACGTGAGAGACCTGAGACTCCTCGGATTGTGGGAAGAGCCAACCATCACTTGATCGTCCCCGAGTGGCCCACTTGGCCCTTAATGCTATAAGTGGAAGTGTACCTACTATGCAGAGCACATGGGACCTGTACGAGAATGATCTGGCAACGCTAGTGAATTCTCTCACAGATAACAACAGGAGAACAATCAATGAAGACATGAGAAAGCTGGCTAAGCAGATCCAAATGGCCGCAAAGCGAATAAGATCCATGACGGAGACAGGGGCAGGCAAAACACCCTTGCCAGTAGTTGGATGGCTCACCCCTCCAGGTCCTAGACTGTCCCAGCTAAGCCTAGGGAGTAGCCATAAGTCCATTGAAAAACCGAAGAGATCCGAGGAGACACCGACACGAGGGGACGGAAGAAAAGAGAGGACACTGCCTGATGACACAACGGGCAAAACGCTCAAGAGTGCCGACGCTGAGGCAGCAGCAACGTCGTCCATTAATGTGGAGGAGCTCGTAAAAGATAGAACCCGGTTAGATGGAAACAGGGCCATGGAGGAAGCATCGAATTCTGCAACAGAAGGCGATGAAAGTGCTTGGGAGAAAGCCAACAGACGGAGAAAAAAACGGGACCCGTCCCAAAAATTTCGCGATACTACGCAGATTAAACCTCGGTCGAAGAGGAAAGCAGCAATCCACCCTGATGCGTTAATTATTCGGCCGACGGGGAAGGACACGTACTCGGGAATATTGGGACGAATAAAGAAGGACCAAGGTGTTGATGCGGCTAGCTCATGCGTGGGCAAAATCCGTAAAACAGCTTCCGGAGATGTTCTCCTGATCCTTGCGAGAGGAAAGAAGGACGAAAGTGTTGAGCTAGAGAAGGTACTAGTTAGAGCCCTCCAAAACGATGCAAAAGTCTTTAATAAAGGACCTCAAGAGGAACTCGAAATTAAAGACCTCGACGAAGTCGCTACGAAATAAGACATACTCGACGCCCTGAGAAAAGCTGATGGCACAAATAGTGATATCTCATTGAGTGCTATCAAGTCTCTTCGCAAGGCATACAGAGGAACCCAATCGGCCACGGTGGTGCTCCCTGCCGTTACTCCAAGAAAGATACTGAGAAAAGGTAGTAAAATACGAATAAACCTGGTATATGCTCGCATCATGGCTTGATGTGCTTCAAGTATGCTAAAGTGCTTCAAGTATTGGCACTTCGAGCATCTTACCGTTAATTCTAAGAGCCCCATTGACCCATCAGACCTGTGCTATAAATGCGGCGAGTAAGGGCACAAAAGCTCTGATTGTGAAGCGTCTCTGGAATGCGTCCCATGCGTAGAACTGGCGCCCAGGAAAGGCCATGCCCATATAACTGGTAGCATCAAATGTCCACTCTACCAGGGTGCACTCCAGCATATCCGTACACGGTCATAGTGCGAGCGCTACAGGTGAACCTGGCTCACTGCGCCACAGTACACGATCTGCTGACGCAGACGGTTCGAGACCTGTAGATTGATGTTGCCGTCATTTCGGAACCGTACATGAACCTATATACCCAAACCTGGGTTACCGACACCAGCAATAAAGCCGTCATTTAGTTCTGCGGTGCTCTGCCGTTTGAAGCATATAACGGTGACCAACAGTCTGGATTTGTTGTAGTCAAGGTAAATGGTATCCATCTGTATAGCTGCTATGCACCACCAAGTCTTTGTTATGAAGACTTCGCAGCATTCCTGGATAGGCCCGTGGTGAATGCGAAACAGCACTTCCCAGTAGCAATGGCAGGAGATTTCAATTCCTGGGCAGTTGACTGGGGCAGCAAGGAGACAAATCAGCGAGGATGGGCTTTACTGGGAGCCATGTCAACTCTAGATGTCATCCTATTGAACGAGGAAATGAACCGACATTTCGCAGAGGACACGCGAGCTCAATTATAGATCTAACCTTCGTCAGCAGTAGCCTGCTCAAAGGCAATTGTGCATGGGGGGTATCCGAGATTTATACTGCCAGTGATCATCGAGCGGTACTCTGGGATGTGTCGGTTGATTAGAGGTTGGCGCCCACATCGAACAAAACCTACGAAATCGGCTAGAATGTGAGAAAATTCGACATCACCAGTTGTCTTGGGGCATTAGAGATCGACTCAGTAGGTGGTAGAAATGTCAGCGAAAAAGTGGATGGGGTTGTTACGATCCTAACGCTGAAAATCGTGTAGAAAACTCGGGTGGAAGGTGAACCCCAGTAACGAACAGACCGCAACTAATCACGAATACTAAGTGATTTTGAAGGAAAAAGAGGGATCGGATTGTGTGGGATAAAACACTAAAGTGTAAGATAGTTTATAGCGTAGGGGTCATAGAACTATAGATCATAGAGAAAGAAACACACGTGTTCGCTTTTTGACTTTAAAACACTATGTATTTGTAAAAGAAGAGAAACCAAGATAAAACCGGTAGAAATGTAGAAATAATAGAAAAATAGAACCGAAAAGGAGCAACAATGAGTAACCAAATTTATGTGACTTACAGTAGTAATCGTAAAAGAATGGGTGGGTAGCGATCGCTCGGTTTCAGTTGGTGGCTGGCCTCCTCAGGAGGTCCTCTGGTCCACGGGTGAGCAAGAGAGATGGAACTTCGGTTGATCGTTCGATGTAGTTGGAGATTTCGGAAAATGCACTTGTTGGGTATTTCTCGGTTAAATTTACTGGAATTAATTCTTCGGTATTCGTTTAACAGTGCAAAACTGAAGAAGAAAGTCGTTCAATGGTATATTGAGTGACTATGATTTCGATGTCTTCAAGATACTCGAGAGTGTAATTTGAACAGGCAAAGGGGGGGGGGGGGCAAAGAAACAGAGCTGCAGCGTTTTCACACAACTAAGAAAAATCTGGTACTCGCTCTTCTCGGGGTCAGTGGTCCATTTTTATTGCCGTTGCAGGTCGAAAAAAAATAAGTGGGGGTTGAGTTTAGGGCGAAGTTCAAGAAGTGGACACATTTCCCTCACACGTGTAGGCTGATAACGTACCCTGATTTTTACTCATAATCGCTATGGGCACTCGAACAATTTATGTTGAAACCACGTCAAACTGGAGCATAGGCCAGAATTTCTTCGACGACGACCATAAAGATGTCATTTAAATGGTTGTGGGAATCACGAATTCTGTGATAACGCAGTGCCGCTCCGTTCAACTTTCATTTAATTTCATCATAAGAGGAAAAAAAATGTACCCAAAGCTATACATTTTCAGATAGTGCTAAGGGTCCTTCGTCGAGCAAGCCGCTGTAGCCCGAACGCTCCATTGTTACGACTTGCAGCGGGCGGAGGGGCCCCGCTGGGACCATCTGTGCGTCGTCTACGCACTTGCTGGGGCCAATTTTTACGACCTTTTACATTTTTTCCAGTTTTCGAGAGTTTTCTGTTGCTTTATTTTCCTCTATTTTACTAGAGATTTTTCATGCATTTTGAAACCACGATACTCGATCCATCTGCGCATCTCTACTCGCCGGGGTTACTGCACAGCATTGAGCGAGTTTCAAGAATGTTCCTCTTCTCGTCGTTTCGTGTTTACTTCACTATTCCTCTTATTATTTTGGGTTTTTTCCTTATCTTGTAGGAAATACGCGATCCGCGACAGGGTCATGCAGAGAGTCACCGATGCCTGCGACGCGAGTATGCCCAGGAAAGTCAGTGGAAACCGACGGCCACCGGTGTATTGGTGGAGCCATGAAATAGCTATACTTCGCAAGGAATGCTTCGCAGCGAGAAGATCTTGGCAACGTGCAAGGAAGAAATCCAATTCCGAAAGCCTTGAACTAAAGTATAAAGCGGCTAAGCGTAAGCTTACCAAGGCCAATAAAGTTTGGCAAACGAGACTGCTGGAACGAGCTGTTGGACGAAGTGAAAAGGGATCCTTGAGGCAGACCGTACAAGGTGGTTATGGCGCGACTCAAGAGCCAGCCGATGCCATCACCGACCTGTCCTAGGCCTCTGGAAAGAATTGTCTCAGTCTTATTCCCCCGACAAACGAGTGTGGCGGAAAAGCAGATGGAGGGCGCTATCATCAACGCAATACCGCCGATTACAGCTGAGGAACTATTGCAGGCCCGTAGTAGACTGTGCCACAACAAGGCCCCCGGTCTCGATGGTGTGCCAAATATTGCGTTGAAGGCCGCCATCAATGCAGCACCTGGAATGTTTCTCGAAATGTTTAATGCGTGCATCCAGAAAGGTATTGTTCCCAGCAGATGGAAACAACAGAGACTCGTACTTCTCCCCAAGAAGAAAAAGCCATCGGACGAACCATCGTCATACCGTCCCGTCTGTATGCTGGATAGGGCGGGTAAGATTCTGGACCGCATAGTACGCCAGAGAATTGAGGCAGCGGTGGAACCCCTGTTGGCCGACCGTCAATATGGTTTCAGGCGACGATGATCTACGTTGGATGCTATTGACTTCGTCGTGAGAACAGCGAAGAGAGCGATTGAGGGCGGACGATGGAACTGTTTGGTTGGTACTCTGGACGTCAAGAACGCTTTCAACTCGGTACAGTGGGATTCCATTTTGACTGCATTATGGAAGCTATCGGTAACGGCATATCTCCAAATGATGGTAAGAAATTACTTCACGGACTGAGTTCTTAAATATGACACAGAAATAGGCCCCAAAACATATAAGGTGACTAGGGGTGTACCTCAAGGCTCGGTGTTGGGGCCCCTTCTGTGGAATATCGTGTACGACGCACTGCTGAAACTGGCATTGCCGATGGGGGCAAAGCTGGCGGCTTTTGCAGATGACGTAGCTATAACCATCGTGGGAAAACACCTATTCACGCTTCAGCTCATCTTTGAGAATGTTTTTAACAAGATACGGAAATGGATGCACTCGATTGGTCTACAACTTGCAGAGCATAAGACTGAGGCACTACTCATCACGAGCCGAAAGAAACTGGAGACAATCACGCTGCAAGTCGGCGAGCACGAAATTACTTCCCAGCCCTATATACGGTACCTAGGAATTATGATTGATGCCCGACTCAGTTTCCGACAACAAGCCCAACATGCATGCAGTAAGGCGGGTGCAGTGAGGACTGCCCTTGCAAGACTCATGCCGAACATTGGCGGGCCAAAACAGAAGAGAAGTCTCTTGATATCATCAGTTGTCACGTCGGTATTAACATATCGTATCCCTATATGGACTGATGCACTACGAAGTCAAGCAGCACGACGGCAAGTTGTTCCAGTGTACAGGCTGAGTGCCCTTAGAGTAGCTGGCACATACCGCACAGTATCCAAGCTGTGCACATACGAAGCTGTGTCATTGCTGGGATGATACCTATTGAAGTTCTAGCGGAGGAGCGCAGGCGACTCTACACATGCAAAACATTAACTGAGCTGAGCCCAGTGGAACTGAAGACAGAAGAACGTAACCACAGCATCCAGCGATAGCAGCTACAGTGGGACGCCTCGACTAAAGACCGGTGAACTCATCGACTTATTCCGAAGCTAGATGTTTGGCTTGACCGATCACATGGACAAGTCAATTACTACCTAACCCAGATGCTCTCAGGACAGGGGTGCTTTCGCGAATATATTCACAAATTCAAGCATGAGGATTCTCCGGATTGCCCAAAGTGTCCGAGATTTCAGGAAAACGCGGAGCATGTTCTGTTTGCGTGTCCGCGTTTCGACGTCCAACGATCTATATGGGAAAAGAGCTCAGGCAAACCCATTAACGCTGGAAATCTTGTGGAGGTCATGCTGTCATCAGAGGCAGCATGGAACGCAACAAGCGATTTCGCAATGGAGGTTCTGCAGGAGCTGCGCCGCGAGGAACAGTTTCGGCAAAATCCAGAGTAAACGGAGGAGCTTCTTACCGTGAACGACCGGAAAGGATTCACTACTGTGGAAGCCGCGGTTGTCGTCCCCTACGCAACGAAATATTGCTTCGCAGATATTCCGTCGTGATCTGGGGATACTGGGAAATAGAAGGTTGTCCTTCTACTCGTTTTGGCCAAGGGGTATTGTCCCTTCTTCTTTTCATTTGTAAATTTTTTGTTTTGTTTTCAATAAAGATTTAATAAAAAAAAGGTAGGAACGAGAAAGAAGGGAGCATGAGGAAGGAGGTTGGCTTCCTTCTTTCTCTTTTTTTCTTAAAAAAAAAAAAAAAAAACACACACACACATACGCAAAGTATGTGTGCGTGTACGGCTTGACCAATCTCAATGCTGTAATCGAAATAACTATCTTGCATAAATATACTTTCTGAGGCACTCGGCTAACGGTAACCGCAACATCCAGGGCAATTGTGAATAGTTGCTATAATCCCCACGCTCAGTCACCTAAGTGGCGTGTTAAAGAGTGCCCGCGCGCATTCGTATATATATATATGTGTATGTGTTTTCTTTTGTAAAGAAAAAAAGACAGAAAGAAGGAAGCCAACCGCCTTCCTCACGTTTCCTTTTTTCTCTTTCCTGCCCCTTTTTCTATTTTTTCGTTCACTAAACAAATTTACACAAAAATAAACAAATAAAAAATAAAGTACAAGGGACAATACTCCTTGGCACATACCATACAATTCCAGTATATAATAATGGCACAATTCGTATATGTAGATGTGTGCGTATGTGTATGTGTGTGCGCGTGGGTGGTTGTATGTGTGTGGGTGGGTGGGTGTGTGTGGGGGAGTCTTTCTGGACTAAAACTGTGAAACATCATTCGAACTTATGTTTTGTGATTGGTTGGAGATAAATGTCCTGTCAATCATAAACCTTAACCTGCTAAATATGTTACTAACCACGATGCGCCAATCAAAAACTGGCCCTTCTTGAATATTTATGCACTTTCGCAGATACAGTATTCAAAATGACCGCGTGATATACAGGGTGTCCCATTTGAAAAGTTACACCTCAATATCTTTCAACAGGGCCATGTAACAAAAAAATGTTTCTAACAAAAATTGTAGGGTTCTGAGGGGGACATCCGATTTGCTCATTATTTCGAGCTCTCAAGTTCGCACTTGCAAGCCGCAAGCACAAGCAGCTTTCTTTTAAATGGCAACCTCATTTTTCACCCCGATGAAAATTGTTCACTTCGATGAGTTGTTCTCAGAACCCTACGCATATTCAATTTCATGTCATTTTTTTATGCAAAAAATATCATGAAAAGCGTTTTACGGCCAAAATCGAAGTTTCAGACTTTTTTAGCGTAACTCAGAATGCACCACGTGGAGGTAAACTCTGCGTCGCATCCCATGCGCAAAAAAAATGCGCGAAAATGTGAGGAAGTTCCTGAGCGTTTACAAAAGGTGTTCAATATTCCCACCGTTCACTTGCAAGCATAACTCACCTCGTTTGCGGAAATTCCCAACAACGTTACGGATTACTTGTGGACTGATGCGTGCAATTGCTTCTCTGATTCGTTCCTGTAAATGGATCGGGGTAGTCGGTCGATTTGTGTAAACAACGTCTTTGATATAGCCCCACAGATTGAAGTCAAGGGGCGTAAGATCCGGTGAACGTGAAGGCCACACAATCCAACGATTCGGGAAGGAACCGTTGAGATAATTTCTCACAACTCGTGTGAAGTGAGGTGGAGCACCATCCTGCTGGAACCCCATTCTTTGCCTAGTTTGCAAGTTCACATTCTCCATCAGGAATGGTAGTTGAAAGCGTTAAAAAGCCAGGTATTTTTGTCCATTGACAGTACAATCAAAGAAATAGGCGCCTATCACTTGCCCATCAATCAGACCGCACCAAACGTTTAATTTCCAACGATGCTGATGATCAATCTGCTGCATCCAGTGAGGCTTTTCCCTTGACCAATAATGACAATTGTGTCGATTTAACGATCCAGTACTCTGGAATGTCGCTTCGTCAGTGAAGAGAGCGTATTGGAAAAAAATTGGATCTTGATTCAGTTTCTGCAAAGACCACACACAAATCAACACGATTTTGTCTGTCTTGTGCAGATAATCCCTGAGTCAAAGTTATGTGATACGGATGATAACGGCCAGATCGTAAAATTCACTTTGCTGTGCTCCGCGGTATCCCTAAATCCCATTCAACCTCTCTCAAACTGACATGAGGGTTCATGTGAATCATAGCTAATATTGCAACAGTTCGGGGATCATCAGGATTGACACCTTGGTGCACTTGTTGTTCTCGTTCTCGAAACATTCTTGCTCGTCTACAACGCCGTTGGATCCTCCTGATAACAGAATCTGCACGATAATATTGTCGATTGCGGTACCGCTCGCGATAGGTTCGAGCAGCAGCTCGATACACTCCCCTACACTCTCCCAAAACAAGTAAAATATCGACAATTTCACTAGCTGAATACATTGTGATATGTTCGATGAAACATCAAGTGATACTAACTTGGTACAGGTTGAATTGGCACCAATTCAAATGAAATAATCGTCAATGAGTAGGTACATTTGTTTACATTACGCAACTGAACGTAATTCTTCCATTGATCCGTTTACGCGCCGGAAGTATCAAATGTAAACAATAATCGACACATTTGCCCACAAAGGGTGGGAATATTGAACTCAGGGACTTCCTCACATTTTCGCGCATTTTTTTTGCGCATGGGATGCAATGCAGACTTTACCTCCAGGATCCACGTGGTGCATCCTGGGTTACGCTTAAAAAGTCTGAAACTTCGATTTTGGCCATCAAACGCTTTTCAGGATAGTTTTTGCCTAAAAAACCGACATGAAATTGGGTATGCGTAGGGTTCTGAGAACAACTCATCGAAATGAACAATTTTCATCCAGGTGAAAAATGGGGTTGCCATTTAAAAAAAAGCTGTTTGTGCTTGCAGGTTGCAAGCGCGAACTTGAAAGCTCGAAATAATGAGCAAATCGGATGTCCCCCTCAGAACCCTACAATTTTTGTTAGAAACATTTTTTTGTTACATGGCCCTGTTGAAAGATATTGAGGTGTAACTTTTCAAATGGGACACCCTGTATATCAACATATCTCAAGATAAAAATATTGATAAGGAAAAAAAATGAGGTGAAGCAATCAAATAAATGACCGAAATAATTTCGTTCGAAAGCTTCGAACGTTCGAAATATAAACAAAGCGCGAAAATATAATGATAATTATGGTACACAAGGAAAGGGGAAACTCTCCAGGTGGTCAAAGACCCGAGAATCACGCTAGTAAGCCAGAAAGAAAGGGTACTTATGTGCCTCGGCCTCCCTCCCGGTCCATGGTCGTCCAGGCTCGTCCAGGGGTTCCTCCTCTACTCAAACTCTCGGGAAGACAACGCAGTCGGTCCCCCGGTTCCACCAAATAGATCGTCACGAGACCCGCGTCGCTCAGGACGATTAGCCCTGCTAGACAACTCACCTGTTACTATTACTGCCTCTACAAGACCTCCAAGGGAACTGCCTCTACTAACTCACTCCTCCGGCCTTCCTCACCCATATCGGCGTGATTTCTTGAGGTTTGTTCCCCCACTTAGGACCCCTGGACGGCCTTACGTGTATCATGAACGACTTCTGGAGCGCGAGCCGAATTATTTTCGCCGGTCATCGGCATTTCCTGGAATTGCCAATCGGTATCCGTTGGCTCGCCGCTCTAATTGGTTGCGTAGGCTTCTGCGGTGTTGTCGCGTAGACAGGGTCCTCAAGTTCCTATTCGTTGCTGGTGCTAAGTTGGTCCCGATAGTGAGCCCTCTTGATGTGACCCTGTGAGGTATTTTCATTGGGTCTCCTCTTGTTTCTTCGGCTTCTCGTCCACCAACGCTCGAGTATCAATAAGAAAAATGATTATGTAGGCTCTACTAATGAGCACTGCCCCGGTGGTCGGTATGGTTCTCTTTTGTAGGAAGTGGGGGGAGTTGTGAGCTCCCCTCGAGGCTCATTACCCCAAGAATCGCGATTTCTATTGACCCGGGCGACCTTGTGACCTTTCAAATTGTCACAAGGTTCCCGCTAACTTTAATATTTGACCCAGTGGAATCGTATAAACAATTGCAATTGTTAATAACGTTGTTGTTATTCACCAGTATTGTTATGATTAGAAGGTATTGACTTTTTCGGTCTTTTCTACCTCAGTTGCCTGAGGTGTATGTAGGTATACTTGAAGAGTATACCTTGGAGTGAGGGAACTGAGAAAGCATTACATGTTTCTCTCGGACGATCACACACACACTTACACACACACACACATACAAACACTTTTCGGAAAACGACTCAGGACGATGTGAAACGTAGAGAAAAGTGAAAATATCATGACAATTTCATTGTCAATTTTCGGGGTCGTTACAATAACTTCCCTATACCGAGAAGTTAACAAACAACTTGGGACAACAAACTCAAAAACATCAACCTAAAGGATCACTCCATTTGGCGCGTAGCAAAACATTCTAATAACACCGGTAAAAGCAAAATCTCCACTCTGATGTCCAATCATTCGACCCACACAGAAGACCATGACACAGACCGGTCACAGGTCTTGTGAAGAAAACTATTCTCAAAGCGCCAATTGAAACTCCCATCAAATTCCTGACAAATCCCCGTGAAATCATTTCCGCCATCAAAATACTAAAAAACAAATCAGCCTCAGGTGTGGATAATATTCCCAACATAGCACTAGAAAACCTCCCGGTTAAAGCAATAAGGCTACTAACAAAGATATATAACGCATCCCTCCTCAAACAATATTTCCCGGAACTCTGGAAAGGAGCGGTGGTCATACCGTTTCTCAAGCCTGGCAAGCCCCCTTCGTATTTGGTGAGCTGTAGGCCTATTAGCCACCTATCAGTATTAGCTAAAGTTTTTGAGCGATTATTTTTTACCCCCCGATTTCGACCAATCAGAGCGCAGTATTCGCGGTCACATGACACCTTCACGTTGGTTTTATTTTGGTAAATCACCGGGCCACAGGGGTTTTATCAAACTGATAAAACCCCGGTAGATCCTCAATTGTTTTTCCGGATTTTGACATTTCGTTGTGACTAAAATTCTATTAGAGGTTCTGTCCATTTTCAAAATCTGTGCAAAATGAGTCGATTCGGCAAAGAGTCACTGCCTGGAATTGATCTCAAGATTAAAAAAAATATACTAGCCAACACCACGAAGACAAAAAACGCGATGTGGAGACTACATTTCGTGTCAAGTGCCACGTAACCTCGATCATTGTGTTCTGATTAGTCAAAATCAGAAGGTAAAACATAATCCGCCGAATACCCCTCGACCTTTAAAATTTATAGGACAATTCCCTCAAGCTTCCCTGTGTAGCAACGATCAGGATAAGTTTGGCAGAAAGATTTTTAACCTGCCAATCTTCTCCCTCTCGTTGCTACGCAACGAAGCTATCGGGAATTCTCCGATGAATTTTATGGTCTCGGGGAAATAAAAATTATTACAACCGAATAATTTTAGCTCGTCTCAAAAAACCCATTGAAGAGTTACAATTAATGCCTACAAATCCATTTGGATTCGGACCGGAACACTAGACCTCGCACCAGCGGGTCAGAATTGCCAATGACATGTAATCCGCGAAAGACCGGAACAAAGATACCGTTTTTCTTCTCCTGGACAGCGAGAAGGCCTTTGATTCTGTTTGGCCCACAGGCCTTATATATAAACTTGACAGCTTAAATGTACCTAAATATTTATGTAAAATTTTACTGTCAGATCTTTCTAATAGATATATTCGAGTTCGAGTCGAAACTTCGCTTTCAGAGAAAATTGAAAAAGTCGCGAGGGTCCCACAAGGGTCTATCCTCTCCCCCGTACTATTTAACCTGTACATTGCTTCTGTGTTTAGTAGAATTCCTAGAAATGTATCTATGGCTGGCTATGCTGATGACATCGCTCTGTACTCACCTGGCAAATCGGTAAATAAAGCTGTCAGAAGAGTTGAAAACGCAGCTGCTCTTACAATGAGTGAGCTATGAAATGGTAAATTCAAGTGAATGCTGCCAAACCAGCATCAATCAAGATACGCGGTAGCGTATCGGGCCAAGTTCACTTTTTGATTCAAATTCAAACCAAATCTCCCGCTCTATCGCCCCTCTCCACCTGCCCGGTCGCTACACGTATCATATACACGCAGCAAATACCCCCTCCACCACCTCCAAAAGTATATTAATCCAAATAAATTATATGCCGACCACCTCCTGCAAAACTAACCCGACTTTTATCATATAAGGTAGCTATCAGCTTTGTAATGGCACCCTGTTTAAAATTTTTAGTGCCCTATTTCGGTTAAAATACGTGCTTCGCTACGGTCAATTATCGAGATTTATTATCTCAAAAAAATATATATATGTAATACGTCCACACTGAATGTGTCACGTTGGTAGTACTGACCTGAGCGGGTTTGTTGACATCACATCACAGTATATTATAAAATCACCATTAAGGTTAAGTGAATTTAAGTGAAAACAATATATTACAAAATTACATTTAAGTGCAATTAAATAAATTGTGACCAAGGAATTAAACCAAACGGCACTGTGTACTTGGAAGAAATTTGTTTCTTTTTTCAAACTTTTCTCCTTTTTTTCTTCATAAATATTACATGGTAATGTGGTGCAATTTAGAAGACATTCATTGCAATTTAGGAACCATTAGTTATCATTTAATAAATTATTTTGCGAAATTAACAATTTTAGCAGAAGTCGTCATTAAAAATATTTTAAAAAAATGCCTCCGATGAAGGAGAATTTAGTCGTCAGAGGAAAATCATTCTTAGAATTTGGGAGTGCATTATTATAATAATAAAAAATTAATAATAATAAACATATTCTTTCCCCGAGATATTTGGAGTCAGGCAAACCCCGGGATCCATTCGTATGTAGTTAGCCGACAAACGAACTTCACCATAGTTAGCGGGATGTTGGAAGATAAGTAAAACAATCATATTGGTATCTCTTCCTTTTTCGATGGTGAACAATGATATGTTACTTATAAATTTTTGGTAGGCGTAGTTTTTACAAAAACAATTTATGAAAAAATTACCTATAATTGGCGGGGGGGATTGATGCAAAAAATTAGTTGTGTAAAGAATTCAATGGTACACAATGGTAAAATATTATTAACGCTAAAAAATGTGTTAACTATGGTCACGTGCAATTTTTACTGATGGGTTCTGCAGTTCTGGAGTCTATGCTGAACGAGGAGTGGGGGTGAGGGCAAGTGAGAAAGACGGAAATCCGAAAATGCGCTCGAGCGACAGAGGTTAGCTGTCAAAATCAACTCCAAATTTTGAGTTTGATGCATTAAACAATAAATACCATATTCACATCGGTCGGAATCCATGAGAAAATATTTTTGAACTAGTGGTGTGCAAATGTGTGTGCCAATAATTGACAGTGATATCAATAATTGACCCTTATGACTAATAATTACTGCACGCGATCGATTTAGTTTCATTTTTAAGCTGCAGAAAAATATTCAACTGAAATTCGTCCGCTTAGTTACCCTCTCTACCTCTGTACGTTCCTAATTATCCCGCTCTTTGACATCCTTCGCGCAATTGTCGACATGTTCATTCGCCAAGTATATTCTAGTTCAACTCGCGATATGTTTCAACCTATATTGAAAAAAGTCATACTGAATGTGCATTGTTGTGTAAGGAACGACCCTGGTGATATGCATTGTTCCCGTATTTGAAATTGCTCGGACGGCCATATCTCCTTAATTATGCAAATTATGGAAAAAAGTCATTCTACGTAAAAGCTGTATTTTCATATAAGCAATAGTTTTCTTCAAATAAGTTTCCCGCTAACTTTAATATTTTACCCAGTGGAATCGTATAAACAATTGCAATTGTTAATAACATTGCATGTACTGCACGAATGCCATCCAAAATGTAATCCGCTCTATTCTCAACGGAAAGGTTTCGATTGAGACCTTCATGACAGCGCTGGTTTCATTCATTTACTTATTACATACATAATTGTTGAGACGGCCATACCCCCTTAATTATGCAAATGATGGAAAAAAGTCATTCTACATAAAATGTGTATTTTCATATGGGGAACAACTTTTCTTATATAAATTTTGCCGTAACTCTCATAGTTCATGGATGAGCGTTGATTAACCCGATTTGCGATTTTTGGCCTTTCGATTTTCTGGAAATTATTGAAAACTGCCGACTGGATTCCTTCCAGAATCTAATCAGCACTAAGTTACATGACAACTCATCGATCGAAAAAAAATTAATGGAATCGCACCATTAGTTTTCAAGAAATCCTTGACGAAAAATTTGGGCACATACATACGAACAGACACACACACACATACAGATTGGCGTAGTGGTAGAGTATCTGCCTACTACTCCGCAGGTCCTACGTTCGCGCCCGGCCGCCGGATAATATTTTTTCAAAATATTTTCTCATGGATTCCGGTCGATGCAGGAACTTCCGTGTGTGCTATCGGCGGTATCCATAAAGTGAGACCGCCCGGCCGAGCGGGAACCTAACCCGACGCAGGGGGGGGGGGGGGGGGGGGGTGGGTTCCATCATAGGCGCCGGCCATCGTAGCACAGGGGTTTCTGGAGGTTTACCCGGTGTTTAGAAATACGATCGCCTAAAAATGGCGAAAGTCGGCCTCAGCCACATGGGTGCGTGTCCGGTACGCCCCCTGAAGGAATGCTTACACGGCCGCTACCGAGGGCGTACAAATGAGAGGGACGGAGGAAAAAAAAACACATACAGACATTTTTCCAAAAATAGTCTAGAATGATTCGGGAGACCTTGAAACGTGGAGATCTGGTGAAAATCCGATTTTCGGTATGATTACAAGAACTTCCCTATATCGGGAAGTTAATTGATCAAGTTTTCTCAAAAACTTATGCTTCGATCGAGCAGAAATTTGGTACGGTGCAAGAGGGATTCAATACCAATTATTGGAGAAAATTTGAGATTTTTAAAATCACCTTTCCCCGTTTAAATGTTCAAATTAGTAAATCGAGGTGCCAAAAATGAGATGTTCACGGACAGACGGCATGCTCAAATTTTGTATTTTTACGTTTCAGACCATGATTCTAGATCATTTTCCCATGAAATTAGCAAATGTGAAAAATGGACCCTCGACAATGCTTCCATGCGGAAGCAATACATATTTTCATGTCGTTTAACTTTTTTAGTATCTTTAACCCTTGCGGCGTTAGAGTGTTATAAAGAGTTGAAATAATTTAGAACGAGAAAAGTGAGAGATTGCAAAAAAAATATATAATCAATGTTGTTCCTTACATAAAACAAATGTCTAACATGACACTTTTTTTCTCATATCTCAAACAAGGCAGGGGAGATGAAGTGTTGAATTTAACAAAACAAGGTATGGTCGTCTGAATAATAATTATTGTATTAAGTAATCGAATGAAAACACTGTCATCATTAAGGTTGCAATCACCGTATTTCTATGGAGAATGGAGGGTCAAAGAGTCGAGATGAAATTCGGGCAGTATCTACATTGTTATTAACAAATTCAGTTGTTCATAACGGGCTACTGCAGGAACGAATACAGTTCAGAGAAAAGTTATATACGGAAGCTTATTCGTCATGGAGAAATACACGTTTTATATTGAATGACTTTTTTATGCATAATTTACAGAATTAAGGAGGTATGGTCGTCTGAGCGGTCATTCAGGTAATGAGTAAACAAATGAAGTCGTCCGATGTATTGCGATCGATTATTTTCATAGAAAATAGGGGGTTAAATCTTTTGGATGCACTGGAAGCAGTATATACATTGTTATTAACAATTGAATTGTTCACGCAGCCCTATTGTTAACAATGCAGAAATGGTGAGACATACAGCCGAAAGTATGAAATGGAACTTGTTCGGTGAGTGGAAATGGACTTGATAACATTGGGACCTTATGGAGAGGCAAATTTAAATGTTTAACTTTTCGATTTAGGGAAGTTATTGTAATCACCCCGATAATGAAGTGTCTCAGAAATCGAAAACTTCAACTTTTCTCGACGTTTCACATTATGCTGACAAATTTTAGATGAGGGTTTTGTGTGTGTGTGTGTGTGTGGCTGGGTAGCCGTGTGTTCGTATGGGAGTGATTCTTTGAGAAAGAGTTCCCGGTAAACGGCTTGATCAATTTGGTTCTCCTTTGACAGAAAATTACTTCTGACTATTGTCTAGGGCGGAAAGTAGTGTCAATGTTGAAAAACAATTCCTTCAATTGTTATTAACAATTTTAATTGTTTATAACGCTGTATCTCGAGAACGGTGATACATACGAGAAAAAGTGTCATACAAAAGTTATTCCCCTCGTGATACTACATATATCATGTTATATTACGTTTGTAGCTAGGCATCACATTTCAGGAGCTTTCCATAGAAACTTGACATAATGGATCAATAGTCTAATTTGCGTAATGGATTTACAACTTGACTTCATACATGTATCGTCACACACATATTATCGGGAAGTTTTAGATGCGACCCGTCGAGGGTCACACTCACGTCCCATTTATTGGTGTGAATGATTGTCGTGTTTATTTTGACAGGTCTTTGGACTTTTTGACGGGTATCTGACATCTTACTGGTACCGCTAATTCAACTAGTGGTGTGCAAATGTGTGTGCCCCACATGGGGCACAAACAAAACTTCCCGATTTGGTATTCCAACACAGCATAAGAACGCAACAATGGTGATGAGCAAACGCAACAGTGATATCAATAAGTGAACTGCCAACTAATAATTACTGCACGCGATCGATTCAGTTTGATTTTTAAGCCCCATGCAAATATTCAAATGGATTTCGTCCGCATAGTTACCCTTCCTACCTCTGTACTTTCTTAATTATCACCTTCTTTGACATCATTCCCGCAATTGTTGACATATCCAATCGGCAAGTATATTCTAGTTCAGCTCGCGATACATTCTAACCTATATTCTAACCTATCCGAAATAAATGGGATGTGGCTATGACCCTCTACGGGTCGAAACAATAACTTCCCGATCGCTCCGCCGTATATATTATATCCATAATTTCCGTCCATGTCTCAAACTATGGACTTTATAAAGTTTTCGAAATGTCTAAATATTAAAAAAAAATATAATCCTTAATATGAAGTAGTTAGATGAACAATACAATTTGTTAAGAACAATTAACTATGGGTGTTGGCAAAAAAGTCATGGAACGTCAAATGTTACGACTTGCATTACACCCTTTGTTTCGTATCTCGAAGCGTTCTTGCGATAGAGCGATCTGAACAATTGAATTTGTTAATAACTATCAACTATCGGTGTTAGCAACAAAAATTTATAAAACATGAAATATGTATTTTCCTGTGTGGAACAACTTTCATTGCCTAATTTGTTTCGTATCTTTAACCGTTTTCATGGTGCAGCGATATAAACAATCCTTTTTATTAATAACAATTAAGTACGACTGTTAGACAAAAAGTCATAAAACATCAAATAAGTATTTTTACGTGTGGAACGATTTTCATTGAACACTTTGTTTCGCACCTCCAACCCTAGTTGCGATAGAGCGATATAAACAATTGAATTTGTTAGTAACAATTGAACGGAACATTTTTCGCATAAATCGTTCCTTCCAGACCTGGAGAATAGTCGGCCGCGTCGATCAACAAAAAAAAAACGTAAATCGCTAGGTTGGTTTCTTGGGAAACGTTAAACAAAGTTCTTGGTCAAACACATACACACACACATTGAAATTAACGAAAGCTACAAATATTGTCCTATAATATTAACCACTAACATTTATAGTTTTTGCGATATACGTCATAAACCGCTAATTTTTGCGAAATTTTTATTAAACAAAAACCAATCACATCGTAGGAAAGTTTATTTATGTGCTCGGGAAAAAATTAATTAATGTCATATATTCAAATCTAACCTATAAACAAAGTTTCTGGACCAATCAAACTGATTTCCATCACATACCAAAGAATGGGCACACGGCACACTGAAAAAACCCAAAACTTTCGTGTTTTTTTTCAATGCAAATTTCAAAAATTTGGCGGGACCTTATAAAAAAATCTAATTATGTTTTTCTTTTGCATGGTTTCTTTGTAGGCCTAGTACATCAGTTTAAGCCTGGTTTGAAGAAAAAAAAAACTGAGTCGGTCTAATGTACCTATATATCGCTATATTGCATTTCCCCCTGTTCCATTTATATTTACGTTCGCGACACTCACTGATCCTACATATTGTTCTTTAATTGACCATAACTCCCTAAATATGCGAATTACTCAACATAGTATGGGTAGTTTTGCACTAGGAACAACTTTCCTTATATAAATTTTTCGCTACCTCCAACCGTTCGCTCAGGAGAACGTTATGAACAATTCAAATTGGTATTTACATAATATAGGCGATACCAATTTTCACAAAAATCTAATGAACTCTAAGTTACATGAAGACGCTTCGATTGCAATGTTCATAATTCCAAAAGCTTCATTCGTTCGCGAGCAATCCGGGATCGAAATTTGGCTACATACATATATACACACACACACAGACATTCACTCGGAACTTGACGGGAAATATTTTGATATACTTAAAACACCAGTTACAAAGTCCAAAGAAAAAATTGATTTCGGGGTCATCACAATAACTACCCGAAAAATCGGGAAGTTAATTAGAGGCAATGTTAATTAGTTTTGCGTGAATGTTTTCGACATTGAGTGTATCAATGAATTATTTTTAGTAATGAAATTGTGGATGGGTAACACATGAATTCGCTAATTTCATTGTTATTGTTATTTCGGAGAGTGTTGGATTATCTGGGTTTTAAGTGAAATAATCTTGAGACACTTGTGTAAATTATAACTCTGAATTTATTGTAGTCTAAGTAATAGTATGGATAGTACAAGGTATATGGCACGTGGGTGTTACTCTGTTGAATGCCTACAACGGACTAACTGTAATGGCGGCTGCACCGCGGTAACGTCGCCTCACGGCGCGCCACTCCGGTGGTAGCACCTAATGGACTGGCTAGGTAGGGAATCTCGGTTCCAACACTCCCTCCATTCCCTCCAGTTTGGCCGTCCTATTCCTCCAGTTTTGATTTTAATTTTTGTCTGACAGAAAGCAGGTTAATTAGACTTTAGTATAAATTCTACTTCACATGTCATTTTATTCTACGTCATAAATTTATCAGTTACATATTTGTGTATATCTGCTGCCAATGGTTTCGTCATGCAATCTGCTAAGTTCACTTTGGTTGCCACACATTCTACTTTGATCTTGCTCTGATTCACGCATTCTTTTATGAAATCGCCAAAGTTCTCTACTATAGTTTTTCTAATCCCATTTTTCTCTCAGCTGCTCTCTGATAACTTCTACACTATCATCAAAAGCTTTCAGCTTGTGACTTCCCTTTTAGCTTTCAGCTTGTGACTTTCCTTTCTTAGTGTATTCTCTGGCTGCTTTGTTGTCACACCGAAAGGTGATTGGGTAGAAAGTTTTCCCAATAATACATCTAATTGCTTTGCCCAGCGAAATTGGTTCAGAGCATGACTCGCTCATAGCCAGGTATTCCGCTTGACAGGTTGATTGAGTCACCGTGCTCTGTTTGTGGCTTCGCCAAGTGATTACATCTCCGAACATTCTCACAATGTATCCAGCGGATGACGTTGAGTCTTCCTGATTGTCTCTAAAGCTTGCGTCTGTGAATCCTTCTAGGTCTTCTTCTTTCCCCGTGAATTCAAGTCCCTTGTTGGGAGTACCTTTCAGGTACCTGAATACTCCTTTGACACTCTTCCAATCTTCTTCGGTTGGCTCTGATTGTTTTCTCGCTAGATAAGTCACAGCAAAGGAAATGTCCGGACCAGTGGCGTTAGCCAGGTACATCAAGCTCTCTATAGCTTCCCTGCACGGTGCTCTAGTGATCTCAGTATCCTGGTTATCAATTTTCGCAGCAGCTTCCTGTCGTCTGTTTCGGTTGGTTACCTGTCTGGTTACCATTGGTGTACTCTGAGGCTTGCACTCTGACATATTGAATTTTTCCAGCATCTCTTTAATGTATTTGGGTTGGTTGATGCTCATTCAGTTCTCTCCTCTGTTTCTCTTAATTTCCATTCCCAAAAACACTTTTGGCTCCCCAAGGTCTTTCATCTCAAATGTTCTGTTCAGATGTCTCTTAGTCTCTGTCATTTTCTCAGTGTCATTCCCAGTTATTAGGATGTCATCCACATAGAGTACTAAGGTCACCATTTTTCCTTCCTTCCTCCAGGTGTATAGACATGGTTCATGCATATCGTTCTCCAGACCCAGTTTTATCATCTCCTCTCCGAATCTCTGATTTCATCTCTTGGGACTGGTTTTATATATAGGGACCTTTCCAGTTTGCAGATCTTTGTTCCTAAATCTATTCTTCTAGGATCCCATTCAGAAAGGCTGTCTTGACGTCCAGTTGACACACATCTAAATCATACTTGTTAATGACTGCCAAGGTAGCTCTGATTCCAGACAGCCTTGAAACTGGACCGTAAGTCTCACTTAGGTCGTACAGATTCTTGTCTTTAAATCCTCTCATGACCAATCTGGCCTTGAATCGAATGGACCCATCTGCTTCTGTTTTTCTCTTAAATACGCATCTGAAATTTATTATGTTTGCTCGACTCTCTGTTATTTCTGATTTGTTCACCAGTTGCCAAACTTGGTTTTCTTTCATTAATCTGAGTTCTTCTTGCACAGCTCTTCTCCATTCATCTCTTTCATCTGTTTGCATGGCTTCTGCATAGATCACTGGTTCTGGTATTGCCTAGGCATTGGGTCTGTCCTGGGATTACTTTCATTCCGGGTTGAGCAGTATCAATGATTTCCTTGCTCAGATATACGTTTCCTTTTTGCGCCTCTGCTTCTACTTCCCTCTTGCTTCTGGTGGTTGGAGCCGAATTTACCAATTCTCTCGTCGGATCTTGGGGTTTGGTCCTCTGGTGGGATTTGCGTGGTCTCCCTCTCTTCTTTGGTTCTGTTTTCTCTTCCTGGGGAGTTCTGTCTCCCTCATGTTCCTCTTGTACATTCCAACTAATTTCCTCTGATTCTCCTACTAACTTCTGTTTCTGATTTTCTGATGTCTGTTTGTATTCATCTGCGTACACTCGTTTCTCATTGAACCTGACGTGTCTGGATTCAAGAATTTTGCTACTCCTAGGATGCCACAATAGATATCTTGTGTTTGTATATCCCACCAGCGCAGCTTTAATTGCTCTTTTCTCAAATTTGGTCTCTGGTTTCGGATCTTTTATGAATCCAATACATCCGAATCTTCTCAGTTTCTCCACATGGCTTTTAGCTTCAGGAGTGAATCTTTCCAGTAGTGTCTGGAATTCAATGAACTTGTGGGGTGTTCTGTTGTATACGTGAACAGTAGCTCCAATAGCCAGCTCCCACATACTCTGAGGTAGACCTGAGTCTATCATGTATGCTCTGACTTTTCTTTGAATAGTCCTGTTAAATCTTTCTGCTATTCCATTGTGCTCTGGTGCGTATGATGGCGTCAGTTCCAGCTCTATCTTTTCCTTGTGCAGGATTTCTATGAACTTTTTCCCTGTAAACTCTGTCCCTTGATCTGATTTTATGTAACAGACCGTTTCATTTCTCCCTATTTCGTTTCTCAATGATATCAGCATTTGCTCTCGGGCTTGTCCAGATTCGTCTTTCCACTTCAGTGAGTATGCTCTTGCGATCCTGGACTCATCGTCCACATAGACGTTGATGAAGCTCTTGTTCCCAGGATATGATGTTGGTTTGATTGGTCCCATGGTGTCTGTGTGTATCGTCTGAAGTAGTCTGGCAGCTCTGGTTCTGTCTTCCTTGAAAGGCAGTTTCGTCATCTTTGCCAGTACACATACTTCACAATCTAGTATCGAGTCCTTGAACCTGACTCCTTTCAAGCACTCTGTTTTCATTTGGAATTTTCTCAAGACTCTCAATGAAGCATGGGCCAATCTGATGTGCCACATCATTCCTGGATCTGGGGTGCCGATATTATCGCCCATATCCTCCTTTTCACACATTGTATATTCTTCTGAGTCTCTGAGGTTGATATCTTCAATTGTCTCTGTGATTTCAGCTGGCTCCTCTGTGTCTGTAGTTGTTCCCTTTTCGTCTGTTTGTTCTTCGGGGGGTGTAACCTTTTTGTCTGTTAGCTCTGCGTCTGTCTCTATCTCTATAGTCTCTAGGTCTCTGATTGATTGATTCTGTTTCTTATCATTATTTTTATATATATATTATCTTTATCATCGAGATAAATACTCAGTCCTCTGTCCGCTAACTGTTTAAGTGACAGAAGATTGTCTGAGATATCCTCAGATGCAATTACATTAGTTAAGTTAATCACTCTATCATCGGGTGACTCGGGCACCAACAGCATTTCCCCTTTACCATTTATTATAATATCAGCTGTGGCATTTTTGTTTGCGCTCTCAATAAACTTATTTGTTACCTCCTAAAAATTTCTTAATCTAACATCGGAACTAACAATATGATCTGATGCCCCCGAATCTGCTATAAGCGTTATATCATGTTTATCTAGAGACTCATCTGAGCTAGACGTTTCTCTCACTCTGTTTATTTCCCTCTCAGTTGGCTGAGTGTCTGCTCTCTTTGCTCTGCCTCTATAGTTACTTTTATCATTTGCCCTATCATTGTACACTCTCTTGTATCCCTTTCTCTGATTCTGATTTCCCCCTCTATTTTCTTTGTATGGGTGTGATCTGTTATTGTGATAATTACCTCTGCTTCCTCCTGGCTTCGGACGATAATTTGGGCAAACTTTCCTTTTGTGGTTCTTTATAGCTCTGCAAAAATAACAGTACCACAAACGCTTCTTCCCCAGGGGGCAGTCGTCCAGTCAATGCCCCTGATCGTTGCAACGATGACACTTGGTTACGGTCTCCCCCTGGCTCGTCGTTGCTCTCTGAATCTTTTTTTTCCTCGCTGTCCTGCTTTTGGGTTTGCTTCCAACGGCAACAGAAAGTTTTTAATCTCATTATATGTCATTTCTTTCTGCTGCGTCTGTCTAGTCAGTATTTCAGCAGCTCTTATTTCAGGTGTTGCCTGAGCAACAGCCTGGTAAAAGGCTGACCTTTTCTCTATCTCTGTTAACTCTATCTAATTTTCACTAGCTTCATAATCTCTTACGATTGACTCGAATCTATCACAGAAATCATTCGCAGGCCCTTTTCCTGTTTCATTTTGATTGCGTACAACTTCGTTCGGATTGTTGTTGCATTGACATTGTTCTCAAGCCTTCGTGACTGTTTTAAGAAATTCACGATCTGTTCTAGATCCGTCTCTTTCAAAATCTTTTTTGGTAACAATCATCTATTCTGTTAATATTTATGTCTCTGGCTAAATTCTTTCTCTTTTTCATTAAACACTCATCAATGACCGTTTAGTCTGTTTCTGGTTTATCGATAGTGTCCAGTAAGTCATGAGTCATTAATTCAGATTTTAGTGAATGATACCACAAATTTATGTCTGATTTGGTCGTCAGTTTGTAATTGCGTTTGATATTTACTTTCTGATTGAAGCCCTGTTCTACCGCCTATCTTATTGAACTAATTTGCTTTGTTTCATCTATTCTGTTATTTGTTAGTCCCTGTATGTTGGAAATCTCTATTCTCCTCTTTTTCGCAGGGGGGTCTGAATTGGGGATGGATTGCTCTATGGGTTCATTGGGGTTTGCAATATAAACAGTTTTTCTTGTCACCTCAGCTCTCCTCAGCTTGCAACGCTCAGCTTCTGCCAGGTTTTTGGAAGTGATGGTCACCTGTTCCATCAGTGCTCGCAGTCCTTTCGCTAATTCCCAAGTTAGATTGACTGTTTTGTCCAGGGACCTGAGGACACCTTTCAGGTCAGTGGGTCAGTAGTGATAGCTTGGTGGTCGTCTTGCTCTGCGTTTCGCCCACTTTGGCCAGCTCCTGGGTCACCTTTTCCTAGGAGATGAAGATCTCCCCCAGGCTCTGCATCATAGTTCTGAGAAGGGTCCTCTCCACGTGGCTGGACTCTCCTTTGATGGCCCCATATGTGATCTCCGTGTCCTGTGGTCCCTCTCTCTCCCTGAACTCTGTCTCCACGTCTGATGCTCTGGTTGAACCCGTCTGGCTCTGGATCTCCGAGTGCTGAGATTCATTATCATCTGAATCCAGCTCTTGTGTTTCCTGGTTGTCCTTGTAGTCCTACTCTGACTCTCGGTGGTCTCTTTCATCTGCCATCTATGCAGGGTTTTGGAATGAAAACATTAGTTTGCATATATATATTCTCCTAGACATCTAGTTTCTCTGATTCTTGCCTCTGATACGAGTATGACTCTGATTCTGACTCTAACTCTAACTCTAGCTTCTGACCTGCTCGTACATCAGGTAACTGTCCGTTTTCCAGTTTTAGTTTGTAATGCTGCATTTCGTGCTTCAGAACCAGTCTGCCCGCACAGCGTCCAGGATGACGCGAAACTGAGAATAGGTTCCCTCCACAGCATAAGCATACACAGGCATACCTGTACCGAGCGTATATTACACGAACGCAATGTAATTTGCTCGGAGGTGGTTGGCCACGCACACGTGTAAGGCACTGTCGAAGTTCTCCTCTCCTTCTTTACAAGTGTTGGTTTTCAACGTACGTATGTTATATTCCTCGACTTGTCCTGCACTATGTTTGTTTGAAATTGGGTATTTTCTTATAATCTTCTATTTATTCTGGTTTATTCTAAAATTCTATTTATTCCTAGTGGTCACGGTTTTTATCCAAGATCTGACTCCATTTTGTTGTTTCTGGCAGATGGGAAGATTTCATGGGTGATAGGAATTATCACTATATTTTCTCCCTCCTAATTCATTGAACCCATGAATTGTTTGAATCTCCCCTCTAAAATTTTATCTATCTCACCCAAATTTCTTTTGAGTGGTATTCAACAATCGTAAAAAAAATTGGTATTATGGTTTCTCTCATCTAAAATTCGAAAAAGTAATTTAATCTCTCTGATTCTGCTTAGATTGTCTCGAAAAACCTGGTTAAACTATATTTTATTTACTCAAACAGAAAACAACTTCTCTCATCTACGTCTGTTTCAACTCTCAAGAGGAAAGAAAAGAAAAAAAAAATTATTCTATCCATATTAATTTTGTCACCTCAGATGTCAATATGGCGGCTCCCTCTATTTTGCGCTGCAAACAAGTCGGTGCCTGCTCGCGTGGTGTGCGAGAGAGAGGTCAGCAACGTCACAGCGCCCCGCCGCTCATAGCAACAGGTCCGGTCCTGCTCGCTTGATGTGCGAGAGAGAGGTCTGTACCCATTGTCTGCGCGGTCCCCCCTTCGCCCCACTTTTCAAATGTAATTTCACATATTTTCTCTTTTCCCTCTTATGATTGCATATCATCCCCTCTTATCATCTATTGAGGCGGGTTTGCCCCCATTTTATCACTTTTTAAGCAATTTTTTCCCCTCTTATCACTTTTCCAATGAGGTATTTCCCCTCTCGACACTTTTTTCGGTTAAGCAATTCTCCTCTTATCGCTCTTTTCACTTGTATCGGATATTTGTTAGAAAAATCCCACTTACCTCTGTCTTCTATTCTCTGTTGTGTTTTCTCTGGATCCTCTTCCTCTGTAGTCTCTGTTATTTTTTTTCTTTTTTTTCCACTCTATTTTTACTTTCATTTTAAACACGCAACGAATCTCAATAGCCCATAACCTGTTGGATTATCTGGGTTTTAAGTGAAATAATCTTGAGACACTTGTGTAAATTATAACTCTGAATTTATTCTAGTCTAAGTAATAGTATGGATAGTACAAGGTATATGGCACGTGAGTGCTACGCTGTTGAATGCCTACAACGGACTAACTGTAATCGTGGCTGCGCCGCGGTAACTTCACCTCACGGCGCGCCACTTCGGTGGTAGCACCTAACGCACTGGCTAGGTAGGCAATCTCGGTTCCAACAGAGACAATTTTTATTGGATTAGGCTTGCGAACGGTGCTCGGGGTTTCTGGGATGCTCTGTAGTGTTTTCATAATTTCGTTCACTGAAATTATAGATAATGGCAATAATGGATACAGTTTTACATCGCATCGTAGACACGCTGACGCTCGGAGATATTGGTCCAATGCAATAGGTAATTCCGAATTCCTCCAATTCTGATTAGCTTGCAATTTTGAACGTATGACACTACAGTTGAATATACCTTGTATAGCTACGTTAGCGTATCTACTACGACCATTCTATGCCTCGAAACACCGTATGACCCATTCTTTACACTTTTGTATTGGTTCATGATGAAAAATCTGAATAAATCAATTTCCCCCATGGCCATTGGAAATCAAAAACGTTGCACCAATTATTCGATGGAATTTCATATTGCGGAAAATCTAATCGATAACGCGCGCATACACGATTATATTCATGTATACCAGAAGTGTTGGTTTTTATCAAACGAGGATCAAAATTAATTAAACGTAGACCGCTTAATGTTTTTAATCGTGATAGTGCCACATAAATGTTCCCACATGTGAATATGGAATTGCTCACATCAATTACTGCGTTATCTAAACTGAGCTCTTGATTTTTATGAATTGTTATCGCGTAACTAAGATATGTAAGGAATTTTTCTTTTAATTTACGCTTCGATGCGATTCTGCATATGTGGCGATCCTCCCACGGTGCCGACGGAAACCGAATTCTTCCCAAACTGTACAGCATTCACTTAGTTTGACCAAATAAATACAATACCTACCAGACTTTACATCGCTTGGGTCAATCTACAATTGAAGGAAAACCACGGAAAACCTCAATTTGTACAGCCGTTTCTTTGACAAAACTCCCGTTCGACTATGAATCCCTATGAACTCGAATGCTAGAAAATTCCACTCTACTATACCAATCGGAGAGTCCCCAAGCGGGGACACGATGCGTGGACCTCGTGTCCCAAAGGCCAGCGCTCTAACCACTCGGCCATAGCCATCGGTACATGTAGGGAATTGACAGCGGATTGTGAAGGCTGTATCCATCACCTGCAGTTTAACCGTCGCTCAGTCAATTTTGCATTGTTCCTCGGAATCTAACATTATAATTACAAATTCTATTGCCGTACAAGTCAACCACTTGGATACCCCGGTTACAGTAGGAATCGTGAAATTGACTAGACCTTTTGTTACACCAATATTTTTTCTAATCATAACTTGAGCACCGATTTCAATGTTAATATCTTCCCGCAATCTCGCAGTTTCACTCGCATCATCCTCATACTTTTCGAGTAACTTCAAAGCTCTCTTTTGAAATAGTTTAGAACCGCTGTATTCATCAATAGCAGTGAGGACAATCTCATCGGATTCAATGTGCTGTAACATACGGTCATTTAGAATATCACACTGTTGCTGCGTACAGAAAGACAAAAAGTAGATAGTGATAGACTATTGATGTGTCAACAGATTTTGTCTAACTCTTCATCGTAGGTTAGAGTTTCATGATGTTTTATTACTCATGTTTCTAACGTAGCTATATCATATGATGTAACTTGACCAATACGCAGACGCCAAGTATATCGCCATATGTTGTATCCGTTTTTTGTCTCATTTTTATTGTCACTTCACCGTAAGACAATAAGTCATGCCACAGATTTAAGGTAGCAACCGATCGCACATGCTTAGCCATTTAATTACCAGATAGCATCATGTACGTAGAACTAGCACGTACTGGTGTCAATTGAAGTAAGTCCCCTAACAATAGAATATGTTACTACCAAACCAGCCATCTATGTGGAAACCTGAATTGAAAATTTCGTTCAATCCAAAATTAGTGAACAAAAAGTTAAGATTGAAAACCATCCATGACATTTCATCAATTATCATCAATTGGACATGCTTCAGATTTTCACGTAAAATTTTCAGCACTTCATCTGATAGCTGTCGATATTTCAGAATTGCTGATCCATGTTATACTGATAAGTATAAACAACAATGTATGTAAAGTTGAAACATTGATGTTGAATGCAGTCAACCCTGTAGGAGCCGCTGTAGCGACATCATATGGCGTTTCTTGTCGCATCCAGCATTGAATAAGTCTTTCTTGAAGCGTCTCTCGGGTTACCCGATTTCTGCAGGTGACTACAATTCCCTCAGGCTCTGGAGCTATAAAGAACCATGCATTTTCCTATCGCATCTTTATAAGGAGCAGTCCTTGCAGCCGCACGTGCTTTATCTTGCAGATATTTGGAGTTTTCCCCGGATTCAGTTATATGCGTACTTCGCAAGAGCTCGTATTTTTGATCCTCTAAATAGGGAAAGAATCGGTATAAAGGTACTGTCCACGTAACCGCTTACATTGACCTAGTTGTTCCGCAGTTATTGGCACGTACTGATGGGTGGCTCCATGAATAACCATCAATTCGTTCGTTCACTCCAAATATGAATGATAGTCGGTCGTCATCCGGACAGGAATCTCATGTGTCAGCATAATATCGAATGCTTGAAAAGTGACCAGTGGTATTTCTACCATAGTGACCACTTTTAACCTCATAATATGCACACTGATGGTGGTTACCTCCTGCCGGTGATATATTCCGCCTATGTCCAGCTAGAAAGGAAAGCTGAAACCCTTTGGTAATTTCGCTGATTACAAGAGGTCACTAACCCAGTCTCCGTAAATGTTCTGGTATCAAATACTGGTGGTCTAGTATTAGTAAATAAGTTGTTAATCCGCGCAGCATCTTCGATGACCCTTCTGTATAGCATCTCTATAATCTTGAGATGTTCATCCAACTCAATCTTGTTGACCACTTCCCTGACGAGGATGGTGCCATTTCGGAGCATTAATTCCTGTCTTCTCATAGACTCCATTAAGATCTGTTTATTTTTCTCAATCGCCTTTCAAGTGTTTTCAAACTGCATAAGGGTGGAGTTAAGGATTTCCAACTGCTGCCGTGAACTATCAAAAGTTCCTTCTGCAACAGTTTCCAGTCGTGAGAGTCTCTCATTGATAATTCGCGCCTCTTTGACATCCATGGTATCAATTAATGATTTGGCAATTGTTCCCAGCCATCTATAAGACCACGGTGGACTTTAGAAGTTTTGCTATTTTTCAATAACCTAGAAATAGTCTGCCTGATTTCTGCAAAGTCTTCTATCCATTGGTTGACAATCAATAGGAAATTTTCCCCATTGTTGTTAGCCTTGACGGAAAGTTGCTTAGTTTGCTGAAGATGATTATCGATGTGGTCAGCTCTTCGCATCCAAGGATCTATATCTGGTACAGTAGCTATGTTCCATATCTGATGGCTCAGATGCATTTTTCCGATGGTCTGAAAGTGTATGTCAGGAGTGTGAACGACCTCTTCAATCACGTGCCCCTCCCCTGCCACCTTGTCGATCATGTTTCCTAACATGATTAGAATGAAAATTGAAACAACTGAGTGTCCTAATTTTGCTTTTCGGGGCTTTTTCGACACTGCTTTGTTCCCTAATGATTATCTTAAATTGTGGCGCTGTTCGATTGGCGGACATGTTGGCATAGTTTGATAAAAACTTCCCGTCGTTGCCCTGTTTGACCTGCTGGATGTGTGGAGTCTTCTAATGCCATTGTGCCTTTGCTTGTCTGCACACTTCCTCCGTTTTCATAGTCTACTTCTCCATTGTGTATGCCACAACTCGAATTATTACTGGAAGATGTTTTGCTTATCTTCCTGATGTCGTACCAAGTACCCCTATCAACCGCGTCAGATAGGTGTTGGTCCCAGATGTCACAAATGACGGAAGGAGCAATGCAAGGATCTGAACGTCCTGTGGGAACGGCCTGTAGGCGTTCGTGTATGGGATTCTTTTTATATAGGCCTTTGGATAGTATTTACCATAATAAATGAATGCGGAGATTGTCGATATATCCCGATAGGAAAGTTATTGTAATCACCCCGTAATCGATCTTTTTCATATCGGCCTGTAACTAGTGTCCTAAGGGTACCAAAATGATCTTCGAAAAATTCTGAGTCAATGTCTGTATGTGCGTGTTTTTTTTTCTACTCTTTTCTATTCGTATTCACCCACGTAACCGCTGTTAGGCATTACTTCGTGGGCAATACTACCGATCAGAGTACCCACCCATTGCGGCTGGGGTCGACTTGGCCATTTCAGGTCATCGTATTTCTAATACACAGGGTAAACCTCCAGAAACCCCTGTGATACGATGGCGGCGTCTACGATGGAACCCTCCCTCCGGGTCGCGTTCGGTCCCGGCTCACGGTCTCACTTCATCGATACCGCCGATAGCACACACGGAATGTTCCTGCCATCGGTCGGAGTCCGTGAGAAAACATTTTTCAGAAAAAATATTTGCAGTGAGCCGGAATCGAACGCGAGACCTTTAGAATAGTAGGTAGACACTCTACCCACTACACCAAAGCCCCGTCTACTCTGTATGTGCGTGTGTGTGTGTTTGTATGTATGTTCCCGAAATTTTGGTCAACGATTTCTCACGAATGGATACACCAATTGAAGCCACCAAGGTCTCAATCGACGCGTCTTCATGTAACTCACCCCTGATTAGTTTTTGATGGATATTGGTTCAGAATATATATTGTTATTAATAATTTCAATTGTTCATAATGCTATATCTCGTAAACGGTTGGAGATAGGGGAAAAAATGACCTAAATTGTTCCTTATACAAAAATCTACATTTAATATTTATTGACTTTTTCCCATAATGTCCATAATTAAGGTGGTAAAGCCGTTAGAAAAAATATTTCACGTGATGAGTGCTTAAATGGAGAGTAGATGGTGGCGTCGATCGCAAGAATTGGTCTCTACAAGTATACATGGAACGACTTACAACATAATACTTGTATATCATTTTTGTGTATCAATGCTGCCAGGAACATGAAGTTGAGTGAAACCGGAGATACGGACTTATTGCACTTCTTCAACGTAGTTGTTGTATATTCGTGGGCATAAAAGACGTCAATGAGAAGTAAATGGCCTTCACGCGGAAGAGGGAGTTAGCTCTGGATTATGAGAAAAATCACAAAAGACAGCGACATATAGAGAAATGAAAACAAAATTTAGTAAATACTCAAGTGAGAAGTCTCGTAAATTTTTGAAACTGACATCATGTCGAAAACTCGAGTTACCGAATCGGGAAGTTTGCATTGTGTCCTCACTGAATTCACAAATACATTCCACCCACTAGTTTCCTTGGAAAATGCGTCACCATTGCCATTAAGTAATTCCAAGATTTCTTGATTATTTTTCCGAAGCTGTGGTCCATATAGTCATGCTTCAATGAATGGTCGGAACCTGTTTATATGAACCTTTTGAGTTTTTGTTTGTGACCATACCTGATGGTATAGTGGATATCACTGTTCTTTTCAATAACCTCGTAAGGGCCTATCCAGGGCTGCATAAGTTTCTTTGAACGTCCTCGACGCAGAACTTCACTTTTAAGTTGTCTTCGACATCATAATTAATGGGTTCAGCATCGTTGTCATACTGAATTTTGGACCTCTCTTTCTCTCTGTCCAAAGCCCCCTTCGTTCCCCAATGGGCTGTAACCTCTCCTGAAGCTCATGTGCGAAGTCGTCATATGAATAGGTGAGCCGTGGTCCCTCTTTGACTGCTGTTGGTAACTTACCACGCCTGCCAAAAAGCAACTCGAATGTGTTTTCTTGGTCACGGAATGAGGTGGTATTATACGCAAATGTTGTATATGGTAACGATGTATCCTAATCAGTCTGATCCTCCCAGATAATACCGCTCAGGAATTCTGCTAACGTTCTGTGCACTTCCATTTGTCTGTGGATGGTATGCTATTATCTGAATCTTCTTAATTTTCAGCAGCTTGCAGACATTTTTGAAGATGTCACTAATACAATTCCTCTCTTGGTCCATAAGAAGTCTCTGCGGTGTTCCGAACTCCAACACGAGTTTCTCGGCAAAGACACGTCCTATTGTATCGGCCTCTTGATCTGGAATAGGTAGTATCGTAGAAATGTCTTCGTTAGCTGGTGCAATGACCTCAGTGTTCATTGACAAATTCTCCAATTCTTCGACCTCTGTCTTCGTTTGTGCTCGAGTCACAACATTTATTCGACTCAAGGCGTCGGCATTGGTATTTAATTCTCCGGCCTTGTGTAGTACTTCGTGTGAATACTCCTCTAATAACATTCTCCAATGAATAAGGCGTGATCCTGGTGGTGATGGTAGTGATCCTTCACGGGTGAAGGTGGATCCTTCACATTAAATATGCATTTTAAGAGTATGTGGTCTGTGACTACAGTGAACTTCTGGCCATATAAGTACACGTAGGCTCTGAAATTCTTAGCACCCCAAACCATAGCCAAAAGCTCCTTTCCTGTAGTGCTATAATTTTGCTCAACGTTGGTTAGAGTCCTGCTGGCTTAAGCTATTGGCAAAACCTTGCATATTTCCCCTTGAGAAAGAACTGCTCCTATCGCCTTGTTGGAGCCATCTGCGGTTAGCAAAAAAGTTCGCTCGAACTCTGGGTATTTCTCTGGGGACTCTCTTTCCAGGTCCAGGAAACTTCCTCCTTTAGCAGTTCAGTGAGTGGCTTCGCAGTTCTCGAAAAATATTTGATGAATTTCCGGTAATAGTCTGCTAGGCCCAGGAAGGACATGATCTCCTTTTCATTCTGTGAAGCTGGAAAGTAAGAAACTGCCTCGATTTTACTGGCATCAGTCGTGATGCCATCTTTGGTACTGACGTGACCCAGCTATACCAC
Organism: Asobara japonica; assembly: GCA_026005395.1. Taxonomy (NCBI): domain Eukaryota; kingdom Metazoa; phylum Arthropoda; class Insecta; order Hymenoptera; family Braconidae; genus Asobara; species Asobara japonica. The sequence continues at coordinate 735,278 of BQMI01000153.1, read as the reverse complement.
TTCCTTCCTCAAAGAGTTACATTTATCTGGTTGTAACTTTAAATTTATCTCTGTTAGCCGGTGTAGTACTTCTTTCAATCTCTTATTGTGCTCTTCCAGGCTTTGTCCAAAGATTACGATGACATCAACATATACAAAGCATCCAATTCCTTGAACTCCCATCAACACAGAAATCATCAGCCTCTGAAATGTCGCTGGTTCTCCTTTCAACCCGAACAGCAAACAATAGCCTCAACTCATAATGCCCATACGACGTAGAAAATGCAGTCTTACATTTGTCCTCCTCCCTTACAGGAATCTCGTGAAATCCGGAAGCCAAGTCCAATGTTGAGAAATATTTTGCGTTCCCTAATCGGTCTAAGATATCAGAAATATTTGGCAACGGAAACGAATCTCCAAGCGTGACGTCATTCAGGCGCCTGAAATCAATAACCACACGGAACTTAACCTTATCAAATGCATCCAGTTTCTTCGGAACAACCAGCAAAGGCGCATTCCATTGGCTTTTACTAGGGCGCACAACTCCATTTTTTAGCATCTTCTGCACCTGGCGATCCCCTTCTCCCATTTGAGAATCTGGTAATCTATGCGGCTTACCATTGATTGGCGCTGAGTCTGATGTCAGCGGAATCTCATGCTCCAGATGATCGGTACTTCCTGGTGTATCCCCTGATGACTACATTGTGGAGTTGAATTCTTCCAAAGTCTCTATAAGCGAAACTTTTTCCTCCTCGTTTGAAGGAGTTAACCTTGAATGTTCATGCAAAAGTCTAATGCGATGTTTCAACAAACCCTTCCTAGCCGATAGGACCATCATAATGATATCTTCCGTCGGTAACCTACTCAGTTTGACCGTCGGCAAGTGAATACATGCATCCTCATTTTTTGTATTCACACAAGCAATTACATGGCCATTTCTAGCTTTGGTGAAGCTTTCTTCTAGAAAGACTCCACACGTCAGCTGCTTTTTTTGCACAATTCTAATGCACTCATCTTCTGTCGGTACCTGGATTGAAATCTCCGATTTAGCCCTAATTTTCCTAGGCTCCTTATCTGGAGACAGGTTGAACTTCTGGTCATTGACCGTCAGTTGTTTTCTGTGTATTGTTTCCACCTTCAAACTAGGTAAAGACAAGAAACCTTCCCCTAGGATTCCCCCTATGCAAGGGAATGGTTCAGGCCACCTGAAACACACGACCCAAATTGTTTTTCCCGATTTTGCAGTAGATAACAGCCTCTCCAAGGGTTGCGACATCCTGTCCTGATATTCCTCTTAGGACATCAACTCCTGGTTTAATCTCCGTCCCTTGAGCCAATTTGTCGCGCTTAGTCGCAGAAGCTTTTGCACCTGAATCGGCTAAAAACATTCGGAGGTTTTTTCAGTTCATTCACAAATAATAAAATCTGAGAACGAATTTCAATTCATTCAGTAGGTATAATCATTTCTTGTTCAGTGCTGGGTGTTTCCTCTTTTTGTGAAAGTTCCAATATCATAACCTGGTAAGCTCCAACCGGTAAAACTCGGTCCTCATCTATTTTATTAACTATTTTCTTGATATTCTGGTTGTAATTTTAATCAGAATTGGTTTGTTGTGAGCTAGGTTCAGTTTTTGATTTTCTAATCCAAATTTTCTGTCCATCTGCTACTCTTAATTTCTTTTTTAATTTTCTACAATCTGTGATGTCATCACCCGAATATTTTATTTACAAACATTACCAATAGCGTTGATTGCGACGCTCGGGTACAACTGGGAATGTTGATTTATGCTGACGTCCTTGAGTGTCACGGCGACCTTTATCAATATGACCGCTTGGTCCACAATTGAGACAGTTTCCGATGGGTTGTCGGCCCATGGAAGGTCTGTTTGAGGAAGGTCCCCCTGTTGAGTGTTTCTGTGAAAAAAAACCTTCCACTCTTCCGTTTGTGAGAGCCAGAGCTAGTGTTTGGAGAGGGACTGAAATCTAGGGGGTTGAAGGATTTGGCGCTGAATTTGGTGATATATTAAAAAATGAACATGTCCTTAATTGTCTCTGAGTTTGTTCCATCGACTTGGGTATCGCCGATGGCACTTGTCTATTCGTTTAACAAATAAATAAAATAACTTCTTCACTCCCACTTGAAGTGTAATTTACACTCGTTGATAATTGACTTTACTTAATTAGCAATGAATAATTGGATGACTTGGCCCGCAGAAGCGTCATGGAGTGTTTTGAAGTTATTGGCCCTTACCAAAATCTGTAACTGATCTCTTAATCCTTGCTCGAACACAAGTTTAACCATACTTATTTAGAACCTTTTTGACCGCCATCTTCTTTTTTTCTGAAAGCTCAGTGTGAAGACCCAATAGACCGTTCAAATAGTCCAACGCTAGTTCCCGGCGACGCGTCTCTGCTGGTAGTCGTCGATCAGTTTCTCTTTTCGCGCGCCGTGAATCCATGATTTCCTCACATAAATGATTCATTTTGTCCTTGAGGATTTCTGCTTGTCGCGGCGGACGTTCCTCATCGGTTATTCCGTGGGCTGGTCCTTCAGTTTGAAGGAAGACATTTGAAGGTGTGGAGTACTCGGGAATAGGACTTCCTTCCCGGCGTTCTTCCACAACTTCAATGTCATCGAATGCATGTACGGGCCAGTCAATCCTTAGATAGTTCGACATCTAAATTCAACATTGATTAAATAAACTAAAGTTCCGATTGATGCGGAAAGTATCAGAAAAACATAACTCAAGTGTTGTCGAATTAAAAGGCATCGAAGTACTCCAGAGCTGAGGATTTAAAAAACTCACCTCTGAATGCAACAGTCCATCCACCGTATAGCGGGTGTATGGTTACAACCTCCAGCGAGCTTCGAAATGCTGACGCTGGGAGCGTAATGCAATGTATGTTATGTAGGATTACGTTTCTTATAACATTTTCTTATTGAATGTATGTTTGGATATTATGTGCCACTTTCTTGTTATCATGATATCTGAATAACATTGGGACATAATGTTAGCCTTTTTTAGGGTATAGCAACAAGGATACAAATGTGGGAAGAATAATAGATCTAAATTTTTCAGATCGAATTCTAACGGAGTATCTTTACTATTTATTATCTATAACCTTTAGCGTTTGATGAAGTTTGGTTGACGATGCATATATTCTTCGATCATCTAAAGGTTGAATCATATATTTTGTATATGTCAAGTTATCGTCCTGTACCAATGTTAGCAGACCTTGTTTTCTGCTGCACAGCCCTTGGATGTAGTCGTCAATTTACTTCCATCTAATATATCTTCGTTTGAGGCTTCGATATCCTGAGCACTTTTAGGGTCGATCATGTACTCAACGTTGGTATTAGATATCAATAACACCAACTCCTTTGCCAACGATGGCAGTTCGATTTTTTTATGCAATGGATGAATCTCTTTCAACTTGATCAAACTTTCAGCACTTTGTTAACATTGACTAAGGTTTCCGATATAATTTTCTGTACACGGCATGCATGAGGAACATTTTTCTTCGCAATTATTCCGGCTCTTTGCACTACTCGAAATGATTTTGGTCTTTGAATCAATAGTTTTCCATAATCATCCAAACCTCCACCAAAACCACCCAAAATTATTTAATATACAGGTCGGCGGCAATTCCTTCTTACGAAAATGATCCAAATAATATTTACACATAGAAACATTTTATGATATTGGTTTGCCACTCACAAATCTTTCTTTGTGATGAGATGCATAATATAAAATTAAATTGTTATAATTAGGATTAATTAGAGCTTGAAGCGAAATCTGTAGGTTTGAGACGTCAATAAGACCTCGTTCATGCCATAATTTTTGGACAAGACATACAAATATGTACTGGCGTATATACAAAACGATGATTGAAGGCAGCGAAGGCACTCCTAAATACCTGCTGCAGGTAATCTTCATCCAAACATAAATCAATATTTTCACAAAGTTTGGTAACTTTTCAATTTCACATTATCAGCAATGTGTGAAACCTCAACATGAGATGTATCTAACGCTTTATCAAGCCCGCTGAATTTGTCAGAGATGGCATTCATTCGATTTAACAAATCTCTAATATATTTCATATCAGGAAAGTGCTGTGATAATAAATGCAGTGTATTCTGACACACACAGGGCCGGCGGAACGGACAAATTTGGGGTGTGGAGTTGCGGTTCAATGAGGGGGGGGGGGGGCTGAAGGTGGAAAGCTAGATGCGCTGGAAAGAATGATGAGTTAAAAGTGTGGAACAGGTCAAATATGTAGGTAAGGTTGAAAGGGTTGAATAGGGTGGTTAAATCCTTTCAAGAAAGCGGGTTACATTTTACTTAGTGTTTTATTTCATGAAATATGAGTCTTAACAAATGATAACGCAAAGGTATCTCGTCTGTTTTTCTTTAATGGGTTGAAGTCATTCAGCAACTCATCCAAATCTGGATTAGACGCTAATTCTCGATACGTGTCTAGCGTAGCGATATGGTTCAACCTCGATTGCAGCATCGTTGAACGCAAGTACGTTTTCAAACGTCTCAGCATAGAGAAAGATCTTTCAGTCGTGTACGTAGAGACTGGGATAGTTAGAAGCATCCTAACCAGTTTGGTGAATTCAGGATTCATATTTGCTAGGACAATGGTCTCCTTTAAAAGTTTGACTACATCCTAGAGATATCCAATATTTACTCCCCGTTGAGTAACAAAATTCAGGAAATTACAACGCTGCCGTTCAAGTACGCCTGAATTAAAATCAGAAGTCAACTTTGTGTCAAGAGATTAGGTATTGTACATGCGAGTAATCCCTTCTACCGTCACTTCACCTCTCCCAAGTACAAACTTCTCACATTTATCTAAGAAACTCATTGGTTCAGACACAAAACGTGTGTTCAGTAACATAATAACTCGACCAAACCCTTCATAAAATATTGTCCTGTAATACTCTCTTGGGGTACTAAAAACGTCAGCTTCGCTGACGCTCTCCCTATCTATACGTTTCGAAATTTTACGGAGTCGTAGAATTTTGGGGTCTTCAATATCCAATGCTGCTACAGAGCCATTGACTTCTTCCAAATCGAACAGAATTTAAAGTCACGGGTAGCATCGAGCATTTCTTTCAATGTATGAACTCGATCGTGAGATTCATTTAAACACAAATCAACTTTTTGAAGCTCAGCGTTGAGAATTTCAATCAGTCCGAATATTTCGATAGAGAGGATCAAGAGAAATAGAAATTCGAAAAACTCCATTTATCGTAAATATCCGTCAATTTTGGTAGAAACACTTTTGTCAATTTGAGGATCCATGCGTTTATTGTCTAGAAATTCCATGATTTCCGTATAATTCTCTCACACAGTAGTCAATGACTAGACACGTACGCACCACCTGTGAGGAAAAACAATAATCGCGTTATGGATGAACTAAGTGACAACGAATTATTTAAACTCAAAGGATCCAATAATTTAATTTTGTTATTTAGACATTGCACCTTGTTGGACAAAATACTTTTGAATTTGGATTATCTTCTGACTGCAATTTAGAGAAATTCGCCAAATGTTTAGGGGAATGACGAATGAAGGTGATCAAATCTTTAATGACTCCGAGGAAATTCTTCACGCGATGCAATGGTTCCAGGGGTTCCGGGACAGCCAAATTTAGGGTGTATGCAGTGCAGTGCACGTACAAAGCTCGCAGCCCTACTTCCCTCATACGCGCCTGCAGATCTTTAATGCGTCCACTCACGTTATCAGCTTCATCGTAACACTGCCCACGCATGTCACCAAACTCTAAGCCATAACGAATAAGTACATCTTCAACAAGATTAAACAATGCTTCTGATGTTGTGCTATCTGTTGAATAGAATTCAGTAAAAATCTCTTCAACAGATAAGTCGAAATGCACGACCCTCAAACAGATTGAGACTTGTTCCAATCGAGAGATATCAGATATTTCATCAATCATTGAAACATAGTACTGGGCCTCCCTCACCATTGCTAAGTTTTCTCCTCAATCCATTATCTGCCATAAGTTTCATAATCTTGTTGACAATGTCGTGACTCAGCCATTTACTTTTACTTCGTTTCAACCACATGGCCAACTGAGGGACATCCTCAGCTCTGATTTGCAACAGTTGTTCAAGGTTTGATGTCTCATCAAACCTTCCCGAGGCAACGCAAGCCCTTGTTGACCTAAGAGACGAATGGTACTGAAAATTTTCCCTAGAGCAGTGCGGGAGTCGCCAATTTCTTTTTGCTTCGCAGTCGAAAGGTGATGACAATTCCTTGTTTGTTAAAATTATTAATCGATGTCACCGCCTCTCTATGAACTGTACTGGATTCATGCATCGCGAAACGAGCCATTCTCGGTTTTCCAGCCACTGTAAACGTAGTTTTTCCAGCAAGAGACTCTTCTCTACAGCTTCTTTGCAGACTGAGCATACAAATTTAGGAGATGAATTAAGTAAAATTCAAGGGTGAAGAGTTTCCCAACGCTTCCATGTATTCTTTGTCACAGGCAATGTCTGTACTGTAAAGATGGGAACAATGCATTTGAAATAGAGACCGGCGCTAATCTTTACTAAAAAATTTCAAGTTTATATTACTCATTTTAAAAACTTTACGTATTAACTTCCCGATCTAGGGAAGTTATTGTAATTACCCCGAAAATGAAAAATGTCAGAATCATGAAATTGTCACTTTTCTCGACGTTTCACATCATCCTGACACGTTTTTGATAAGGATTCCGTATGTGTGTGTGTGCGTGTGAGTGATTTTTTGTCGAACGGTTTCTCGTGAATGGTTCGACCGAATTGAATTTTTTTTTCAAAAATTGTGTTTCGCCAGTGTCCAGGCCGGAAAGGAGTCTCAGCTCCAAAAAACAATTTCTTCAATTGTTATTAACAATTTTAAGTATTTATAACGCTCTATTGCGAGCACTGTTGGAGATAGGGAAAAAAGTTTCCAACAAATGTTGTTCGTTAGGTAAAAATACACATTTAGTGTTTCATGACTTTTTTCCATAACTGTCATAATTGAGGAGACGTGAGTGGTTCAAGCCGTGCGGGTGGCGCGCGTTCTTCTCCCTTGCTTTGGGCTTATTTCGAGTACACCCACACACACGCACACACACACACACACATATCGGGAAGTTAATGATGCGACCCGTCGAGGGTCACACGTACATCCCGTTTATTTCATTATCTAATATTAACGTGATGGGTATTGAAAAACTTATATTAATGACATTGTAGTATTGAAGAAATGAATGAAGGTCGTATTTCCATTATTTGGGAATAAAATAATTATAATGGAGCGTTGAGAACTTGCCGATCTTTAATTTAAAAGCGCACAGATTACATATCAACTCAAAGCCTGGAATAATTCAAGAATCACAATTGAAGAAGCGTTTTGCATTGTAAAATAACGATAGGTACCAGAAAGGAATAGTCGAAAAAATTGCGGCTGAATCGTGCTGCACGGTTTTATATAATGGCTCAAACCTTAATTTATTTAGTTATTTTTGTATACAGTTCCGAATGAAAAAAATGAAATAAACGGGATGTTGGTTTGACCCTCTACAGGTCGAACCAATAACTTCTCGATCGTTCCCCCGTAGATGTACAAAATTTCGGTTTGGGTCTCAAATTGTGAACGTTTTAAACTTTTCAAAATTATCAAATATGTGAAATTTTATAATGCTTAAAATATAGAAAAGAGAAAATTTGGAAAAGAGATTTTCTAAAAAGAGTTAGATAAACAATTCAATTTGTGAAAAACTATGTGGGTTAGCATAAAAAGTCACAAAATCAAATGTGCATTTTTATGTGTGGAACGACTTTCATTGGACACTTTTTTTCATATCTCAAATCGTTCTTGCGATAGAGCGATATAAACAATTCAATTTGTTGATAACAAGTGAACGGATAATTTGTTAAAAACATCACACCTTTCAGACCTGGAAACCACTGAAATGCGTCAATCGAAAAAAAAGGGAATCCCTCGAGTGGTTCCGCCGGAAACGTTAAACAAAGTTTTTTGTTAACACACATACACACAGACACACACGCACACACATACAGACACGTCTCCGAAATCACTTCAGGATGATGCACCACCTGGAGAAACGTGAAAATTTTATCCATTTGGCACTTTTCATTTTCGGGGTCATTACAATAACTTCCCTAGATCGGGAAGTTAATAACAATTAACTATGGGTGTTAGGAAAAAAGTCATAAAATATCAAATGTTTATTTTTACGTATGGAACAACTTTCATTTGACACTTTGTTTCGTATCTCTAACCGTTTTTGCGATAGAGCGATCTAAACAATTGAATTTCTTAATAACAATCACTATCGATGTCAGAGAAAAAGTTATAGAACATTAAATCTGTATTGTTACGTGTGGAATGATTTTCATTGGACACTTTGTTCCGTATCTCTATTTATTCTTCTGATCAAGCGATATAAACAATTTATTTTGTTAATAACAATTAACTATGGGTGTCAGCGAAAAAAGTCATCGAACATCGAGTGTGTATTTTTACCTGTGGAACAACTTCCATTTGACATATTCTTTCGTATCTCTATCCGTTCTTGCGATGTAGCGATCTAAACAATTGAATTTGTTAACAACAATGAACTATCGGTTTCAGCAAAAAAAGTTATAGAACATGAAATATATACAGGGTGACCCAGTTAAAACAGTCCACCTGAATAACTTTTGAAGTAAGGGGCAAATGAAAAAATGTTGCATACAAAAGTTGGAGGTTCTTGAGGGGAACATCCGATGCGAGCTTCATTTTGAGCTTGCAAGCTGCAAGCACAAAGCTCATTTTTTAAAATGGAACCCACCTATTTTCTTCCTACAAAACTTGTTCCTCTTAACGCGGCGTTTCCAAACATATGGTCATGTATGCCGATTCCTCTGATTTTACGGTAAAAAACAGTAAAAACAAGTTCCGCAGTTGAATCCCAAATTTATGCATGTAATACGGTTTTGAATCAAGTTGCACACAGAACTAAGATATGTCAAAGCAGATATTCAATGTTTTCACCATTCACTGCTTTATCCGGAGATGATAAAGACGATTTTATTTGAAACTTACTTTGCGGTTCAGACATTTCAAAGCAGGTGTTCAATGTTCCCGCCATTAACTGCTAGACATAATTCGATTCGACGGCGGAAGTTCTGTACGACCTTTTGAAGAACAAGTGGAGTTATACCGGCAATCGCTTCCCTGATTCGTCTCTGCATATCACCCTGAGTGGTTGGTCGATTTTGATACACTACATCCTTAATGTAGCCCCATAAGTAATAGTCGAGTGGTGTTAGATTTGGTGATCTTGGTGGCCATATCACATAACCACCTCGACCAATCCAGCGATGACGGAACGAAAGATTGAGGTGTTCTCTTACACATAATGCAAAAATGAGGTGGTGCACCATCTTGATGGAACCACATCCTCTCCCTGGTTGCTAGGGAAACGTTCTCTAATAACGCTGGTAGATCATGTTGCAAGAATTGTAAGTAATTCTGACCAGTTACAGTTCCGTCGAAAAAAAAGGTCCAATGATTTGCTCATCGACCATCCCACACCACACGTTAAATTTCCATCTATGCTGATGATCAATATGCTCTGTCCATCGAGGATTTTCCGGGGCCTAATAATGGCAATTGTGACGGTTTAACGCCCCCGTACTCTGAAATGTTGCCTCGTCACTGAACAGCACGTATTTAAAAAAATCGGGGTCTTCATCGAGTTTCTGCAACGCCGAATTGCAAAAGGTAACCCGATTCTGCCTGTCTTCGGCACATAGTGCTTGTGTCATCGTTATGTGGTATGGGTGGTATCGTTTCGATTTCAGAATGCGTCTTGCTGTTTCTCGCGGTATACCTGCGTCTCACTGAATTTGTCGTACACTGATGGAGAGGATCCAGATGTACCATAGCCAATACCGTGTAAATGCGAGCGTCTTCAGGAGCGACACGAGGTTGTCGTCTCTGCTGGAATCTACCTCTTCACCAATTGAATTCGAGATGTCGAATAACTCCATGTGCAGGCTGACGAATGCGATGAGGATACCGTTGGCGATACAATCGAGCGGCGGCTCGGTAATTACCTCTACACTCTCCAAGAACTAATAGAATATCCACAACTTCGTTAGATGAATAAACCATGATGTACAAAATGTCCGGAAAACGAAGCGAACAAGCTGGAGTTTAATTCTGTACTGTTCAGAGTACTTATTGTCAAAATGAAGGAACCGTCCTAATAACTATCCTTAGATTACCTCAATACTGTTGATTGTTTGCATTCGACCACAGCTTGTTGATCAACGAACGGGAAAACTAATCTGTGTTTTCAGAGAGAAATCGAATGAATTGATTCAAAACCTTATTACATGCATAAATTTCGGATTCAACTGCGCAACTTGTTTTTACTGTTTTCTTACCGTAAAATCAGAGGAATCGGCATAGATGAGCATATGTTTGAAAACGCCGCGTTAAGAGGAACAAGTTTTGTAGGAAGAAAATATATGGGTTCCATTTGAAAAAATGAGCTTTGTGCTTGCAGCTTGCAAGGTCATGCTTGCGAGCTCAAAATGAAGCTCGTATCGGATGTCCTCCTCAAGAACCTCCAACTTTGGTATGAAACATTTTTTCATTTGCCCCTTATTTCAAAAGTTATTCAGGTGGACTGTTTTAACTGGGTCACCCTGTATAAAATAAATATTAAAAAACCCAAATCGCATAATTTGTCTAGGAGAAATCGACAAAATTTTGCTCACATACGCACACACACAGGCACAGACAAACATCTCGCTCAAAATGGTTGGAAACGTTTCTGGGGGTCATGAAACGTGTAGATCACGTGAAATTTCCAGTTTTGATTTTCCGACTCATACCAATAACTTCCCTAAGATCGGGAAGTTAATAAACTCAATTCTGTCAGAGTGGCCAGGCACTGAAAAGACATAAACATTTCATGGTTGGAAATATCGACAGCTCTGAGTGGTATTAACCGTTATCCTGACGACAATAATTCGCAAGCTCCGAAAAAATACTTAGACACATCAGTATTTTCACTGTCACTGCAACATTCTTCCTCATCAATTACTTTTCTTTTTTTTTCATGCTGTTATCGAGTGATGAACAACAGGATCCTGAGACGTTATAATGTCAGAGAAGGGTGATGCAGGTACCGGAGACTCCACTTCGACTGCATTCCTCAAGGGACCTAAAATTTTTTTCATTTTGAATACTGGTGGAAATAGGTGTTTCAAGGCATAGGGGACCGTTGAACGCGGAAATATGCTCATAGGGTTAATAGTCTACATGACGAGTGTAGGGTGGCCCACAGAACCCCCACTTTCCACTCAAGACCCACGGCCAATTTTGGCGGCACGGAACGTACGGTGCCAATTTTGATTTTTTGGCGATTCGGTCAAGATTATACAAATGAACATACATAAATTCGGAATAATTGAGAAATATTTTCTTTCCAAATTTATAAAATATATACGATGTTGCATACAAATTCGCTTCGTTGGACGTTGCATGTTTTGCATCGCCACACAGACTCCGCAATTTGATTTTGATATGGCTATTTCGTTTTTCTCTTGAGAAATAAAAGTCAGGCTTTTTTTAAGGATTTTGGATGTGTGATACAAATTTTGGATGTATAACTTTCTCTGTAGCAACGTCCATTTGATTAATGTCTCTGCCTCCAACCGTGACTGATTCGTATGAGTCCCTTTCCATTCTGTCGTTAAGTTCATTATAATATATTCATTCCTTTTACGGACTTCCAGGGCTTCCGTTCTCTTTACATTTTACTTACATAATACATTCTTAACCTAGACTTAACCTCTACTAAACAATCCAATTCCTCTTATCAATCTATCTGTCTATAACTCGAGTGAGAATCAGAACCAGGGGGGCGTCCGTTTCGGTGCTCTTCGTGTTCCTTCCTCACAATTGTCCCCTTCGAATCCCACCCGCACGCACCTCTGCCCCTCCCACGCTCGCCTCCTCCCTCCCAACTGCGCCTCCTCCCTCCAATTCTCCAGCCTGCTAATCCACCCCATTCCTCTTCCACTCTCCTCCAAAATCTCACTCACTCTGTCCACATTCGATTCCAATCTTCCCTATCCATCCACGTTTCACATATCAGCACCACAACCCATCCATTAAGATACCTCCAAAAACTCTCATCCTTATTATCAATCCCTGCCACATCCCGAAACAATACCTTGCATTCCCCCTTCTCTTCCACTGCAACTCCGCTTTCTCCTTCCCTCATTTTCCGAACCCTGTCTCATCGCCGCTCGTTCCTGACTGTCTTCCTTTCCCCTCCTCCCCTACCTCTACCGAGTCCTTCCTCTTACCCCATCCACACTTACTATTCTCCCTCCTTTATCCCCTTCCATCCCCACGTTCTGTCCTTCATTAACTAACCCATTTCGCACTACGTCCATACTTCCTCATCCATCCATACTCTCTCCCCTTTATAACTTACCACTTTTCCTTCAGCTGTCCCTTCCCTCGCTTTGCTTCCTATTGCACACTTGATTCTCGTCTGCCTCCACGTCAGGTCGTTTTCAATCCTTTCCTCTCTCCCCTCCAATTTTTTCTTCTTCACCATTGCATCCCTCTTCGCATCCATATCCTTCAAGCTCACCCATACTACCTTCCTCTCATTCCTTCCATGACCATTCCCTATCACTCTTGATTCCTCAATCACTCCCTCCACCCCCTGCGAACTCAACAACCCCTGCACGTCCTTCCTCCCATTCATACTCATCACGTTCATCCCCCTTATTATCACGTTCCTCTTCCTCTTATCTCTCTCCTTCTCCTGTTTATCTTCCAACGCCCTCACTCTCTTTCTCCAGTCCATATCATCCTAAGTTTGGGAGTTCATCTCCTCCAACCTGCTCATCCATATGCTCATCCTTTCATCATACACTTTTCTGTCCTACCTTTACGCTCCTCAAAAAGACCACTCACTCCCTTCCCTCACCTCCCTCCACCATTTCGCTTTTTTTTCTGCATGAAAAATCCAAAAAATCTAGCCTTCCTATCCTCACGCGCCCGACACCTTTCACACCGGAAACGGAAGCCCTGTCGTTAAGTTTTGTATATAAGATGCTGTGGATAAATGTTGCTTCAGTGAATTTTGCTTTTTCATTTCCATTTTGCGATATTTGTTCGTGAATATTTGTACCAACACCCATCTTTCCTTTGGGTGATGCTCGTAGGGATTTTTCTTTGCGGCTGGAATCTAGTTTATTCATCACAATCACGCGTTTCTTGGCATGACGTCAAAATAATATCCCTCTCTTGGGACCACATCACACTTTGACCATCCAGTTGAGAAGTTTCACAAAAGCGATTGAAATTGCTGATTCTCGTAATATTTTCCATCGCTTCAAACACATGTGTCTCGTATTCATCAGTGTTTTTAATTCGCTTGAGGACTTTTGTTTCTTCGATGCCATTAGCACTGCTAGCATGCCTTGTAACGCGTTTACGCTTTGAATCCCGATTTCTGTCGAATCACGTTTAGGGGCAGTAAAGTTGAATGTATATTACGATTTCTAACGATAGGAAGATGTATTAATTCTCAATGTTGATACACTCTGCATAAGTGATTACGCGACATTGAATGATCATATTACACCATCTCAGGTTGTCGGCGGAATATGAGTGAAATTGTAAACGCAATGGCGAACACTCCACAGTCTTCAGAGTTCGGTTGACCTTGAACATTGCAAAAATTCATGCTATCATTTTTAACATCATAAAAAGGAGATAAATGTTTCAAGCACACGTGATGATCCGGATGTAGTGTTTTCATATTGAGGGAATCGTAAATTTGAATTTTTTTTCAATCGTAGTAAAAACAAATCCAGTGTTCATTTGAGGAGAAGAGAATTTGGTTTTTGTGTGCAGACACCGGTTCTATCCGAGATGGGCATGCTCCATAAAGAGTATCTCTCATTTTATTGTCTGTATATTTCGCCACGATGTTGCAGAATTGTAATATGTGTTGATTATTGAGTCTCCAACCTTTTCTAACCGCAGCTACTAATAGTCGCATGGGATTATGTTCATATATTCTTCGTAATGGTTCATTTTCTGAACTGATCGTTGAAAATGCAGTGTCATCGTGATTTGGGGGGAGGGGGGGGGGTCGGTTCATTTGCTAATTTTTTCGTCTCTTCAGATTATGAAATCTGGGTTATCTACTACAAATCCAATGATCGGAAGGGTCATCGCGATGATCAATATTGCAACTACCATCGCACGAATGCAGCAACTGAATGTGGCATTTATCTGCTGGAAGTGAATCAATCAGTTCTGGCAGTTGAATTTTCCAACTTTCCTGAAAAGTAAATTGAAATTGTTGGTTCATCAAGTATACCAAGTAATCCATGTGGTCATCCTTTAATTTTTTATCCTGTTAAATCCAAGTGTTACGTCCTAAAAAAGGCTAACATTATTTCCCAATGTAATGCAGATATTATGATAATAAAAAAGTGGCACATTATATCCAAACACACATTTGGAAATAAAATGTTATGAGAAACGTAATCATACATAACATACAGTGGATTACAAGATTGCAGGGTCAGCATTCTCAGGCTTGCTCGACGTTCTAACTATACACTCGCTACACGGTGTATGGCCTGTTGCAATCAGAGCTGAGTAGTTTAAATACTCGGCTCTGGAATGCATCGAGACCTTTTAATTCAACAACTCTTGACAGTTATGTTCTCCTGATACTTTCCGTTTCAATCAGAACTTTAGTTGATTTAATTATTGTTGAGTTTAGATTTTTAATAAAGATTATCTTTGGTGAAACGTACGTGATTAATCCAATAACCCATCAACCGTTCGGGTCCATAACATAATTGGTGGCAACCTATACTTAGGGAGGACGGAGGTCTGATCAACCATCGTCTTTTCACACATCGGCATCGGGGATGAATCTGAAAATCGAACTATCTGAGGGTAGGCTGGCCAACACCTACATCTCGTAAGAGAGCAGCAATATTACCATATCGGTGACGTCACAGAGGACATCATGGATCTCCAGCATTCGGAGGGGCACAGGTCTGCAGTGCGCCTTGCATCGATAGAAACATAGCACAAAAGGGCTAATTCTGAGAGAACGTAGCTACGTAAGTAGATTATTTATATTGGCCAATTGAGCAAATAATCACAGATGAGTAGAGGGAATAGTCCGAGCAGCCAATGAGAAGAATCGGCCGGTGAATCGTATTCCTTCATGGGACCACGCGTAAGAAGAGCATTGTTTGGCTCCGACGCTACTAATTTCAATATGCAGAGACAATACGCACAGTCACAGCATTCGAGTATGCTCGCTGGTAATCTGCGCCGAAGTTGAGGTCCATCGGAACGATGAAGACATATTGTCGGATGAACTACCAGCAGCGGAGCAAGAAAATGGAGAGATCCCTACGAGGTAATAACCCAGGAAACCCATTCGATGACATTGAAGTTGTGGAAGGAGAAGGGCAAGAGGGTCCCATCCAGGAGTACTCCTCACCTTCAAATGTTTCCGATCATGCTGAAAGGAATAGCAACGATGACCGTCCGCCGCGACGAGCGGAAGTCCTCAAAGACGAAGTAAATCACTTATATGAGGAAATAGTAGATTTACGACGTGCAAAAAGAGAAGCCGATCAGCGGCTAGCAGCAGAGATGCGTCACCGGGAAGGAATGGAAAATGAGAGGAATATCGTACAACGGCTTCTATTAGATGCGTGGAACGCGGCCCAAAATCAACCCAACTCTAACCATAACGTGCGCACATACCTGGATTTGAAACGTGCACTCCAAATGGTTCGTACTTCCGGTGGGGAAAATTCAGACAAATTAGATTGTTTTGTAAAAGCTGTGAATATTGCAAAAAAATTAATTTTTCCTGAACTTCAGGACTGTTTACTTGAAGGGATTCTAGGTAGTAAGTTAGAAGCTGCTGCCATGAAACAGATGAAATATAGGAAGATAACAACGTTTGCTGAACGAAAGATGGAGTTAGAAACTTTGTTTGGTAAAACAAAAAATCTTGTTGGCTTACAAGTAGAATTCAGTAGACTGCAGCAGAAAGATAATGAGGAATTATCGGGTCACGATTCGTAGCCCGAACTGAAGAAGTGACATTGAACTACCTATTGAGTATCCACACCGAGCTTTCGAAAGGAGAAAGGATGGCTGCCAAAAGTGTTCTAATGAGTATGGCTCAACTTGTGTTTGAGCAAGGATTAACAGGTCAATTACAGACCTTGGTAAGGCCCAATAACTTCGAAACAGTCCATGACGCTTGTGCAGGCGCCATTGATTTGGAGAAAACTATCTCTGGCTCTCACAAAGGAAAGAGTCTAGCGTTTTCTCCACAGAAAAGCTCAACAGGGGGAAACAGATTCTCCATTGGCCGACAGTCCATCGGAAGTTGTTTCAATTATGGAACAGCGGGCATATTACTGAAGATTGCCGTAACGCTCAAGGAGGTCAGCGACAATGGACACTACCAGTCGGAACCGAACATCGCAGTATCAAGGCTTTTGGTAATGTTTGTAAATATTGCAAATATTCGGCTCATGAGGTCACTGATTGCAGGAAACTGAAAAAGAAATTAGGGGTAACAGATGGACAGAAAATTTGGATTGGAAAAATGAAAACTGAAGCTAGCTCAAGACATTCCGAACCAAATTACAACCACAACGGCAAGAAAAAGGTCGATAAAATAGATGGAGATCAAGTTTTACCGGTTGGAGCTTACCATGTTATCATATTGGAATCTTCCGAAATGGAGGAAACGTCGATCGCCAACGAAGAAATGATTATACCAGCACCATCAACTAAAATTCGATCGCAGATTTTATTATCTGCAAATGAACTAAAAGAACCTACAATGTTCGTAGCCGATTCAGGTGCAAAAGCTTCATTAGAGATTACGAATGAGATTAAGCCAAATGATCCTGAGGTTCGAGGAATATCAGGACAGGCTGTAGCAATTCTGGGAGAGGCTGTGATATACATCCAAATTGGAAACAAAAATTTGGGACCTGTGTTCCAGATGGTGCATGAACCATTCCCTTGTTTGAGGGGAACCCTAGGAGAAGGTTTCTTGTCTTCACCTGGTTTGAAGGTGGAAACAATCCATGGACAATAATTGGTGGCCAATGGGCAGACGTTTAAGGGGTGACCCCGGTGAAACTCCGAAGTCCTTTCCCGGCCTTCGGACCCGCCAATCGGATTTTGATATATGAAGGCATATTCGAAAAAGTAAGAAAAATTCCGGAGCCAACCCATTTTGCCCCATATACCCATAAGAAATATTGTTTTTCGTGTTTTGAGCTTCAAAGTGCTCCTCGGTCCGCAATTTCTGTCCGATTATAATTCTTTTTTTGCCAAAATGTTCGTCATACTCCAAAGAACGAAGTTAAGTTTTGTAAGAATCCGTTTTGTTCTATTCGCTTTGCATCATGAGAAAATGATTTTTTAATTTGCGCGTTTTTTTCTTGTTATCGGAAACTCTCAAAATTCATCGTTTTCACGAATTGATTATTGTAATAGCACGTAATATATCTTTTATGACGAGAAAAATGATTTGTTCGAGATTTAAACGAATTTTATGATTTATTTTTTTATTTTAACCTGATCAGATTACTACACATATGTCTGTATTTTCTCAGATTTCTTCCATAGACTGACGCAAGTACTATAATTGTTTTGTACTGAATGGGAATTCTGTCATCATTTTTATCGTCACAAAAGACAGATTACGTATGATTATAATAATCAATTAGTTAAAACATTTTCTTATGATGTAAAGGGATTAGAATGAAACGGATACTCAACTTTGTTCTTTGAAGTATGACGAATATTTTGAAAAAAACAGTGGTGTGCAAATGTGTGTGCCCCATACGGGGCACAAACAAAAATTCCCGATTTGGTATTTCAGCACAACATAAGAATGCAACCATGGTGATGAACAAACCCAACAGTGAAATCAATAATTGAACTGGCATCTAATAATTACTGCACGCGATCGATTCACTTTGATTTTTAAGCCCCATACAAATATTCAACTGGAATTCATCCGCATAGTAACCCTTCCTACCTCTGTACTTTCTTAATTATCACGCTCTTTGATATCATTCCCGCAATTATCGATATATCCATTTACCACATATATTCTAGTTCAACTCGCGATATGTTCTAACCTATATTGAAAAGTGTCACATTGAATGTGCATTTTTCTATAAGGAAAAACCCTGGTGATATGCATTGTTCCCGCATGTTGAATTGCTCAGCCAACCGTACCTCCTTAATTATGCAAATTATGGAAAAAAGTCATTATATATAAAAGGTGTATTTTCATATAAGGAATCTCTCTTAAGAAGATTCCCGATAACTTTAATAGTTTACCCAGTGGACCAGTATAAATAATTACAATTGCTTATAACCCTGCATATACTGCACGGATCCCATCCGCACTGTTAACCGCTCGATTTTGCACGGAACCGCTTTTACTTGAGACCGTCATGACAGCACTGCGTCCGTTCGTTCACTCATTACAGACATAATTGTTGAGACGGTCATACCTCCTTAATTATGGAAATTGTCGAAAAACGTTATTCTACATAAAATACGTGTTTCTATATGGGGAACAACTTTTCTAATATAAATTTTGCGCTAACTCTGATAGTTTATGCAATAGAACATTATAAACAATTAAAATTGTTAATCACAATATATAT
This sequence comes from Asobara japonica, assembly GCA_026005395.1. Lineage (NCBI taxonomy): Eukaryota > Metazoa > Arthropoda > Insecta > Hymenoptera > Braconidae > Asobara > Asobara japonica. The sequence goes on along the minus strand of BQMI01000153.1, from coordinate 716,497 downwards.
ACTGCACCAATTTCACCCAAAATCTAATCCCCTCTAAGTTACGTGGAAATACTTCGATTGTGACCTTAATAACTTTGATCGTGAGATTCGTTCGTGAGAAATCCAGGATCAAAATTTGTACACATACGTACAAACACACACACACACACGTGTCGGGGCTTTGGCGTAGTGGTAGAGTATCTGCCTACTACTCCGAAGGTCCTCGGTCCGCGCCCGGCCGCCGGAGAATATTTTTTCTGCCTCCCCGACCCGAAAGTACGCTCTCCACCGTCGTCTGAAACGCCAGAAAGAACGGCTTTTCTGGAGTTTCTCGACGGAGAATCGTTGTGATTGGCCACAAAACTTTTGTGGCTCGCGTTTGCAAGCGAGAGTTGCTAACGAAAGAGTAAACTTCGGATCTCCACCCGAAGCTCCCCGACTCTTGCTTACGCATGCGCATGATATATTTCAGTGCCTAAATCGCGACCGAACGTGCCAAATTCCGAAGCCACTTTTTCTCTGTATAATATATACGCATAAAAGGTTCATGTCGCCAGTGCTCCTGTGGAACAAAAATTCTTTAAATTATGCATTAATTTCTTTAGTGGATAAAATAATATTGGATAAAAGAGTTGATTTTGAAAAAGTAGAGTAAATTAAAACTGTCCCTCGCCCGCGAATGAAGAGACTGACCTAACCTGAAAAATGAGCGACTCTTCATCGCGGTGTTTAGAAATTTCGACAAAGAGGTCAAAGTTGGAAGGAAAATATGCTTATAAAAAGTGATTTCGACATTCTAATTTTTTTTCGACTTTTTTTATGTTTTTTCATGCATTTTTACTTTTTGCCCGCCCCGACCAGCAAAAGGAGCTTCGCCTCGGTTTTGCAAAAGTCGGGCGGGCATGTAGTTCGCAAGGTGACCGACGAGAGGCGTGCGCGGGCAGGCCACAAAAGTATTCATCGTTGGATTGACCGTCAACATTTCAAAATTGATACATTTATTGTTGAACGTACTTTCGGGTGGGGAGAAAGAAAAATAGCATACGACACACGGCCAGAAAGTTTGATTTCTTGCCGTACGTGATATGAGGCCTCGGCCTTCATATCACGCACGCCAGGAAATCAAACTTTCTGGCCTTGGGTCGTAATATACTATTTCAAAATATTTTCTCGTGGATGCCGACCGATGCAGGAACTTCCGTGTGTACTATCGGCGGTACCCATAAAATGAGACCGCCCGGCCGAGCGGGAACATAACCCGACGCAGGGGGGGGGGGTGGGTTCCATCATAGGCGCCGGCCCTCGTAGCACAGGGGTTTCTGGAGGTTTACCCTGTGTTTAGAAATACGAGGCCCTAAATAAAAATGGCGAAAGTCGGCCCCAGCCGCATGGGTGGGTCCGGTACGCCCCCTGAAGGAATGCTTATACGGCCGCTACCGAGGGCGTACAAATGAGAGGGACGGAGGAAAAAAAAGAAGAAAAATGTTCATTTTAGCAGAATTCCTAGAAATGTATCTATCGCTGGCTATGCTGATGGCATCGCACTGTACTCAGCTAGCAAATCCATAAATAAAGCTGTCAGAACAATCGAAAACGCAGCAGCTCTTACAATCAGTGAGCTTATGAAATGGAAAATTCAAGTGAATACTGCCAAAACAGAAGCAATCTTATTTACTAGAACCAAGGCCGAACCGACTTTAATTATTCGTAGCAATAAGATTACCCCGACCGATTCTGTGGAATATTTAGGTTTACACATTGATTGTACACTGAAATCAAGATGAAAACAAAAATTGTTTTAGTAAGATTTTATAATTAGCTAAAATCACCGGCACATGGTCAAGCACTAAAACATACTCTATACAAACGTTTAATCGGACCTATTATCACATATGGTTGTCCTGCCTGGCACAATGCAGCGAAAATCCACTTGAATCATCTTCGAGTTATCCAAAATAAATTTTCGCGAATAATAGGCAATTTTAGAAGAAGAACCACGATTTTGGAAATGCGCGATACGTTGGGCATGGCAACCATAGGTGACTTTATCGATTGAATAAACGAGACATTTAAATTTAAGGTACAATCCCATCCTAATCCCCAGCTCGAAAACATCAATATTGACAAGAAATCAAATTGGTCTCGCTGACCACCTGTTTGTCACACCTTTCCGCATATCCCGCCCTCCCCCGCCCCTCGTGCACCGATCAATTATAGGGTGTTTTATAAGTCATTTTTCCGTATATCGAGTCATCATATAAATAATCACAAATATCTGTAATAATGAAAAATTAGGTTAAACTTCGATCAAATTATATATAAAGCCAATGGCTGGTGATCTAGAGCGTAGCATTTACGATATTAATACTATATATAGTATGTATATATGACAAATGTTAATGGCCAATTTTCAAGTCAAGTCAAGTGCGGTGGCAGAGTGGGTAAGGTGTGAGATTAGAGATTGGGGGAACATGAGATCGATTCTCGTCGAGGCATTTTTTTTTCGTGTTAATAACTTATTTTTGTAATTAATTTAAATTAAATCGTATCTAATTGAGTCCCGGCGTAAACTTGGGCGACGATCGATAGCGAGCATCGGACCGGCATTATCATCCAGGCCTCGGCACTAAAATCGGCTTATCTCGACCCAGAAGCTCGGCAATATTGGCTTCGAGCTTTGGCCGATCTGGCCACCCTGTACGGGTTAAAGCCCTAATTTGATAATGAAATGACAAATTTGGATTTTGGGGGCATTACAATAACTTCACGAGACATCGGGAAGTTGAAAATCGATTTCGGGGTCATTCCAATAACTTCTGCAAAATCGGGAAGTTAAGATTTCTATATAAATAAAAAAAAAAAAAAAAAAAAGCACGGTACCCGGAATCGAACCGAAGTTCCGCTGTCATTTGTGTTCGCCTAACACTGATTGCATACATCGTTATTCAACTGGCCATACCTCCTTAGTTATGCAAATTATAAAAAAAAGTCATTCTATATAAAAGGTGTATTTTCATACAAGGAATGACTCTTAAGAAGTTTCCCGATAACTTTAATATTTTACCCAGTGGAACAGTATAAACAATTACGATTGTTAATAACCCTGCATATACTGCACGAATCTTATCCAAAGTGTTAACCGCTCGCTTTTACGTGGAAACGCTTCGATTGGAATCGTCGGGACAGCCCTGTGCTCATTTGTTCACTCATTACAGACATAATTGCTGAGACGGTCATAACTCCTTAATTATGCAAATTGTCAAAAAAAGTCATCCCGCATAAAATACGTATTTTTATATGGGGAACAACTTTTCTCATATAAATTTTTCGCTAACTCTGATAGTTTATGCAATAAAACATTATAAACAATTAAAATTGTTAATAACATTGCATATACTGCATCAATCCCATCCAAAGTGTAATCCGCTCGATTTTCCATGGAAACGTGTCGATTGGGACTGTCATCACAGCGCTGTGTTCATTCGTTCACTCGTTACAGACATAATTGCCGAGACGGTCATAACTCCTTAATTATGCAAATTGTCAAAAAAAGTCATTTCAGATAAAATACGTATTTTTATATCGGGAACAACTTTTCTTATATAAATTTTACGCTAACTCTAATAGTTTATGCAATAGAACATTATAAACTATTGAAATTGTTAATGACAATATATATACTGCACGAATTTCACCCAAAATCTAATCACCTCTAAGTTACGTAGAAACGCTTCGATCGTGACCTTAATAACTTTCATCGTGATATTCGTTCGTGAGAAATCCAGGATCAAAATTTGTACACATACGGACAGACAGACACACACACACACACATGCATCGTTGTTACGTCCACAAATACTTACTTGCGGTCTCTGTTTTGGGTCAATGCAAAAAATATGCACTTTACTCCTGGGACCGAGACCAAAGTCAATGTCCTGTTGCTCATCCAGTTCAGCCAAGGGTTATTTTGGTTTTACTTATCAGTATCAGAAAATGAAAAATACTGACAAGCCGGATATTACAAATTTATTCACCATAAAAACGATTTAATAGAATGGTGTTCCAAAAATAACTCTTTAATGCATACGGTAACAAACGCTTCACTCAGTCTATTAATTTGTTCCTCGATTTTCTCAATCCACTCGTTTTTAGACTTTATTCGATATTATTTTCGTTTTAAGTATTTTTAAATTTGAAATATTGTGGAATTTTTAAATGCACTTACGAAGCACATGCAAGCGTCGAGATTATTTATTTATTTCTTTTTTTTTATTGATGGATAGTCACTTACAGTTTTAAGATAAAAAGAAGCCGGAATGTCGATTAACAATTATCTTATTGGTCCAGTATTTAACTATAACACTGTTTTGAATTTTGGACAGAAATTATGTTAACACAATGCGGCCGAGTCCGAAATTGGAAGTGCGCGCTCCAGGTTTGCGCTTCCCTTTTATAATCATCGTGACTTAGTAACAAGCCATAGGGCTGATGCAATTTCTTTCCATATATGGTAATGGAGAGCACTGCATGATATTTCCGGATCATCTGCTTGAGTCATAGGAGGAAGCCTTGACAATGCACGTGCATAATGTTTAGATAACCTTGGCATTCGCAGGTGGCTATCCAACGCGCTAATCGATATCTACTTCCTTCCATGATTTCTACGCCTCTAATTTCTATCCGATAATATGTCAATTCTACGCATTACAATGAGTAATTTAGCAAGCGAAATCTCAACAATGAAAATAATAGTGGTAATAATCATAATAATGATATTATTAATAATCGACATATTTTTAAGAGGCAAAAAGAAATTATCAATTTTGGGACGTTACATACCTCCCCATTTTAAAATGAGCATTGGAATTTACTGATAATTCCAAGGCGAATTTAATTATTTGAAAAGGTTTAAGTTGCAATATATATATATATATATATATATTTTTTTTTTTTTTTTTGAATTATTTTAATTGACCTCTTCTTTTGAGGAAGGATTGAGAAAAGAAATGAAAATAACTTAAAACTATAATACAAAATATATATACGTTACAAATTTTAGAATGAAGTTTTTGGCATCAATCAACGCAAACAATACAAAATTACTCAATTTCAACATACAAAATTACGAACTCACTTATTGTTAAGTTGAGTCTTTGAATTTTGATCCATTTTCTCACGTATGATTTTCTCACTACACAGAAATCACTCACTGGCTCGTAGTATACGCATGCTGTTAGCGCGTGGCCATTGTCTTCGGGTTACAACAATGGAATTATTGATTATTTCGTTCACCTCACCGATCGATAATGAGTACGCATTTCCTTTTTAAACTCCAGCTGCGTTGAGTGGGTGACATCACCCCCTACCCCGAGCGGTATCTCGGGAACGGTCCATCCCTCAGCCTCCATATTAAAATTTGGAGTACACTGCACCCTCTTTAATCTTTTAGGCAAGGTGGGTTACTTTGTTGACTTTGCCTTTTTTTTGTTAGAATGCTTCAGAATAAAATGGAAATTACCTCTCGAAATTAGAACGGTTATATTCCCTTCTAATTACATGCCCAGAAGGAAGTCCTCGTGTAGTTTCCAATTCATCTCTAAACTTTATAAACAGTTCGATACATGTCAAACAATATCTCGCCGGCATTCTGCTGCAATAGTCCAATCTGCATGCATTACATATATAAATGTGTGGCACTCTACCGCACTCATGAATTGTAAATTGCATCCATTCTGGATGTCGATAATATCCTAGTGACACACAACATTTTGGGCATATGCGAGATCTGTGATTTTCACCACTATAAAACACTCCATAAACACAAAACATTCTATGAAGGGGCGCATAATGTGCTCCGATAGGTAATACTCCATCAAAAGGAATTACATCAAATGGTGGATCACCTGGAATTGCTGCAACCGGAGGTGCCATAATGACGTTCATGCACAGATTAACGATTCCACTGCTTCGATACCGAAATTTAGTAGACAATCAGGACAAGATGTAACTTCTTGAACTGTGTAAATATTTTTGAGACATTCTGTACAGACTGTATTACGAAATTCTGTACGTAAAACAATACGGTGCACTGATTCTGCATCTATCGTCACAAAATTTTGGGTAGTTTTTATAAAACACTGTCTGCATAAAATTTCATCAAATTTGACACTGAACGACTCTCCATAAGAACATGCGCTTTTTACCAATTTCTCCCATCCAGGTCGATGTTCTAACCACCGTGAAATCTGTATGGCACTTGAACTTAGCTCCAAATATGTTTTAAAAATATCTGCTAATGGTTGATTTTCGATTTCTATAGCTTTTTCATAAACACTCTTAATTACATCAATGCAGTCTACTGGATAATGTTCTCGAGGTAGATCAGTTGGAGGATTTCGAGTCGCCCAAATGAATTGTGTGTGTGGATTGGAAAAACTTGGCGGTTTCAATTCAAACGGTCCGTGTCCTGGGTAGTATCCAAATCTGTCATTTGGTAATAGAATCCAACCGGCTTTGTTAGGCCCGGGAGGATACACATTAACAGGCGTTAATGAGTCATTTTCTACGGTACCTGCACGAGTATCTGGTGGTACGTATGAATCAAGAAGATCGGTAATGATTTCACTTAGTTCTGGTAATTCGTTAACTAATTCAATATTTCCAAGAGTTCCCTTTGATGATGAAGGGTTGTTTTTAGGCTCTATGTCCATTTGTTCTGAAATTGAAGAATTTGATGATTCGTTTCTGGTTTGATATTTCTCATGCCCTGATTCTATTGTTGAAATAGTTTGTGCGTTAATTGTAGTGCAGTTCTCACATATGTTTATTTCAGTTTTCTTGTTCCGAAGATCATTTTCAATTTTAAACTGTAGTTTATGAATGTAGCGATAGTTAGCAACGTTAGTTAAAGGCCGTAAATAATAACGAGTGAAGTAACTTCTCACTTTTAAACTTTTAAATAGTGGGGGCATGCTTTCCCTTTGGCTATTGGTATAAAACTGATCCGATTTAATTCTTGACCTAGCCATGAAGATAACCATGGATACATTGCTCATCATTTGTTTTGATTTCATGTGAGGCGACCGATATTTTCACAATATCCTTTGGTTGCTGCGTCATTTCTGATTCATTTTGCTGTGATTGTTGCTCCATAACACATTTCTTTTCCTTTCTATCATTTAGGTGTATGAGTAAGTGAGTAAGGGAACTCCATAATGCACCAAGAATATGAATTGACCAACCATAGACGGAGTGTAAGGCGTATCCATGTAACACCGTATCTATAATTAATTTAATAGTTCTGAATATAAGTATTAAGGCCAAAAATCCTGCGCTAGCGGTTCCAAAACTCATAAAGCTTGACCATAATCTATTCCATGTGCTTTCCGATAATTTACGTAAAGCTTCTTCATCGAATAAATTTGCCAGTGCAATGTTTTGCAACTCTGTTGGTTGTCCTGCAACCTGACGAGCTATTGTGTTCAAAACGGATGGTCTTTCTTGAGGAAACATTATTGAATCCCTCAAACTATTCATATCAGCTTGGCTGTAAATCCCATTCTTCGCTAAATTTCCGGGATTTGTATAAGTCCAAGATACTTTTACTAGTGGCTCAAGTTGTGGTGGTGATTCACTTTTGATTGGGGAAGGAATGAGTTTGTACCAGGCGTCATTCAGACGGTACATAGGTGGAATGATCGGATTACACGTGATTTGTGTACCAGTATGCATCAAAATATGTGTTTTCGGAGACATAAAGTATGAATCATTGCCCTTGTATACCGGTACTTGATGATAACAATCCTTAGTATATCGTTTGGCTGCATCTACAGGCACACATTTGATAATATGGATTACTTCGCCTGCAACCATTGCCATAAATCCTGGCCCTTTCATTAACTGGTACGCGAATTCATCTGGAGATAATACAGCTAGTGTTAAACTGTTTTTCAACACTTGTCTCTCAAGATTGCATTTTTGCATCAATATATCGCGGTATAAGTTGTTCATTTCTGTGCGAATATGACGTTCAACAAAAACGAATTTGGAATTTATGTAGGCCATTAGATCAATATTTTTAGTGAAAATTGGATGTTTCCTTGCAAAATAATTTCCTTGTCTCCCTTCGAGAATAAACAATTTAGGGTGATCAGTAAGGATCAGCTCATACCCACAAGTCAATTTTTGTCCGCTTTTTGTTAAAGCAAAAGTTATCTCATCAGTTGTTAGTGAGTAAACCAATTCTAAATTTTCTAACTTTTTATCGATGATTCTACTAGCAGGTCCTTCATACAAGACACTGTAACGATTCGGATCGCAACTATCTGTAGGTATAGTTGACCAAAATGAGTGGCCACCTTCAATTTCAACACATTTTCCTTCTGAGAGTGTGCAAGTAAATCCAGATGGAAAATGAATTTTATTAGTATCTAAATTTACCGTTGCTCTATAATCTTGTAGTTTAATCCTGATAACTGCCTGGACTACAACATCACTCCATTCTCCATATGGGTCTATGTAGTCTGCTCCATTACATTGGCCATTAGATTGAATTTTTCCTCCTAGAGTCACAGATTGGATAGTTGTGGTATTCGGTCTAATTCCTGAAATTTGGGTTCTTTCTCCAATTCGCATAATACCCGTTTGATGTATCAATATACAGTCCTGATATCCAATTTCTTTGATATATTCTGCATGTCCATAAGCAACTACCGATACATGTGAATGCATTCCACAGTGGTACACAGTTCTCTCCATGGATATTTTACACTGATAGACATGAGTCGACGTGTACTCATTAAGTTGCAATACCTTCATGTGTGTTTCTGTAACGTTCACATGGGCTTTCGGGATGTTACATTCTCCAACATCTAACAATGAAATGGTAGTGACATTCATATTTGGTGAACCACAATCATAGGCAACAAATGCTTCAATTGACGTCACAAATAATAAAGCAACCAAGACAAAGAAAGGCGCGCTGAGCTTCCAATTTTTCTTTTTGAACAACTTCTTCCCCTTCTTTTTATCATCAGCTGCTGTGGGCTCGTTCAAGTAAGTACTCAAATTTTCATTGAGATAAGTAGTGCTATCCAATGAACATTCGGAAACCCATTCTTCAGCTGATTTATCCAATGAAGTTTGTTCTTGTGGTACTGGCGGCGGATGCCCCATAGGCGGTGCTGTTGGAATGTATATAGAAGAGTGCTGCATTTTAGTGTTGCCCTGCATGTTCACATATTCGCTCATATCTGTTCTCGGTAAATCGTAATGTGATGTTTGATTAGCATCCTCATGGGACGATCCTGGATTCCCTGCAAATTCCTCCATTTCCTTAGAAAAACTTTCAAGAATCCATTGTCGGATTTTCATTGCAGTATTCAAGGCACATGAATTGCGTTCTCTCTTGACATTACCATGGAAAATACAGAATTCTGGTGCACTGGGTATATCACCCAATGAAGGAATAGTTTCAGACAAATCCTGTACTTCGATACACATGATTCGCTGCAGAAAACTTGCATTTTGCGCTCCATGAGTAAAAATTCGTCGTGAAATTCTAGCTAACTTCATTAGTCGTTCATAAACATAAGTATACGGCATATCTCCTTGCTCCCATTCTAATCCATGGATAGCATTTGTTCTCCAAGCACAAGTTGCACGTTTTGAAGTAGTCAGACTGAAGAACCAGAATGGTGGCTCAGCAATCCAATGATCAGAATAATTTTTGCTGAGGGAGATAATAGCGATTTCCTTGACAATGACGTTGTCTTCATTATCGATAAAACCTTCAATGCCAATGATGTACGTATCCTTGTTCTCACCGAGTTCATTCATTTTGCTGGCAATTAGAAATATTAATTATTGGTATTTAAGCTGATGTATATGTTGCTAATAGAGAACAAAAATATATATATATGTTTTTGTTTACTGGTTTGCTACTTGCACATATCCATGTATTATCGCGCCGCAGCAAGGGCACGTTACAAGCATTCTTGTGCAATTAACGCAAGCTAAAATGTGTCCACAAGGTAGTAATATTGATCCTGCTAATCGTAGAGTGCATAATCTACAAGGGAGCTGCTGTATAAACATTGCTTGATCAGTAGATATTCTTATAGGTTTTGCAAATATTCCTCGATAAACGTGAATTACATCACCACAAAAGGTCGTACGACTCCTATTACTTGTTGATGTAACTGCAGTTGTCGTAGTGAGTTGTAGTTGGTTGTAAAGGACTCTTCATGAATGGACAATTTGGACTCCACTGCTCATGAGCTTCAAATGGGTCATCATCCTTTTTCCAGTGGACTAATTCTACTTGGCATGAAAAACATTTAACATGATCTTGTTGTCCCAAATAGAAAAATCCGGCTTGTGTTAATTTTTCCGGACCCACATATTTATTGTACCAACTCCCAAATGAGGTAAGACGATTAATTTCTCTTGTGTAATCCATAAAGCCCTGCAACAATATGGAATTTCAATCTCCATCCCTATATTCATTAGCGTACGAATAAGCTAGGCGATTCGGATGAACAACTTTCATTTTTCGGCCAATTTTAATTTTCAAATTACCATCAGGTTTAATTTCAATTATTTTATGAGGACCAGTATAATGGGCCCCAAATTTACCCTTTTTCTTTCCGACTTGTAAATAGACAAGATCTCGAATCTGAAAAATTTTCTCATTGACCTTTTGATCATAATATTTTTTTGATTTTTCCTTGGCATTTATCAGATTTTCTCTTGCTGATGATTGCATTTGGTGAAGTCGAGATATTAATTCTGACAAATAATCCTCATAAGTGGGGTCTTCATCTCCTTCACGAGGGTGTGCTGCTGGTGCTCTGGCTTGATGTCCAAATACCAACTCAAATGGTGTATACCTAGTTCCCTCATGCACACTCGTATTATAGGACAAAGTAGCTAATTCTAACCACTCATCCCATTCTTCATCTTCAGAGGTAAACTGCTTCAGATACTCAACCAACGAATGATGTGATCGCTCAATAGAACCATTTGATTGAGGATGAAAGGCAGTAGTTCGATACTGTTTAATTCGAAACATGCGTGCCATCCTTCGAATCAACTGACTTTGCAAATTAGCTCCTTGATCACTCAGGACAGCTCTTGGTGCTCCAAAGACGCATATCAACCGATTGACCAAAGCTTTAGCTATATTCTCTGATGTTGCTCTTTTCAATGGTACTGCCACACAATATTTTGTCAGCAAATCTTGAATTGTTAATATATACTGATTTCCTTGTTCAGTCCGAGGTAAAGGACCAACAATGTCCATTGATATTTTATCAAAAGCTGATTCTGGTGTGTCAGTTATTTTCATCGGTTGTCGAGTTTTTACACGCTTCAATTTCTTTAATTGACAGGGTAAACAATGTTGCAAATATTTTTGGATATCTGTTTTCATGTCTTCCCAATAATACCGAGGACGAATCCTATTATAGGTTTTCGTCACTCCCTTATGTCCTCCCATTGCTGATGCATGATGTTCGTGAATGATCTTCTTACGTTCCTCGCGTGCTACATATTTAACATGACCTAGACACATGGTCAATAATATCTGACTTTTGAGGGATTTCAATTTGCGCTTGATTTGTTCCCATTGAAAACCATCAATATCTTTAGTGTAGGCAATAGACACACACGAAAATTTTTGTTCTTTAATGACTTCATCTAAACAATCGAATAAATGATCAAAGATGTCAGATGACATTTTACTATTTTTATCAGGCTTAATTCCCAAAGCTATGTGATTTTTCGCCCCAGATTTTGCAACTGATATTTTTCCAGTCTGCAAATTTTTGAATTTTGGCAAAAGACATTGTTCTGACAGCTGCTTTGCTCCTTCATCACACGGAGTCCCATCTTCAGCTAAGAAATACATGTATGGGCTTTTACACATATAAAGCTTGTCATTAGTTGTAGTTACTTTAAGTATGGGTACTTGTTCCATGTCAGTTCCTTCTGACTCAGTTCCACTCTCACTTTTCTCAATCTCTCCTTCGTAGTCAGTTTCTTCTGAATCAGTCGCACTATCAATCTGCTCATTTCCTTCATCTCGGTCAGAATAATATTCATCAGATGATCCTGATATGCTACTATCATTCCACCCTACTTCATCGAGTGGTGCCTGTTTTTCAGCATTTTCGGTATCTTCAAAATTAATGTTTCTGTCATCCATGAGCGGTTCAATACCATCTTTGATTTCCTCCTCAAGAATGACTGGTTTCTCTCCTATTTCCATTGCAGGTCGAATTTTCTTGGGTCGTCCTTGCTTCCTGTGTCCTTCAATCGGCTTCGGTAGAGGTTCCTGAGGTTTTTCAGTGTTTTCGCTTTCAGGAAATAGTTGTCGTCGTGTTCGACTCCGTAAACGCGTAGCAATTGGTCCATCACCATCCAATTGGTCTGGATTTTCATGTGATGTACCCGGCTGAGAGGAATCCTTCATGATGGGAAATATTTGTTCCTCATTTACGATATCTGGAAGATTCCTGGATAATGCATCTGCATTGACGTTAGATTTTCCAGCTTTATATATGACTTTGTAATCATATTCTTCCAGTTTCAGGCGCCAACGTGTTAATCGAGAAGTTGGATCCCGTGCTGAAGACATCCACACGAGTGGTTTATGGTCTGTGACAATTGTAAATGGTCGACCATACAGATATGGTCTAAACTGAGAAATCGAGTGTAGTATTGCCACAGCTTCTTTTTCATAAGTGCTATATTTTTCTTCATTTTTGTTCAATGTTCTAGATGTGTACTCAATTGGATGATCTTTTCCGATTGGTCCTTGACTCAATATTCCAGCCACTGCATATCCTGATGCATCAGTTGTCACAACAAATGGTTGAGTCAAATCAGGATATTGAAGAACAGGTTCCTCACATAATTTATTAACAAGGGTTTGAAAAGCTTCTTGTTGCGATGATCCCCAACTGAAAACCACCGTTTTCTTAAGAAGATCTGAAAGAGGTTTGGCGATGCTGGAAAATTTATGAATAAACCGACGATAATATCCTGCAAGTCCTAAAAATTGTCGAATGTTCTTCACATTTCTAGGCTGCGGATAATTTCTAATTACTTCAATTTTCTTCGGATCTGGTCGAACTCCATTCGCACCAATAATGTGACCCAAATATGTTACTTCACGTCGCAGAAATTCGCACTTATCCGGTTGAAGTTTAAGGTTTGCTTCACGTAACCGTTTCATTAAACGCTCAAGTTTTATTTCATGTTCTTCTAATGAAGTAGCATGAACAACATCATCAAGGTAGACAAATAAATCAGTACCTTGCATTCCTGTGAGTACGTGATTCATGAGTCGCTGAAAAGTAGCTGGTGCGTTTTTTAAACCAAAGGGCATTCGTGCAAATTCGTAATGTCCATAATTGGTTGAAAATGCTGTCTTATGTTTGTCATCTGAATGCATGGGTATTTGATGAAATCCAGATGCTAAGTCAAAAATTGAAAAATAAATAGCACCTCCTAGTTGATCTAGGATGTCATGAATTAATGGTAACGGAAAAGCATCATGAATGGTTTTTTCATTCAATGCCCTAAAATCAAGTACCATTCGCCATCTTTTGTTACCTTTTGAATCGTCCTTTTTAGGGACAATCCATACTGGTGTATTGTACGGAGATTGTGATGGCTGAATAATATTCGCATCTAATAATTCGCTAGTCTGCTTGAGAATTTCAGATTTAAGCGGAGCTGGATATCGATATTGACGAGAATTGATTGGAATATCATCTGTCGTATTGATTCTGTGATGCAGTACATTTGTTATTTCCAATTTATCTCCTGGAATATGATATCGATCCTGATTCAATCTAATGTGTTCCTTCACACTAGCTTTTTCTTCATCATTGAGATGATCTAATCTCAATAATGCTAGTATTTTATCAACGCGATTTTCTTCACGTTTCAGGTTTTCTTCAGACTTCGGATTTTTTTTAGATTTTGAAATTTCGACGGTTTTCGGAATTTCAACGGATTTCGGAATTTCATTCGATTTACGAATGTTTGCAGATTTCAGTATTCTGACAGATTTCAGAGTTTCAGCGGCTTTCAGAGATTTTTCAATATTCAGAACCTCATTGGATTTCTGATTTTGAACAGATTTCGGAGTTTTAGCGGATTCCGGATATTTTTCAATAGTCAGAACCTCATTGGATTTCTGATTTTGAACAGATTTCGGAGTTTTAGCGGATTCCGGATATTTTTCAATAGTCAGAACCTCATTGGATTTCTGATTTTGAACGGATTTCGGAGATTTTTCAATATTCAGAACCTCATTGGATTTCTGATTTTGAACAGATTTCGGAGTTTGAGCGGATTTCGGATATTTTTCAATAGTCAGAACCTCATTGGATTTCTGATTTTGAACGGATTTCGGAGATTTTTCAATATTCAGAACCTCATTGGATTTCTGATTTTGAACAGATTTCGGAGTTTGAGCGGATTTCGGATATTTTTCAATAGTCAGAACCTCATTGGATTTCTGATTTTGAACGGATTTCGGAGATTTTTCAATATTCAGAACCTCATTGGATTTCTGATTTTGAACAGATTTCGAAGTTTCAGCGGAGAGAAGACCATCTAGGCCTTCTGAACAGGGTTCGGATATTTCAGAAATATTTTTATTATTCATGAAATATGTGTAACTCTCGATATACGAGGAGTCAGGTTTTTCTTCATATTGCTGAAGATTAACGACAGGAACTGCTACCTCAATTTCTTGTTGGGTAGTGTTAATTAGATACATATAAGCCTTCCCATCACTATTAGTGACAAGAGCTTCACCCAGAAAAATTCCCTTATGGATTTCAAGTCTTGGTACGTAGCCATTTTTGACTTCAGAGTTCGCAACACGAGCGTAAAAACCTCTTTTAGTTCGTGCTGGAATAATTATTGTTTCTTCATGCACAAATGGAATTCGAAGATTTCCCCATTTGATACATTTTTCAGAATACAGGATATCGACGTCATGTTGCATTAAAAATTCGGACCCTAAAATTCCATCACGACTGATAGGAAAATTATTCGGCACAACATGAAAATAGATTTTACTACCCATAAACAGAGATTCGATTTGTCCCATAGTAAGGACATGATTTTGGGTAATGCCTTTCAATTTCGTAATTATCGACCGATCAATTTCTTCCAGAGATTGAACGTTTTCTTGTTTAATCAGATTTAATTCACACCCAGTATCCATCATGAATATAACGGGTGATACAAACATGTCAGTTTTTATAAGAACCGTTGGAGCTTCTGTACCTTGAGCCAACTTTACATTGGCCACTCGTACGGTGATGCTTCCTCCACTTCTTGAACGTCTTCCTGACGTTGGATATGGAATATTGGACGCGGAGAAGCTGCCTGCCGCGTCGCGTCCGTACGTGGAAGCCCTTTCTCGTTTCCCGACGCCATATTGCTTTTTCGCGACATCATCTTGCCGTTCCCCGGCGCCATCTTGCCACTCCCTGACGCCATGTTGTGTTGCGTAATTGCTGCATCATTCTCTTGATGTTCATGTTCTTTTTGGTGATTATTGTAGATTCGTCTTCGACATTCGGAGATCACGTGACCTGGTTTTTTACAGTAAAAACACACGAGAGAATTTTCGCGATTTATCTGACCACTGTTACTTTGATTTCCTCTTCGAAAAGTGGAGTTTCCTGCTGACAATTTTGACACTTGCAAATTTCGTGGATTTGGTGACGTCGATTGGGGTGTTGGCTCCTGCTTTTTATCAAAACGTTTAAAACAATTTAACGCGATGTGACCAGATTTATTACAAATCTGACATGAAATAAGTTCTCTTTCATTCTGAATGGCGTTTACTTCATAGCTGTCTTTTTTAGTTTTGGAAATTACATCTTTACTGACTCTAAAATTTTTAATTCCACGTAATACATCTTTTGCTTCTAAATCTTTTTCAATTTTCACTGCGGTTTGGATTGTCTCATTCAGTGCTTCGTTACCCGTAATTTTATCTTCAATTTCCGATTTTAAACCTCTTTTAAAACACTCCACAAAATCATTGTTAAAATTTTCATTGACTTCCGCCGCTATTTCATTATCATTTTGATTTTTATGCTCTTCAATTATTTGTTTTGCCAAGTCTTTAACCTTGTTTCCGTACGATAAAACACTTTCTTTTTCACTTTGGAAAATTCCTCCCATTTCTCCTTGAAGTTGATATAATGACTTTTTAGGCGCATATAATTGTTTTAAATAATCGATTAGTTCTTTCACTGTAGCGAAAGCTGTCCCGTGGATTGATCGACGTGCTTCACCCCGTACTTTATTTCTTAAAATTAAAACAAAGCTTCGTTCAGCATTAACTGGAATCATCCCTTTTGCTTCCTCACATGCTTCCACAAAATGTTGTAAAGGAATATTGTCACCTGTGAATACTGGTACTGCTTCTAAGGCATATTTGATGGAAACTGGAATTGTGTTATCTGCCATGATGTGCTGATGCGGATTTTCTGGATTTTCTGAATTTTCTGGATTTTCTGATGTACCTGATTGACTCTCAATTGTAGGCCGTAAACTTGTTTGGGCACCTTCGACGTTTCCTGGCTGTGTATTAATGGCTTCCGAGGCGTTTTGATCGTTTTGACTCTTAATTGGCGTTCTACCACATGGCATTGTGCAACAAATCGGACATTTTCTTTTCCATCCCACTTCTGACACCAAAATTTTTATTTGTGTTACGTCCACAAATACTTACTTGCGGTCTCTGTTTTGGGTCAATGCAAAAAATATGCACTTTACTCCTGGGACCGAGACCAAAGTCAATGTCCTGTTGCTCATCCAGTTCAGCCAAGGGTTATTTTGGTTTTACTTATCAGTATCAGAAAATGAAACATACTGACAAGCCGGATATTACAAATTTATTCACCATAAAAACGATTTAATAGAATGGTGTTCCAAAAATAACTCTTTAATGCAGACGGTAACAAACGCTTCACTCAGTCTATTAATTTGTTCCTCGATTTTCTCAATCCACTCGTTTTTAGACTTTATTCGATATTATTTTCGTTTTAAGTATTTTTAAATTTGAAATATTGTGGAATTTTTAAATGCACTTACGAAGCACATGCAAGCGTCGAGATTATTTATTTATTTCTTTTTTTTTATTGATGGATAGTCACTTACAGTTTTAAGATAAAAAGAAGCCGGAATGTCGATTAACAATTATCTTATTGGTCCAGTATTTAACTATAACACTGTTTTGAATTTTGGACAGAAATTATGTTAACACAATGCGGCCGAGTCCGAAATTGGAAGTGCGCGCTCCAGGTTTGCGCTTCCCTTTTATAATCATCGTGACTTAGTAACAAGCCATAGGGCTGATGCAATTTCTTTCCATATATGGTAATGGAGAGCACTGCATGATATTTCCGGATCATCTGCTTGAGTCATAGGAGAAAGCCTTGACAATGCACGTGCATAATGTTTAGATAACCTTGGCATTCGCAGGTGGCTATCCAACGCGCTAATCGATATCTACTTCCTTCCATGATTTCTTAATTTTACGCCTCTAATTTCTATCCGATAATATGTCAATTCTACGCATTACAATGAGTAATTTAGCAAGCGAAATCTCAACAATGAAAATAATAGTGGTAATAATCATAATAATGATATTATTAATAATCGACATATTTTTAAGAGGCAAAAAGAAATTATCAATTTTGGGACGTTACATCGTCTCAGAATTTGTTGGGGATCATTTTGCTATACTTAAACCACCATTTCCTGGGCGGGAATACAATTTCGATTTCGGGGGCAATACAATAACTTCCCGAAAAATCGGGAAGTTAAAAAATATTCATTAGTTTCAGAGATATGAACGATCGAAGAAAAAACAAAAAAAGTGGATTTCTAAGAAACTTACGGGCAGATTTCACTGAAATTGCTGAAACAACTGACAATTTTTTCAGATTTTATTCTGGAAATTTAGTCCTTTTTATGTTGAATTTTGTTACGTGAAGATTATCGAAAAAAATTGATACATACAGACACTATGCTCAAACTTCGTATTTTTACGTTTCAGACGACTATATATCGTTTACAAGCATAATTAGCGAAAGTGAAAATTGAACGATTGCAATGCTTCCATTCCGAAGCAAAAAAAAGATGGATATTTCTGAATGAAATTTCAGAATACGTCTGATCTAGGGAAGATAAAGTTACGAAGTTTAGTAAACAACAAATAAGTGAAAAAGAGAACAGCAATCAATTAAAAGAAAAAAATATGATAGACTAAAATCAAAATTTAGTAAACTAAAAGGGCGATTAATTTCTAAATGCCTAGAGTTCTTAACTATGAGAAGGGGAACCTCTGTTACACATTTCAAGTTTTTATATCAATTTTTGCGGGCGCCTGCGTGCGAACAAACCCAAACAATGACATCAAAGCCAAAAATTCAAAACGGAATCTTGAGGCGAACCGAAGCAAAAACAGGAATATCTCATATTACCCAAAGTGATTGCCTCAATGGTGTTCAACCAGTTCATAGATATCGTTGAGGCTCACATTTTCGAAAAAAACATGGGATTAATACTTATCAAGAAATTAAGTAATAAAAGACCGTAAAAATGAAAAAATTGAATTCTATAAAATTAATGATGCGATTGAATCTCCATTCAATA
Source organism: Asobara japonica (assembly GCA_026005395.1). Classification (NCBI taxonomy): domain Eukaryota; kingdom Metazoa; phylum Arthropoda; class Insecta; order Hymenoptera; family Braconidae; genus Asobara; species Asobara japonica. The sequence continues at coordinate 697,819 of BQMI01000153.1, read as the reverse complement.
GGGTTCTTCACCACAACAAAAGGAACCTTCGTTCCAAATTTCAATTTTTTATCTCAATTTTTGCGGCCGCTAGAGTGCGAACAAACACAAAAAGTGAAACCAAAATCAAAAGTTAAAAAATAGGAATATCTCATTGTACCCATACGAATTGACTTGATGGTTTTCGCCATATTATAGATCTCGTTAAGGCAGACATTTTGAAAAAAAACAACAAAATCGATGGAATAGATATCGAGAAATAAAATAAAAACCGTGAAAACGAAAAAATCGATATCTAGAAAACTAATGATCCGATCAAATCGCCATTCAATAGGGTTCTTCACCACAATAAAAGGAACCCTTGTTCCAAATTCCAAGTTTTGATCTCAATTTTTGCGGACGCCAGCGAGCGAACAAACACAAAAAGTAAAACCAACATCAAAAGTTAAAAAATACGAATATCTCATTGTACCCAAACTCATTGACTCAATCTTTTGCAACCATATTATAGATTTCGTTAAGACACACATTGTGAAAAAAAACAACAAAATCGGTTGAACAATTGTCGAGAAATAAAACAAAAACAGTGGAAACGAAAAAGTTAAAATCTCGAAAACTAGTCATACGATCAATTCGGTGTTTACCAGGGTTCTTCACTATAACAAAAGAATCTTTGTTTCAAATTTTAAGTTTATATATCAATTTTTGGGGACGCTAGAGTGCGTACAAAGGCAGAAAGCAGAAAAAACAGAACAATTGAAATATCTCCAATTTCTTGTGAGGAACCTACTAGATGTTCTTCCACCATTCCCTAGATCTAGTTGAGACGCACATTTTGAAAAAAAAAACCAAAAAATATTCATTATTTTCTGAGATATGAACGATCGGAAGAACAAACGAAAAAGGCGATTTCTAAGAAACTTACCGGCCGATTTCACTGAACTTGCGCCCACCGGTAGATGCATTCAATACCAATAATTGACAATTTTTTCAGATTTCATTCTCAAAATTTAGTCCTTTTTATGTTTAATTTTGTAAGTAAAGATTTTTGAAAAAAATTGATACATACAGACACTATGCTCAAACTTCGTATTTTTACGTTTCAAACCAGTATATATCGTTTACAAGCATAATTAGCAAAAGTGCAAATTGACCGATTGCAATGCTTCCATGCGGAAGCAAAAATAGGAATATCTCATAGTACCCAAACTAATAGACCGAATGTTGTAGCAATGAAATACAAAACGTGAAAATGGCAAAATTGAAATCTGGAAAACTAATGATACGATCAAATCGCTATTCAATAGAGTCATTGACCACAAGAAGCGGAACCCTTGTTCCCAATTTCAAGTTTTTATCATCCTTTTTGCGTACGCTAGAGTGCGAACAAACACAAAGGTAAAACCAAAGTTAATACTGACAAAAAATGAATAGCTCATATTACCCGAACTAGTTGACTCAATGTTTTTCAGCCGTATCATAGATCTCGTCAAGGCACACATTTTGAAAAAAAAAGAACGTAATCGGTTGATTAATTATCGAGAAATAAAATAAAAACTGTGAAAATCTAGAAAACTAATGATACGATCATATCGCCATTCAATAGGGTTATTCACCACAACAAACGGAACCTTTCTTGAAAATTTCAAGTTTTTGTCCGAATTTTTGCGGACGCTAGCGTCCGTACAACAGCAAAAAGCAAAAAAAACTGTCAGAAAAATAGAAAAATTGAAATATCTCCTATTTCTTGTTTTGATTTTATTTCCTCCATGACGATGATTTCCAGCGCCTGTGGCGAGAAACAAGCAGGTCGTCCTCGGGTCCCCCATTCGAATGTGCCAAATATCTCACCGAATGGAAGCACTGCAATCGGTCAATTTTCACTTTCGCCAATTATGTTGGTAAACGATATATAATGGTGTGAAACCTAAAAATACGAAGTTTGAGCATAGTGTTGTAGGTATCAATTTTTTTCGAAAATCTTCATTTACAAAATTAAAAATAAAACGGACTAAGTCTTCAGAATAAAGTCTGAAAAAATTGTCAGTTATTGGTATCGAGTACATCTAGCTGTGGGCGCAATTTCAGTGAAATCAGCCGTTTCTTAGAAATCGACTTCTTTCGTTTGTTGTTCGATTATTCATATCTTCGAAACTAATAAATATTTTGCAACTTGCTTTTTTTCAAAATGTGCGACTGAACCAGTTCCACGGAATGGTCGAAGAACATCTAGTAGGTTGCTCACAAGAAATTGGAGATATTTAAATTTTTCTGTTTTTTTTTTGCTTTTTGCTTCGGTACGCATTCTAGCGTCCCCAAAAATTGAGAGAAAACCTTGAAATTTTAAAAAAAGATCCCTCTTGTTGTGTTGAAGAACCTTGTTGAATCGCGATTTGATCGTACGATTAGTTTTCCAGATTTGAATTTTTTCGTTTTCACGGTTGTTATTTTATTTCTCGATAATTATTCAGCCGATTTCGTTGTTTTTTTCCAAAGGTGTGCCTTGACGAGATCCATGATATACTTTATCTTCGCCATGACGATGATTTTTACCCTCTGTGGGCTGAAAAAACCAATCAAACTTGCATTTTTGTACCAACCGCAAAACTTCAAGAACTACAATCAACTAGGGACGATTTCGTATCGGACTGCGGCTTTATCCTCTCGGTGTCGACGATTTTTACCCCCCGTGGGCTGAAAAAACCGATCAGATTTACATTTTTATTCCGATCGAAAAAATTCGATACCTACAATCAACTACTAACGATTTCGCATCAGACTTCGGCTTTATCCTCTCGATGACGCCGTTTTTTACCCCCTGTGGGGAGAAAAAACCGATCAGATTGACATTTTTACCCCGATCGAAAAAACTGAAACACTACAATCAACTACAAAGGATTTCGGATCGGACTTCGACTTTATCTTCGCGATGACGATGATTTTTACACCCTGTGGGGAGCAAAAACCGATCAAATTTAGATTTTTATTCCGTTCGAAAAAACTCGAAAACTACAATCAACTACTTATGATTTCGGCTCAAACTTCGACTTTGTCTTCTCGATGATGATGATTTTTACCTCCTGTGGGGTGAAAAACCCGATCAAACTTGCATTTTTGTACCGATCACAAAAATTCAAGAAATACTATCAACTAGTAACGATTTCGAATCAGACTTCGACATTGTCCTCGCGATGACGCCATTTTTTACCCCTGTGGGGAGAAAAAACCGATCAAATTTATATTTTTATTCCGATCGAAAAAACTCAAAAACTACTATCAAATACTAATGATTTCGGATCGGACTTTGCCTTCTGCACTTCAAATTCACTGCATAGGGGTAATTCGATGCGCTGAACACGATGCAACTTGCGGTAAACGCTAACATTCGACGGTTCTCGAGTTATTATCAAAACAGCACGAACTGCGAAAAACGTGCATTTCTGGGCCTGAAACGCGCAAATATCGCATAAACTGGTTTTGCTTCAAAAACACTTTCGTACACTTCCCTTAAACACTTGAAACTCACTGCATAGGGGTAAGTCGATGCGCTGAACACGATGCAGCATACGGCGAACGCTAACATTCGACCGTTCTCAAGTTATCAGCGAATTCCCCGATTTTCAAAAAAAAAATTTTCTGCCAAAACACCACCGTACATTTCCCTCAAACACTTCAAATTCACTGTATAGGGGTAATTCAATGTGCTGAACACGATGCAACATACGGCAAACGCTAACCTCCGACCGTTCTCAGGTTATCATCGAATTGCCCGATTTTCAAAAGAAAGAATTTTCCGCGAAAACACCACCGTACATTTCCCTTAAACACTTCAAATTCACTGTATAGGAGTAATTCGATGCGCTCAACACGATGCAGCATACGGCAAACGCTAACATTCGACCGTTCTCAAGTTATCATCAAAAGAGTGAGAACTGCGAAAAACGTGCATTTCTGGGCGTGAAACGTACCAATATGGCATAAACGGGTTTTCCTTCAAAAACACTATCGTACACTTCCCTTAAACGCTTCAAACTCACTGCATTGGGGTAATTCGATGCGCTGAACACGATGCAGCATACGGCAAAGGCTAACATTTGACCGTTCTCAAGTTATCATGAAAACAGTGAGAACTGCGAAAAACGTGCATTTCTGGGCGTGAAACGCACGAATATCGCATAAACTGGTTTTCCTTCAAAAACACTTTCGTACACTTCCCTTAAACACTTGCAACTCACTGCATAGGGGTGATTCGATGCGCTGAACACGATGCAGCATACGCCGAACGCCAACATTCCACCGTTCTCAAGTTATCATCGAATTCCCCGATTTTCAAAAAAAAGAATTTTCCGCCAAAAAACCACCGTACATTTCCCTTAAACACGTCAAATTCACTGTATAGGGGTAATTCAATGTGCTGAACACGATGCAAAATACAGCAAACGATAACCTTCGACCGTTCTCAAGTTATCATCAAATTGCCCGATTTTCAAAAAAAAGAATGTTCCGCTAAAGCGCCACAGTACACTTCCCTTAAACACTTCAGATTCACTGGGTAGGCGTAATTCGATGCGCTGAACACGATGCAACTTGCGGCAAAGGCGAACATTCGACGGTTCTCGAGTTATCATCGAATTGCTCAATTTTCAAAAAAAAGAATTTTCCGCCAAAACACCACAGTACACTTCCCCTAAACACTTCAAATTCACTGTGTAGGGGTAAGTCGATGCGCTGAACACGATGCAATTTGCGGTAACTGCGAACATTCGACGTTTCTCGAGTTATCATCAAAAGAGTGAGAACTACGAAAAACGTGGATTGCTGGGCATGAAACGCGCGAATATCGCATCAACGGGTTTTCCTTCAAAAACACTATCGTCCACTTCCCTTAAACACTTCAAATTCACGGCATAGGTGTAATTCGATATGCGGAAAACGATGCAACATACGGCAAACGATAACATTCGACCGTCCTCAAGTTGTCATCGAACTGCTAGATTTTCGAAAAAAAAAAAATTTCTGCCGAAACACCACCGTGCATTTCCCGTAAACACTATAAATTCACTGTATAGGGGTAATTCGATGTGCTGAACACGATGTAGCATACGGCAAACGCTAACATTCGACCGTGCTCAAGCTATCATCGAATTGCTCAGTTTTCAAAAAAAAGAATTTTCCGCCAAAACACCACCGGACATTTCCCTTAAACACTTCAAATTCACTGCACAGGTGTAATTCGATGTGCGGAACACGTTGCAACGTGCGGCAAACGCGAATATTCGACGTTTCTCGAGTTATCATCAAAAGACCGAGAACTGCGAAAAACGTGCATTTCTGGGCGTGAAACGCACGAATATCGCATAAACTGGTTTTCCTTCAAAAACACTACCGTACACTTCCCTTAAACACTTGCAACTCACTGCATAGGGGTGATTCGATGCGCTGAACACGATGCAGCATACGCCGAACGCTAACATTCCACCGTTCTCAAGTTATCATCGAATTGCTGGATTTTCGAAAAAACAATTTTCTGCCAAAACACCACCGTACATTTCCCTTAAACACGTCAAATTCACTGTCTAGGGGTAATTCAATGTGCTGAATACGATACAGAACATGGCAAACGCTAACATTCGACCGTTCTCAAGTTATCATCAAATGGCCCGGTTTTCAAAAAAAAGAATTTTCCGCTAAAACGCCACATTACACTTCCCTCAAACACTTCAGATTCACTGTGTAGGCGTAATTCGATGCGCTGAATACGATACAGCCTACGGCAAACGCTAACATTCGGCTGTTCTCAAGTTATCATCGAACTGCTAGATTTTCGAAAAAAAAATTTTCTGCCAAAACACCACCGTACATTTCCCTTAAACACTTCAAATTCACTGTATAGGGGTAATTCGATGCGCTGAACACGATGCAGCATACAGCAAACGCTAACATTCGACCGTTCCCCAGTTATCATCAAAAGAGGGAGAACTGCGAAAAACGTGCATTTCTGGGCGTGAAACGCACGAATATGGCATAAACTGGTTTTCCTTCAGAAACACTATCGTACACTTCCCTTAAACACTTCAAACTCACTGCCTAGGGGTAATTCGATGCGCTGAACACGATGCAGCATACGGCGAACGCTAACATTCGACCGTTCTCAAGTTATCATCGAATTGCTCGATTTTCGAAAAAACAATTTTCTGCCAAAACACCACCGTACATTTCCCTTAAACACTTCAAATTCACTGTATAGGAGTAATCCGATGCGCTGAACACGATGCAGCATACGGCGAACGCTAACATTCGACCGTTCTCAAGTTATCAGCGAATTCCCCGATTTTCGAAAAAATGAATGTTCCGCCAAAACACCACCGTACATTTCCCTTAAACACTTCAAATTCACTGTATAGGAGTAATTCGATGCGCTGAACACGCTGCAGCATACGGCAAACGCTAACATACGACCGTTCTCAAGTTATCATCAAAAGAGTGAGAACTGCGAAAAACGTGCATTTCTGGGCGTGAAACGTACGAATATGGCATAAACGGGTTTTCCTTCAAAAACACTATCGTACACTTCCCTTAAACGCTTCAAATTCACTGCATAGGGGTAATTCGATGCGCTGAACACGATGCAGCATACGGCGAACGCTAACATTCGACCGTTCTCAAGTTATCATGGAATTGCTCGATTTTCGAAAAAACCAAATTTCTGCCAAAACACTACCGTACATTTCCCTTAAACACTTCAAATTCACTGTATAGGAGTAATTCGATGCGCTGAACACGATGCAGCATACGGCAAACGCTAACATTCGACGGTTCTCGAGTTATCGTCAAAAGACCGAGAACTCCGAAAAACGTGCATTTCTGGGCATGAAACGCACGAATATGGCATAAACGGGTTTTCCTCGAAAAACACTACCGTACACTTCCCTTAAACGCTTCAAACTTACTGCATTGGGGTAATTCGATGCGCTGAACACGATGCAGCATACGGCAAACGCTAACATTCGAGCGTTCTCAAGTTATGATCAAAAGAGTGAGAACTGCGAAAAACGTGCATTTCTGGGCGTGAAACGTACGAATATGGCATAAACGGGTTTTCCTTCAAAAACACTATCGTACACTTCCCTTAAACGCTTCAAATTCACTGCATAGGGGTAATTCGATGCGCTGAACACGATGCAGCATACGGCGAACGCTAACATTCGACCGTTCTCAAGTTATCATGGAATCGCTCGATTTTCGAAAAAACCAATTTTCTGCCAAAACACTACCGTACACTTCCCTTAAACGCTTCAAACTCACTGCATTGGAGTAATTCGATGCGCTGAACACGATGCAGCATACGGCGAACGCTAACATTCGACCGTTCTCAAGTTATCATCGAATTGCTCGATTTTCGAAAAAACAATTTTCTGCCAAAACACCACCGTACATTTCCCTTAAACACTTCAAATTCACTGTATAGGAGTAATTCGATGCGCTGAACACGATGCAGCATACGGCGAACGCAAACATTCGACCGTTCTCAAGTTATCAGCGAATTCCCCGATTTTCGAAAAAATGAATGTTCCGCCAAAAGACCACCGTACATTTCCCTTAAACACTTCAAATTCACTGTATAGGAGTAATTCGATGCGCTGAACACGCTGCAGCATACGGCAAACGCTAACATACGACCGTTCTCAAGTTATCATCAAAAGAGTGAGAACTGCGAAAAACGTGCATTTCTGGGCGTGAAACGTACGAATATGGCATAAACGGGTTTTCCTTCAAAAACACTATCGTACACTTCCCTTAAACGCTTCAAATTCACTGCATAGGGGTAATTCGATGCGCTGAACACGATGCAGCATACGGCGAACGCTAACATTCGACCGTTCTCAAGTTATCATGGAATTGCTCGATTTTCGAAAAAAACAATTTTCTGCTAAAACACTACCGTACATTTCCCTTAAACACTTCAAATTCACTGTATAGGAGTAATTCGATGCGCTGAACACGATGCAGCATACGGCAAACGCTAACATTCGACCGTTCTCAAGTTATCATCAAAAGAGTGAGAACTGCGAAAAACGTGCATTTCTGGGCGTGAAACGTACGAATATGGCATAAACGAGTTTTCCTTCAAAAACACTATCGTACACTTCCCTTAAACGCTTCAAATTCACTGCAAAAGTGTAATTCGATGCGCTGAACACGATGCAGCATACGGCGAACGCTAACATTCGATCGTTCTCAAGTTATCATCGAATTGCTCGATTTTCGAAAAAAAACAATTTTCTGCCAAAACACCACCGTACATTTCCCTCAAACACTTCAAATTCACTGTGTAGGAGTAATTCGATGCGCTGAACACGATGCAACTTGCGGCAAAGGCGAACATTCGACGGTTCTCGAGTTATCATTAAAAGACCGAGAACTGCGAAAAACGTGCATTTCTGGGCGTGAAACGCACGAATATGGCATAAACTGGTTTTCCTTCAAAAACACTATCGTACACTTCCCTTAAATACTTGAAACTCACTGCATAGGGGTAAGTCGATGCGCTGAACACGATGCAGCATACGCCGAACGCTAACATTCGACCGTTCTCAAGTTATCATCGAATTGCTCGATTTTCGAAAAAACAATTTTCTGCCAAAACACCACCGTACACTTCCCTTAAACGCTCCAAACTCACTGCATTCGGGTAATTCGATGCGCTGAACACGATGCAGCATACGGCGAACGCTAACATTCGACCGTTTTCAAGTTATCATGGAATTGCTCGATTTTCGAAAAAACCAATTTTCTGCCAAAACACCACCGTACATTTCCCTTAAACACTTCAAATTCACTGTATAGGAGTAATTCGATGCGCTGAACACGATGCAGCATACGGCAAATGCTAACATTCGAGCGTTCTCAAGTTATCAGCGAATTCCCCGATTTTCAAAAAAATGAATGTTCCGCCAAAACACCACCGTACATTTCCCTTAAACACTTCAAATTCACTGTATAGGAGTAATTCGATGCGCTGAACACGATGCAGCATACGGCGAACGCTAACATTCGACCGTTCTCAAGTTATCACCCAATTCCCCGATTTTCAAAAAAATGAATGTTCCGCCAAAACACCACCGTACATTTACCTTAAACACTTCAAATTCACTGTGTAGGAGTAATTCGATGCGCTGAACACGATGCAGCATACGGCAAACGCGAACATTCGACGGTTCTCGAGTTATCGTCAAAAGACCGAGAACTCCGAAAAACGTGCATTTCTGGGCATGAAACGCACGAATATGGCATAAACGGGTTTTCCTTCAAAAACACTACCGTACACTTCCCTTAAACGCTTCAAACTCACTGCATTGGGGTAATTCGATGCGCTGAACACGATGCAGCATACGGCGAACGCTAACATTCGACCGTTCTCAAGTTATCATCAAAAGAGTGAGAACTCCGAAAAACGTGCATTTCTGGGCATGAAACGCACGAATATGGCATAAACGGGTTTTCCTTCAAAAACACTACCGTACACTTCCCTTAAACGCTTCAAACTCACTGCATTGGGGTAATTCGATGCGCTGAACACGATGCAGCATACGGCGAACGCTAACATTCGACCGTTCTCAAGTTATCAGCGAATTCCCCGATTTTCAAAAAAATGAATGTTCCGCCAAAACACCACCGTACATTTCCCTTAAACACTTCAAATTCACTGTATAGGAGTAATTCGATGTGCTGAACACGATGCAGCATACGGCAAACGCTAACATTCGACCGTTCTCAAGTTATCATCAAAAGAGTGAGAACTGCGAAAAACGTGCATTTCTGGGCGTGAACCGTACGAATATGGCATAAACGGGTTTTCCTTCAAAAACACTATCGTACACTTCCCTTAAACGCTTCAAATTCACTGCATAGGGGTAATTCGATGCGCTGAACACGATGCAGCATACGGCGAACGCTAACATTCGACCGTTCTCAAGTTATCATCGAATGGCTCAGTTTTAAAAAAAAAGAATTTTCCGCAAAAACACCACAGTACACTTCCCTTAAACACTTCAAATTCACTGTGTAGGGCTAATTCGATGCGCTGAACACGATGCAGCCTACGGCGAACGCTAACATTCGACCGTTCTCAAGTTATCATGGAATTGCTAGTTTTTCGAAAAAACCAATTTTCTGCCAAAACACTACCGTACATTTCCCTTAAACACTTCAAATTCACTGTATAGGAGTAATTCGATGCGCTGAACACGATGCAGCATACGGCAAATGCTAACATTCGACCGTTCTCAAGTTATCAGCGAATTCCCCGATTTTCAAAAAAATGAATGTTACGCCAAAACACCACCGTACCTTTCCCTTAAACACTTCAAATTCACTGTATAGGAGTAATTCGATGCGTTGAACACGATGCAGCATACGGCAAACGCGAACATTCGACGGTTCTCGAGTTATCGTCAAAAGACCGAGAACTCCGAAAAACGTGCATTTCTGGGCATGAAACGCACGAATATGGCATAAACGGGTTTTCCTTCAAAAACACTACCGTACACTTCCCTTAAACGCTTCAAACTCACTGCATTGGGGTAATTCGATGCGCTGAACACGATGCAGCATACGGCGAACGCTAACATTCGACCGTTCTCAAGTTATCAGCGAATTCCCCGATTTTCAAAAAAATGAATGTTCCGCCAAAACACCACCGTACATTCCCCTTAAACACTTCAAATTCACTGTATAGGAGTAATTCGATGCGCTAACCACGATGCAGCATACGGCAAACGCTAACATTCGACCGTTCTCAAGTTATCATCAAAAGAGTGAGAACTGCGAAAAACGTGCATTTCTGGGCGTGAAACGTACGAATATGGCATAAACGAGTTTTCCTTCAAAAACACTATCGTACACTTCCCTTAAACGCTTCAAATTCACTGCATAAGTGTAATTCGATGCGCTGAACACGATGCAGCACACGGCGAACGCTAACATTCGACCGTTCTCAAGTTATCATCGAATTGCTCGATTTTCGAAAAAAACAATTTTCTGCCAAAACACCACCGTACATTTCCCTCAAACACTTCAAATTCACTGTGTAGGAGTAATTCGATGCGCTGAACACGATGCAACTTGCGGCAAACGCGAACATTCGACGGTTCTCAAGTTATCATCGAATTGCTCGATTTTCGAAAAAACAATTTTCTGCCAAAACACCACCGTACACTTCCCTTAAACGCTCCAAACTCACTGCATTGTGGTAATTCGATGCGCTGAACACGATGCAGCATACGGCGAACGCTAACATTCGACCGTTCTCAAGTTATCATGGAATTGCTCGATTTTCGAAAAAAACAATTTTCTCCAAAACACTACCGTACATTTCCCTTAAACACCTCAAATTCACTGTATAGGAGTAATTCGATGCGCTGAACACGATGCAGCATACGGCAAACGCGAACATTCGACGGTTCACGAGTTATCGTCAAAAGACCGAGAACTCCGAAAAACGTGCTTTTCTGGGCGTGAAACGCACGAATATGGCATAAACGGGTTTTCCTTCAAAACCACTACCGTACACTTCCCTTAAACGCTCCAAACTCACTGCATTGGGGTAATTCGATGCGCTGAACACGATGCAGCATACGGCGAACGCTAACATTCGACCGTTCTCAAGTTATCATGGAATTGCTCGATTTTCAAAAAAATGAATGTTCCGCCAAAACACCACCGTACATTTCCCTTAAACACTTCAAATTCACTGTATAGGAGTAATTCGATGCTCTGAACACGATGCAGCATACGGCAAACGCTAACATTCGACCGTTCTCAAGTTATCATCAAAAGAGTGAGAACTGCGAACAACGTGCATTTCTGGGCGTGAAACGTACGAATATGGCATAAACGGGTTTTCCTTCAAAAACACTATCGTACACTTCCCTTAAACGCTTTAAATTCACTGCATAGGGGTAATTCGATGCGCTGAACACGATGCAGCATACGGCGAACGCTAACATTCGACAGTTCTCAAGTTATCATGGAATTGCTCGATTTTCGAAAAAAACCAATTTTCTGCCAAAACACTACCGTACATTTCCCTTAAACACTTCAAATTCACTGTATAGGAGTAATTCGATGCGCTGAACACGATGCAGCATACGGCGAACGCTAACATTCGACCGTTCTCAAGTTATCAGCGAATACCCCGATTTTCAAAAAAATGAATGTTCCGCCAAAACACCACCGTACATTTCCCTTAAACACTTCAAATTCACTGTATAGGAGTAATTCGATGCGCTGAACGCGATGCAGCATACGGCAAACGCGAACATTCGACGGTTCTCGAGTTATCGTCAAAAGACCGAGAACTCCGAAAAACGTGCATTTCTGGGCATGAAACGCACGAATATGGCATAAACGGGTTTTCCTTCAAAAACACTACCGTACACTTCCCTTAAACGCTTCAAACTCACTGCATTGGGGTAATTCGATGCGCTGAACACGATGCAGCATACGGCGAACGCTAACATTCGACCGTTCTCAAGTTATCAGCGAATTCCCCGATTTTCAAAAAAATGAATGTTCCGCCAAAACACCACCGTATATTTCCCTTAAACACTTCAAATTCACTGTATAGGAGTAATTCGATGCGCTGAACACGATGCAGCATACGGCAAACGCTAACATTCGACCGTTCTCAAGTTATCATGGAATTGCTCGATTTTCGAAAAAAACAATTTTCTGCCAAAACACCACCGTACACTTCCCTTAAACGCTCTAAACTAACTGCATTGGGGTAATTCGATGCGCTGAACACGATGCAGCATACGGCAAACGCTAACATTCGACCGTTCTCAAGTTATCATCAAAAGACCGAGAACTGCGAAAAACGTGCATTTCTGGGCGTGAAACGCACGAATATGGCATAAACGGGTTTTCTTTCAAAACCACTACCGTACACTTCCCTTAAACGCTCCAAACTCACAGCATTGGGGTAATTCGATGCGCTGAACACGATGCAGCATACGGCGAACGCTAACATTCCACCGTTCTCAAGTTATCAGCGAATTCCCCGATTTTCAAAAAAATGAATGTTCCGCCAAAACACCACCGTACATTTCCCTTAAACACTTCAAATTTACTGTATAGGAGTAATTCGATGCGCTGAACACGATGCAGCATACGGCGAACTCTAACATTCGACCGTTCTCAAGTTATCAGCGAATTCCCCGATTTTCAAAAAAATGAATGTTCCGCCAAAACACCACCGTACATTTCCCTTAACACTTCAAATTCACTGTATAGGAGTAATTCGATGCGCTGAACACGATGCAGCATACGGCAAACGCGAACATTCGACGGTTCACGAGTTATCGTCAAAAGACCGAGAACTCCGAAAAACGTGCTTTTCTGGGCGTGAAACGCACGAATATGGCATAAACGGGTTTTCTTTCAAAACCACTACCGTACACTTCCCTTAAACGCTCCAAACTCACTGCATTGGGGTAATTCGATGCGCTGAACACGATGCAGCATACGGCGAACGCTAACATTCGACCGTTCTCAAGTTGTCATGGAATTGCTCGATTTTCAAAAAAATGAATGTTCCGCCAAAACACCACCGTACATTTCCCTTAAACACTTCAAATTCACTGTATAGGAGTAATTCGATGCTCTGAACACGATGCAGCATACGGCAAACGCTAACATTCGACCGTTCTCAAGTTATCATCAAAGGAGTGAGAACTGCGAACAACGTGCATTTCTGGGCGTGAAACGTACGAATATGGCATAAACGGGTTTTCCTTCAAAAACACTATCGTACACTTCCCTTAAACGCTTCAAATTCACTGCATAGGGGTAATTCGATGCGCTGAACACGATGCAGCATACGGCGAACGCTAACATTCGACCGTTCTCAAGTTATCATGGAATTGCTCGATTTTCGAAAAAACAAATTTTCTGCCAAAACACTACCGTACATTTCCCTTAAACACTTCAAATTCACTGTATAGGAGTAATTCGATGCGCTGAACACGATGCAGCATACGGCAAATGCTAACATTCGCCCGTTCTCAAGTTATCAGCGAATTCCCCGATTTTCAAAAAAATGAATGTTCCGCCAAAACACCACCGTACATTTCCCTTAAACACTTCAAATTCACTGTATAGGAGTAATTCGATGCTCTGAACACGATGCAGCATACGGCAAATGCTAACATTCGCCCGTTCTCAAGTTATCAGCGAATTCCCCGATTTTCAAAAAAATGAATGTTCCGCCAAAACACCACCGTACATTTCCCTTAAACACTTCAAATTCACTGTATAGGAGTAATTCGATGCGCTGAACACGATGCAGCATACGGCGAACGCTAACATTCGACCGTTCTCAAGTTATCAGCGAATGCCCCGATTTTCAAAAAAATGAATGTTCCGCCAAAACACCACCGTACATTTCCCTTAAACACTTCAAATTCACTGTATAGGAGTAATTCGATGCGCTGAACACGATGCAGCATACGGCGAACGCTAACATTCGACCGTTCTCAAGTTATCATGGAATTGCTCGATTTTCGAAAAAAACAATTTTCTGCCAAAACACTACCGTACATTTCCCTTAAACACCTCAAATTCACTGTATAGGAGTAATTCGATGCGCTGAACACGATGCAGCATACGGCAAACGCGAACATTCGACGGTTCACGAGTTATCGTCAAAAGACCGAGAACTCCGAAAAACGTGCTTTTCTGGGCGTGAAACGCACGAATATGGCATAAACGGGTTTTCTTTCAAAACCACTACCCTACACTTCCCTTAAACGCTCCAAACTCACTGCATTGGGGTAATTCGATGCGCTGAACACGATGCAGCATACGGCGAACGCTAACATTCGACCGTTCTCAAGTTATCATGGAATTGCTCGATTTTCAAAAAAATGAATGTTCCGCCAAAACACCACCGTACATTTCCCTTAACCACTTCAAATTCACTGTATAGGAGTAATTCGATGCGCTGAACACGATGCAGCATACGGCAAACGCTAACATTCGACCGTTCTCAAGTTATCATCAAAAGAGTGAGAACTGCGAAAAACGTGCATTTCTGGGCGTGAAACGTACGAATATGGCATAAACGGGTTTTCCTTCAAAAACACTATCGTACACTTCCCTTAAACGCTTCAAATTCACTGCATAGGGGTAATTCGATGCGCTGAACACGATGCAGCATACGGCGAACGCTAACATTCGACCGTTCTCAAGTTATCATGGAATTGCTCGATTTTCGAAAAAACCAATTTTCTGCCAAAACACTACCGTACATTTCCCTTAAACACTTCAAATTCACTGTATAGGAGTAATTCGATGCGCTGAACACGATGCAGCATACGGCAAATCCTAACATTCGACCGTTCTCAAGTTATCAGCGAATTCCCCGATTTTCAAAACAATGAATGTTCCGCCAAAACACCACCGTACATTTCCCTTAACCACTTCAAATTTTCTGTATAGGAGTAATTCGATGCGCTGAACACGATGCAGCATACGGCGAACTCTAACATTCGACCGTTCTCAAGTTATCAGCGAATTCCCCGATTTTCAAAAAAATGAATGTTCCGCCAAAACACCACCGTACATTTCCCTTAACACTTCAAATTCACTGTATAGGAGTAATTCGATGCGCTGAACACGATGCAGCATACGGCAAACGCGAACATTCGACGGTTCACGAGTTATCGTCAAAAGACCGAGAACTCCGAAAAACGTGCTTTTCTGGGCGTGAAACGCACGAATATGGCATAAACGGGTTTTCTTTCAAAACCACTACCGTACACTTCCCTTAAACGCTCCAAACTCACTGCATTGGGGTAATTCGATGCGCTGAACACGATGCAGCATACGGCGAACGCTAACATTCGACCGTTCTCAAGTTATCAGCGAATTCCCCGATTTTCAAAAAAATGAATGTTCCGCCAAAACACCACCGTATATTTCCCTTAAACACTTCAAATTCACTGTATAGGAGTAATTCGATGCGCTGAACACGATGCAGCATACGGCAAACGCTAACATTCGACCGTTCTCAAGTTATCATGGAATTGCTCGATTTTCGAAAAAAACAATTTTCTGCCAAAACACCACCGTACACTTCCCTTAAACGCTCTAAACTAACTGCATTGGGGTAATTCGATGCGCTGAACACGATGCAGCATACGGCAAACGCTAACATTCGACCGTTCTCAAGTTATCATCAAAAGACCGAGAACTGCGAAAAACGTGCATTTCTGGGCGTGAAACGCACGAATATGGCATAAACGGGTTTTCTTTCAAAACCACTACCGTACACTTCCCTTAAACGCTCCAAACTCACAGCATTGGGGTAATTCGATGCGCTGAACACGATGCAGCATACGGCGAACGCTAACATTCGACCGTTCTCAAGTTATCAGCGAATTCCCCGATTTTCAAAAAAATGAATGTTCCGCCAAAACACCACCGTACATTTCCCTTAAACACTTCAAATTCACTGTATAGGAGTAATTCGATGCGCTGAACACGATGCAGCATACGGCGAACGCTAACATTCGACCGTTCTCAAGTTATCAGCGAATGCCCCGATTTTCAAAAAAATGAATGTTCCGCCAAAACACCACCGTACATTTCCCTTAAACACTTCAAATTCACTGTATAGGAGTAATTCGATGCGCTGAACACGATGCAGCATACGGCAAACGCGAACATTCGACGGTTCTCGAGTTATCGTCAAAAGACCGAGAACTCCGAAAAACGTGCATTTCTGGGCATGAAACGCACGAATATGGCATAAACGGGTTTTCCTTCAAAAACACTACCGTACACTTCCCTTAAACGCTTCAAACTCACTGCATTGGGGTAATTCGATGCGCTGAACACGATGCAGCATACGGCGAACGCTAACATTCGACCGTTCTCAAGTTATCAGCGAATTCCCCGATTTTCAAAAAAATGAATGTTCCGCCAAAACACCACCGTACATTTCCCTTAAACACTTCAAATTCACTGTATAGGAGTAATTCGATGCTCTGAACACGATGCAGCATACGGCAAACGCTAACATTCGACCGTTCTCAAGTTATCATCAAAGGAGTGAGAACTGCGAACAACGTGCATTTCTGGGCGTGAAACGTACGAATATGGCATAAACGGGTTTTCCTTCAAAAACACTATCGTACACTTCCCTTAAACGCTTCAAATTCACTGCATAGGGGTAATTCGATGCGCTGAACACGATGCAGCATACGGCAAATGCTAACATTCGCCCGTTCTCAAGTTATCAGCGAATTCCCCGATTTTCAAAAAAATGAATGTTCCGCCAAAACACCACCGTACATTTCCCTTAAACACTTCAAATTCACTGTATAGGAGTAATTCGATGCGCTGAACACGATGCAGCATACGGCGAACGCTAACATTCGACCGTTCTCAAGTTATCAGCGAATGCCCCGATTTTCAAAAAAATGAATGTTCCGCCAAAACACCACCGTACATTTCCCTTCAACACTTCAAATTCACTGTATAGGAGTAATTCGATGCGCTGAACACGATGCAGCATACGGCAAACGCGAACATTCGACGGTTCTCGAGTTATCGTCAAAAGACCGAGAACTCCGAAAAACGTGCATTTCTGGGCATGAAACGCACGAATATGGCATAAACGGGTTTTCCTTCAAAAACACTACCGTACACTTCCCTTAAACGCTTCAAACTCACTGCATTGGGGTAATTCGATGCGCTGAACACGATGCAGCATACGGCGAACGCTAACATTCGACCGTTCTCAAGTTATCAGCGAATTCCCCGATTTTCAAAAAAATGAATGTTCCGCCAAAACACCACCGTATATTTCCCTTAAACACTTCAAATTCACTGTATAGGAGTAATTCGATGCGCTGAACACGATGCAGCATACGGCAAACGCTAACATTCGACCGTTCTCAAGTTATCATGGAATTGCTCGATTTTCGAAAAAAACAATTTTCTGCCAAAACACCACCGTACACTTCCCTTAAACGCTCTAAACTAACTGCATTGGGGTAATTCGATGCGCTGAACACGATGCAGCATACGGCAAACGCTAACATTCGACCGTTCTCAAGTTATCATCAAAAGACCGAGAACTGCGAAAAACGTGCATTTCTGGGCGTGAAACGCACGAATATGGCATAAACGGGTTTTCTTTCAAAACCACTACCGTACACTTCCCTTAAACGCTCCAAACTCACAGCATTGGGGTAATTCGATGCGCTGAACACGATGCAGCATACGGCGAACGCTAACATTCGACCGTTCTCAAGTTATCAGCGAATTCCCCGATTTTCAAAAAAATGAATGTTCCGCCAAAACACCACCGTACATTTCCCTTAAACACTTCAAATTCACTGTATAGGAGTAATTCGATGCGCTGAACACGATGCAGCATACGGCGAACGCTAACATTCGACCGTTCTCAAGTTATCAGCGAATGCCCCGATTTTCAAAAAAATGAATGTTCCGCCAAAACACCACCGTACATTTCCCTTAAACACTTCAAATTCACTGTATAGGAGTAATTCGATGCGCTGAACACGATGCAGCATACGGCAAACGCGAACATTCGACGGTTCTCGAGTTATCGTCAAAAGACCGAGAACTCCGAAAAACGTGCATTTCTGGGCATGAAACGCACGAATATGGCATAAACGGGTTTTCCTTCAAAAACACTACTGTACACTTCCCTTAAACGCTTCAAACTCACTGCATTGGGGTAATTCGATGCGCTGAACACGATGCAGCATACGGCGAACGCTAACATTCGACCGTTCTCAAGTTATCAGCGAATTCCCCGATTTTCAAAAAAATGAATGTTCCGCCAAAACACCACCGTACATTTCCCTTAAACACTTCAAATTCACTGTATAGGAGTAATTCGATGCTCTGAACACGATGCAGCATACGGCAAACGCTAACATTCGACCGTTCTCAAGTTATCATCAAAGGAGTGAGAACTGCGAACAACGTGCATTTCTGGGCGTGAAACGTACGAATATGGCATAAACGGGTTTTCCTTCAAAAACACTATCGTACACTTCCCTTAAACGCTTCAAATTCACTGCATAGGGGTAATTCGATGCGCTGAACACGATGCAGCATACGGCGAACGCTAACATTCGACCGTTCTCAAGTTATCATGGAATTGCTCGATTTTCGAAAAAACCAATTTTCTGCCAAAACACTACCGTACATTTCCCTTAAACACTTCAAATTCACTGTATAGGAGTAATTCGATGCGCTGAACACGATGCAGCATACGGCAAATGCTAACATTCGCCCGTTCTCAAGTTATCAGTGAATTCCCCGATTTTCAAAAAAATGAATGTTCCGCCAAAACACCACCGTACATTTCCCTTAAACACTTCAAATTCACTGTATAGGAGTAATTCGATGCGCTGAACACGATGCAGCATACGGCGAACGCTAACATTCGACCGTTCTCAAGTTATCAGCGAATGCCCCGATTTTCAAAAAAATGAATGTTCCGCCAAAACACCACCGTACATTTCCCTTAAACACTTCAAATTCACTGTATAGGAGTAATTCGATGCGCTGAACACGATGCAGCATACGGCGAACGCTAACATTCGACCGTTCTCAAGTTATCATGGAATTGCTCGATTTTCGAAAAAAACAATTTTCTGCCAAAACACTACCGTACATTTCCCTTAAACACCTCAAATTCACTGTATAGGAGTAATTCGATGCGCTGAACACGATGCAGCATACGGCAAACGCGAACATTCGACGGTTCACGAGTTATCGTCAAAAGACCGAGAACTCCGAAAAACGTGCTTTTCTGGGCGTGAAACGCACGAATATGGCATAAACGGGTTTTCTTTCAAAACCACTACCGTACACTTCCCTTAAACGCTCCAAACTCACTGCATTGGGGTAATTCGAAGCGCTGAACACGATGCAGCATACGGCGAACGCTAACATTCGACCGTTCTCAAGTTATCATGGAATTGCTCGATTTTCAAAAAAATTAATGTTCCGCCAAAACACCACCGCACATTTCCCTTAAACACTTCAAATTCACTGTATAGGAGTAATTCGATGCGCTGAACACGATGCAGCATACGGCAAACGCTAACATTCGACCGTTCTCAAGTTATCATCAAAAGAGTGAGAACTGCGAACAACGTGCATTTCTGGGCGTGAAACGTACGAATATGGCATAAACGGGTTTTCCTTCAAAAACACTATCGTACACTTCCCTTAAACGCTTTAAATTCACTGCATAGGGGTAATTCGATGCGCTGAACACGATGCAGCATACGGCGAACGCTAACATTCGACAGTTCTCAAGTTATCATGGAATTGCTCGATTTTCGAAAAAACCAATTTTCTGCCAAAACACTACCGTACATTTCCCTTAAACACTTCAAATTCACTGTATAGGAGTAATTCGATGCGCTGAACACGATGCAGCATACGGCAAATGCTAACATTCGCCCGTTCTCAAGTTATCAGCGAATTCCCCGATTTTCAAAAAAATGAATGTTCCGCCAAAACACCACCGTACATTTCCCTTAAACACTTCAAATTCACTGTATAGGAGTAATTCGATGCGCTGAACACGATGCAGCATACGGCGAACGCTAACATTCGACCGTTCTCAAGTTATCAGCGAATGCCCCGATTTTCAAAAAAATGAATGTTCCGCCAAAACACCACCGTACATTTCCCTTCAACACTTCAAATTCACTGTATAGGAGTAATTCGATGCGCTGAACACGATGCAGCATACGGCAAACGCGAACATTCGACGGTTCTCGAGTTATCGTCAAAAGACCGAGAACTCCGAAAAACGTGCATTTCTGGGCATGAAACGCACGAATATGGCATAAACGGGTTTTGCTTCAAAAACACTACCGTACACTTCCCTGAAACGCTTCAAACTCACTGCATTGGGGTAATTCGATGCGCTGAACACGATGCACCATACGGCGAACGCTAACATTCGACCGTTCTCAAGTTATCAGCGAATTCCCCGATTTTCAAAAAAATGAAGGTTCCGCCAAAACACCACCGTACATTTCCCTTAAACACTTCAAATTCACTGTATAGGAGTAATTCGATGCT
Organism: Asobara japonica; assembly: GCA_026005395.1. Classification (NCBI taxonomy): domain Eukaryota; kingdom Metazoa; phylum Arthropoda; class Insecta; order Hymenoptera; family Braconidae; genus Asobara; species Asobara japonica. Next base: position 676,693 of record BQMI01000153.1, on the reverse strand, counting down.
CTGAACACGATGCAGCATACGGCAAACGCTAACATTCGACCGTTCTCAAGTTATCATGGAATTGCTCGATTTTCAAAAAAATGAATGTTCCGCCAAAACACCACCGCACATTTCCCTTAAACACTTCAAATTCACTGTATAGGAGTAATTCGATGCGCTGAACACGATGCAGCATACGGCAAACGCGAACATTCGACGGTTCTCGAGTTATCGTCAAAAGACCGAGAACTCCGAAAAACGTGCATTTCTGGGCATGAAACGCACGAATATGGCATAAACGGGTTTTCCTTCAAAAACACTACCGTACACTTCCCTTAAACGCTTCAAACTCACTGCATTGGGGTAATTCGATGCGCTGAACACGATGCAGCATACGGCAAACGCTAACATTCGACCGTTCTCAAGTTATCATGGAATTGCTCGATTTTCGAAAAAACAATTTTCTGCCAAAACACCACCGTACACTTCCCTTAAACGCACTAAACTAACTGCATTGGGGTAATTCGATGCGCTGAACACGATGCAGCATACGGCAAACGCTAACATTCGACCGTTCTCAAGTTATCATCAAAAGACCGAGAACTGCGAAAAACGTGCATTTCTGGGCGTGAAACGCACGAATATGGCATAAACGGGTTTTCTTTCAAAACCACTACCGTACACTTCCCTTAAACGCTCCAAACTCACAGCATTGGGGTAATTCGATGCGCTGAACACGATGCAGCATACGGCGAACGCTAACATTCGACCGTTCTCAAGTTATCAGCGAATTCCCCGATTTTCAAAAAAATGAATGTTCCGCCAAAACACCACCGTACATTTCCCTTAAACACTTCAAAATCACTGTATAGGAGTAATTCGATGCGCTGACCACGATGCAGCATACGGCAAACGCTAACATTCGACCGTTCTCAAGTTATCATCAAAAGAGTGAGAACTGCGAAAAACGTGCATTTCTGGGCGTGAAACGTACGAATATGGCATAAACGAGTTTTCCTTCAAAAACACTATCGTACACTTCCCTTAAACGCTTCGAATTCACTGCAAAAGTGTAATTCGATGCGCTGAACACGATGCAGCATACGGCGAACGCTAACATTCGACCGTTCTCAAGTTATCATCGAATTGCTCGATTTTCGAAAAAAACAATTTTCTGCCAAAACACCACCGTACATTTCCCTCAAACAATTCAAATTCACTGTGTAGGAGTAATTCGATGCGCTGAACACGATGCAACTTGCGGCAAAGGCGAACATTCGACGGTTCTCGAGTTATCATCAAAAGACCGAGAACTGCGAAAAACGTGCATTTCTGGGCGTGAAACGCACGAATATGGCATAAACTGGTTTTCCTTCAAAAACACTATCGTACACTTCCCTTAAATACTTGAAATTCACTGCATAGGGGTAAGTCGATGCGCTGAACACGATGCAGCATACGCCGAACGCTAACATTCGACCGTTCTCAAGTTATCATCGAATTGCTCGATTTTCTAAAAAACAATTTTCTGCCAAAACACCACCGTACACTTCCCTTAAACGCTCCAAACTCACTGCATTGGGGTAATTCGATGCGCTGAACACGATGCAGCATACGGCGAACGCTAACATTCGACCGTTCTCAAGTTATCATGGAATTGCTCGATTTTCGAAAAAACCAATTTTCTGCCAAAACACTACCGTACATTTCCCTTAAACACTTCAAATTCACTGTATAGGAGTAACTCGATGCGCTGAACACGATGCAGCATACGGCAAATGCTAACATTCGACCGTTCTCAAGTTATCAGCGAATTCCCCGATTTTCAAAAAAATGAATGTTCCGCCAAAACACCACCGTACATTTCCCTTAAACACTTCAAATTCACTGTATAGGAGTAATTCGATGCGCTGAACACGATGCAGCATACGGCGAACGCTAACATTCGACCGTTCTCAAGTTATCAGCGAATTCCACGATTTTCAAAAAAATGAATGTTCCGCCAAAACACCACCGTACATTTACCTTAAACACTTCAAATTCACTGTGTAGGAGTAATTCGATGCGCTGAACACGATGCAGCATACGGCAAACGCGAACATTCGACGGTTCTCGAGTTATCGTCAAAAGACCGAGAACTCCGAAAAACGTGCATTTCTGGGCATGAAACGCACGAATATGGCATAAACGGGTTTTCCTTCAAAAACACTACCGTACACTTTCCTTAAACGCTTCAAACTCACTGCATTGGGGTAATTCGATGCGCTGAACACGATGCAGCATACGGCGAACGCTAACATTCGACCGTTCTCAAGTTATCAGCGAATTCCCCGATTTCCAAAAAAATGAATGTTCCGCCAAAACACCACCGTACATTTCCCTTAAACACTTCAAATTCACTGTGTAGGAGTAATTCGATGCGCTGAACACGATGCAGCATACGGCAAACGCGAACATTCGACGGTTCTCGAGTTATCGTCAAAAGACCGAGAACTCCGAAAAACGTGCATTTCTGGGCATGAAACGCACGAATATGGCATAAACGGGTTTTCCGTCAAAAACACTACCGTACACTTCCCTTAAACGCTTCAAACTCACTGCATTGGGGTAATTCGATGCGCTGAACACGATGCAGCATACGGCGAACGCTAACATTCGACCGTTCTCAAGTTATCAGCGAATTCCCCGATTTTCAAAAAAATGAATGTTCCGCCAAAACACCACCGTACATTTCCCTTAAACACTTCAAATTCACTGTATAGGAGTAATTCGATGCGCTGAACACGATGCAGCATACGGCAAACGCGAACATTCGACGGTTCTCGAGTTATCGTCAAAAGACCGTGAACTCCGAAAAACGTGCATTTCTGGGCATGAAACGCACGAATATGGCATAAACGGGTTTTCCTTCAAAAACACTACCGTACACTTCCCTTCAACGCTTCAAACTCACTGCATTGGGGTAATTCGATGCGCTGAACACGATGCAGCATACGGCGAACGCTAACATTCGACCGTTCTCAAGTTATCATCGAATTGCTCAGTTTAAAAAAAAAAGAATTTTCCGCAAAAACACCACAGTACACTTCCCTTAAACACTTCAAATTCACTCTGTAGGGCTAATTCGATGCGCTGAATACGATGCAGCCTACGGCGAACGCTAACATTCGACCGTTCTCAAGTTATCATGAAATTGCTCGATTTTCGAAAAAACCAATTTTCTGCCAAAACACTACCGTACATTTCCCTTAAACACTTCAAATTCACTGTATAGGAGTAATTCGATGCGCTGAACACGATGCAGCATACGGCAAATGCTAACATTCGACCGTTCTCAAGTTATCAGCGAATTCCCCGATTTCCAAAAAAATGAATGTTCCGCCAAAACACCACCGTACATTTCCCTTAAACACTTCAAATTCACTGTGTAGGAGTAATTCGATGCGCTGAACACGATGCAGCATACGGCAAACGCGAACATTCGACGGTTCTCGAGTTATCGTCAAAAGACCGAGAACTCCGAAAAACGTGCATTTCTGGGCATGAAACGCACGAATATGGCATAAACGGGTTTTCCGTCAAAAACACTACCGTACACTTCCCTTAAACGCTTCAAACTCACTGCATTGGGGTAATTCGATGCGCTGAACACGATGCAGCATACGGCGAACGCTAACATTCGACCGTTCTCAAGTTATCAGCGAATTCCCCGATTTTCAAAAAAATGAATGTTCCGCCAAAACACCACCGTACATTTCCCTTAAACACTTCAAATTCACTGTATAGGAGTAATTCGATGCGCTGAACACGATGCAGCATACGGCAAACGCGAACATTCGACGGTTCTCGAGTTATCGTCAAAAGACCGTGAACTCCGAAAAACGTGCATTTCTGGGCATGAAACGCACGAATATGGCATAAACGGGTTTTCCTTCAAAAACACTACCGTACACTTCCCTTCAACGCTTCAAACTCACTGCATTGGGGTAATTCGATGCGCTGAACACGATGCAGCATACGGCGAACGCTAACATTCGACCGTTCTCAAGTTATCATCGAATTGCTCAGTTTAAAAAAAAAAGAATTTTCCGCAAAAACACCACAGTACACTTCCCTTAAACACTTCAAATTCACTCTGTAGGGCTAATTCGATGCGCTGAATACGATGCAGCCTACGGCGAACGCTAACATTCGACCGTTCTCAAGTTATCATGAAATTGCTCGATTTTCGAAAAAACCAATTTTCTGCCAAAACACTACCGTACATTTCCCTTAAACACTTCAAATTCACTGTATAGGAGTAATTCGATGCGCTGAACACGATGCAGCATACGGCAAATGCTAACATTCGACCGTTCTCAAGTTATCAGCGAATTCCCCGATTTTCAAAAAAATGAATGTTCCGCCAAAACACCACCGTACATTTCCCTTAAACACTTCAAATTCACTGTATAGGAGTAATTCGATGCGCTGAACACGATGCAGCATACGGCAAACGCTAACATTCGACCGTTCTCAAGTTATCAGCGAATTCCCCGATTTTCAAAAAAATGAATGTTCCGCCAAAACACCACCGTACATTTCCCTTAAACACTTCAAATTCACTGTATAGGAGTAATTCGATGCGCTGAACACGATGCAGCATACGGCAAATGCTAACATTCGACCGTTCTCAAGTTATCAGCGAATTCCCCGATTTTCAAAAAAATGAATGTTCCGCCAAAACACCACCGTACATTTCCCTTAAACACTTCAAATTCACTGTATAGGAGTAATTCGATGCGCTGAACACGATGCAGCATACGGCGAACGCTAACATTCGACCGTTCTCAAGTTATCAGCGAATGCCCCGATTTTCAAAAAAATGAATGTTCCGCCAAAACACCACCGTACATTTCCCTTAAACACTTCAAATTCACTGTATAGGAGTAATTCGATGCGCTGAACACGATGCAGCATACGGCAAACGCGAACATTCGACGGTTCTCGAGTTATCGTCAAAAGACCGAGAACTCCGAAAAACGTGCATTTCTGGGCATGAAACGCACGAATATGGCATAAACGGGTTTTCCTTCAAAAACACTACCGTACACTTCCCTTAAACGCTTCAAACTCACTGCATTGGGGTAATTCGATGCGCTGAACACGATGCAGCATACGGCGAACGCTAACATTCGACCGTTCTCAAGTTATCAGCGAATTCCCCGATTTTCAAAAAAATGAATGTTCCGCCAAAACACCACCGTACATTTCCCTTAAACACTTCAAATTCACTGTATAGGAGTAATTCGATGCTCTGAACACGATGCAGCATACGGCAAACGCTAACATTCGACCGTTCTCAAGTTATCATCAAAGGAGTGAGAACTGCGAACAACGTGCATTTCTGGGCGTGAAACGTACGAATATGGCATAAACGGGTTTTCCTTCAAAAACACTATCGTACACTTCCCTTAAACGCTTCAAATTCACTGCATAGGGGTAATTCGATGCGCTGAACACGATGCAGCATACGGCGAACGCTAACATTCGACCGTTCTCAAGTTATCATGGAATTGCTCGATTTTCGAAAAAACCAATTTTCTGCCAAAACACTACCGTACATTTCCCTTAAACACTTCAAATTCACTGTATAGGAGTAATTCGATGCGCTGAACACGATGCAGCATACGGCAAATGCTAACATTCGCCCGTTCTCAAGTTATCAGTGAATTCCCCGATTTTCAAAAAAATGAATGTTCCGCCAAAACACCACCGTACATTTCCCTTAAACACTTCAAATTCACTGTATAGGAGTAATTCGATGCGCTGAACACGATGCAGCATACGGCGAACGCTAACATTCGACCGTTCTCAAGTTATCAGCGAATGCCCCGATTTTCAAAAAAATGAATGTTCCGCCAAAACACCACCGTACATTTCCCTTCAACACTTCAAATTCACTGTATAGGAGTAATTCGATGCGCTGAACACGATGCAGCATACGGCAAACGCGAACATTCGACGGTTCTCGAGTTATCGTCAAAAGACCGAGAACTCCGAAAAACGTGCATTTCTGGGCATGAAACGCACGAATATGGCATAAACGGGTTTTGCTTCAAAAACACTACCGTACACTTCCCTGAAACGCTTCAAACTCACTGCATTGGGGTAATTCGATGCGCTGAACACGATGCACCATACGGCGAACGCTAACATTCGACCGTTCTCAAGTTATCAGCGAATTCCCCGATTTTCAAAAAAATGAAGGTTCCGCCAAAACACCACCGTACATTTCCCTTAAACACTTCAAATTCACTGTATAGGAGTAATTCGATGCTCTGAACACGATGCAGCATACGGCAAACGCTAACATTCGACCGTTCTCAAGTTATCATGGAATTGCTCGATTTTCGAAAAAACAATTTTCTGCCAAAACACCACCGTACACTTCCCTTAAACGCACTAAACTAACTGCATTGGGGTAATTCGATGCGCTGAACACGATGCAGCATACGGCAAACGCGAACATTCGACGGTTCACGAGTTATCGTCAAAAGACCGAGAACTCCGAAAAACGTGCTTTTCTGGGCGTGAAACGCACGAATATGGCATAAACGGGTTTTCTTTCAAAACCACTACCGTACACTTCCCTTAAACGCTCCAAACTCACTGCATTGGGGTAATTCGAAGCGCTGAACACGATGCAGCATACGGCGAACGCTAACATTCGACCGTTCTCAAGTTATCATGGAATTGCTCGATTTTCAAAAAAATGAATGTTCCGCCAAAACACCACCGCACATTTCCCTTAAACACTTCAAATTCACTGTATAGGAGTAATTCGATGCGCTGAACACGATGCAGCATACGGCAAACGCGAACATTCGACGGTTCTCGAGTTATCGTCAAAAGACCGAGAACTCCGAAAAACGTGCATTTCTGGGCATGAAACGCACGAATATGGCATAAACGGGTTTTCCTTCAAAAACACTACCGTACACTTCCCTTAAACGCTTCAAACTCACTGCATTGGGGTAATTCGATGCGCTGAACACGATGCAGCATACGGCAAACGCTAACATTCGACCGTTCTCAAGTTATCATGGAATTGCTCGATTTTCGAAAAAACAATTTTCTGCCAAAACACCACCGTACACTTCCCTTAAACGCACTAAACTAACTGCATTGGGGTAATTCGATGCGCTGAACACGATGCAGCATACGGCAAACGCTAACATTCGACCGTTCTCAAGTTATCATCAAAAGACCGAGAACTGCGAAAAAACGTGCATTTCTGGGCGTGAAACGCACGAATATGGCATAAACGGGTTTTCTTTCAAAACCACTACCGTACACTTCCCTTAAACGCTCCAAACTCACAGCATTGGGGTAATTCGATGCGCTGAACACGATGCAGCATACGGCGAACGCTAACATTCGACCGTTCTCAAGTTATCAGCGAATTCCCCGATTTTCAAAAAAATGAATGTTCCGCCAAAACACCACCGTACATTTCCCTTAAACACTTCAAAATCACTGTATAGGAGTAATTCGATGCGCTGACCACGATGCAGCATACGGCAAACGCTAACATTCGACCGTTCTCAAGTTATCATCAAAAGAGTGAGAACTGCGAAAAACGTGCATTTCTGGGCGTGAAACGTACGAATATGGCATAAACGAGTTTTCCTTCAAAAACACTATCGTACACTTCCCTTAAACGCTTCGAATTCACTGCAAAAGTGTAATTCGATGCGCTGAACACGATGCAGCATACGGCGAACGCTAACATTCGACCGTTCTCAAGTTATCATCGAATTGCTCGATTTTCGAAAAAAACAATTTTCTGCCAAAACACCACCGTACATTTCCCTTCAACACTTCAAATTCACTGTATAGGAGTAATTCGATGCGCTGAACACGATGCAGCATACGGCAAACGCGAACATTCGACGGTTCTCGAGTTATCGTCAAAAGACCGAGAACTCCGAAAAACGTGCATTTCTGGGCATGAAACGCACGAATATGGCATAAACGGGTTTTCCTTCAAAAACACTACCGTACACTTCCCTTAAACGCTTCAAACTCACTGCATTGGGGTAATTCGATGCGCTGAACACGATGCAGCATACGGCAAACGCTAACATTCGACCGTTCTCAAGTTATCATGGAATTGCTCGATTTTCGAAAAAACAATTTTCTGCCAAAACACCACCGTACACTTCCCTTAAACGCACTAAACTAACTGCATTGGGGTAATTCGATGCGCTGAACACGATGCAGCATACGGCAAATGCTAACATTCGACCGTTCTCAAGTTATCATCAAAAGACCGAGAACTGCGAAAAACGTGCATTTCTGGGCGTGAAACGCACGACTATGGCATAAACGGGTTTTCTTTCAAAACCACTACCGTACACTTCCCTTAAACGCTCCAAACTCACAGCATTGGGGTAATTCGATGCGCTGAACACGATGCAGCATACGGCGAACGCTAACATTCGACCGTTCTCAAGTTATCAGCGAATTCCCCGATTTTCAAAAAAATGAATGTTCCGCCAAAACACCACCGTACATTTCCCTTAAACACTTCAAAATCACTGTATAGGAGTAATTCGATGCGCTGACCACGATGCAGCATACGGCAAACGCTAACATTCGACCGTTCTCAAGTTATCATCAAAAGAGTGAGAACTGCGAAAAACGTGCATTTCTGGGCGTGAAACGTACGAATATGGCATAAACGAGTTTTCCTTCAAAAACACTATCGTACACTTCCCTTAAACGCTTCGAATTCACTGCAAAAGTGTAATTCGATGCGCTGAACACGATGCAGCATACGGCGAACGCTAACATTCGACCGTTCTCAAGTTATCATCGAATTGCTCGATTTTCGAAAAAAACAATTTTCTGCCAAAACACCACCGTACATTTCCCTCAAACAATTCAAATTCACTGTGTAGGAGTAATTCGATGCGCTGAACACGATGCAACTTGCGGCAAAGGCGAACATTCGACGGTTCTCGAGTTATCATCAAAAGACCGAGAACTGCGAAAAACGTGCATTTCTGGGCGTGAAACGCACGAATATGGCATAAACTGGTTTTCCTTCAAAAACACTATCGTACACTTCCCTTAAATACTTGAAATTCACTGCATAGGGGTAAGTCGATGCGCTGAACACGATGCAGCATACGCCGAACGCTAACATTCGACCGTTCTCAAGTTATCATCGAATTGCTCGATTTTCTAAAAAACAATTTTCTGCCAAAACACCACCGTACACTTCCCTTAAACGCTCCAAACTCACTGCATTGCGGTAATTCGATGCGCTGAACACGATGCAGCATACGGCGAACGCTAACATTCGACCGTTCTCAAGTTATCATGGAATTGCTCGATTTTCGAAAAAACCAATTTTCTGCCAAAACACTACCGTACATTTCCCTTAAACACTTCAAATTCACTGTATAGGAGTAACTCGATGCGCTGAACACGATGCAGCATACGGCAAATGCTAACATTCGACCGTTCTCAAGTTATCAGCGAATTCCCCGATTTTCAAAAAAATGAATGTTCCGCCAAAACACCACCGTACATTTCCCTTAAACACTTCAAATTCACTGTATAGGAGTAATTCGATGCGCTGAACACGATGCAGCATACGGCGAACGCTAACATTCGACCGTTCTCAAGTTATCAGCGAATTCCACGATTTTCAAAAAAATGAATGTTCCGCCAAAACACCACCGTACATTTACCTTAAACACTTCAAATTCACTGTGTAGGAGTAATTCGATGCGCTGAACACGATGCAGCATACGGCAAACGCGAACATTCGACGGTTCTCGAGTTATCGTCAAAAGACCGAGAACTCCGAAAAACGTGCATTTCTGGGCATGAAACGCACGAATATGGCATAAACGGGTTTTCCTTCAAAAACACTACCGTACACTTTCCTTAAACGCTTCAAACTCACTGCATTGGGGTAATTCGATGCGCTGAACACGATGCAGCATACGGCGAACGCTAACATTCGACCGTTCTCAAGTTATCAGCGAATTCCCCGATTTCCAAAAAAATGAATGTTCCGCCAAAACACCACCGTACATTTCCCTTAAACACTTCAAATTCACTGTGTAGGAGTAATTCGATGCGCTGAACACGATGCAGCATACGGCAAACGCGAACATTCGACGGTTCTCGAGTTATCGTCAAAAGACCGAGAACTCCGAAAAACGTGCATTTCTGGGCATGAAACGCACGAATATGGCATAAACGGGTTTTCCGTCAAAAACACTACCGTACACTTCCCTTAAACGCTTCAAACTCACTGCATTGGGGTAATTCGATGCGCTGAACACGATGCAGCATACGGCGAACGCTAACATTCGACCGTTCTCAAGTTATCAGCGAATTCCCCGATTTTCAAAAAAATGAATGTTCCGCCAAAACACCACCGTACATTTCCCTTAAACACTTCAAATTCACTGTATAGGAGTAATTCGATGCGCTGAACACGATGCAGCATACGGCAAACGCGAACATTCGACGGTTCTCGAGTTATCGTCAAAAGACCGTGAACTCCGAAAAACGTGCATTTCTGGGCATGAAACGCACGAATATGGCATAAACGGGTTTTCCTTCAAAAACACTACCGTACACTTCCCTTCAACGCTTCAAACTCACTGCATTGGGGTAATTCGATGCGCTGAACACGATGCAGCATACGGCGAACGCTAACATTCGACCGTTCTCAAGTTATCATCGAATTGCTCAGTTTAAAAAAAAAAGAATTTTCCGCAAAAACACCACAGTACACTTCCCTTAAACACTTCAAATTCACTCTGTAGGGCTAATTCGATGCGCTGAATACGATGCAGCCTACGGCGAACGCTAACATTCGACCGTTCTCAAGTTATCATGAAATTGCTCGATTTTCGAAAAAACCAATTTTCTGCCAAAACACTACCGTACATTTCCCTTAAACACTTCAAATTCACTGTATAGGAGTAATTCGATGCGCTGAACACGATGCAGCATACGGCAAATGCTAACATTCGACCGTTCTCAAGTTATCAGCGAATTCCCCGATTTTCAAAAAAATGAATGTTCCGCCAAAACACCACCGTACATTTCCCTCAAACAATTCAAATTCACTGTGTAGGAGTAATTCGATGCGCTGAACACGATGCAACTTGCGGCAAAGGCGAACATTCGACGGTTCTCGAGTTATCATCAAAAGACCGAGAACTGCGAAAAACGTGCATTTCTGGGCGTGAAACGCACGAATATGGCATAAACTGGTTTTCCTTCAAAAACACTATCGTACACTTCCCTTAAATACTTGAAATTCACTGCATAGGGGTAAGTCGATGCGCTGAACACGATGCAGCATACGCCGAACGCTAACATTCGACCGTTCTCAAGTTATCATCGAATTGCTCGATTTTCTAAAAAACAATTTTCTGCCAAAACACCACCGTACACTTCCCTTAAACGCTCCAAACTCACTGCATTGCGGTAATTCGATGCGCTGAACACGATGCAGCATACGGCGAACGCTAACATTCGACCGTTCTCAAGTTATCATGGAATTGCTCGATTTTCGAAAAAACCAATTTTCTGCCAAAACACTACCGTACATTTCCCTTAAACACTTCAAATTCACTGTATAGGAGTAACTCGATGCGCTGAACACGATGCAGCATACGGCAAATGCTAACATTCGACCGTTCTCAAGTTATCAGCGAATTCCCCGATTTTCAAAAAAATGAATGTTCCGCCAAAACACCACCGTACATTTCCCTTAAACACTTCAAATTCACTGTATAGGAGTAATTCGATGCGCTGAACACGATGCAGCATACGGCGAACGCTAACATTCGACCGTTCTCAAGTTATCAGCGAATTCCACGATTTTCAAAAAAATGAATGTTCCGCCAAAACACCACCGTACATTTACCTTAAACACTTCAAATTCACTGTGTAGGAGTAATTCGATGCGCTGAACACGATGCAGCATACGGCAAACGCGAACATTCGACGGTTCTCGAGTTATCGTCAAAAGACCGAGAACTCCGAAAAACGTGCATTTCTGGGCATGAAACGCACGAATATGGCATAAACGGGTTTTCCTTCAAAAACACTACCGTACACTTTCCTTAAACGCTTCAAACTCACTGCATTGGGGTAATTCGATGCGCTGAACACGATGCAGCATACGGCGAACGCTAACATTCGACCGTTCTCAAGTTATCAGCGAATTCCCCGATTTCCAAAAAAATGAATGTTCCGCCAAAACACCACCGTACATTTCCCTTAAACACTTCAAATTCACTGTGTAGGAGTAATTCGATGCGCTGAACACGATGCAGCATACGGCAAACGCGAACATTCGACGGTTCTCGAGTTATCGTCAAAAGACCGAGAACTCCGAAAAACGTGCATTTCTGGGCATGAAACGCACGAATATGGCATAAACGGGTTTTCCGTCAAAAACACTACCGTACACTTCCCTTAAACGCTTCAAACTCACTGCATTGGGGTAATTCGATGCGCTGAACACGATGCAGCATACGGCGAACGCTAACATTCGACCGTTCTCAAGTTATCAGCGAATTCCCCGATTTTCAAAAAAATGAATGTTCCGCCAAAACACCACCGTACATTTCCCTTAAACACTTCAAATTCACTGTATAGGAGTAATTCGATGCGCTGAACACGATGCAGCATACGGCAAACGCGAACATTCGACGGTTCTCGAGTTATCGTCAAAAGACCGTGAACTCCGAAAAACGTGCATTTCTGGGCATGAAACGCACGAATATGGCATAAACGGGTTTTCCTTCAAAAACACTACCGTACACTTCCCTTCAACGCTTCAAACTCACTGCATTGGGGTAATTCGATGCGCTGAACACGATGCAGCATACGGCGAACGCTAACATTCGACCGTTCTCAAGTTATCATCGAATTGCTCAGTTTAAAAAAAAAAGAATTTTCCGCAAAAACACCACAGTACACTTCCCTTAAACACTTCAAATTCACTCTGTAGGGCTAATTCGATGCGCTGAATACGATGCAGCCTACGGCGAACGCTAACATTCGACCGTTCTCAAGTTATCATGAAATTGCTCGATTTTCGAAAAAACCAATTTTCTGCCAAAACACTACCGTACATTTCCCTTAAACACTTCAAATTCACTGTATAGGAGTAATTCGATGCGCTGAACACGATGCAGCATACGGCAAATGCTAACATTCGACCGTTCTCAAGTTATCAGCGAATTCCCCGATTTTCAAAAAAATGAATGTTCCGCCAAAACACCACCGTACATTTCCCTTAAACACTTCAAATTCACTGTATAGGAGTAATTCGATGCGCTGAACACGATGCAGCATACGCCGAACGCTAACATTCGACCGTTCCCAAGTTATCATCGAATTGCTCGATTTTCGAAAAAAACAATTTTCTGCCAAAACACCACCGTACACTTCCCTTAAACGCTCCAAACTCACTGCATTGGGGTAATTCGATGCGCTGAACACGATGCAGCATACGGCGAACGCTAACATTCGACCGTTCTCAAGTTATCATGGAATTGCTCGATTTTCGAAAAAAACAATTTTCTGCCAAAACACTACCGTACATTTCCCTTAAACACTTCAAATTCACTGTATAGGAGTAATTCGATGCGCTGAACTCGATGCAGCATACGGCAAACGCGAACATTCGACGGTTCTCGAGTTATCGTCAAAAGACCGAGAACTCCGAAAAACGTGCATTTCTGGGCGTGAAACGCACGAATATGGCATAAACGGGTTTTCTTTCAAAACCACTACCGTACACTTCCCTTAAACGCTCCAAACTCACTGCATTGGGGTAATTCGATGCGCTGAACACGATGCAGCATACGGCGAACGCTAACATTCGACCGTTCTCAAGTTATCAGCGAATTCCCCGATTTTCAAAACAATGAATGTTCCGCCAAAACACCACCGTACATTTCCCTTAAACACTTCAGATTCACTGTATAGGAGTAATTCGATGCGCTGAACACGATGCAGCATACGGCAAACGCTAACATTCGACCGTTCTCAAGTTATCATCAAAAGAGTGAGAACTGCGAAAAACGTGCATTTCTGGGCGTGAAACGTACGAATATGGCATAAACGGGTTTTCCTTCAAAAACACTATCGTACACTTCCCTTAAACGCTTCAAATTCACTGCATAGGGGTAATTCGATGCGCTGAACACGATGCAGCATACGGCGAACGCTAACATTCGACCGTTCTCAAGTTATCATGGAATTGCTCGATTTTCGAAAAAAACAATTTTCTGCCAAAACACTACCGTACATTTCCCTTAAACACTTCAAATTCACTGTATAGGAGTAATTCGATGCGCTGAACACGATGCAGCATAAGGCAAATGCTAACATTCGACCGTTCTCAAGTTATCATGGAATTGCTCGATTTTCGAAAAAAAACAATTTTCTGCCAAAACACTACCGTACGGTTCCCTTAAACACTTCAAATTCACTGTATAGGAGTAATTCGATGCGCTGAACACGATGCAGCATAAGGCAAATGCTAACCTTCGACCGTTCTCAAGTTATCATGGAATTGCTCGATTTTCGAAAAAAAACAATTTTATGCCAAAACACTACCGTACATTTCCCTTAAACACTTCAAATTCACTGTATAGGAGTAATTCGATGCGCTGAACACGATGCAGCATACGGCAAATGCTAACATTCGACCGTTCTCAAGTTATCAGCGAATTCCCCGATTTTCAAAAAAATGAATGTTCCGCCAAAACACCACCGTACATTTCCCTTAAACACTTCAAATTCACTGTATAGGAGTAATTCGATGCGCTGAACACGATGCAGCATACGGCGAACGCTAACATTCGACCGTTCTCAAGTTATCATCGAATTGCTCAGTTTAAAAAAAAAAGAATTTTCCGCAAAAACACCACAGTACACTTCCCTTAAACACTTCAAATTCACTCTGTAGGGCTAATTCGATGCGCTGAACACGATGCAGCCTACGGAGAACGCTAACATTCGACCGTTCTCAAGTTATCATGGAATTGCTCGATTTTCGAAAAAACCAATTTTCTGCCAAAACACTACCGTACATTTCCCTTAAACACTTCAAATTCACTGTATAGGAGTAATTCGATGCGCTGAACACGATGCAGCATACGGCAAATGCTAACATTCGACCGTTCTCAAGTTATCAGCGAATTCCCCGATTTTCAAAAAAATGAATGTTCCGCCAAAACACCACCGTACATTTCCCTTAAACACTTCAAATTCACTGTATAGGAGTAATTCGATGCGCTGAACACGATGCAGCATACGGCAAACGCTGACATTCGACCGTTCTCAAGTTATCATCAAAAGACCGAGAACTGCGAAAGACGTGCATTTCTGGGCGTGAAACGCACGAATATGGCATAAACGGGTTTTCTTTCAAAACCACTACCGTACACTTCCCTTAAACGCTTCAAATTCACTGCATAGGGGTAATTCGATGCGCTGAACACGATGCAGCATACGGCGAACGCTAACATTCGACCGTTCTCAAGTTATCATCGAATTGCTCAGTTTTAAAAAAAAGAATTTTCCGCAAAAACACCACAGTACACTTCCCTTAAACACTTCAGATTCACTGTGTAGGGGTAATACGATGCGCTGAACACGATGCAACTTGCGGCAAAGGCGAACATACGACGGTTCTCGAGTTATCATCAAAAGACCGAGAACTGCGAAAAACGTGCATGTCTGAGCGTGAAACGTACGAATATGGCATAAACGGGTTTTCCTTCAAAAACACAACCGTACACTTCCCTTAAATACTTGAAACTCACTGCATAGGGGTTAGTCGATGCGCTGAACACGATGCAGCATACGCCGAACGCTAACATTCGACCGTTCCCAAGTTATCATCGAATTGCTCGATTTTCGAAAAAAACAATTTTCTGCCAAAACACTACCGTACATTTCCCTTAAACACTTCAAATTCACTGTATAGGAGTAATTCGATGCGCTGAACACGATGCAGCATAAGGCAAATGCTAACATTCGACCGTTCTCAAGTTATCATGGAATTGCTCGATTTTCGAAAAAAACAATTTTCTGCCAAAACACTACCGTACGGTTCCCTTAAACACTTCAAATTCACTGTATAGGAGTAATTCGATGCGCTGAACACGATGCAGCATAAGGCAAATGCTAACCTTCGACCGTTCTCAAGTTATCATGGAATTGCTCGATTTTCGAAAAAAAACAATTTTATGCCAAAACACTACCGTACATTTCCCTTAAACACTTCAAATTCACTGTATAGGAGTAATTCGATGCGCTGAACACGATGCAGCATACGGCAAATGCTAACATTCGACCGTTCTCAAGTTATCAGCGAATTCCCCGATTTTCAAAAAAATGAATGTTCCGCCAAAACACCACCGTACATTTCCCTTAAACACTTCAAATTCACTGTATAGGAGTAATTCGATGCGCTGAACACGATGCAGCATACGGCGAACGCTAACATTCGACCGTTCTCAAGTTATCATCGAATTGCTCAGTTTAAAAAAAAAAGAATTTTCCGCAAAAACACCACAGTACACTTCCCTTAAACACTTCAAATTCACTCTGTAGGGCTAATTCGATGCGCTGAACACGATGCAGCCTACGGAGAACGCTAACATTCGACCGTTCTCAAGTTATCATGGAATTGCTCGATTTTCGAAAAAACCAATTTTCTGCCAAAACACTACCGTACATTTCCCTTAAACACTTCAAATTCACTGTATAGGAGTAATTCGATGCGCTGAACACGATGCAGCATACGGCAAATGCTAACATTCGACCGTTCTCAAGTTATCAGCGAATTCCCCGATTTTCAAAAAAATGAATGTTCCGCCAAAACACCACCGTACATTTCCCTTAAACACTTCAAATTCACTGTATAGGAGTAATTCGATGCGCTGAACACGATGCAGCATACGGCAAACGCTGACATTCGACCGTTCTCAAGTTATCATCAAAAGACCGAGAACTGCGAAAGACGTGCATTTCTGGGCGTGAAACGCACGAATATGGCATAAACGGGTTTTCTTTCAAAACCACTACCGTACACTTCCCTTAAACGCTCCAAACTCAC
Organism: Asobara japonica; assembly: GCA_026005395.1. Classification (NCBI taxonomy): domain Eukaryota; kingdom Metazoa; phylum Arthropoda; class Insecta; order Hymenoptera; family Braconidae; genus Asobara; species Asobara japonica. The sequence goes on along the minus strand of BQMI01000153.1, from coordinate 659,550 downwards.
TGCATTGGGGTAATTCGATGCGCTGAACACGATGCAGCATACAGCGAACGCTAACATTCGACCGTTCTCAAGTTATCATGGAATTGCTCGATTTTCGAAAAAACCATTTTTCTGCCAAAACACTACCGTACATTTCCCTTAAACACTTCAAATTCACTGTATAGGAGTAATTCGATGCGCTGACCACGATGCAGCATACGGCGAACGCTAACATTCGACCGTTCTCAAGTTATCAGCGAATTCCCCGATTTTCAAAAAAATGAAGGTTCCGCCAAAACACCACCGTACATTTCCCTTAAACACTTCAAATTCACTGTATAGGAGTAATTCGATGCGCTGAACACGATGCAGCATACGGCAAACGCTAACATTCGACCGTTCTCAAGTTATCATCAAAAGAGTGAGAACTGCGAAAAACGTGCATTTCTGGGCGTGAAACGCACGAATATGGCATCAACTGGTTTTCCTTCAAAAACACTATCGTACACTTCCCTTAAATACTTGAAACTCACTGCATAGGGGTAAGTCGATGCGCTGAACACGATGCAGCATACGCCGAACGCTAACATTCGACCGTTCTCAAGTTATCATGGAATTGCTCGATTTTCGAAAAAAACAATTTTCTGCCAAAACACTACCGTACATTTCCCTTAAACACTTCAAATTCACTGTATAGGAGTAATTCGATGCGCTGAACACGATGCAGCATACGGCGAACGCTAACATACGACCGTTCTCAAGTTATCATGGAATTGCTCGATTTTCGAAAAAAAACAATTTTCTGCCAAAACACTACCGTACATTTCCCTTAAACACTTCAAATTCACTCTGTAGGAGTAATTCGATGCGCTGAACACGATGCACCTTGCGGCGAAGGCGAACATTCGACGGTTCTCGAGTTATCATCAAAAGACCGAGAACTGCGAAAAACGTGCATTTCTGGGCGTGAAACGCACGAATATGGCATCAACTGGTTTTCCTTCAAAAACACTATCGTACACTTCCCTTAAATACTTGAAACTCACTGCATAGGGGTAAGTCGATGCGCTGAACACGATGCAGCATACGCCGAACGCTAACATTCGACCGTTCTCAAGTTATCATGGAATTGCTCGATTTTCGAAAAAAACAATTTTCTGCCAAAACACTACCGTACATTTCCCTTAAACACTTCAAATTCACTGTATAGGAGTAATTCGATGCGCTGAACACGATGCAGCATACGGCGAACGCTAACATTCGACCGTTCTCAAGTTATCATCGAATTGCTCAGTTTTAAAAAAAAGAATTTTCCGCAAAAACACCACAGTACACTTCCCTTAAACACTTCAGATTCACTGTGTAGGGGTAATACGATGCACTGAACACGATGCAACTTGCGGCAAAGGCGAACATGCGACGGTTCTCGAGTTATCATCAAAAGACCGAGAACTGCGAAAAACGTGCATGTCTGAGCGTGAAACCCACGAATATGGCATAAACGGGTTTTCCTTCAAAAACACTACCGTACACTTCCCTTAAACGCTCCAAACTCACTGCATTGGGGTAATTCGATGCGCTGAACACGATGCAGCATACGGCGAACGCTAACATTCGACCGTTCTTAAGTTATCATGGAATTGCTCGATTTTCGAAAAAACCAATTTTCTGCCAAAACACTACCGTACATTTCCCTTAAACACTTCAAATTCACTGTATAGGAGTAATTCGATGCGCTGAACACGATGCAGCATACGGCAAACGCTAACATTCGACGGTTCTCGAGTTATCATCAAAAGACCGAGAACTGCGAAAAACGTGCATTTCTGGGCGTGAAACGCACGAATATGGCATAAACGGGTTTTCCTTCAAAAACACTACCGTACACTTCCCTTAAACGCTTCAAACTCACTGCATAGGGGTAATTCGATGCGCTGAACACGATGCAGCATACGGCGAACGCTAACATTCGACAGTTCTCAAGTTATCATCGAATTGCTCAGTTTTCAAAAAAAAGAATTTTCCGCAAAAACACCACAGTACACTTCCCTTAAACACTTCAGATTCACTGTCTAGGGGTAATTCGATGCGCTGAACACGATGCAACTTGCGGCAAAGGCGAACATGCGACGGTTCTCGAGTTATCATCAAAAGACCGAGAACTCCGAAAAACGTGCATTTCTGGGCATGAAACGCACGAATATGGCATAAACGGGTTTTCCTTCAAAAACACTACCGTACACTTCCCTTAAACGCTTCAAACTCACGGCATTGGGGTAATTCGATGCGCTGAACACGATGCAGCATACGGCGAACGCTAACATTCGACCGTTCTCACGTTATCATGGAATTGCTCAATTTTCGAAAAAAAATTTTTCTGCCAAAACACCACCGTACACTTCCCTTAAACGCTCCAAACTAACTGCATTGGGGTAATTCGATGCGCTGAACACGATGCAGCATACGGCAAACGCTAACATTCGACCGTTCTCAAGTTATCATCAAAAGACCGAGAACTGCGAAAAACGTGTATTTCTGGGCGTGAAACGCACGAATATGGCATAAACGGGTTTTCTTTCAAAACCACTACCGTACACTTCCCTTAAACGCTCCAAACTCACTGCATTGGGGTAATTCGATGCGCTGAACACGATGCAGCATACGGCGAACGCTAACATTCGACCGTTCTCAAGTTATCATGGAATTGCTCGATTTTCGAAAAAAACAATTTTCTGCCAAAACACTACCGTACATTTCCCTTAAACACTTCAAATTCACTGTATAGGATCAATTCGATGCGCTGACCACGATGCAGCATACGGCGAACGCTAACATTCGACCGTTCTCAAGTTATCAGCGAATTCCCCGATTTTCAAAAAAATGAATGTTCCGCCAAAACACCACCGTACATTTCCCTTAAACACTTCAAATTCACTGTATAAGAGTAATTCGGGGCGCTGAACACGATGCAGCATACGGCAAACGCGAACATTCGACGGTTCTCGAGTTATCGTCAAAAGACCGAGAACTCCGAAAAACGTGCATTTCTGGGCGTGAAACGCACGAATATGGCATAAACGGGTTTTCCTTCAAAAACACTACCGTACACTTCCCTTAAACGCTTCAAACTCACTGCATTGGGGTCATTCGATGCGCTGAACACGATGCAGCATACGGCGAACGCTAACATTCGACCGTTCTCAAGTTATCAGCGAATCCCCCGATTTTCAAAAAAATGAAGGTTCCGCCAAAACACCACCGTACATTTCCCTTAAACACTTCAAATTCACTGTATAGGAGTAATTCGATGCGCTGAACACGATGCAGCATACGGCAAACGCTAACATTCGACCGTTCTCAAGTTATCATCAAAAGAGTGAGAACTGCGAAAAACGTGCATTTCTGGGCGTGAAACGTACGAATATGGCATAAACGGGTTTTCCTTCAAAAACACTATCGTACACTTCCCTTAAACGCTTCAAATTCACTGCATAGGGGTAATTCGATGCGCTGAACACGATGCAGCATACGGCGAACGCTAACATTCGACCGTTCTCACGTTATCATGGAATTGCTCGATTTTCGAAAAAAAACAATTTTCTGCCAAAACACTACCGTACATTTCCCTTAAACACTTCAAATTCACTGTATAGGAGTAATTCGATGCGCTGAACCCGATGCAGCATACACGATGCGGCGAACGCTAACATTCGACCGTTCTCAAGTTATCATCGAATTGCTCAGTTAAAAAAAAAAAGAATTTTCCGCAAAAACACCACAGTACACTTCCCTTAAACACTTCAAATTCACTGTGTAGGGCTAATTCGATGCGCTGAAGACGATGCAGCCTACGGCGAACGCTAACATTCGACCGTTCTCAAGTTATCATGGAATTGCTCGATTTTCGAAAAAACCAATTTTCTGCCAAAACACTACCGTACATTTCCCTTAAACACTTCAAATTCACTGTATAGGAGTAATTCGAAGCGCTGAACACGATGCAACTTGCGGCAAAGGCGAACATGCGACGGTTCTCGAGTTATCATCAAAAGACCGAGAACTCCGAAAAACGTGCATTTCTGGGCATGAAACGCACGAATATGGCATAAACGGGTTTTCCTTCAAAAACACTACCGTACACTTCCCTTAAACGCTTCAAACTCACGGCATTGGGGTAATTCGATGCGCTGAACACGATGCAGCATACGGCGAACGCTAACATTCGACAGTTCTCAAGTTATCATCGAATTGCTCAGTTTTCAAAAAAAAGAATTTTCCGCAAAAACACCACAGTACACTTCCCTTAAACACTTCAGATTCACTGTCTAGGGGTAATTCGATGCGCTGAACACGATGCAACTTGCGGCAAAGGCGAACATGCGACGGTTCTCGAGTTATCATCAAAAGACCGAGAACTCCGAAAAACGTGCATTTCTGGGCATGAAACGCACGAATATGGCATAAACGGGTTTTCCTTCAAAAACACTACCGTACACTTCCCTTAAACGCTTCAAACTCACGGCATTGGGGTAATTCGATGCGCTGAACACGATGCAGCATACGGCGAACGCTAACATTCGACCGTTCTCACGTTATCATGGAATTGCTCAATTTTCGAAAAAAAATTTTTCTGCCAAAACACCACCGTACACTTCCCTTAAACGCTCCAAACTAACTGCATTGGGGTAATTCGATGCGCTGAACACGATGCAGCATACGGCAAACGCTAACATTCGACCGTTCTCAAGTTATCATCAAAAGACCGAGAACTGCGAAAAACGTGTATTTCTGGGCGTGAAACGCACGAATATGGCATAAACGGGTTTTCTTTCAAAACCACTACCGTACACTTCCCTTAAACGCTCCAAACTCACTGCATTGGGGTAATTCGATGCGCTGAACACGATGCAGCATACGGCGAACGCTAACATTCGACCGTTCTCAAGTTATCATGGAATTGCTCGATTTTCGAAAAAAACAATTTTCTGCCAAAACACTACCGTACATTTCCCTTAAACACTTCAAATTCACTGTATAGGATCAATTCGATGCGCTGACCACGATGCAGCATACGGCGAACGCTAACATTCGACCGTTCTCAAGTTATCAGCGAATTCCCCGATTTTCAAAAAAATGAATGTTCCGCCAAAACACCACCGTACATTTCCCTTAAACACTTCAAATTCACTGTATAAGAGTAATTCGGGGCGCTGAACACGATGCAGCATACGGCAAACGCGAACATTCGACGGTTCTCGAGTTATCGTCAAAAGACCGAGAACTCCGAAAAACGTGCATTTCTGGGCGTGAAACGCACGAATATGGCATAAACGGGTTTTCCTTCAAAAACACTACCGTACACTTCCCTTAAACGCTTCAAACTCACTGCATTGGGGTCATTCGATGCGCTGAACACGATGCAGCATACGGCGAACGCTAACATTCGACCGTTCTCAAGTTATCAGCGAATCCCCCGATTTTCAAAAAAATGAAGGTTCCGCCAAAACACCACCGTACATTTCCCTTAAACACTTCAAATTCACTGTATAGGAGTAATTCGATGCGCTGAACACGATGCAGCATACGGCAAACGCTAACATTCGACCGTTCTCAAGTTATCATCAAAAGAGTGAGAACTGCGAAAAACGTGCATTTCTGGGCGTGAAACGTACGAATATGGCATAAACGGGTTTTCCTTCAAAAACACTATCGTACACTTCCCTTAAACGCTTCAAATTCACTGCATAGGGGTAATTCGATGCGCTGAACACGATGCAGCATACGGCGAACGCTAACATTCGACCGTTCTCACGTTATCATGGAATTGCTCGATTTTCGAAAAAAAACAATTTTCTGCCAAAACACTACCGTACATTTCCCTTAAACACTTCAAATTCACTGTATAGGAGTAATTCGATGCGCTGAACCCGATGCAGCATACACGATGCGGCGAACGCTAACATTCGACCGTTCTCAAGTTATCATCGAATTGCTCAGTTAAAAAAAAAAAGAATTTTCCGCAAAAACACCACAGTACACTTCCCTTAAACACTTCAAATTCACTGTGTAGGGCTAATTCGATGCGCTGAAGACGATGCAGCCTACGGCGAACGCTAACATTCGACCGTTCTCAAGTTATCATGGAATTGCTCGATTTTCGAAAAAACCAATTTTCTGCCAAAACACTACCGTACATTTCCCTTAAACACTTCAAATTCACTGTATAGGAGTAATTCGAAGCGCTGAACACGATGCAGCATACTTCAAATGCTAACATTCGACCGTTCTCAAGTTATCAGCGAATTCCCCGATTTTCAAAAAAATGAATGTTCCGCCAAAACACCACCGTACATTTCCCTTAAACGCTTCAAACTCACTGCATTGGGGTCATTCGATGCGCTGAACACGATGCAGCATACGGCGAACGCTAACATTCGACCGTTCTCAAGTTATCAGCGAATCCCCCGATTTTCAAAAAAATGAAGGTTCCGCCAAAACACCACCGTACATTTCCCTTAAACACTTCAAATTCACTGTGTAGGAGTAATTCGATGCGCTGAACACGATGCAACTTGCGGCAAAGGCGAACATTCGACGGTTCTCGAGTTATCATCAAAAGACCGAGAACTGCGAAAAACGTGCATTTCTGGGCGTGAAACGCACGAATATGGCATAAACTGGTTTTCCTTCAAAAACACTATCGTACACTTCCGTTAAACGCTTCAAACTCACTGCATTGGGGTAATTCGATGCGCTGAACACGATACAGCATACGGCGAACGCTAACATTCGACCGTTCTCCAGTTATCATGGAATTGCTCGATTTTCGAAAAAACAATTTTCTGCCAAAACAACACCGTTCACTTCCCTTAAACGCTCTAAACTAACTGCATTGCGGCAATTCGATGCGCTGAACACGATGCAGCATACGGCGACCGCTAACATTCCACCGTTCTCAAGTTATCATGGAATTGCTCGATTTTCGAAAAAAACAATTTTCTGCCAAAACACTACCGTACATTTCCCTTAAACACTTCAAATTCACTGTATAGGAGTAATTCGATGCGCTGAACACGATGCAGCATAAGGCAAATGCTAACATTCGACCGTTCTCAAGTTATCATGGAATTGCTCGATTTTCGAAAAAAACAATTTTCTGCCAAAACACTACCGTACATTTCCCTTAAACACTTCAAATTCACTGTATAGGAGTAATTCGATGCGCTGAACACGATGCAGCATACGGCAAATGCTAACATTCGACCGTTCTCAAGTTATCAGCGAATTCCCCGATTTTCAAAAAAATGAATGTTCCGCCAAAACACCACCGTACATTTCCCTTAAACACTTCAAATTCACTGTATAGGAGTAATTCGATGCGCTGAACACGATGCAGCATACGGCGAACGCTAACATTCGACCGTTCTCAAGTTATCATCGAATTGCTCAGTTTAAAAAAAAAAGAATTTTCCGCAAAAACACCACAGTACACTTCCCTTAAACACTTCAAATTCACTCTGTAGGGCTAATTCGATGCGCTGAATACGATGCAGCCTACGGCGAACGCTAACATTCGACCGTTCTCAAGTTATCATGAAATTGCTCGATTTTCGAAAAAACCAATTTTCTGCCAAAACACTACCGTACATTTCCCTTAAACACTTCAAATTCACTGTATAGGAGTAATTCGATGCGCTGAACACGATGCAGCATACGGCAAATGCTAACATTCGACCGTTCTCAAGTTATCAGCGAATTCCCCGATTTTCAAAAAAATGAATGTTCCGCCAAAACACCACCGTACATTTCCCTTAAACACTTCAAATTCACTGTATAGGAGTAATTCGATGCGCTGAACACGATGCAGCATACGGCAAACGCTAACATTCGACCGTTCTCAAGTTATCATCAAAAGAGTGAGAACTGCGAAAAACGTGCATTTCTGGGCGTGAAACGTACGAATATGGCATAAACGGGTTTTCCTTCAAAAACACTATCGTACACTTCCCTTAAACGCTTCAAATTCACTGCATAGGGGTAATTCGATGCGCTGAACACGATGCAGCATACGGCGAACGCTAACATTCGACCGTTCTCAAGTTATCATGGAATTGCTCGATTTTCGAAAAAAACAATTTTCTGCCAAAACACTACCGTACATTTCCCTTAAACACTTCAAATTCACTGTATAGGAGTAATTCGATGCGCTGAACACGATGCAGCATAAGGCAAATGCTAACATTCGACCGTTCTCAAGTTATCATGGAATTGCTCGATTTTCGAAAAAAACAATTTTCTGCCAAAACACTACCGTACGGTTCCCTTAAACACTTCAAATTCACTGTATAGGAGTAATTCGATGCGCTGAACACGATGCAGCATAAGGCAAATGCTAACCTTCGACCGTTCTCAAGTTATCATGGAATTGCTCGATTTTCGAAAAAAAAAATTTAATGCCAAAACACTACCGTACATTTCCCTTAAACACTTCAAATTCACTGTATAGGAGTAATTCGATGCGCTGAACACGATGCAGCATACGGCAAATGCTAACATTCGACCGTTCTCAAGTTATCAGCGAATTCCCCGATTTTCAAAAAAATGAATGTTCCGCCAAAACACCACCGTACATTTCCCTTAAACACTTCAAATTCACTGTATAGGAGTAATTCGATGCGCTGAACCCGATGCAGCATACGGCGAACGCTAACATTCGACCGTTCTCAAGTTATCATCGAATTGCTCAGTTTAAAAAAAAAAGAATTTTCCGCAAAAACACCACAGTACACTTCCCTTAAACACTTCAAATTCACTCTGTAGGGCTAATTCGATGCGCTGAACACGATGCAGCCTACGGAGAACGCTAACATTCGACCGTTCTCAAGTTATCATGGAATTGCTCGATTTTCGAAAAAAACAATTTTCTGCCAAAACACTACCGTACATTTCCCTTAAACACTTCAAATTCACTGTATAGGAGTAATTCGATGCGCTGAACACGATGCAGCATACGGCAAATGCTAACATTCGACCGTTCTCAAGTTATCAGCGAATTCCCCGATTTTCAAAAAAATGAACGTTCCGCCAAAACACCACCGTACATTTCCCTTAAACACTTCAAATTCACTGTATAGGAGTAATTCGATGCGCTGAACACGATGCAGCATACGGCAAACGCTGACATTCGACCGTTCTCAAGTTATCATCAAAAGACCGAGAACTGCGAAAGACGTGCATTTCTGGGCGTGAAACGCACGAATATGGCATAAACGGGTTTTCTTTCAAAACCACTACCGTACACTTCCCTTAAACGCTCCAAACTCACTGCATTGGGGTAATTCGATGCGCTGAACACGATGCAGCATACGGCGAACGCTAACATTCGACCGTTCTCAAGTTATCATGGAATTGCTCGATTTTCGAAAAAACCATTTTTCTGCCAAAACACTACCGTACATTTCCCTTAAACACTTCAAATTCACTGTATAGCAGTAATTCGATGCGCTGACCACGATGCAGCATACGGCGAACGCTAACATTCGACCGTTCTCAAGTTATCAGCGAATTCCCCGATTTTCAAAAAAATGAAGGTTCCGCCAAAACACCACCGTACATTTCCCTTAAACACTTCAAATTCACTGTATAGGAGTAATTCGATGCGCTGAACACGATGCAGCCTACGGCGAACGCTAACATTCGACCGTTCTCAAGTTATCATCGAATTGCTCGATTTTCGAAAAAACAATTTTCTGCCAAAACACCACCGTACACTTCCCTTAAACGCTCCAAACTCACTGCATTGGGGTAATTCGATGCGCTGAACATGATGCAGCATACGGCGAACGCTAACATTCGACCGTTCTCAAGTTATCATGGAATTGCTCGATTTTCGAAAAAAACAATTTTCTGCCAAAACACTACCGTACATTTCCCTTAAACACTTCAAATTCACTGTATAGGAGTAATTCGATGCGCTGAACACGATGCAGCATACGGCGAACGCTAACATTCGACCGTTTTCAAGTTATCATGGAATTGCTCGATTTTCGAAAAAAACAATTTTCTGCCAAAACACTACCGTACATTTCCCTTAAACACTTCAAAGTCACTGTATAGGAGTAATTCGATGCGCTGAACACGATGCAGCATACGGCGAACGCTAACATTCGACCGTTCTCAAGTTATCAGCGAATTCCCCGATTTTCAAAAAAATGAAAGTTCCGCCAAAACACCACCGTACATTTCCCTCAAACACTTCAAATTCACTGTGTAGGAGTAATTCGATGCGCTGAACACGATGCAACTTGCGGCAAAGGCGAACATTCGACGGTTCTCGAGTTATCATCAAAAGACCGACAACTGCGAAAAACGTGCATTTCTGGGCGTGAAACGCACGAATATGGCATAAACTGGTTTTCCTTCAAAAACACTATCGTACACTTCCCTTAAATACTTGAAACTCACTGCATAGGGGTAAGTCGATGCGCTGAACACGATGCAGCATACGCCGAACGCTAACATTCGACCGTTCTCAAGTTATCATCGAATTGCTCGATTTTCGAAAAAACAATTTTCTGCCAAAACACCACCGTACACTTCCCTTAAACGCTCCAAACTCACTGCATTCGGGTAATTCGATGCGCTGAACACGATGCAGCATACGGCAAACGCTAACATTCGACCGTTCTCAAGTTATCATCAAAAGAGTGAGAACTGCGAAAAACGTGCATTTCTAGGCGTGAAACGTACGAATATGGCATAAACGGGTTTTCCTTCAAAAACAATATCGTACACTTCCCTTAAACGCTTCAAATTCACTGCATAGGGGTAATTCGATGCGCGGAACACGATGCAGCATACGGCGAACGCTAACATTCGACCGTTCTCAAGTTATCATGGAATTGCTCGATTTTCGAAAAAAACAATTTTCTGCCAAAACACTACCGTACATTTCCCTTAAACACTTCAAATTCACTGTATATGAGTAATTCGATGCGCTGAACACGATGCAGCATACGGCAAACGCGAACATTCGACGGTTCTCGAGTTATCGTCAAAAGACCGCGAACTCCGAAAAACGTGCATTTCTGGGCATGAAACGCACGAATATGGCATAAACGGGTTTTCCTTCAAAAACACTACCGTACACTTCCCTTAAACGCTTCAAACTCACTGCATTGGGGTAATTCGATGCGTTGAACACGATGCAGCATACGGCGAACGCTAACATTCGACCGTTCTCAAGTTATCATCAAAAGAGTGAGAACTGCGAAAAACGTGCATTTCTGGGCGTGAAACGTACGAATATGGTATAAACGAGTTTTCCTTCAAAAACACTATCGTACACTTCCCTTAAACGCTTCAAATTCACTGCATAAGTGTAATTCGATGCGCTGAACACGATGCAGCATACGGCGAACGCTAACATTCGACCGTTCTCAAGTTATCATCGAATTGCTCGATTTTCGAAAAAAACAATTTTCTGCCAAAACACCACCGTACATTTCCCTCAACCACTTCAAATTCACTGTGTAGGAGTAATTCGATGCGCTGAACACGATGCAACTTGCGGCAAAGGCGAACATTCGACGGTTCTCGAGTTATCATCAAAAGACCGAGAACTGCGCAAAACGTGCATTTCTGGGCGTGAAACGCACGAATATGGCATAAACTGGTTTTCCTTCAAAAACACTATCGTACACTTCCCTTAAATACTTGAAACTCACTGCATAGGGGTAAGTCGATGCGCTGAACACGATGCAGCATACGCCGAACGCTAACATTCGACCGTTCTCAAGTTATCATGGAATTGCTCGATTTTCGAAAAAAACAATTTTCTGCCAAAACACTACCGTACATTTCCCTTAAACACTTCAAATTCACTGTATAGGAGTAATTCGATGCGCTGAACACGATGCAGCATACGGCGAACGCTAACATTCGACCGTTCTCAAGTTATCAGCGAATTCCCCGATTTTCAAAAAAATGAATGTTCCGCCAAAACACCACCGTACATTTCCCTTAAACACTTCAAATTCACTGTATAGGAGTAATTCGATGCGCTGAACACGATGCAGTATACGGCGAACGCTAACATTCGACCGTTCTCAAGTTATAATCGAAAGACTCAGTTAAAAAAAAAAAGAATTTTCCGCAAAAACACCACAGTACACTTCCCTTAAACACTTCAAATTCACTGTGTAGGGCTAATTCGATGCGCTGAACACGATGCAGCATACGGCGAACGCTAACATTCGACCGTTCTCAAGTTATCATCGAATTGCTCAGTTTAAAAAAAAAAGAATTTTCCGTAAAAACACCACAGTACACTTCCCTTAAACACTTCAAATTCACTCTGTAGGGCTAATTCGATGCGCTGAACACGATGCCGCCTACGGCGAACGCTAACATTCGACCGTTCTCAAGTTATCATGGAATTGCTCGATTTTCGAAAAAACCAATTTTCTGCCAAAACACTACCGTACATTTCCCTTAAACACTTCAAATTCACTGTATAGGAGTAATTCGATGCGCTGAACACGATGCAGCATACGGCGAACGCTAACATTCGACCGTTCTCAAGTTATCATGGAATTGCTCGATTTTCGAAAAAAACAATTTTCTGCCAAAACACTACCGTACATTTCCCTTAAACACTTCAAAGTCACTGTATAGGAGTAATTCGATGCGCTGAACACGATGCAGCATACGGCGAACGCTAACATTCGACCGTTCTCAAGTTATCAGCGAATTCCCCGATTTTCAAAAAAATGAAAGTTCCGCCAAAACACCACCGTACATTTCCCTCAAACACTTCAAATTCACTGTGTAGGAGTAATTCGATGCGCTGAACACGATGCAACTTGCGGCAAAGGCGAACATTCGACGGTTCTCGAGTTATCATCAAAAGACCGAGAACTGCGAAAAACGTGCATTTCTGGGCGTGAAACGCACGAATATGGCATAAACTGGTTTTCCTTCAAAAACACTATCGTACACTTCCCTTAAATACTTGAAACTCACTGCATAGGGGTAAGTCGATGCGCTGAACACGATGCAGCATACGCCGAACGCTAACATTCGACCGTTCTCAAGTTATCATCGAATTGCTCGATTTTGGAAAAAACAATTTTCTGCCAAAACACCACCGTACACTTCCCTTAAACGCTCCAAACTCACTGCATTCGGGTAATTCGATGCGCTGAACACGATGCAGCATACGGCAAACGCTAACATTCGACCGTTCTCAAGTTATCATCAAAAGAGTGAGAACTGCGAAAAACGTGCATTTCTAGGCGTGAAACGTACGAATATGGCATAAACGGGTTTTCCTTCAAAAACACTATCGTACACTTCCCTTAAACGCTTCAAATTCACTGCATAGGGGTAATTCGATGCGCGGAACACGATGCAGCATACGGCGAACGCTAACATTCGACCGTTCTCAAGTTATCATGGAATTGCTCGATTTTCGAAAAAAACAATTTTCTGCCAAAACACTACCGTACATTTCCCTTAAACACTTCAAATTCACTGTATAGGAGTAATTCGATGCGCTGAACACGATGCAGCATACGGCAAACGCGAACATTCGACGGTTCTCGAGTTATCGTCAAAAGACCGCGAACTCCGAAAAACGTGCATTTCTGGGCATGAAACGCACGAATATGGCATAAACGGGTTTTCCTTCAAAAACACTACCGTACACTTCCCTTAAACGCTTCAAACTCACTGCATTGGGGTAATTCGATGCGTTGAACACGATGCAGCATACGGCGAACGCTAACATTCGACCGGTCTCAAGTTATCAGCGAATTCCCCGATTTTCAAAAAAATGAATGTTCCGCCAAAACACGACCGTACATTTTCCTTAAACACTTCAAATTCACTGTATAGGAGTAATTCGATGCGCTGAACACGATGCAGCATACGGCAAACGCTAACATTCGACCGTTCTCAAGTTATCATCAAAAGAGTGAGAACTGCGAAAAACGTGCATTTCTGGGCGTGAAACGTACGAATATGGCATAAACGGGTTTTCCTTCAAAAACACTATCGTACACTTCCCTTAAACGCTTCAAATTCACTGCATAGGGGTAATTCGATGCGCTGAACACGATGCAGCATACGGCGAACGCTAACATTCGACCGTTCTCAAGGTTATCATCGAATTGCTCAGTTGAAAAAAAAAAGAATTTTCCGCAAAAACACCACAGTACACTTCCCTTAAACACTTCAAATTCACTCTGTAGGGCTAATTCGATGCGCTGAACACGATGCAGCCTACGGCGAACGCTAACATTCGACCGTTCTCAAGTTATCATGGAATTGCTCGATTTTCGAAAAAAACAATTTTCTGCCAAAACACTACCGTACATTTCCCTTAAACACTTCAAATTCACTGTATAGGAGTAATTCGATGCGCTGAACACGATGCAGCATACGGCAAATGCTAACATTCGACCGTTCTCAAGTTATCATGGAATTGCGCGATTTTCGAAAAAAACAATTTTCTGCCCAAACACTACCGTACATTTCCCTTAAACACTTCAAATTCACTGTATAGGAGTAATTCGATGCGCTGAACACGATGCAGCATACGGCAAATGCTAACATTCGACCGTTCTCAAGTTATCAGCGAATTCCCCGATTTTCAAAAAAATGAATGTTCCGCCAAAACACCACCGTACATTTCCCTTAAACACTTCAAATTCACTGTATAGGAGTAATTCGATGCGCTGAACACGATGCAGCATACGGCGAACGCTAACATTCGACCGTTCTCAAGTTATCATCGAATTGCTCAGTTTAAAAAAAAAAGAATTTTCCGTAAAAACACCACAGTACACTTCCCTTAAACACTTCAAATTCACTCTGTAGGGCTAATTCGATGCGCTGAACACGATGCCGCCTACGGCGAACGCTAACATTCGACCGTTCTCAAGTTATCATCAAAAGAGTGAGAACTGCGAAAAACGTGCATTTCTGGGCGTGAAACGTACGAATATGGTATAAACGAGTTTTCCTTCAAAAACACTATCGTACACTTCCCTTAAATACTTGAAACTCACTGCATAGGGGTAAGTCGATGCGCTGAACACGATGCAGCATACGCCGAACGCTAACATTCGACCGTTCTCAAGTTATCATGGAATTGCTCGATTTTCGAAAAAAACAATTTTCTGCCAAAACACTACCGTACATTTCCCTTAAACACTTCAAATTCACTGTATAGGAGTAATTCGATGCGCTGAACACGATGCAGCATACGGCGAACGCTAACATTCGACCGTTCTCAAGTTATCAGCGAATTCCCCGATTTTCAAAAAAATGAATGTTCCGCCAAAACACCACCGTACATTTCCCTTAAACACTTCAAATTCACTGTATAGGAGTAATTCGATGCGCTGAACACGATGCAGCATACGGCGAACGCTAACATTCGACCGTTCTCAAGTTATAATCGAAAGACTCAGTTAAAAAAAAAAAAGAATTTTCCGCAAAAACACCACAGTACACTTCCCTTAAACACTTCAAATTCACTGTGTAGGGCTAATTCGATGCGCTGAACACGATGCAGCATACGGCGAACGCTAACATTCGACCGTTCTCAAGTTATAATCGAATTGCTCAGTTTAAAAAAAAAAGAATTTTCCGCAAAAACACCACAGTACACTTCCCTTAAACACTTCAAATTCACTGTGTAGGGCTAATTCGATGCGCTGAACACGATGCAGCCTACGGCGAACGCTAACATTCGACCGTTCTCAAGTTATCATGGAATTGCCCGATTTTCGAAAAAACCAATTCTCTGCCAAAACACCACCGTACATTTCCCTTAAACACTTCAAATTCACTGTATAGGAGTAATCCGATGCGCTGAACACGATGCAGCATACTGCGAATGCTAACATTCGACCGTTCTCAAGTTATCATGGAATTGCTCGATTTTCGAAAAAACCAATTTTCTGCCAAAACACTACCGTACATTTCCCTTAAACACTTCAAATTCACTGTATAGGAGTAATTCGATGCGCTGAACACGATGCAGCATACGGCAAACGCTAACATTCGACGGTTCTCGAGTTATCATCAAAAGACCGAGAACTGCGAAAAACGTGCATTTCTGGCCGTGAAACGCACGAATATGGCATAAACGGGTTTTCCTTCAAAAACACTATCGTACACTTCCCTTAAACGCTTCAAATTCACTGCATAGGGGTAATTCGATGCGCTGAACACGATGCAGCATACGGCGAACGCTAACATTCGACCGTTCTCAAGTTATCATGGAATTGCTCGATTTTCGAAAAAAACAATTTTCTGCCAAAACACTACCGTACATTTCCCTTAAACACTTCAAATTCACTGTATAGGAGTAATTCGATGCGCTGAACACGATGCAGCATACGGCAAATGCTAACATTCGACCGTTCTCAAGTTATCAGCGAATTCCCCGATTTTCAAAAAAATGAATGTTCCGCCAAAACACCACCGTACATTTCCCTTAAACACTTCAAATTCACTGTATAGGAGTAATTCGATGCGCTGAACACGTTGCAGCATACGGCGAACGCTAACATTCGACCGTTCTCAAGTTATCATCGAATTGCTCAGTTTAAAAAAAAAAGAATTTTCCGCAAAAACGCCACAGTACACTTCCCTTAAACACTTCAAATTCACTGTGTAGGGCTAA
This sequence comes from Asobara japonica, assembly GCA_026005395.1. Classification (NCBI taxonomy): domain Eukaryota; kingdom Metazoa; phylum Arthropoda; class Insecta; order Hymenoptera; family Braconidae; genus Asobara; species Asobara japonica. The sequence goes on along the minus strand of BQMI01000153.1, from coordinate 642,875 downwards.
TTCGATGCGCTGAACACGATGCAGCCTACGGCGAACGCTAACATTCGACCGTTCTCAAGTTATCATAGTATTGCTCGATTTTCGAAAAAAACAATTTTCTGCCAAAACACTACCGTACATTTCCCTTAAACACTTCAAATTCACTGTATAGGAGTAATTCGATGCGCTGAACACGATGCAGCATACGGCCAATGCTAACATTCGACCGTTCTCAAGTTATCAGCGAATTCCCCGATTTTCGATAAAAACAATTTTCTGCCAAAACACTACCGCACATTTCCCTTAAACACTTCAGATTCACTGTGTAGGGGTAATTCGATGCGCTGAACACGATGCAACTTGCGGCAAACGCGAACATGCGACGGTTCTCGAGTTATCATCAAAAGACCGAGAACTCCGAAAAACGTGCATTTCTGGGCATGAAACGCACGAATATGGCATAAACGGGTTTTCCTTGAAAAACACTACCGTACACTTCCCTTAAACGCTTCAAACTCACTGCATTGGGGTAATTCGATGCGCTGAACACGATGCAGCATACGGCGAACGCTAACATTCGACCGTTCTCAAGTTATCAGCGAATTCCCCGATTTTCAAAACTGAAGGTTCCGGCAAAACACCACCGTACATTTCCCTTAAACACTTCAAATTCACTGTATAGGAGTAATTCGATGCGCTGAACACGATGCAGCATACGGCAAACGCTAACATTCGACCGTTCTCAAGTTATCATCAAAAGAGTGAGAACTGCGAAAAACGTGCATTTCTGGGCGTGAAACGTACGAATATGGCATAAACGGGTTTTCCTTCAAAAACACTATCGTACACTTCCCTTAAACGCTTCAAATTCACTGCATAGGGGTAATTCGATACGCTGAACACGATGCAGCATACGGCGAACGCTAACATTCGACCGTTCTCAAGTTATCATGGAATTGCTCGATTTTCGAAAAAAACAATTTTCTGCCAAAACACTACCGTACATTTCCCTTAAACACTTCAAATTCACTGTATAGGAGTAATTCGATGCGCTGAACACGATGCAGCATACGGCAAATGCTACCATTCGACCGATCTCAAGTTATCAGCGAATTCCCCGATTTTCAAAAAAATGAATGTTCCGCCAAAACACCACCGTACATTTCCCTTAAACACTTCAAATTCACTGTATAGGAGTAATTCGATGCGCTGAACACGATGCAGCATACGGCGAACGCTAACATTCGACCGTTCTCAAGTTATAATCGAATTGCTCAGTTTAAAAAAAAAAGAATTTTCCGCAAAAACACCACAGTACACTTCCCTTAAACACTTCAAATTCACTGTGTAGGGCTAATTCGATGCGCTGAACACGATGCAGCCTACGGCGAACGCTAACATTCGACCGTTCTCAAGTTATCATGGAATTGCTCGATTTTCGAAAAAACCAATTTTCTGCCAAAACACCACCGTACATTTCCCTTAAACACCTCAAATTCACTGTATAGGAGTAATCCGATGCGCTGAACACGATGCAGCATACTGCAAACGCTAACATTCGACCGTTCTCAAGTTATCATCAAAAGACCGAGAACTGCGAAAAACGTGCATTTCTGGGCGTGAAACGCACGAATATGGCATAAACGGGTTTTCTTTCAAAACCACTACCGTACACTTCCCTTAAACGCTCCAAACTAACTGCATTGGGGTAATTCGATGCGCTGAACACGATGCAGCATACGGCGAACGCTAACATTCGACCGTTCTCAAGTTATCATGGAATTGCTCGATTTTCGAAAAAACCAATTTTCTGCCAAAACCTTACCGTACATTTCCCTTAAACACTTCAAATTCACTGCATAGGCGTAATTTGATGCGCTGAACACCATTCAGCATACGGCAAACGCTAACATTCGACCGTTCTCAAGTTATCAGCGAATTCCCCGATTTTCAAAAAAATGAATGTTACGCCAAAACACCACCGTACATTTCCCTTAAACACTTCAAATTCACTGTATAGGAGTAATTCGATGCGCTGAACACGATGCAGCATACGGCGAACGCTAACATTCGACCGTTCTCAAGTTATCATGGAATTGCTCGATTTTCGAAAAAAACAATTTTCTGCCAAAACACTAACGTACATTTCCCTTAAACACTTCAAATGCACTGTATAGGAGTAATTCGATGCGCTGAACACGATGCAGCATACGGCCAATGCTAACATTCGACCGTTCTCAAGTTATCAGCGAATTCCCCGATTTTCGATAAAAACAATTTTCTGCCAAAACACTACCGCACATTTCCCTTAAACACTTCAGATTCACTGTGTAGGGGTAATTCGATGCGCTGAACACGATGCAACTTGCGGCAAACGCGAACATGCGACGGTTCTCGAGTTATCATCAAAAGACCGAGAACTCCGAAAAACGTGCATTTCTGGGCATGAAACGCACGAATATGGCATAAACGGGTTTTCTTTCAAAACCACTACCGTACACTTCCCTTAAACGCTCCAAACTCACTGCATTGGGGTAATTCGATGCGCTGAACACGATGCAGCATACGGCGAACGCTAACATTCGACCGTTCTCAAGTTATCATGGAATTGCTCGATTTTCGAAAAAAACAATTTTCTGCCAAAACACTACCGTACATTTCCCTTAAACACTTCAAATTCACTGTATAGGAGTAATTCGATGCGCTGAACACGATGCAGCATACGGCAAATGCTAACATTCGACCGTTCTCAAGTTATCAGCGAATTCCCCGATTTTCAAAAAAATGAATGTTCCGCCAAAACACCACCGTACATTTCCCTTAAACACTTCAAATTCACTGTATAGGAGTAATTCGATGCGCTGAACACGATGCAGCATACGGCGAACGCTAACATTCGACGGTTCTCAAGTTATAATCGAATTGCTCAGTTTAAAAAAAAAAGAATTTTCCGCAAAAACACCACAGTACACTTCTCTTAAACACTTCAAATTCACTGTGTAGGGCTAATTCGATGCGCTGAACACGATGCAGCCTACGGCGAACGCTAACATTCGACCGTTCTCAAGTTATCATGGAATTGCTCGATTTTCGAAAAAACCAATTTTCTGCCAAAACACCACCGTACATTTCCCTTAAACACTTCAAATTCACTGTATAGGAGTAATTCGATGCGCTGAACACGATGCAGCATACGGCAAACGCGAACATTCGACGGTTCTCGAGTTATCGTCAAAAGACCGAGAACTCCGAAAAACGTGCATTTCTGGGCGTGAAACGCACGAATATGGCATAAACGGGTTTTCCTTCTAAAACACTACCGTACACTTCCCTTAAACGCTTCAAACTCACTGCATTGGGGTAATTCGATGCGCTGAACACGATGCAGCATACGGCGAACGCTAACATTCGACCGTTCTCAAGTTATCATGGAATTGCTCGATTTTCGAAAAAAACAATTTTCTGCCAAAACCTTACCGTACATTTCCCTTAAACACTTCAAATTCACTGCATAGGGGTAATTTGATGCGCTGAACACGATTCAGCATACGGCAAACGCTAACATTCGACCGTTCTCAAGTTATCAGCGAATTCCCCGATTTTCAAAAAAATGAATGTTACGCCAAAACACCACCGTACATTTCCCTTAAACACTTCAAATTCACTGTATAGGAGTAATTCGATGCGCTGAACACGATGCAGCATACGGCGAACGCGAACATTCGACCGTTATCAAGTTATCATGGAATTGCTCGATTTTCGAAAAAACCAATTTTCTGCCAAAACACTACCGTACATTTCCCTTAAACGCTTCAAATTCACTGTATAGGAGTAATTCGATGCGCTGACCACGATGCAGCATACGGCAAACGCTAACATTCGACGGTTCTCGAGTTATCATCCAAAGACCGAGAACTGCGAAAAACGTGCATGTCTGAGCGTGAAACGCACGAATATGGCATAAACGGGTTTTCCTTCAAAAACACTACCGTACACTTCCCTTAAACGCTCCAAACTCACTGCATTGGGGTAATTCGATGCGCTGAACACGATGCAGCATACGGCGAACGCTAACATTCGACCGTTCTCAAGTTATCATGGAATTGCTCGATTTTCGAAAAAACCAATTTTCTGCCAAAACACTACCGTACATTTCCCTTAAACACTTCAAATTCACTGTATAGGAGTAATTCGATGCGCTGAACACGATGCAGCATACGGCAAACGCTAACATTCGACGGTTCTCGAGTTATCATCAAAAGACCGAGAACTGCGAAAAACGTGCATTTCTGGCCGTGAAACGCACGAATATGGCATAAACGGGTTTTCCTTCAAAAACACTATCGTACACTTCCCTTAAACGCTTCAAATTCACTGCATAGGGGTAATTCGATGCGCTGAACACGATGCAGCATACGGCGAACGCTAACATTCGACTGTTCTCAAGTTATCATGGAATTGCTCGATTTTCGAAAAAACCAATTTTCTGCCAAAACACTACCGTACATTTCCCTTAAACACTTCAAATTCACTGTATAGGAGTAATTCGATGCGCTGAACACGATGCCGCATACGGCAAATGCTAACATTCGACCGTTCTCAAGTTATCAGCGAATTCCCCGATTTTCAAAAAAATGAATGTTCCGCCAAAACACCACCGTACATTTCCCTTAAACACTTCAAATTCTCTGTATAGGAGTAATTCGATGGGCTGAACACGTTGCAGCATACGGCGAAAGCTAACATTCGACCGTTCTCAAGTTCTCATCGAATTGCTCAGTTTTAAAAAAAAAGAATTTTCCGCAAAAACGCCACAGTACACTTCCCTTAAACACTTCAAATTCACTGTGTAGGGCTAATTCGATGCGCTGAACACGATGCAGCCTACGGCGAACGCTAACATTCGACCGTTCTCAAGTTATCATAGTATTGCTCGATTTTCGAAAAAAACAATTTTCTGCCAAAACACTACCGTACATTTCCCTTAAACACTTCAAATTCACTGTATAGGAGTAATTCGATGCGCTGAACACGATACAGCATACGGCAAACGCTAACATTCGACGGTTCTCGAGTTATCATCAAAAGACCGAGAACTGCGAAAAACGTGCATTTCTGGGCGTGAAACGCACGAATATGGCATAAACGGGTTTTCCTTCAAAAACACTACCGTACACTTCCCTTAAACGCTTCAAACTCACTGCATAGGGGTAATTCGATGCGCTGAACACGATGCAGCATACGGCGAACGCTAACATTCGACAGTTCTCAAGTTATCATCGAATTGCTTAGTTTTCAAAAAAAAGAATTTTCCGCAAAAACACCACAGTACACTTCCCTTAAACACTTCAGATTCACTGTGTAGGGATAATTCGATGCGCTGAACACGATGCAACTTGCGGCAAAGGCGAACATGCGACGGTTCTCGACTTATCATCAAAAGACCGAGAACTCCGAAAAACGTGCATTTCTGGGCATGAAACGCACGAATATGGCATAAACGGGTTTTCCTTCAAAAACGCTACCGTACACTTCCCTTAAACGCTTCAAACTCACTGCATTGGGGTAATTCGATGCGCTGAACACGATGCAGCATACGGCGAACGCTAACATTCGACCGTTCTCAAGTTATCAGCGAATTCCCCGATTTTCAAAAAAATGAAGGTTCCGCCAAAACACCACCGTACATTTCCCTTAAACACTTCAAATTCACTGCATAGGAGTAATTCGATGCGCTGAACATGATGCAGCATACGGCAAACGCTAACATTCGACGGTTCTCGAGTTATCATCAAAAGACCGAGAACTGCGAAAAACGTGCATTTCTGGCCGTGAAACGCACGAATATGGCATAAACGGGTTTTCCTTCAAAAACACTATCGTACACTTCCCTTAAACGCTTCAAATTCACTGCATAGGGGTAATTCGATGCGCTGAACACGATGCAGCATACGGCGAACGCTAACATTCGACCGTTCTCAAGTTATCATGGAATTGCTCGATTTTCGAAAAAACCAATTTTCTGCCAAAACACTACCGTACATTTCCCTTAAACACTTCAAATTCACTGTATAGGAGTAATTCGATGCGCTGAACACGATGCAGCATACGGCAAATGCTAACATTCGACCGTTCTCAAGTTATCAGCGAATTCCCCGATTTTCAAAAAAATGAATGTTCCGCCAAAACACCACCGTACATTTCCCTTAAACACTTCAAATTCACTGTATAGGAGTAATTCGAGGCGCTGAACACGTTGCAGCATACGGCGTACGCTAACATTCGACCGTTCTCAAGTTATCATCGAATTGCTCAGTTTAAAAAAAAAAGAATTTTCCGCAATAACGCCACAGTACACTTCCCTTAAACACTTCAAATTCACTGTGTAGGGCTAATTCGATGCGCTGAACACGATGCAGCCTACGGCGAACGCTAACATTCGACCGTTCTCAAGTTATCATAGTATTGCTCGATTTTCGAAAAAAACAATTTTCTGCCAAAACACTACCGTACATTTCCCTTAAACACTTCAAATTCACTGTATAGGAGTAATTCGATGCGCTGAACACGATGCAGCATACGGCAAACGCTAACATTCGACCGTTCTCAAGTTATCATCAAAAGAGTGAGAACTGCGAAAAACGTGCATTTCTGGCCGTGAAACGTACGAATATGGCATAAACGGGTTTTCCTTCAAAAACACTATCGTACACTTCCCTTAAACGCTTCAAATTCACTGCACAGGGGTAATTCGATGCGCTGAACACGATGCAGCATACGGCGAACGCTAACATACGACCGTTCTCAAGTTATCATGGAATTGCTCGATTTTTGAAAAAAACAATTTTCTGCCAAAACACTACGGTACATTTCCCTTAAACACTTCAAATTCACTGTATAGGAGTAATTCGATGCGCTGAACACGATGCAGCATACGGCAAACGCAAACATTCGACGGTTCTCGAGTTATCGTCAAAAGACCGAGAACTCCGAAAAACGTGCATTTCTGGGCATGAAACGCACGAATATGGCATAAACGGGTTTTCCTTCAAAAACACTACCGTACACTTCCCTTAAACGCTTCAAACTCACTGCATTGGGGTAATTCGATGCGCTGAACAATATGCAGCATACGGCGAACGCTAACATTCGACCGTTCTCAAGTTATCATGGAATTGCTCGATTTTCGAAAAAACCAATTTTCAGCCAAAACACTACCGTACATTTCCCTTAAACACTTCAAATTCACTGTATAGGAGTAATTCGATGCGCTGAACACGATGCAGCATACGGCAAATGCTAACATTCGACCGTTCTCAAGTTATCAGCGAATTCCCCGATTTTCAAAAAAATGAATGTTCCGCCAAAACACCACCGTACATTTCCCTTAGACACTTCAAATTCACTGTATAGGAGTAATTCGATGCACTGAATACGATGCAGCATACGGCAAACGCGAACATTCGACGGTTCTCGAGTTATCGTCAAAAGACCGAGAACTCCGAAAAACGTGCATTTCTGGGCATGAAACGCACGAATATGGCATAAACGGGTTTTCCTTCAAAAACACTACCGTACACTTCCCTTAAACGCTCCAAACTAACTGCATTGGGGTAATTCGATGCGCTGATCACGATGCAGCATACGGCGAACGCTAACATTCGACCGTTCTCAAGTTATCATGGAATTGCTCGATTTTCGAAAAAAACAATTTTCTGCCAAAACCTTACCGTACATTTCCCTTAAACACTTCAAATTCACTGCATAGGGGTAATTTGATGCGCTGAACACGATTCAGCATACGGCAAACGCTAACATTCGACCGTTCTCAAGTTATCAGCGAATTCCCCGATTTTCAAAAAAATGAATGTTACGCCAAAACACCACCGTACATTTCCCTTAAACACTTCAAATTCACTGTATAGGAGTAATTCGATGCGCTGAACACGATGCAGCATACGGCGAACGCGAACATTCGACCGTTATCCAGTTATCATGGAATTGCTCGATTTTCGAAAAAACCAATTTTCTGCCAAAACACTACCGTACATTTCCCTTAAACGCTTCAAATTCACTGTATAGGAGTAATTCGATGCGCTGACCACGATGCAGCATACGGCAAACGCTAACATTCGACGGTTCTCGAGTTATCATCAAAAGACCGAGAACTGCGAAAAACGTGCATGTCTGAGCGTGAAACGCACGAATATGGCATAAACGGGTTTTCCTTCAAAAACACTACCGTACACTTCCCTTAAACGCTCCAAACTCACTGCATTGGGGTAATTCGATGCGCTGAACACGATGCAGCATACGGCGAACGCTAACATTCGACCGTTCTCAAGTTATCATGGAATTGCTCGATTTTCGAAAAAAACAATTTTCTGCCAAAACACTACCGTACATTTCCCTTAAACACTTCAAATTCACCGTATAGGCGTAATTCGATGCGCTGAACACGATGCAGCATACGGCAAACGCTAACATTCGACGGTTCTCGAGTTATCATCAAAAGACCGAGAACTGCGAAAAACGTGCATGTCTGACCGTGAAACGCACGAATATGGCATAAACGGGTTTTCCTTCAAAAACACTACCGTACATTTCCCTTAAACACTTCAAATTCACTGTATAGGAGTAATTCGATGCGCTGAACACGATGCAGCATACGGCAAATGCTAACATTCGACCGTTCTCAAGTTATCAGCGAATTCCCCGATTTTCAAAAAAATGACGGTTCCGCCAAAACACCACCGTACATTTCCCTTAAACACTTCAAATTCACTGTATAGGAGTAATTCGATGCGCTGAACACGATGCAACTTGCGGCAAAGGCGAACATGCGACGGTTCTCGAGTTATCATCAAAAGACCGAGAACTGCGAAAAACGTGCATGTCTGAGCGTGAAACGCACGAATATGGCTAAACGGGTTTTCCTTCAAAAACACTACCGTACACTTCCCTTAAACGCTCCAAACTCACTGCATCGGGGTAATTCGATGCGCTGAACACGATGCAGCATACGGCGAACGCTAACATTCGACCGTTCTCAAGTTATCATGGAATTGCTCGATTTTCGAAAAAAACAATTTTCTGCCACAACACTACCGTACATTTCCCTTAAACACTTCAAATTCACTGTATAGGAGTAATTCGATGCGCTGAACACGATGCAGCATACGGCAAACGCTAACATTCGACGGTTCTCGAGTTATCATCAAAAGACCGAGAACTGCGAAAAACGTGCATTTCTGGGCGTGAAACGCACGAATATGGCATAAACGGGTTTTCCTTCAAAAACACTACCGTACACTTCCCTTAAACGCTTCAAACTCACTGCATAGGGGTAATTCGATGCGCTGAACACGATGCAGCATACGGCGAACGCTAACATTCGACCGTTCTCAAGTTATCATCGAATTGCTCGATTTTCGAAAAAACAATTTTCTGCCAAAACACCACCGTACACTTCCCTTAAACGCTCCAAACTCACTGCATTGGGGTAATTCGATGCGCTGAACACGATGCAGCATACGGCGAACGCTAACATTCGACCGTTCTCAAGTTATCATGGAATTGCTCGATTTTCGAAAAAAACAATTTTCTGCCAAAACACTACCGTACATTTCCCTTAAACACTTCAAATTCACTGTATAGGAGTAATGCGATGCGCTGAACACGATGCAGCATACGGCAAACGCGAACATTCGACGGTTCTCGAGTTATCGTCAAAAGTCCGAGAACTCCGAAAAACGTGCATTTCTGGGCGTGAAACGCACGAATATGGCATAAACGGGTTTTCTTTCAAAACCACTACCGTACACTTCCCTTAAACGCTCCAAACTCACTGCATTGGGGTAATTCGATGCGCTGAACACGATGCAGCATACGGCGAACGCTAACATTCGACCGTTCTCAAGTTATCATCGAATTGCTCGATTTTTGAAAAAACAATTTTCTGCCAAAACACCACCGTACATTTCCCTTAAACACTTCAAATTCACTGTATAGGAGTAATTCGATGCGCTGAACACGATGCAGCATACGGCAAACGCAAACATTCGACCGTTCTCAAGTTATCATCAAAAGAGTGAGAACTGCGAAAAACGTGCATTTCTGGGCGTGAAACGTACGAATATGGCATAAACGGGTTTTCCTTCAAAAACACTATCGTACACTTCCCTTAAACGCTTCAAATTCACTGCATAGGGGTAATTCGATGCGCTGAACACGATGCAGCATACGGCGAACGCTAACATTCGACCGTTCTCAAGTTATCATGGAATTGCTCGATTTTCGAAAAAAACAATTTTCTGCCAAAACACTACCGTACATTTCCCTTAAACACTTCAAATTCACTGTATAGGAGTAATTCGATGCGCTGAACACGATGCAGCATACGGCAAATGCTACCATTCGACCTTTCTCAAGTTATCAGCGAATTCCCCGATTTTCAAAAAAATGAATGTTCCGCCAAAACACCACCGTACATTTCCCTTAAACACTTCAAATTCACTGTATAGGAGTAATTCGATGCGCTGAACACGATGCAGCATACGGCGAACCCTAACATTCGACCGTTCTCAAGTTATAATCGAATTGCTCAGTTTAAAAAAAAAAGAATTTTCCGCAAAAACACCACAGTACACTTCCCTTAAACACTTCAAATTCACTGTGTAGGGCTAATTCGATGCGCTGAACACGATGCAGCCTACGGCGAACGCTAACATTCGACCGTTCTCAAGTTATCATGGAATTGCTCGATTTTCGAAAAAACCAATTTTCTGCCAAAACACCACCGTACATTTCCCTTAAACACTTCAAATTCACTGTATAGGAGTAATTCGATGCGCTGAACACGATGCAGCATACGGCAATAGCGAACATTCGACGGTTATCGAGTTATCGTCAAAAGACCGAGAACTCCGAAAAACGTGCATTTCTGGGCGTGAAACGCACGAATATGGCATAAACGGGTTTTCCTTCTAAAACACTACCGTACACTTCCCTTAAACGCTTCAAACTCACTGCATTGGGGTAATTCGATGCGCTGAACACGATGCAGCATACGGCGAACGCTAACATTCGACCGTTCTCAAGTTATCATGGAATTGCTCGATTTTCGAAAAAAACAATTTTCTGCCAAAACCTTACCGTACATTTCCCTTAAACACTTCAAATTCACTGTATAGGAGTAATTCGATGCGCTGAACACGATGCAGCATACGGCAAACGCAAACATTCGACCGTTCTCAAGTTATCATCAAAAGAGTGAGAACTGCGAAAAACGTGCATTTCTGGGCGTGAAACGTACGAATATGGCATAAACGGGTTTTCCTTCAAAAACACTATCGTACACTTCCCTTAAACGCTTCAAATTCACTGCATAGGGGTAATTCGATGCGCTGAACACGATGCAGCATACGGCGAACGCTAACATTCGACCGTTCTCAAGTTATCATGGAATTGCTCGATTTTCGAAAAAAACAATTTTCTGCCAAAACACTACCGTACATTTCCCTTAAACACTTCAAATTCACTGTATAGGAGTAATTCGATGCGCTGAACACGATGCAGCATACGGCAAATGCTACCATTCGACCTTTCTCAAGTTATCAGCGAATTCCCCGATTTTCAAAAAAATGAATGTTCCGCCAAAACACCACAGTACACTTCCCTTAAACACTTCAAATTCACTGTGTAGGGCTAATTCGATGCGCTGAACACGATGCAGCCTACGGCGAACGCTAACATTCGACCGTTCTCAAGTTATCATGGAATTGCTCGATTTTCGAAAAAACCAATTTTCTGCCAAAACACCACCGTACATTTCCCTTAAACACTTCAAATTCACTGTATAGGAGTAATTCGATGCGCTGAACACGATGCAGCATACGGCAAACGCGAACATTCGACGGTTATCGAGTTATCGTCAAAAGACCGAGAACTCCGAAAAACGTGCATTTCTGGGCGTGAAACGCACGAATATGGCATAAACGGGTTTTCCTTCTAAAACACTACCGTACACTTCCCTTAAACGCTTCAAACTCACTGCATTGGGGTAATTCGATGCGCTGAACACGATGCAGCATACGGCGAACGCTAACATTCGACCGTTCTCAAGTTATCATGGAATTGCTCGATTTTCGAAAAAAACAATTTTCTGCCAAAACCTTACCGTACATTTCCCTTAAACACTTCAAATTCACTGCATAGGGGTAATTTGATGCGCTGAACACGATTCAGCATAGGGCAAACGCTAACATTCGACCGTTCTCAAGTTATCAGCGAATTCCCCGATTTTCAAAAAAATGAATGTTACGCCAAAACACCACCGTACATTTCCCTTAAACACTTCAAATTCACTGTATAGGAGTAATTCGATGCGCTGAACACGATGCAGCATACGGCGAACGCGAACATTCGACCGTTATCAAGTTATCATGGAATTGCTCGATTTTCGAAAAAAACAATTTTCTGCCAAAACACTACCGTACATTTCCCTTAAACGCTTCAAATTCACTGTATAGGAGTAATTCGATGCGCTGACCACGATGCAGCATACGGCAAACGCTAACATTCGACGGTTCTCGAGTTATCATCAAAAGACCGAGAACTGCGAAAAACGTGCATGTCTGAGCGTGAAACGCACGAATATGGCATAAACGGGTTTTCCTTCAAAAACACTACCGTACACTTCCCTTAAACGCTCCAAACTCACTGCATTGGGGTAATTCGATGCGCTGAACACGATGCAGCATACGGCGAACGCTAACATTCGACCGTTCTCAAGTTATCATGGAATTGCTCGATTTTCGAAAAAACCAATTTTCTGCCAAAACCTTACCGTACATTTCCCTTAAACACTTCAAATTCACTGCATAGGCGTAATTTGATGCGCTGAACACGATTCAGCATACGGCAAACGCTAACATTCGACCGTTCTCAAGTTATCAGCGAATTCCCCGATTTTCAAAAAAATGAATGTTACGCCAAAACACCACCGTACATTTCCCTTAAACACTTCAAATTCACTGTATAGGAGTAATTCGATGCGCTGAACACGATGCAGCATACGGCGAACGCTAACATTCGACCGTTCTCAAGTTATCATGGAATTGCTCGATTTTCGAAAAAAACAATTTTCTGCCAAAACCTTACCGTACATTTCCCTTAAACACTCCAAACTAACTGCATTGGGGTAATTCGATGCGCTGAACACGATGCAGCATACGGCGAACGCTAACATTCGACCGTTCTCAAGTTATCATGGAATTGCTCGATTTTCGAAAAAAACAATTTTCTGCCAAAACACTACCGTACATTTCCCTTAAACACTTCAAATGCACTGTATAGGAGTAATTCGATGCGCTGAACACGATGCAGCATACGGCCAATGCTAACATTCGACCGTTCTCAAGTTATCAGCGAATTCCCCGATTTTCGATAAAAACAATTTTCTGCCAAAACACTACCGCACATTTCCCTTAAACACTTCAGATTCACTGTGTAGGGGTAATTCGATGCGCTGAACACCATGCAACTTGCGGCAAACGCGAACATGCGACGGTTCTCGAGTTATCATCAAAAGACCGAGAACTCCGAAAAACGTGCATTTCTGGGCATGAAACGCACGAATATGGCATAAACGGGTTTTCTTTCAAAACCACTACCGTACACTTCCCTTAAACGCTCCAAACTCACTGCATTGGGGTAATTCGATGCGCTGAACACGATGCAGCATACGGCGAACGCTAACATTCGACCGTTCTCAAGTTATCATGGAATTGCTCGATTTTCGAAAAAAAACAATTTTCTGCCAAAACACTACCGTACATTTCCCTTAAACACTTCAAATTCACTGTATAGGAGTAATTCGATGCGCTGAACACGATGCAGCATACGGCAAATGCTAACATTCGACCGTTCTCAAGTTATCAGCGAATTCCCCGATTTTCAAAAAAATGAATGTTCCGCCAAAACACCACCGTACATTTCCCTTAAACACTTCAAATTCACTGTATAGGAGTAATTCGATGCGCTGAACACGATGCAGCATACGGCGAACGCTAACATTCGACGGTTCTCAAGTTATAATCGAATTGCTCAGTTTAAAAAAAAAAGAATTTTCCGCAAAAACACCACAGTACACTTCTCTTAAACACTTCAAATTCACTGTGTAGGGCTAATTCGATGCGCTGAACACGATGCAGCCTACGGCGAACGCTAACATTCGACCGTTCTCAAGTTATCATGGAATTGCTCGATTTTCGAAAAAACCAATTTTCTGCCAAAACACCACCGTACATTTCCCTTAAACACTTCAAATTCACTGTATAGGAGTAATTCGATGCGCTGAACACGATGCAGCATACGGCAAACGCGAACATTCGACGGTTATCGAGTTATCGTCAAAAGACCGAGAACTCCGAAAAACGTGCATTTCTGGGCGTGAAACGCACGAATATGGCATAAACGGGTTTTCCTTCTAAAACACTACCGTACACTTCCCTTAAACGCTTCAAACTCACTGCATTGGGGTAATTCGATGCGCTGAACACGATGCAGCATACGGCGAACGCTAACATTCGACCGTTCTCAAGTTATCATGGAATTGCTCGATTTTCGAAAAAACCAATTTTCTGCCAAAACCTTACCGTACATTTCCCTTAAACACTTCAAATTCACTGCATAGGGGTAATTTGATGCGCTGAACACGATTCAGCATACGGCAAACGCTAACATTCGACCGTTCTCAAGTTATCAGCGAATTCCCCGATTTTCAAAAAAATGAATGTTACGCCAAAACACCACCGTACATTTCCCTTAAACACTTCAAATTCACTGTATAGGAGTAATTCGATGCGCTGAACACGATGCAGCATACGGCGAACGCGAACATTCGACCGTTATCAAGTTATCATGGAATTGCTCGATTTGCGAAAAAACCAATTTTCTGCCAAAACACTACCGTACATTTCCCTTAAACGCTTCAAATTCACTGTATAGGAGTAATTCGATGCGCTGACCACGATGCAGCATACGGCAAACGCTAACATTCGACGGTTCTCGAGTTATCATCAAAAGACCGAGAACTGCGAAAAACGTGCATTTCTGGCCGTGAAACGCACGAATATGGCATAAACGGGTTTTCCTTCAAAAACACTATCGTACACTTCCCTTAAACGCTTCAAATTCACTGCATAGGGGTAATTCGATGCGCTGAACACGATGCAGCATACGGCGAACGCTAACATTCGACCGTTCTCAAGTTATCATGGAATTGCTCGATTTTCGAAAAAACCAATTTTCTGCCAAAACACTACCGTACATTTCCCTTAAACACTTCAAATTCACTGTATAGGAGTAATTCGATGCGCTGAACACGATGCCGCATACGGCAAATGCTAACATTCGACCGTTCTCAAGTTATCAGCGAATTCCCCGATTTTCAAAAAAATGAATGTTCCGCCAAAACACCACCGTACATTTCCCTTAAACACTTCAAATTCACTGTATAGGAGTAATTCGATGGGCTGAACACGTTGCAGCATACGGCGAACGCTAACATTCGACCGTTCTCAAGTTATCATCGAATTGCTCAGTTTAAAAAAAAAAGAATTTTCCGCAAAAACGCCACAGTACACTTCCCTTAAACACTTCAAATTCACTGTGTAGGGCTAATTCGATGCGCTGAACACGATGCAGCCTACGGCGAACGCTAACATTCGACCGTTCTCAAGTTATCATAGTATTGCTCGATTTTCGAAAAAAACAATTTTCTGCCAAAACACTACCGTACATTTCCCTTAAACACTTCAAATTCACTGCATAGGAGTAATTCGATGCGCTGAACACGATGCCGCATACGGCAAATGCTAACATTCGACCGTTCTCAAGTTATCAGCGAATTCCCCGATTTTCAAAAAAATGAATGTTCCGCCAAAACACCACCGTACATTTCCCTTAAACACTTCAAATTCACTGTATAGGAGTAATTCGATGGGCTGAACACGTTGCAGCATACGGCGAACGCTAACATTCGACCGTTCTCAAGTTATCATCGAATTGCTCAGTTTAAAAAAAAAAGAATTTTCCGCAAAAACGCCACAGTACACTTCCCTTAAACACTTCAAATTCACTGTGTAGGGCTAATTCGATGCGCTGAACACGATGCAGCCTACGGCGAACGCTAACATTCGACCGTTCTCAAGTTATCATAGTATTGCTCGATTTTCGAAAAAAACAATTTTCTGCCAAAACACTACCGTACATTTCCCTTAAACACTTCAAATTCACTGTATAGGAGTAATTCGATGCGCTGAACACGATGCAGCATACGGCAAACGCTAACATTCGACGGTTCTCGAGTTATCATCAAAAGACCGAGAACTGCGAAAAACGTGCATTTCTGGGCGTGAAACGCACGAATATGGCATAAACGGGTTTTCCTTCAAAAACACTACCGTACACTTCCCTTAAACGCTTCAAACTCACTGCATAGGGGTAATTCGATGCGCTGAACACGATGCAGCATACGGCGAACGCTAACATTCGACAGTTCTCAAGTTATCATCGAATTGCTTAGTTTTCAAAAAAAAGAATTTTCCGCAAAAACACCACAGTACACTTCCCTTAAACACTTCAGATTCACTGTGTAGGGATAATTCGATGCGCTGAACACGATGCAACTTGCGGCAAAGGCGAACATGCGACGGTTCTCGACTTATCATCAAAAGACCGAGAACTCCGAAAAACGTGCATTTCTGGGCATGAAACGCACGAATATGGCATAAACGGGTTTTCCTTCAAAAACGCTACCGTACACTTCCCTTAAACGCTTCAAACTCACTGCATTGGGGTAATTCGATGCGCTGAACACGATGCAGCATACGGCGAACGCTAACATTCGACCGTTCTCAAGTTATCATGGAATTGCTCGATTTTCGAAAAAAACAATTTTCTGCCAAAACACTACCGTACATTTCCCTTAAACACTTCAAATTCACTGTATAGGAGTAATTCGATGCGCTGAACACGATGCAGCATACGGCAAATGCTAACATTCGACCGTTCTCAAGTTATCAGCGAATTCCCCGATTTTCAAAAAAATGAATGTTCCGCCAAAACACCACCGTACATTTCCCTTAAACACTTCAAATTCACTGTATAGGAGTAATTCGATGCGCTGAACACGTTGCAGCATACGGCGTACGCTAACATTCGACCGTTCTCAAGTTATCATCGAATTGCTCAGTTTAAAAAAAAAAGAATTTTCCGCAAAAACGCCACAGTACACTTCCCTTAAACACTTCAAATTCACTGTGTAGGGCTAATTCGATGCGCTGAACACGATGCAGCCTACGGCGAACGCTAACATTCGACCATTCTCAAGTTATCATAGTATTGCTCGATTTTCGAAAAAAACAATTTTCTGCCAAAACACTACCGTACATTTCCCTTAAACACTTCAAATTCACTGTATAGGAGTAATTCGATGCGCTGAACACGATGCAGCATACGGCAAACGCTAACATTCGACCGTTCTCAAGTTATCATCAAAAGAGTGAGAACTGCGAAAAACGTGCATTTCTGGGCGTGAAACGTACGAATATGGCATAAACGGGTTTTCCTTCAAAAACACTATCGTACACTTCCCTTAAACGCTTCAAATTCACTGCATAGGGGTAATTCGATGCGCTGAACACGATGCAGCATACGGCGAACGCTAACATACGACCGTTCTCAAGTTATCATGGAATTGCTCGATTTTCGAAAAAAACAATTTTCTGCCAAAACACTACGGTACATTTCCCTTAAACACTTCAAACTCACTGTATAGGAGTAATTCGATGCGCTGAACACGATGCAGCATACGGCAAACGCAAACATTCGACGGTTCTCGAGTTATCGTCAAAAGACCGAGAACTCCGAAAAACGTGCATTTCTGGGCATGAAACGCACGAATATGGCATAAACGGGTTTTCCTTCAAAAACACTACCGTACACTTCCCTTAAACGCTTCAAACTCACTGCATTGGGGTAATTCGATGCGCTGAACACTATGCAGCATACGGCGAACGCTAACATTCGACCGTTCTCAAGTTATCATGGAATTGCTCGATTTTCGAAAAAACCAATTTTCAGCCAAAACACTACCGTACATTTCCCTTAAACACTTCAAATTCACTGTATAGGAGTAATTCGATGCGCTGAACACGATGCAGCATACGGCAAATGCTAACATTCGACCGTTCTCAAGTTATCAGCGAATTCCCCGATTTTCAAAAAAATGAATGTTCCGCCAAAACACCACCGTACATTTCCCTTAAACACTTCAAATTCACTGTATAGGAGTAATTCGATGCGCTGAACACGATGCAGCATACGGCGAACGCGAACATTCGACCGTTATCCAGTTATCATGGAATTGCTCGATTTTCGAAAAAACCAATTTTCTGCCAAAACACTACCGTACATTTCCCTTAAACGCTTCAAATTCACTGTATAGGAGTAATTCGATGCGCTGACCACGATGCAGCATACGGCAAACGCTAACATTCGACGGTTCTCGAGTTATCATCAAAAGACCGAGAACTGCGAAAAACGTGCATGTCTGAGCGTGAAACGCACGAATATGGCATAAACGGGTTTTCCTTCAAAAACACTACCGTACACTTCCCTTAAACGCTCCAAACTCACTGCATTGGGGTAATTCGATGCGCTGAACACGATGCAGCATACGGCGAACGCTAACATTCGACCGTTCTCAAGTTATCATGGAATTGCTCGATTTTCGAAAAAACCAATTTTCTGCCAAAACACTACCGTACATTTCCCTTAAACACTTCAAATTCACTGTATAGGCGTAATTCGATGCGCTGAACACGATGCAGCATACGGCAAACGCTAACATTCGACGGTTCTCGAGTTATCATCAAAAGACCGAGAACTGCGAAAAACGTGCATGTCTGAGCGTGAAACGCACGAATATGGTATAAACGGGTTTTCCTTCAAAAACACTACCGTACACTTCCCTTAAACGCTTCAAACTCACTGCATAGGGGTAATTCGATGCGCTGAACACGATGCAGCATACGGCGAACGCTAACATTCGACCGTTCTCAAGTTATCATGGAATTGCTCGATTTTCGAAAAAACAATTTTCTGCCAAAACACCACCGTACACTTCCCTTAAACGCCCCAAACTAACTGCATTGGGGTAATTCGATGCGCTGAACACGATGCAGCATACGGCAAACGCTAACATTCGACCGTTCTCAAATTATCATCAAAAGACCGAGAACTGCGAAAAACGTGCATTTCTGGGCGTGAAACGCACGAATATGGCATAAACGGGTTTTCTTTCAAAACCACTACCGTACACTTCCCTTAAACGCTCCAAACTCACTGCATTGGGGTAATTCGATGCGCTGAACACTATGCAGCATACGGCGAACGCTAACATTCGACCGTTCTCAAGTTATCATGGAATTGCTCGATTTTCGAAAAAACCAATTTTCAGCCAAAACACTACCGTACATTTCCCTTAAACACTTCAAATTCACTGTATAGGAGTAATTCGATGCGCTGACCACGATGCAGCATACGGCAAACGCTAACATTCGACGGTTCTCGAGTTATCATCAAAAGACCGAGAACTGCGAAAAACGTGCATGTCTGAGCGTGAAACGCACGAATATGGCATAAACGGATTTTCCTTCAAAAACACTACCGTACACTTCCCTTAAACGCTCCAAACTCACTGCATTGGGGTAATTCGATGCGCTGAACACGATGCAGCATACGGCGAACGCTAACATTCGACCGTTCTCAAGTTATCATGGAATTGCTCGATTTTCGAAAAAACCAATTTTCTGCCAAAACACTACCGTACATTTCCCTTAAACACTTCAAATTCACTGTATAGGAGTAATTCAATGCGCTGAACACGATGCAGCATACGGCAAATGCTAACATTCGACCGTTCTCAAGTTATCAGCGAATTCCCCGATTTTCAAAAAAATGAATGTTCCGCCAAAACACCACGGTACATTTCCGTTAAACACTTCAAATTCACTGTATAGGAGTAATTCGATGCGCTGAACACGTTGCAGCATACGGCGAACGCTAACATTCGACCGTTCTCAAGTTATCATCAAAAGACCGAGAACTGCGAAAAACGTGCATTTCTGGGCGTGAAACGCACGAATATGGCATAAACGGGTTTTCCTTCAAAAACACTACCGTACACTTCCCTTAAACGCTTCAAACTCAGTGCATAGGGGTAATTCGATGCGCTGAACACGATGCAGCATACGGCGAACGCTAACATTCGACAGTTCTCAAGTTATCATCGAATTGCTTAGTTTTCAAAAAAAAGAATTTTCCGCAAAAACACCACAGTACACTTCCCTTAAACACTTCAGATTCACTGTGTAGGGGTAATTCGATGCGCTGAACACGATGCAACTTGCGGCAAAGGCGAACATGCGACGGTTTTCGACTTATCATCAAAAGACCGAGAACTCCGAAAAACGTGCATTTCTGGGCATGAAACGCACGAATATGGCATAAACGGGTTTTCCTTCAAAAACGCTACCGTACACTTCCCTTAAACGCTTCAAACTCACTGCATTGGGGTAATTCGATGCGCTGAACACGATGCAGCATACGGCGAACGCTAACATTCGACCGTTCTCAAGTTATCAGCGAATTCCCCGATTTTCAAAAAAATGAAGGTTCCGCCAAAACACCACCGTACATTTCCCTTAAACACTTCAAATTCACTGCATAGGAGTAATTCGATGCGCTGAACACGATGCAGCATACGGCAAACGCTAACATTCGACGGTTCTCGAGTTATCATCAAAAGACCGAGAACTGCGAAAAACGTGCATTTCTGGGCGTGAAACGCACGAATATGGCATAAACGGGTTTTCCTTCAAAAACACTACCGTACACTTCCCTTAAACGCTTCAAACTCACTGCATTGGGGTAATTCGATGCGCTGAACACGATGCAGCATACGGCGAACGCTAACATTCGACCGTTCTCAAGTTATCATGGAATTGCTCGATTTTCGAAAAAAACAATTTTCTGCCAAAACACTACCGTACATTTCCCTTAAACACTTCAAATTCACTGTATAGGAGTAATTCGATGCGCTGAACACGATGCAGCATACGGCAAACGCGAACATTCGACGGTTCTCGAGTTATCGTCAAAAGTCCGAGAACTCCGAAAAACGTGCATTTCTGGGCGTGAAACGCACGAATATGGCATAAACGGGTTTTCCTTCAAAACCACTACCGTACACTTCCCTTAAACGCTCCAAACTCACTGCATTGGGGTAATTCGATGCGCTGAACACGATGCAGCATACGGCGAACGCTAACATTCGACCGTTCTCAAGTTATCATCGAATTGCTCGATTTTTGAAAAAACAATTTTCTGCCAAAACACCACCGTACATTTCCCTTAAACACTTCAAATTCACTGTATAGGAGTAATTCGATGCGCTGAACACGATGCAGCATACGGCGAACGCGAACATTCGACCGTTATCAAGTTATCATGGAATTGCTCGATTTTCGAAAAAACCAATTTTCTGCCAAAACACTACCGTACATTTCCCTTAAACGCTTCAAATTCACTGTATAGGAGTAATTCGATGCGCTGACCACGATGCAGCATACGGCAAACGCTAACATTCGACGGTTCTCGAGTTATCACCAAAAGACCGAGAACTGCGAAAAACGTGCATTTCTGGGCGTGAAACGCACGAATATGGCATAAACGGGTTTTCCTTCAAAAACACTACCGTACACTTCCCTTAAACGCTTCAAACTCACTGCATAGGGGTAATTCGATGCGCTGAACACGATGCAGCATACGGCGAACGCTAACATTCGACCGTTCTCAAGTTATCATGGAATTGCTCGATTTTCGAAAAAACAATTTTCTGCCAAAACACCACCGTACACTTCCCTTAAACGCCCCAAACTAACTGCATTGGGGTAATTCGATGCGCTGAACACGATGCAGCATAGGGCAAACGCTAACATTCGACCGTTCTCAAATTATCATCAAAAGACCGAGAACTGCGAAAAACGTGCATTTCTGGGCGTGAAACGCACGAATATGGCATAAACGGGTTTTCTTTCAAAACCACTACCGTACACTTCCCTTAAACGCTCCAAACTCACTGCATTGGGGTAATTCGATGCGCTGAACACTATGCAGCATACGGCGAACGCTAACATTCGACCGTTCTCAAGTTATCATGGAATTGCTCGATTTTCGAAAAAAACCAATTTTCAGCCAAAACACTACCGTACATTTCCCTTAAACACTTCAAATTCACTGTATAGGAGTAATTCGATGCGCTGAACACGATGCAGCATACGGCAAATGCTAACATTCGACCGTTCTCAAGTTATCAGCGAATTCCCCGATTTTCAAAAAAATGAATGTTCCGCCAAAACACCACCGTACATTTCCCTTAAACACTTCAAATTCACTGTATAGGAGTAATTCGATGCACTGAACACGATGCAGCATACGGCAAACGCGAACATTCGACGGTTCTCGAGTTATCGTCAAAAGACCGAGAACTCCGAAAAACGTGCATTTCTGGGCATGAAACGCACGAATATGGCATAAACGGGTTTTCCTTCAAAAACACTACCGTACACTTCCCTTAAACGCTCCAAACTAACTGCATTGGGGTAATTCGATGCGCTGATCACGATGCAGCATACGGCGAACGCTAACATTCGACCGTTCTCAAGTTATCATGGAATTGCTCGATTTTCGAAAAAAACAATTTTCTGCCAAAACCTTACCGTACATTTCCCTTAAACACTTCAAATTCACTGCATAGGGGTAATTTGATGCGCTGAACACGATTCAGCATACGGCAAACGCTAACATTCGACCGTTCTCAAGTTATCAGCGAATTCCCCGATTTTCAAAAAAATGAATGTTACGCCAAAACACCACCGTACATTTCCCTTAAACACTTCAAATTCACTGTATAGGAGTAATTCGATGCGCTGAACACGATGCAGCATACGGCGAACGCGAACATTCGACCGTTATCAAGTTATCATGGAATTGCTCGATTTTCGAAAAAACCAATTTTCTGCCAAAACACTACCGTACATTTCCCTTAAACGCTTCAAATTCACTGTATAGGAGTAATTCGATGCGCTGATCACGATGTAGCATACGGCGAACGCTAACATTCGACCGTTCTCAAGTTATCATGGAATTGCTCGATTTTCGAAAAAACCAATTTTCTGCCAAAACCTTACCGTACATTTCCCTTAAACACTTCAAATTCACTGCATAGGGGTAATTTGATGCGCTGAACACGATTCAGCATACGGCAAACGCTAACATTCGACCGTTCTCAAGTTATCAGCGAATTCCCCGATTTTCAAAAAAATGAATGTTACGCCAAAACACCACCGTACATTTCCCTTAAACACTTCAAATTCACTGTATAGGAGTAATTCGATGCGCTGAACACGATGCAGCATACGGCGAACGCGAACATTCGACCGTTATCAAGTTATCATGGAATTGCTCGATTTTCGAAAAAACCAATTTTCTGCCAAAACACTACCGTACATTTCCCTTAAACGCTTCAAATTCACTGTATAGGAGTAATTCGATGCGCTGACCACGATGCAGCATACGGCAAACGCTAACATTCGACGGTTCTCGAGTTATCATCAAAAGACCGAGAACTGCGAAAAACGTGCATGTCTGAGCGTGAAACGCACGAATATGGCATAAACGGGTTTTCCTTCAAAAACACTACCGTACACTTCCCTTAAACGCTCCAAACTCACTGCATTGGGGTAATTCGATGCGCTGAACACGATGCAGCATACGGCGAACGCTAACATTCGACCGTTCTCAAGTTATCATGGAATTGCTCGATTTTCGAAAAAACCAATTTTCTGCCAAAACACTACCGTACATTTCCCTTAAACACTTCAAATTCACTGTATAGGCGTAATTCGATGCGCTGAACACGATGCAGCATACGGCAAACGCGAACATTCGACGGTTCTCGAGTTATCGTCAAAAGTCCGAGAACTCCGAAAAACGTGCATTTCTGGGCGTGAAACGCACGAATATGGCATAAACGGGTTTTCTTTCAAAACCACTACCGTACACTTCCCTTAAACGCTCCAAATTCACTGCATAGGGGTAATTTGATGCGCTGAACACGATTCAGCATACGGCAAACGCTAACATTCGACCGTTCTCAAGTTATCATAGTATTGCTCGATTTTCGAAAAAAACAATTTTCTGCCAAAACACTACCGTACATTTCCCTTAAACACTTCAAATTCACTGTATAGGAGTAATTCGATGCGCTGAACACGATGCAGCATACGGCAAACGCGAACATTCAACGGTTCTCGAGTTATCGTCAAAAGTCCGAGAACTCCGAAAAACGTGCATTTCTGGGCGTGAAACGTACGAATATGGCATAAACGGGTTTTCCTTCAAAAACACTATCGTACACTTCCCTTAAACGCTTCAAATTCACTGCATAGGGGTAATTCGATGCGCTGAACACGATGCAGCATACGGCGAACGCTAACATACGACCGTTCTCAAGTTATCATGGAATTGCTCGATTTTCGAAAAAAACAATTTTCTGCCAAAACACTACGGTACATTTCCCTTAAACACTTCAAATTCACTGTATAGGAGTAATTCGATGCGCTGAACACGATGCAGCATACGGCAAACGCAAACATTCGACGGTTCTCGAGTTATCGTCAAAAGACCGAGAACTCCGAAAAACGTGCATTTCTGGGCCCTGAAACGCACGAATATGGCATAAACGGGTTTTCCTTCAAAAACACTACCGTACACTTCCCTTAAACGCTTCAAACTCACTGCATTGGGGTAATTCGATGCGCTGAACACTATGCAGCATACGGCGAACGCTAACATTCGACCGTTCTCAAGTTATCATGGAATTGCTCGATTTTCGAAAAAACCAATTTTCAGCCAAAACACTACCGTACATTTCCCTTAAACACTTCAAATTCACTGTATAGGAGTAATTCGATGCGCTAAACACGATGCAGCATACGGCAAATGCTAACATTCGACCGTTCTCAAGTTATCAGCGAATTCCCCGATTTTCAAAAAAATGAATGTTCCGCCAAAACACCACCGTACATTTCCCTTAAACACTTCAAATTCACTGTATAGGAGTAATTCGATGCACTGAACACGATGCAGCATACGGCAAACGCGAACATTCGACGGTTCTCGAGTTATCGTCAAAAGACCGAGAACTCCGAAAAACGTGCATTTCTGGGCATGAAACGCACGAATATGGCATAAACGGGTTTTTCTTCAAAAACACTACCGTACACTTCCCTTAAACGCTCCAAACTAACTGCATTGGGGTAATTCGATGCGCTGATCACGATGCAGCATACGGCGAACGCTAACATTCGACCGTTCTCAAGTTATCATGGAATTGCTCGATTTTCGAAAAAACCAATTTTCTGCCAAAACCTTACCGTACATTTCCCTTAAACACTTCAAATTCACTGCATAGGGGTAATTTGATGCGCTGAACACGATTCAGCATACGGCGAACGCGAACATTCGACCGTTATCCAGTTATCATGGAATTGCTCGATTTTCGAAAAAACCAATTTCCTGCCAAAACACTACCGTACATTTCCCTTAAACGCTTCAAACTCACTGCATTGGGGTAATTCGATGCGCTGAACACGATGCAGCATACGGCGAACGCTAACATTCGACCGTTCTCAAGTTATCATCGAATTGCTCGATTTTTGAAAAAACAATTTTCTGCCAAAACACCACCGTACATTTCCCTTAAACACTTCAAATTCACTGTATAGGAGTAATTCGATGCGCTGAACACGATGCAGCATACGGCGAACGCTAACATTCGACAGTTCTCAAGTTATCATCGAATTGCTTAGTTTTCAAAAAAAAGAATTTTCCGCAAAAACACCACAGTACACTTCCCTTAAACACTTCAGATTCACTGTGTAGGGATAATTCGATGCGCTGAACACGATGCAACTTGCGGCAAAGGCGAACATGCGACGGTTCTCGACTTATCATCAAAAGACCGAGAACTCCGAAAAACGTGCATTTCTGGGCATGAAACGCACGAATATGGCATAAACGGGTTTTCCTTCAAAAACGCTACCGTACACTTCCCTTAAACGCTTCAAACTCACTGCATTGGGGTAATTCGATGCGCTGAACACGATGCAGCATACGGCGAACGCTAACATTCGACCGTTCTCAAGTTATCATGGAATTGCTCGATTTTCGAAAAAAACAATTTTCTGCCAAAACACTACCGTACATTTCCCTTAAACACTTCAAATTCACTGTATAGGAGTAATTCGATGCGCTGAACACGATGCAGCATACGGCAAATGCTAACATTCGACCGTTCTCAAGTTATCAGCGAATTCCCCGATTTTCAAAAAAATGAATGTTCCGCCAAAACACCACCGTACATTTCCCTTAAACACTTCAAATTCACTGTATAGGAGTAATTCGATGCGCTGAACACGTTGCAGCATACGGCGTACGCTAACATTCGACCGTTCTCAAGTTATCATCGAATTGCTCAGTTTAAAAAAAAAAGAATTTTCCGCAAAAACGCCACAGTACACTTCCCTTAAACACTTCAAATTCACTGTGTAGGGCTAATTCGATGCGCTGAACACGATGCAGCCTACGGCGAACGCTAACATTCGACCATTCTCAAGTTATCATAGTATTGCTCGATTTTCGAAAAAAACAATTTTCTGCCAAAACACTACCGTACATTTCCCTTAAACACTTCAAATTCACTGTATAGGAGTAATTCCATGCGCTGACCACGATGCAGCATACGGCAAATGCTAACATTCGACCGTTCTCAAGTTATCAGCGAATTCCCCGATTTTCAAAAAAATGAATGTTCCGCCAAAACACCACCGTACATTTCCCTTAAACACTTCAAATTCACTGTATAGGAGTAATTCGATGCG
This sequence comes from Asobara japonica, assembly GCA_026005395.1. Lineage (NCBI taxonomy): Eukaryota > Metazoa > Arthropoda > Insecta > Hymenoptera > Braconidae > Asobara > Asobara japonica. The sequence continues at coordinate 615,825 of BQMI01000153.1, read as the reverse complement.
CTGAACACGATGCAGCATACGGCAAACGCTAACATTCGACCGTTCTCAAGTTATCATCAAAAGAGTGAGAACTGCGAAAAACGTGCATTTCTGGGCGTGAAACGTACGAATATGGCATAAACGGGTTTTCCTTCAAAAACACTATCGTACACTTCCCTTAAACGCTTCAAATTCACTGCATAGGGGTAATTCGATGCGCTGAACACGATGCAGCATACGGCGAACGCTAACATACGACCGTTCTCAAGTTATCATGGAATTGCTCGATTTTCGAAAAAAACAATTTTCTGCCAAAACACTACGGTACATTTCCCTTAAACACTTCAAATTCACTGTATAGGAGTAATTCGATGCGCTGAACACGATGCAGCATACGGCAAACGCAAACATTCGACGGTTCTCGAGTTATCGTCAAAAGACCGAGAACTCCGAAAAACGTGCATTTCTGGGCATGAAACGCACGAATATGGCATAAACGGGTTTTCCTTCAAAAACACTACCGTACACTTCCCTTAAACGCTTCAAACTCACTGCATTGGGGTAATTCGATGCGCTGAACACTATGCAGCATACGGCGAACGCTAACATTCGACCGTTCTCAAGTTATCATGGAATTGCTCGATTTTCGAAAAAACCAATTTTCAGCCAAAACACTACCGTACATTTCCCTTAAACACTTCAAATTCACTGTATAGGAGTAATTCCATGCGCTGACCACGATGCAGCATACGGCAAATGCTAACATTCGACCGTTCTCAAGTTATCAGCGAATTCCCCGATTTTCAAAAAAATGAATGTTCCGCCAAAACACCACCGTACATTTCCCTTAAACACTTCAAATTCACTGTATAGGAGTAATTCGATGCGCTGAACACGATGCAGCATACGGCGAACGCGAACATTCGACCGTTATCCAGTTATCATGGAATTGCTCGATTTTCGAAAAAAACAATTTTCTGCCAAAACACTACCGTACATTTCCCTTAAACGCTTCAAATTCACTGTATAGGAGTAATTCGATGCGCTGACCACGATGCAGCATACGGCAAACGCTAACATTCGACGGTTCTCGAGTTATCATCAAAAGACCGAGAACTGCGAAAAACGTGCATGTCTGAGCGTGAAACGCACGAATATGGCATAAACGGGTTTTCCTTCAAAAACACTACCGTACACTTCCCTTAAACGCTCCAAACTCACTGCATTGGGGTAATTCGATGCGCTGAACACGATGCAGCATACGGCGAACGCTAACATTCGACCGTTCTCAAGTTATCATGGAATTGCTCGATTTTCGAAAAAACCAATTTTCTGCCAAAACACTACCGTACATTTCCCTTAAACACTTCAAATTCACTGTATAGGCGTAATTCGATGCGCTGAACACGATGCAGCATACGGCAAACGCTAACATTCGACGGTTCTCGAGTTATCATCAAAAGACCGAGAACTGCGAAAAACGTGCATGTCTGAGCGTGAAACGCACGAATATGGCATAAACGGGTTTTCCTTCAAAAACACTACCGTACACTTCCCTTAAACGCTTCAAACTCACTGCATAGGGGTAATTCGATGCGCTGAACACGATGCAGCATACGGCGAACGCTAACATTCGACCGTTCTCAAGTTATCATGGAATTGCTCGATTTTCGAAAAAACAATTTTCTGCCAAAACACCACCGTACACTTCCCTTAAACGCCCCAAACTAACTGCATTGGGGTAATTCGATGCGCTGAACACGATGCAGCATACGGCAAACGCTAACATTCGACCGTTCTCAAATTATCATCAAAAGACCGAGAACTGCGAAAAACGTGCATTTCTGGGCGTGAAACGCACGAATATGGCATAAACGGGTTTTCTTTCAAAACCACTACCGTACACTTCCCTTAAACGCTCCAAACTCACTGCATTGGGGTAATTCGATGCGCTGAACACTATGCAGCATACGGCGAACGCTAACATTCGACCGTTCTCAAGTTATCATGGAATTGCTCGATTTTCGAAAAAACCAATTTTCAGCCAAAACACTACCGTACATTTCCCTTAAACACTTCAAATTCACTGTATAGGAGTAATTCGATGCGCTGACCACGATGCAGCATACGGCAAACGCTAACATTCGACGGTTCTCGAGTTATCATCAAAAGACCGAGAACTGCGAAAAACGTGCATGTCTGAGCGTGAAACGCACGAATATGGCATAAACGGATTTTCCTTCAAAAACACTACCGTACACTTCCCTTAAACGCTCCAAACTCACTGCATTGGGGTAATTCGATGCGCTGAACACGATGCAGCATACGGCGAACGCTAACATTCGACCGTTCTCAAGTTATCATGGAATTGCTCGATTTTCGAAAAAACCAATTTTCTGCCAAAACACTACCGTACATTTCCCTTAAACACTTCAAATTCACTGTATAGGAGTAATTCAATGCGCTGAACACGATGCAGCATACGGCAAATGCTAACATTCGACCGTTCTCAAGTTATCAGCGAATTCCCCGATTTTCAAAAAAATGAATGTTCCGCCAAAACACCACGGTACATTTCCGTTAAACACTTCAAATTCACTGTATAGGAGTAATTCGATGCGCTGAACACGTTGCAGCATACGGCGAACGCTAACATTCGACCGTTCTCAAGTTATCATCAAAAGACCGAGAACTGCGAAAAACGTGCATTTCTGGGCGTGAAACGCACGAATATGGCATAAACGGGTTTTCCTTCAAAAACACTACCGTACACTTCCCTTAAACGCTTCAAACTCAGTGCATAGGGGTAATTCGATGCGCTGAACACGATGCAGCATACGGCGAACGCTAACATTCGACAGTTCTCAAGTTATCATCGAATTGCTTAGTTTTCAAAAAAAAGAATTTTCCGCAAAAACACCACAGTACACTTCCCTTAAACACTTCAGATTCACTGTGTAGGGGTAATTCGATGCGCTGAACACGATGCAACTTGCGGCAAAGGCGAACATGCGACGGTTTTCGACTTATCATCAAAAGACCGAGAACTCCGAAAAACGTGCATTTCTGGGCATGAAACGCACGAATATGGCATAAACGGGTTTTCCTTCAAAAACGCTACCGTACACTTCCCTTAAACGCTTCAAACTCACTGCATTGGGGTAATTCGATGCGCTGAACACGATGCAGCATACGGCGAACGCTAACATTCGACCGTTCTCAAGTTATCAGCGAATTCCCCGATTTTCAAAAAAATGAAGGTTCCGCCAAAACACCACCGTACATTTCCCTTAAACACTTCAAATTCACTGCATAGGAGTAATTCGATGCGCTGAACACGATGCAGCATACGGCAAACGCGAACATTCGACGGTTCTCGAGTTATCGTCAAAAGTCCGAGAACTCCGAAAAACGTGCATTTCTGGGCGTGAAACGCACGAATATGGCATAAACGGGTTTTCTTTCAAAACCACTACCGTACACTTCCCTTAAACGCTCCAAACTCACTGCATTGGGGTAATTCGATGCGCTGAACACGATGCAGCATACGGCGAACGCTAACATTCGACCGTTCTCAAGTTATCATCGAATTGCTCGATTTTTGAAAAAACAATTTTCTGCCAAAACACCACCGTACATTTCCCTTAAACACTTCAAATTCACTGTATAGGAGTAATTCGATGCGCTGAACACGATGCAGCATACGGCAAACGCTAACATTCGACGGTTCTCGAGTTATCACCAAAAGACCGAGAACTGCGAAAAACGTGCATTTCTGGGCGTGAAACGCACGAATATGGCATAAACGGGTTTTCCTTCAAAAACACTACCGTACACTTCCCTTAAACGCTTCAAACTCACTGCATAGGGGTAATTCGATGCGCTGAACACGATGCAGCATACGGCGAACGCTAACATTCGACCGTTCTCAAGTTATCATGGAATTGCTCGATTTTCGAAAAAACAATTTTCTGCCAAAACACCACCGTACACTTCCCTTAAACGCCCCAAACTAACTGCATTGGGGTAATTCGATGCGCTGAACACGATGCAGCATAGGGCAAACGCTAACATTCGACCGTTCTCAAATTATCATCAAAAGACCGAGAACTGCGAAAAACGTGCATTTCTGGGCGTGAAACGCACGAATATGGCATAAACGGGTTTTCTTTCAAAACCACTACCGTACACTTCCCTTAAACGCTCCAAACTCACTGCATTGGGGTAATTCGATGCGCTGAACACTATGCAGCATACGGCGAACGCTAACATTCGACCGTTCTCAAGTTATCATGGAATTGCTCGATTTTCGAAAAAACCAATTTTCAGCCAAAACACTACCGTACATTTCCCTTAAACACTTCAAATTCACTGTATAGGAGTAATTCGATGCGCTGAACACGATGCAGCATACGGCAAATGCTAACATTCGACCGTTCTCAAGTTATCAGCGAATTCCCCGATTTTCAAAAAAATGAATGTTCCGCCAAAACACCACCGTACATTTCCCTTAAACACTTCAAATTCACTGTATAGGAGTAATTCGATGCACTGAACACGATGCAGCATACGGCAAACGCGAACATTCGACGGTTCTCGAGTTATCGTCAAAAGACCGAGAACTCCGAAAAACGTGCATTTCTGGGCATGAAACGCACGAATATGGCATAAACGGGTTTTCCTTCAAAAACACTACCGTACACTTCCCTTAAACGCTCCAAACTAACTGCATTGGGGTAATTCGATGCGCTGATCACGATGCAGCATACGGCGAACGCTAACATTCGACCGTTCTCAAGTTATCATGGAATTGCTCGATTTTCGAAAAAAACAATTTTCTGCCAAAACCTTACCGTACATTTCCCTTAAACACTTCAAATTCACTGCATAGGGGTAATTTGATGCGCTGAACACGATTCAGCATACGGCAAACGCTAACATTCGACCGTTCTCAAGTTATCAGCGAATTCCCCGATTTTCAAAAAAATGAATGTTACGCCAAAACACCACCGTACATTTCCCTTAAACACTTCAAATTCACTGTATAGGAGTAATTCGATGCGCTGAACACGATGCAGCATACGGCGAACGCGAACATTCGACCGTTATCAAGTTATCATGGAATTGCTCGATTTTCGAAAAAACCAATTTTCTGCCAAAACACTACCGTACATTTCCCTTAAACGCTTCAAATTCACTGTATAGGAGTAATTCGATGCGCTGATCACGATGTAGCATACGGCGAACGCTAACATTCGACCGTTCTCAAGTTATCATGGAATTGCTCGATTTTCGAAAAAACCAATTTTCTGCCAAAACCTTACCGTACATTTCCCTTAAACACTTCAAATTCACTGCATAGGGGTAATTTGATGCGCTGAACACGATTCAGCATACGGCAAACGCTAACATTCGACCGTTCTCAAGTTATCAGCGAATTCCCCGATTTTCAAAAAAATGAATGTTACGCCAAAACACCACCGTACATTTCCCTTAAACACTTCAAATTCACTGTATAGGAGTAATTCGATGCGCTGAACACGATGCAGCATACGGCGAACGCGAACATTCGACCGTTATCAAGTTATCATGGAATTGCTCGATTTTCGAAAAAACCAATTTTCTGCCAAAACACTACCGTACATTTCCCTTAAACGCTTCAAATTCACTGTATAGGAGTAATTCGATGCGCTGACCACGATGCAGCATACGGCAAACGCTAACATTCGACGGTTCTCGAGTTATCATCAAAAGACCGAGAACTGCGAAAAACGTGCATGTCTGAGCGTGAAACGCACGAATATGGCATAAACGGGTTTTCCTTCAAAAACACTACCGTACACTTCCCTTAAACGCTCCAAACTCACTGCATTGGGGTAATTCGATGCGCTGAACACGATGCAGCATACGGCGAACGCTAACATTCGACCGTTCTCAAGTTATCATGGAATTGCTCGATTTTCGAAAAAACCAATTTTCTGCCAAAACACTACCGTACATTTCCCTTAAACACTTCAAATTCACTGTATAGGCGTAATTCGATGCGCTGAACACGATGCAGCATACGGCAAACGCGAACATTCGACGGTTCTCGAGTTATCGTCAAAAGTCCGAGAACTCCGAAAAACGTGCATTTCTGGGCGTGAAACGCACGAATATGGCATAAACGGGTTTTCTTTCAAAACCACTACCGTACACTTCCCTTAAACGCTCCAAATTCACTGCATAGGGGTAATTTGATGCGCTGAACACGATTCAGCATACGGCAAACGCTAACATTCGACCGTTCTCAAGTTATCATAGTATTGCTCGATTTTCGAAAAAAACAATTTTCTGCCAAAACACTACCGTACATTTCCCTTAAACACTTCAAATTCACTGTATAGGAGTAATTCGATGCGCTGAACACGATGCAGCATACGGCAAACGCGAACATTCAACGGTTCTCGAGTTATCGTCAAAAGTCCGAGAACCCCCAAAAACGTGCATTTCTGGGCGTGAAACGTACGAATATGGCATAAACGGGTTTTCCTTCAAAAACACTATCGTACACTTCCCTTAAACGCTTCAAATTCACTGCATAGGGGTAATTCGATGCGCTGAACACGATGCAGCATACGGCGAACGCTAACATACGACCGTTCTCAAGTTATCATGGAATTGCTCGATTTTCGAAAAAAACAATTTTCTGCCAAAACACTACGGTACATTTCCCTTAAACACTTCAAATTCACTGTATAGGAGTAATTCGATGCGCTGAACACGATGCAGCATACGGCAAACGCAAACATTCGACGGTTCTCGAGTTATCGTCAAAAGACCGAGAACTCCGAAAAACGTGCATTTCTGGGCATGAAACGCACGAATATGGCATAAACGGGTTTTCCTTCAAAAACACTACCGTACACTTCCCTTAAACGCTTCAAACTCACTGCATTGGGGTAATTCGATGCGCTGAACACTATGCAGCATACGGCGAACGCTAACATTCGACCGTTCTCAAGTTATCATGGAATTGCTCGATTTTCGAAAAAACCAATTTTCAGCCAAAACACTACCGTACATTTCCCTTAAACACTTCAAATTCACTGTATAGGAGTAATTCCATGCGCTGAACACGATGCAGCATACGGCAAATGCTAACATTCGACCGTTCTCAAGTTATCAGCGAATTCCCCGATTTTCAAAAAAATGAATGTTCCGCCAAAACACCACCGTACATTTCCCTTAAACACTTCAAATTCACTGTATAGGAGTAATTCGATGCGCTGAACACGATGCAGCATACGGCGAACGCGAACATTCGACCGTTATCCAGTTATCATGGAATTGCTCGATTTTCGAAAAAACCAATTTTCTGCCAAAACACTACCGTACATTTCCCTTAAACGCTTCAAATTCACTGTATAGGAGTAATTCGATGCGCTGACCACGATGCAGCATACGGCAAACGCTAACATTCGACGGTTCTCGAGTTATCATCAAAAGACCGAGAACTGCGAAAAACGTGCATGTCTGAGCGTGAAACGCACGAATATGGCATAAACGGGTTTTCCTTCAAAAACACTACCGTACACTTCCCTTAAACGCTCCAAACTCACTGCATTGGGGTAATTCGATGCGCTGAACACGATGCAGCATACGGCGAACGCTAACATTCGACCGTTCTCAAGTTATCATGGAATTGCTCGATTTTCGAAAAAACCAATTTTCTGCCAAAACACTACCGTACATTTCCCTTAAACACTTCAAATTCACTGTATAGGCGTAATTCGATGCGCTGAACACGATGCAGCATACGGCAAACGCTAACATTCGACGGTTCTCGAGTTATCATCAAAAGACCGAGAACTGCGAAAAACGTGCATGTCTGAGCGTGAAACGCACGAATATGGCATAAACGGGTTTTCCTTCAAAAACACTACCGTACACTTCCCTTAAACGCTTCAAACTCACTGCATAGGGGTAATTCGATGCGCTGAACACGATGCAGCATACGGCGAACGCTAACATTCGACCGTTCTCAAGTTATCATGGAATTGCTCGATTTTCGAAAAAACAATTTTCTGCCAAAACACCACCGTACACTTCCCTTAAACGCCCCAAACTAACTGCATTGGGGTAATTCGATGCGCTGAACACGATGCAGCATACGGCAAACGCTAACATTCGACCGTTCTCAAATTATCATCAAAAGACCGAGAACCGCGAAAAACGTGCATTTCTGGGCGTGAAACGCACGAATATGGCATAAACGGGTTTTCTTTCAAAACCACTACCGTACACTTCCCTTAAACGCTCCAAACTCACTGCATTGGGGTAATTCGATGCGCTGAACACTATGCAGCATACGGCGAACGCTAACATTCGACCGTTCTCAAGTTATCATGGAATTGCTCGATTTTCGAAAAAACCAATTTTCAGCCAAAACACTACCGTACATTTCCCTTAAACACTTCAAATTCACTGTATAGGAGTAATTCGATGCGCTGACCACGATGCAGCATACGGCAAACGCTAACATTCGACGGTTCTCGAGTTATCATCAAAAGACCGAGAACTGCGAAAAACGTGCATGTCTGAGCGTGAAACGCACGAATATGGCATAAACGGATTTTCCTTCAAAAACACTACCGTACACTTCCCTTAAACGCTCCAAACTCACTGCATTGGGGTAATTCGATGCGCTGAACACGATGCAGCATACGGCGAACGCTAACATTCGACCGTTCTCAAGTTATCATGGAATTGCTCGATTTTCGAAAAAAACCAATTTTCTGCCAAAACACTACCGTACATTTCCCTTAAACACTTCAAATTCACTGTATAGGAGTAATTCAATGCGCTGAACACGATGCAGCATACGGCAAATGCTAACATTCGACCGTTCTCAAGTTATCAGCGAATTCCCCGATTTTCAAAAAAATGAATGTTCCGCCAAAACACCACGGTACATTTCCGTTAAACACTTCAAATTCACTGTATAGGAGTAATTCGATGCGCTGAACACGTTGCAGCATACGGCGAACGCTAACATTCGACCGTTCTCAAGTTATCATCAAAAGACCGAGAACTGCGAAAAACGTGCATTTCTGGGCGTGAAACGCACGAATATGGCATAAACGGGTTTTCCTTCAAAAACACTACCGTACACTTCCCTTAAACGCTTCAAACTCAGTGCATAGGGGTAATTCGATGCGCTGAACACGATGCAGCATACGGCGAACGCTAACATTCGACAGTTCTCAAGTTATCATCGAATTGCTTAGTTTTCAAAAAAAAGAATTTTCCGCAAAAACACCACAGTACACTTCCCTTAAACACTTCAGATTCACTGTGTAGGGGTAATTCGATGCGCTGAACACGATGCAACTTGCGGCAAAGGCGAACATGCGACGGTTTTCGACTTATCATCAAAAGACCGAGAACTCCGAAAAACGTGCATTTCTGGGCATGAAACGCACGAATATGGCATAAACGGGTTTTCCTTCAAAAACGCTACCGTACACTTCCCTTAAACGCTTCAAACTCACTGCATTGGGGTAATTCGATGCGCTGAACACGATGCAGCATACGGCGAACGCTAACATTCGACCGTTCTCAAGTTATCAGCGAATTCCCCGATTTTCAAAAAAATGAAGGTTCCGCCAAAACACCACCGTACATTTCCCTTAAACACTTCAAATTCACTGCATAGGAGTAATTCGATGCGCTGAACACGATGCAGCATACGGCAAACGCTAACATTCGACGGTTCTCGAGTTATCATCAAAAGACCGAGAACTGCGAAAAACGTGCATTTCTGGGCGTGAAACGCACGAATATGGCATAAACGGGTTTTCCTTCAAAAACACTACCGTACACTTCCCTTAAACGCTTCAAACTCACTGCATTGGGGTAATTCGATGCGCTGAACACGATGCAGCATACGGCGAACGCTAACATTCGACCGTTCTCAAGTTATCATGGAATTGCTCGATTTTCGAAAAAAACAATTTTCTGCCAAAACACTACCGTACATTTCCCTTAAACACTTCAAATTCACTGTATAGGAGTAATTCGATGCGCTGAACACGATGCAGCATACGGCAAACGCGAACATTCGACGGTTCTCGAGTTATCGTCAAAAGTCCGAGAACTCCGAAAAACGTGCATTTCTGGGCGTGAAACGCACGAATATGGCATAAACGGGTTTTCTTTCAAAACCACTACCGTACACTTCCCTTAAACGCTCCAAACTCACTGCATTGGGGTAATTCGATGCGCTGAACACGATGCAGCATACGGCGAACGCTAACATTCGACCGTTCTCAAGTTATCATCGAATTGCTCGATTTTTGAAAAAACAATTTTCTGCCAAAACACCACCGTACATTTCCCTTAAACACTTCAAATTCACTGTATAGGAGTAATTCGATGCGCTGAACACGATGCAGCATACGGCAAACGCTAACATTCGACGGTTCTCGAGTTATCACCAAAAGACCGAGAACTGCGAAAAACGTGCATTTCTGGGCGTGAAACGCACGAATATGGCATAAACGGGTTTTCCTTCAAAAACACTACCGTACACTTCCCTTAAACGCTTCAAACTCACTGCATAGGGGTAATTCGATGCGCTGAACACGATGCAGCATACGGCGAACGCTAACATTCGACCGTTCTCAAGTTATCATGGAATTGCTCGATTTTCGAAAAAAACAATTTTCTGCCAAAACACCACCGTACACTTCCCTTAAACGCCCCAAACTAACTGCATTGGGGTAATTCGATGCGCTGAACACGATGCAGCATAGGGCAAACGCTAACATTCGACCGTTCTCAAATTATCATCAAAAGACCGAGAACTGCGAAAAACGTGCATTTCTGGGCGTGAAACGCACGAATATGGCATAAACGGGTTTTCTTTCAAAACCACTACCGTACACTTCCCTTAAACGCTCCAAACTCACTGCATTGGGGTAATTCGATGCGCTGAACACTATGCAGCATACGGCGAACGCTAACATTCGACCGTTCTCAAGTTATCATGGAATTGCTCGATTTTCGAAAAAACCAATTTTCAGCCAAAACACTACCGTACATTTCCCTTAAACACTTCAAATTCACTGTATAGGAGTAATTCGATGCGCTGAACACGATGCAGCATACGGCAAATGCTAACATTCGACCGTTCTCAAGTTATCAGCGAATTCCCCGATTTTCAAAAAAATGAATGTTCCGCCAAAACACCACCGTACATTTCCCTTAAACACTTCAAATTCACTGTATAGGAGTAATTCGATGCACTGAACACGATGCAGCATACGGCAAACGCGAACATTCGACGGTTCTCGAGTTATCGTCAAAAGACCGAGAACTCCGAAAAACGTGCATTTCTGGGCATGAAACGCACGAATATGGCATAAACGGGTTTTCCTTCAAAAACACTACCGTACACTTCCCTTAAACGCTCCAAACTAACTGCATTGGGGTAATTCGATGCGCTGATCACGATGCAGCATACGGCGAACGCTAACATTCGACCGTTCTCAAGTTATCATGGAATTGCTCGATTTTCGAAAAAAACAATTTTCTGCCAAAACCTTACCGTACATTTCCCTTAAACACTTCAAATTCACTGCATAGGGGTAATTTGATGCGCTGAACACGATTCAGCATACGGCAAACGCTAACATTCGACCGTTCTCAAGTTATCAGCGAATTCCCCGATTTTCAAAAAAATGAATGTTACGCCAAAACACCACCGTACATTTCCCTTAAACACTTCAAATTCACTGTATAGGAGTAATTCGATGCGCTGAACACGATGCAGCATACGGCGAACGCGAACATTCGACCGTTATCAAGTTATCATGGAATTGCTCGATTTTCGAAAAAAACAATTTTCTGCCAAAACACTACCGTACATTTCCCTTAAACGCTTCAAATTCACTGTATAGGAGTAATTCGATGCGCTGATCACGATGTAGCATACGGCGAACGCTAACATTCGACCGTTCTCAAGTTATCATGGAATTGCTCGATTTTCGAAAAAACCAATTTTCTGCCAAAACCTTACCGTACATTTCCCTTAAACACTTCAAATTCACTGCATAGGGGTAATTTGATGCGCTGAACACGATTCAGCATACGGCAAACGCTAACATTCGACCGTTCTCAAGTTATCAGCGAATTCCCCGATTTTCAAAAAAATGAATGTTACGCCAAAACACCACCGTACATTTCCCTTAAACACTTCAAATTCACTGTATAGGAGTAATTCGATGCGCTGACCACGATGCAGCATACGGCGAACGCGAACATTCGACCGTTATCAAGTTATCATGGAATTGCTCGATTTTCGAAAAAAACCAATTTTCTGCCAAAACACTACCGTACATTTCCCTTAAACGCTTCAAATTCACTGTATAGGAGTAATTCGATGCGCTGACCACGATGCAGCATACGGCAAACGCTAACATTCGACGGTTCTCGAGTTATCATCAAAAGTCCGAGAACTCCGAAAAACGTGCATTTCTGGGCGTGAAACGCACGAATATGGCATAAACGGGTTTTCTTTCAAAACCACTACCGTACACTTCCCTTAAACGCTCCAAATTCACTGCATAGGGGTAATTTGATGCGCTGAACACGATTCAGCATACGGCAAACGCTAACATTCGACCGTTCTCAAGTTATCATAGTATTGCTCGATTTTCGAAAAAAACAATTTTCTGCCAAAACACTACCGTACATTTCCCTTAAACACTTCAAATTCACTGTATAGGAGTAATTCGATGCGCTGAACACGATGCAGCATACGGCAAACGCGAACATTCAACGGTTCTCGAGTTATCGTCAAAAGTCCGAGAACCCCCAAAAACGTGCATTTCTGGGCGTGAAACGTACGAATATGGCATAAACGGGTTTTCCTTCAAAAACACTATCGTACACTTCCCTTAAACGCTTCAAATTCACTGCATAGGGGTAATTCGATGCGCTGAACACGATGCAGCATACGGCGAACGCTAACATACGACCGTTCTCAAGTTATCATGGAATTGCTCGATTTTCGAAAAAAACAATTTTCTGCCAAAACACTACGGTACATTTCCCTTAAACACTTCAAATTCACTGTATAGGAGTAATTCGATGCGCTGAACACGATGCAGCATACGGCAAACGCAAACATTCGACGGTTCTCGAGTTATCGTCAAAAGACCGAGAACTCCGAAAAACGTGCATTTCTGGGCATGAAACGCACGAATATGGCATAAACGGGTTTTCCTTCAAAAACACTACCGTACACTTCCCTTAAACGCTTCAAACTCACTGCATTGGGGTAATTCGATGCGCTGAACACTATGCAGCATACGGCGAACGCTAACATTCGACCGTTCTCAAGTTATCATGGAATTGCTCGATTTTCGAAAAAACCAATTTTCAGCCAAAACACTACCGTACATTTCCCTTAAACACTTCAAATTCACTGTATAGGAGTAATTCCATGCGCTGAACACGATGCAGCATACGGCAAATGCTAACATTCGACCGTTCTCAAGTTATCAGCGAATTCCCCGATTTTCAAAAAAATGAATGTTCCGCCAAAACACCACCGTACATTTCCCTTAAACACTTCAAATTCACTGTATAGGAGTAATTCGATGCGCTGAACACGATGCAGCATACGGCGAACGCGAACATTCGACCGTTATCCAGTTATCATGGAATTGCTCGATTTTCGAAAAAACCAATTTTCTGCCAAAACACTACCGTACATTTCCCTTAAACGCTTCAAATTCACTGTATAGGAGTAATTCGATGCGCTGACCACGATGCAGCATACGGCAAACGCTAACATTCGACGGTTCTCGAGTTATCATCAAAAGACCGAGAACTGCGAAAAACGTGCATGTCTGAGCGTGAAACGCACGAATATGGCATAAACGGGTTTTCCTTCAAAAACACTACCGTACACTTCCCTTAAACGCTCCAAACTCACTGCATTGGGGTAATTCGATGCGCTGAACACGATGCAGCATACGGCGAACGCTAACATTCGACCGTTCTCAAGTTATCATGGAATTGCTCGATTTTCGAAAAAACCAATTTTCTGCCAAAACACTACCGTACATTTCCCTTAAACACTTCAAATTCACTGTATAGGCGTAATTCGATGCGCTGAACACGATGCAGCATACGGCAAACGCTAACATTCGACCGTTCTCAAGTTATCATGGAATTGCTCGATTTTCGAAAAAACCAATTTTCTGCCAAAACACTACCGTACATTTCCCTTAAACACTTCAAATTCACTGTATAGCAGTAATTCGATGCGCTAAACACGATGCAGCATACGGCAAATGCTAACATTCGACCGTTCTCAAGTTATCAGCGAATTCCCGGATTTTCAAAAAAATGAATGTTCCGCCAAAACACCACCGTACATTTCCTTTAAACACTTCAAATTCACTGTATAGGAGTAATTCGACGCGCTGAACACGTTGCAGCATACGGCGAACGCTAACATTCGACGGTTCTCGAGTTATCATCAAAAGACCGAGAACTGCGAAAAACGTGCATGTCTGAGCGTGAAACGCACGAATATGGCATAAACGGGTTTTCCTTCAAAAACACTACCGTACACTTCCCTTAAACGCTTCAAACTCACTGCATAGGGGTAATTCGATGCGCTGAACACGATGCAGCATACGGCGAACGCTAACATTCGACCGTTCTCAAGTTATCATGGAATTGCTCGATTTTCGAAAAAACAATTTTCTGCCAAAACACCACCGTACACTTCCCTTAAACGCCCCAAACTAACTGCATTGGGGTAATTCGATGCGCTGAACACGATGCAGCATACGGCAAACGCTAACATTCGACCGTTCTCAAATTATCATCAAAAGACCGAGAACTGCGAAAAACGTGCATTTCTGGGCGTGAAACGCACGAATATGGCATAAACGGGTTTTCTTTCAAAACCACTACCGTACACTTCCCTTAAACGCTCCAAACTCACTGCATTGGGGTAATTCGATGCGCTGAACACTATGCAGCATACGGCGAACGCTAACATTCGACCGTTCTCAAGTTATCATGGAATTGCTCGATTTTCGAAAAAACCAATTTTCAGCCAAAACACTACCGTACATTTCCCTTAAACACTTCAAATTCACTGTATAGGAGTAATTCGATGCGCTGACCACGATGCAGCATACGGCAAACGCTAACATTCGACGGTTCTCGAGTTATCATCAAAAGACCGAGAACTGCGAAAAACGTGCATTTCTGGGCGTGAAACGCACGAATATGGCATAAACGGGTTTTCCTTCAAAAACACTACCGTACACTTCCCTTAAACGCTTCAAACTCAGTGCATAGGGGTAATTCGATGCGCTGAACACGATGCAGCATACGGCGAACGCTAACATTCGACAGTTCTCAAGTTATCATCGAATTGCTTAGTTTTCAAAAAAAAGAATTTTCCGCAAAAACACCACAGTACACTTCCCTTAAACACTTCAGATTCACTGTGTAGGGGTAATTCGATGCGCTGAACACGATGCAACTTGCGGCAAAGGCGAACATGCGACGGTTTTCGACTTATCATCAAAAGACCGAGAACTCCGAAAAACGTGCATTTCTGGGCATGAAACGCACGAATATGGCATAAACGGGTTTTCCTTCAAAAACGCTACCGTACACTTCCCTTAAACGCTTCAAACTCACTGCATTGGGGTAATTCGATGCGCTGAACACGATGCAGCATACGGCGAACGCTAACATTCGACCGTTCTCAAGTTATCAGCGAATTCCCCGATTTTCAAAAAAATGAAGGTTCCGCCAAAACACCACCGTACATTTCCCTTAAACACTTCAAATTCACTGCATAGGAGTAATTCGATGCGCTGAACACGATGCAGCATACGGCAAACGCTAACATTCGACGGTTCTCGAGTTATCATCAAAAGACCGAGAACTGCGAAAAACGTGCATTTCTGGGCGTGAAACGCACGAATATGGCATAAACGGGTTTTCCTTCAAAAACACTACCGTACACTTCCCTTAAACGCTTCAAACTCACTGCATTGGGGTAATTCGATGCGCTGAACACGATGCAGCATACGGCGAACGCTAACATTCGACCGTTCTCAAGTTATCATGGAATTGCTCGATTTTCGAAAAAAACAATTTTCTGCCAAAACACTACCGTACATTTCCCTTAAACACTTCAAATTCACTGTATAGGAGTAATTCGATGCGCTGAACACGATGCAGCATACGGCAAACGCGAACATTCGACGGTTCTCGAGTTATCGTCAAAAGTCCGAGAACTCCGAAAAACGTGCATTTCTGGGCGTGAAACGCACGAATATGGCATAAACGGGTTTTCTTTCAAAACCACTACCGTACACTTCCCTTAAACGCTCCAAACTCACTGCATTGGGGTAATTCGATGCGCTGAACACGATGCAGCATACGGCGAACGCTAACATTCGACCGTTCTCAAGTTATCATCGAATTGCTCGATTTTTGAAAAAACAATTTTCTGCCAAAACACCACCGTACATTTCCCTTAAACACTTCAAATTCACTGTATAGGAGTAATTCGATGCGCTGAACACGATGCAGCATACGGCAAACGCTAACATTCGACGGTTCTCGAGTTATCACCAAAAGACCGAGAACTGCGAAAAACGTGCATTTCTGGGCGTGAAACGCACGAATATGGCATAAACGGGTTTTCCTTCAAAAACACTACCGTACACTTCCCTTAAACGCTTCAAACTCACTGCATAGGGGTAATTCGATGCGCTGAACACGATGCAGCATACGGCGAACGCTAACATTCGACCGTTCTCAAGTTATCATGGAATTGCTCGATTTTCGAAAAAACAATTTTCTGCCAAAACACCACCGTACACTTCCCTTAAACGCCCCAAACTAACTGCATTGGGGTAATTCGATGCGCTGAACACGATGCAGCATAGGGCAAACGCTAACATTCGACCGTTCTCAAATTATCATCAAAAGACCGAGAACTGCGAAAAACGTGCATTTCTGGGCGTGAAACGCACGAATATGGCATAAACGGGTTTTCTTTCAAAACCACTACCGTACACTTCCCTTAAACGCTCCAAACTCACTGCATTGGGGTAATTCGATGCGCTGAACACTATGCAGCATACGGCGAACGCTAACATTCGACCGTTCTCAAGTTATCATGGAATTGCTCGATTTTCGAAAAAACCAATTTTCAGCCAAAACACTACCGTACATTTCCCTTAAACACTTCAAATTCACTGTATAGGAGTAATTCGATGCGCTGAACACGATGCAGCATACGGCAAATGCTAACATTCGACCGTTCTCAAGTTATCAGCGAATTCCCCGATTTTCAAAAAAATGAATGTTCCGCCAAAACACCACCGTACATTTCCCTTAAACACTTCAAATTCACTGTATAGGAGTAATTCGATGCACTGAACACGATGCAGCATACGGCAAACGCGAACATTCGACGGTTCTCGAGTTATCGTCAAAAGACCGAGAACTCCGAAAAACGTGCATTTCTGGGCATGAAACGCACGAATATGGCATAAACGGGTTTTCCTTCAAAAACACTACCGTACACTTCCCTTAAACGCTCCAAACTAACTGCATTGGGGTAATTCGATGCGCTGATCACGATGCAGCATACGGCGAACGCTAACATTCGACCGTTCTCAAGTTATCATGGAATTGCTCGATTTTCGAAAAAAACAATTTTCTGCCAAAACCTTACCGTACATTTCCCTTAAACACTTCAAATTCACTGCATAGGGGTAATTTGATGCGCTGAACACGATTCAGCATACGGCAAACGCTAACATTCGACCGTTCTCAAGTTATCAGCGAATTCCCCGATTTTCAAAAAAATGAATGTTACGCCAAAACACCACCGTACATTTCCCTTAAACACTTCAAATTCACTGTATAGGAGTAATTCGATGCGCTGAACACGATGCAGCATACGGCGAACGCGAACATTCGACCGTTATCAAGTTATCATGGAATTGCTCGATTTTCGAAAAAAACAATTTTCTGCCAAAACACTACCGTACATTTCCCTTAAACGCTTCAAATTCACTGTATAGGAGTAATTCGATGCGCTGATCACGATGTAGCATACGGCGAACGCTAACATTCGACCGTTCTCAAGTTATCATGGAATTGCTCGATTTTCGAAAAAACCAATTTTCTGCCAAAACCTTACCGTACATTTCCCTTAAACACTTCAAATTCACTGCATAGGGGTAATTTGATGCGCTGAACACGATTCAGCATACGGCAAACGCTAACATTCGACCGTTCTCAAGTTATCAGCGAATTCCCCGATTTTCAAAAAAATGAATGTTACGCCAAAACACCACCGTACATTTCCCTTAAACACTTCAAATTCACTGTATAGGAGTAATTCGATGCGCTGAACACGATGCAGCATACGGCGAACGCGAACATTCGACCGTTATCAAGTTATCATGGAATTGCTCGATTTTCGAAAAAACCAATTTTCTGCCAAAACACTACCGTACATTTCCCTTAAACGCTTCAAATTCACTGTATAGGAGTAATTCGATGCGCTGACCACGATGCAGCATACGGCAAACGCTAACATTCGACGGTTCTCGAGTTATCATCAAAAGACCGAGAACTGCGAAAAACGTGCATGTCTGAGCGTGAAACGCACGAATATGGCATAAACGGGTTTTCCTTCAAAAACACTACCGTACACTTCCCTTAAACGCTCCAAACTCACTGCATTGGGGTAATTCGATGCGCTGAACACGATGCAGCATACGGCGAACGCTAACATTCGACCGTTCTCAAGTTATCATGGAATTGCTCGATTTTCGAAAAAACCAATTTTCTGCCAAAACACTACCGTACATTTCCCTTAAACACTTCAAATTCACTGTATAGGCGTAATTCGATGCGCTGAACACGATGCAGCATACGGCAAACGCGAACATTCGACGGTTCTCGAGTTATCGTCAAAAGTCCGAGAACTCCGAAAAACGTGCATTTCTGGGCGTGAAACGCACGAATATGGCATAAACGGGTTTTCTTTCAAAACCACTACCGTACACTTCCCTTAAACGCTCCAAATTCACTGCATAGGGGTAATTTGATGCGCTGAACACGATTCAGCATACGGCAAACGCTAACATTCGACCGTTCTCAAGTTATCATAGTATTGCTCGATTTTCGAAAAAAACAATTTTCTGCCAAAACACTACCGTACATTTCCCTTAAACACTTCAAATTCACTGTATAGGAGTAATTCGATGCGCTGAACACGATGCAGCATACGGCAAACGCGAACATTCAACGGTTCTCGAGTTATCGTCAAAAGTCCGAGAACCCCCAAAAACGTGCATTTCTGGGCGTGAAACGTACGAATATGGCATAAACGGGTTTTCCTTCAAAAACACTATCGTACACTTCCCTTAAACGCTTCAAATTCACTGCATAGGGGTAATTCGATGCGCTGAACACGATGCAGCATACGGCGAACGCTAACATACGACCGTTCTCAAGTTATCATGGAATTGCTCGATTTTCGAAAAAAACAATTTTCTGCCAAAACACTACGGTACATTTCCCTTAAACACTTCAAATTCACTGTATAGGAGTAATTCGATGCGCTGAACACGATGCAGCATACGGCAAACGCAAACATTCGACGGTTCTCGAGTTATCGTCAAAAGACCGAGAACTCCGAAAAACGTGCATTTCTGGGCATGAAACGCACGAATATGGCATAAACGGGTTTTCCTTCAAAAACACTACCGTACACTTCCCTTAAACGCTTCAAACTCACTGCATTGGGGTAATTCGATGCGCTGAACACTATGCAGCATACGGCGAACGCTAACATTCGACCGTTCTCAAGTTATCATGGAATTGCTCGATTTTCGAAAAAACCAATTTTCAGCCAAAACACTACCGTACATTTCCCTTAAACACTTCAAATTCACTGTATAGGAGTAATTCCATGCGCTGAACACGATGCAGCATACGGCAAATGCTAACATTCGACCGTTCTCAAGTTATCAGCGAATTCCCCGATTTTCAAAAAATGAATGTTCCGCCAAAACACCACCGTACATTTCCCTTAAACACTTCAAATTCACTGTATAGGAGTAATTCGATGCGCTGAACACGATGCAGCATACGGCGAACGCGAACATTCGACCGTTATCCAGTTATCATGGAATTGCTCGATTTTCGAAAAAACCAATTTTCTGCCAAAACACTACCGTACATTTCCCTTAAACGCTTCAAATTCACTGTATAGGAGTAATTCGATGCGCTGACCACGATGCAGCATACGGCAAACGCTAACATTCGACGGTTCTCGAGTTATCATCAAAAGACCGAGAACTGCGAAAAACGTGCATGTCTGAGCGTGAAACGCACGAATATGGCATAAACGGGTTTTCCTTCAAAAACACTACCGTACACTTCCCTTAAACGCTCCAAACTCACTGCATTGGGGTAATTCGATGCGCTGAACACGATGCAGCATACGGCGAACGCTAACATTCGACCGTTCTCAAGTTATCATGGAATTGCTCGATTTTCGAAAAAACCAATTTTCTGCCAAAACACTACCGTACATTTCCCTTAAACACTTCAAATTCACTGTATAGGCGTAATTCGATGCGCTGAACACGATGCAGCATACGGCAAACGCTAACATTCGACGGTTCTCGAGTTATCATCAAAAGACCGAGAACTGCGAAAAACGTGCATGTCTGAGCGTGAAACGCACGAATATGGCATAAACGGGTTTTCCTTCAAAAACACTACCGTACACTTCCCTTAAACGCTTCAAACTCACTGCATAGGGGTAATTCGATGCGCTGAACACGATGCAGCATACGGCGAACGCTAACATTCGACCGTTCTCAAGTTATCATGGAATTGCTCGATTTTCGAAAAAACCAATTTTCTGCCAAAACACTACCGTACACTTCCCTTAAACGCCCCAAACTCACTGCATTGGGGTAATTCGATGCGCTGAACACGATGCAGCATACGGCAAACGCTAACATTCGACCGTTCTCAAATTATCATCAAAAGACCGAGAACTGCGAAAAACGTGCATTTCTGGGCGTGAAACGCACGAATATGGCATAAACGGGTTTTCTTTCAAAACCACTACCGTACACTTCCCTTAAACGCTCCAAACTCACTGCATTGGGGTAATTCGATGCGCTGAACACTATGCAGCATACGGCGAACGCTAACATTCGACCGTTCTCAAGTTATCATGGAATTGCTCGATTTTCGAAAAAACCAATTTTCAGCCAAAACACTACCGTACATTTCCCTTAAACACTTCAAATTCACTGTATAGGAGTAATTCGATGCGCTGACCACGATGCAGCATACGGCAAACGCTAACATTCGACGGTTCTCGAGTTATCATCAAAAGACCGAGAACTGCGAAAAACGTGCATGTCTGAGCGTGAAACGCACGAATATGGCATAAACGGATTTTCCTTCAAAAACACTACCGTACACTTCCCTTAAACGCTCCAAACTCACTGCATTGGGGTAATTCGATGCGCTGAACACGATGCAGCATACGGCGAACGCTAACATTCGACCGTTCTCAAGTTATCATGGAATTGCTCGATTTTCGAAAAAAACCAATTTTCTGCCAAAACACTACCGTACATTTCCCTTAAACACTTCAAATTCACTGTATAGGAGTAATTCAATGCGCTGAACACGATGCAGCATACGGCAAATGCTAACATTCGACCGTTCTCAAGTTATCAGCGAATTCCCCGATTTTCAAAAAAATGAATGTTCCGCCAAAACACCACGGTACATTTCCGTTAAACACTTCAAATTCACTGTATAGGAGTAATTCGATGCGCTGAACACGTTGCAGCATACGGCGAACGCTAACATTCGACCGTTCTCAAGTTATCATCAAAAGACCGAGAACTGCGAAAAACGTGCATTTCTGGGCGTGAAACGCACGAATATGGCATAAACGGGTTTTCCTTCAAAAACACTACCGTACACTTCCCTTAAACGCTTCAAACTCAGTGCATAGGGGTAATTCGATGCGCTGAACACGATGCAGCATACGGCGAACGCTAACATTCGACAGTTCTCAAGTTATCATCGAATTGCTTAGTTTTCAAAAAAAAGAATTTTCCGCAAAAACACCACAGTACACTTCCCTTAAACACTTCAGATTCACTGTGTAGGGGTAATTCGATGCGCTGAACACGATGCAACTTGCGGCAAAGGCGAACATGCGACGGTTTTCGACTTATCATCAAAAGACCGAGAACTCCGAAAAACGTGCATTTCTGGGCATGAAACGCACGAATATGGCATAAACGGGTTTTCCTTCAAAAACGCTACCGTACACTTCCCTTAAACGCTTCAAACTCACTGCATTGG
Source organism: Asobara japonica (assembly GCA_026005395.1). Lineage (NCBI taxonomy): Eukaryota > Metazoa > Arthropoda > Insecta > Hymenoptera > Braconidae > Asobara > Asobara japonica. The sequence continues at coordinate 593,385 of BQMI01000153.1, read as the reverse complement.
GGTAATTCGATGCGCTGAACACGATGCAGCATACGGCGAACGCTAACATTCGACCGTTCTCAAGTTATCAGCGAATTCCCCGATTTTCAAAAAAATGAAGGTTCCGCCAAAACACCACCGTACATTTCCCTTAAACACTTCAAATTCACTGCATAGGAGTAATTCGATGCGCTGAACACGATGCAGCATACGGCAAACGCTAACATTCGACGGTTCTCGAGTTATCATCAAAAGACCGAGAACTGCGAAAAACGTGCATTTCTGGGCGTGAAACGCACGAATATGGCATAAACGGGTTTTCCTTCAAAAACACTACCGTACACTTCCCTTAAACGCTTCAAACTCACTGCATTGGGGTAATTCGATGCGCTGAACACGATGCAGCATACGGCGAACGCTAACATTCGACCGTTCTCAAGTTATCATGGAATTGCTCGATTTTCGAAAAAAACAATTTTCTGCCAAAACACTACCGTACATTTCCCTTAAACACTTCAAATTCACTGTATAGGAGTAATTCGATGCGCTGAACACGATGCAGCATACGGCAAACGCGAACATTCGACGGTTCTCGAGTTATCGTCAAAAGTCCGAGAACTCCGAAAAACGTGCATTTCTGGGCGTGAAACGCACGAATATGGCATAAACGGGTTTTCTTTCAAAACCACTACCGTACACTTCCCTTAAACGCTCCAAACTCACTGCATTGGGGTAATTCGATGCGCTGAACACGATGCAGCATACGGCGAACGCTAACATTCGACCGTTCTCAAGTTATCATCGAATTGCTCGATTTTTGAAAAAACAATTTTCTGCCAAAACACCACCGTACATTTCCCTTAAACACTTCAAATTCACTGTATAGGAGTAATTCGATGCGCTGAACACGATGCAGCATACGGCAAACGCTAACATTCGACGGTTCTCGAGTTATCACCAAAAGACCGAGAACTGCGAAAAACGTGCATTTCTGGGCGTGAAACGCACGAATATGGCATAAACGGGTTTTCCTTCAAAAACACTACCGTACACTTCCCTTAAACGCTTCAAACTCACTGCATAGGGGTAATTCGATGCGCTGAACACGATGCAGCATACGGCGAACGCTAACATTCGACCGTTCTCAAGTTATCATGGAATTGCTCGATTTTCGAAAAAAAAATTTTCTGCCAAAACACCACCGTACACTTCCCTTAAACGCCCCAAACTAACTGCATTGGGGTAATTCGATGCGCTGAACACGATGCAGCATAGGGCAAACGCTAACATTCGACCGTTCTCAAATTATCATCAAAAGACCGAGAACTGCGAAAAACGTGCATTTCTGGGCGTGAAACGCACGAATATGGCATAAACGGGTTTTCTTTCAAAACCACTACCGTACACTTCCCTTAAACGCTCCAAACTCACTGCATTGGGGTAATTCGATGCGCTGAACACTATGCAGCATACGGCGAACGCTAACATTCGACCGTTCTCAAGTTATCATGGAATTGCTCGATTTTCGAAAAAACCAATTTTCAGCCAAAACACTACCGTACATTTCCCTTAAACACTTCAAATTCACTGTATAGGAGTAATTCGATGCGCTGAACACGATGCAGCATACGGCAAATGCTAACATTCGACCGTTCTCAAGTTATCAGCGAATTCCCCGATTTTCAAAAAAATGAATGTTCCGCCAAAACACCACCGTACATTTCCCTTAAACACTTCAAATTCACTGTATAGGAGTAATTCGATGCACTGAACACGATGCAGCATACGGCAAACGCGAACATTCGACGGTTCTCGAGTTATCGTCAAAAGACCGAGAACTCCGAAAAACGTGCATTTCTGGGCATGAAACGCACGAATATGGCATAAACGGGTTTTCCTTCAAAAACACTACCGTACACTTCCCTTAAACGCTCCAAACTAACTGCATTGGGGTAATTCGATGCGCTGATCACGATGCAGCATACGGCGAACGCTAACATTCGACCGTTCTCAAGTTATCATGGAATTGCTCGATTTTCGAAAAAAACAATTTTCTGCCAAAACCTTACCGTACATTTCCCTTAAACACTTCAAATTCACTGCATAGGGGTAATTTGATGCGCTGAACACGATTCAGCATACGGCAAACGCTAACATTCGACCGTTCTCAAGTTATCAGCGAATTCCCCGATTTTCAAAAAAATGAATGTTACGCCAAAACACCACCGTACATTTCCCTTAAACACTTCAAATTCACTGTATAGGAGTAATTCGATGCGCTGAACACGATGCAGCATACGGCGAACGCGAACATTCGACCGTTATCAAGTTATCATGGAATTGCTCGATTTTCGAAAAAACCAATTTTCTGCCAAAACACTACCGTACATTTCCCTTAAACGCTTCAAATTCACTGTATAGGAGTAATTCGATGCGCTGATCACGATGTAGCATACGGCGAACGCTAACATTCGACCGTTCTCAAGTTATCATGGAATTGCTCGATTTTCGAAAAAAACCAATTTTCTGCCAAAACCTTACCGTACATTTCCCTTAAACACTTCAAATTCACTGCATAGGGGTAATTTGATGCGCTGAACACGATTCAGCATACGGCAAACGCTAACATTCGACCGTTCTCAAGTTATCAGCGAATTCCCCGATTTTCAAAAAAATGAATGTTACGCCAAAACACCACCGTACATTTCCCTTAAACACTTCAAATTCACTGTATAGGAGTAATTCGATGCGCTGAACACGATGCAGCATACGGCGAACGCGAACATTCGACCGTTATCAAGTTATCATGGAATTGCTCGATTTTCGAAAAAACCAATTTTCTGCCAAAACACTACCGTACATTTCCCTTAAACGCTTCAAATTCACTGTATAGGAGTAATTCGATGCGCTGACCACGATGCAGCATACGGCAAACGCTAACATTCGACGGTTCTCGAGTTATCATCAAAAGACCGAGAACTGCGAAAAACGTGCATGTCTGAGCGTGAAACGCACGAATATGGCATAAACGGGTTTTCCTTCAAAAACACTACCGTACACTTCCCTTAAACGCTCCAAACTCACTGCATTGGGGTAATTCGATGCGCTGAACACGATGCAGCATACGGCGAACGCTAACATTCGACCGTTCTCAAGTTATCATGGAATTGCTCGATTTTCGAAAAAAACAATTTTCTGCCAAAACACTACCGTACATTTCCCTTAAACACTTCAAATTCACTGTATAGGCGTAATTCGATGCGCTGAACACGATGCAGCATACGGCAAACGCGAACATTCGACGGTTCTCGAGTTATCGTCAAAAGTCCGAGAACTCCGAAAAACGTGCATTTCTGGGCGTGAAACGCACGAATATGGCATAAACGGGTTTTCTTTCAAAACCACTACCGTACACTTCCCTTAAACGCTCCAAATTCACTGCATAGGGGTAATTTGATGCGCTGAACACGATTCAGCATACGGCAAACGCTAACATTCGACCGTTCTCAAGTTATCATAGTATTGCTCGATTTTCGAAAAAAACAATTTTCTGCCAAAACACTACCGTACATTTCCCTTAAACACTTCAAATTCACTGTATAGGAGTAATTCGATGCGCTGAACACGATGCAGCATACGGCAAACGCGAACATTCAACGGTTCTCGAGTTATCGTCAAAAGTCCGAGAACCCCCAAAAACGTGCATTTCTGGGCGTGAAACGTACGAATATGGCATAAACGGGTTTTCCTTCAAAAACACTATCGTACACTTCCCTTAAACGCTTCAAATTCACTGCATAGGGGTAATTCGATGCGCTGAACACGATGCAGCATACGGCGAACGCTAACATACGACCGTTCTCAAGTTATCATGGAATTGCTCGATTTTCGAAAAAAACAATTTTCTGCCAAAACACTACGGTACATTTCCCTTAAACACTTCAAATTCACTGTATAGGAGTAATTCGATGCGCTGAACACGATGCAGCATACGGCAAACGCAAACATTCGACGGTTCTCGAGTTATCGTCAAAAGACCGAGAACTCCGAAAAACGTGCATTTCTGGGCATGAAACGCACGAATATGGCATAAACGGGTTTTCCTTCAAAAACACTACCGTACACTTCCCTTAAACGCTTCAAACTCACTGCATTGGGGTAATTCGATGCGCTGAACACTATGCAGCATACGGCGAACGCTAACATTCGACCGTTCTCAAGTTATCATGGAATTGCTCGATTTTCGAAAAAACCAATTTTCAGCCAAAACACTACCGTACATTTCCCTTAAACACTTCAAATTCACTGTATAGGAGTAATTCGATGCGCTAAACACGATGCAGCATACGGCAAATGCTAACATTCGACCGTTCTCAAGTTATCAGCGAATTCCCCGATTTTCAAAAAAATGAATGTTCCGCCAAAACACCACCGTACATTTCCCTTAAACACTTCAAATTCACTGTATAGGAGTAATTCGATGCACTGAACACGATGCAGCATACGGCAAACGCGAACATTCGACGGTTCTCGAGTTATCGTCAAAAGACCGAGAACTCCGAAAAACGTGCATTTCTGGGCATGAAACGCACGAATATGGCATAAACGGGTTTTTCTTCAAAAACACTACCGTACACTTCCCTTAAACGCTCCAAACTAACTGCATTGGGGTAATTCGATGCGCTGATCACGATGCAGCATACGGCGAACGCTAACATTCGACCGTTCTCAAGTTATCATGGAATTGCTCGATTTTCGAAAAAACCAATTTTCTGCCAAAACCTTACCGTACATTTCCCTTAAACACTTCAAATTCACTGCATAGGGGTAATTTGATGCGCTGAACACGATTCAGCATACGGCGAACGCGAACATTCGACCGTTATCCAGTTATCATGGAATTGCTCGATTTTCGAAAAAACCAATTTCCTGCCAAAACACTACCGTACATTTCCCTTAAACGCTTCAAACTCACTGCATTGGGGTAATTCGATGCGCTGAACACGATGCAGCATACGGCGAACGCTAACATTCGACCGTTCTCAAGTTATCATCGAATTGCTCGATTTTTGAAAAAACAATTTTCTGCCAAAACACCACCGTACATTTCCCTTAAACACTTGAAATTCACTGTATAGGAGTAATTCGATGCGCTGAACACGATGCAGCATACGGCAAACGCTAACATTCGACGGTTCTCGAGTTATCATCGAATTGCTTAGTTTTCAAAAAAAAGAATTTTCCGCAAAAACACCACAGTACACTTCCCTTAAACACTTCAGATTCACTGTGTAGGGGTAATTCGATGCGCTGAACACGATGCAACTTGCGGCAAAGGCGAACATGCGACGGTTCTCGACTTATCATCAAAAGACCGAGAACTCCGAAAAACGTGCATTTCTGGGCATGAAACGCACGAATATGGCATAAACGGGTTTTCCTTCAAAAACGCTACCGTACACTTCCCTTAAACGCTTCAAACTCACTGCATTGGGGTAATTCGATGCGCTGAACACGATGCAGCATACGGCGAACGCTAACATTCGACCGTTCTCAAGTTATCATCGAATTGCTCGATTTTTGAAAAAACAATTTTCTGCCAAAACACCACCGTACATTTCCCTTAAACACTTCAAATTCACTGTATAGGAGTAATTCGATGCGCTGAACACGATGCAGCATACGGCAAACGCTAACATTCGACGGTTCTCGAGTTATCATCAAAAGACCGAGAACTGCGAAAAACGTGCATTTCTGGGCGTGAAACGCACGAATATGGCATAAACGGGTTTTCCTTCAAAAACACTACCGTACACTTCCCTTAAACGCTTCAAACTCACTGCATAGGGGTAATTCGATGCGCTGAACACGATGCAGCATACGGCGAACGCTAACATTCGACCGTTCTCAAGTTATCATGGAATTGCTCGATTTTCGAAAAAAACAATTTTCTGCCAAAACACCACCGTACACTTCCCTTAAACGCCCCAACTAACTGCATTGGGGTAATTCGATGCGCTGAACACGATGCAGCATACGGCAAACGCTAACATTCGACCGTTCTCAAATTATCATCAAAAGACCGAGAACTGCGAAAAACGTGCATTTCTGGGCGTGAAACGCACGAATATGGCATAAACGGATTTTCTTTCATAACCACTACCGTACACTTCCCTTAAACGCTCCAAACTCACTGCATTGGGGTAATTCGATGCGCTGAACACTATGCAGCATACGGCGAACGCTAACATTCGACCGTTCTCAAGTTATCATGGAATTGCTCGATTTTCGAAAAAACCAATTTTCAGCCAAAACACTACCGTACATTTCCCTTAAACACTTCAAATTCACTGTATAGGAGTAATTCGATGCGCTGAACACGATGCAGCATACGGCAAATGCTAACATTCGACCGTTCTCAAGTTATCAGCGAATTCCCCGATTTTCAAAAAAATGAATGTTCCGCCAAAACACCACCGTACATTTCCCTTAAACACTTCAAATTCACTGTATAGGAGTAATTCGATGCACTGAACACGATGCAGCATACGGCAAACGCGAACATTCGACGGTTCTCGAGTTATCGTCAAAAGACCGAGAACTCCGAAAAACGTGCATTTCTGGGCATGAAACGCACGAATATGGCATAAACGGGTTTTCCTTCAAAAACACTACCGTACACTTCCCGTAAACGCTCCAAACTAACTGCATTGGGGTAATTCGATGCGCGTGAACACGATGCAGCATACGGCAAACGCTAACATTCGACCGTTCTCAAGTTATCATCGAATTGCTTAGTTTTCAAAAAAAAGAATTTTCCGCAAAAACACCACAGTAAACTTCCCTTAAACACTTCAGATTCACTGTGTAGGGGTAATTCGATGCGCTGAACACGATGCAGCATACGGCAAACGCGAACATTCGACGGTTCTCGAGTTATCGTCAAAAGACCGAGAACTGCGAAAAACGTGCATTTCTGGGCGTGAAACGCCCGAATATGGCATAAACGGGTTTTCCTTCAAAAACACTACCGTACACTTCCCTTAAACGCTCCAAACTCACTGCATTGGGGTAATTCGATGCGCTGAACACGATGCAGCATACGGCGAACGCTAACATTCGACCGTTCTCAAGTTATCATGGAATTGCTCGATTTTCGAAAAAAACAATTTTCTGCCAAAACACTACCGTACATTTCCCTTAAACACTTCAAATTCACTGTGTAGGAGTAATTCGATGCGCTGAACACGATGCAGCATACGGCAAACGCTAACAATCGACGGTTCTCGAGTTATCATCAAAAGACCGAGAACTGCGAAAAACGTGCATGTCTGAGCGTGAAACGCACGAATATGGCATAAACGGGTTTTCCTTCAAAAACACTACCGTACACTTCCCTTAAACGCTCCAAACTCACTGCATTGGGGTAATTCGATGCGCTGAACACGATGCAGCATACGGCGAACGCTAACATTCGACCGTTCTCAAGTTATCATGGAATTGCTCGATTTTCGAAAAAAACCAATTTTCTGCCAAAACACTACCGTACATTTCCCTTAAACACTTCAAATTCACTGTATAGCAGTAATTCGATGCGCTAAACACGATGCAGCATACGGCAAATGCTAACATTCGACCGTTCTCAAGTTATCAGCGAATTCCCCGATTTTCAAAAAAATGAATGTTCCGCCAAAACACTACCGTACATTTCCCTTAAACACTTCAAATTCACTGTATAGGAGTAATTCGATGCGCTGAACACGATGCAGCATACGGCAAACGCGAACATTCGACGGTTCTCGAGTTATCGTCAAAAGACCGAGAACTGCGAAAAACGTGCATTTCTGGGCGTGAAACGCCCGAATATGGCATAAACGGGTTTTCCTTCAAAAACACTACCGTACACTTCCCTTAAACGCTTCAAACTCAGTGCATAGGGGTAATTCGATGCGCTGAACACGATGCAGCATTCGGCGAACGCTAACATTCGACAGTTCTCAAGTTATCATCGAATTGCTTAGTTTTCAAAAAAAAGAATTTTCCGCAAAAACACCACAGTAAACTTCCCTTAAACACTTCAGATTCACTGTGTAGGGGTAATTCGATGCGCTGAACACGATGCAACTTGCGGCAAAGGCGAACATGCGACGGTTCTCGACTTATCATCAAAAGACCGAGAACTCCGAAAAACGTGCATTTCTGGGCATGAAACGCACGAATATGGCATAAACGGGTTTTCCTTCAAAAACGCTACCGTACACTTCCCTTAAACGCTTCAAACTCACTGCATTGGGGTAATTCGATGCGCTGAACACGATGCAGCATACGGCGAACGCTAACATTCGACCGTTCTCAAGTTATCAGCGAATTCCCCGATTTTCAAAAAAATGAAGGTTCCGCCAAAACACCACCGGACATTTCCCTTAAACACTTCAAATTCACTGCATAGGAGTAATTCGATGCGCTGAACACGATGCAGCATACGGCAAACGCTAACATTCGACGGTTCTCGAGTTATCATCAAAAGACCGAGAACTGCGAAAAACGTGCATTTCTGGCCGTGAAACGCACGAATATGGCATAAACGGGTTTTCCTTCAAAAACACTATCGTACACTTCCCTTAAACGCTTCAAATTCACTGCATAGGGGTAATTCGATGCGCTGAACACGATGCAGCATACGGCGAACGCTAACATTCGACCGTTCTCAAGTTATCATGGAATTGCTCGATTTTCGAAAAAACCAATTTTCTGCCAAAACACTACCGTACATTTCCCTTAAACACTTCAAATTCACTGTATAGGAGTAATTCGTTGCGCTGAACACGATGCAGCATACGGCAAATGCTAACATTCGACCGTTCTCAAGTTATCAGCGAATTCCCCGATTTTCAAAAAAATGAATGTTCCGCCAAAACACCACCGTACATTTCCCTTAAACACTTCAAATTCACTGTATAGGAGTAATTCGATGCGCTGAACACGTTGCAACATACGGCGAACGCTAACATTCGACCGTTCTCAAGTTATCATCGAATTGCTCAGTTTAAAAAAAAAAGAATTTTCCGCAAAAACGCCACAGTACACTTCCCTTAAACACTTCAAATTCACTGTGTAGGGCTAATTCGATGCGCTGAACACGATGCAGCCTACGGCGAACGCTAACATTCGACCGTTCTCAAGTTATCATAGTATTGCTCGATTTTCGAAAAAAAAAATTTTCTGCCAAAACACTACCGTACATTTCCCTTAAACACTTCAGATTCACTGTGTAGGGGTAATTCGATGCGCTGAACACGATGCAACTTGCGGCAAAGGCGAACATGCGACGGTTCTCGAGTTATCATCAAAAGATCGAGAACTGCGAAAAAACGTGCATTTCTGGGCGTGAAACGCACGAATATGGCATAAACGGGTTTTCCTTCAAAAACACTAACGTACACTTCCCTTAAACGCTCCAAACTCACTGCATTGGGGTAATTCGATGCGCTGAACACGATGCAGCATACGGCGAACGCTAACATTCGACCGTTCTCAAGTTATCATGGAATTGCTCGATTTTCGAAAAAAACAATTTTCTGCCAAAACACTACCGTACATTTCCCTTAAACACTTCAAATTCACTGTATAGGAGTAATTCGATGCGCTGAACACGATGCAGCATACGGCAAACGCGAACATTCGACGGTTCTCGAGTTATCGTCAAAAGACCGAGAACTCCGAAAAACGTGCATTTCTGGGCGTGAAACGCACGAATATGGCATAAACGGGTTTTCTTTCAAAACCACTACCGTACACTTCCCTTAAACGCTCCAAACTCACTGCATTGGGGTAATTCGATGCGCTGAACACGATGCAGCATACGGCGAACGCTAACATTCGACCGTTCTCAAGTTATCATCGAATTGCTCGATTTTTGAAAAAACAATTTTCTGCCAAAACACCACCGTACATTTCCCTTAAACACTTCAAATTCACTGTATAGGAGTAATTCGATGCGCTGAACACGATGCAGCATACGGCAAACGCTAACATTCGACGGTTCTCGAGTTATCATCAAAAGACCGAGAACTGCGAAAAACGTGCATTTCTGGGCGTGAAACGCACGAATATGGCATAAACGGGTTTTCCTTCAAAAACACTACCGTACACTTCCCTTAAACGCTTCAAACTCACTGCATAGGGGTAATTCGATGCGCTGAACACGATGCAGCATACGGCGAACGCTAACATTCGACCGTTCTCAAGTTATCATGGAATTGCTCGATTTTCGAAAAAACAATTTTCTGCCAAAACACCACCGTACACTTCCCTTAAACGCCCCAAACTAACTGCATTGGGGTAATTCGATGCGCTGAACACGATGCAGCATACGGCAAACGCTAACATTCGACCGTTCTCAAATTATCATCAAAAGACCGAGAACTGCGAAAAACGTGCATGTCTGAGCGTGAAACGCACGAATATGGCATAAACGGGTTTTCCTTCAAAAACACTACCGTACACTTCCCTTAAACGCTCCAAACTCACTGCATTGGGGTAATTCGATGCGCTGAACACGATGCAGCATACGGCGAACGCTAACATTCGACCGTTCTCAAGTTATCATGGAATTGCTCGATTTTCGAAAAAAAACAATTTTCTGCCAAAACACTACCGTACATTTCCCTTAAACACTTCAAATTCACTGTATAGGAGTAATTCGATGCGCTGAACACGATGCAGCATACGGCAAACGCTAACATTCGACGGTTCTCGAGTTATCATCAAAAGACCGAGAACTGCGAAAAACGTGCATGTCTGAGCGTGAAACGCACGAATATGGCATAAACGGGTTTTCCTTCAAAAACACTACCGTACACTTCCCTTAAACGCTCCAAACTCACTGCATTGGGGTAATTCGATGCGCTGAACACGATGCAGCATACGGCGAACGCTAACATTCGACCGTTCTCAAGTTATCATGGAATTGCTCGATTTTCGAAAAAAAACAATTTTCTGCCAAAACACTACCGTACATTTCCCTTAAACACTTCAAATTCACTGTATAGGAGTAATTCGATGCGCTGAACACGATGCAGCATACGGCAAACGCTAACATTCGACGGTTCTCGAGTTATCATCAAAAGACCGAGAACTGCGAAAAACGTGCATTTCTGGCCGTGAAACGCACGAATATGGCATAAACGGGTTTTCCTTCAAAAACACTATCGTACACTTCCCTTAAACGCTTCAAATTCACTGCATAGGGTTAATTCGATGCGCTGAACACGATGCAGCATACGGCGAACGCTAACATTCGACCGTTCTCAAGTTATCATGGAATTGCTCGATTTTCGAAAAAAACAATTTTCTGCCAAAACACTACCGTACATTTCCCTTAAACACTTCAAATTCACTGTATAGGAGTAATTCGATGCGCTGAACACGATGCAGCATACGGCAAACGCTAACATTCGACGGTTCTCGAGTTATCATCAAAAGACCGAGAACTGCGAAAAACGTGCATTTCTGGCCGTGAAACGCACGAATATGGCATAAACGGGTTTTCCTTCAAAAACACTATCGTACACTTCCCTTAAACGCTTCAAATTCACTGCATAGGGGTAATTCGATGCGCTGAACACGATGCAGCATACGGCGAACGCTAACATTCGACCGTTCTCAAGTTATCATGGAATTGCTCGATTTTCGAAAAAAACAATTTTCTGCCAAAACACTACCGTACATTTCCCTTAAACACTTCAAATTCACTGTATAGGAGTAATTCGATGCGCTGAACACGATGCAGCATACGGCAAACGCTAACATTCGACGGTTCGCGAGTTATCATCAAAAGACCGAGAACTGCGAAAAACGTGCATGTCTGAGCGTGAAACGCACGAATATGGCATAAACGGGTTTTCCTTCAAAAACACTACCGTACACTTCCCTTAAACGCTCCAAACTCACTGCATTGGGGTAATTCGATGCGCTGAACACGATGCAGCATACGGCGAACGCTAACATTCGACCGTTCTCAAGTTATCATGGAATTGCTCGATTTTCGAAAAAAAACAATTTTCTGCCAAAACACTACCGTACATTTCCCTTAAACACTTCAAATTCACTGTATAGGAGTAATTCGATGCGCTGAACACGATGCAGCATACGGCAAACGCTAACATTCGACGGTTCTCGAGTTATCATCAAAAGACCGAGAACTGCGAAAAACGTGCATTTCTGGCCGTGAAACGCACGAATATGGCATAAACGGGTTTTCCTTCAAAAACACTATCGTACACTTCCCTTAAACGCTTCAAATTCACTGCATAGGGGTAATTCGATGCGCTGAACACGATGCAGCATACGGCGAACGCTAAGATTCGACCGTTCTCAAGTTATCATGGAATTGCTCGATTTTCGAAAAAACCAATTTTCTGCCAAAACACTACCGTACATTTCCCTTAAACACTTCAAATTCACTGTATAGGAGTAATTCGATGCGCTGAACACGATGCAGCATACGGCAAACGCTAACATTCGACGGTTCTCGAGTTATCATCAAAAGACCGAGAACTGCGAAAAACGTGCATTTCTGGCCGTGAAACGCACGAATATGGCATAAACGGGTTTTCCTTCAAAAACACTACCGTGCACTTCCCTTAAACGCTTCAAATTCACTGCATAGGGGTAATTCGATGCGCTGAACACGATGCAGCATACGGCGAACGCTAACATTCGACCGTTCTCAAGTTATCATGGAATTGCTCGATTTTCGAAAAAACCAATTTTCTGCCAAAACACTACCGTACATTTCCCTTAAACACTTCAAATTCACTGTATAGGAGTAATTCGATGCGCTGAACACGATGCAGCATACGGCAAACGCTAACATTCGACGGTTCTCGAGTTATCATCAAAAGACCGAGAACTGCGAAAAACGTGCATTTCTGGCCGTGAAACGCACGAATATGGCATAAACGGGTTTTCCTTCAAAAACACTATCGTACACTTCCCTTAAACGCTTCAAATTCACTGCATAGGGGTAATTCGATGCGCTGAACACGATGCAGCATACGGCGAACGCTAACATTCGACCGTTCTCAAGTTATCATGGAATTGCTCGATTTTCGAAAAAACCAATTTTCTGCCAAAACACTACCGTACATTTCCCTTAAACACTTCAAATTCACTGTATAGCAGTAATTCGATGCGCTAAACACGATGCAGCATACGGCAAATGCTAACATTCGACCGTTCTCAAGTTATCAGCGAATTCCCCGATTTTCAAAAAAATGAATGTTCCGCCAAAACACCACCGTACATTTCCCTTAAACACTTCAAATTCACTGTATAGGAGTAATTCGATGCGCTGAACACGTTGCAACATACGGCGAACGCTAACATTCGACCGTTCTCAAGTTATCATCGAATTGCTCAGTTTAAAAAAAAAAGAATTTTCCGCAAAAACGCCACAGTACACTTCCCTTAAACACTTCAAATTCACTGTGTAGGGCTAATTCGATGCGCTGAACACGATGCAGCCTACGGCGAACGCTAACATTCGACCGTTCTCAAGTTATCATAGTATTGCTCGATTTTCGAAAAAAACAATTTTCTGCCAAAACACTACCGTACATTTCCCTTAAACACTTCAGATTCACTGTGTAGGGGTAATTCGATGCGCTGAACACGATGCAACTTGCGGCAAAGGCGATCATGCGACGGTTCTCGAGTTATCATCAAAAGACCGAGAACTCCGAAAAACGTGCATTTCTGGGCGTGAAACGCACGAATATGGCATAAACGGGTTTTCCTTCAAAAACACTAACGTACACTTCCCTTAAACGCTCCAAACTCACTGCATTGGGGTAATTCGATGCGCTGAACACGATGCAGCATACGGCGAACGCTAACATTCGACCGTTCTCAAGTTATCATGGAATTGCTCGATTTTCGAAAAAACAATTTTCTGCCAAAACACCACCGTACACTTCCCTTAAACGCCCCAACTAACTGCATTGGGGTAATTCGATGCGCTGAACACGATGCAGCATACGGCAAACGCTAACATTCGACCGTTCTCAAATTATCATCAAAAGACCGAGAACTGCGAAAAACGTGCATGTCTGAGCGTGAAACGCACGAATATGGCATAAACGGGTTTTCCTTCAAAAACACTACCGTACACTTCCCTTAAACGCTCCAAACTCACTGCATTGGGGTAATTCGATGCGCTGAACACGATGCAGCATACGGCGAACGCTAACATTCGACCGTTCTCAAGTTATCATGGAATTGCTCGATTTTCGAAAAAAACAATTTTCTGCCAAAACACTACCGTACATTTCCCTTAAACACTTCAAATTCACTGTGTAGGAGTAATTCGATGCGCTGAACACGATGCAGCATACGGCAAACGCTAACATTCGACGGTTCTCGAGTTATCATCAAAAGACCGAGAACTGCGAAAAACGTGCATGTCTGAGCGTGAAACGCACGAATATGGCATAAACGGGTTTTCCTTCAAAAACACTACCGTACACTTCCCTTAAACGCTCCAAACTCACTGCATTGGGGTAATTCGATGCGCTGAACACGATGCAGCATACGGCGAACGCTAACATTCGACCGTTCTCAAGTTATCATGGAATTGCTCGATTTTCGAAAAAAACCAATTTTCTGCCAAAACACTACCGTACATTTCCCTTAAACACTTCAAATTCACTGTATAGCAGTAATTCGATGCGCTAAACACGATGCAGCATACGGCAAATGCTAACATTCGACCGTTCTCAAGTTATCAGCGAATTCCCCGATTTTCAAAAAAATGAATATTCCGCCAAAACACCACCGTACATTTCCTTTAAACACTTCAAATTCACTGTATAGGAGTAATTCGATGCGCTGAACACGTTGCAGCATACGGCGAACGCTAACATTCGACCGTTCTCAAGTTATCATCAAAAGACCGAGAACTCCGAAAACGTGCATTTCTGGGCATGAAACGCACGAATATGGCATAAACGGGTTTTCCTTCAAAAACGCTACCGTACACTTCCCTTAAACGCTTCAAACTCACTGCATTGGGGTAATTCGATGCGCTGAACACGATGCAGCATACGGCGAACGCTAACATTCGACCGTTCTCAAGTTATCAGCGAATTCCCCGATTTTCAAAAAAATGAAGGTTCCGCCAAAACACCACCGTACATTTCCCTTAAACACTTCAAATTCACTGCATAGGAGTAATTCGATGCGCTGAACACGATGCAGCATACGGCAAACGCTAACATTCGACGGTTCTCGAGTTATCATCAAAAGACCGAGAACTGCGAAAAACGTGCATTTCTGGCCGTGAAACGCACGAATATGGCATAAACGGGTTTTCCTTCAAAAACACTATCGTACACTTCCCTTAAACGCTTCAAATTCACTGCATAGGGGTAATTCGATGCGCTGAACACGATGCAGCATACGGCGAACGCTAACATTCGACTGTTCTCAAGTTATCATGGAATTGCTCGATTTTCGAAAAAACCAATTTTCTGCCAAAACACTACCGTACATTTCCCTTAAACACTTCAAATTCACTGTATAAGAGTAATTCGTTGCGCTGAACACGATGCAGCATACGGCAAATGCTAACATTCGACCGTTCTTAAGTTATCAGCGAATTCCCCGATTTTCAAAAAAATGAATGTTCCGCCAAAACACCACCGTACATTTCCCTTAAACACTTCAAATTCACTGTATAGGAGTAATTCGATGCGCTGAACACGTTGCAACATACGGCGAACGCTAACATTCGACCGTTCTCAAGTTATCATCGAATTGCTCAGTTTAAAAAAAAAAGAATTTTCCGCAAAAACGCCACAGTACACTTCCCTTAAACACTTCAAATTCACTGTGTAGGGCTAATTCGATGCGCTGAACACGATGCAGCCTACGGCGAACGCTAACATTCGACCGTTCTCAAGTTATCATAGTATTGCTCGATTTTCGAAAAAAACAATTTTCTGCCAAAACACTACCGTACATTTCCCTTAAACACTTCAGATTCACTGTGTAGGGGTAATTCGATGCGCTGAACACGATGCAACTTGCGGCAAAGGCGAACATGCGACGGTTCTCGAGTTATCATCAAAAGATCGAGAACTGCGAAAAACGTGCATTTCTGGGCGTGAAACGCACGAATATGGCATAAACGGGTTTTCCTTCAAAAACACTAAGGTACACTTCCCTTGAACGCTCCAAACTCACTGCATTGGGGTAATTCGATGCGCTGAACACGATGCAGCATACGGCGAACGCTAACATTCGACCGTTCTCAAGTTATCATCGAATTGCTCGATTTTCGAAAAAACAATTTTCTGCCAAAACACCACCGTACACTTCCCTTAAACGCTCCAAACTCACTGCATTGGGGTAATTCGATGCGCTGAACACGATGCAGCATACGGCGAACGCTAACATTCGACCGTTCTCAAGTTATCATGGAATTGCTCGATTTTCGAAAAAAACAATTTTCTGCCAAAACACTACCGTACATTTCCCTTAAACACTTCAAATTCACTGTATAGGAGTAATTCGATGCGCTGAACACGATGCAGCATACGGCAAACGCGAACATTCGACGGTTCTCGAGTTATCGTCAAAAGACCGAGAACTGCGAAAAACGTGCATTTCTGGGCGTGAAACGCCCGAATATGGCATAAACGGGTTTTCCTTCAAAAACACTACCGTACACTTCCCTTAAACGCTTCAAACTCAGTGCATAGGGGTAATTCGATGCGCTGAACACGATGCAGCATTCGGCGAACGCTAACATTCGACAGTTCTCAAGTTATCATCGAATTGCTTAGTTTTCAAAAAAAAGAATTTTCCGCAAAAACACCACAGTAAACTTCCCTTAAACACTTCAGATTCACTGTGTAGGGGTAATTCGATGCGCTGAACACGATGCAACTTGCGGCAAAGGCGAACATGCGACGGTTCTCGACTTATCATCAAAAGACCGAGAACTCCGAAAAACGTGCATTTCTGGGCATGAAACGCACGAATATGGCATAAACGGGTTTTCCTTCAAAAACGCTACCGTACACTTCCCTTAAACGCTTCAAACTCACTGCATTGGGGTAATTCGATGCGCTGAACACGATGCAGCATACGGCGAACGCTAACATTCGACCGTTCTCAAGTTATCAGCGAATTCCCCGATTTTCAAAAAAATGAAGGTTCCGCCAAAACACCACCGTACATTTCCCTTAAACACTTCAAATTCACTGCATAGGAGTAATTC
Source organism: Asobara japonica (assembly GCA_026005395.1). Taxonomy (NCBI): domain Eukaryota; kingdom Metazoa; phylum Arthropoda; class Insecta; order Hymenoptera; family Braconidae; genus Asobara; species Asobara japonica. The sequence goes on along the minus strand of BQMI01000153.1, from coordinate 576,122 downwards.
GATGCGCTGAACACGATGCAGCATACGGCAAACGCTAACATTCGACGGTTCTCGAGTTATCATCAAAAGACCGAGAACTGCGAAAAACGTGCATTTCTGGGCGTGAAACGCACGAATATGGCATAAACGGGTTTTCCTTCAAAAACACTACCGTACACTTCCCTTAAACGCTCCAAACTCACTGCATTGGGGTAATTCGATGCGCTGAACACGATGCAGCATACGGCGAACGCTAACATTCGACCGTTCTCAAGTTATCATGGAATTGCTCGATTTTCGAAAAAAAACAATTTTCTGCCAAAACACTACCGTACATTTCCCTTAAACACTTCAAATTCACTGTATAGGAGTAATTCGATGCGCTGAACACGATGCAGCATACGGCAAACGCTAACATTCGACGGTTCTCGAGTTATCATCAAAAGACCGAGAACTGCGAAAAACGTGCATGTCTGAGCGTGAAACGCACGAATATGGCATAAACGGGTTTTCCTTCAAAAACACTACCGTACACTTCCCTTAAACGCTCCAAACTCACTGCATTGGGGTAATTCGATGCGCTGAACACGATGCAGCATACGGCGAACGCTAACATTCGACCGTTCTCAAGTTATCATGGAATTGCTCGATTTTCGAAAAAAACAATTTTCTGCCAAAACACTACCGTACATTTCCCTTAAACACTTCAAATTCACTGTATAGGAGTAATTCGATGCGCTGAACACGATGCAGCATACGGCAAACGCTAACATTCGACGGTTCTCGAGTTATCATCAAAAGACCGAGAACTGCGAAAAACGTGCATTTCTGGCCGTGAAACGCACGAATATGGCATAAACGGGTTTTCCTTCAAAAACACTATCGTAGACTTCCCTTAAACGCTTCAAATTCACTGCATAGGGGTAATTCGATGCGCTGAACACGATGCAGCATACGGCGAACGCTAACATTCGACCGTTCTCAAGTTATCATGGAATTGCTCGATTTTCGAAAAAAACCAATTTTCTGCCAAAACACTACCGTACATTTCCCTTAAACACTTCAAATTCACTGTATAGGAGTAATTCGTTGCGCTGAACACGATGCAGCATACGGCAAATGCTAACATTCGACCGTTCTCAAGTTATCATCGAATTGCTCGATTTTCGAAAAAACAATTTTCTGCCAAAACACCACCGTACACTTCCCTTAAACGCTCCAAACTCACTGCATTGGGGTAATTCGATGCGCTGAACACGATGCAGCATACGGCGAACGCTAACATTCGACCGTTCTCAAGTTATCATCGAATTGCTCGATTTTCGAAAAAACAATTTTCTGCCAAAACACCACCGTACACTTCCCTTAAACGCTCCAAACTCACTGCATTGGGGTAATTCGATGCGCTGAACACGATGCAGCATACGGCGAACGCTAACATTCGACCGTTCTCAAGTTATCATGGAATTGCTCGATTTTCGAAAAAAACAATTTTCTGCCAAAACACTACCGTACATTTCCCTTAAACACTTCAAATTCACTGTATAGGAGTAATTCGATGCGCTGAACACGATGCAGCATACGGCAAACGCGAACATTCGACGGTTCTCGAGTTATCGTCAAAAGACCGAGAACTGCGAAAAACGTGCATTTCTGGGCGTGAAACGCCCGAATATGGCATAAACGGGTTTTCCTTCAAAAACACTACCGTACACTTCCCTTAAACGCTTCAAACTCAGTGCATAGGGGTAATTCGATGCGCTGAACACGATGCAGCATTCGGCGAACGCTAACATTCGACAGTTCTCAAGTTATCATCGAATTGCTTAGTTTTCAAAAAAAAGAATTTTCCGCAAAAACACCACAGTACACTTCCCTTAAACACTTCAGATTCACTGTGTAGGGGTAATTCGATGCGCTGAACACGATGCAACTTGCGGCAAAGGCGAACATGCGACGGTTCTCGAGTTATCGTCAAAAGACCGAGTACTGCGAAAAACGTGCATTTCTGGGCGTGAAACGCCCGAATATGGCATAAACGGGTTTTCCTTCAAAAACACTACCGTACACTTCCCTTAAACGCTTCAAACTCAGTGCATAGGGGTAATTCGATGCGCTGAACACGATGCAGCATTCGGCGAACGCTAACATTCGACCGTTCTCAAGTTATCAGCGAATTCCCCGATTTTCAAAAAAATGAAGGTTCCGCCAAAACACCACCGTACATTTCCCTTAAACACTTCAAATTCACTGCATAGGGGTAATTCGATGCGCTGAACACGATGCAGCATACGGCAAATGCTAACATTCGACCGTTCTCAAGTTATCATCGAATTGCTCGATTTTCGAAAAAACAATTTTCTGCCAAAACACCACCGTACACTTCCCTTAAACGCTCCAAACTCACTGCATTGGGGTAATTCGATGCGCTGAACACGATGCAGCATACGGCGAACGCTAACATTCGACCGTTCTCAAGTTATCATGGAATTGCTCGATTTTCGAAAAAAACAATTTTCTGCCAAAACACTACCGTACATTTCCCTTAAACACTTCAAATTCACTGTATAGGAGTAATTCGATGCGCTGAACACGTTGCAACATACGGCGAACGCTAACATTCGACCGTTCTCAAGTTATCATCGAATTGCTCAGTTTAAAAAAAAAAGAATTTTCCGCAAAAACGCCACAGTACACTTCCCTTAAACACTTCAAATTCACTGTGTAGGGCTAATTCGATGCGCTGAACACGATGCAGCCTACGGCGAACGCTAACATTCGACCGTTCTCAAGTTATCATAGTATTGCTCGATTTTCGAAAAAAACAATTTTCTGCCAAAACACTACCGTACATTTCCCTTAAACACTTCAGATTCACTGTGTAGGGGTAATTCGATGCGCTGAACACGATGCAACTTGCGGCAAAGGCGAACATGCGACGGTTCTCGAGTTATCGTCAAAAGACCGAGAACTCCGAAAAACGTGCATTTCTGGGCGTGAAACGCACGAATATGGCATAAACGGGTTTTCTTTCAAAACCACTACCGTACACTTCCCTTAAACGGTCCAAACTCACTGCATTGGGGTAATTCGATGCGCTGAACACGATGCAGCATACGGCGAACGCTAACATTTGACCGTTCTCAAGTTATCATCGAATTGCTCGATTTTTGAAAAAACAATTTTCTGCCAAAACACCACCGTACATTTCCCTTAAACACTTCAAATTCACTGTATAGGAGTAATTCGATGCGCTGAACACGATGCAGCATACGGCAAACGCTAACATTCGACGGTTCTCGAGTTATCATCAAAAGACCGAGAACTGCGAAAAACGTGCATTTCTGGGCGTGAAACGCACGAATATGGCATAAACGGGTTTTCCTTCAAAAACACTACCGTACACTTCCCTTAAACGCTTCAAACTCACTGCATAGGGGTAATTCGATGCGCTGAACACGATGCAGCATACGGCGAACGCTAACATTCGACCGTTCTCAAGTTATCATGGAATTGCTCGATTTTCGAAAAAACAATTTTCTGCCAAAACACCACCGTACACTTCCCTTAAACGCCCCAAACTAACTGCATTGGGGTAATTCGATGCGCTGAACACGATGCAGCATACGGCAAACGCTAACATTCGACCGTTCTCAAATTATCATCAAAAGACCGAGAACTGCGAAAAACGTGCATGTCTGAGCGTGAAACGCACGAATATGGCATAAACGGGTTTTCCTTCAAAAACACTACCGTACACTTCCCTTAAACGCTCCAAACTCACTGCATTGGGGTAATTCGATGCGCTGAACACGATGCAGCATACGGCGAACGCTAACATTCGACCGTTCTCAAGTTATCATGGAATTGCTCGATTTTCGAAAAAAACAATTTTCTGCCAAAACACTACCGTACATTTCCCTTAAACACTTCAAATTCACTGTATAGGAGTAATTCGATGCGCTGAACACGATGCAACTTGCGGCAAAGGCGAACATGCGACGGTTCTCGAGTTATCATCAAAAGATCGAGAACTGCGAAAAACGTGCATTTCTGGGCGTGAAACGCACGAATATGGCATAAACGGGTTTTCCTTCAAAAACACTAACGTACACTTCCCTTAAACGCTCCAAACTCACTGCATTGGGGTAATTCGATGCGCTGAACACGATGCAGCATACGGCGAACGCTAACATTCGACCGTTCTCAAGTTATCATGGAATTGCTCGATTTTCGAAAAAACCAATTTTCTGCCAAAACACTACCGTACATTTCCCTTAAACACTTCAAATTCACTGTATAGGAGTAATTCGATGCGCTGAACACGATGCAGCATACGGCGAACGCTAACATTCGACCGTTCTCAAGTTATCATGGAATTGCTCGATTTTCGAAAAAACAATTTTCTGCCAAAACACCACCGTACACTTCCCTTAAACGCCCCAACTAACTGCATTGGGGTAATTCGATGCGCTGAACACGATGCAGCATACGGCAAACGCTAACATTCGACCGTTCTCAAATTATCATCAAAAGACCGAGAACTGCGAAAAACGTGCATTTCTGGGCGTGAAACGCACGAATATGGCATAAACGGGTTTTCTTTCAAAACCACTACCGTACACTTCCCTTAAACGCTCCAAACTCACTGCATTGGGGTAATTCGATGCGCTGAACACTATGCAGCATACGGCGAACGCTAACATTCGACCGTTCTCAAGTTATCATGGAATTGCTCGATTTTCGAAAAAACCAATTTTCAGCCAAAACACTACCGTACATTTCCCTTAAACACTTCAAATTCACTGTATAGGAGTAATTCGATGCGCTGAACACGATGCAGCATACGGCGAATGCTAACATTCGACCGTTCTCAAGTTATCAGCGAATTCCCCGATTTTCAAAAAAATGAATGTTCCGCCAAAACACCACCGTACATTTCCCTTAAACACTTCAAATTCACTGTATAGGAGTAATTCGATGCACTGAACACGATGCAGCATACGGCAAACGCGAACATTCGACGGTTCTCGAGTTATCGTCAAAAGACCGAGAACTCCGAAAAACGTGCATTTCTGGGCATGAAACGCACGAATATGGCATAAACGGGTTTTCCTTCAAAAACACTACCGTACACTTCCCGTAAACGCTCCAAACTAACTGCATTGGGGTAATTCGATGCGCGTGAACACGATGCAGCATACGGCAAACGCTAACATTCGACCGTTCGCAAGTTATCAGCGAATTCCCCGATTTTCAAAAAAATGAATGTTACGCCAAAACACCACCGTACATTTCCCTTAAACACTTCAAATTCACTGTATAGGAGTAATTCGATGCGCTGAACACGATGCAGCATACGGCAAACGCTAACATTCGACGGTTCTCGAGTTATCATCAAAAGACCGAGAACTGCGAAAAACGTGCATTTCTGGCCGTGAAACGCACGAATATGGCATAAACGGGTTTTCCTTCAAAAACACTATCGTACACTTCCCTTAAACGCTTCAAATTCACTGCATAGGGGTAATTCGATGCGCTGAACACGATGCAGCATACGGCGAACGCTAACATTCGACCGTTCTCAAGTTATCATGGAATTGCTCGATTTTCGAAAAAAACAATTTTCTGCCAAAACACTACCGTACATTTCCCTTAAACACTTCAAATTCACTGTATAGGAGTAATTCGATGCGCTGAACACGATGCAGCATACGGCAAACGCTAACATTCGACGGTTCTCGAGTTATCATCAAAAGACCGAGAACTGCGAAAAACGTGCATTTCTGGGCGTGAAACGCACGAATATGGCATAAACGGGTTTTCCTTCAAAAACACTATCGTACACTTCCCTTAAACGCTTCAAATTCACTGCATAGGGGTAATTCGATGCGCTGAACACGATGCAGCATACGGCGAACGCTAACATTCGACCGTTCTCAAGTTATCATGGAATTGCTCGATTTTCGAAAAAACCAATTTTCTGCCAAAACACTACCGTTCATTTCCCTTAAACACTTCAAATTCACTGTATAGGAGTAATTCGATGCGCTGAACACGATGCAGCATACGGCAAACGCTAACATTCGACGGTTCTCGAGTTATCATCAAAAGACCGAGAACTGCGAAAAACGTGCATGTCTGAGCGTGAAACGCACGAATATGGCATAAACGGGTTTTCCTTCAAAAACACTACCGTACACTTCCCTTAAACGCTCCAAACTCACTGCATTAGGGTAATTCGATGCGCTGAACACGATGCAGCATACGGCGAACGCTAACATTCGACCGTTCTCAAGTTATCATGGAATTGCTCGATTTTCGAAAAAAACAATTTTCTGCCAAAACACTACCGTACATTTCCCTTAAACACTTCAAATTCACTGTATAGGAGTAATTCGATGCGCTGAACACGATGCAGCATACGGCAAACGCTAACATTCGACGGTTCTCGAGTTATCATCAAAAGACCGAGAACTGCGAAAAACGTGCATTTCTGGCCGTGAAACGCACGAATATGGCATAAACGGGTTTTCCTTCAAAAACACTATCGTACACTTCCCTTAAACGCTTCAAATTCACTGCATAGGGGTAATTCGATGCGCTGAACACGATGCAGCATACGGCGAACGCTAACATTCGACCGTTCTCAAGTTATCATCAAAAGACCGAGAACTCCGAAAAACGTGCATTTCTGGGATGAAACGCACGAATATGGCATAAACGGGTTTTCCTTCAAAAACGCTACCGTACACTTCCCTTAAACGCTTCAAACTCACTGCATTGGGGTAATTCGATGCGCTGAACACGATGCAGCATACGGCGAACGCTAACATTCGACCGTTCTCAAGTTATCAGCGAATTCCCCGATTTTCAAAAAAATGAAGGTTCCGCCAAAACACCACCGTACATTTCCCTTAAACACTTAAAATTCACTGCATAGGAGTAATTCGATGCGCTGAACACGATGCAGCATACGGCAAACGCTAACATTCGACGGTTCTCGAGTTATCATCAAAAGACCGAGAACTGCGAAAAACGTGCATTTCTGGCCGTGAAACGCACGAATATGGCATAAACGGGTTTTCCTTCAAAAACACTATCGTACACTTCCCTTAAACGCTTCAAATTCACTGCATAGGGGTAATTCGATGCGCTGAACACGATGCAGCATACGGCGAACGCTAACATTCGACCGTTCTCAAGTTATCATGGAATTGCTCGATTTTCGAAAAAAACAATTTTCTGCCAAAACACTACCGTACATTTCCCTTAAACACTTCAAATTCACTGTATAGGAGTAATTCGATGCGCTGAACACGATGCAGCATACGGCAAACGCGAACATTCGACGGTTCTCGAGTTATCGTCAAAAGACCGAGAACTCCGAAAAACGTGCATTTCTGGGCGTGAAACGCACGAATATGGCATAAACGGGTTTTCTTTCAAAACCACTACCGTACACTTCCCTTAAACGCTCCAAACTCACTGCATTGGGGTAATTCGATGCGCTGAACACGATGCAGCATACGGCGAACGCTAACATTTGACCGTTCTCAAGTTATCATCGAATTGCTCGATTTTTGAAAAAACAATTTTCTGCCAAAACACCACCGTACATTTCCCTTAAACACTTCAAATTCACTGTATAGGAGTAATTCGATGCGCTGAACACGATGCAGCATACGGCAAACGCTAACATTCGACGGTTCTCGAGTTATCATCAAAAGACCGAGAACTGCGAAAAACGTGCATTTCTGGGCGTGAAACGCACGAATATGGCATAAACGGGTTTTCCTTCAAAAACACTACCGTACACTTCCCTTAAACGCTTCAAACTCACTGCATAGGGGTAATTCGATGCGCTGAACACGATGCAGCATACGGCGAACGCTAACATTCGACCGTTCTCAAGTTATCAGCGAATTCCCCGATTTTCAAAAAAATGAAGGTTCCGCCAAAACACCACCGTACATTTCCCTTAAACACTTCAAATTCACTGCATAGGAGTAATTCGATGCGCTGAACACGATGCAGCATACGGCAAACGCTAACATTCGACGGTTCTCGAGTTATCATCAAAAGACCGAGAACTGCGAAAAACGTGCATTTCTGGCCGTGAAACGCACGAATATGGCATAAACGGGTTTTCCTTCAAAAACACTATCGTACACTTCCCTTAAACGCTTCAAATTCACTGCATAGGGGTAATTCGATGCGCTGAACACGATGCAGCATACGGCGAACGCTAACATTCGACCGTTCTCAAGTTATCATGGAATTGCTCGATTTTCGAAAAAAACAATTTTCTGCCAAAACACTACCGTACATTTCCCTTAAACACTTCAAATTCACTGTATAGGAGTAATTCGATGCGCTGAACACGATGCAGCATACGGCAAACGCGAACATTCGACGGTTCTCGAGTTATCGTCAAAAGACCGAGAACTCCGAAAAACGTGCATTTCTGGGCGTGAAACGCACGAATATGGCATAAACGGGTTTTCTTTCAAAACCACTACCGTACACTTCCCTTAAACGCTCCAAACTCACTGCATTGGGGTAATTCGATGCGCTGAACACGATGCAGCATACGGCGAACGCTAACATTTGACCGTTCTCAAGTTATCATCGAATTGCTCGATTTTTGAAAAAACAATTTTCTGCCAAAACACCACCGTACATTTCCCTTAAACACTTCAAATTCACTGCATAGGAGTAATTCGATGCGCTGAACACGATGCAGCATACGGCAAACGCTAACATTCGACGGTTCTCGAGTTATCATCAAAAGACCGAGAACTGCGAAAAACGTGCATTTCTGGCCGTGAAACGCACGAATATGGCATAAACGGGTTTTCCTTCAAAAACACTATCGTACACTTCCCTTAAACGCTTCAAATTCACTGCATAGGGGTAATTCGATGCGCTGAACACGATGCAGCATACGGCGAACGCTAACATTCGACCGTTCTCAAGTTATCATGGAATTGCTCGATTTTCGAAAAAAACAATTTTCTGCCAAAACACTACCGTACATTTCCCTTAAACACTTCAAATTCACTGTATAGGAGTAATTCGATGCGCTGAACACGATGCAGCATACGGCAAACGCGAACATTCGACGGTTCTCGAGTTATCGTCAAAAGACCGAGAACTCCGAAAAACGTGCATTTCTGGGCGTGAAACGCACGAATATGGCATAAACGGGTTTTCTTTCAAAACCACTACCGTACACTTCCCTTAAACGCTCCAAACTCACTGCATTGGGGTAATTCGATGCGCTGAACACGATGCAGCATACGGCGAACGCTAACATTTGACCGTTCTCAAGTTATCATCGAATTGCTCGATTTTTGAAAAAAACAATTTTCTGCCAAAACACCACCGTACATTTCCCTTAAACACTTCAAATTCACTGTATAGGAGTAATTCGATGCGCTGAACACGATGCAGCATACGGCAAACGCTAACATTCGACGGTTCTCGAGTTATCATCAAAAGACCGAGAACTGCGAAAAACGTGCATTTCTGGGCGTGAAACGCACGAATATGGCATAAACGGGTTTTCCTTCAAAAACACTACCGTACACTTCCCTTAAACGCTTCAAACTCACTGCATAGGGGTAATTCGATGCGCTGAACACGATGCAGCATACGGCGAACGCTAACATTCGACCGTTCTCAAGTTATCAGCGAATTCCCCGATTTTCAAAAAAATGAAGGTTCCGCCAAAACACCACCGTACATTTCCCTTAAACACTTCAAATTCACTGCATAGGAGTAATTCGATGCGCTGAACACGATGCAGCATACGGCAAACGCTAACATTCGACGGTTCTCGAGTTATCATCAAAAGACCGAGAACTGCGAAAAACGTGCATTTCTGGCCGTGAAACGCACGAATATGGCATAAACGGGTTTTCCTTCAAAAACACTATCGTACACTTCCCTTAAACGCTTCAAATTCACTGCATAGGGGTAATTCGATGCGCTGAACACGATGCAGCATACGGCGAACGCTAACATTCGACCGTTCTCAAGTTATCATGGAATTGCTCGATTTTCGAAAAAAACAATTTTCTGCCAAAACACTACCGTACATTTCCCTTAAACACTTCAAATTCACTGTATAGGAGTAATTCGATGCGCTGAACACGATGCAGCATACGGCAAACGCGAACATTCGACGGTTCTCGAGTTATCGTCAAAAGACCGAGAACTCCGAAAAACGTGCATTTCTGGGCGTGAAACGCACGAATATGGCATAAACGGGTTTTCTTTCAAAACCACTACCGTACACTTCCCTTAAACGCTCCAAACTCACTGCATTGGGGTAATTCGATGCGCTGAACACGATGCAGCATACGGCGAACGCTAACATTTGACCGTTCTCAAGTTATCATCGAATTGCTCGATTTTTGAAAAAACAATTTTCTGCCAAAACACCACCGTACATTTCCCTTAAACACTTCAAATTCACTGTATAGGAGTAATTCGATGCGCTGAACACGATGCAGCATACGGCAAACGCTAACATTCGACGGTTCTCGAGTTATCATCAAAAGACCGAGAACTGCGAAAAACGTGCATTTCTGGGCGTGAAACGCACGAATATGGCATAAACGGGTTTTCCTTCAAAAACACTACCGTACACTTCCCTTAAACGCTTCAAACTCACTGCATAGGGGTAATTCGATGCGCTGAACACGATGCAGCATACGGCGAACGCTAACATTCGACCGTTCTCAAGTTATCATGGAATTGCTCGATTTTCGAAAAAAACAATTTTCTGCCAAAACACCACCGTACACTTCCCTTAAACGCCCCAAACTAACTGCATTGGGGTAATTCGATGCGCTGAACACGATGCAGCATACGGCAAACGCTAACTTTCGACCGTTCTCAAATTATCATCAAAAGACCGAGAACTGCGAAAAACGTGCATGTCTGAGCGTGAAACGCACGAATATGGCATAAACGGGTTTTCCTTCAAAAACACTACCGTACACTTCCCTTAAACGCTCCAAACTCACTGCATTGGGGTAATTCGATGCGCTGAACACGATGCAGCATACGGCGAACGCTAACATTCGACCGTTCTCAAGTTATCATGGAATTGCTCGATTTTCGAAAAAAACAATTTTCTGCCAAAACACTACCGTACATTTCCCTTAAACACTTCAAATTCACTGTATAGGAGTAATTCGATGCGCTGAACACGATGCAGCATACGGCAAACGCTAACATTCGACGGTTCTCGAGTTATCATCAAAAGACCGAGAACTGCGAAAAACGTGCATTTCTGGCCGTGAAACGCACGAATATGGCATAAACGGGTTTTCCTTCAAAAACACTATCGTACACTTCCCTTAAACGCTTCAAATTCACTGCATAGCGGTAATTCGATGCGCTGAACACGATACAGCATACGGCGAACGCTAACATTCGACCGTTCTCAAGTTATCATCGAATTGCTTAGTTTTCAAAAAAAAGAATTTTCCGCAAAAACACCACAGTACACTTCCCTTAAACACTTCAGATTCACTGTGTAGGGGTAATTCGATGCGATGAACACGATGCAACTTGCGGCAAAGGCGAACATGCGACGGTTCTCGACTTATCATCAAAAGACCGAGAACTTCGAAAAACGTGCATTTCTGGGCATGAAACGCACGAATATGGCATAAACGGGTTTTCCTTCAAAAACGCTACCGTACACTTCCCTTAAACGCTTCAAACTCACTGCATTGGGGTAATTCGATGCGCTGAACACGATGCAGCATACGGCGAACGCTAACATTCGACCGTTCTCAAGTTATCATCGAATTGCTCAGTTAAAAAAAAAAAGAATTTTCCGCAAAAACGCCACAGTACACTTCCCTTAAACACTTCAAATTCACTGTGTAGGGCTAATTCGATGCGCTGAACACGATGCAGCCTACGGCGAACGCTAACATTCGACCGTTCTCAAGTTATCATAGTATTGCTCGATTTTCGAAAGAAACAATTTTCTGCCAAAACACTACCGTACATTTCCCTTAAACACTCCAGATTCACTGTGTAGGGGTAATTCGATGCGCTGAACACGATGCAACTTGCGGCAAAGGCGAACATGCGACGGTTCTCGAGTTATCATCAAAAGATCGAGAACTGCGAAAAACGTGCATTTCTGGGCGTGAAACGCACGAATATGGCATAAACGGGTTTTCCTTCAAAAACACTAACGTACACTTCCCTTAAACGCTCCAAACTCACTACATTGGGGTAATTCGATGCGCTGAACACGATGCAGCATACGGCGAACGCTAACATTCGACCGTTCTCAAGTTATCATCGAATTGCTCGATTTTCGAAAAAACAATTTTCTGCCAAAACACCACCGTACACTTCCCTTAAACGCTCCAAACTCACTGCACTGGGGTAATTCGATGCGCTGAACACGATGCAGCATACGGCGAACGCTAACATTCGACCGTTCTCAAGTTATCATGGAATTGCTCGATTTTCGAAAAAAACAATTTTCTGCCAAAACACTACCGTACATTTCCCTTAAACACTTCAAATTCACTGTATAGGAGTAATTCGATGCGCTGAACACGATGCAGCATACGGCAAACGCGAACATTCGACGGTTCTCGAGTTATCGTCAAAAGACCGAGAACTCCGAAAAACGTGCATTTCTGGGCGTGAAACGCACGAATATGGCATAAACGGGTTTTCTTTCAAAACCACTACCGTACACTTCCCTTAAACGCTCCAAACTCACTGCATTGGGGTAATTCGATGCGCTGAACACGATGCAGCATACGGCGAACGCTAACATTCGACCGTTCTCAAGTTATCATCGAATTGCTCGATTTTTGAAAAAACAATTTTCTGCCAAAACACCACCGTACATTTCCCTTAAACACTTCAAATTCACTGTATAGGAGTAATTCGATGCGCTGAACACGATGCAGCATACGGCAAACGCTAACATTCGACGGTTCTCGAGTTATCATCAAAAGACCGAGAACTGCGAAAAACGTGCATTTCTGGGCGTGAAACGCACGAATATGGCATAAACGGGTTTTCCTTCAAAAACACTACCGTACACTTCCCTTAAACGCTTCAAACTCACTGCATAGGGGTAATTCGATGCGCTGAACACGATGCAGCATACGGCGAACGCTAACATTCGACCGTTCTCAAGTTATCATGGAATTGCTCGATTTTCGAAAAAACAATTTTCTGCCAAAACACCACCGTACACTTCCCTTAAACGCCCCAAACTAACTGCATTGGGGTAATTCGATGCGCTGAACACGATGCAGCATACGGCGAACGCTAACATTCGACCGTTCTCAAGTTATCATGGAATTGCTCGATTTTCGAAAAAACCAATTTTCTGCCAAAACACTACCGTACATTTCCCTTAAACACTTCAAATTCACTGTATAGCAGTAATTCGATGCGCTAAACACGATGCAGCATACGGCAAATGCTAACATTCGACCGTTCTCAAGTTATCAGCGAATTCCCGGATTTTCAAAAAAATGAATGTTCCGCCAAAACACCACCGTACATTTCCTTTAAACACTTCAAATTCACTGTATAGGAGTAATTCGACGCGCTGAACACGTTGCAGCATACGGCGAACGCTAACATTCGACCGTTCTCAAGTTATCATCAAAAGACCGAGAACTCCGAAAAACGTGCATTTCTGGGATGAAACGCACGAATATGGCATAAACGGGTTTTCCTTCAAAAACGCTACCGTACACTTCCCTTAAACGCTTCAAACTCACTGCATTGGGGTAATTCGATGCGCTGAACACGATGCAGCATACGGCGAACGCTAACATTCGACCGTTCTCAAGTTATCAGCGAATTCCCCGATTTTCAAAAAAATGAAGGTTCCGCCAAAACACCACCGTACATTTCCCTTAAACACTTCAAATTCACTGCATAGGAGTAATTCGATGCGCTGAACACGATGCAGCATACGGCAAACGCTAACATTCGACGGTTCTCGAGTTATCATCAAAAGACCGAGAACTGCGAAAAACGTGCATTTCTGGCCGTGAAACGCACGAATATGGCATAAACGGGTTTTCCTTCAAAAACACTATCGTACACTTCCCTTAAACGCTTCAAATTCACTGCATAGGGGTAATTCGATGCGCTGAACACGATGCAGCATACGGCAAACGCTAACATTCGACGGTTCTCGAGTTATCATCAAAAGACCGAGAACTGCGAAAAACGTGCATTTCTGGGCGTGAAACGCACGAATATGGCATAAACGGGTTTTCCTTCAAAAACACTACCGTACACTTCCCTTAAACGCTTCAAACTCACTGCATAGGGGTAATTCGATGCGCTGAACACGATGCAGCATACGGCGAACGCTAACATTCGACCGTTCTCAAGTTATCATGGAATTGCTCGATTTTCGAAAAAACAATTTTCTGCCAAAACACCACCGTACACTTCCCTTAAACGCCCCAAACTAACTGCATTGGGGTAATTCGATGCGCTGAACACGATGCAGCATACGGCAAACGCTAACTTTCGACCGTTCTCAAATTATCATCAAAAGACCGAGAACTGCGAAAAACGTGCATGTCTGAGCGTGAAACGCACGAATATGGCATAAACGGGTTTTCCTTCAAAAACACTACCGTACACTTCCCTTAAACGCTCCAAACTCACTGCATTGGGGTAATTCGATGCGCTGAACACGATGCAGCATACGGCGAACGCTAACATTCGACCGTTCTCAAGTTATCATGGAATTGCTCGATTTTCGAAAAAAACAATTTTCTGCCAAAACACTACCGTACATTTCCCTTAAACACTTCAAATTCACTGTATAGGAGTAATTCGATGCGCTGAACACGATGCAGCATACGGCAAACGCTAACATTCGACGGTTCTCGAGTTATCATCAAAAGACCGAGAACTGCGAAAAACGTGCATTTCTGGCCGTGAAACGCACGAATATGGCATAAACGGGTTTTCCTTCAAAAACACTATCGTACACTTCCCTTAAACGCTTCAAATTCACTGCATAGCGGTAATTCGATGCGCTGAACACGATACAGCATACGGCGAACGCTAACATTCGACCGTTCTCAAGTTATCATCGAATTGCTTAGTTTTCAAAAAAAAGAATTTTCCGCAAAAACACCACAGTACACTTCCCTTAAACACTTCAGATTCACTGTGTAGGGGTAATTCGATGCGATGAACACGATGCAACTTGCGGCAAAGGCGAACATGCGACGGTTCTCGACTTATCATCAAAAGACCGAGAACTTCGAAAAACGTGCATTTCTGGGCATGAAACGCACGAATATGGCATAAACGGGTTTTCCTTCAAAAACGCTACCGTACACTTCCCTTAAACGCTTCAAACTCACTGCATTGGGGTAATTCGATGCGCTGAACACGATGCAGCATACGGCGAACGCTAACATTCGACCGTTCTCAAGTTATCATCGAATTGCTCAGTTAAAAAAAAAAAGAATTTTCCGCAAAAACGCCACAGTACACTTCCCTTAAACACTTCAAATTCACTGTGTAGGGCTAATTCGATGCGCTGAACACGATGCAGCCTACGGCGAACGCTAACATTCGACCGTTCTCAAGTTATCATAGTATTGCTCGATTTTCGAAAAAAACAATTTTCTGCCAAAACACTACCGTACATTTCCCTTAAACACTCCAGATTCACTGTGTAGGGGTAATTCGATGCGCTGAACACGATGCAACTTGCGGCAAAGGCGAACATGCGACGGTTCTCGAGTTATCATCAAAAGATCGAGAACTGCGAAAAACGTGCATTTCTGGGCGTGAAACGCACGAATATGGCATAAACGGGTTTTCCTTCAAAAACACTAACGTACACTTCCCTTAAACGCTCCAAACTCACTACATTGGGGTAATTCGATGCGCTGAACACGATGCAGCATACGGCGAACGCTAACATTCGACCGTTCTCAAGTTATCATCGAATTGCTCGATTTTCGAAAAAACAATTTTCTGCCAAAACACCACCGTACACTTCCCTTAAACGCTCCAAACTCACTGCACTGGGGTAATTCGATGCGCTGAACACGATGCAGCATACGGCGAACGCTAACATTCGACCGTTCTCAAGTTATCATGGAATTGCTCGATTTTCGAAAAAAACAATTTTCTGCCAAAACACTACCGTACATTTCCCTTAAACACTTCAAATTCACTGCATAGGAGTAATTCGATGCGCTGAACACGATGCAGCATACGGCGAACGCTAACATTCGACCGTTCTCAAGTTATCATGGAATTGCTCGATTTTCGAAAAAACAATTTTCTGCCAAAACACCACCGTACACTTCCCTTAAACGCCCCAAACTAACTGCATTGGGGTAATTCGATGCGCTGAACACGATGCAGCATACGGCGAACGCTAACATTCGACCGTTCTCAAGTTATCATGGAATTGCTCGATTTTCGAAAAAACCAATTTTCTGCCAAAACACTACCGTACATTTCCCTTAAACACTTCAAATTCACTGTATAGCAGTAATTCGATGCGCTAAACACGATGCAGCATACGGCAAATGCTAACATTCGACCGTTCTCAAGTTATCAGCGAATTCCCGGATTTTCAAAAAAATGAATGTTCCGCCAAAACACCACCGTACATTTCCTTTAAACACTTCAAATTCACTGTATAGGAGTAATTCGACGCGCTGAACACGTTGCAGCATACGGCGAACGCTAACATTCGACCGTTCTCAAGTTATCATCAAAAGACCGAGAACTCCGAAAAACGTGCATTTCTGGGATGAAACGCACGAATATGGCATAAACGGGTTTTCCTTCAAAAACGCTACCGTACACTTCCCTTAAACGCTTCAAACTCACTGCATTGGGGTAATTCGATGCGCTGAACACGATGCAGCATACGGCGAACGCTAACATTCGACCGTTCTCAAGTTATCAGCGAATTCCCCGATTTTCAAAAAAATGAAGGTTCCGCCAAAACACCACCGTACATTTCCCTTAAACACTTCAAATTCACTGCATAGGAGTAATTCGATGCGCTGAACACGATGCAGCATACGGCAAACGCTAACATTCGACGGTTCTCGAGTTATCATCAAAAGACCGAGAACTGCGAAAAACGTGCATTTCTGGCCGTGAAACGCACGAATATGGCATAAACGGGTTTTCCTTCAAAAACACTATCGTACACTTCCCTTAAACGCTTCAAATTCACTGCATAGGGGTAATTCGATGCGCTGAACACGATGCAGCATACGGCGAACGCTAACATTCGACCGTTCTCAAGTTATCATGGAATTGCTCGATTTTCGAAAAAAACAATTTTCTGCCAAAACACTACCGTACATTTCCCTTAAACACTTCAAATTCACTGTATAGGAGTAATTCGATGCGCTGAACACGATGCAGCATACGGCAAACGCGAACATTCGACGGTTCTCGAGTTATCGTCAAAAGACCGAGAACTCCGAAAAACGTGCATTTCTGGGCGTGAAACGCACGAATATGGCATAAACGGGTTTTCTTTCAAAACCACTACCGTACACTTCCCTTAAACGCTCCAAACTCACTGCATTGGGGTAATTCGATGCGCTGAACACGATGCAGCATACGGCGAACGCTAACATTTGACCGTTCTCAAGTTATCATCGAATTGCTCGATTTTTGAAAAAACAATTTTCTGCCAAAACACCACCGTACATTTCCCTTAAACACTTCAAATTCACTGTATAGGAGTAATTCGATGCGCTGAACACGATGCAGCATACGGCAAACGCTAACATTCGACGGTTCTCGAGTTATCATCAAAAGACCGAGAACTGCGAAAAACGTGCATTTCTGGGCGTGAAACGCACGAATATGGCATAAACGGGTTTTCCTTCAAAAACACTACCGTACACTTCCCTTAAACGCTTCAAACTCACTGCATAGGGGTAATTCGATGCGCTGAACACGATGCAGCATACGGCGAACGCTAACATTCGACCGTTCTCAAGTTATCAGCGAATTCCCCGATTTTCAAAAAAATGAAGGTTCCGCCAAAACACCACCGTACATTTCCCTTAAACACTTCAAATTCACTGCATAGGAGTAATTCGATGCGCTGAACACGATGCAGCATACGGCAAACGCTAACATTCGACGGTTCTCGAGTTATCATCAAAAGACCGAGAACTGCGAAAAACGTGCATTTCTGGCCGTGAAACGCACGAATATGGCATAAACGGGTTTTCCTTCAAAAACACTATCGTACACTTCCCTTAAACGCTTCAAATTCACTGCATAGGGGTAATTCGATGCGCTGAACACGATGCAGCATACGGCGAACGCTAACATTCGACCGTTCTCAAGTTATCATGGAATTGCTCGATTTTCGAAAAAAACAATTTTCTGCCAAAACACTACCGTACATTTCCCTTAAACACTTCAAATTCACTGTATAGGAGTAATTCGATGCGCTGAACACGATGCAGCATACGGCAAACGCGAACATTCGACGGTTCTCGAGTTATCGTCAAAAGACCGAGAACTCCGAAAAACGTGCATTTCTGGGCGTGAAACGCACGAATATGGCATAAACGGGTTTTCTTTCAAAACCACTACCGTACACTTCCCTTAAACGCTCCAAACTCACTGCATTGGGGTAATTCGATGCGCTGAACACGATGCAGCATACGGCGAACGCTAACATTTGACCGTTCTCAAGTTATCATCGAATTGCTCGATTTTTGAAAAAACAATTTTCTGCCAAAACACCACCGTACATTTCCCTTAAACACTTCAAATTCACTGTATAGGAGTAATTCGATGCGCTGAACACGATGCAGCATACGGCAAACGCTAACATTCGACGGTTCTCGAGTTATCATCAAAAGACCGAGAACTGCGAAAAACGTGCATTTCTGGGCGTGAAACGCACGAATATGGCATAAACGGGTTTTCCTTCAAAAACACTACCGTACACTTCCCTTAAACGCTTCAAACTCACTGCATAGGGGTAATTCGATGCGCTGAACACGATGCAGCATACGGCGAACGCTAACATTCGACCGTTCTCAAGTTATCATGGAATTGCTCGATTTTCGAAAAAACAATTTTCTGCCAAAACACCACCGTACACTTCCCTTAAACGCCCCAAACTAACTGCATTGGGGTAATTCGATGCGCTGAACACGATGCAGCATACGGCAAACGCTAACTTTCGACCGTTCTCAAATTATCATCAAAAGACCGAGAACTGCGAAAAACGTGCATGTCTGAGCGTGAAACGCACGAATATGGCATAAACGGGTTTTCCTTCAAAAACACTACCGTACACTTCCCTTAAACGCTCCAAACTCACTGCATTGGGGTAATTCGATGCGCTGAACACGATGCAGCATACGGCGAACGCTAACATTCGACCGTTCTCAAGTTATCATGGAATTGCTCGATTTTCGAAAAAAACAATTTTCTGCCAAAACACTACCGTACATTTCCCTTAAACACTTCAAATTCACTGTATAGGAGTAATTCGATGCGCTGAACACGATGCAGCATACGGCAAACGCTAACATTCGACGGTTCTCGAGTTATCATCAAAAGACCGAGAACTGCGAAAAACGTGCATTTCTGGCCGTGAAACGCACGAATATGGCATAAACGGGTTTTCCTTCAAAAACACTATCGTACACTTCCCTTAAACGCTTCAAATTCACTGCATAGCGGTAATTCGATGCGCTGAACACGATACAGCATACGGCGAACGCTAACATTCGACCGTTCTCAAGTTATCATCGAATTGCTTAGTTTTCAAAAAAAAGAATTTTCCGCAAAAACACCACAGTACACTTCCCTTAAACACTTCAGATTCACTGTGTAGGGGTAATTCGATGCGATGAACACGATGCAACTTGCGGCAAAGGCGAACATGCGACGGTTCTCGACTTATCATCAAAAGACCGAGAACTTCGAAAAACGTGCATTTCTGGGCATGAAACGCACGAATATGGCATAAACGGGTTTTCCTTCAAAAACGCTACCGTACACTTCCCTTAAACGCTTCAAACTCACTGCATTGGGGTAATTCGATGCGCTGAACACGATGCAGCATACGGCGAACGCTAACATTCGACCGTTCTCAAGTTATCATCGAATTGCTCAGTTAAAAAAAAAAAGAATTTTCCGCAAAAACGCCACAGTACACTTCCCTTAAACACTTCAAATTCACTGTGTAGGGCTAATTCGATGCGCTGAACACGATGCAGCCTACGGCGAACGCTAACATTCGACCGTTCTCAAGTTATCATAGTATTGCTCGATTTTCGAAAAAAACAATTTTCTGCCAAAACACTACCGTACATTTCCCTTAAACACTCCAGATTCACTGTGTAGGGGTAATTCGATGCGCTGAACACGATGCAACTTGCGGCAAAGGCGAACATGCGACGGTTCTCGAGTTATCATCAAAAGATCGAGAACTGCGAAAAACGTGCATTTCTGGGCGTGAAACGCACGAATATGGCATAAACGGGTTTTCCTTCAAAAACACTAACGTACACTTCCCTTAAACGCTCCAAACTCACTACATTGGGGTAATTCGATGCGCTGAACACGATGCAGCATACGGCGAACGCTAACATTCGACCGTTCTCAAGTTATCATCGAATTGCTCGATTTTCGAAAAAACAATTTTCTGCCAAAACACCACCGTACACTTCCCTTAAACGCTCCAAACTCACTGCACTGGGGTAATTCGATGCGCTGAACACGATGCAGCATACGGCGAACGCTAACATTCGACCGTTCTCAAGTTATCATGGAATTGCTCGATTTTCGAAAAAAACAATTTTCTGCCAAAACACTACCGTACATTTCCCTTAAACACTTCAAATTCACTGTATAGGAGTAATTCGATGCGCTGAACACGATGCAGCATACGGCAAACGCGAACATTCGACGGTTCTCGAGTTATCGTCAAAAGACCGAGAACTCCGAAAAACGTGCATTTCTGGGCGTGAAACGCACGAATATGGCATAAACGGGTTTTCTTTCAAAACCACTACCGTACACTTCCCTTAAACGCTCCAAACTCACTGCATTGGGGTAATTCGATGCGCTGAACACGATGCAGCATACGGCGAACGCTAACATTCGACCGTTCTCAAGTTATCATCGAATTGCTCGATTTTTGAAAAAACAATTTTCTGCCAAAACACCACCGTACATTTCCCTTAAACACTTCAAATTCACTGTATAGGAGTAATTCGATGCGCTGAACACGATGCAGCATACGGCAAACGCTAACATTCGACGGTTCTCGAGTTATCATCAAAAGACCGAGAACTGCGAAAAACGTGCATTTCTGGGCGTGAAACGCACGAATATGGCATAAACGGGTTTTCCTTCAAAAACACTACCGTACACTTCCCTTAAACGCTTCAAACTCACTGCATAGGGGTAATTCGATGCGCTGAACACGATGCAGCATACGGCGAACGCTAACATTCGACCGTTCTCAAGTTATCATGGAATTGCTCGATTTTCGAAAAAACAATTTTCTGCCAAAACACCACCGTACACTTCCCTTAAACGCCCCAAACTAACTGCATTGGGGTAATTCGATGCGCTGAACACGATGCAGCATACGGCAAACGCTAACATTCGACCGTTCTCAAATTATCATCAAAAGACCGAGAACTGCGAAAAACGTGCATGTCTGAGCGTGAAACGCACGAATATGGCATAAACGGGTTTTCCTTCAAAAACACTACCGTACACTTCCCTTAAACGCTCCAAACTCACTGCATTGGGGTAATTCGATGCGCTGAACATTCGACCGTTCTCAAGTTATCATGGAATTGCTCGATTTTCGAAAAAACCAATTTTCTGCCAAAACACTACCGTACATTTCCCTTAAACACTTCAAATTCACTGTATAGGAGTAATTCGATGCGCTGAACACGATGCAGCATACGGCAAACGCTAACATTCGACGGTTCTCGAGTTATCATCAAAAGACCGAGAACTGCGAAAAACGTGCATTTCTGGCCGTGAAACGCACGAATATGGCATAAACGGGTTTTCCTTCAAAAACACTATCGTACACTTCCCTTAAACGCTTCAAATTCACTGCATTGGGGTAATTCGATGCGCTGAACACGATGCAGCATACGGCGAACGCTAACATTCGACCGTTCTCAAGTTATCATCGAATTGCTCAGTTAAAAAAAAAAAGAATTTTCCGCAAAAACGCCACAGTACACTTCCCTTAAACACTTCAAATTCACTGTGTAGGGCTAATTCGATGCGCTGAACACGATGCAGCATACGGCGAACGCTAACATTCGACCGTTCTCAAGTTATCATGGAATTGCTCGATTTTCGAAAAAACCAATTTTCTGCCAAAACACTACCGTACATTTCCCTTAAACACTTCAAATTCACTGTATAGGAGTAATTCGTTGCTCTGAACACGATGCAGCATACGGCAAATGCTAACATTCGACCGTTCTCAAGTTATCATCGAATTGCTCGATTTTCGAAAAAACAATTTTCTGCCAAAACACCACCGTACACTTCCCTTAAACGCTCCAAACTCACTGCATTGGGGTAATTCGATGCGCTGAACACGATGCAGCATACGGCGAACGCTAACATTCGACCGTTCTCAAGTTATCATCGAATTGCTCGATTTTCGAAAAAACAATTTTCTGCCAAAACACCACCGTACACTTCCCTTAAACGCTCCAAACTCACTGCATTGGGGTAATTCGATGCGCTGAACACGATGCAGCATACGGCAAACGCGAACATTCGACGGTTCTCGAGTTATCGTCAAAAGACCGAGAACTGCGAAAAACGTGCATTTCTGGGCGTGAAACGCCCGAATATGGCATAAACGGGTTTTCCTTCAAAAACACTACCGTACACTTCCCTTAAACGCTTCAAACTCAGTGCATAGGGGTAATTCGATGCGCTGAACACGATGCAGCATTCGGCGAACGCTAACATTCGACAGTTCTCAAGTTATCATCGAATTGCTTAGTTTTCAAAAAAAAGAATTTTCCGCAAAAACACCATAGTACACTTCCCTTAAACACTTCAGATTCACTGTGTAGGGGTAATTCGATGCGCTGAACACGATGCAACTTGCGGCAAAGCCGAACATGCGACGGTTCTCGACTTATCATCAAAAGACCGAGAACTCCGAAAAACGTGCATTTCTGGGCATGAAACGCACGAATATGGCATAAACGGGTTTTCCTTCAAAAACGCTACCGTACACTTCCCTTAAACGCTTCAAACTCACTGCATTGGGGTAATTCGATGCGCTGAACACGATGCAGCATACGGCGAACGCTAACATTCGACCGTTCTCAAGTTATCATGGAATTGCTCGATTTTCGAAAAAACAATTTTCTGCCAAAACACCACCGTACACTTCCCTTAAACGCCCCAAACTAACTGCATTGGGGTAATTCGATGCGCTGAACACGATGCAGCATACGGCAAACGCTAACATTCGACCGTTCTCAAATTATCATCAAAAGACCGAGAACTGCGAAAAACGTGCATGTCTGAGCGTGAAACGCACGAATATGGCATAAACGGGTTTTCCTTCAAAAACACTACCGTACACTTCCCTTAAACGCTCCAAACTCACTGCATTGGGGTAATTCGATGCGCTGAACATTCGACCGTTCTCAAGTTATCATGGAATTGCTCGATTTTCGAAAAAACCAATTTTCTGCCAAAACACTACCGTACATTTCCCTTAAACACTTCAAATTCACTGTATAGGAGTAATTCGATGCGCTGAACACGATGCAGCATACGGCAAACGCTAACATTCGACGGTTCTCGAGTTATCATCAAAAGACCGAGAACTGCGAAAAACGTGCATTTCTGGCCGTGAAACGCACGAATATGGCATAAACGGGTTTTCCTTCAAAAACACTATCGTACACTTCCCTTAAACGCTTCAAATTCACTGCATTGGGGTAATTCGATGCGCTGAACACGATGCAGCATACGGCGAACGCTAACATTCGACCGTTCTCAAGTTATCATCGAATTGCTCAGTTAAAAAAAAAAAGAATTTTCCGCAAAAACGCCACAGTACACTTCCCTTAAACACTTCAAATTCACTGTGTAGGGCTAATTCGATGCGCTGAACACGATGCAGCATACGGCGAACGCTAACATTCGACCGTTCTCAAGTTATCATGGAATTGCTCGATTTTCGAAAAAACCAATTTTCTGCCAAAACACTACCGTACATTTCCCTTAAACACTTCAAATTCACTGTATAGGAGTAATTCGTTGCTCTGAACACGATGCAGCATACGGCAAATGCTAACATTCGACCGTTCTCAAGTTATCATCGAATTGCTCGATTTTCGAAAAAACAATTTTCTGCCAAAACACCACCGTACACTTCCCTTAAACGCTCCAAACTCACTGCATTGGGGTAATTCGATGCGCTGAACACGATGCAGCATACGGCGAACGCTAACATTCGACCGTTCTCAAGTTATCATCGAATTGCTCGATTTTCGAAAAAACAATTTTCTGCCAAAACACCACCGTACACTTCCCTTAAACGCTCCAAACTCACTGCATTGGGGTAATTCGATGCGCTGAACACGATGCAGCATACGGCAAACGCGAACATTCGACGGTTCTCGAGTTATCGTCAAAAGACCGAGAACTGCGAAAAACGTGCATTTCTGGGCGTGAAACGCCCGAATATGGCATAAACGGGTTTTCCTTCAAAAACACTACCGTACACTTCCCTTAAACGCTTCAAACTCAGTGCATAGGGGTAATTCGATGCGCTGAACACGATGCAGCATTCGGCGAACGCTAACATTCGACAGTTCTCAAGTTATCATCGAATTGCTTAGTTTTCAAAAAAAAGAATTTTCCGCAAAAACACCATAGTACACTTCCCTTAAACACTTCAGATTCACTGTGTAGGGGTAATTCGATGCGCTGAACACGATGCAACTTGCGGCAAAGCCGAACATGCGACGGTTCTCGACTTATCATCAAAAGACCGAGAACTCCGAAAAACGTGCATTTCTGGGCATGAAACGCACGAATATGGCATAAACGGGTTTTCCTTCAAAAACGCTACCGTACACTTCCCTTAAACGCTTCAAACTCACTGCATTGGGGTAATTCGATGCGCTGAACACGATGCAGCATACGGCGAACGCTAACATTCGACCGTTCTCAAGTTATCATCGAATTGCTCAGTTAAAAAAAAAAAGAATTTTCCGCAAAAACGCCACAGTACACTTCCCTTAAACACTTCAAATTCACTGTGTAGGGCTAATTCGATGCGCTGAACACGATGCAGCCTACGGCGAACGCTAACATTCGACCGTTCTCAAGTTATCATAGTATTGCTCGATTTTCGAAAAAAACAATTTTCTGCCAAAACACTACCGTACATTTCCCTTAAACACTCCAGATTCACTGTGTAGGGGTAATTCGATGCGCTGAACACGATGCAACTTGCGGCAAAGGCGAACATGCGACGGTTCTCGAGTTATCATCAAAAGATCGAGAACTGCGAAAAACGTGCATTTCTGGGCGTGAAACGCACGAATATGGCATAAACGGGTTTTCCTTCAAAAACACTAACGTACACTTCCCTTAAACGCTCCAAACTCACTACATTGGGGTAATTCGATGCGCTGAACACGATGCAGCATACGGCGAACGCTAACATTCGACCGTTCTCAAGTTATCATCGAATTGCTCGATTTTCGAAAAAACAATTTTCTGCCAAAACACCACCGTACACTTCCCTTAAACGCTCCAAACTCACTGCACTGGGGTAATTCGATGCGCTGAACACGATGCAGCATACGGCGAACGCTAACATTCGACCGTTCTCAAGTTATCATGGAATTGCTCGATTTTCGAAAAAAACAATTTTCTGCCAAAACACTACCGTACATTTCCCTTAAACACTTCAAATTCACTGTATAGGAGTAATTCGATGCGCTGAACACGATGCAGCATACGGCAAACGCGAACATTCGACGGTTCTCGAGTTATCGTCAAAAGACCGAGAACTCCGAAAAACGTGCATTTCTGGGCGTGAAACGCACGAATATGGCATAAACGGGTTTTCTTTCAAAACCACTACCGTACACTTCCCTTAAACGCTCCAAACTCACTGCATTGGGGTAATTCGATGCGCTGAACACGATGCAGCATACGGCGAACGCTAACATTCGACCGTTCTCAAGTTATCATCGAATTGCTCGATTTTTGAAAAAACAATTTTCTGCCAAAACACCACCGTACATTTCCCTTAAACACTTCAAATTCACTGTATAGGAGTAATTCGATGCGCTGAACACGATGCAGCATACGGCAAACGCTAACATTCGACGGTTCTCGAGTTATCATCAAAAGACCGAGAACTGCGAAAAACGTGCATTTCTGGGCGTGAAACGCACGAATATGGCATAAACGGGTTTTCCTTCAAAAACACTACCGTACACTTCCCTTAAACGCTTCAAACTCACTGCATAGGGGTAATTCGATGCGCTGAACACGATGCAGCATACGGCGAACGCTAACATTCGACCGTTCTCAAGTTATCATGGAATTGCTCGATTTTCGAAAAAACAATTTTCTGCCAAAACACCACCGTACACTTCCCTTAAACGCCCCAAACTAACTGCATTGGGGTAATTCGATGCGCTGAACACGATGCAGCATACGGCAAACGCTAACATTCGACCGTTCTCAAATTATCATCAAAAGACCGAGAACTGCGAAAAACGTGCATGTCTGAGCGTGAAACGCACGAATATGGCATAAACGGGTTTTCCTTCAAAAACACTACCGTACACTTCCCTTAAACGCTCCAAACTCACTGCATTGGGGTAATTCGATGCGCTGAACATTCGACCG
The DNA here is from genome assembly GCA_026005395.1 of Asobara japonica. NCBI lineage: Eukaryota > Metazoa > Arthropoda > Insecta > Hymenoptera > Braconidae > Asobara > Asobara japonica. The sequence continues at coordinate 549,185 of BQMI01000153.1, read as the reverse complement.
TTCTCAAGTTATCATGGAATTGCTCGATTTTCGAAAAAACCAATTTTCTGCCAAAACACTACCGTACATTTCCCTTAAACACTTCAAATTCACTGTATAGGAGTAATTCGATGCGCTGAACACGATGCAGCATACGGCAAACGCTAACATTCGACGGTTCTCGAGTTATCATCAAAAGACCGAGAACTGCGAAAAACGTGCATTTCTGGCCGTGAAACGCACGAATATGGCATAAACGGGTTTTCCTTCAAAAACACTATCGTACACTTCCCTTAAACGCTTCAAATTCACTGCATTGGGGTAATTCGATGCGCTGAACACGATGCAGCATACGGCGAACGCTAACATTCGACCGTTCTCAAGTTATCATCGAATTGCTCAGTTAAAAAAAAAAAGAATTTTCCGCAAAAACGCCACAGTACACTTCCCTTAAACACTTCAAATTCACTGTGTAGGGCTAATTCGATGCGCTGAACACGATGCAGCATACGGCGAACGCTAACATTCGACCGTTCTCAAGTTATCATGGAATTGCTCGATTTTCGAAAAAACCAATTTTCTGCCAAAACACTACCGTACATTTCCCTTAAACACTTCAAATTCACTGTATAGGAGTAATTCGTTGCTCTGAACACGATGCAGCATACGGCAAATGCTAACATTCGACCGTTCTCAAGTTATCATCGAATTGCTCGATTTTCGAAAAAACAATTTTCTGCCAAAACACCACCGTACACTTCCCTTAAACGCTCCAAACTCACTGCATTGGGGTAATTCGATGCGCTGAACACGATGCAGCATACGGCGAACGCTAACATTCGACCGTTCTCAAGTTATCATCGAATTGCTCGATTTTCGAAAAAACAATTTTCTGCCAAAACACCACCGTACACTTCCCTTAAACGCTCCAAACTCACTGCATTGGGGTAATTCGATGCGCTGAACACGATGCAGCATACGGCAAACGCGAACATTCGACGGTTCTCGAGTTATCGTCAAAAGACCGAGAACTGCGAAAAACGTGCATTTCTGGGCGTGAAACGCCCGAATATGGCATAAACGGGTTTTCCTTCAAAAACACTACCGTACACTTCCCTTAAACGCTTCAAACTCAGTGCATAGGGGTAATTCGATGCGCTGAACACGATGCAGCATTCGGCGAACGCTAACATTCGACAGTTCTCAAGTTATCATCGAATTGCTTAGTTTTCAAAAAAAAGAATTTTCCGCAAAAACACCATAGTACACTTCCCTTAAACACTTCAGATTCACTGTGTAGGGGTAATTCGATGCGCTGAACACGATGCAACTTGCGGCAAAGCCGAACATGCGACGGTTCTCGACTTATCATCAAAAGACCGAGAACTCCGAAAAACGTGCATTTCTGGGCATGAAACGCACGAATATGGCATAAACGGGTTTTCCTTCAAAAACGCTACCGTACACTTCCCTTAAACGCTTCAAACTCACTGCATTGGGGTAATTCGATGCGCTGAACACGATGCAGCATACGGCGAACGCTAACATTCGACCGTTCTCAAGTTATCAGCGAATTCCCCGATTTTCAAAAAAATGAAGGTTCCGCCAAAACACCACCGTACATTTCCCTTAAACACTTCAAATTCACTGCATAGGAGTAATTCGATGCGCTGAACACGATGCAGCATACGGCAAACGCTAACATTCGACGGTTCTCGAGTTATCATCAAAAGACCGAGAACTGCGAAAAACGTGCATTTCTGGCCGTGAAACGCACGAATATGGCATAAACGGGTTTTCCTTCAAAAACACTATCGTACACTTCCCTTAAACGCTTCAAATTCACTGCATAGGGGTAATTCGATGCGCTGAACACGATGCAGCATACGGCAAATGCTAACATTCGACCGTTCTCAAGTTATCAGCGAATTCCCCGATTTTCAAAAAAATGAATGTTCCGCCAAAACACCACCGTACATTTCCCTTAAACACTTCAAATTCACTGTATAGGAGTAATTCGATGCGCTGAACACGTTGCAACATACGGCGAACGCTAACATTCGACCGTTCTCAAGTTATCATCGAATTGCTCAGTTTAAAAAAAAAAGAATTTTCCGCAAAAACGCCACAGTACACTTCCCTTAAACACTTCAAATTCACTGTGTAGGGCTAATTCGATGCGCTGAACACGATGCAGCCTACGGCGAACGCTAACATTCGACCGTTCTCAAGTTATCATAGTATTGCTCGATTTTCGAAAAAAACAATTTTCTGCCAAAACACTACCGTACATTTCCCTTAAACACTTCAGATTCACTGTGTAGGGGTAATTCGATGCGCTGAACACGATGCAACTTGCGGCAAAGGCGAACATGCGACGGTTCTCGAGTTATCATCAAAAGATCGAGAACTGCGAAAAACGTGCATTTCTGGGCGTGAAACGCACGAATATGGCATAAACGGGTTTTCCTTCAAAAACACTAACGTACACTTCCCTTAAACACTCCAAACTCACTGCATTGGGGTAATTCGATGCGCTGAACACGATGCAGCATACGGCGAACGCTAACATTCGACCGTTCTCAAGTTATCATGGAATTGCTCGATTTTCGAAAAAAACAATTTTCTGCCAAAACACTACCGTACATTTCCCTTAAACACTTCAAATTCACTGTATAGGAGTAATTCGATGCGCTGAACACGATGCAGCATACGGCAAACGCGAACATTCGACGGTTCTCGAGTTATCGTCAAAAGACCGAGAACTCCGAAAAACGTGCATTTCTGGGCGTGAAACGCACGAATATGGCATAAACGGGTTTTCTTTCAAAACCACTACCGTACACTTCCCTTAAACGGTCCAAACTCACTGCATTGGGGTAATTCGATGCGCTGAACACGATGCAGCATACGGCGAACGCTAACATTTGACCGTTCTCAAGTTATCATCGAATTGCTCGATTTTTGAAAAAACAATTTTCTGCCAAAACACCACCGTACATTTCCCTTAAACACTTCAAATTCACTGTATAGGAGTAATTCGATGCGCTGAACACGATGCAGCATACGGCAAACGCTAACATTCGACGGTTCTCGAGTTATCATCAAAAGACCGAGAACTGCGAAAAACGTGCATTTCTGGGCGTGAAACGCACGAATATGGCATAAACGGGTTTTCCTTCAAAAACACTACCGTACACTTCCCTTAAACGCTCCAAACTCACTGCATTGGGGTAATTCGATGCGCTGAACACGATGCAGCATACGGCGAACGCTAACATTCGACCGTTCTCAAGTTATCATGGAATTGCTCGATTTTCGAAAAAAACAATTTTCTGCCAAAACACTACCGTACATTTCCCTTAAACACTTCAAATTCACTGTATAGGAGTAATTCGATGCGCTGAACACGATGCAGCATACGGCAAACGCTAACATTCGACGGTTCTCGAGTTATCATCAAAAGACCGAGAACTGCGAAAAACGTGCATTTCTGGCCGTGAAACGCACGAATATGGCATAAACGGGTTTTCCTTCAAAAACACTATCGTACACTTCCCTTAAACGCTTCAAATTCACTGCATAGGGGTAATTCGATGCGCTGAACACGATGCAGCCTACGGCGAACGCTAACATTCGACCGTTCTCAAGTTATCATCGAATTGCTTAGTTTTCAAAAAAAAGAATTTTCCGCAAAAACACCACAGTACACTTCCCTTAAACACTTCAGATTCACTGTGTAGGGGTAATTCGATGCGCTGAACACGATGCAACTTGCGGCAAAGGCGAACATGCGACGGTTCTCGACTTATCATCAAAAGACCGAGAACTTCGAAAAACGTGCATTTCTGGGCATGAAACGCACGAATATGGCATAAACGGGTTTTCCTTCAAAAACGCTACCGTACACTTCCCTTAAACGCTTCAAACTCACTGCATTGGGGTAATTCGATGCGCTGAACACGATGCAGCATACGGCGAACGCTAACATTCGACCTTTCTCAAGTTATCATCGAATTGCTCAGTTAAAAAAAAAAAGAATTTTCCGCAAAAACGCCACAGTACACTTCCCTTAAACACTTCAAATTCACTGTGTAGGGCTAATTCGATGCGCTGAACACGATGCAGCCTACGGCGAACGCTAACATTCGACCGTTCTCAAGTTATCATAGTATTGCTCGATTTTCGAAAAAAACAATTTTCTGCCAAAACACTACCGTACATTTCCCTTAAACACTCCAGATTCACTGTGTAGGGGTAATTCGATGCGCTGAACACGATGCAGCATACGGCAAACGCTAACATTCGACGGTTCTCGAGTTATCATCAAAAGACCGAGAACTGCGAAAAACGTGCATTTCTGGCCGTGAAACGCACGAATATGGCATAAACGGGTTTTCCTTCAAAAACACTATCGTACACTTCCCTTAAACGCTTCAAATTCACTGCATAGGGGTAATTCGATGCGCTGAACACGATGCAGCCTACGGCGAACGCTAACATTCGACCGTTCTCAAGTTATCATCGAATTGCTTAGTTTTCAAAAAAAAGAATTTTCCGCAAAAACACCACAGTACACTTCCCTTAAACACTTCAGATTCACTGTGTAGGGGTAATTCGATGCGCTGAACACGATGCAACTTGCGGCAAAGGCGAACATGCGACGGTTCTCGACTTATCATCAAAAGACCGAGAACTTCGAAAAACGTGCATTTCTGGGCATGAAACGCACGAATATGGCATAAACGGGTTTTCCTTCAAAAACGCTACCGTACACTTCCCTTAAACGCTTCAAACTCACTGCATTGGGGTAATTCGATGCGCTGAACACGATGCAGCATACGGCGAACGCTAACATTCGACCTTTCTCAAGTTATCATCGAATTGCTCAGTTAAAAAAAAAAAGAATTTTCCGCAAAAACGCCACAGTACACTTCCCTTAAACACTTCAAATTCACTGTGTAGGGCTAATTCGATGCGCTGAACACGATGCAGCCTACGGCGAACGCTAACATTCGACCGTTCTCAAGTTATCATAGTATTGCTCGATTTTCGAAAAAAACAATTTTCTGCCAAAACACTACCGTACATTTCCCTTAAACACTCCAGATTCACTGTGTAGGGGTAATTCGATGCGCTGAACACGATGCAACTTGCGGCAAAGGCGAACATGCGACGGTTCTCGAGTTATCATCAAAAGATCGAGAACTGCGAAAAACGTGCATTTCTGGGCGTGAAACGCACGAATATGGCATAAACGGGTTTTCCTTCAAAAACACTAACGTACACTTCCCTTAAACGCTCCAAACTCACTACATTGGGGTAATTCGATGCGCTGAACACGATGCAGCATACGGCGAACGCTAACATTCGACCGTTCTCAAGTTATCATCGAATTGCTCGATTTTCGAAAAAACAATTTTCTGCCAAAACACCACCGTACACTTCCCTTAAACGCTCCAAACTCACTGCACTGGGGTAATTCGATGCGCTGAACACGATGCAGCATACGGCGAACGCTAACATTCGACCGTTCTCAAGTTATCATGGAATTGCTCGATTTTCGAAAAAAACAATTTTCTGCCAAAACACTACCGTACACTTCCCTTAAACGCTCCAAACTCACTGCATTGGGGTAATTCGATGCGCTGAACACGATGCAGCATACGGCGAACGCTAACATTCGACCGTTCTCAAGTTATCATGGAATTGCTCGATTTTCGAAAAAAACAATTTTCTGCCAAAACACTACCGTACATTTCCCTTAAACACTTCAAATTCACTGTATAGGAGTAATTCGATGCGCTGAACACGATGCAGCATACGGCAAACGCTAACATTCGACGGTTCTCGAGTTATCATCAAAAGACCGAGAACTGCGTAAAACGTGCATTTCTGGCCGTGAAACGCACGAATATGGCATAAACGGGTTTTCCTTCAAAAACACTATCGTACACTTCCCTTAAACGCTTCAAATTCACTGCATAGGGGTAATTCGATGCGCTGAACACGATGCAGCATACGGCGAACGCTAACATTCGACCGTTCTCAAGTTATCATCGAATTGCTTAGTTTTCAAAAAAAAGAATTTTCCGCAAAAACACCACAGTACACTTCCCTTAAACACTTCAGATTCACTGTGTAGGGGTAATTCGATGCGCTGAACACGATGCAACTTGCGGCAAAGGCGAACATGCGACGGTTCTCGACTTATCATCAAAAGACCGAGAACTTCGAAAAACGTGCATTTCTGGGCATGAAACGCACGAATATGGCATAAACGGGTTTTCCTTCAAAAACGCTACCGTACACTTCCCTTAAACGCTTCAAACTCACTGCATTGGGGTAATTCGATGCGCTGAACACGATGCAGCATACGGCGAACGCTAACATTCGACCGTTCTCAAGTTATCATCGAATTGCTCAGTTAAAAAAAAAAAGAATTTTCCGCAAAAACGCCACAGTACACTTCCCTTAAACACTTCAAATTCACTGTGTAGGGCTAATTCGATGCGCTGAACACGATGCAGCCTACGGCGAACGCTAACATTCGACCGTTCTCAAGTTATCATAGTATTGCTCGATTTTCGAAAAAAACAATTTTCTGCCAAAACACTACCGTACATTTCCCTTAAACACTCCAGATTCACTGTGTAGGGGTAATTCGATGCGCTGAACACGATGCAACTTGCGGCAAAGGCGAACATGCGACGGTTCTCGAGTTATCATCAAAAGATCGAGAACTGCGAAAAACGTGCATTTCTGGGCGTGAAACGCACGAATATGGCATAAACGGGTTTTCCTTCAAAAACACTAACGTACACTTCCCTTAAACGCTCCAAACTCACTACATTGGGGTAATTCGATGCGCTGAACACGATGCAGCATACGGCGAACGCTAACATTCGACCGTTCTCAAGTTATCATCGAATTGCTCGATTTTCGAAAAAACAATTTTCTGCCAAAACACCACCGTACACTTCCCTTAAACGCTCCAAACTCACTGCACTGGGGTAATTCGATGCGCTGAACACGATGCAGCATACGGCGAACGCTAACATTCGACCGTTCTCAAGTTATCATGGAATTGCTCGATTTTCGAAAAAAACAATTTTCTGCCAAAACACTACCGTACATTTCCCTTAAACACTTCAAATTCACTGTATAGGAGTAATTCGATGCGCTGAACACGATGCAGCATACGGCAAACGCGAACATTCGACGGTTCTCGAGTTATCGTCAAAAGACCGAAAACTCCGAAAAACGTGCATTTCTGGGCGTGAAACGCACGAATATGGCATAAACGGGTTTTCTTTCAAAACCACTACCGTACACTTCCCTTAAACGCTCCAAACTCACTGCATTGGGGTAATTCGATGCGCTGAACACGATGGAGCATACGGCGAACGCTAACATTTGACCGTTCTCAAGTTATGATCGAATTGCTCGATTTTTGAAAAAACAATTTTCTGCCAAAACACCACCGTACATTTCCCTTAAACACTTCAAATTCACTGTATAGGAGTAATTCGATGCGCTGAACACGATGCAGCATACGGCAAACGCTAACATTCGACGGTTCTCGAGTTATCATCAAAAGACCGAGAACTGCGAAAAACGTGCATTTCTGGCCGTGAAACGCACGAATATGGCATAAACGGGTTTTCCTTCAAAAACACTATCGTACACTTCCCTTAAACGCTTCAAATTCACTGCATAGGGGTAATTCGATGCGCTGAACACGATGCAGCATACGGCGAACGCTAACATTCGACCGTTCTCAAGTTATCATGGAATTGCTCGATTTTCGAAAAAACCAATTTTCTGCCAAAACACTACCGTACATTTCCCTTAAACACTTCAAATTCACTGTATAGGAGTAATTCGATGCGCTGAACACGATGCAGCATACGGCAAATGCTAACATTCGACCGTTCTCAAGTTATCAGCGAATTCCCCGATTTTCAAAAAAATGAATGTTCCGCCAAAACACCACCGTACATTTCCCTTAAACACTTCAAATTCACTGTATACGAGTAATTCGATGCGCTGAACACGTTGCAGCATACGCCGAACGCTAACATTCGACCGTTCTCAAGTTATCATCGAAAGACCGAGAACTGCGAAAAACGTGCATTTCTGGGCGTGAAACGCCCGAATATGGTATAAACGGGTTTTCCTTCAAAAACACTACCGTACACTTCCCTTAAACGCTCCAAACTCACTGCACTGGGGTAATTCGATGCGCTGAACACGATGCAGCATACGGCGAACGCTAACATTCGACCGTTCTCAAGTTATCATGGAATTGCTCGATTTTCGAAAAAAACAATTTTCTGCCAAAACACTACCGTACATTTCCCTTAAACACTTCAAATTCACTGTATAGGAGTAATTCGATGCGCTGAACACGATGCAGCATACGGCAAACGCGAACATTCGACGGTTCTCGAGTTATCGTCAAAAGACCGAGAACTCCGAAAAACGTGCATTTCTGGGCGTGAAACGCACGAATATGGCATAAACGGGTTTTCTTTCAAAACCACTACCGTACACTTCCCTTAAACGCTCCAAACTCACTGCATTGGGGTAATTCGATGCGCTGAACACGATGCAGCATACGGCGAACGCTAACATTCGACCGTTCTCAAGTTATGATCGAATTGCTCGATTTTTGAAAAAACAATTTTCTGCCAAAACACCACCGTACATTTCCCTTAAACACTTCAAATTCACTGTATAGGAGTAATTCGATGCGCTGAACACGATGCAGCATACGGCAAACGCGAACATTCGACGGTTCTCGAGTTATCGTCAAAAGACCGAGAACTGCGAAAAACGTGCATTTCTGGGCGTGAAACGCCCGAATATGGCATAAACGGGTTTTCCTTCAAAAACACTACCGTACACTTCCCTTAAACGCTTCAAACTCAGTGCATAGGGGTAATTCGATGCGCTGAACACGATGCAGCATTCGGCGAACGCTAACATTCGACAGTTCTCAAGTTATCATCGAATTGCTTAGTTTTCAAAAAAAAGAATTTTCCGCAAAAACACCACAGTAAACTTCCCTTAAACACTTCAGATTCACTGTGTAGGGGTAATTCGATGCGCTGAACACGATGCAACTTGCGGCAAAGGCGAACATGCGACGGTTCTCGACTTATCATCAAAAGACCGAGAACTCCGAAAAACGTGCATTTCTGGGCATGAAACGCACGAATATGGCATAAACGGGTTTTCCTTCAAAAACGCTACCGTACACTTCCCTTAAACGCTTCAAACTCACTGCATTGGGGTAATTCGATGCGCTGAACACGATGCAGCATACGGCGAACGCTAACATTCGACCGTTCTCAAGTTATCAGCGAATTCCCCGATTTTCAAAAAAATGAAGGTTCCGCCAAAACACCACCGTACATTTCCCTTAAACACTTCAAATTCACTGCATAGGAGTAATTCGATGCGCTGAACACGATGCAGCATACGGCAAACGCTAACATTCGACGGTTCTCGAGTTATCATCAAAAGACCGAGAACTGCGAAAAACGTGCATTTCTGGCCGTGAAACGCACGAATATGGCATAAACGGGTTTTCCTTCAAAAACACTATCGTACACTTCCCTTAAACGCTTCAAATTCACTGCATAGGGGTAATTCGATGCGCTGAACACGATGCAGCATACGGCGAACGCTAACATTCGACCGTTCTCAAGTTATCATGGAATTGCTCGATTTTCGAAAAAACCAATTTTCTGCCAAAACACTACCGTACATTTCCCTTAAACACTTCAAATTCACTGTATAGGAGTAATTCGATGCGCTGAACACGATGCAGCATACGGCAAATGCTAACATTCGACCGTTCTCAAGTTATCAGCGAATTCCCCGATTTTCAAAAAAATGAATGTTCCGCCAAAACACCACCGTACATTTCCCTTAAACACTTCAAATTCACTGTATAGGAGTAATTCGATGCGCTGAACACGTTGCAGCATACGCCGAACGCTAACATTCGACCGTTCTCAAGTTATCATCGAAAGACCGAGAACTGCGAAAAACGTGCATTTCTGGGCGTGAAACGCCCGAATATGGTATAAACGGGTTTTCCTTCAAAAACACTACCGTACACTTCCCTTAAACGCTCCAAACTCACTGCACTGGGGTAATTCGATGCGCTGAACACGATGCAGCATACGGCGAACGCTAACATTCGACCGTTCTCAAGTTATCATGGAATTGCTCGATTTTCGAAAAAAACAATTTTCTGCCAAAACACTACCGTACATTTCCCTTAAACACTTCAAATTCACTGTATAGGAGTAATTCGATGCGCTGAACACGATGCAGCATACGGCAAACGCGAACATTCGACGGTTCTCGAGTTATCGTCAAAAGACCGAGAACTCCGAAAAACGTGCATTTCTGGGCGTGAAACGCACGAATATGGCATAAACGGGTTTTCTTTCAAAACCACTACCGTACACTTCCCTTAAACGCTCCAAACTCACTACATTGGGGTAATTCGATGCGCTGAACACGATGCAGCATACGGCGAACGCTAACATTCGACCGTTCTCAAGTTATCATCGAATTGCTCGATTTTCGAAAAAACAATTTTCTGCCAAAACACCACCGTACACTTCCCTTAAACGCTCCAAACTCACTGCACTGGGGTAATTCGATGCGCTGAACACGATGCAGCATACGGCGAACGCTAACATTCGACCGTTCTCAAGTTATCATGGAATTGCTCGATTTTCGAAAAAAACAATTTTCTGCCAAAACACTACCGTACATTTCCCTTAAACACTTCAAATTCACTGTATAGGAGTAATTCGATGCGCTGAACACGATGCAGCATACGGCAAACGCGAACATTCGACAGTTCTCGAGTTATCGTCAAAAGACCGAGAACTCCGAAAAACGTGCATTTCTGGGCGTGAAACGCACGAATATGGCATAAACGGGTTTTCTTTCAAAACCACTACCGTACACTTCCCTTAAACGGTCCAAACTCACTGCATTGGGGTAATTCGATGCGCTGAACACGATGCAGCATACGGCGAACGCTAACATTTGACCGTTCTCAAGTTATCATCGAATTGCTCGATTTTTGAAAAAACAATTTTCTGCCAAAACACCACCGTACATTTCCCTTAAACACTTCAAATTCACTGTATAGGAGTAATTCGATGCGCTGAACACGATGCAGCATACGGCAAGCGCTAACATTCGACGGTTCTCGAGTTATCATCAAAAGACCGAGAACTGCGAAAAACGTGCATTTCTGGGCGTGAAACGCACGAATATGGCATAAACGGGTTTTCCTTCAAAAACACTACCGTACACTTCCCTTAAACGCTCCAAACTCACTGCATTGGGGTAATTCGATGCGCTGAACACGATGCAGCATACGGCGAACGCTAACATTCGACCGTTCTCAAGTTATCATGGAATTGCTCGATTTTCGAAAAAAACAATTTTCTGCCAAAACACTACCGTACATTTCCCTTAAACACTTCAAATTCACTGTATAGGAGTAATTCGATGCGCTGAACACGATGCAGCATACGGCAAACGCTAACATTCGACGGTTCTCGAGTTATCATCAAAAGACCGAGAACTGCGAAAAACGTGCATTTCTGGCCGTGAAACGCACGAATATGGCATAAACGGGTTTTCCTTCAAAAACACTATCGTACACTTCCCTTAAACGCTTCAAATTCACTGCATAGGGGTAATTCGATGCGCTGAACACGATGCAGCATACGGCGAACGCTAACATTCGACCGTTCTCAAGTTATCATCGAATTGCTCGATTTTCGAAAAAACAATTTTCTGCCAAAACACCACCGTACACTTCCCTTAAACGCTCCAAACTCACTGCACTGGGGTAATTCGATGCGCTGAACACGATGCAGCATACGGCGAACGCTAACATTCGACCGTTCTCAAGTTATCATGGAATTGCTCGATTTTCGAAAAAAACAATTTTCTGCCAAAACACTACCGTACACTTCCCTTAAACGCTCCAAACTCACTGCATTGGGGTAATTCGATGCGCTGAACACGATGCAGCATACGGCGAACGCTAACATTCGACCGTTCTCAAGTTATCATGGAATTGCTCGATTTTCGAAAAAAACAATTTTCTGCCAAAACACTACCGTACATTTCCCTTAAACACTTCAAATTCACTGTATAGGAGTAATTCGATGCGCTGAACACGATGCAGCATACGGCAAACGCTAACATTCGACGGTTCTCGAGTTATCATCAAAAGACCGAGAACTGCGTAAAACGTGCATTTCTGGCCGTGAAACGCACGAATATGGCATAAACGGGTTTTCCTTCAAAAACACTATCGTACACTTCCCTTAAACGCTTCAAATTCACTGCATAGGGGTAATTCGATGCGCTGAACACGATGCAGCATACGGCGAACGCTAACATTCGACCGTTCTCAAGTTATCATCGAATTGCTTAGTTTTCAAAAAAAAGAATTTTCCGCAAAAACACCACAGTACACTTCCCTTAAACACTTCAGATTCACTGTGTAGGGGTAATTCGATGCGCTGAACACGATGCAACTTGCGGCAAAGGCGAACATGCGACGGTTCTCGACTTATCATCAAAAGACCGAGAACTTCGAAAAACGTGCATTTCTGGGCATGAAACGCACGAATATGGCATAAACGGGTTTTCCTTCAAAAACGCTACCGTACACTTCCCTTAAACGCTTCAAACTCACTGCATTGGGGTAATTCGATGCGCTGAACACGATGCAGCATACGGCGAACGCTAACATTCGACCGTTCTCAAGTTATCATCGAATTGCTCAGTTAAAAAAAAAAAGAATTTTCCGCAAAAACGCCACAGTACACTTCCCTTAAACACTTCAAATTCACTGTGTAGGGCTAATTCGATGCGCTGAACACGATGCAGCCTACGGCGAACGCTAACATTCGACCGTTCTCAAGTTATCATAGTATTGCTCGATTTTCGAAAAAAACAATTTTCTGCCAAAACACTACCGTACATTTCCCTTAAACACTCCAGATTCACTGTGTAGGGGTAATTCGATGCGCTGAACACGATGCAACTTGCGGCAAAGGCGAACATGCGACGGTTCTCGAGTTATCATCAAAAGATCGAGAACTGCGAAAAACGTGCATTTCTGGGCGTGAAACGCACGAATATGGCATAAACGGGTTTTCCTTCAAAAACACTAACGTACACTTCCCTTAAACGCTCCAAACTCACTACATTGGGGTAATTCGATGCGCTGAACACGATGCAGCATACGGCGAACGCTAACATTCGACCGTTCTCAAGTTATCATCGAATTGCTCGATTTTCGAAAAAACAATTTTCTGCCAAAACACCACCGTACACTTCCCTTAAACGCTCCAAACTCACTGCACTGGGGTAATTCGATGCGCTGAACACGATGCAGCATACGGCGAACGCTAACATTCGACCGTTCTCAAGTTATCATGGAATTGCTCGATTTTCGAAAAAAACAATTTTCTGCCAAAACACTACCGTACATTTCCCTTAAACACTTCAAATTCACTGTATAGGAGTAATTCGATGCGCTGAACACGATGCAGCATACGGCAAACGCGAACATTCGACGGTTCTCGAGTTATCGTCAAAAGACCGAAAACTCCGAAAAACGTGCATTTCTGGGCGTGAAACGCACGAATATGGCATAAACGGGTTTTCTTTCAAAACCACTACCGTACACTTCCCTTAAACGCTCCAAACTCACTGCATTGGGGTAATTCGATGCGCTGAACACGATGGAGCATACGGCGAACGCTAACATTTGACCGTTCTCAAGTTATGATCGAATTGCTCGATTTTTGAAAAAACAATTTTCTGCCAAAACACCACCGTACATTTCCCTTAAACACTTCAAATTCACTGTATAGGAGTAATTCGATGCGCTGAACACGATGCAGCATACGGCAAACGCTAACATTCGACGGTTCTCGAGTTATCATCAAAAGACCGAGAACTGCGAAAAACGTGCATTTCTGGCCGTGAAACGCACGAATATGGCATAAACGGGTTTTCCTTCAAAAACACTATCGTACACTTCCCTTAAACGCTTCAAATTCACTGCATAGGGGTAATTCGATGCGCTGAACACGATGCAGCATACGGCGAACGCTAACATTCGACCGTTCTCAAGTTATCATGGAATTGCTCGATTTTCGAAAAAACCAATTTTCTGCCAAAACACTACCGTACATTTCCCTTAAACACTTCAAATTCACTGTATAGGAGTAATTCGATGCGCTGAACACGATGCAGCATACGGCAAATGCTAACATTCGACCGTTCTCAAGTTATCAGCGAATTCCCCGATTTTCAAAAAAATGAATGTTCCGCCAAAACACCACCGTACATTTCCCTTAAACACTTCAAATTCACTGTATACGAGTAATTCGATGCGCTGAACACGTTGCAGCATACGCCGAACGCTAACATTCGACCGTTCTCAAGTTATCATCGAAAGACCGAGAACTGCGAAAAACGTGCATTTCTGGGCGTGAAACGCCCGAATATGGTATAAACGGGTTTTCCTTCAAAAACACTACCGTACACTTCCCTTAAACGCTCCAAACTCACTGCACTGGGGTAATTCGATGCGCTGAACACGATGCAGCATACGGCGAACGCTAACATTCGACCGTTCTCAAGTTATCATGGAATTGCTCGATTTTCGAAAAAAACAATTTTCTGCCAAAACACTACCGTACATTTCCCTTAAACACTTCAAATTCACTGTATAGGAGTAATTCGATGCGCTGAACACGATGCAGCATACGGCAAACGCGAACATTCGACGGTTCTCGAGTTATCGTCAAAAGACCGAGAACTCCGAAAAACGTGCATTTCTGGGCGTGAAACGCACGAATATGGCATAAACGGGTTTTCTTTCAAAACCACTACCGTACACTTCCCTTAAACGCTCCAAACTCACTGCATTGGGGTAATTCGATGCGCTGAACACGATGCAGCATACGGCGAACGCTAACATTCGACCGTTCTCAAGTTATGATCGAATTGCTCGATTTTTGAAAAAACAATTTTCTGCCAAAACACCACCGTACATTTCCCTTAAACACTTCAAATTCACTGTATAGGAGTAATTCGATGCGCTGAACACGATGCAGCATACGGCAAACGCGAACATTCGACGGTTCTCGAGTTATCGTCAAAAGACCGAGAACTGCGAAAAACGTGCATTTCTGGGCGTGAAACGCCCGAATATGGCATAAACGGGTTTTCCTTCAAAAACACTACCGTACACTTCCCTTAAACGCTTCAAACTCAGTGCATAGGGGTAATTCGATGCGCTGAACACGATGCAGCATTCGGCGAACGCTAACATTCGACAGTTCTCAAGTTATCATCGAATTGCTTAGTTTTCAAAAAAAAGAATTTTCCGCAAAAACACCACAGTAAACTTCCCTTAAACACTTCAGATTCACTGTGTAGGGGTAATTCGATGCGCTGAACACGATGCAACTTGCGGCAAAGGCGAACATGCGACGGTTCTCGACTTATCATCAAAAGACCGAGAACTCCGAAAAACGTGCATTTCTGGGCATGAAACGCACGAATATGGCATAAACGGGTTTTCCTTCAAAAACGCTACCGTACACTTCCCTTAAACGCTTCAAACTCACTGCATTGGGGTAATTCGATGCGCTGAACACGATGCAGCATACGGCGAACGCTAACATTCGACCGTTCTCAAGTTATCAGCGAATTCCCCGATTTTCAAAAAAATGAAGGTTCCGCCAAAACACCACCGTACATTTCCCTTAAACACTTCAAATTCACTGCATAGGAGTAATTCGATGCGCTGAACACGATGCAGCATACGGCAAACGCTAACATTCGACGGTTCTCGAGTTATCATCAAAAGACCGAGAACTGCGAAAAACGTGCATTTCTGGCCGTGAAACGCACGAATATGGCATAAACGGGTTTTCCTTCAAAAACACTATCGTACACTTCCCTTAAACGCTTCAAATTCACTGCATAGGGGTAATTCGATGCGCTGAACACGATGCAGCATACGGCGAACGCTAACATTCGACCGTTCTCAAGTTATCATGGAATTGCTCGATTTTCGAAAAAACCAATTTTCTGCCAAAACACTACCGTACATTTCCCTTAAACACTTCAAATTCACTGTATAGGAGTAATTCGATGCGCTGAACACGATGCAGCATACGGCAAATGCTAACATTCGACCGTTCTCAAGTTATCAGCGAATTCCCCGATTTTCAAAAAAATGAATGTTCCGCCAAAACACCACCGTACATTTCCCTTAAACACTTCAAATTCACTGTATAGGAGTAATTCGATGCGCTGAACACGTTGCAGCATACGCCGAACGCTAACATTCGACCGTTCTCAAGTTATCATCGAAAGACCGAGAACTGCGAAAAACGTGCATTTCTGGGCGTGAAACGCCCGAATATGGTATAAACGGGTTTTCCTTCAAAAACACTACCGTACACTTCCCTTAAACGCTCCAAACTCACTGCACTGGGGTAATTCGATGCGCTGAACACGATGCAGCATACGGCGAACGCTAACATTCGACCGTTCTCAAGTTATCATGGAATTGCTCGATTTTCGAAAAAAACAATTTTCTGCCAAAACACTACCGTACATTTCCCTTAAACACTTCAAATTCACTGTATAGGAGTAATTCGATGCGCTGAACACGATGCAGCATACGGCAAACGCGAACATTCGACGGTTCTCGAGTTATCGTCAAAAGACCGAGAACTCCGAAAAACGTGCATTTCTGGGCGTGAAACGCACGAATATGGCATAAACGGGTTTTCTTTCAAAACCACTACCGTACACTTCCCTTAAACGCTCCAAACTCACTACATTGGGGTAATTCGATGCGCTGAACACGATGCAGCATACGGCGAACGCTAACATTCGACCGTTCTCAAGTTATCATCGAATTGCTCGATTTTCGAAAAAACAATTTTCTGCCAAAACACCACCGTACACTTCCCTTAAACGCTCCAAACTCACTGCACTGGGGTAATTCGATGCGCTGAACACGATGCAGCATACGGCGAACGCTAACATTCGACCGTTCTCAAGTTATCATGGAATTGCTCGATTTTCGAAAAAAACAATTTTCTGCCAAAACACTACCGTACATTTCCCTTAAACACTTCAAATTCACTGTATAGGAGTAATTCGATGCGCTGAACACGATGCAGCATACGGCAAACGCGAACATTCGACAGTTCTCGAGTTATCGTCAAAAGACCGAGAACTCCGAAAAACGTGCATTTCTGGGCGTGAAACGCACGAATATGGCATAAACGGGTTTTCTTTCAAAACCACTACCGTACACTTCCCTTAAACGGTCCAAACTCACTGCATTGGGGTAATTCGATGCGCTGAACACGATGCAGCATACGGCGAACGCTAACATTTGACCGTTCTCAAGTTATCATCGAATTGCTCGATTTTTGAAAAAAACAATTTTCTGCCAAAACACCACCGTACATTTCCCTTAAACACTTCAAATTCACTGTATAGGAGTAATTCGATGCGCTGAACACGATGCAGCATACGGCAAGCGCTAACATTCGACGGTTCTCGAGTTATCATCAAAAGACCGAGAACTGCGAAAAACGTGCATTTCTGGGCGTGAAACGCACGAATATGGCATAAACGGGTTTTCCTTCAAAAACACTACCGTACACTTCCCTTAAACGCTCCAAACTCACTGCATTGGGGTAATTCGATGCGCTGAACACGATGCAGCATACGGCGAACGCTAACATTCGACCGTTCTCAAGTTATCATGGAATTGCTCGATTTTCGAAAAAAACAATTTTCTGCCAAAACACTACCGTACATTTCCCTTAAACACTTCAAATTCACTGTATAGGAGTAATTCGATGCGCTGAACACGATGCAGCATACGGCAAACGCTAACATTCGACGGTTCTCGAGTTATCATCAAAAGACCGAGAACTGCGAAAAACGTGCATTTCTGGCCGTGAAACGCACGAATATGGCATAAACGGGTTTTCCTTCAAAAACACTATCGTACACTTCCCTTAAACGCTTCAAATTCACTGCATAGGGGTAATTCGATGCGCTGAACACGATGCAGCATACGGCGAACGCTAACATTCGACCGTTCTCAAGTTATCATCGAATTGCTTAGTTTTCAAAAAAAAGAATTTTCCGCAAAAACACCACAGTACACTTCCCTTAAACACTTCAGATTCACTGTGTAGGGGTAATTCGATGCGCTGAACACGATGCAACTTGCGGCAAAGGCGAACATGCGACGGTTCTCGACTTATCATCAAAAGACCGAGAACTTCGAAAAACGTGCATTTCTGGGCATGAAACGCACGAATATGGCATAAACGGGTTTTCCTTCAAAAACGCTACCGTACACTTCCCTTAAACGCTTCAAACTCACTGCATTGGGGTAATTCGATGCGCTGAACACGATGCAGCATACGGCGAACGCTAACATTCGACCGTTCTCAAGTTATCATCGAATTGCTCAGTTAAAAAAAAAAAGAATTTTCCGCAAAAACGCCACAGTACACTTCCCTTAAACACTTCAAATTCACTGTGTAGGGCTAATTCGATGCGCTGAACACGATGCAGCCTACGGCGAACGCTAACATTCGACCGTTCTCAAGTTATCATAGTATTGCTCGATTTTCGAAAAAAACAATTTTCTGCCAAAACACTACCGTACATTTCCCTTAAACACTCCAGATTCACTGTGTAGGGGTAATTCGATGCGCTGAACACGATGCAACTTGCGGCAAAGGCGAACATGCGACGGTTCTCGACTTATCATCAAAAGACCGAGAACTTCGAAAAACGTGCATTTCTGGGCATGAAACGCACGAATATGGCATAAACGGGTTTTCCTTCAAAAACGCTACCGTACACTTCCCTTAAACGCTTCAAACTCACTGCATTGGGGTAATTCGATGCGCTGAACACGATGCAGCATACGGCGAACGCTAACATTCGACCGTTCTCAAGTTATCATCGAATTGCTCAGTTAAAAAAAAAAGAATTTTCCGCAAAAACGCCACAGTACACTTCCCTTAAACACTTCAAATTCACTGTGTAGGGCTAATTCGATGCGCTGAACACGATGCAGCCTACGGCGAACGCTAACATTCGACCGTTCTCAAGTTATCATCGAATTGCTCGATTTTCGAAAAAACAATTTTCTGCCACAACACCACCGTACACTTCCCTTAAATGCTCCAAACTCACTGCACTGGGGTAATTCGATGCGCTGAACACGATGCAGCATACGGCGAACGCTAACATTCGACCGTTCTCAAGTTATGATCGAATTGCTCGATTTTTGAAAAAACAATTTTCTGCCAAAACACCACCGTACATTTCCCTTAAACACTTCAAATTCACTGTATAGGAGTAATTCGATGCGCTGAACACGATGCAGCATACGGCAAACGCTAACATTCGACGGTTCTCGAGTTATCATCAAAAGACCGAGAACTGCGAAAAACGTGCATTTCTGGCCGTGAAACGCACGAATATGGCATAAACGGGTTTTCCTTCAAAAACACTATCGTACACTTCCCTTAAACGCTTCAAATTCACTGCATAGGGGTAATTCGATGCGCTGAACACGATGCAGCATACGGCGAACGCTAACATTCGACCGTTCTCAAGTTATCATCGAATTGCTTAGTTTTCAAAAAAAAGAATTTTCCGCAAAAACACCACAGTACACTTCCCTTAAACACTTCAGATTCACTGTGTAGGGGTAATTCGATGCGCTGAACACGATGCAACTTGCGGCAAAGGCGAACATGCGACGGTTCTCGACTTATCATCAAAAGACCGAGAACTTCGAAAAACGTGCATTTCTGGGCATGAAACGCACGAATATGGCATAAACGGGTTTTCCTTCAAAAACGCTACCGTACACTTCCCTTAAACGCTTCAAACTCACTGCATTGGGGTAATTCGATGCGCTGAACACGATGCAGCATACGGCGAACGCTAACATTCGACCGTTCTCAAGTTATCATCGAATTGCTCAGTTAAAAAAAAAAAGAATTTTCCGCAAAAACGCCACAGTACACTTCCCTTAAACACTTCAAATTCACTGTGTAGGGCTAATTCGATGCGCTGAACACGATGCAGCCTACGGCGAACGCTAACATTCGACCGTTCTCAAGTTATCATCGAATTGCTCGATTTTCGAAAAAACAATTTTCTGCCAAAACACCACCGTACACTTCCCTTAAACGCTCCAAACTCACTGCACTGGGGTAATTCGATGCGCTGAACACGATGCAGCATACGGCGAACGCTAACATTCGACCGTTCTCAAGTTATCATGGAATTGCTCGATTTTCGAAAAAAACAATTTTCTGCCAAAACACTACCGTACATTTCCCTTAAACACTTCAAATTCACTGTATAGGAGTAATTCGATGCGCTGAACACGATGCAGCATACGGCAAACGCTAACATTCGACGGTTCTCGAGTTATCATCAAAAGACCGAGAACTGCGAAAAACGTGCATTTCTGGGCGTGAAACGCACGAATATGGCATAAACGGGTTTTCCTTCAAAAACACTACCGTACACTTCCCTTAAACGCTTCAAACTCACTGCATAGGGGTAATTCGATGCGCTGAACACGATGCAGCATACGGCGAACGCTAACATTCGACCGTTCTCAAGTTATCATGGAATTGCTCGATTTTCGAAAAAACAATTTTCTGCCAAAACACCACCGTACACTTCCCTTAAACGCCCCAAACTAACTGCATTGGGGTAATTCGATGCGCTGAACACGATGCAGCATACGGCAAACGCTAACATTCGACCGTTCTCAAATTATCATCAAAAGAGCGAGAACTGCGAAAAACGTGCATGTCTGAGCGTGAAACGCACGAATATGGCATAAACGGGTTTTCCTTCAAAAACACTACCGTACACTTCCCTTAAACGCTCCAAACTCACTGCATTGGGGTAATTCGATGCGCTGAACACGATGCAGCATACGGCGAACGCTAACATTCGACCGTTCTCAAGTTATCATGGAATTGCTCGATTTTCGAAAAAAACAATTTTCTGCCAAAACACTACCGTACATTTCCCTTAAACACTTCAAATTCACTGTATAGGAGTAATTCGATGCGCTGAACACGATGCAGCATACGGCAAACGCTAACATTCGACGGTTCTCGAGTTATCATCAAAAGACCGAGAACTGCGAAAAACGTGCATTTCTGGCCGTGAAACGCACGAATATGGCATAAACGGGTTTTCCTTCAAAAACACTATCGTACACTTCCCTTAAACGCTTCAAATTCACTGCATAGGGGTAATTCGATGCGCTGAACACGATGCAGCATACGGCGAACGCTAACATTCGATCGTTCTCAAGTTATCATCGAATTGCTTAGTTTTCAAAAAAAAGAATTTTCCGCAAAAACACCACAGTACACTTCCCTTAAACACTTCAGATTCACTGTGTAGGGGTAATTCGATGCGCTGAACACGATGCAACTTGCGGCAAAGGCGAACATGCGACGGTTCTCGACTTATCATCAAAAGACCGAGAACTTCGAAAAACGTGCATTTCTGGGCATGAAACGCACGAATATGGCATAAACGGGTTTTCCTTCAAAAACGCTACCGTACACTTCCCTTAAACGCTTCAAACTCACTGCATTGGGGTAATTCGATGCGCTGAACACGATGCAGCATACGGCGAACGCTAACATTCGACCGTTCTCAAGTTATCATCGAATTGCTCAGTTAAAAAAAAAAAGAATTTTCCGCAAAAACGCCACAGTACACTTCCCTTAAACACTTCAAATTCACTGTGTAGGGCTAATTCGATGCGCTGAACACGATGCAGCCTACGGCGAACGCTAACATTCGACCGTTCTCAAGTTATCATAGTATTGCTCGATTTTCGAAAAAAACAATTTTCTGCCAAAACACTACCGTACATTTCCCTTAAACACTCCAGATTCACTGTGTAGGGGTAATTCGATGCGCTGAACACGATGGAACTTGCGGCAAAGGCGAACATGCGACGGTTCTCGAGTTATCATCAAAAGATCGAGAACTGCGAAAAACGTGCATTTCTGGGCGTGAAACGCACGAATATGGCATAAACGGGTTTTCCTTCAAAAACACTAACGTACACTTCCCTTAAACGCTCCAAACTCACTACATTGGGGTAATTCGATGCGCTGAACACGATGCAGCATACGGCGAACGCTAACATTCGACCGTTCTCAAGTTATCATGGAATTGCTCGATTTTCGAAAAAAACAATTTTCTGCCAAAACACTACCGTACATTTCCCTTAAACACTTCAAATTCACTGTATAGGAGTAATTCGATGCGCTGAACACGATGCAGCATACGGCAAACGCGAACATTCGACGGTTCTCGAGTTATCGTCAAAAGACCGAGAACTCCGAAAAACGTGCATTTCTGGGCGTGAAACGCACGAATATGGCATAAACGGGTTTTCTTTCAAAACCACTACCGTACACTTCCCTTAAACGCTCCAAACTCACTGCATTGGGGTAATTCGATGCGCTGAACACGATGCAGCATACGGCGAACGCTAACATTCGACCGTTCTCAAGTTATGATCGAATTGCTCGATTTTTGAAAAAACAATTTTCTGCCAAAACACCACCGTACATTTCCCTTAAACACTTCAAATTCACTGTGTAGGGGTAATTCGATGCGCTGAACACGATGCAACTTGCGGCAAAGGCGAACATGCGACGGTTCTCGAGTTATCATCAAAAGATCGAGAACTGCGAAAAACGTGCATTTCTGGGCGTGAAACGCACGAATATGGCATAAACGGGTTTTCCTTCAAAAACACTAACGTACACTTCCCTTAAACGCTCCAAACTCACTACATTGGGGTAATTCGATGCGCTGAACACGATGCAGCATACGGCGAACGCTAACATTCGACCGTTCTCAAGTTATCATCGAATTGCTCGATTTTCGAAAAAACAATTTTCTGCCAAAACACCACCGTACACTTCCCTTAAACGCTCCAAACTCACTGCACTGGGGTAATTCGATGCGCTGAACACGATGCAGCATACGGCGAACGCTAACATTCGACCGTTCTCAAGTTATCATGGAATTGCTCGATTTTCGAAAAAAACAATTTTCTGCCAAAACACTACCGTACATTTCCCTTAAACACTTCAAATTCACTGTATAGGAGTAATTCGATGCGCTGAACACGATGCAGCATACGGCAAACGCGAACATTCGACAGTTCTCGAGTTATCGTCAAAAGACCGAGAACTCCGAAAAACGTGCATTTCTGGGCGTGAAACGCACGAATATGGCATAAACGGGTTTTCTTTCAAAACCACTACCGTACACTTCCCTTAAACGGTCCAAACTCACTGCATTGGGGTAATTCGATGCGCTGAACACGATGCAGCATACGGCGAACGCTAACATTTGACCGTTCTCAAGTTATCATCGAATTGCTCGATTTTTGAAAAAACAATTTTCTGCCAAAACACCACCGTACATTTCCCTTAAACACTTCAAATTCACTGTATAGGAGTAATTCGATGCGCTGAACACGATGCAGCATACGGCAAGCGCTAACATTCGACGGTTCTCGAGTTATCATCAAAAGACCGAGAACTGCGAAAAACGTGCATTTCTGGGCGTGAAACGCACGAATATGGCATAAACGGGTTTTCCTTCAAAAACACTACCGTACACTTCCCTTAAACGCTCCAAACTCACTGCATTGGGGTAATTCGATGCGCTGAACACGATGCAGCATACGGCGAACGCTAACATTCGACCGTTCTCAAGTTATCATGGAATTGCTCGATTTTCGAAAAAAACAATTTTCTGCCAAAACACTACCGTACATTTCCCTTAAACACTTCAAATTCACTGTATAGGAGTAATTCGATGCGCTGAACACGATGCAACTTGCGGCAAAGGCGAACATGCGACGGTTCTCGACTTATCATCAAAAGACCGAGAACTTCGAAAAACGTGCATTTCTGGGCATGAAACGCACGAATATGGCATAAACGGGTTTTCCTTCAAAAACGCTACCGTACACTTCCCTTAAACGCTTCAAACTCACTGCATTGGGGTAATTCGATGCGCTGAACACGATGCAGCATACGGCGAACGCTAACATTCGACCGTTCTCAAGTTATCATCGAATTGCTCAGTTAAAAAAAAAAAGAATTTTCCGCAAAAACGCCACAGTACACTTCCCTTAAACACTTCAAATTCACTGTGTAGGGCTAATTCGATGCGCTGAACACGATGCAGCCTACGGCGAACGCTAACATTCGACCGTTCTCAAGTTATCATAGTATTGCTCGATTTTCGAAAAAAACAATTTTCTGCCAAAACACTACCGTACATTTCCCTTAAACACTCCAGATTCACTGTGTAGGGGTAATTCGATGCGCTGAACACGATGCAACTTGCGGCAAAGGCGAACATGCGACGGTTCTCGACTTATCATCAAAAGACCGAGAACTTCGAAAAACGTGCATTTCTGGGCATGAAACGCACGAATATGGCATAAACGGGTTTTCCTTCAAAAACGCTACCGTACACTTCCCTTAAACGCTTCAAACTCACTGCATTGGGGTAATTCGATGCGCTGAACACGATGCAGCATACGGCGAACGCTAACATTCGACCGTTCTCAAGTTATCATCGAATTGCTCAGTTAAAAAAAAAAGAATTTTCCGCAAAAACGCCACAGTACACTTCCCTTAAACACTTCAAATTCACTGTGTAGGGCTAATTCGATGCGCTGAACACGATGCAGCCTACGGCGAACGCTAACATTCGACCGTTCTCAAGTTATCATCGAATTGCTCGATTTTCGAAAAAACAATTTTCTGCCACAACACCACCGTACACTTCCCTTAAACGCTCCAAACTCACTGCACTGGGGTAATTCGATGCGCTGAACACGATGCAGCATACGGCGAACGCTAACATTCGACCGTTCTCAAGTTATGATCGAATTGCTCGATTTTTGAAAAAACAATTTTCTGCCAAAACACCACCGTACATTTCCCTTAAACACTTCAAATTCACTGTATAGGAGTAATTCGATGCGCTGAACACGATGCAGCATACGGCAAACGCTAACATTCGACGGTTCTCGAGTTATCATCAAAAGACCGAGAACTGCGAAAAACGTGCATTTCTGGCCGTGAAACGCACGAATATGGCATAAACGGGTTTTCCTTCAAAAACACTATCGTACACTTCCCTTAAACGCTTCAAATTCACTGCATAGGGGTAATTCGATGCGCTGAACACGATGCAGCATACGGCGAACGCTAACATTCGACCGTTCTCAAGTTATCATCGAATTGCTTAGTTTTCAAAAAAAAGAATTTTCCGCAAAAACACCACAGTACACTTCCCTTAAACACTTCAGATTCACTGTGTAGGGGTAATTCGATGCGCTGAACACGATGCAACTTGCGGCAAAGGCGAACATGCGACGGTTCTCGACTTATCATCAAAAGACCGAGAACTTCGAAAAACGTGCATTTCTGGGCATGAAACGCACGAATATGGCATAAACGGGTTTTCCTTCAAAAACGCTACCGTACACTTCCCTTAAACGCTTCAAACTCACTGCATTGGGGTAATTCGATGCGCTGAACACGATGCAGCATACGGCGAACGCTAACATTCGACCGTTCTCAAGTTATCATCGAATTGCTCAGTTAAAAAAAAAAAGAATTTTCCGCAAAAACGCCACAGTACACTTCCCTTAAACACTTCAAATTCACTGTGTAGGGCTAATTCGATGCGCTGAACACGATGCAGCCTACGGCGAACGCTAACATTCGACCGTTCTCAAGTTATCATCGAATTGCTCGATTTTCGAAAAAACAATTTTCTGCCAAAACACCACCGTACACTTCCCTTAAACGCTCCAAACTCACTGCACTGGGGTAATTCGATGCGCTGAACACGATGCAGCATACGGCGAACGCTAACATTCGACCGTTCTCAAGTTATCATGGAATTGCTCGATTTTCGAAAAAAACAATTTTCTGCCAAAACACTACCGTACATTTCCCTTAAACACTTCAAATTCACTGTATAGGAGTAATTCGATGCGCTGAACACGATGCAGCATACGGCAAACGCTAACATTCGACGGTTCTCGAGTTATCATCAAAAGACCGAGAACTGCGAAAAACGTGCATTTCTGGGCGTGAAACGCACGAATATGGCATAAACGGGTTTTCCTTCAAAAACACTACCGTACACTTCCCTTAAACGCTTCAAACTCACTGCATAGGGGTAATTCGATGCGCTGAACACGATGCAGCATACGGCGAACGCTAACATTCGACCGTTCTCAAGTTATCATGGAATTGCTCGATTTTCGAAAAAACAATTTTCTGCCAAAACACCACCGTACACTTCCCTTAAACGCCCCAAACTAACTGCATTGGGGTAATTCGATGCGCTGAACACGATGCAGCATACGGCAAACGCTAACATTCGACCGTTCTCAAATTATCATCAAAAGAGCGAGAACTGCGAAAAACGTGCATGTCTGAGCGTGAAACGCACGAATATGGCATAAACGGGTTTTCCTTCAAAAACACTACCGTACACTTCCCTTAAACGCTCCAAACTCACTGCATTGGGGTAATTCGATGCGCTGAACACGATGCAGCATACGGCGAACGCTAACATTCGACCGTTCTCAAGTTATCATGGAATTGCTCGATTTTCGAAAAAAACAATTTTCTGCCAAAACACTACCGTACATTTCCCTTAAACACTTCAAATTCACTGTATAGGAGTAATTCGATGCGCTGAACACGATGCAGCATACGGCAAACGCTAACATTCGACGGTTCTCGAGTTATCATCAAAAGACCGAGAACTGCGAAAAACGTGCATTTCTGGCCGTGAAACGCACGAATATGGCATAAACGGGTTTTCCTTCAAAAACACTATCGTACACTTCCCTTAAACGCTTCAAATTCACTGCATAGGGGTAATTCGATGCGCTGAACACGATGCAGCATACGGCGAACGCTAACATTCGATCGTTCTCAAGTTATCATCGAATTGCTCAGTTAAAAAAAAAAAGAATTTTCCGCAAAAACGCCACAGTACACTTCCCTTAAACACTTCAAATTCACTGTGTAGGGCTAATTCGATGCGCTGAACACGATGCAGCCTACGGCGAACGCTAACATTCGACCGTTCTCAAGTTATCATAGTATTGCTCGATTTTCGAAAAAAACAATTTTCTGCCAAAACACTACCGTACATTTCCCTTAAACACTCCAGATTCACTGTGTAGGGGTAATTCGATGCGCTGAACACGATGGAACTTGCGGCAAAGGCGAACATGCGACGGTTCTCGAGTTATCATCAAAAGATCGAGAACTGCGAAAAACGTGCATTTCTGGGCGTGAAACGCACGAATATGGCATAAACGGGTTTTCCTTCAAAAACACTAACGTACACTTCCCTTAAACGCTCCAAACTCACTACATTGGGGTAATTCGATGCGCTGAACACGATGCAGCATACGGCGAACGCTAACATTCGACCGTTCTCAAGTTATCAGCGAATTCCCCGATTTTCAAAAAAATGAAGGTTCCGCCAAAACACCACCGTACATTTCCCTTAAACACTTCAAATTCACTGCATAGGAGTAATTCGATGCGCTGAACACGATGCAGCATACGGCAAACGCTAACATTCGACGGTTCTCGAGTTATCATCAAAAGACCGAGAACTGCGAAAAACGTGCATTTCTGGCCGTGAAACGCACGAATATGGCATAAACGGGTTTTCCTTCAAAAACACTATCGTACACTTCCCTTAAACGCTTCAAATTCACTGCATAGGGGTAATTCGATGCGCTGAACACGATGCAGCATACGGCGAACGCTAACATTCGACCGTTCTCAAGTTATCATGGAATTGCTCGATTTTCGAAAAAACCAATTTTCTGCCAAAACACTACCGTACATTTCCCTTAAACACTTCAAATTCACTGTATAGGAGTAATTCGATGCGCTGAACACGATGCAGCATACGGCAAATGCTAACATTCGACCGTTCTCAAGTTATCAGCGAATTCCCCGATTTTCAAAAAAATGAATGTTCCGCCAAAACACCACCGTACATTTCCCTTAAACACTTCAAATTCACTGTATAGGAGTAATTCGATGCGCTGAACACGATGCAGCATACGGCAAACGCGAACATTCGACGGTTCTCGAGTTATCGTCAAAAGACCGAGAACTCCGAAAAACGTGCATTTCTGGGCGTGAAACGCACGAATATGGCATAAACGGGTTTTCTTTCAAAACCACTACCGTACACTTCCCTTAAACGCTCCAAACTCACTGCATTGGGGTAATTCGATGCGCTGAACACGATGCAGCATACGGCGAACGCTAACATTCGACCGTTCTCAAGTTATCATGGAATTGCTCGATTTTCGAAAAAAACAATTTTCTGCCAAAACACTACCGTACATTTCCCTTAAACACTTCAAATTCACTGTATAGGAGTAATTCGATGCGCTGAACACGATGCAGCATACGGCAAACGCTAACATTCGACGGTTCTCGAGTTATCATCAAAAGACCGAGAACTGCGAAAAACGTGCATTTCTGGCCGTGAAACGCACGAATATGGCATAAACGGGTTTTCCTTCAAAAACACTATCGTACACTTCCCTTAAACGCTCCAAACTCACTACATTGGGGTAATTCGATGCGCTGAACACGATGCAGCATACGGCGAACGCTAACATTCGACCGTTCTCAAGTTATCAGCGAATTCCCCGATTTTCAAAAAAAAGAAGGTTCCGCCAAAACACCACCGTACATTTCCCTTAAACACTTCAAATTCACTGCATAGGAGTAATTCGATGCGCTGAACACGATGCAGCATACGGCAAACGCTAACATTCGACGGTTCTCGAGTTATCATCAAAAGACCGAGAACTGCGAAAAACGTGCATTTCTGGCCGTGAAACGCACGAATATGGCATAAACGGGTTTTCCTTCAAAAACACTATCGTACACTTCCCTTAAACGCTTCAAATTCACTGCATAGGGGTAATTCGATGCGCTGAACACGATGCAGCATACGGCGAACGCTAACATTCGACCGTTCTCAAGTTATCATGGAATTGCTCGATTTTCGAAAAAACCAATTTTCTGCCAAAACACTACCGTACATTTCCCTTAAACACTTCAAATTCACTGTATAGGAGTAATTCGATGCGCTGAACACGATGCAGCATACGGCAAATGCTAACATTCGACCGTTCTCAAGTTATCAGCGAATTCCCCGATTTTCAAAAAAATGAATGTTCCGCCAAAACACCACCGTACATTTCCCTTAAACACTTCAAATTCACTGTATAGGAGTAATTCGATGCGCTGAACACGTTGCAGCATACGCCGAACGCTAACATTCGACCGTTCTCAAGTTATCATCGAAAGACCGAGAACTGCGAAAAACGTGCATTTCTGGGCGTGAAACGCCCGAATATGGTATAAACGGGTTTTCCTTCAAAAACACTACCGTACACTTCCCTTAAACGCTCCAAACTCACTGCACTGGGGTAATTCGATGCGCTGAACACGATGCAGCATACGGCGAACGCTGACATTCGACCGTTCTCAAGTTATCATGGAATTGCTCGATTTTCGAAAAAAACAATTTTCTGCCAAAACACTACCGTACATTTCCCTTAAACACTTCAAATTCACTGTATAGGAGTAATTCGATGCGCTGAACACGATGCAGCATACGGCAAACGCGAACATTCGACGGTTCTCGAGTTATCGTCAAAAGACCGAGAACTCCGAAAAACGTGCATTTCTGGGCGTGAAACGCACGAATATGGCATAAACGGGTTTTCTTTCAAAACCACTACCGTACACTTCCCTTAAACGCTCCAAACTCACTGCATTGGGGTAATTCGATGCGCTGAACACGATGCAGCATACGGCGAACGCTAACATTCGACCGTTCTCAAGTTATGATCGAATTGCTCGATTTTTGAAAAAACAATTTTCTGCCAAAACACCACCGTACATTTCCCTTAAACACTTCAAATTCACTGTATAGGAGTAATTCGATGCGCTGAACACGATGCAGCATACGGCAAACGCGAACATTCGACGGTTCTCGAGTTATCGTCAAAAGACCGAGAACTGCGAAAAACGTGCATTTCTGGGCGTGAAACGCCCGAATATGGCATAAACGGGTTTTCCTTCAAAAACACTACCGTACACTTCCCTTAAACGCTTCAAACTCAGTGCATAGGGGTAATTCGATGCGCTGAACACGATGCAGCATTCGGCGAACGCTAACATTCGACAGTTCTCAAGTTATCATCGAATTGCTTAGTTTTCAAAAAAAAGAATTTTCCGCAAAAACACCACAGTAAACTTCCCTTAAACACTTCAGATTCACTGTGTAGGGGTAATTCGATGCGCTGAACACGATGCAACTTGCGGCAAAGGCGAACATGCGACGGTTCTCGACTTATCATCAAAAGACCGAGAACTCCGAAAAACGTGCATTTCTGGGCATGAAACGCACGAATATGGCATAAACGGGTTTTCCTTCAAAAACGCTACCGTACACTTCCCTTAAACGCTTCAAACTCACTGCATTGGGGTAATTCGATGCGCTGAACACGATGCAGCATACGGCGAACGCTAACATTCGACCGTTCTCAAGTTATCAGCGAATTCCCCGATTTTCAAAAAAATGAAGGTTCCGCCAAAACACCACCGTACATTTCCCTTAAACACTTCAAATTCACTGCATAGGAGTAATTCGATGCGCTGAACACGATGCAGCATACGGCAAACGCTAACATTCGACGGTTCTCGAGTTATCATCAAAAGACCGAGAACTGCGAAAAACGTGCATTTCTGGCCGTGAAACGCACGAATATGGCATAAACGGGTTTTCCTTCAAAAACACTATCGTACACTTCCCTTAAACGCTTCAAATTCACTGTATAGGAGTAATTCGATGCGCTGAACACGTTGCAACATACGGCGAACGCTAACATTCGACCGTTCTCAAGTTATCATCGAATTGCTCAGTTTAAAAAAAAAAGAATTTTCCGCAAAAACGCCACAGTACACTTCCCTTAAACACTTCAAATTCACTGTGTAGGGCTAATTCGATGCGCTGAACACGATGCAGCCTACGGCGAACGCTAACATTCGACCGTTCTCAAGTTATCATAGTATTGCTCGATTTTCGAAAAAAACAATTTTCTGCCAAAACACCACCGTACACTTCCCTTAAACGCTCCAAACTCACTGCATTGGGGTAATTCGATGCGCTGAACACGATGCAGCATACGGCAAACGCGAACATTCGACGGTTCTCGAGTTATCGTCAAAAGACCGAGAACTGCGAAAAACGTGCATTTCTGGGCGTGAAACGCCCGAATATGGCATAAACGGGTTTTCCTTCAAAAACACTATCGTACACTTCCCTTAAACGCTTCAAATTCACTGCATAGGGGTAATTCGATGCGCTGAACACGATGCAGCATACGGCGAACGCTAACATTCGACCGTTCTCAAGTTATCATGGAATTGCTCGATTTTCGAAAAAACCAATTTTCTGCCAAAACACTACCGTACATTTCCCTTAAACACTTCAAATTCACTGTATAGGAGTAATTCGTTGCGCTGAACACGATGCAGCATACGGCAAATGCTAACATTCGACCGTTCTCAAGTTATCAGCGAATTCCCCGATTTTCAAAAAAATGAATGTTCCGCCAAAACACCACCGTACATTCCCCTTAAACACTTCAAATTCACTGTATAGGAGTAATTCGATGCGCTGAACACGTTGCAACATACGGCGAACGCTAACATTCGACCGTTCTCAAGTTATCATCGAATTGCTCAGTTTAAAAAAAAAAGAATTTTCCGCAAAAACGCCACAGTACACTTCCCTTAAACACTTCAAATTCACTGTGTAGGGCTAATTCGATGCGCTGAACACGATGCAGCCTACGGCGAACGCTAACATTCGACCGTTCTCAAGTTATCATCGAATTGCTCGATTTTCGAAAAAACAATTTTCTGCCAAAACACTACCGTACACTTCCCTTAAACGCTCCAAACTCACTGCATTGGGGTAATTCGATGCGCTGAACACGATGCAACTTGCGGCAAAGGCGAACATGCGACGGTTCTCGAGTTATCATCAAAAGATCGAGAACTGCGAAAAACGTGCATTTCTGGGCGTGAAACGCACGAATATGGCATAAACGGGTTTTCCGTCAAAAACACTAACGTACACTTCCCTTAAACGCTCCAAACTCACTGCATTGGGGTAATTCGATGCGCTGAACACGATGCAGCATACGGCGAACGCTAACATTCGACCGTTCTCAAGTTATCATCGAATTGCTCGATTTTCGAAAAAACAATTTTCTGCCAAAACACTACCGTACACTTCCCTTAAACGCTCCAAACTCACTGCATTGGGGTAATTCGATGCGCTGAACACGATGCAGCATACGGCGAACGCTAACATTCGACCGTTCTCAAGTTATCATGGAATTGCTCGATTTTCGAAAAAACCAATTTTCTGCCAAAACACTACCGTACATTTCCCTTAAACACTTCAAATTCACTGTATAGGAGTAATTCGATGCGCTGAACACGATGCAGCATACGGCAAACGCTAACATTCGACGGTTCTCGAGTTATCATCAAAAGACCGAGAACTGCGAAAAACGTGCATTTCTGGGCGTGAAACGCACGAATATGGCATAAACGGGTTTTCCTTCAAAAACACTATCGTACACTTCCCTTAAACGCTTCAAATTCACTGCATAGGGGTAATTCGATGCGCTGAACACGATGCAGCATACGGCGAACGCTAACATTCGACCGTTCTCAAGTTATCATGGAATTGCTCGATTTTCGAAAAACCCAATTTTCTGCCAAAACACTACCGTACATTTCCCTTAAACACTTCAAATTCACTGTATAGGAGTAATTCGATGCGCTGAACACGATGCAGCATACGGCAAATGCTAACATTCGACCGTTCTCAAGTTATCAGCGAATTCCCCGATTTTCAAAAAAATGAATGTTCCGCCAAAACACCACCGTACATTTCCCTTAAACACTTCAAATTCACTGTATAGGAGTAATTCGATGCACTGAACACGATGCAGCATACGGCAAACGCGAACATTCGACGGTTCTCGAGTTATCGTCAAAAGACCGAGAACTCCGAAAAACGTGCATTTCTGGGCATGAAACGCACGAATATGGCATAAACGGGTTTTCCTTCAAAAACACTACCGTACACTTCCCGTAAACGCTCCAAACTAACTGCATTGGGGTAATTCGATGCGCGTGAACACGATGCAGCATACGGCAAACGCTAACATTCGACCGTTCGCAAGTTATCAGCGAATTCCCCGATTTTCAAAAAAATGAATGTTACGCCAAAACACCACCGTACATTTCCCTTAAACACTTCAAATTCACTGTATAGAAGTAATTCGATGCGCTGAACACGATGCAGCATACGGCGAACGCGAACATTCGACCGTTATCAAGTTATCATGGAATTGCTCGATTTTCGAAAAAACCAATTTTCTGCCAAAACCTTACCGTACATTAAACACTTCAAATTCACTGCATAGGGGTAATTTGATGCGCTGAACACGATTCAGCATACGGCAAACGCTAACATTCGACCGTTCTCAAGTTATCAGCGAATTCCCCGATTTTCAAAAAAATGAATGTTACGCCAAAACACCACCGTACATTTCCCTTAAACGCTTCAAATTCACTGTATAGGAGTAATTCGATGCGCTGACCACGATGCAGCATACGGCAAACGCTAACATTCGACGGTTCTCGAGTTATCATCAAAAGACCGAGAACTGCGAAAAACGTGCATTTCTGGGCGTGAAACGCCCGAATATGGCATAAACGGGTTTTCCTTCAAAAACACTACCGTACACTTCCCTTAAACGCTTCAAACTCAGTGCATAGGGGTAATTCGATGCGCTGAACACGATGCAGCATTCGGCGAACGCTAACATTCGACAGTTCTCAAGTTATCACCGAATTGCTTAGTTTTCAAAAAAAAGAATTTTCCGCAAAAACACCACAGTACACTTCCCTTAAACACTTCAGATTCACTGTGTAGGGGTAATTCGATGCGCTGAACACGATGCAACTTGCGGCAAAGGCGAACATGCGACGGTTCTCGACTTATCATCAAAAGACCGAGAACTCCGAAAAACGTGCATTTCTGGGCATGAAACGCACGAATATGGCATAAACGGGTTTTCCTTCAAAAACGCTACCGTACACTTCCCTTAAACGCTTCAAACTCACTGCATTGGGGTAATTCGATGCGCTGAACACGATGCAGCATACGGCGTACGCTAACATTCGACCGTTCTCAAGTTATCAGCGAATTCCCCGATTTTCAAAAAAATGAAGGTTCCGCCAAAACACCACCGTACATTTCCCTTAAACACTTCAAATTCACTGCATAGGAGTAATTCGATGCGCTGAACACGATGCAGCATACGGCAAACGCTAACATTCGACGGTTCTCGAGTTATCATCAAAAGACCGAGAACTGCGAAAAAACGTGCATTTCTGGCCGTGAAACGCACGAATATGGCATAAACGGGTTTTCCTTCAAAAACACTATCGTACACTTCCCTTAAACGCTTCAAATTCACTGCATAGGGGTAATTCGATGCGCTGAACACGATGCAGCATACGGCGAACGCTAACATTCGACCGTTCTCAAGTTATCATGGAATTGCTCGATTTTCGAAAAAACCAATTTTCTGCCAAAACACTACCGTACATTTCCCTTAAACACTTCAAATTCACTGTATAGGAGTAATTCGTTGCGCTGAACACGATGCAGCATACGGCAAATGCTAACATTCGACCGTTCTCAAGTTATCAGCGAATTCCCCGATTTTCAAAAAAATGAAGGTTCCGCCAAAACACCACCGTACATTTCCCTTAAACACTTCAAATTCACTGCATAGGAGTAATTCGATGCGCTGAACACGATGCAGCATACGGCAAACGCTAACATTCGACGGTTCTCGAGTTATCATCAAAAGACCGAGAACTGCGAAAAACGTGCATTTCTGGCCGTGAACCGCACGAATATGGCATAAACGGGTTTTCCTTCAAAAACACTATCGTACACTTCCCTTAAACGCTTCAAATTCACTGCATAGGGGTAATTCGATGCGCTGAACACGATGCAGCATACGGCGAACGCTAACATTCGACCGTTCTCAAGTTATCATGGAATTGCTCGATTTTCGAAAAAAACAATTTTCTGCCAAAACACTACCGTACATTTCCCTTAAACACTTCAAATTCACTGTATACGAGTAATTCGTTGCGCTGAACACGATGCAGCATACGGCAAATGCTAACATTCGACCGTTCTCAAGTTATCAGCGAATTCCCCGATTTTCAAAAAAATGAATGTTCCGCCAAAACACCACCGTACATTTCCCTTAAACACTTCAAATTCACTGTATAGGAGTAATTCGATGCGCTGAACACGTTGCAGCATACGGCGAACGCTAACATTCGACCGTTCTCAAGTTATCATGGAATTGCTCGATTTTCGAAAAAAACAATTTTCTGCCAAAACACTACCGTACATTTCCCTTAAACACTTCAAATTCACTGTATAGGAGTAATTCGATGCGCTGAACACGATGCAGCATACGGCAAACGCTAACATTCGACGGTTCTCGAGTTATCATCAAAAGACCGAGAACTGCGAAAAACGTGCATGTCTGAGCGTGAAACGCACGAATATGGCATAAACGGGTTTTCCTTCAAAAACACTACCGTACACTTCCCTTAAACGCTCCAAACTCACTGCATTGGGGTAATTCGATGCGCTGAACACGATGCAGCATACGGCGAACGCTAACATTCGACCGTTCTCAAGTTATCATGGAATTGCTCGATTTTCGAAAAAAACAATTTTCTGCCAAAACACTACCGTACACTTCCCTTAAACGCTCCAAACTCACTGCATTGGGGTAATTCGATGCGCTGAACACGATGCAGCATACGGCGAACGCTAACATTCGACCGTTCTCAAGTTATCATGGAATTGCTCGATTTTCGAAAAACCCAATTTTCTGCCAAAACACTACCGTACATTTCCCTTAAACACTTCAAATTCACTGTATAGGAGTAATTCGATGCGCTGAACACGATGCAGCATACGGCAAATGCTAACATTCGACCGTTCTCAAGTTATCAGCGAATTCCCCGATTTTCAAAAAAATGAATGTTCCGCCAAAACACCACCGTACATTTCCCTTAAACACTTCAAATTCACTGTATAGCAGTAATTCGATGCGCTGAACACGATGCAGCATTCGGCGAACGCTAACATTCGACAGTTCTCAAGTTATCATCGAATTGCTTAGTTTTCAAAAAAAAGAATTTTCCGCAAAAACACCACAGTACACTTCCCTTAAACACTTCAGATTCACTGTGTAGGGGTAATTCGATGCGCTGAACACGATGCAACTTGCGGCAAAGGCGAACATGCGACGGTTCTCGACTTATCATCAAAAGACCGAGAACTCCGAAAAACGTGCATTTCTGGGCATGAAACGCACGAATATGGCATAAACGGGTTTTCCTTCAAAAACGCTACCGTACACTTCCCTTAAACGCTTCAAACTCACTGCATTGGGGTAATTCGATGCGCTGAACACGATGCAGCATACGGCGAACGCTAACATTCGACCGTTCTCAAATTATCATCAAAAGACCGAGAACTGCGAAAAACGTGCATTTCTGGGCGTGAAACGCACGAATATGGCATAAACGGGTTTTCTTTCAAAACCACTACCGTACACTTCCCTTAAACGCTCCAAACTCACTGCATTGGGGTAATTCGATGCGCTGAACACTATGCAGCATACGGCGAACGCTAACATTCGACCGTTCTCAAGTTATCATGGAATTGCTCGATTTTCGAAAAAACCAATTTTCAGCCAAAACACTACCGTACATTTCCCTTAAACACTTCAAATTCACTGTATAGGAGTAATTCGATGCGCTGAACACGATGCAGCATACGGCAAATGCTAACATTCGACCGTTCTCAAGTTATCAGCGAATTCCCCGATTTTCAAAAAAATGAATGTTCCGCCAAAACACCACCGTACATTTCCCTTAAACACTTCAAATTCACTGTATAGGAGTAATTCGATGCACTGAACACGATGCAGCATACGGCAAACGCGAACATTCGACGGTTCTCGAGTTATCGTCAAAAGACCGAGAACTCCGAAAATCGTGCATTTCTGGGCATGAAACGCACGAATATGGCATAAACGGGTTTTCCTTCAAAAACACTACCGTACACTTCCCGTAAACGCTCCAAACTAACTGCATTGGGGTAATTCGATGCGCGTGAACACGATGCAGCATACGGCAAACGCTAACATTCGACCGTTCGCAAGTTATCAGCGAATTCCCCGATTTTCAAAAAAATGAATGTTACGCCAAAACACCACCGTACATTTCCCTGAAACACTTCAAATTCACTGTATAGGAGTAATTCGATGCGCTGAACACGATGCAGCATACGGCGAACGCGAACATTCGACCGTTATCAAGTTATCATGGAATTGCTCGATTTTCGAAAAAACCAATTTTCTGCCAAAACCT
This sequence comes from Asobara japonica, assembly GCA_026005395.1. Taxonomy (NCBI): domain Eukaryota; kingdom Metazoa; phylum Arthropoda; class Insecta; order Hymenoptera; family Braconidae; genus Asobara; species Asobara japonica. Next base: position 511,332 of record BQMI01000153.1, on the reverse strand, counting down.
TACCGTACATTAAACACTTCAAATTCACTGCATAGGGGTAATTTGATGCGCTGAAAACGATTCAGCATACGGCGAACGCTAACATTCGACCGTTCTCAAGTTATCATGGAATTGCTCGATTTTCGAAAAAAACAATTTTCTGCCAAAACACTACCGTACATTTCCCTTAAACACTTCAAATTCACTGTATAGGAGTAATTCGATGCGCTGAACACGATGCAGCATACGGCAAACGCTAACATTCGACGGTTCTCGAGTTATCATCAAAAGACCGAGAACTGCGAAAAACGTGCATGTCTGAGCGTGAAACGCACGAATATGGCATAAACGGGTTTTCCTTCAAAAACACTACCGTACACTTCCCTTAAACGCTCCAAACTCACTGCATTGGGGTAATTCGATGCGCTGAACACGATGCAGCATACGGCGAACGCTAACATTCGACCGTTCTCAAGTTATCATGGAATTGCTCGATTTTCGAAAAAAACAATTTTCTGCCAAAACACTACCGTACACTTCCCTTAAACGCTCCAAACTCACTGCATTGGGGTAATTCGATGCGCTGAACACGATGCAGCATACGGCGAACGCTAACATTCGACCGTTCTCAAGTTATCATGGAATTGCTCGATTTTCGAAAAACCCAATTTTCTGCCAAAACACTACCGTACATTTCCCTTAAACACTTCAAATTCACTGTATAGGAGTAATTCGATGCGCTGAACACGATGCAGCATACGGCAAATGCTAACATTCGACCGTTCTCAAGTTATCAGCGAATTCCCCGATTTTCAAAAAAATGAATGTTCCGCCAAAACACCACCGTACATTTCCCTTAAACACTTCAAATTCACTGTATAGCAGTAATTCGATGCGCTGAACACGATGCAGCATTCGGCGAACGCTAACATTCGACAGTTCTCAAGTTATCATCGAATTGCTTAGTTTTCAAAAAAAAGAATTTTCCGCAAAAACACCACAGTACACTTCCCTTAAACACTTCAGATTCACTGTGTAGGGGTAATTCGATGCGCTGAACACGATGCAACTTGCGGCAAAGGCGAACATGCGACGGTTCTCGACTTATCATCAAAAGACCGAGAACTCCGAAAAACGTGCATTTCTGGGCATGAAACGCACGAATATGGCATAAACGGGTTTTCCTTCAAAAACGCTACCGTACACTTCCCTTAAACGCTTCAAACTCACTGCATTGGGGTAATTCGATGCGCTGAACACGATGCAGCATACGGCGAACGCTAACATTCGACCGTTCTCAAATTATCATCAAAAGACCGAGAACTGCGAAAAACGTGCATTTCTGGGCGTGAAACGCACGAATATGGCATAAACGGGTTTTCTTTCAAAACCACTACCGTACACTTCCCTTAAACGCTCCAAACTCACTGCATTGGGGTAATTCGATGCGCTGAACACTATGCAGCATACGGCGAACGCTAACATTCGACCGTTCTCAAGTTATCATGGAATTGCTCGATTTTCGAAAAAACCAATTTTCAGCCAAAACACTACCGTACATTTCCCTTAAACACTTCAAATTCACTGTATAGGAGTAATTCGATGCGCTGAACACGATGCAGCATACGGCAAATGCTAACATTCGACCGTTCTCAAGTTATCAGCGAATTCCCCGATTTTCAAAAAAATGAATGTTCCGCCAAAACACCACCGTACATTTCCCTTAAACACTTCAAATTCACTGTATAGGAGTAATTCGATGCACTGAACACGATGCAGCATACGGCAAACGCGAACATTCGACGGTTCTCGAGTTATCGTCAAAAGACCGAGAACTCCGAAAATCGTGCATTTCTGGGCATGAAACGCACGAATATGGCATAAACGGGTTTTCCTTCAAAAACACTACCGTACACTTCCCGTAAACGCTCCAAACTAACTGCATTGGGGTAATTCGATGCGCGTGAACACGATGCAGCATACGGCAAACGCTAACATTCGACCGTTCGCAAGTTATCAGCGAATTCCCCGATTTTCAAAAAAATGAATGTTACGCCAAAACACCACCGTACATTTCCCTGAAACACTTCAAATTCACTGTATAGGAGTAATTCGATGCGCTGAACACGATGCAGCATACGGCGAACGCGAACATTCGACCGTTATCAAGTTATCATGGAATTGCTCGATTTTCGAAAAAACCAATTTTCTGCCAAAACCTTACCGTACATTAAACACTTCAAATTCACTGCATAGGGGTAATTTGATGCGCTGAAAACGATTCAGCATACGGCGAACGCTAACATTCGACCGTTCTCAAGTTATCATGGAATTGCTCGATTTTCGAAAAAAACAATTTTCTGCCAAAACACTACCGTACATTTCCCTTAAACACTTCAAATTCACTGTATAGGAGTAATTCGATGCGCTGAACACGATGCAGCATACGGCAAACGCTAACATTCGACGGTTCTCGAGTTATCATCAAAAGACCGAGAACTGCGAAAAACGTGCATGTCTGAGCGTGAAACGCACGAATATGGCATAAACGGGTTTTCCTTCAAAAACACTACCGTACACTTCCCTTAAACGCTCCAAACTCACTGCATTGGGGTAATTCGATGCGCTGAACACGATGCAGCATACGGCGAACGCTAACATTCGACCGTTCTCAAGTTATCATGGAATTGCTCGATTTTCGAAAAAAACAATTTTCTGCCAAAACACTACCGTACACTTCCCTTAAACGCTCCAAACTCACTGCATTGGGGTAATTCGATGCGCTGAACACGATGCAGCATACGGCGAACGCTAACATTCGACCGTTCTCAAGTTATCATGGAATTGCTCGATTTTCGAAAAACCCAATTTTCTGCCAAAACACTACCGTACATTTCCCTTAAACACTTCAAATTCACTGTATAGGAGTAATTCGATGCGCTGAACACGATGCAGCATACGGCAAATGCTAACATTCGACCGTTCTCAAGTTATCAGCGAATTCCCCGATTTTCAAAAAAATGAATGTTCCGCCAAAACACCACCGTACATTTCCCTTAAACACTTCAAATTCACTGTATAGCAGTAATTCGATGCGCTGAACACGATGCAGCATTCGGCGAACGCTAACATTCGACAGTTCTCAAGTTATCATCGAATTGCTTAGTTTTCAAAAAAAAGAATTTTCCGCAAAAACACCACAGTACACTTCCCTTAAACACTTCAGATTCACTGTGTAGGGGTAATTCGATGCGCTGAACACGATGCAACTTGCGGCAAAGGCGAACATGCGACGGTTCTCGACTTATCATCAAAAGACCGAGAACTCCGAAAAACGTGCATTTCTGGGCATGAAACGCACGAATATGGCATAAACGGGTTTTCCTTCAAAAACGCTACCGTACACTTCCCTTAAACGCTTCAAACTCACTGCATTGGGGTAATTCGATGCGCTGAACACGATGCAGCATACGGCGAACGCTAACATTCGACCGTTCTCAAATTATCATCAAAAGACCGAGAACTGCGAAAAACGTGCATTTCTGGGCGTGAAACGCACGAATATGGCATAAACGGGTTTTCTTTCAAAACCACTACCGTACACTTCCCTTAAACGCTCCAAACTCACTGCATTGGGGTAATTCGATGCGCTGAACACTATGCAGCATACGGCGAACGCTAACATTCGACCGTTCTCAAGTTATCATGGAATTGCTCGATTTTCGAAAAAACCAATTTTCAGCCAAAACACTACCGTACATTTCCCTTAAACACTTCAAATTCACTGTATAGGAGTAATTCGATGCGCTGAACACGATGCAGCATACGGCAAATGCTAACATTCGACCGTTCTCAAGTTATCAGCGAATTCCCCGATTTTCAAAAAAATGAATGTTCCGCCAAAACACCACCGTACATTTCCCTTAAACACTTCAAATTCACTGTATAGGAGTAATTCGATGCACTGAACACGATGCAGCATACGGCAAACGCGAACATTCGACGGTTCTCGAGTTATCGTCAAAAGACCGAGAACTCCGAAAATCGTGCATTTCTGGGCATGAAACGCACGAATATGGCATAAACGGGTTTTCCTTCAAAAACACTACCGTACACTTCCCGTAAACGCTCCAAACTAACTGCATTGGGGTAATTCGATGCGCGTGAACACGATGCAGCATACGGCAAACGCTAACATTCGACCGTTCGCAAGTTATCAGCGAATTCCCCGATTTTCAAAAAAATGAATGTTACGCCAAAACACCACCGTACATTTCCCTGAAACACTTCAAATTCACTGTATAGGAGTAATTCGATGCGCTGAACACGATGCAGCATACGGCGAACGCGAACATTCGACCGTTATCAAGTTATCATGGAATTGCTCGATTTTCGAAAAAACCAATTTTCTGCCAAAACCTTACCGTACATTAAACACTTCAAATTCACTGCATAGGGGTAATTTGATGCGCTGAAAACGATTCAGCATACGGCAAACGCTAACATTCGACCGTTCTCAAGTTATCAGCGAATTCCCCGATTTTCAAAAAAATGAATGTTACGCCAAAACACCACCGTACATTTCCCTTAAACGCTTCAAATTCACTGTATAGGAGTAATTCGATGCGCTGACCACGATGCAGCATACGGCAAACGCTAACATTCGACGGTTCTCGAGTTATCATCAAAAGACCGAGAACTGCGAAAAACGTGCATTTCTGGGCGTGAAACGCCCGAATATGGCATAAACGGGTTTTCCTTCAAAAACACTACCGTACACTTCCCTTAAACGCTTCAAACTCAGTGCATAGGGGTAATTCGATGCGCTGAACACGATGCAGCATTCGGCGAACGCTAACATTCGACAGTTCTCAAGTTATCACCGAATTGCTTAGTTTTCAAAAAAAAGAATTTTCCGCAAAAACACCACAGTACACTTCCCTTAAACACTTCAGATTCACTGTGTAGGGGTAATTCGATGCGCTGAACACGATGCAACTTGCGGCAAAGGCGAACATGCGACGGTTCTCGACTTATCATCAAAAGACCGAGAACTCCGAAAAACGTGCATTTCTGGGCATGAAACGCACGAATATGGCATAAACGGGTTTTCCTTCAAAAACGCTACCGTACACTTCCCTTAAACGCTTCAAACTCACTGCATTGGGGTAATTCGATGCGCTGAACACGATGCAGCATACGGCGTACGCTAACATTCGACCGTTCTCAAGTTATCAGCGAATTCCCCGATTTTCAAAAAAATGAAGGTTCCGCCAAAACACCACCGTACATTTCCCTTAAACACTTCAAATTCACTGCATAGGAGTAATTCGATGCGCTGAACACGATGCAGCATACGGCAAACGCTAACATTCGACGGTTCTCGAGTTATCATCAAAAGACCGAGAACTGCGAAAAAACGTGAATTTCTGGCCGTGAAACGCACGAATATGGCATAAACGGGTTTTCCTTCAAAAACACTATCGTACACTTCCCTTAAACGCTTCAAATTCACTGCATAGGGGTAATTCGATGCGCTGAACACGATGCAGCATACGGCGAACGCTAACATTCGACCGTTCTCAAGTTATCATGGAATTGCTCGATTTTCGAAAAAACCAATTTTCTGCCAAAACACTACCGTACATTTCCCTTAAACACTTCAAATTCACTGTATAGGAGTAATTCGTTGCGCTGAACACGATGCAGCATACGGCAAATGCTAACATTCGACCGTTCTCAAGTTATCAGCGAATTCCCCGATTTTCAAAAAAATGAAGGTTCCGCCAAAACACCACCGTACATTTCCCTTAAACACTTCAAATTCACTGCATAGGAGTAATTCGATGCGCTGAACACGATGCAGCATACGGCAAACGCTAACATTCGACGGTTCTCGAGTTATCATCAAAAGACCGAGAACTGCGAAAAACGTGCATTTCTGGCCGTGAACCGCACGAATATGGCATAAACGGGTTTTCCTTCAAAAACACTACCGTACACTTCCCTTAAACGCTCCAAACTCACTGCATTGGGGTAATTCGATGCGCTGAACACGATGCAGCATACGGCGAACGCTAACATTCGACCGTTCTCAAGTTATCATGGAATTGCTCGATTTTCGAAAAAAACAATTTTCTGCCAAAACACTACCGTACATTTCCCTTAAACACTTCAAATTCACTGTATAGGAGTAATTCGATGCGCTGAACACGATGCAGCATACGGCAAACGCTAACATTCGACGGTTCTCGAGTTATCATCAAAAGACCGAGAACTGCGAAAAACGTGCATGTCTGAGCGTGAAACGCACGAATATGGCATAAACGGGTTTTCCTTCAAAAACACTACCGTACACTTCCCTTAAACGCTCCAAACTCACTGCATTGGGGTAATTCGATGCGCTGAACACGATGCAGCATACGGCGAACGCTAACATTCGACCGTTCTCAAGTTATCATGGAATTGCTCGATTTTCGAAAAAAACAATTTTCTGCCAAAACACTACCGTACATTTCCCTTAAACACTTCAAATTCACTGTATAGGAGTAATTCGATGCGCTGAACACGATGCAGCATACGGCAAACGCTAACATTCGACGGTTCTCGAGTTATCATCAAAAGACCGAGAACTGCGAAAAACGTGCATTTCTGGCCGTGAAACGCACGAATATGGCATAAACGGGTTTTCCTTCAAAAACACTATCGTACACTTCCCTTAAACGCTTCAAATTCACTGCATAGGGGTAATTCGATGCGCTGAACACGATGCAGCATACGGCGAACGCTAACATTCGACCGTTCTCAAGTTATCATGGAATTGCTCGATTTTCGAAAAAACCAATTTTCTGCCAAAACACTACCGTACATTTCCCTTAAACACTTCAAATTCACTGTATAGGAGTAATTCGATGCGCTGAACACGATGCAGCATACGGCAAACGCTAACATTCGACGGTTCTCGAGTTATCATCAAAAGACCGAGAACTGCGAAAAACGTGCATTTCTGGCCGTGAAACGCACGAATATGGCATAAACGGGTTTTCCTTCAAAAACACTATCGTACACTTCCCTTAAACGCTTCAAATTCACTGCATAGGGGTAATTCGATGCGCTGAACACGATGCAGCATACGGCGAACGCTAACATTCGACCGTTCTCAAGTTATCATGGAATTGCTCGATTTTCGAAAAAAACAATTTTCTGCCAAAACACTACCGTACATTTCCCTTAAACACTTCAAATTCACTGTATAGCAGTAATTCGATGCGCTAAACACGATGCAGCATACGGCAAACGCTAACATTCGACCGTTCTCAAGTTATCAGCGAATTCCCCGATTTTCAAAAAAATGAATGTTCCGCCAAAACACCACCGTACATTTCCTTTAAACACTTCAAATTCACTGTATAGGAGTAATTCGATGCGCTGAACACGTTGCAGCATACGGCGAACGCTAACATTCGACCGTTCTCAAGTTATCATCAAAAGACCGAGAACTCCGAAAAACGTGCATTTCTGGGATGAAACGCACGAATATGGCATAAACGGGTTTTCCTTCAAAAACGCTACCGTACACTTCCCTTAAACGCTTCAAACTCACTGCATTGGGGTAATTCGATGCGCTGAACACGATGCAGCATACGGCGAACGCTAACATTCGACCGTTCTCAAGTTATCAGCGAATTCCCCGATTTTCAAAAAAATGAAGGTTCCGCCAAAACACCACCGTACATTTCCCTTAAACACTTCAAATTCACTGCATAGGAGTAATTCGATGCGCTGAACACGATGCAGCATACGGCAAACGCTAACATTCGACGGTTCTCGAGTTATCATCAAAAGACCGAGAACTGCGAAAAACGTGCATTTCTGGCCGTGAAACGCACGAATATGGCATAAACGGGTTTTCCTTCAAAAACACTATCGTACACTTCCCTTAAACGCTTCAAATTCACTGCATAGGGGTAATTCGATGCGCTGAACACGATGCAGCATACGGCGAACGCTAACATTCGACCGTTCTCAAGTTATCATGGAATTGCTCGATTTTCGAAAAAACCAATTTTCTGCCAAAACACTACCGTACATTTCCCTTAAACACTTCAAATTCACTGTATAGGAGTAATTCGATGCGCTGAACACGATGCAGCATACGGCAAACGCTAACATTCGACGGTTCTCGAGTTATCATCAAAAGACCGAGAACTGCGAAAAACGTGCATTTCTGGCCGTGAAACGCACGAATATGGCATAAACGGGTTTTCCTTCAAAAACACTATCGTACACTTCCCTTAAACGCTTCAAATTCACTGCATAGGGGTAATTCGATGCGCTGAACACGATGCAGCATACGGCGAACGCTAACATTCGACCGTTCTCAAGTTATCATGGAATTGCTCGATTTTCGAAAAAACCAATTTTCTGCCAAAACACTACCGTACATTTCCCTTAAACACTTCAAATTCACTGTATAGGAGTAATTCGATGCGCTGAACACGATGCAGCATACGGCAAACGCTAACATTCGACGGTTCTCGAGTTATCATCAAAAGACCGAGAACTGCGAAAAACGTGCATTTCTGGCCGTGAAACGCACGAATATGGCATAAACGGGTTTTCCTTCAAAAACACTATCGTACACTTCCCTTAAACGCTTCAAATTCACTGCATAGGGGTAATTCGATGCGCTGAACACGATGCAGCATACGGCGAACGCTAACATTCGACCGTTCTCAAGTTATCATGGAATTGCTCGATTTTCGAAAAAACCAATTTTCTGCCAAAACACTACCGTACATTTCCCTTAAGCACTTCAAATTCACTGTATAGCAGTAATTCGATGCGCTAAACACGATGCAGCATACGGCAAATGCTAACATTCGACCGTTCTCAAGTTATCAGCGAATTCCCCGATTTTCAAAAAAATGAATGTTCCGCCAAAACACCACCGTACATTTCCTTTAAACACTTCAAATTCACTGTATAGGAGTAATTCGATGCGCTGAACACGTTGCAGCATACGGCGAACGCTAACATTCGACCGTTCTCAAGTTATCATCAAAAGACCGAGAACTCCGAAAAACGTGCATTTCTGGGATGAAACGCACGAATATGGCATAAACGGGTTTTCCTTCAAAAACGCTACCGTACACTTCCCTTAAACGCTTCAAACTCACTGCATTGGGGTAATTCGATGCGCTGAACACGATGCAGCATACGGCGAACGCTAACATTCGACCGTTCTCAAGTTATCAGCGAATTCCCCGATTTTCAAAAAAATGAAGGTTCCGCCAAAACACCACCGTACATTTCCCTTAAACACTTCAAATTCACTGCATAGGAGTAATTCGATGCGCTGAACACGATGCAGCATACGGCAAACGCTAACATTCGACCGTTCTCAAGTTATCATCGAATTGCTCAGTTTAAAAAAAAAAGAATTTTCCGCAAAAACGCCACAGTACACTTCCCTTAAACACTTCAAATTCACTGTGTAGGGCTAATTCGATGCGCTGAACACGATGCAGCCTACGGCGAACGCTAACATTCGACCGTTCTCAAGTTATCATAGTATTGCTCGATTTTCGAAAAAAACAATTTTCTGCCAAAACACTACCGTACATTTCCCTTAAACACTTCAGATTCACTGTGTAGGGGTAATTCGATGCGCTGAACACGATGCAACTTGCGGCAAAGGCGAACATGCGACGGTTCTCGAGTTATCATCAAAAGATCGAGAACTGCGAAAAACGTGCATTTCTGGGCGTGAAACGCACGAATATGGCATAAACGGGTTTTCCTTCAAAAACACTAACGTACACTTCCCTTAAACGCTCCAAACTCACTGCATTGGGGTAATTCGATGCGCTGAACACGATGCAGCATACGGCGAACGCTAACATTCGACCGTTCTCAAGTTATCATGGAATTGCTCGATTTTCGAAAAAAACAATTTTCTGCCAAAACACTACCGTACATTTCCCTTAAACACTTCAAATTCACTGTATAGGAGTAATTCGATGCGCTGAACACGATGCAGCATACGGCAAACGCGAACATTCGACGGTTCTCGAGTTATCGTCAAAAGACCGAGAACTCCGAAAAACGTGCATTTCTGGGCGTGAAACGCACGAATATGGCATAAACGGGTTTTCTTTCAAAACCACTACCGTACACTTCCCTTAAACGCTCCAAACTCACTGCATTGGGGTAATTCGATGCGCTGAACACGATGCAGCATACGGCGAACGCTAACATTTGACCGTTCTCAAGTTATCATCGAATTGCTCGATTTTTGAAAAAACAATTTTCTGCCAAAACACCACCGTACATTTCCCTTAAACACTTCAAATTCACTGTATAGGAGTAATTCGATGCGCTGAACACGATGCAGCATACGGCAAACGCTAACATTCGACGGTTCTCGAGTTATCATCAAAAGACCGAGAACTGCGAAAAACGTGCATTTCTGGGCGTGAAACGCACGAATATGGCATAAACGGGTTTTCCTTCAAAAACACTACCGTACACTTCCCTTAAACGCTTCAAACTCACTGCATAGGGGTAATTCGATGCGCTGAACACGATGCAGCATACGGCGAACGCTAACATTCGACCGTTCTCAAGTTATCATGGAATTGCTCGATTTTCGAAAAAACCATTTTCTGCCAAAACACCACCGTACACTTCCCTTAAACGCCCCAAACTAACTGCATTGGGGTAATTCGATGCGCTGAACACGATGCAGCATACGGCAAACGCTAACATTCGACCGTTCTCAAATTATCATCAAAAGACCGAGAACTGCGAAAAACGTGCATGTCTGAGCGTGAAACGCACGAATATGGCATAAACGGGTTTTCCTTCAAAAACACTACCGTACACTTCCCTTAAACGCTCCAAACTCACTGCATTGGGGTAATTCGATGCGCTGAACATTCGACCGTTCTCAAGTTATCATGGAATTGCTCGATTTTCGAAAAAACCAATTTTCTGCCAAAACACTACCGTACATTTCCCTTAAACACTTCAAATTCACTGTATAGGAGTAATTCGATGCGCTGAACACGATGCAGCATACGGCAAACGCGAACATTCGACGGTTCTCGAGTTATCGTCAAAAGACCGAGAACTGCGAAAAACGTGCATTTCTGGGCGTGAAACGCCCGAATATGGCATAAACGGGTTTTCCTTCAAAAACACTACCGTACACTTCCCTTAAACGCTTCAAACTCAGTGCATAGGGGTAATTCGATGCGCTGAACACGATGCAGCATTCGGCGAACGCTAACATTCGACAGTTCTCAAGTTATCATCGAATTGCTTAGTTTTCAAAAAAAAAGAATTTTCCGCAAAAACACCACAGTACACTTCCCTTAAACACTTCAGATTCACTGTGTAGGGGTAATTCGATGCGCTGAACACGATGCAACTTGCGGCAAAGGCGAACATGCGACGGTTCTCGACTTATCATCAAAAGACCGAGAACTCCGAAAAACGTGCATTTCTGGGCATGAAACGCACGAATATGGCATAAACGGGTTTTCCTTCAAAAACGCTACCCTACACTTCCCTTAAACGCTTCAAACTCACTGCATTGGGGTAATTCGATGCGCTGAACACGATGCAGCATACGGCGAACGCTAACATTCGACCGTTCTCAAGTTATCATGGAATTGCTCGATTTTCGAAAAAACCAATTTTCTGCCAAAACACTACCGTACATTTCCCTTAAACACTTCAAATTCACTGTATAGGAGTAATTCGATGCGCTGAACACGATGCAGCATACGGCAAACGCTAACATTCGACGGTTCTCGAGTTATCATCAAAAGACCGAGAACTGCGAAAAACGTGCATTTCTGGCCGTGAAACGCACGAATATGGCATAAACGGGTTTTCCTTCAAAAACACTATCGTACACTTCCCTTAAACGCTTCAAATTCACTGCATAGGGGTAATTCGATGCGCTGAACACGATGCAGCATACGGCGAACGCTAACATTCGACCGTTCTCAAGTTATCATGGAATTGCTCGATTTTCGAAAAAACCAATTTTCTGCCAAAACACTACCGTACATTTCCCTTAAACACTTCAAATTCACTGTATAGGAGTAATTCGATGCGCTGAACACGATGCAGCATACGGCAAACGCTAACATTCGACGGTTCTCGAGTTATCATCAAAAGACCGAGAACTGCGAAAAACGTGCATTTCTGGCCGTGAAACGCACGAATATGGCATAAACGGGTTTTCCTTCAAAAACACTATCGTACACTTCCCTTAAACGCTTCAAATTCACTGCATAGGGGTAATTCGATGCGCTGAACACGATGCAGCATACGGCGAACGCTAACATTCGACCGTTCTCAAGTTATCATGGAATTGCTCGATTTTCGAAAAAACCAATTTTCTGCCAAAACACTACCGTACATTTCCCTTAAGCACTTCAAATTCACTGTATAGCAGTAATTCGATGCGCTAAACACGATGCAGCATACGGCAAATGCTAACATTCGACCGTTCTCAAGTTATCAGCGAATTCCCCGATTTTCAAAAAAATGAATGTTCCGCCAAAACACCACCGTACATTTCCTTTAAACACTTCAAATTCACTGTATAGGAGTAATTCGATGCGCTGAACACGTTGCAGCATACGGCGAACGCTAACATTCGACCGTTCTCAAGTTATCATCAAAAGACCGAGAACTCCGAAAAACGTGCATTTCTGGGATGAAACGCACGAATATGGCATAAACGGGTTTTCCTTCAAAAACGCTACCGTACACTTCCCTTAAACGCTTCAAACTCACTGCATTGGGGTAATTCGATGCGCTGAACACGATGCAGCATACGGCGAACGCTAACATTCGACCGTTCTCAAGTTATCAGCGAATTCCCCGATTTTCAAAAAAATGAAGGTTCCGCCAAAACACCACCGTACATTTCCCTTAAACACTTCAAATTCACTGCATAGGAGTAATTCGATGCGCTGAACACGATGCAGCATACGGCAAACGCTAACATTCGACGGTTCTCGAGTTATCATCAAAAGACCGAGAACTGCGAAAAACGTGCATTTCTGGCCGTGAAACGCACGAATATGGCATAAACGGGTTTTCCTTCAAAAACACTATCGTACACTTCCCTTAAACGCTTCAAATTCACTGCATAGGGGTAATTCGATGCGCTGAACACGATGCAGCATACGGCGAACGCTAACATTCGACCGTTCTCAAGTTATCATGGAATTGCTCGATTTTCGAAAAAAACAATTTTCTGCCAAAACACTACCGTACATTTCCCTTAAACACTTCAAATTCACTGTATAGGAGTAATTCGTTGCGCTGAACACGATGCAGCATACGGCAAATGCTAACATTCGCCCGTTCTCAAGTTATCAGCGAATTCCCCGATTTTCAAAAAAATGAATGTTCCGCCAAAACACCACCGTACATTTCCCTTAAACACTTCAAATTCACTGTATAGGAGTAATTCGATGCGCTGAACACGTTGCAACATACGGCGAACGCTAACATTCGACCGTTCTCAAGTTATCATCGAATTGCTCAGTTTAAAAAAAAAAGAATTTTCCGCAAAAACGCCACAGTACACTTCCCTTAAACACTTCAAATTCACTGTGTAGGGCTAATTCGATGCGCTGAACACGATGCAGCCTACGGCGAACGCTAACATTCGACCGTTCTCAAGTTATCATAGTATTGCTCGATTTTCGAAAAAAACAATTTTCTGCCAAAACACTACCGTACATTTCCCTTAAACACTTCAGATTCACTGTGTAGGGGTAATTCGATGCGCTGAACACGATGCAACTTGCGGCAAAGGCGAACATGCGACGGTTCTCGAGTTATCATCAAAAGATCGAGAACTGCGAAAAACGTGCATTTCTGGGCGTGAAACGCACGAATATGGCATAAACGGGTTTTCCTTCAAAAACACTAACGTACACTTCCCTTAAACGCTCCAAACTCACTGCATTGGGGTAATTCGATGCGCTGAACACGATGCAGCATACGGCGAACGCTAACATTCGACCGTTCTCAAGTTATCATGGAATTGCTCGATTTTCGAAAAAAACAATTTTCTGCCAAAACACTACCGTACATTTCCCTTAAACACTTCAAATTCACTGTATAGGAGTAATTCGATGCGCTGAACACGATGCAGCATACGGCAAACGCGAACATTCGACGGTTCTCGAGTTATCGTCAAAAGACCGAGAACTCCGAAAAACGTGCATTTCTGGGCGTGAAACGCACGAATATGGCATAAACGGGTTTTCTTTCAAAACCACTACCGTACACTTCCCTTAAACGCTCCAAACTCACTGCATTGGGGTAATTCGATGCGCTGAACACGATGCAGCATACGGCGAACGCTAACATTTGACCGTTCTCAAGTTATCATCGAATTGCTCGATTTTTGAAAAAACAATTTTCTGCCAAAACACCACCGTACATTTCCCTTAAACACTTCAAATTCACTGTATAGGAGTAATTCGATGCGCTGAACACGATGCAGCATACGGCAAACGCTAACATTCGACGGTTCTCGAGTTATCATCAAAAGACCGAGAACTGCGAAAAACGTGCATTTCTGGGCGTGAAACGCACGAATATGGCATAAACGGGTTTTCCTTCAAAAACACTACCGTACACTTCCCTTAAACGCTTCAAACTCACTGCATAGGGGTAATTCGATGCGCTGAACACGATGCAGCATACGGCGAACGCTAACATTCGACCGTTCTCAAGTTATCATGGAATTGCTCGATTTTCGAAAAAACCATTTTCTGCCAAAACACCACCGTACACTTCCCTTAAACGCCCCAAACTAACTGCATTGGGGTAATTCGATGCGCTGAACACGATGCAGCATACGGCAAACGCTAACATTCGACCGTTCTCAAATTATCATCAAAAGACCGAGAACTGCGAAAAACGTGCATGTCTGAGCGTGAAACGCACGAATATGGCATAAACGGGTTTTCCTTCAAAAACACTACCGTACACTTCCCTTAAACGCTCCAAACTCACTGCATTGGGGTAATTCGATGCGCTGAACATTCGACCGTTCTCAAGTTATCATGGAATTGCTCGATTTTCGAAAAAACCAATTTTCTGCCAAAACACTACCGTACATTTCCCTTAAACACTTCAAATTCACTGTATAGGAGTAATTCGATGCGCTGAACACGATGCAGCATACGGCAAACGCGAACATTCGACGGTTCTCGAGTTATCGTCAAAAGACCGAGAACTGCGAAAAACGTGCATTTCTGGGCGTGAAACGCCCGAATATGGCATAAACGGGTTTTCCTTCAAAAACACTACCGTACACTTCCCTTAAACGCTTCAAACTCAGTGCATAGGGGTAATTCGATGCGCTGAACACGATGCAGCATTCGGCGAACGCTAACATTCGACAGTTCTCAAGTTATCATCGAATTGCTTAGTTTTCAAAAAAAAGAATTTTCCGCAAAAACACCACAGTACACTTCCCTTAAACACTTCAGATTCACTGTGTAGGGGTAATTCGATGCGCTGAACACGATGCAACTTGCGGCAAAGGCGAACATGCGACGGTTCTCGACTTATCATCAAAAGACCGAGAACTCCGAAAAACGTGCATTTCTGGGCATGAAACGCACGAATATGGCATAAACGGGTTTTCCTTCAAAAACGCTACCGTACACTTCCCTTAAACGCTTCAAACTCACTGCATTGGGGTAATTCGATGCGCTGAACACGATGCAGCATACGGCGAACGCTAACATTCGACCGTTCTCAAGTTATCAGCGAATTCCCCGATTTTCAAAAAAATGAAGGTTCCGCCAAAACACCACCGTACATTTCCCTTAAACACTTCAAATTCACTGCATAGGAGTAATTCGATGCGCTGAACACGATGCAGCATAGGCAAACGCTAACATTCGACGGTTCTCGAGTTATCATCAAAAGACCGAGAACTGCGAAAAACGTGCATTTCTGGCCGTGAAACGCACGAATATGGCATAAACGGGTTTTCCTTCAAAAACACTATCGTACACTTCCCTTAAACGCTTCAAATTCACTGCATAGGGGTAATTCGATGCGCTGAACACGATGCAGCATACGGCAAATGCTAACATTCGACCGTTCTCAAGTTATCAGCGAATTCCCCGATTTTCAAAAAAATGAATGTTCCGCCAAAACACCACCGTACATTTCCCTTAAACACTTCAAATTCACTGTATAGGAGTAATTCGATGCGCTGAACACGTTGCAACATACGGCGAACGCTAACATTCGACCGTTCTCAAGTTATCATCGAATTGCTCGATTTTCGAAAAAAACAATTTTCTGCCAAAACACTACCGTACACTTCCCTTAAACGCTCCAAACTCACTGCATTGGGGTAATTCGATGCGCTGAACACGATGCAGCCTACGGCGAACGCTAACATTCGACCGTTCTCAAGTTATCATAGTATTGCTCGATTTTCGAAAAAAACAATTTTCTGCCAAAACACCACCGTACATTTCCCTTAAACACTTCAAATTCACTGTATAGGAGTAATTCGATGCGCTGAACACGATGCAGCATACGGCAAACGCTAACATTCGACGGTTCTCGAGTTATCATCAAAAGACCGAGAACTGCGAAAAACGTGCATTTCTGGGCGTGAAACGCACGAATATGGCATAAACGGGTTTTCCTTCAAAAACACTACCGTACACTTCCCTTAAACGCTCCAAACTCACTGCATTGGGGTAATTCGATGCGCTGAACACGATGCAGCATACGGCGAACGCTAACATTCGACCGTTCTCAAGTTATCATCGAATTGCTTAGTTTTCAAAAAAAAGAATTTTCCGCAAAAACGCCACAGTACACTTCCCTTAAACACTTCAAATTCACTGTGTAGGGCTAATTCGATGCGCTGAACACGATGCAGCCTACGGCGAACGCTAACATTCGACCGTTCTCAAGTTATCATAGTATTGCTCGATTTTCGAAAAAAAACAATTTTCTGCCAAAACACTACCGTACATTTCCCTTAAACACTCCAGATTCACTGTGTAGGGGTAATTCGATGCGCTGAACACGATGCAACTTGCGGCAAAGGCGAACATGCGACGGTTCTCGAGTTATCATCAAAAGATCGAGAACTGCGAAAAACGTGCATTTCTGGGCGTGAAACGCACGAATATGGCATAAACGGGTTTTCCTTCAAAAACACTAACGTACACTTCCCTTAAACGCTCCAAACTCACTACATTGGGGTAATTCGATGCGCTGAACACGATGCAGCATACGGCGAACGCTAACATTCGACCGTTCTCAAGTTATCATCGAATTGCTCGATTTTCGAAAAAACAATTTTCTGCCAAAACACCACCGTACACTCCCCTTAAACGCTCCAAACTCACTGCACTGGGGTAATTCGATGCGCTGAACACGATGCAGCATACGGCGAACGCTAACATTCGACCGTTCTCAAGTTATCATGGAATTGCTCGATTTTCGAAAAAAACAATTTTCTGCCAAAACACTACCGTACACTTCCCTTAAACGCTCCAAACTCACTGCATTGGGGTAATTCGATGCGCTGAACACGATGCAGCATACGGCGAACGCTAACATTCGACCGTTCTCAAGTTATCATGGAATTGCTCGATTTTCGAAAAAAACAATTTTCTGCCAAAACACTACCGTACATTTCCCTTAAACACTTCAAATTCACTGTATAGGAGTAATTCGATGCGCTGAACACGATGCAGCATACGGCAAACGCGAACATTCGACAGTTCTCGAGTTATCGTCAAAAGACCGAGAACTCCGAAAAACGTGCATTTCTGGGCGTGAAACGCACGAATATGGCATAAACGGGTTTTCTTTCAAAACCACTACCGTACACTTCCCTTAAACGGTCCAAACTCACTGCATTGGGGTAATTCGATGCGCTGAACACGATGCAGCATACGGCGAACGCTAACATTTGACCGTTCTCAAGTTATCATCGAATTGCTCGATTTTTGAAAAAACAATTTTCTGCCAAAACACCACCGTACATTTCCCTTAAACACTTCAAATTCACTGTATAGGAGTAATTCGATGCGCTGAACACGATGCAGCATACGGCAAACGCTAACATTCGACGGTTCTCGAGTTATCATCAAAAGACCGAGAACTGCGAAAAACGTGCATTTCTGGGCGTGAAACGCACGAATATGGCATAAACGGGTTTTCCTTCAAAAACACTACCGTACACTTCCCTTAAACGCTCCAAACTCACTGCATTGGGGTAATTCGATGCGCTGAACACGATGCAGCATACGGCGAACGCTAACATTCGACCGTTCTCAAGTTATCATGGAATTGCTCGATTTTCGAAAAAAACAATTTTCTGCCAAAACACTACCGTACATTTCCCTTAAACACTTCAAATTCACTGTATAGGAGTAATTCGATGCGCTGAACACGATGCAGCATACGGCAAACGCTAACATTCGACGGTTCTCGAGTTATCATCAAAAGACCGAGAACTGCGAAAAACGTGCATTTCTGGCCGTGAAACGCACGAATATGGCATAAACGGGTTTTCCTTCAAAAACACTATCGTACACTTCCCTTAAACGCTTCAAATTCACTGCATAGGGGTAATTCGATGCGCTGAACACGATGCAGCATACGGCGAACGCTAACATTCGACCGTTCTCAAGTTATCATCGAATTGCTTAGTTTTCAAAAAAAAGAATTTTCCGCAAAAACACCACAGTACACTTCCCTTAAACACTTCAGATTCACTGTGTAGGGGTAATTCGATGCGCTGAACACGATGCAACTTGCGGCAAAGGCGAACATGCGACGGTTCTCGACTTATCATCAAAAGACCGAGAACTTCGAAAAACGTGCATTTCTGGGCATGAAACGCACGAATATGGCATAAACGGGTTTTCCTTCAAAAACGCTACCGTACACTTCCCTTAAACGCTTCAAACTCACTGCATTGGGGTAATTCGATGCGCTGAACACGATGCAGCATACGGCGAACGCTAACATTCGACCGTTCTCAAGTTATCATCGAATTGCTCAGTTAAAAAAAAAAAGAATTTTCCGCAAAAACGCCACAGTACACTTCCCTTAAACACTTCAAATTCACTGTGTAGGGCTAATTCGATGCGCTGAACACGATGCAGCCTACGGCGAACGCTAACATTCGACCGTTCTCAAGTTATCATAGTATTGCTCGATTTTCGAAAAAAACAATTTTCTGCCAAAACACTACCGTACATTTCCCTTAAACACTCCAGATTCACTGTGTAGGGGTAATTCGATGCGCTGAACACGATGCAACTTGCGGCAAAGGCGAACATGCGACGGTTCTCGAGTTATCATCAAAAGATCGAGAACTGCGAAAAACGTGCATTTCTGGGCGTGAAACGCACGAATATGGCATAAACGGGTTTTCCTTCAAAAACACTAACGTACACTTCCCTTAAACGCTCCAAACTCACTACATTGGGGTAATTCGATGCGCTGAACACGATGCAGCATACGGCGAACGCTAACATTCGACCGTTCTCAAGTTATCATCGAATTGCTCGATTTTCGAAAAAACAATTTTCAGCCAAAACACCACCGTACACTTCCCTTAAACGCTCCAAACTCACTGCACTGGGGTAATTCGATGCGCTGAACACGATGCAGCATACGGCGAACGCTAACATTCGACCGTTCTCAAGTTATCATGGAATTGCTCGATTTTCGAAAAAAACAATTTTCTGCCAAAACACTACCGTACACTTCCCTTAAACGCTCCAAACTCACTGCATTGGGGTAATTCGATGCGCTGAACACGATGCAGCATACGGCGAACGCTAACATTCGACCGTTCTCAAGTTATCATGGAATTGCTCGATTTTCGAAAAAAACAATTTTCTGCCAAAACACTACCGTACATTTCCCTTAAACACTTCAAATTCACTGTATAGGAGTAATTCGATGCGCTGAACACGATGCAGCATACGGCAAACGCTAACATTCGACGGTTCTCGAGTTATCATCAAAAGACCGAGAACTGCGTAAAACGTGCATTTCTGGCCGTGAAACGCACGAATATGGCATAAACGGGTTTTCCTTCAAAAACACTATCGTACACTTCCCTTAAACGCTTCAAATTCACTGCATAGGGGTAATTCGATGCGCTGAACACGATGCAGCATACGGCGAACGCTAACATTCGACCGTTCTCAAGTTATCATCGAATTGCTTAGTTTTCAAAAAAAAGAATTTTCCGCAAAAACACCACAGTACACTTCCCTTAAACACTTCAGATTCACTGTGTAGGGGTAATTCGATGCGCTGAACACGATGCAACTTGCGGCAAAGGCGAACATGCGACGGTTCTCGACTTATCATCAAAAGACCGAGAACTTCGAAAAACGTGCATTTCTGGGCATGAAACGCACGAATATGGCATAAACGGGTTTTCCTTCAAAAACGCTACCGTACACTTCCCTTAAACGCTTCAAACTCACTGCATTGGGGTAATTCGATGCGCTGAACACGATGCAGCATACGGCGAACGCTAACATTCGACCGTTCTCAAGTTATCATCGAATTGCTCAGTTAAAAAAAAAAAGAATTTTCCGCAAAAACGCCACAGTACACTTCCCTTAAACACTTCAAATTCACTGTGTAGGGCTAATTCGATGCGCTGAACACGATGCAGCCTACGGCGAACGCTAACATTCGACCGTTCTCAAGTTATCATAGTATTGCTCGATTTTCGAAAAAAACAATTTTCTGCCAAAACACTACCGTACATTTCCCTTAAACACTCCAGATTCACTGTGTAGGGGTAATTCGATGCGCTGAACACGATGCAACTTGCGGCAAAGGCGAACATGCGACGGTTCTCGAGTTATCATCAAAAGATCGAGAACTGCGAAAAACGTGCATTTCTGGGCGTGAAACGCACGAATATGGCATAAACGGGTTTTCCTTCAAAAACACTAACGTACACTTCCCTTAAACGCTCCAAACTCACTACATTGGGGTAATTCGATGCGCTGAACACGATGCAGCATACGGCGAACGCTAACATTCGACCGTTCTCAAGTTATCATCGAATTGCTCGATTTTCGAAAAAACAATTTTCTGCCAAAACACCACCGTACACTTCCCTTAAACGCTCCAAACTCACTGCACTGGGGTAATTCGATGCGCTGAACACGATGCAACTTGCGGCAAAGGCGAACATGCGACGGTTCTCGAGTTATCATCAAAAGATCGAGAACTGCGAAAAACGTGCATTTCTGGGCGTGAAACGCACGAATATGGCATAAACGGGTTTTCCTTCAAAAACACTAACGTACACTTCCCTTAAACGCTCCAAACTCACTACATTGGGGTAATTCGATGCGCTGAACACGATGCAGCCTACGGCGAACGCTAACATTCGACCGTTCTCAAGTTATCATAGTATTGCTCGATTTTCGAAAAAAACAATTTTCTGCCAAAACACTACCGTACATTTCCCTTAAACACTCCAGATTCACTGTGTAGGGGTAATTCGATGCGCTGAACACGATGCAACTTGCGGCAAAGGCGAACATGCGACGGTTCTCGAGTTATCATCAAAAGATCGAGAACTGCGAAAAACGTGCATTTCTGGGCGTGAAACGCACGAATATGGCATAAACGGGTTTTCCTTCAAAAACACTAACGTACACTTCCCTTAAACGCTCCAAACTCACTACATTGGGGTAATTCGATGCGCTGAACACGATGCAGCATACGGCGAACGCTAACATTCGACCGTTCTCAAGTTATCATCGAATTGCTCGATTTTCGAAAAAACAATTTTCTGCCAAAACACCACCGTACACTTCCCTTAAACGCTCCAAACTCACTGCACTGGGGTAATTCGATGCGCTGAACACGATGCAGCATACGGCGAACGCTAACATTCGACCGTTCTCAAGTTATCATGGAATTGCTCGATTTTCGAAAAAAAACAATTTTCTGCCAAAACACTACCGTACATTTCCCTTAAACACTTCAAATTCACTGTATAGGAGTAATTCGATGCGCTGAACACGATGCAGCATACGGCAAACGCGAACATTCGACGGTTCTCGAGTTATCGTCAAAAGACCGAGAACTCCGAAAAACGTGCATTTCTGGGCGTGAAACGCACGAATATGGCATAAACGGGTTTTCTTTCAAAACCACTACCGTACACTTCCCTTAAACGCTCCAAACTCACTGCATTGGGGTAATTCGATGCGCTGAACACGATGCAGCATACGGCGAACGCTAACATTCGACCGTTCTCAAGTTATCATCGAATTGCTCAGTTTAAAAAAAAAAGAATTTTCCGCAAAAACGCCACAGTACACTTCCCTTAAACACTTCAAATTCACTGTGTAGGGCTAATTCGATGCGCTGAACACGATGCAGCCTACGGCGAACGCTAACATTCGACCGTTCTCAAGTTATCATAGTATTGCTCGATTTTCGAAAAAAACAATTTTCTGCCAAAACACCACCGTACATTTCCCTTAAACACTTCAAATTCACTGTATAGGAGTAATTCGATGCGCTGAACACGATGCAGCATACGGCAAACGCTAACATTCGACGGTTCTCGAGTTATCATCAAAAGACCGAGAACTGCGAAAAACGTGCATTTCTGGGCGTGAAACGCACGAATATGGCATAAACGGGTTTTCCTTCAAAAACACTACCGTACACTTCCCTTAAACGCTCCAAACTCACTGCATTGGGGTAATTCGATGCGCTGAACACGATGCAGCATACGGCGAACGCTAACATTCGACCGTTCTCAAGTTATCATCGAATTGCTTAGTTTTCAAAAAAAAGAATTTTCCGCAAAAACGCCACAGTACACTTCCCTTAAACACTTCAAATTCACTGTGTAGGGCTAATTCGATGCGCTGAACACGATGCAGCCTACGGCGAACGCTAACATTCGACCGTTCTCAAGTTATCATAGTATTGCTCGATTTTCGAAAAAAAACAATTTTCTGCCAAAACACTACCGTACATTTCCCTTAAACACTCCAGATTCACTGTGTAGGGGTAATTCGATGCGCTGAACACGATGCAACTTGCGGCAAAGGCGAACATGCGACGGTTCTCGAGTTATCATCAAAAGATCGAGAACTGCGAAAAACGTGCATTTCTGGGCGTGAAACGCACGAATATGGCATAAACGGGTTTTCCTTCAAAAACACTAACGTACACTTCCCTTAAACGCTCCAAACTCACTACATTGGGGTAATTCGATGCGCTGAACACGATGCAGCATACGGCGAACGCTAACATTCGACCGTTCTCAAGTTATCATCGAATTGCTCGATTTTCGAAAAAACAATTTTCTGCCAAAACACCACCGTACACTTCCCTTAAACGCTCCAAACTCACTGCACTGGGGTAATTCGATGCGCTGAACACGATGCAGCATACGGCGAACGCTAACATTCGACCGTTCTCAAGTTATCATGGAATTGCTCGATTTTCGAAAAAAACAATTTTCTGCCAAAACACTACCGTACACTTCCCTTAAACGCTCCAAACTCACTGCATTGGGGTAATTCGATGCGCTGAACACGATGCAGCATACGGCGAACGCTAACATTCGACCGTTCTCAAGTTATCATGGAATTGCTCGATTTTCGAAAAAAACAATTTTCTGCCAAAACACTACCGTACATTTCCCTTAAACACTTCAAATTCACTGTATAGGAGTAATTCGATGCGCTGAACACGATGCAGCATACGGCAAACGCGAACATTCGACAGTTCTCGAGTTATCGTCAAAAGACCGAGAACTCCGAAAAACGTGCATTTCTGGGCGTGAAACGCACGAATATGGCATAAACGGGTTTTCTTTCAAAACCACTACCGTACACTTCCCTTAAACGGTCCAAACTCACTGCATTGGGGTAATTCGATGCGCTGAACACGATGCAGCATACGGCGAACGCTAACATTTGACCGTTCTCAAGTTATCATCGAATTGCTCGATTTTTGAAAAAACAATTTTCTGCCAAAACACCACCGTACATTTCCCTTAAACACTTCAAATTCACTGTATAGGAGTAATTCGATGCGCTGAACACGATGCAGCATACGGCAAACGCTAACATTCGACGGTTCTCGAGTTATCATCAAAAGACCGAGAACTGCGAAAAACGTGCATTTCTGGGCGTGAAACGCACGAATATGGCATAAACGGGTTTTCCTTCAAAAACACTACCGTACACTTCCCTTAAACGCTCCAAACTCACTGCATTGGGGTAATTCGATGCGCTGAACACGATGCAGCATACGGCGAACGCTAACATTCGACCGTTCTCAAGTTATCATGGAATTGCTCGATTTTCGAAAAAAACAATTTTCTGCCAAAACACTACCGTACATTTCCCTTAAACACTTCAAATTCACTGTATAGGAGTAATTCGATGCGCTGAACACGATGCAGCATACGGCAAACGCTAACATTCGACGGTTCTCGAGTTATCATCAAAAGACCGAGAACTGCGAAAAACGTGCATTTCTGGCCGTGAAACGCACGAATATGGCATAAACGGGTTTTCCTTCAAAAACACTATCGTACACTTCCCTTAAACGCTTCAAATTCACTGCATAGGGGTAATTCGATGCGCTGAACACGATGCAGCATACGGCGAACGCTAACATTCGACCGTTCTCAAGTTATCATCGAATTGCTTAGTTTTCAAAAAAAAGAATTTTCCGCAAAAACACCACAGTACACTTCCCTTAAACACTTCAGATTCACTGTGTAGGGGTAATTCGATGCGCTGAACACGATGCAACTTGCGGCAAAGGCGAACATGCGACGGTTCTCGACTTATCATCAAAAGACCGAGAACTTCGAAAAACGTGCATTTCTGGGCATGAAACGCACGAATATGGCATAAACGGGTTTTCCTTCAAAAACGCTACCGTACACTTCCCTTAAACGCTTCAAACTCACTGCATTGGGGTAATTCGATGCGCTGAACACGATGCAGCATACGGCGAACGCTAACATTCGACCGTTCTCAAGTTATCATCGAATTGCTCAGTTAAAAAAAAAAAGAATTTTCCGCAAAAACGCCACAGTACACTTCCCTTAAACACTTCAAATTCACTGTGTAGGGCTAATTCGATGCGCTGAACACGATGCAGCCTACGGCGAACGCTAACATTCGACCGTTCTCAAGTTATCATAGTATTGCTCGATTTTCGAAAAAAACAATTTTCTGCCAAAACACTACCGTACATTTCCCTTAAACACTCCAGATTCATTGTGTAGGGGTAATTCGATGCGCTGAGAACGATGCAACTTGCGGCAAAGGCGAACATGCGACGGTTCTCGAGTTATCATCAAAAGATCGAGAACTGCGAAAAACGTGCATTTCTGGGCGTGAAACGCCCGAATATGGCATAAACGGGTTTTCCTTCAAAAACACTACCGTACACTTCCCTTAAACGCTTCAAACTCAGTGCATAGGGGTAATTCGATGCGCTGAACACGATGCAGCATTCGGCGAACGCTAACATTCGACAGTTCTCAAGTTATCATCGAATTGCTTAGTTTTCAAAAAAAAGAATTTTCCGCAAAAACACCACAGTAAACTTCCCTTAAACACTTCAGATTCACTGTGTAGGGGTAATTCGATGCGCTGAACACGATGCAACTTGCGGCAAAGGCGAACATGCGACGGTTCTCGACTTATCATCAAAAGACCGAGAACTCCGAAAAACGTGCATTTCTGGGCATGAAACGCACGAATATGGCATAAACGGGTTTTCCTTCAAAAACGCTACCGTACACTTCCCTTAAACGCTCCAAACTCACTGCATTGGGGTAATTCGATGCGCTGAACACGATGCAGCATACGGCGAACGCTAACATTCGACCGTTCTCAAGTTATCAGCGAATTCCCCGATTTTCAAAAAAATGAAGGTTCCGCCAACACACCACCGTACATTTCCCTTAAACACTTCAAATTCACTGCATAGGAGTAATTCGATGCGCTGAACACGATGCAGCATACGGCAAACGCTAACATTCGACGGTTCTCGAGTTATCATCAAAAGACCGAGAACTGCGAAAAACGTGCATATCTGGCCGTGAAACGCACGAATATGGCATAAACGGGTTTTCCTTCAAAAACACTATCGTACACTTCCCTTAAACGCTTCAAATTCACTGCATAGGGGTAATTCGATGCGCTGAACACGATGCAGCATACGGCGAACGCTAACATTCGACCGTTCTCAAGTTATCATGGAATTGCTCGATTTTCGAAAAAACCAATTTTCTGCCAAAACACTACCGTACATTTCCCTTAAACACTTCAAATTCACTGTATAGGAGTAATTCGATGCGCTGAACACGATGCAGCATACGGCAAATGCTAACATTCGACCGTTCTCAAGTTATCAGCGAATTCCCCGATTTTCAAAAAAATGAATGTTCCGCCAAAACACCACCGTACATTTCCCTTAAACACTTCAAATTCACTGTATAGGAGTAATTCGATGCGCTGAACACGTTGCAGCATACGCCGAACGCTAACATTCGACCGTTCTCAAGTTATCATCGAAAGACCGAGAACTGCGAAAAACGTGCATTTCTGGGCGTGAAACGCCCGAATATGGTATAAACGGGTTTTCCTTCAAAAACACTACCGTACACTTCCCTTAAACGCTCCAAACTCACTGCACTGGGGTAATTCGATGCGCTGAACACGATGCAGCATACGGCGAACGCTAACATTCGACCGTTCTCAAGTTATCATGGAATTGCTCGATTTTCGAAAAAAACAATTTTCTGCCAAAACACTACCGTACATTTCCCTTAAACACTTCAAATTCACTGTATAGGAGTAATTCGATGCGCTGAACACGATGCAGCATACGGCAAACGCGAACATTCGACGGTTCTCGAGTTATCGTCAAAAGACCGAGAACTCCGAAAAACGTGCATTTCTGGGCGTGAAACGCACGAATATGGCATAAACGGGTTTTCTTTCAAAACCACTACCGTACACTTCCCTTAAACGCTCCAAACTCACTGCATTGGGGTAATTCGATGCGCTGAACACGATGCAGCATACGGCGAACGCTAACATTCGACCGTTCTCAAGTTATGATCGAATTGCTCGATTTTTGAAAAAACAATTTTCTGCCAAAACACCACCGTACATTTCCCTTAAACACTTCAAATTCACTGTATAGGAGTAATTCGATGCGCTGAACACGATGCAGCATACGGCAAACGCGAACATTCGACGGTTCTCGAGTTATCGTCAAAAGACCGAGAACTGCGAAAAACGTGCATTTCTGGGCGTGAAACGCCCGAATATGGCATAAACGGGTTTTCCTTCAAAAACACTACCGTACACTTCCCTTAAACGCTTCAAACTCAGTGCATAGGGGTAATTCGATGCGCTGAACACGATGCAGCATTCGGCGAACGCTAACATTCGACAGTTCTCAAGTTATCATCGAATTGCTTAGTTTTCAAAAAAAAGAATTTTCCGCAAAAACACCACAGTAAACTTCCCTTAAACACTTCAGATTCACTGTGTAGGGGTAATTCGATGCGCTGAACACGATGCAACTTGCGGCAAAGGCGAACATGCGACGGTTCTCGACTTATCATCAAAAGACCGAGAACTCCGAAAAACGTGCATTTCTGGGCATGAAACGCACGAATATGGCATAAACGGGTTTTCCTTCAAAAACGCTACCGTACACTTCCCTTAAACGCTTCAAACTCACTGCATTGGGGTAATTCGATGCGCTGAACACGATGCAGCATACGGCGAACGCTAACATTCGACCGTTCTCAAGTTATCAGCGAATTCCCCGATTTTCAAAAAAATGAAGGTTCCGCCAAAACACCACCGTACATTTCCCTTAAACACTTCAAATTCACTGCATAGGAGTAATTCGATGCGCTGAACACGATGCAGCATACGGCAAACGCTAACATTCGACGGTTCTCGAGTTATCATCAAAAGACCGAGAACTGCGAAAAACGTGCATTTCTGGCCGTGAAACGCACGAATATGGCATAAACGGGTTTTCCTTCAAAAACACTATCGTACACTTCCCTTAAACGCTTCAAATTCACTGCATAGGGGTAATTCGATGCGCTGAACACGATGCAGCATACGGCGAACGCTAACATTCGACCGTTCTCAAGTTATCATGGAATTGCTCGATTTTCGAAAAAACCAATTTTCTGCCAAAACACTACCGTGCATTTCCCTTAAACACTTCAAATTCACTGTATAGGAGTAATTCGATGCGCTGAACACGTTGCAACATACGGCGAACGCTAACATTCGACCGTTCTCAAGTTATCATCGAATTGCTCAGTTTAAAAAAAAAAGAATTTTCCGCAAAAACGCCACAGTACACTTCCCTTAAACACTTCAAATTCACTGTGTAGGGCTAATTCGATGCGCTGAACACGATGCAACTTGCGGCAAAGGCGAACATGCGACGGTTCTCGAGTTATCATCAAAAGATCGAGAACTGCGAAAAACGTGCATTTCTGGGCGTGAAACGCACGAATATGGCATAAACGGGTTTTCCTTCAAAAACACTAACGTACACTTCCCTTAAACGCTCCAAACTCACTACATTGGGGTAATTCGATGCGCTGAACACGATGCAGCCTACGGCGAACGCTAACATTCGACCGTTCTCAAGTTATCATAGTATTGCTCGATTTTCGAAAAAAACAATTTTCTGCCAAAACACTACCGTACATTTCCCTTAAACACTCCAGATTCACTGTGTAGGGGTAATTCGATGCGCTGAACACGATGCAACTTGCGGCAAAGGCGAACATGCGACGGTTCTCGAGTTATCATCAAAAGATCGAGAACTGCGAAAAACGTGCATTTCTGGGCGTGAAACGCACGAATATGGCATAAACGGGTTTTCCTTCAAAAACACTAACGTACACTTCCCTTAAACGCTCCAAACTCACTACATTGGGGTAATTCGATGCGCTGAACACGATGCAGCATACGGCGAACGCTAACATTCGACCGTTCTCAAGTTATCATCGAATTGCTCGATTTTCGAAAAAACAATTTTCTGCCAAAACACCACCGTACACTTCCCTTAAACGCTCCAAACTCACTGCACTGGGGTAATTCGATGCGCTGAACACGATGCAGCATACGGCGAACGCTAACATTCGACCGTTCTCAAGTTATCATGGAATTGCTCGATTTTCGAAAAAAACAATTTTCTGCCAAAACACTACCGTACATTTCCCTTAAACACTTCAAATTCACTGTATAGGAGTAATTCGATGCGCTGAACACGATGCAGCATACGGCAAACGCGAACATTCGACGGTTCTCGAGTTATCGTCAAAAGACCGAGAACTCCGAAAAACGTGCATTTCTGGGCGTGAAACGCACGAATATGGCATAAACGGGTTTTCTTTCAAAACCACTACCGTACACTTCCCTTAAACGCTCCAAACTCACTGCATTGGGGTAATTCGATGCGCTGAACACGATGCAGCATACGGCGAACGCTAACATTCGACCGTTCTCAAGTTATCATCGAATTGCTCAGTTTAAAAAAAAAAGAATTTTCCGCAAAAACGCCACAGTACACTTCCCTTAAACACTTCAAATTCACTGTGTAGGGCTAATTCGATGCGCTGAACACGATGCAGCCTACGGCGAACGCTAACATTCGACCGTTCTCAAGTTATCATAGTATTGCTCGATTTTCGAAAAAAACAATTTTCTGCCAAAACACCACCGTACATTTCCCTTAAACACTTCAAATTCACTGTATAGGAGTAATTCGATGCGCTGAACACGATGCAGCATACGGCAAACGCTAACATTCGACGGTTCTCGAGTTATCATCAAAAGACCGAGAACTGCGAAAAACGTGCATTTCTGGGCGTGAAACGCACGAATATGGCATAAACGGGTTTTCCTTCAAAAACACTACCGTACACTTCCCTTAAACGCTCCAAACTCACTGCATTGGGGTAATTCGATGCGCTGAACACGATGCAGCATACGGCGAACGCTAACATTCGACCGTTCTCAAGTTATCATCGAATTGCTTAGTTTTCAAAAAAAAGAATTTTCCGCAAAAACGCCACAGTACACTTCCCTTAAACACTTCAAATTCACTGTGTAGGGCTAATTCGATGCGCTGAACACGATGCAGCCTACGGCGAACGCTAACATTCGACCGTTCTCAAGTTATCATAGTATTGCTCGATTTTCGAAAAAAACAATTTTCTGCCAAAACACTACCGTACATTTCCCTTAAACACTCCAGATTCACTGTGTAGGGGTAATTCGATGCGCTGAACACGATGCAACTTGCGGCAAAGGCGAACATGCGACGGTTCTCGAGTTATCATCAAAAGATCGAGAACTGCGAAAAACGTGCATTTCTGGGCGTGAAACGCACGAATATGGCATAAACGGGTTTTCCTTCAAAAACACTAACGTACACTTCCCTTAAACGCTCCAAACTCACTACATTGGGGTAATTCGATGCGCTGAACACGATGCAGCATACGGCGAACGCTAACATTCGACCGTTCTCAAGTTATCATCGAATTGCTCGATTTTCGAAAAAACAATTTTCTGCCAAAACACCACCGTACACTTCCCTTAAACGCTCCAAACTCACTGCACTGGGGTAATTCGATGCGCTGAACACGATGCAGCATACGGCGAACGCTAACATTCGACCGTTCTCAAGTTATCATGGAATTGCTCGATTTTCGAAAAAAACAATTTTCTGCCAAAACACTACCGTACACTTCCCTTAAACGCTCCAAACTCACTGCATTGGGGTAATTCGATGCGCTGAACACGATGCAGCATACGGCGAACGCTAACATTCGACCGTTCTCAAGTTATCATGGAATTGCTCGATTTTCGAAAAAAACAATTTTCTGCCAAAACACTACCGTACATTTCCCTTAAACACTTCAAATTCACTGTATAGGAGTAATTCGATGCGCTGAACACGATGCAGCATACGGCAAACGCGAACATTCGACAGTTCTCGAGTTATCGTCAAAAGACCGAGAACTCCGAAAAACGTGCATTTCTGGGCGTGAAACGCACGAATATGGCATAAACGGGTTTTCTTTCAAAACCACTACCGTACACTTCCCTTAAACGGTCCAAACTCACTGCATTGGGGTAATTCGATGCGCTGAACACGATGCAGCATACGGCGAACGCTAACATTTGACCGTTCTCAAGTTATCATCGAATTGCTCGATTTTTGAAAAAACAATTTTCTGCCAAAACACCACCGTACATTTCCCTTAAACACTTCAAATTCACTGTATAGGAGTAATTCGATGCGCTGAACACGATGCAGCATACGGCAAACGCTAACATTCGACGGTTCTCGAGTTATCATCAAAAGACCGAGAACTGCGAAAAACGTGCATTTCTGGGCGTGAAACGCACGAATATGGCATAAACGGGTTTTCCTTCAAAAACACTACCGTACACTTCCCTTAAACGCTCCAAACTCACTGCATTGGGGTAATTCGATGCGCTGAACACGATGCAGCATACGGCGAACGCTAACATTCGACCGTTCTCAAGTTATCATGGAATTGCTCGATTTTCGAAAAAAACAATTTTCTGCCAAAACACTACCGTACATTTCCCTTAAACACTTCAAATTCACTGTATAGGAGTAATTCGATGCGCTGAACACGATGCAGCATACGGCAAACGCTAACATTCGACGGTTCTCGAGTTATCATCAAAAGACCGAGAACTGCGAAAAACGTGCATTTCTGGCCGTGAAACGCACGAATATGGCATAAACGGGTTTTCCTTCAAAAACACTATCGTACACTTCCCTTAAACGCTTCAAATTCACTGCATAGGGGTAATTCGATGCGCTGAACACGATGCAGCATACGGCGAACGCTAACATTCGACCGTTCTCAAGTTATCATCGAATTGCTTAGTTTTCAAAAAAAAGAATTTTCCGCAAAAACACCACAGTACACTTCCCTTAAACACTTCAGATTCACTGTGTAGGGGTAATTCGATGCGCTGAACACGATGCAACTTGCGGCAAAGGCGAACATGCGACGGTTCTCGACTTATCATCAAAAGACCGAGAACTTCGAAAAACGTGCATTTCTGGGCATGAAACGCACGAATATGGCATAAACGGGTTTTCCTTCAAAAACGCTACCGTACACTTCCCTTAAACGCTTCAAACTCACTGCATTGGGGTAATTCGATGCGCTGAACACGATGCAGCATACGGCGAACGCTAACATTCGACCGTTCTCAAGTTATCATCGAATTGCTCAGTTAAAAAAAAAAAGAATTTTCCGCAAAAACGCCACAGTACACTTCCCTTAAACACTTCAAATTCACTGTGTAGGGCTAATTCGATGCGCTGAACACGATGCAGCCTACGGCGAACGCTAACATTCGACCGTTCTCAAGTTATCATAGTATTGCTCGATTTTCGAAAAAAACAATTTTCTGCCAAAACACTACCGTACATTTCCCTTAAACACTCCAGATTCATTGTGTAGGGGTAATTCGATGCGCTGAGAACGATGCAACTTGCGGCAAAGGCGAACATGCGACGGTTCTCGAGTTATCATCAAAAGATCGAGAACTGCGAAAAACGTGCATTTCTGGGCGTGAAACGCCCGAATATGGCATAAACGGGTTTTCCTTCAAAAACACTACCGTACACTTCCCTTAAACGCTTCAAACTCAGTGCATAGGGGTAATTCGATGCGCTGAACACGATGCAGCATTCGGCGAACGCTAACATTCGACAGTTCTCAAGTTATCATCGAATTGCTTAGTTTTCAAAAAAAAGAATTTTCCGCAAAAACACCACAGTAAACTTCCCTTAAACACTTCAGATTCACTGTGTAGGGGTAATTCGATGCGCTGAACACGATGCAACTTGCGGCAAAGGCGAACATGCGACGGTTCTCGACTTATCATCAAAAGACCGAGAACTCCGAAAAACGTGCATTTCTGGGCATGAAACGCACGAATATGGCATAAACGGGTTTTCCTTCAAAAACGCTACCGTACACTTCCCTTAAACGCTCCAAACTCACTGCATTGGGGTAATTCGATGCGCTGAACACGATGCAGCATACGGCGAACGCTAACATTCGACCGTTCTCAAGTTATCAGCGAATTCCCCGATTTTCAAAAAAATGAAGGTTCCGCCAACACACCACCGTACATTTCCCTTAAACACTTCAAATTCACTGCATAGGAGTAATTCGATGCGCTGAACACGATGCAGCATACGGCAAACGCTAACATTCGACGGTTCTCGAGTTATCATCAAAAGACCGAGAACTGCGAAAAACGTGCATATCTGGCCGTGAAACGCACGAATATGGCATAAACGGGTTTTCCTTCAAAAACACTATCGTACACTTCCCTTAAACGCTTCAAATTCACTGCATAGGGGTAATTCGATGCGCTGAACACGATGCAGCATACGGCGAACGCTAACATTCGACCGTTCTCAAGTTATCATGGAATTGCTCGATTTTCGAAAAAACCAATTTTCTGCCAAAACACTACCGTACATTTCCCTTAAACACTTCAAATTCACTGTATAGGAGTAATTCGATGCGCTGAACACGATGCAGCATACGGCAAATGCTAACATTCGACCGTTCTCAAGTTATCAGCGAATTCCCCGATTTTCAAAAAAATGAATGTTCCGCCAAAACACCACCGTACATTTCCCTTAAACACTTCAAATTCACTGTATAGGAGTAATTCGATGCGCTGAACACGTTGCAGCATACGCCGAACGCTAACATTCGACCGTTCTCAAGTTATCATCGAAAGACCGAGAACTGCGAAAAACGTGCATTTCTGGGCGTGAAACGCCCGAATATGGTATAAACGGGTTTTCCTTCAAAAACACTACCGTACACTTCCCTTAAACGCTCCAAACTCACTGCACTGGGGTAATTCGATGCGCTGAACACGATGCAGCATACGGCGAACGCTAACATTCGACCGTTCTCAAGTTATCATGGAATTGCTCGATTTTCGAAAAAAAACAATTTTCTGCCAAAACACTACCGTACATTTCCCTTAAACACTTCAAATTCACTGTATAGGAGTAATTCGATGCGCTGAACACGATGCAGCATACGGCAAACGCGAACATTCGACGGTTCTCGAGTTATCGTCAAAAGACCGAGAACTCCGAAAAACGTGCATTTCTGGGCGTGAAACGCACGAATATGGCATAAACGGGTTTTCTTTCAAAACCACTACCGTACACTTCCCTTAAACGCTCCAAACTCACTGCATTGGGGTAATTCGATGCGCTGAACACGATGCAGCATACGGCGAACGCTAACATTCGACCGTTCTCAAGTTATGATCGAATTGCTCGATTTTTGAAAAAACAATTTTCTGCCAAAACACCACCGTACATTTCCCTTAAACACTTCAAATTCACTGTATAGGAGTAATTCGATGCGCTGAACACGATGCAGCATACGGCAAACGCGAACATTCGACGGTTCTCGAGTTATCGTCAAAAGACCGAGAACTGCGAAAAACGTGCATTTCTGGGCGTGAAACGCCCGAATATGGCATAAACGGGTTTTCCTTCAAAAACACTACCGTACACTTCCCTTAAACGCTTCAAACTCAGTGCATAGGGGTAATTCGATGCGCTGAACACGATGCAGCATTCGGCGAACGCTAACATTCGACAGTTCTCAAGTTATCATCGAATTGCTTAGTTTTCAAAAAAAAGAATTTTCCGCAAAAACACCACAGTAAACTTCCCTTAAACACTTCAGATTCACTGTGTAGGGGTAATTCGATGCGCTGAACACGATGCAACTTGCGGCAAAGGCGAACATGCGACGGTTCTCGACTTATCATCAAAAGACCGAGAACTCCGAAAAACGTGCATTTCTGGGCATGAAACGCACGAATATGGCATAAACGGGTTTTCCTTCAAAAACGCTACCGTACACTTCCCTTAAACGCTTCAAACTCACTGCATTGGGGTAATTCGATGCGCTGAACACGATGCAGCATACGGCGAACGCTAACATTCGACCGTTCTCAAGTTATCAGCGAATTCCCCGATTTTCAAAAAAATGAAGGTTCCGCCAAAACACCACCGTACATTTCCCTTAAACACTTCAAATTCACTGCATAGGAGTAATTCGATGCGCTGAACACGATGCAGCATACGGCAAACGCTAACATTCGACGGTTCTCGAGTTATCATCAAAAGACCGAGAACTGCGAAAAACGTGCATTTCTGGCCGTGAAACGCACGAATATGGCATAAACGGGTTTTCCTTCAAAAACACTATCGTACACTTCCCTTAAACGCTTCAAATTCACTGCATAGGGGTAATTCGATGCGCTGAACACGATGCAGCATACGGCGAACGCTAACATTCGACCGTTCTCAAGTTATCATGGAATTGCTCGATTTTCGAAAAAACCAATTTTCTGCCAAAACACTACCGTGCATTTCCCTTAAACACTTCAAATTCACTGTATAGGAGTAATTCGATGCGCTGAACACGTTGCAACATACGGCGAACGCTAACATTCGACCGTTCTCAAGTTATCATCGAATTGCTCAGTTTAAAAAAAAAAGAATTTTCCGCAAAAACGCCACAGTACACTTCCCTTAAACACTTCAAATTCACTGTGTAGGGCTAATTCGATGCGCTGAACACGATGCAGCCTACGGCGAACGCTAACATTCGACCGTTCTCAAGTTATCATAGTATTGCTCGATTTTCGAAAAAAACAATTTTCTGCCAAAACACCACCGTACACTTCCCTTAAACGCTCCAAACTCACTGCATTGGGGTAATTCGATGCGCTGAACACGATGCAGCATACGGCGAACGCTAACATTCGACCGTTCTCAAGTTATCATCGAATTGCTCGATTTTCGAAAAAACAATTTTCTGCCAAAACACCACCGTACACTTCCCTTAAACGCTCCAAACTCACTGCATTGGGGTAATTCGATGCGCTGAACACGATGCAGCATACGGCGAACGCTAACATTCGACCGTTCTCAAGTTATCATGGAATTGCTCGATTTTCGAAAAAAACAATTTTCTGCCAAAACACTACCGTACATTTCCCTTAAACACTTCAAATTCACTGTATAGGAGTAATTCGATGCGCTGAACACGATGCAGCATACGGCAAACGCGAACATTCGACGGTTCTCGAGTTATCGTCAAAAGACCGAGAACTGCGAAAAACGTGCATTTCTGGACGTGAAACGCCCGAATATGGCATAAACGGGTTTTCCTTCAAAAACACTACCGTACACTTCCCTTAAACGCTTCAAACTCAGTGCATAGGGGTAATGCGATGCGCTGAACACGATGCAGCATTCGGCGAACGCTAACATTCGACAGTTCTCAAGTTATCATCGAATTGCTTAGTTTTCAAAAAAAAGAATTTTCCGCAAAAACACCACAGTACACTTCCCTTAAACACTTCAGATTCACTGTGTAGGGGTAATTCGATGCGCTGAACACGATGCAACTTGCGGCAAAGGCGAACATGCGACGGTTCTCGACTTATCATCAAAAGACCGAGAACTCCGAAAAACGTGCATTTCTGGGCATGAAACGCACGAATATGGCATAAACGGGTTTTCCTTCAAAAACGCTACCGTACACTTCCCTTAAACGCTTCAAACTCACTGCATTGGGGTAATTCGATGCGCTGAACACGATGCAGCATACGGCGAACGCTAACATTCGACCGTTCTCAAGTTATCAGCGAATTCCCCGATTTTCAAAAAAATGAAGGTTCCGCCAAAACACCACCGTACATTTCCCTTAAACACATCAAATTCACTGCATAGGAGTAATTCGATGCGCTGAACACGATGCAGCATACGGCAAACGCTAACATTCGACGGTTCTCGAGTTATCATCAAAAGACCGAGAACTGCGAAAAACGTGCATTTCTGGCCGTGAAACGCACGAATATGGCATAAACGGGTTTTCCTTCAAAAACACTATCGTACACTTCCCTTAAACGCTTCAAATTCACTGCATAGGGGTAATTCGATGCGCTGAACACGATGCAGCATACGGCGAACGCTAACATTCGACCGTTCTCAAGTTATCATGGAATTGCTCGATTTTCGAAAAAACCAATTTTCTGCCAAAACACTACCGTACATTTCCCTTAAACACTTCAAATTCACTGTATAGGAGTAATTCGTTGCGCTGAACACGATGCAGCATACGGCAAATGCTAACATTCGACCGTTCTCAAGTTATCAGCGAATTCCCCGATTTTCAAAAAAATGAATGTTCCGCCAAAACACCACCGTACATTTCCCTTAAACACTTCAAATTCACTGTATAGGAGTAATTCGATGCGCTGAACACGTTGCAACATACGGCGAACGCTAACATTCGACCGTTCTCAAGTTATCATCGAATTGCTCAGTTAAAAAAAAAAAGAATTTTCCGCAAAAACGCCACAGTACACTTCCCTTAAACACTTCAAATTCACTGTGTAGGGCTAATTCGATGCGCTGAACACGATGCAGCCTACGGCGAACGCTAACATTCGACCGTTCTCAAGTTATCATAGTATTGCTCGATTTTCGAAAAAAACAATTTTCTGCCAAAACACTACCGTACATTTCCCTTAAACACTTCAAATTCACTGTATAGGAGTAATTCGATGCGCTGAACACGATGCAGCATACGGCAAACGCTAACATTCGACCGTTCTCAAATTATCATCAAAAGACCGAGAACTGCGAAAAACGTGCATGTCTGAGCGTGAAACGCACGAATATGGCATAAACGGGTTTTCCTTCAAAAACACTACCGTACACTTCCCTTAAACGCTCCAAACTCACTGCATTGGGGTAATTCGATGCGCTGAACACGATGCAGCATACGGCGAACGCTAACATTCGACCGTTCTCAAGTTATCATGGAATTGCTCGATTTTCGAAAAAAACAATTTTCTGCCAAAACACTACCGTACATTTCCCTTAAACACTTCAAATTCACTGTATAGGAGTAATTCGATGCGCTGAACACGATGCAGCATACGGCAAACGCTAACATTCGACGGTTCTCGAGTTATCATCAAAAGACCGAGAACTGCGAAAAACGTGCATTTCTGGCCGTGAAACGCACGAATATGGCATAAACGGGTTTTCCTTCAAAAACACTATCGTACACTTCCCTTAAACGCTTCAAATTCACTGCATAGGGGTAATTCGATGCGCTGAACACGATGCAGCATACGGCGAACGCTAACATTCGACCGTTCTCAAGTTATCATCGAATTGCTTAGTTTTCAAAAAAAAGAATTTTCCGCAAAAACACCACAGTACACTTCCCTTAAACACTTCAGATTCACTGTGTAGGGGTAATTCGATGCGCTGAACACGATGCAACTTGCGGCAAAGGCGAACATGCGACGGTTCTCGACTTATCATCAAAAGACCGAGAACTTCGAAAAACGTGCATTTCTGGGCATGAAACGCACGAATATGGCATAAACGGGTTTTCCTTCAAAAACACTAACGTACACTTCCCTTAAACGCTCCAAACTCACTACATTGGGGTAATTCGATGCGCTGAACACGATGCAGCATACGGCGAACGCTAACATTCGACCGTTCTCAAGTTATCATCGAATTGCTCGATTTTCGAAAAAACAATTTTCTGCCAAAACACCACCGTACACTTCCCTTAAACGCTCCAAACTCACTGCACTGGGGTAATTCGATGCGCTGAACACGATGCAGCATACGGCGAACGCTAACATTCGACCGTTCTCAAGTTATCATGGAATTGCTCGATTTTCGAAAAAAACAATTTTCTGCCAAAACACTACCGTACATTTCCCTTAAACACTTCAAATTCACTGTATAGGAGTAATTCGATGCGCTGAACACGATGCAGCATACGGCAAACGCGAACATTCGACGGTTCTCGAGTTATCGTCAAAAGACCGAGAACTCCGAAAAACGTGCATTTCTGGGCGTGAAACGCACGAATATGGCATAAACGGGTTTTCTTTCAAAACCACTACCGTACACTTCCCTTAAACGCTCCAAACTCACTGCATTGGGGTAATTCGATGCGCTGAACACGATGCAGCATACGGCGAACGCTAACATTCGACCGTTCTCAAGTTATGATCGAATTGCTCGATTTTTGAAAAAACAATTTTCTGCCAAAACACCACCGTACATTTCCCTTAAACACTTCAAATTCACTGTATAGGAGTAATTCGATGCGCTGAACACGATGCAGCATACGGCAAACGCTAACATTCGACGGTTCTCGAGTTATCATCAAAAGACCGAGAACTGCGAAAAACGTGCATTTCTGGCCGTGAAACGCACGAATATGGCATAAACGGGTTTTCCTTCAAAAACACTATCGTACACTTCCCTTAAACGCTTCAAATTCACTGCATAGGGGTAATTCGATGCGCTGAACACGATGCAGCATACGGCGAACGCTAACATTCGACCGTTCTCAAGTTATCATGGAATTGCTCGATTTTCGAAAAAACCAATTTTCTGCCAAAACACTACCGTACATTTCCCTTAAACACTTCAAATTCACTGTATAGGAGTAATTCGATGCGCTGAACACGATGCAGCATACGGCAAATGCTAACATTCGACCGTTCTCAAGTTATCAGCGAATTCCCCGATTTTCAAAAAAATGAATGTTCCGCCAAAACACCACCGTACATTTCCCTTAAACACTTCAAATTCACTGTATAGGAGTAATTCGATGCGCTGAACACGTTGCAGCATACGCCGAACGCTAACATTCGACCGTTCTCAAGTTATCATCAAAAGACCGAGAACTGCGAAAAACGTGCATTTCTGGGCGTGAAACACCCGAATATGGCATAAACGGGTTTTCCTTCAAAAACACTACCGTACACTTCCCTTAAACGCTTGAAACTCAGTGCATAGGGGTAATTCGATGCGCTGAACACGATGCAGCATTCGGCGAACGCTAACATTCGACAGTTCTCAAGTTATCATCGAATTGCTTAGTTTTCAAAAAAAAGAATTTTCCGCAAAAACACCACAGTACACTTCCCTTAAACACTTCAGATTCACTGTGTAGGGGTAATTCGATGCGCTGAACACGATGCAACTTGCGGCAAAGGCGAACATGCGACGGTTCTCGAGTTATCATCAAAAGATCGAGAACTGCGAAAAACGTGCATTTCTGGGCGTGAAACGCACGAATATGGCATAAACGGGTTTTCCGTCAAAAACACTAACGTACACTTCCCTTAAACGCTCCAAACTCACTGCATTGGGGTAATTCGATGCGCTGAACACGATGCAGCATACGGCGAACGCTAACATTCGACCGTTCTCAAGTTATCATCGAATTGCTCGATTTTCGAAAAAACAATTTTCTGCCAAAACACTACCGTACACTTCCCTTAAACGCTCCAAACTCACTGCATTGGGGTAATTCGATGCGCTGAACACGATGCAGCATACGGCGAACGCTAACATTCGACCGTTCTCAAGTTATCATGGAATTGCTCGATTTTCGAAAAAACCAATTTTCTGCCAAAACACTACCGTACATTTCCCTTAAACACTTCAAATTCACTGTATAGGAGTAATTCGATGCGCTGAACACGATGCAGCATACGGCAAATGCTAACATTCGACCGTTCTCAAGTTATCAGCGAATTCCCCGATTTTCAAAAAAATGAATGTTCCGCCAAAACACCACCGTACATTTCCCTTAAACACTTCAAATTCACTGTATAGCAGTAATTCGATGCGCTGAACACGATGCAGCATTCGGCGAACGCTAACATTCGACAGTTCTCAAGTTATCATCGAATTGCTTAGTTTTCAAAAAAAAGAATTTTCCGCCAAAACACCACAGTACACTTCCCTTAAACACTTCAGATTCACTGTGTAGGGGTAATTCGATGCGCTGAACACGATGCAACTTGCGGCAAAGGCGAACATGCGACGGTTCTCGACTTATCATCAAAAGACCGAGAACTCCGAAAAACGTGCATTTCTGGGCATGAAACGCACGAATATGGCATAAACGGGTTTTCCTTCAAAAACGCTACCGTACACTTCCCTTAAACGCTTCAAACTCACTGCATTGGGGTAATTCGATGCGCTGAACACGATGCAGCATACGGCGAACGCTAACATTCGACCGTTCTCAAATTATCATCAAAAGACCGAGAACTGCGAAAAACGTGCATTTCTGGGCGTGAAACGCACGAATATGGCATAAACGGGTTTTCTTTCAAAACCACTACCGTACACTTCCCTTAAACGCTCCAAACTCACTGCATTGGGGTAATTCGATGCGCTGAACACTATGCAGCATACGGCGAACGCTAACATTCGACCGTTCTCAAGTTATCATGGAATTGCTCGATTTTCGAAAAAACCAATTTTCAGCCAAAACACTACCGTACATTTCCCTTAAACACTTCAAATTCACTGTATAGGAGTAATTCGATGCGCTGAACACGATGCAGCATACGGCAAATGCTAACATTCGACCGTTCTCAAGTTATCAGCGAATTCCCCGATTTTCAAAAAAATGAATGTTCCGCCAAAACACCACCGTACATTTCCCTTAAACACTTCAAATTCACTGTATAGGAGTAATTCGATGCACTGAACACGATGCAGCATACGGCAAACGCGAACATTCGACGGTTCTCGAGTTATCGTCAAAAGACCGAGAACTCCGAAAAACGTGCATTTCTGGGCATGAAACGCACGAATATGGCATAAACGGGTTTTCCTTCAAAAACACTACCGTACACTTCCCGTAAACGCTCCAAACTAACTGCATTGGGGTAATTCGATGCGCGTGAACACGATGCAGCATACGGCAAACGCTAACATTCGACCGTTCGCAAGTTATCAGCGAATTCCCCGATTTTCAAAAAAATGAATGTTACGCCAAAACACCACCGTACATTTCCCTTAAACACTTCAAATTCACTGTATAGGAGTAATTCGATGCGCTGAACACGATGCAGCATACGGCGAACGCGAACATTCGACCGTTATCAAGTTATCATGGAATTGCTCGATTTTCGAAAAAATGAATGTTACGCCAAAACACCACCGTACATTTCCCTTAAACGCTTCAAATTCACTGTATAGGAGTAATTCGATGCGCTGACCACGATGCAGCATACGGCAAACGCTAACATTCGACGGTTCTCGAGTTATCATCAAAAGACCGAGAACTGCGAAAAACGTGCATTTCTGGGCGTGAAACGCCCGAATATGGCATAAACGGGTTTTCCTTCAAAAACACTACCGTACACTTCCCTTAAACGCTTCAAACTCAGTGCATAGGGGTAATTCGATGCGCTGAACACGATGCAGCATTCGGCGAACGCTAACATTCGACAGTTCTCAAGTTATCACCGAATTGCTTAGTTTTCAAAAAAAAGAATTTTCCGCAAAAACACCACAGTACACTTCCCTTAAACACTTCAGATTCACTGTGTAGGGGTAATTCGATGCGCTGAACACGATGCAACTTGCGGCAAAGGCGAACATGCGACGGTTCTCGACTTATCATCAAAAGACCGAGAACTCCGAAAAACGTGCATTTCTGGGCATGAAACGCACGAATATGGCATAAACGGGTTTTCCTTCAAAAACGCTACCGTACACTTCCCTTAAACGCTTCAAACTCACTGCATTGGGGTAATTCGATGCGCTGAACACGATGCAGCAT
This sequence comes from Asobara japonica, assembly GCA_026005395.1. Classification (NCBI taxonomy): domain Eukaryota; kingdom Metazoa; phylum Arthropoda; class Insecta; order Hymenoptera; family Braconidae; genus Asobara; species Asobara japonica. The sequence continues at coordinate 468,473 of BQMI01000153.1, read as the reverse complement.
ACGGCGTACGCTAACATTCGACCGTTCTCAAGTTATCAGCGAATTCCCCGATTTTCAAAAAAATGAAGGTTCCGCCAAAACACCACCGTACATTTCCCTTAAACACTTCAAATTCACTGCATAGGAGTAATTCGATGCGCTGAACACGATGCAGCATACGGCAAACGCTAACATTCGACGGTTCTCGAGTTATCATCAAAAGACCGAGAACTGCGAAAAAACGTGCATTTCTGGCCGTGAAACGCACGAATATGGCATAAACGGGTTTTCCTTCAAAAACACTATCGTACACTTCCCTTAAACGCTTCAAATTCACTGCATAGGGGTAATTCGATGCGCTGAACACGATGCAGCATACGGCGAACGCTAACATTCGACCGTTCTCAAGTTATCATGGAATTGCTCGATTTTCGAAAAAACCAATTTTCTGCCAAAACACTACCGTACATTTCCCTTAAACACTTCAAATTCACTGTATAGGAGTAATTCGTTGCGCTGAACACGATGCAGCATACGGCAAATGCTAACATTCGACCGTTCTCAAGTTATCAGCGAATTCCCCGATTTTCAAAAAAATGAAGGTTCCGCCAAAACACCACCGTACATTTCCCTTAAACACTTCAAATTCACTGCATAGGAGTAATTCGATGCGCTGAACACGATGCAGCATACGGCAAACGCTAACATTCGACGGTTCTCGAGTTATCATCAAAAGACCGAGAACTGCGAAAAACGTGCATTTCTGGCCGTGAACCGCACGAATATGGCATAAACGGGTTTTCCTTCAAAAACACTATCGTACACTTCCCTTAAACGCTTCAAATTCACTGCATAGGGGTAATTCGATGCGCTGAACACGATGCAGCATACGGCGAACGCTAACATTCGACCGTTCTCAAGTTATCATGGAATTGCTCGATTTTCGAAAAAAACAATTTTCTGCCAAAACACTACCGTACATTTCCCTTAAACACTTCAAATTCACTGTATACGAGTAATTCGTTGCGCTGAACACGATGCAGCATACGGCAAATGCTAACATTCGACCGTTCTCAAGTTATCAGCGAATTCCCCGATTTTCAAAAAAATGAATGTTCCGCCAAAACACCACCGTACATTTCCCTTAAACACTTCAAATTCACTGTATAGGAGTAATTCGATGCGCTGAACACGTTGCAGCATACGGCGAACGCTAACATTCGACCGTTCTCAAGTTATCATGGAATTGCTCGATTTTCGAAAAAAACAATTTTCTGCCAAAACACTACCGTACATTTCCCTTAAACACTTCAAATTCACTGTATAGGAGTAATTCGATGCGCTGAACACGATGCAGCATACGGCGAACGCTAACATTCGACCGTTCTCAAGTTATCATGGAATTGCTCGATTTTCGAAAAAAACAATTTTCTGCCAAAACACTACCGTACATTTCCCTTAAACACTTCAAATTCACTGTATAGGAGTAATTCGATGCGCTGAACACGATGCAGCATACGGCAAACGCTAACATTCGACGGTTCTCGAGTTATCATCAAAAGACCGAGAACTGCGAAAAACGTGCATTTCTGGCCGTGAAACGCACGAATATGGCATAAACGGGTTTTCCTTCAAAAACACTATCGTACACTTCCCTTAAACGCTTCAAATTCACTGCATAGGGGTAATTCGATGCGCTGAACACGATGCAGCATACGGCGAACGCTAACATTCGACCGTTCTCAAGTTATCATGGAATTGCTCGATTTTCGAAAAAACCAATTTTCTGCCAAAACACTACCGTACATTTCCCTTAAACACTTCAAATTCACTGTATAGGAGTAATTCGATGCGCTGAACACGATGCAGCATACGGCAAACGCTAACATTCGACGGTTCTCGAGTTATCATCAAAAGACCGAGAACTGCGAAAAACGTGCATTTCTGGCCGTGAAACGCACGAATATGGCATAAACGGGTTTTCCTTCAAAAACACTATCGTACACTTCCCTTAAACGCTTCAAATTCACTGCATAGGGGTAATTCGATGCGCTAAACACGACGCAGCATACGGCAAATGCTAACATTCGACCGTTCTCAAGTTATCAGCGAATTCCCCGATTTTCAAAAAAATGAATGTTCCGCCAAAACACCACCGTACATTTCCTTTAAACACTTCAAATTCACTGTATAGGAGTAATTCGATGCGCTGAACACGTTGCAGCATACGGCGAACGCTAACATTCGACCGTTCTCAAGTTATCATCAAAAGACCGAGAACTCCGAAAAACGTGCATTTCTGGGATGAAACGCACGAATATGGCATAAACGGGTTTTCCTTCAAAAACGTTACCGTACACTTCCCTTAAACGCTTCAAACTCACTGCATTGGGGTAATTCGATGCGCTGAACACGATGCAGCATACGGCGAACGCTAACATTCGACCGTTCTCAAGTTATCAGCGAATTCCCCGATTTTCAAAAAAATGAAGGTTCCGCCAAAACACCACCGTACATTTCCCTTAAACACTTCAAATTCACTGCATAGGAGTAATTCGATGCGCTGAACACGATGCAGCATACGGCAAACGCTAACATTCGACGGTTCTCGAGTTATCATCAAAAGACCGAGAACTGCGAAAAACGTGCATTTCTGGCCGTGAAACGCACGAATATGGCATAAACGGGTTTTCCTTCAAAAACACTATCGTACACTTCCCTTAAACGCTTCAAATTCACTGCATAGGGGTAATTCGATGCGCTGAACACGATGCAGCATACGGCGAACGCTAACATTCGACCGTTCTCAAGTTATCATGGAATTGCTCGATTTTCGAAAAAAACAATTTTCTGCCAAAACACTACCGTACATTTCCCTTAAACACTTCAAATTCACTGTATAGGAGTAATTCGTTGCGCTGAACACGATGCAGCATACGGCAAATGCTAACATTCGCCCGTTCTCAAGTTATCAGCGAATTCCCCGATTTTCAAAAAAATGAATGTTCCGCCAAAACACCACCGTACATTTCCCTTAAACACTTCAAATTCACTGTATAGGAGTAATTCGATGCGCTGAACACGTTGCAACATACGGCGAACGCTAACATTCGACCGTTCTCAAGTTATCATCGAATTGCTCAGTTTAAAAAAAAAAGAATTTTCCGCAAAAACGCCACAGTACACTTCCCTTAAACACTTCAAATTCACTGTGTAGGGCTAATTCGATGCGCTGAACACGATGCAGCCTACGGCGAACGCTAACATTCGACCGTTCTCAAGTTATCATAGTATTGCTCGATTTTCGAAAAAAACAATTTTCTGCCAAAACACTACCGTACATTTCCCTTAAACACTTCAGATTCACTGTGTAGGGGTAATTCGATGCGCTGAACACGATGCAACTTGCGGCAAAGGCGAACATGCGACGGTTCTCGAGTTATCATCAAACGATCGAGAACTGCGAAAAACGTGCATTTCTGGGCGTGAAACGCACGAATATGGCATAAACGGGTTTTCCTTCAAAAACACTAACGTACACTTCCCTTAAACGCTCCAAACTCACTGCATTGGGGTAATTCGATGCGCTGAACACGATGCAGCATACGGCGAACGCTAACATTCGACCGTTCTCAAGTTATCATGGAATTGCTCGATTTTCGAAAAAAACAATTTTCTGCCAAAACACTACCGTACATTTCCCTTAAACACTTCAAATTCACTGTATAGGAGTAATTCGATGCGCTGAACACGATGCAGCATACGGCAAACGCGAACATTCGACGGTTCTCGAGTTATCGTCAAAAGACCGAGAACTCCGAAAAACGTGCATTTCTGGGCGTGAAACGCACGAATATGGCATAAACGGGTTTTCTTTCAAAACCACTACCGTACACTTCCCTTAAACGCTCCAAACTCACTGCATTGGGGTAATTCGATGCGCTGAACACGATGCAGCATACGGCGAACGCTAACATTTGACCGTTCTCAAGTTATCATCGAATTGCTCGATTTTTGAAAAAACAATTTTCTGCCAAAACACCACCGTACATTTCCCTTAAACACTTCAAATTCACTGTATAGGAGTAATTCGATGCGCTGAACACGATGCAGCATACGGCAAACGCTAACATTCGACGGTTCTCGAGTTATCATCAAAAGACCGAGAACTGCGAAAAACGTGCATTTCTGGGCGTGAAACGCACGAATATGGCATAAACGGGTTTTCCTTCAAAAACACTACCGTACACTTCCCTTAAACGCTTCAAACTCACTGCATAGGGGTAATTCGATGCGCTGAACACGATGCAGCATACGGCGAACGCTAACATTCGACCGTTCTCAAGTTATCATGGAATTGCTCGATTTTCGAAAAAACAATTTTCTGCCAAAACACCACCGTACACTTCCCTTAAACGCCCCAAACTAACTGCATTGGGGTAATTCGATGCGCTGAACACGATGCAGCATACGGCAAACGCTAACATTCGACCGTTCTCAAATTATCATCAAAAGACCGAGAACTGCGAAAAACGTGCATGTCTGAGCGTGAAACGCACGAATATGGCATAAACGGGTTTTCCTTCAAAAACACTACCGTACACTTCCCTTAAACGCTCCAAACTCACTGCATTGGGGTAATTCGATGCGCTGAACACGATGCAGCATACGGCGAACGCTAACATTCGACCGTTCTCAAGTTATCATGGAATTGCTCGATTTTCGAAAAAAACAATTTTCTGCCAAAACACTACCGTACATTTCCCTTAAACACTTCAAATTCACTGTATAGGAGTAATTCGATGCGCTGAACACGATGCAGCATACGGCAAACGCTAACATTCGACGGTTCTCGAGTTATCATCAAAAGACCGAGAACTGCGAAAAACGTGCATTTCTGGCCGTGAAACGCACGAATATGGCATAAACGGGTTTTCCTTCAAAAACACTATCGTACACTTCCCTTAAACGCTTCAAATTCACTGCATAGGGGTAATTCGATGCGCTGAACACGATGCAGCATACGGCGAACGCTAACATTCGACCGTTCTCAAGTTATCATCGAATTGCTTAGTTTTCAAAAAAAAGAATTTTCCGCAAAAACACCACAGTACACTTCCCTTAAACACTTCAGATTCACTGTGTAGGGGTAATTCGATGCGCTGAACACGATGCAACTTGCGGCAAAGGCGAACATGCGACGGTTCTCGACTTATCATCAAAAGACCGAGAACTTCGAAAAACGTGCATTTCTGGGCATGAAACGCACGAATATGGCATAAACGGGTTTTCCTTCAAAAACGCTACCGTACACTTCCCTTAAACGCTTCAAACTCACTGCATTGGGGTAATTCGATGCGCTGAACACGATGCAGCATACGGCGAACGCTAACATTCGACCGTTCTCAAGTTATCATCGAATTGCTCAGTTAAAAAAAAAAAGAATTTTCCGCAAAAACGCCACAGTACACTTCCCTTAAACACTTCAAATTCACTGTGTAGGGCTAATTCGATGCGCTGAACACGATGCAGCCTACGGCGAACGCTAACATTCGACCGTTCTCAAGTTATCATAGTATTGCTCGATTTTCGAAAAAAACAATTTTCTGCCAAAACACTACCGTACATTTCCCTTAAACACTCCAGATTCACTGTGTAGGGGTAATTCGATGCGCTGAACACGATGCAACTTGCGGCAAAGGCGAACATGCGACGGTTCTCGAGTTATCATCAAAAGATCGAGAACTGCGAAAAACGTGCATTTCTGGGCGTGAAACGCACGAATATGGCATAAACGGGTTTTCCTTCAAAAACACTAACGTACACTTCCCTTAAACGCTCCAAACTCACTACATTGGGGTAATTCGATGCGCTGAACACGATGCAGCATACGGCGAACGCTAACATTCGACCGTTCTCAAGTTATCATCGAATTGCTCGATTTTCGAAAAAACAATTTTCTGCCAAAACACCACCGTACACTTCCCTTAAACGCTCCAAACTCACTGCACTGGGGTAATTCGATGCGCTGAACACGATGCAGCATACGGCGAACGCTAACATTCGACCGTTCTCAAGTTATCATGGAATTGCTCGATTTTCGAAAAAAACAATTTTCTGCCAAAACACTACCGTACATTTCCCTTAAACACTTCAAATTCACTGTATAGGAGTAATTCGATGCGCTGAACACGATGCAGCATACGGCAAACGCGAACATTCGACGGTTCTCGAGTTATCGTCAAAAGACCGAGAACTCCGAAAAACGTGCATTTCTGGGCGTGAAACGCACGAATATGGCATAAACGGGTTTTCTTTCAAAACCACTACCGTACACTTCCCTTAAACGCTCCAAACTCACTGCATTGGGGTAATTCGATGCGCTGAACACGATGCAGCATACGGCGAACGCTAACATTCGACCGTTCTCAAGTTATGATCGAATTGCTCGATTTTTGAAAAAACAATTTTCTGCCAAAACACCACCGTACATTTCCCTTAAACACTTCAAATTCACTGTATAGGAGTAATTCGATGCGCTGAACACGATGCAGCATACGGCAAACCCTAACATTCGACGGTTCTCGAGTTATCATCAAAAGACCGAGAACTGCGAAAAACGTGCATTTCTGGCCGTGAAACGCACGAATATGGCATAAACGGGTTTTCCTTCAAAAACACTATCGTACACTTCCCTTAAACGCTTCAAATTCACTGCATAGGGGTAATTCGATGCGCTGAACACGATGCAGCATACGGCGAACGCTAACATTCGACCGTTCTCAAGTTATCATGGAATTGCTCGATTTTCGAAAAAACCAATTTTCTGCCAAAACACTACCGTACATTTCCCTTAAACACTTCAAATTCACTGTATAGGAGTAATTCGATGCGCTGAACACGATGCAGCATACGGCAAATGCTAACATTCGACCGTTCTCAAGTTATCAGCGAATTCCCCGATTTTCAAAAAAATGAATGTTCCGCCGAAACACCACCGTACATTTCCCTTAAACACTTCAAATTCACTGTATAGGAGTAATTCGATGCGCTGAACACGTTGCAGCATACGCCGAACGCTAACATTCGACCGTTCTCAAGTTATCATCAAAAGACCGAGAACTGCGAAAAACGTGCATTTCTGGGCGTGAAACGCCCGAATATGGCATAAACGGGTTTTCCTTCAAAAACACTACCGTACACTTCCCTTAAACGCTTGAAACTCAGTGCATAGGGGTAATTCGATGCGCTGAACACGATGCAGCATTCGGCGAACGCTAACATTCGACAGTTCTCAAGTTATCATCGAATTGCTTAGTTTTCAAAAAAAAGAATTTTCCGCAAAAACACCACAGTACACTTCCCTTAAACACTTCAGATTCACTGTGTAGGGGTAATTCGATGCGCTGAACACGATGCAACTTGCGGCAAAGGCGAACATGCGACGGTTCTCGAGTTATCATCAAAAGATCGAGAACTGCGAAAAACGTGCATTTCTGGGCGTGAAACGCACGAATATGGCATAAACGGGTTTTCCTTCAAAAACACTAACGTACACTTCCCTTAAACGCTCCAAACTCACTGCATTGGGGTAATTCGATGCGCCGAACACGATGCAGCATACGGCGAACGCTAACATTCGACCGTTCTCAAGTTATCATCGAATTGCTCGATTTTCGAAAAAACAATTTTCTGCCAAAACACTACCGTACACTTCCCTTAAACGCTCCAAACTCACTGCATTGGGGTAATTCGATGCGCTGAACACGATGCAGCATACGGCGAACGCTAACATTCGACCGTTCTCAAGTTATCATGGAATTGCTCGATTTTCGAAAAAACCAATTTTCTGCCAAAACACTACCGTACATTTCCCTTAAACACTTCAAATTCACTGTATAGGAGTAATTCGATGCGCTGAACACGATGCAGCATACGGCAAACGCTAACATTCGACGGTTCTCGAGTTATCATCAAAAGACCGAGAACTGCGAAAAACGTGCATTTCTGGCCGTGAAACGCACGAATATGGCATAAACGGGTTTTCCTTCAAAAACACTATCGTACACTTCCCTTAAACGCTTCAAATTCACTGCATAGGGGTAATTCGATGCGCTGAACACGATGCAGCATACGGCGAGCGCTAACATTCGACCGTTCTCAAGTTATCATCGAATTGCTTAGTTTTCAAAAAAAAGAATTTTCCGCAAAAACACCACAGTACACTTCCCTTAAACACTTCAGATTCACTGTGTAGGGGTAATTCGATGCGCTGAACACGATGCAACTTGCGGCAAAGGCGAACATGCGACGGTTCTCGACTTATCATCAAAAGACCGAGAACTTCGAAAAACGTGCATTTCTGGGCATGAAACGCACGAATATGGCATAAACGGGTTTTCCTTCAAAAACGCTACCGTACACTTCCCTTAAACGCTTCAAACTCACTGCATTGGGGTAATTCGATGCGCTGAACACGATGCAGCATACGGCGAACGCTAACATTCGACCGTTCTCAAGTTATCATCGAATTGCTCAGTTAAAAAAAAAAAGAATTTTCCGCAAAAACGCCACAGTACACTTCCCTTAAACACTTCAAATTCACTGTGTAGGGCTAATTCGATGCGCTGAACACGATGCAGCCTACGGCGAACGCTAACATTCGACCGTTCTCAAGTTATCATAGTATTGCTCGATTTTCGAAAAAAACAATTTTCTGCCAAAACACTACCGTACATTTCCCTTAAACACTCCAGATTCACTGTGTAGGGGTAATTCGATGCGCTGAACACGATGCAACTTGCGGCAAAGGCGAACATGCGACGGTTCTCGAGTTATCATCAAAAGATCGAGAACTGCGAAAAACGTGCATTTCTGGGCGTGAAACGCACGAATATGGCATAAACGGGTTTTCCTTCAAAAACACTAACGTACACTTCCCTTAAACGCTCCAAACTCACTACATTGGGGTAATTCGATGCGCTGAACACGATGCAGCATACGGCGAACGCTAACATTCGACCGTTCTCAAGTTATCATCGAATTGCTCGATTTTCGAAAAAACAATTTTCTGCCAAAACACCACCGTACACTTCCCTTAAACGCTCCAAACTCACTGCACTGGGGTAATTCGATGCGCTGAACACGATGCAGCATACGGCGAACGCTAACATTCGACCGTTCTCAAGTTATCATGGAATTGCTCGATTTTCGAAAAAAACAATTTTCTGCCAAAACACTACCGTACATTTCCCTTAAACACTTCAAATTCACTGTATAGGAGTAATTCGATGCGCTGAACACGATGCAGCATACGGCAAACGCGAACATTCGACGGTTCTCGAGTTATCGTCAAAAGACCGAGAACTCCGAAAAACGTGCATTTCTGGGCGTGAAACGCACGAATATGGCATAAACGGGTTTTCTTTCAAAACCACTACCGTACACTTCCCTTAAACGCTCCAAACTCACTGCATTGGGGTAATTCGATGCGCTGAACACGATGCAGCATACGGCGAACGCTAACATTCGACCGTTCTCAAGTTATGATCGAATTGCTCGATTTTTGAAAAAACAATTTTCTGCCAAAACACCACCGTACATTTCCCTTAAACACTTCAAATTCACTGTATAGGAGTAATTCGATGCGCTGAACACGATGCAGCATACGGCAAACGCTAACATTCGACGGTTCTCGAGTTATCATCAAAAGACCGAGAACTGCGAAAAACGTGCATTTCTGGCCGTGAAACGCACGAATATGGCATAAACGGGTTTTCCTTCAAAAACACTATCGTACACTTCCCTTAAACGCTTCAAATTCACTGCATAGGGGTAATTCGATGCGCTGAACACGATGCAGCATACGGCGAACGCTAACATTCGACCGTTCTCAAGTTATCATGGAATTGCTCGATTTTCGAAAAAACCAATTTTCTGCCAAAACACTACCGTACATTTCCCTTAAACACTTCAAATTCACTGTATAGGAGTAATTCGATGCGCTGAACACGTTGCAGCATACGCCGAACGCTAACATTCGACCGTTCTCAAGTTATCATCAAAAGACCGAGAACTGCGAAAAACGTGCATTTCTGGGCGTGAAACGCCCGAATATGGCATAAACGGGTTTTCCTTCAAAAACACTACCGTACACTTCCCTTAAACGCTTGAAACTCAGTGCATAGGGGTAATTCGATGCGCTGAACACGATGCAGCATTCGGCGAACGCTAACATTCGACAGTTCTCAAGTTATCATCGAATTGCTTAGTTTTCAAAAAAAAGAATTTTCCGCAAAAACACCACAGTACACTTCCCTTAAACACTTCAGATTCACTGTGTAGGGGTAATTCGATGCGCTGAACACGATGCAACTTGCGGCAAAGGCGAACATGCGACGGTTCTCGAGTTATCATCAAAAGATCGAGAACTGCGAAAAACGTGCATTTCTGGGCGTGAAACGCACGAATATGGCATAAACGGGTTTTCCTTCAAAAACACTAACGTACACTTCCCTTAAACGCTCCAAACTCACTGCATTGGGGTAATTCGATGCGCCGAACACGATGCAGCATACGGCGAACGCTAACATTCGACCGTTCTCAAGTTATCATCGAATTGCTCGATTTTCGAAAAAACAATTTTCTGCCAAAACACTACCGTACACTTCCCTTAAACGCTCCAAACTCACTGCATTGGGGTAATTCGATGCGCTGAACACGATGCAGCATACGGCGAACGCTAACATTCGACCGTTCTCAAGTTATCATGGAATTGCTCGATTTTCGAAAAAACCAATTTTCTGCCAAAACACTACCGTACATTTCCCTTAAACACTTCAAATTCACTGTATAGGAGTAATTCGATGCGCTGAACACGATGCAGCATACGGCAAACGCTAACATTCGACGGTTCTCGAGTTATCATCAAAAGACCGAGAACTGCGAAAAACGTGCATTTCTGGGCGTGAAACGCACGAATATGGCATAAACGGGTTTTCCTTCAAAAACACTATCGTACACTTCCCTTAAACGCTTCAAATTCACTGCATAGGGGTAATTCGATGCGCTGAACACGATGCAGCATACGGCGAACGCTAACATTCGACCGTTCTCAAGTTATCATGGAATTGCTCGATTTTCGAAAAACCCAATTTTCTGCCAAAACACTACCGTACATTTCCCTTAAACACTTCAAATTCACTGTATAGGAGTAATTCGATGCGCTGAACACGATGCAGCATACGGCAAATGCTAACATTCGACCGTTCTCAAGTTATCAGCGAATTCCCCGATTTTCAAAAAAATGAATGTTCCGCCAAAACACCACCGTACATTTCCCTTAAACACTTCAAATTCACTGTATAGCAGTAATTCGATGCGCTGAACACGTTGCAGCATACGGCGAACGCTAACATTCGACCGTTCTCAAGTTATCATCAAAAGACCGAGACCTGCGAAAAACGTGCATTTCTGGGCGTGAAACGCCCGAATATGGCATAAACGGGTTTTCCTTCAAAAACACTACCGTACACTTCCCTTAAACGCTTCAAACTCAGTGCATAGGGGTAATTCGATGCGCTGAACACGATGCAGCATTCGGCGAACGCTAACATTCGACAGTTCTCAAGTTATCATCGAATTGCTTAGTTTTCAAAAAAAAGAATTTTCCGCAAAAACACCACAGTACACTTCCCTTAAACACTTCAGATTCACTGTGTAGGGGTAATTCGATGCGCTGAACACGATGCAACTTGCGGCAAAGGCGAACATGCGACGGTTCTCGACTTATCATCAAAAGACCGAGAACTCCGAAAAACGTGCATTTCTGGGCATGAAACGCACGAATATGGCATAAACGGGTTTTCCTTCAAAAACGCTACCGTACACTTCCCTTAAACGCTTCAAACTCACTGCATTGGGGTAATTCGATGCGCTGAACACGATGCAGCATACGGCGAACGCTAACATTCGACCGTTCTCAAGTTATCATCGAATTGCTCGATTTTTGAAAAAACAATTTTCTGCCAAAACACCACCGTACATTTCCCTTAAACACTTCAAATTCACTGTATAGGAGTAATTCGATGCGCTGAACACGATGCAGCATACGGCGAACGCTAACATTCGACCGTTCTCAAGTTATCATGGAATTGCTCGATTTTCGAAAAAACCAATTTTCTGCCAAAACACTACCGTACATTTCCCTTAAACACTTCAAATTCACTGTATAGGAGTAATTCGATGCGCTGAACACGATGCAGCATACGGCAAACGCTAACATTCGACGGTTCTCGAGTTATCATCAAAAGACCGAGAACTGCGAAAAACGTGCATTTCTGGGCGTGAAACGCACGAATATGGCATAAACGGGTTTTCCTTCAAAAACACTATCGTACACTTCCCTTAAACGCTTCAAATTCACTGCATAGGGGTAATTCGATGCGCTGAACACGATGCAGCATACGGCGAACGCTAACATTCGACCGTTCTCAAGTTATCATGGAATTGCTCGATTTTCGAAAAACCCAATTTTCTGCCAAAACACTACCGTACATTTCCCTTAAACACTTCAAATTCACTGTATAGGAGTAATTCGATGCGCTGAACACGATGCAGCATACGGCAAATGCTAACATTCGACCGTTCTCAAGTTATCAGCGAATTCCCCGATTTTCAAAAAAATGAATGTTCCGCCAAAACACCACCGTACATTTCCCTTAAACACTTCAAATTCACTGTATAGCAGTAATTCGATGCGCTGAACACGTTGCAGCATACGGCGAACGCTAACATTCGACCGTTCTCAAGTTATCATCAAAAGACCGAGACCTGCGAAAAACGTGCATTTCTGGGCGTGAAACGCCCGAATATGGCATAAACGGGTTTTCCTTCAAAAACACTACCGTACACTTCCCTTAAACGCTTCAAACTCAGTGCATAGGGGTAATTCGATGCGCTGAACACGATGCAGCATTCGGCGAACGCTAACATTCGACAGTTCTCAAGTTATCATCGAATTGCTTAGTTTTCAAAAAAAAGAATTTTCCGCAAAAACACCACAGTACACTTCCCTTAAACACTTCAGATTCACTGTGTAGGGGTAATTCGATGCGCTGAACACGATGCAACTTGCGGCAAAGGCGAACATGCGACGGTTCTCGACTTATCATCAAAAGACCGAGAACTCCGAAAAACGTGCATTTCTGGGCATGAAACGCACGAATATGGCATAAACGGGTTTTCCTTCAAAAACGCTACCGTACACTTCCCTTAAACGCTTCAAACTCACTGCATTGGGGTAATTCGATGCGCTGAACACGATGCAGCATACGGCGAACGCTAACATTCGACCGTTCTCAAGTTATCATCGAATTGCTCGATTTTTGAAAAAACAATTTTCTGCCAAAACACCACCGTACATTTCCCTTAAACACTTCAAATTCACTGTATAGGAGTAATTCGATGCGCTGAACACGATGCAGCATACGGCAAACGCTAACATTCGGCGGTTCTCGAGTTATCATCAAAAGACCGAGAACTGCGAAAAACGTGCATTTCTGGGCGTGAAACGCACGAATATGGCATAAACGGGTTTTCCTTCAAAAACACTACCGTACACTTCCCTTAAACGCTTCAAACTCACTGCATAGGGGTAATTCGATGCGCTGAACACGATGCAGCATACGGCGAACGCTAACATTCGACCGTTCTCAAGTTATCATGGAATTGCTCGATTTTCGAAAAAACAATTTTCTGCCAAAACACCACCGTACACTTCCCTTAAACGCCCCAACTAACTGCATTGGGGTAATTCGATGCGCTGAACACGATGCAGCATACGGCAAACGCTAACATTCGACCGTTCTCAAATTATCATCAAAAGACCGAGAACTGCGAAAAACGTGCATTTCTGGGCGTGAAACGCACGAATATGGCATAAACGGGTTTTCTTTCAAAACCACTACCGTACACTTCCCTTAAACGCTCCAAACTCACTGCATTGGGGTAATTCGATGCGCTGAACACTATGCAGCATACGGCGAACGCTAACATTCGACCGTTCTCAAGTTATCATGGAATTGCTCGATTTTCGAAAAAAACAATTTTCTGCCAAAACACTACCGTACATTTCCCTTAAACACTTCAAATTCACTGTATACGAGTAATTCGTTGCGCTGAACACGATGCAGCATACGGCAAATGCTAACATTCGACCGTTCTCAAGTTATCAGCGAATTCCCCGATTTTCAAAAAAATGAATGTTCCGCCAAAACACCACCGTACATTTCCCTTAAACACTTCAAATTCACTGTATAGGAGTAATTCGATGCGCTGAACACGATGCAGCATACGGCAAACGCTAACATTCGACGGTTCTCGAGTTATCATCAAAAGACCGAGAACTGCGAAAAACGTGCATTTCTGGCCGTGAAACGCACGAATATGGCATAAACGGGTTTTCCTTCAAAAACACTATCGTACACTTCCCTTAAACGCTTCAAATTCACTGCATAGGGGTAATTCGATGCGCTGAACACGATGCAGCATACGGCGAACGCTAACATTCGACCGTTCTCAAGTTATCATGGAATTGCTCGATTTTCGAAAAAACCAATTTTCTGCCAAAACACTACCGTACATTTCCCTTAAACACTTCAAATTCACTGTATAGGAGTAATTCGTTGCGCTGAACACGATGCAGCATACGGCAAATGCTAACATTCGACCGTTCTCAAGTTATCATCGAATTGCTCGATTTTCGAAAAAACAATTTTCTGCCAAAACACCACCGTACACTTCCCTTAAACGCTCCAAACTCACTGCATTGGGGTAATTCGATGCGCTGAACACGATGCAGCATACGGCGAACGCTAACATTCGACCGTTCTCAAGTTATCATCGAATTGCTCGATTTTCGAAAAAACAATTTTCTGCCAAAACACCACCGTACACTTCCCTTAAACGCTCCAAACTCACTGCATTGGGGTAATTCGATGCGCTGAACACGATGCAGCATACGGCGAACGCTAACATTCGACCGTTCTCAAGTTATCATGGAATTGCTCGATTTTCGAAAAAAACAATTTTCTGCCAAAACACTACCGTACATTTCCCTTAAACACTTCAAATTCACTGTATAGGAGTAATTCGATGCGCTGAACACGATGCAGCATACGGCAAACGCTAACATTCGACGGTTCTCGAGTTATCATCAAAAGACCGAGAACTGCGAAAAACGTGCATGTCTGAGCGTGAAACGCACGAATATGGCATAAACGGGTTTTCCTTCAAAAACACTACCGTACACTTCCCTTAAACGCTCCAAACTCACTGCATTGGGGTAATTCGATGCGCTGAACACGATGCAGCATACGGCGAACGCTAACATTCGACCGTTCTCAAGTTATCATGGAATTGCTCGATTTTCGAAAAAAACAATTTTCTGCCAAAACACTACCGTACATTTCCCTTAAACACTTCAAATTCACTGTATAGGAGTAATTCGATGCGCTGAACACGATGCAGCATACGGCAAACGCTAACATTCGACGGTTCTCGAGTTATCATCAAAAGACCGAGAACTGCGAAAAACGTGCATTTCTGGCCGTGAAACGCACGAATATGGCATAAACGGGTTTTCCTTCAAAAACACTATCGTACACTTCCCTTAAACGCTTCAAATTCACTGCATAGGGGTAATTCGATGCGCTGAACACGATGCAGCATACGGCGAACGCTAACATTCGACCGTTCTCAAGTTATCATGGAATTGCTCGATTTTCGAAAAAACCAATTTTCTGCCAAAACACTACCGTACATTTCCCTTAAACACTTCAAATTCACTGTATAGGAGTAATTCGTTGCGCTGAACACGATGCAGCATACGGCAAATGCTAACATTCGACCGTTCTCAAGTTATCATCGAATTGCTCGATTTTCGAAAAAACAATTTTCTGCCAAAACACCACCGTACACTTCCCTTAAACGCTCCAAACTCACTGCATTGGGGTAATTCGATGCGCTGAACACGATGCAGCATACGGCGAACGCTAACATTCGACCGTTCTCAAGTTATCATGGAATTGCTCGATTTTCGAAAAAAACAATTTTCTGCCAAAACACTACCGTACATTTCCCTTAAACACTTCAAATTCACTGTATAGGAGTAATTCGATGCGCTGAACACGATGCAGCATACGGCAAACGCGAACATTCGACGGTTCTCGAGTTATCGTCAAAAGACCGAGAACTGCGAAAAACGTGCATTTCTGGGCGTGAAACGCCCGAATATGGCATAAACGGGTTTTCCTTCAAAAACACTACCGTACACTTCCCTTAAACGCTTCAAACTCAGTGCATAGGGGTAATTCGATGCGCTGAACACGATGCAGCATTCGGCGAACGCTAACATTCGACAGTTCTCAAGTTATCATCGAATTGCTTAGTTTTCAAAAAAAAGAATTTTCCGCAAAAACACCACAGTACACTTCCCTTAAACACTTCAGATTCACTGTGTAGGGGTAATTCGATGCGCTGAACACGATGCAACTTGCGGCAAAGGCGAACATGCGACGGTTCTCGACTTATCATCAAAAGACCGAGAACTCCGAAAAACGTGCATTTCTGGGCATGAAACGCACGAATATGGCATAAACGAGTTTTCCTTCAAAAACGCTACCGTACACTTCCCTTAAACGCTTCAAACTCACTGCATTGGGGTAATTCGATGCGCTGAACACGATGCAGCATACGGCGAACGCTAACATTCGACCGTTCTCAAGTTATCAGCGAATTCCCCGATTTTCAAAAAAATGAAGGTTCCGCCAAAACACCACCGTACATTTCCCTTAAACACTTCAAATTCACTGTATAGGAGTAATTCGTTGCGCTGAACACGATGCAGCATACGGCAAATGCTAACATTCGACCGTTCTCAAGTTATCAGCGAATTCCCCGATTTTCAAAAAAATGAATGTTCCGCCAAAACACCACCGTACATTTCCCTTAAACACTTCAAATTCACTGTATAGGAGTAATTCGATGCGCTGAACACGTTGCAACATACGGCGAACGCTAACATTCGACCGTTCTCAAGTTATCATCGAATTGCTCAGTTTAAAAAAAAAAGAATTTTCCGCAAAAACGCCACAGTACACTTCCCTTAAACACTTCAAATTCACTGTGTAGGGCTAATTCGATGCGCTGAACACGATGCAGCCTACGGCGAACGCTAACATTCGACCGTTCTCAAGTTATCATAGTATTGCTCGATTTTCGAAAAAAACAATTTTCTGCCAAAACACTACCGTACATTTCCCTTAAACACTTCAGATTCACTGTGTAGGGGTAATTCGATGCGCTGAACACGATGCAACTTGCGGCAAAGGCGAACATGCGACGGTTCTCGAGTTATCATCAAAAGATCGAGAACTGCGAAAAACGTGCATTTCTGGGCGTGAAACGCACGAATATGGCATAAACGGGTTTTCCTTCAAAAACACTAACGTACACTTCCCTTAAACGCTCCAAACTCACTGCATTGGGGTAATTCGATGCGCTGAACACGATGCAGCATACGGCGAACGCTAACATTCGACCGTTCTCAAGTTATCATGGAATTGCTCGATTTTCGAAAAAAACAATTTTCTGCCAAAACACTACCGTACATTTCCCTTAAACACTTCAAATTCACTGTATAGGAGTAATTCGATGCGCTGAACACGATGCAGCATACGGCAAACGCGAACATTCGACGGTTCTCGAGTTATCGTCAAAAGACCGAGAACTCCGAAAAACGTGCATTTCTGGGCGTGAAACGCACGAATATGGCATAAACGGGTTTTCTTTCAAAACCACTACCGTACACTTCCCTTAAACGCTCCAAACTCACTGCATTGGGGTAATTCGATGCGCTGAACACGATGCAGCATACGGCGAACGCTAACATTTGACCGTTCTCAAGTTATCATCGAATTGCTCGATTTTTGAAAAAACAATTTTCTGCCAAAACACCACCGTACATTTCCCTTAAACACTTCAAATTCACTGTATAGGAGTAATTCGATGCGCTGAACACGATGCAGCATACGGCAAACGCTAACATTCGACGGTTCTCGAGTTATCATCAAAAGACCGAGAACTGCGAAAAACGTGCATTTCTGGGCGTGAAACGCACGAATATGGCATAAACGGGTTTTCCTTCAAAAACACTACCGTACACTTCCCTTAAACGCTTCAAACTCACTGCATAGGGGTAATTCGATGCGCTGAACACGATGCAGCATACGGCGAACGCTAACATTCGACCGTTCTCAAGTTATCATGGAATTGCTCGATTTTCGAAAAAACAATTTTCTGCCAAAACACCACCGTACACTTCCCTTAAACGCCCCAAACTAACTGCATTGGGGTAATTCGATGCGCTGAACACGATGCAGCATACGGCAAACGCTAACATTCGACCGTTCTCAAATTATCATCAAAAGACCGAGAACTGCGAAAAACGTGCATGTCTGAGCGTGAAACGCACGAATATGGCATAAACGGGTTTTCCTTCAAAAACACTATCGTACACTTCCCTTAAACGCTTCAAATTCACTGCATAGGGGTAATTCGATGCGCTGAACACGATGCAGCATACGGCGAACGCTAACATTCGACCGTTCTCAAGTTATCATGGAATTGCTCGATTTTCGAAAAAACCAATTTTCTGCCAAAACACTACCGTACATTTCCCTTAAACACTTCAAATTCACTGTATAGGAGTAATTCGATGCGCTGAACACGATGCAGCATACGGCAAATGCTAACATTCGACCGTTCTCAAGTTATCATCAAAAGACCGAGAACTGCGAAAAACGTGCATTTCTGGGCGTGAAACGCCCGAATATGGCATAAACGGGTTTTCCTTCAAAAACACTACCGTACACTTCCCTTAAACGCTTGAAACTCAGTGCATAGGGGTAATTCGATGCGCTGAACACGATGCAGCATTCGGCGAACGCTAACATTCGACAGTTCTCAAGTTATCATCGAATTGCTTAGTTTTCAAAAAAAAGAATTTTCCGCAAAAACACCACAGTACACTTCCCTTAAACACTTCAGATTCACTGTGTAGGGGTAATTCGATGCGCTGAACACGATGCAGCATACGGCGAACGCTAACATTCGACCGTTCTCAAGTTATCATGGAATTGCTCGATTTTCGAAAAAACCAATTTTCAGCCAAAACACTACCGTACATTTCCCTTAAACACTTCAAATTCACTGTATAGGAGTAATTCGATGCGCTGAACACGATGCAGCATACGGCAAATGCTAACATTCGACCGTTCTCAAGTTATCAGCGAATTCCCCGATTTTCAAAAAAATGAAGGTTCCGCCAAAACACCACCGTACATTTCCCTTAAACACTTCAAATTCACTGCATAGGAGTAATTCGATGCGCTGAACACGATGCAGCATACGGCAAACGCTAACATTCGACGGTTCTCGAGTTATCATCAAAAGACCGAGAACTGCGAAAAACGTGCATTTCTGGCCGTGAAACGCACGAATATGGCATAAACGGGTTTTCCTTCAAAAACACTATCGTACACTTCCCTTAAACGCTTCAAATTCACTGCATAGGGGTAATTCGATGCGCTGAACACGATGCAGCATACGGCGAACGCTAACATTCGACCGTTCTCAAGTTATCATGGAATTGCTCGATTTTCGAAAAAACCAATTTTCTGCCAAAACACTACCGTACATTTCCCTTAAACACTTCAAATTCACTGTATAGGAGTAATTCGTTGCGCTGAACACGATGCAGCATACGGCAAATGCTAACATTCGACCGTTCTCAAGTTATCAGCGAATTCCCCGATTTTCAAAAAAATGAATGTTCCGCCAAAACACCACCGTACATTTCCCTTAAACACTTCAAATTCACTGTATAGGAGTAATTCGATGCGCTGAACACGTTGCAACATACGGCGAACGCTAACATTCGACCGTTCTCAAGTTATCATCGAATTCCTCAGTTTAAAAAAAAAAGAATTTTCCGCAAAAACGCCACAGTACACTTCCCTTAAACACTTCAAATTCACTGTGTAGGGCTAATTCGATGCGCTGAACACGATGCAGCCTACGGCGAACGCTAACATTCGACCGTTCTCAAGTTATCATGGAATTGCTCGATTTTCGAAAAAAACAATTTTCTGCCAAAACACTACCGTACATTTCCCTTAAACACTTCAGATTCACTGTGTAGGGGTAATTCGATGCGCTGAACACGATGCAACTTGCGGCAAAGGCGAACATGCGACGGTTCTCGAGTTATCATCAAAAGATCGAGAACTGCGAAAAACGTGCATTTCTGGGCGTGAAACGCACGAATATGGCATAAACGGGTTTTCCTTCAAAAACACTAACGTACACTTCCCTTAAACGCTCCAAACTCACTGCATTGGGGTAATTCGATGCCCTGAACACGATGCAGCATACGGCGAACGCTAACATTCGACCGTTCTCAAGTTATCATGGAATTGCTCGATTTTCGAAAAAAACAATTTTCTGCCAAAACACTACCGTACATTTCCCTTAAACACTTCAAATTCACTGTATAGGAGTAATTCGATGCGCTGAACACGATGCAGCATACGGCAAACGCGAACATTCGACGGTTCTCGAGTTATCGTCAAAAGACCGAGAACTCCGAAAAACGTGCATTTCTGGGCGTGAAACGCACGAATATGGCATAAACGGGTTTTCTTTCAAAACCACTACCGTACACTTCCCTTAAACGCTCCAAACTCACTGCATTGGGGTAATTCGATGCGCTGAACACGATGCAGCATACGGCGAACGCTAACATTCGACCGTTCTCAAGTTATGATCGAATTGCTCGATTTTTGAAAAAACAATTTTCTGCCAAAACACCACCGTACATTTCCCTTAAACACTTCAAATTCACTGTATAGGAGTAATTCGATGCGCTGAACACGATGCAGCATACGGCAAACGCTAACATTCGACGGTTCTCGAGTTATCATCAAAAGACCGAGAACTGCGAAAAACGTGCATTTCTGGCCGTGAAACGCACGAATATGGCATAAACGGGTTTTCCTTCAAAAACACTATCGTACATTTCCCTTAAACACTTCAAATTCACTGTATAGGAGTAATTCGATGCGCTGAACACGATGCAGCATACGGCAAATGCTAACATTCGACCGTTCTCAAGTTATCAGCGAATTCCCCGATTTTCAAAAAAATGAATGTTCCGCCAAAACACCACCGTACATTTCCCTTAAACACTTCAAATTCACTGTATAGGAGTAATTCGATGCGCTGAACACGTTGCAGCATACGCCGAACGCTAACATTCGACCGTTCTCAAGTTATCATCAAAAGACCGAGAACTGCGAAAAACGTGCATTTCTGGGCGTGAAACGCACGAATATGGCATAAACGGGTTTTCCTTCAAAAACACTACCGTACACTTCCCTTAAACGCTCCAAACTCACTGCATTGGGGTAATTCGATGCGCTGAACACGATGCAGCATACGGCGAACGCTAACATTCGACCGTTCTCAAGTTATCATCAAAAGACCGAGAACTGCGAAAAACGTGCATTTCTGGGCGTGAAACGCCCGAATATGGCATAAACGGGTTTTCCTTCAAAAACACTACCGTACACTTCCCTTAAACGCTTCAAACTCAGTGCATAGGGGTAATTCGATGCGCTGAACACGATGCAGCATTCGGCGAACGCTAACATTCGACAGTTCTC
Organism: Asobara japonica; assembly: GCA_026005395.1. Taxonomy (NCBI): domain Eukaryota; kingdom Metazoa; phylum Arthropoda; class Insecta; order Hymenoptera; family Braconidae; genus Asobara; species Asobara japonica. The sequence goes on along the minus strand of BQMI01000153.1, from coordinate 446,712 downwards.
AAGTTATCATCGAATTGCTTAGTTTTCCAAAAAAAGAATTTTCCGCAAAAACACCACAGTACACTTCCCTTAAACACTTCAGATTCACTGTGTAGGGGTAATTCGATGCGCTGAACACGATGCAACTTGCGGCAAAGGCGAACATGCGACGGTTCTCGACTTATCATCAAAAGACCGAGAACTCCGAAAAACGTGCATTTCTGGGCATGAAACGCACGAATATGGCATAAACGGGTTTTCCTTCAAAAACGCTACCGTACACTTCCCTTAAACGCTTCAAACTCACTGCATTGGGGTAATTCGATGCGCTGAACACGATGCAGCATACGGCGAACGCTAACATTCGACCGTTCTCAAATTATCAGCGAATTCCCCGATTTTCAAAAAAATGAAGGTTCCGCCAAAACACCACCGTACATTTCCCTTAAACACTTCAAATTCACTGCATAGGAGTAATTCGATGCGCTGAACACGATGCAGCATACGGCAAACGCTAACATTCGACGGTTCTCGAGTTATCATCAAAAGACCGAGAACTGCGAAAAACGTGCATTTCTGGCCGTGAAACGCACGAATATGGCATAAACGGGTTTTCCTTCAAAAACACTATCGTACACTTCCCTTAAACGCTTCAAATTCACTGCATAGGGGTAATTCGATGCGCTGAACACGATGCAGCATACGGCGAACGCTAACATTCGACCGTTCTCAAGTTATCATCGAATTGCTTAGTTTTCGAAAAAAACAATTTTCTGCCAAAACACTACCGTACATTTCCCTTAAACACTTCAAATTCACTGTATAGGAGTAATTCGATGCGCTGAACACGATGCAGCATACGGCAAACGCGAACATTCGACGGTTCTCGAGTTATCGTCAAAAGACCGAGAACTCCGAAAAACGTGCATTTCTGGGCGTGAAACGCACGAATATGGCATAAACGGGTTTTCTTTCAAAACCACTACCGTACACTTCCCTTAAACGCTCCAAACTCACTGCATTGGGGTAATTCGATGCGCTGAACACGATGCAGCATACGGCGAACGCTAACATTCGACCGTTCTCAAGTTATCATCGAATTGCTCGATTTTTGAAAAAACAATTTTCTGCCAAAACACCACCGTACATTTCCCTTAAACACTTCAAATTCACTGTATAGGAGTAATTCGATGCGCTGAACACGATGCAGCATACGGCAAACGCTAACATTCGACGGTTCTCGAGTTATCATCAAAAGACCGAGAACTGCGAAAAACGTGCATTTCTGGGCGTGAAACGCACGAATATGGCATAAACGGGTTTTCCTTCAAAAACACTACCGTACACTTCCCTTAAACGCTTCAAACTCACTGCATAGGGGTAATTCGATGCGCTGAACACGATGCAGCATACGGCGAACGCTAACATTCGACAGTCCTCAAGTTATCATCGAATTGCTTAGTTTTCAAAAAAAAGAATTTTCCGCAAAAACACCACAGTACACTTCCCTTAAACACTTCAGATTCACTGTGTAGGGGTAATTCGATGCGCTGAACACGATGCAACTTGCGGCAAAGGCGAACATGCGACGGTTCTCGACTTATCATCAAAAGACCGAGAACTCCGAAAAACGTGCATTTCTGGGCACGAAACGCACGAATATGGCATAAACGGGTTTTCCTTCAAAAACACTACCGTACACTTCCCTTAAACGCTTCAAACTCACTGCATTGGGGTAATTCGATGCGCTGAACACGATGCAGCATACGGCGAACGCTAACATTCGACCGTTCTCAAGTTATCGGCGAATTCCCCGATTTTCAAAAAAATGACGGTTCCGCCAAAACACCACCGTACATTTCCCTTAAACACTTCAAATTCACTGTATAGGAGTAATTCGATGCGCTGAACACGATGCAACTTGCGGCAAAGGCGAACATGCGACGGTTCTCGAGTTATCATCAAAAGACCGAGAACTGCGAAAAACGTGCATTTCTGGGCACGAAACGCACGAATATGGCATAAACGGGTTTTCCTTCAAAAACACTACCGTACACTTCCCTTAAACGCTTCAAACTCACTGCATTGGGGTAATTCGATGCGCTGAACACGATGCAGCATACGGCGAACGCTAACATTCGACCGTTCTCAAGTTATCAGCGAATTCCCCGATTTTCAAAAAAATGACGGTTCCGCCAAAACACCACCGTACATTTCCCTTAAACACTTCAAATTCACTGTATAGGAGTAATTCGATGCGCTGAACACGATGCAACTTGCGGCAAAGGCGAACATGCGACGGTTCTCGAGTTATCATCAAAAGACCGAGAACTGCGAAAAACGTGCATTTCTGGGCATGAAACGCACGAATATGGCATAAACGGGTTTTCCTTCAAAAACGCTACCGTACACTTCCCTTAAACGCTTCAAACTCACTGCATTGGGGTAATTCGATGCGCTGAACACGATGCAGCAAACGGCGAACGCTAACATTCGACCGTTCTCAAGTTATCAGCGAATTCCCCGATTTTCAAAAAAATGAAGGTTCCGCCAAAACACCACCGTACATTTCCCTTAAACACTTCAAATTCACTGCATAGGAGTAATTCGATGCGCTGAACACGATGCAGCATACGGCAAACGCGAACATTCGACGGTTCTCGAGTTATCGTCAAAAGACCGAGAACTCCGAAAAACGTGCATTTCTGGGCGTGAAACGCACGAATATGGCATAAACGGGTTTTCTTTCAAAACCACTACCGTACACTTCCCTTAAACGCTCCAAACTCACTGCATTGGGGTAATTCGATGCGCTGAACACGATGCAGCATACGGCGAACGCTAACATTCGACCGTTCTCAAGTTATCATGGAATTGCTCGATTTTCGAAAAAACCAATTTTCAGCCAAAACACTACCGTACATTTCCCTTAAACACTTCAAATTCACTGTATAGGAGTAATTCGATGCGCTGAACACGATGCTGCATACGGCGAACGCTAACATTCGACCGTTCTCAAGTTATCATGGAATTGCTCGATTTTCGAAAAAACAATTTTCTGCCAAAACACCACCGTACCCTTCCCTTAAACGCCCCAAACTAACTGCATTGGGGTAATTCGATGCGCTGAACACGATGCAGCATACGGCAAACGCTAACATTCGACCGTTCTCAAATTATCATCAAAAGACCGAGAACTGCGAAAAACGTGCATTTCTGGGCGTGAAACGCACGAATATGGGATAAACGGGTTTTCTTTCAAAACCACTACCGTACACTTCCCTTAAACGCTCCAAACTCACTGCATTGGGGTAATTCGATGCGCTGAACACTATGCAGCATACGGCGAACGCTAACATTCGACCGTTCTCAAGTTATCATGGAATTGCTCGATTTTCGAAAAAACCAATTTTCAGCCAAAACACTACCGTACATTTCCCTTAAACACTTCAAATTCACTGTATAGGAGTAATTCGATGCGCTGAACACGATGCAGCATACGGCAAATGCTAACATTCGACCGTTCTCAAGTTATCAGCGAATTCCCCGATTTTCAAAAAAATGAATGTTCCGCCAAAACACCACCGTACATTTCCCTTAAACACTTCAAATTCACTGTATAGGAGTAATTCGATGCACTGAACACGATGCAGCATACGGCAAACGCGAACATTCGACGGTTCTCGAGTTATCGTCAAAAGACCGAGAACTCCGAAAAACGTGCATTTCTGGGCATGAAACGCACGAATATGGCATAAACGGGTTTTCCTTCAAAAACGCTACCGTACACTTCCCTTAAACGCTTCAAACTCACTGCATTGGGGTAATTCGATGCGCTGAACACGATGCAGCATACGGCGAACGCTAACATTCGACCGTTCTCAAGTTATCAGCGAATTCCCCGATTTTCAAAAAAATGAAGGTTCCGCCAAAACACCACCGTACATTTCCCTTAAACACTTCAAATTCACTGCATAGGAGTAATTCGATGCGCTGAACACGATGCAGCATACGGCAAACGCTAACATTCGACCGTTCTCAAATTATCATCAAAAGACCGAGAACTGCGAAAAACGTGCATTTCTGGGCGTGAAACGCACGAATATGGGATAAACGGGTTTTCTTTCAAAACCACTACCGTACATTTCCCTTAAACACTTCAAATTCACTGTATAGGAGTAATTCGATGCGCTGAACACGATGCAGCATACGGCAAATGCTAACATTCGACCGTTCTCAAGTTATCAGCGAATTCCCCGATTTTCAAAAAAATGAATGTTCCGCCAAAACACCACCGTACATTTCCCTTAAACACTTCAAATTCACTGTATAGGAGTAATTCGATGCGCTGAACACGTTGCAGCATACGGCGAACGCTAACATTCGACAGTTCTCAAGTTATCATCGAATTGCTTAGTTTTCAAAAAAAAGAATTTTCCGCAAAAACACCACAGTACACTTCCCTTAAACACTTCAGATTCACTGTGTAGGGGTAATTCGATGCGCTGAACACGATGCAACTTGCGGCAAAGGCGAACATGCGACGGTTCTCGACTTATCATCAAAAGACCGAGAACTCCGAAAAACGTGCATTTCTGGGCATGAAACGCACGAATATGGCATAAACGGGTTTTCCTTCAAAAACGCTACCGTACACTTCCCTTAAACGCTTCAAACTCACTGCATTGGGGTAATTCGATGCGCTGAACACGATGCAGCATACGGCGAACGCTAACATTCGACCGTTCTCAAGTTATCAGCGAATTCCCCGATTTTCAAAAAAATGAAGGTTCCGCCAAAACACCACCGTACATTTCCCTTAAACACTTCAAATTCACTGCATAGGAGTAATTCGATGCGCTGAACACGATGCAGCATACGGCAAACGCTAACATTCGACCGTTCTCAAGTTATCATCGAATTGCTTAGTTTTCGAAAAAAACAATTTTCTGCCAAAACAATACCGTACATTTCCCTTAAACGCTCCAAACTCACTGCATTGAGGTAATTCGATGCGCTGAACACGATGCAGCCTACGGCGAACGCTAACATTCGACCGTTCTCAAGTTATCATAGTATTGCTCGATTTTCGAAAAAAACAATTTTCTGCCAAAACACTACCGTACATTTCCCTTAAACACTTCAAATTCACTGTATAGGAGTAATTCGATGCGCTGAACACGATGCAGCATACGGAAAATGCTAACATTCGACCGTTCTCAAGTTATCAGCGAATTCCCCGATTTTCAAAAAAATGAATGTTCCGCCAAAACACCACCGTACATTTCCCTTAAACACTTCAAATTCACTGTATAGGAGTAATTCGATGCGCTGAACACGTTGCAGCATACGGCGAACGCTAACATTCGACCGTTCTCAAGTTATCATCAAAAGACCGAGAACTGCGAAAAACGTGCATTTCTGGGCGTGAAACGCCCGAATATGGCATAAACGGGTTTTCCTTCAAAAACACTACCGTACACTTCCCTTAAACGCTTCAAACTCAGTGCATAGGGGTAATTCGATGCGCTGAACACGATGCAGCATTCGGCGAACGCTAACATTCGACAGTTCTCAAGTTATCATCGAATTGCTTAGTTTTCAAAAAAAAGAATTTTCCGCAAAAACACCACAGTACACTTCCCTTAAACACTTCAGATTCACTGTGTAGGGGTAATTCGATGCGCTGAACACGATGCAACTTGCGGCAAAGGCGAACATGCGACGGTTCTCGACTTATCATCAAAAGACCGAGAACTCCGAAAAACGTGCATTTCTGGGCATGAAACGCACGAATATGGCATAAACGGGTTTTCCTTCAAAAACGCTACCGTACACTTCCCTTAAACGCTTCAAACTCACTGCATTGGGGTAATTCGATGCGCTGAACACGATGCAGCATACGGCGAACGCTAACATTCGACCGTTCTCAAGTTATCAGCGAATTCCCCGATTTTCAAAAAAATGAATGTTCCGCCAAAACACCACCGTACATTTCCCTTAAACACTTCAAATTCACTGTATAGGAGTAATTCGATGCGCTGAACACGTTGCAGCATACGGCGAACGCTAGCATTCGACCGTTCTCAAGTTATCATCAAAAGACCGAGAACTGCGAAAAACGTGCATTTCTGGGCGTGAACCGCCCGAATATGGCATAAACGGGTTTTCCTTCAAAAACACTACCGTACACTTCCCTTAAACGCTTCAAACTCAGTGCATAGGGGTAATTCGATGCGCTGAACACGATGCAGCATTGGGCGAACGCTAACATTCGACAGTTCTCAAGTTATCATCGAATTGCTTAGTTTTCAAAAAAAAGAATTTTCCGCAAAAACACCACAGTACACTTCCCTTAAACACTTCAGATTCACTGTGTAGGGGTAATTCGATGCGCTGAACACGATGCAACTTGCGGCAAAGGCGAACATGCGACGGTTCTCGACTTATCATCAAAAGACCGAGAACTCCGAAAAACGTGCATTTCTGGGCATGAAACGCACGAATATGGCATAAACGGGTTTTCCTTCAAAAACGCTACCGTACACTTCCCTTAAACGCTTCAAACTCACTGCATTGGGGTAATTCGATGCGCTGAACACGATGCAGCATACGGCGAACGCTAACATTCGACCGTTCTCCCGTTATCAGCGAATTCCCCGATTTTCAAAAAAATGAAGGTTCCGCCAAAACACCACCGTACATTTCCCTTAAACACTTCAAATTCACTGCATAGGAGTAATTCGATGCGCTGAACACGATGCAGCATACGGCAAACGCTAACATTCGACGGTTCTCGAGTTATCATCAAAAGACCGAGAACTGCGAAAAACGTGCATTTCTGGCCGTGAAACGCACGAATATGGCATAAACGGGTTTTCCTTCAAAAACACTATCGTACACTTCCCTTCAACGCTTCAAATTCACTGCATAGGGGTAAGTCGATGCGCTGAACACGATGCAGCATACGGCGAACGCTAACATTCGACCGTTCTCAAGTTATCATGGAATTGCTCGATTTTCGAAAAAACCAATTTTCTGCCAAAACACTACCGTACATTTCCCTTAAACACTTCAAATTCACTGTATAGGAGTAATTCGATGCGCTGAACACGATGCAGCATACGGCAAATGCTAACATTCGACCGTTCTCAAGTTATCAGCGAATTCCCCGATTTTCAAAAAAATGAATGTTCCGCCAAAACACCACGGTACATTTCCCTTAAACACTTCAAATTCACTGTATAGGAGTAATTCGATGCGCTGAACACGTTGCAACATACGGCGAACGCTAACATTCGACCGTTCTCAAGTTATCATCGAATTGCTCAGTTTAAAAAAAAAAGAATTTTCCGCAAAAACGCCACAGTACACTTCCCTTAAACACTTCAAATTCACTGTGTAGGGCTAATTCGATGCGCTGAACACGATGCAGCCTACGGCGAACGCTAACATTCGACCGTTCTCAAGTTATCATAGTATTGCTCGATTTTCGAAAAAAACAATTTTCTGCCAAAACACTACCGTACATTTCCCTTAAACACTTCAAATTCACTGTATAGGAGTAATTCGATGCGCTGAACACGATGCAGCATACGGCAAACGCTAACATTCGACGGTTCTCGAGTTATCATCAAAAGACCGAGAACTGCGAAAAACGTGCATTTCTGGGCGTGAAACGCACGAATATGGCATAAACGGGTTTTCCTTCAAAAACACTACCGTACACTTCCCTTAAACGCTTCAAACTCACTGCATAGGGGTAATTCGATGCGCTGAACACGATGCAGCATACGGCGAACGCTAACATTCGACAGTCCTCAAGTTATCATCGAATTGCTTAGTTTTCAAAAAAAAGAATTTTCCGCAAAAACACCACAGTACACTTCCCTTAAACACTTCAGATTCACTGTGTAGGGGTAATTCGATGCGCTGAACACGATGCAACTTGCGGCAAAGGCGAACATGCGACGGTTCTCGACTTATCATCAAAAGACCGAGAACTCCGAAAAACGTGCATTTCTGGGCATGAAACGCACGAATATGGCATAAACGGGTTTTCCTTCAAAAACGCTACCGTACACTTCCCTTAAACGCTTCAAACTCACTGCATTGGGGTAATTCGATGCGCTGAACACGATGCAGCATACGGCGAACGCTAACATTCGACCGTTCTCAAGTTATCATCGAATTGCTCGATTTTCGAAAAAATAATTTTCTGCCAAAACACCACCGTACACTTCCCTTAAACGCTCCAAACTCACTGCATTGGGGTAATTCGATGCGCTGAACACGATGCAGCATACGGCGAACGCTAACATTCGACCGTTCTCAAGTTATCATGGAATTGCTCGATTTTCGAAAAAAACAATTTTCTGCCAAAACACTACCGTACATTTCCCTTAAACACTTCAAATTCACTGTATAGGAGTAATTCGATGCGCTGAACACGATGCAGCATACGGCAAACGCGAACATTCGACGGTTCTCGAGTTATCGTCAAAAGACCGAGAACTCCGAAAAACGTGCATTTCTGGGCGTGAAACGCACGAATATGGCATAAACGGGTTTTCTTTCAAAACCACTACCGTACACTTCCCTTAAACGCTCCAAACTAACTGCATTGGGGTAATTCGATGCGCTGAACACGATGCAGCATACGGCGAACGCTAACATTCGACCGTTCTCAAGTTATCATGGAATTGCTCGATTTTCGAAAAAACCAATTTTCTGCCAAAACCTTACCGTACATTTCCCTTAAACACTTCAAATTCACTGCATAGGGGTAATTTGATGCGCTGAACACGATTCAGCATACGGCAAATGCTAACATTCGACCGTTCTCAAGTTATCAGCGAATTGCTCAGTTTAAAAAAAAAAGAATTTTCCGCAAAAACGCCACAGTACACTTCCCTTAAACACTTCAAATTCACTGTGTAGGGCTAATTCGATGCGCTGAACACGATGCAGCCTACGGCGAACGCTAACATTCGACCGTTCTCAAGTTATCAGCGAATTCCCCGATTTCCAAAAAAATTACGGTTCCGCCAAAACACCACCGTACATTTCCCTTAAACACTTCAAATTCACTGTATAGGAGTAATTCGATGCGCTGAACACGATGCAACTTGCGGCAAAGGCGAACATGCGACGGTTCTCGAGTTATAATCAAAAGACCGAGAACTGCGAAAAACGTGCATGTCTGAGCGTGAAACGCATGAATATGGCATAAACGGGTTTTCCTTCAAAAACACTACCGTACACTTCCCTTAAACGCTCCAAACTCACTGCATTGGGGTAATTCGATGCGCTGAACACGATGCAGCATACGGCGAACGCTAACATTCGACCGTTCTCAAGTTATCATGGAATTGCTCGATTTTCGAAAAAACCAATTTTCTGCCAAAACACTACCGTACATTTCCCTTAAACACTTCAAATTCACTGTATAGGAGTAATTCGATGCGCTGAACACGATGCAGCATACGGCAAACGCTAACATTCGACGGTTCTCGAGTTATCATCAAAAGACCGAGAACTGCGAAAAACGTGCATTTCTGGGCGTGAAACGCACCAATATGGCATAAACGGGTTTTCCTTCAAAAACACTATCGTACACTTCCCTTAAACGCTTCAAATTCACTGCATAGGGGTAATTCGATGCGCTGAACACGATGCAGCATACGGCGAACGCTAACATTCGACCGTTCTCAAGTTATCATGGAATTGCTCGATTTTCGAAAAACCCAATTTTCTGCCAAAACACTACCGTACATTTCCCTTAAACACTTCAAATTCACTGTATAGGAGTAATTCGATGCGCTGAACACGATGCAGCATACGGCAAATGCTAACATTCGACCGTTCTCAAGTTATCATCAAAAGACCGAGAACTGCGAAAAACGTGCATTTCTGGGCGTGAAACGCACGAATATGGCATAAACGGGTTTTCCTTCAAAAACACTACCGTACACTTCCCTTAAACGCTTCAAACTCAGTGCATAGGGGTAATTCGATGCGCTGAACACGATGCAGCATACGGCGAACGCTAACATTCGACAGTTCTCAAGTTATCATCGAATTGCTTAGTTTAAAAAAAAAGAATTTTCCGCAAAAACACCACAGTACACTTCCCTTAAACACTTCAGATTCACTGTGTAGGGGTAATTCGATGCGCTGAACACGATGCAACTTGCGGCAAAGGCGAACATGCGACGGTTCTCGAGTTATCATCAAAAGACCGAGAACTCCGAAAAACGTGCATTTCTGGGCATGAAACGCACGAATATGGCATAAACGGGTTTTCCTTCAAAAACACTACCGTACACTTCCCTTAAACGCTTCAAACTCACTGCATTGGGGTAATTCGATGCGCTGAACACGATGCAGCATACGGCGAACGCTAACATTCGACCGTTCTCAAGTTATCATCGAATTGCTCGATTTTTGAAACAACAATTTTCTGCCAAAACACCACCGTACATTTCCCTTAAACACTTCAAATTCACTGTATAGGAGTAATTCGATGCGCTGCACACGATGCAGCATACGGCAAACGCGAACATTCGACGGTTCTCGAGTTATCGTCAAAAGACCGAGAACTCCGAAAAACGTGCATTTCTGGGCGTGAAACGCACGAATATGGCATAAACGGGTTTTCCTTCAAAAACACTACCGTACACTTCCCTTAAACGCTTCAAACTCACTGCATAGGGGTAATTCGATGCGCTGAACACGATGCAGCATACGGCGAACGCTAACATTCGACCGTTCTCAAGTTATCATCGAATTGCTCGATTTTCGAAAAAACAATTTTCTGCCAAAACACCACCGTACACTTCCCTTAAACGCTCCAAACTCACTGCATTGGGGTAATTCGATGCGCTGAACACGATGCAGCATACGGCGAACGCTAACATTCGACCGTTCTCAAGTTATCATGGAATTGCTCGATTTTCGAAAAAAACAATTTTCTGCCAAAACACTACCGTACATTTCCCTTAAACACTTCAAATTCACTGTATAGGAGTAATTCGATGCGCTGAACACGATGCAGCATACGGCAAACGCGAACATTCGACGGTTCTCGAGTTATCGTCAAAAGACCGAGAACTCCGAAAAACGTGCATTTCTGGGCGTGAAACGCACGAAAATGGCATAAACGGGTTTTCTTTCAAAACCACTACCGTACACTTCCCTTAAACGCTCCAAACTAACTGCATTGGGGTAATTCGATGCGCTGAACACGATGCAGCATACGGCGAACGCTAACATTCGACCGTTCTCAAGTTATCATGGAATTGCTCGATTTTCGAAAAAACCAATTTTCTGCCAAAACCTTACCGTACATTTCCCTTAAACACTTCAAATTCACTGCATAGGGGTAATTTGATGCGCTGAACACGATTCAGCATACGGCAAATGCTAACATTCGACCGTTCTCAAGTTATCAGCGAATTCCCCGATTTTCAAAAAAATGAATGTTACGCCAAAACACCACCGTACATTTCCCTTAAACACTTCAAATTCACTGTATAGGAGTAATTCGATGCGCTGAACACGATGCAGCATACGGCGAACGCGAACATTCGACCGTTCTCAAGTTATCATCGAATTGCTCGATTTTTGAAACAACAATTTTCTGCCAAAACACCACCGTACATTTCCCTTAAACACTTCAAATTCACTGTATAGGAGTAATTCGATGCGCTGCACACGATGCAGCAAACGGCAAACGCTAACATTCGACGGTTCTCGAGTTATCATCAAAAGACCGAGAACTGCGAAAAACGTGCATTTCTGGGCGTGAAACGCACGAATATGGCATAAACGGGTTTTCCTTCAAAAACACTACCGTACACTTCCCTTAAACGCTTCAAACTCACTGCATAGGGGTAATTCGATGCGCTGAACACGATGCAGCATACGGCGAACGCTAACATTCGACCGTTCTCAAGTTATCATCGAATTGCTCGATTTTCGAAAAAACAATTTTCTGCCAAAACACCACCGTACACTTCCCTTAAACGCTCCAAACTCACTGCATTGGGGTAATTCGATGCGCTGAACACGATGCAGCATACGGCGAACGCTAACATTCGACCGTTCTCAAGTTATCATGGAATTGCTCGATTTTCGAAAAAAACAATTTTCTGCCAAAACACTACCGTACATTTCCCTTAAACACTTCAAATTCACTGTATAGGAGTAATTCGATGCGCTGAACACGATGCAGCATACGGCAAACGCTAACATTCGACGGTTCTCGAGTTATCATCAAAAGACCGAGAACTGCGAAAAACGTGCATTTCTGGGCGTGAAACGCACCAATATGGCATAAACGGGTTTTCCTTCAAAAACACTATCGTACACTTCCCTTAAACGCTTCAAATTCACTGCATAGGGGTAATTCGATGCGCTGAACACGATGCAGCATACGGCGAACGCTAACATTCGACCGTTCTCAAGTTATCATGGAATTGCTCGATTTTCGAAAAACCCAATTTTCTGCCAAAACACTACCGTACATTTCCCTTAAACACTTCAAATTCACTGTATAGGAGTAATTCGATGCGCTGAACACGATGCAGCATACGGCAAATGCTAACATTCGACCGTTCTCAAGTTATCATCAAAAGACCGAGAACTGCGAAAAACGTGCATTTCTGGGCGTGAAACGCACGAATATGGCATAAACGGGTTTTCCTTCAAAAACACTACCGTACACTTCCCTTAAACGCTTCAAACTCAGTGCACAGGGGTAATTCGATGCGCTGAACACGATGCAGCATACGGCGAACGCTAACATTCGACAGTTCTCAAGTTATCATCGAATTGCTTAGTTTAAAAAAAAAGAATTTTCCGCAAAAACACCACAGTACACTTCCCTTAAACACTTCAGATTCACTGTGTAGGGGTAATTCGATGCGCTGAACACGATGCAACTTGCGGCAAAGGCGAACATGCGACGGTTCTCGAGTTATCATCAAAAGACCGAGAACTCCGAAAAACGTGCATTTCTGGGCATGAAACGCACGAATATGGCATAAACGGGTTTTCCTTCAAAAACACTACCGTACACTTCCCTTAAACGCTTCAAACTCACTGCATTGGGGTAATTCGATGCGCTGAACACGATGCAGCATACGGCGAACGCTAACATTCGACCGTTCTCAAGTTATCATCGAATTGCTCGATTTTTGAAACAACAATTTTCTGCCAAAACACCACCGTACATTTCCCTTAAACACTTCAAATTCACTGTATAGGAGTAATTCGATGCGCTGCACACGATGCAGCATACGGCAAACGCGAACATTCGACGGTTCTCGAGTTATCGTCAAAAGACCGAGAACTCCGAAAAACGTGCATTTCTGGGCGTGAAACGCACGAATATGGCATAAACGGGTTTTCCTTCAAAAACACTACCGTACACTTCCCTTAAACGCTTCAAACTCACTGCATAGGGGTAATTCGATGCGCTGAACACGATGCAGCATACGGCGAACGCTAACATTCGACCGTTCTCAAGTTATCATCGAATTGCTCGATTTTCGAAAAAACAATTTTCTGCCAAAACACCACCGTACACTTCCCTTAAACGCTCCAAACTCACTGCATTGGGGTAATTCGATGCGCTGAACACGATGCAGCATACGGCGAACGCTAACATTCGACCGTTCTCAAGTTATCATGGAATTGCTCGATTTTCGAAAAAAACAATTTTCTGCCAAAACACTACCGTACATTTCCCTTAAACACTTCAAATTCACTGTATAGGAGTAATTCGATGCGCTGAACACGATGCAGCATACGGCAAACGCGAACATTCGACGGTTCTCGAGTTATCGTCAAAAGACCGAGAACTCCGAAAAACGTGCATTTCTGGGCGTGAAACGCACGAAAATGGCATAAACGGGTTTTCTTTCAAAACCACTACCGTACACTTCCCTTAAACGCTCCAAACTAACTGCATTGGGGTAATTCGATGCGCTGAACACGATGCAGCATACGGCGAACGCTAACATTCGACCGTTCTCAAGTTATCATGGAATTGCTCGATTTTCGAAAAAACCAATTTTCTGCCAAAACCTTACCGTACATTTCCCTTAAACACTTCAAATTCACTGCATAGGGGTAATTTGATGCGCTGAACACGATTCAGCATACGGCAAATGCTAACATTCGACCGTTCTCAAGTTATCAGCGAATTCCCCGATTTTCAAAAAAATGAATGTTACGCCAAAACACCACCGTACATTTCCCTTAAACACTTCAAATTCACTGTATAGGAGTAATTCGATGCGCTGAACACGATGCAGCATACGGCGAACGCGAACATTCGACCGTTCTCAAGTTATCATCGAATTGCTCGATTTTTGAAACAACAATTTTCTGCCAAAACACCACCGTACATTTCCCTTAAACACTTCAAATTCACTGTATAGGAGTAATTCGATGCGCTGCACACGATGCAGCAAACGGCAAACGCTAACATTCGACGGTTCTCGAGTTATCATCAAAAGACCGAGAACTGCGAAAAACGTGCATTTCTGGGCGTGAAACGCACGAATATGGCATAAACGGGTTTTCCTTCAAAAACACTACCGTACACTTCCCTTAAACGCTTCAAACTCACTGCATAGGGGTAATTCGATGCGCTGAACACGATGCAGCATACGGCGAACGCTAACATTCGACCGTTCTCAAGTTATCATCGAATTGCTCGATTTTCGAAAAAACAATTTTCTGCCAAAACACCACCGTACACTTCCCTTAAACGCTCCAAACTCACTGCATTGGGGTAATTCGATGCGCTGAACACGATGCAGCATACGGCGAACGCTAACATTCGACCGTTCTCAAGTTATCATGGAATTGCTCGATTTTCGAAAAAAACAATTTTCTGCCAAAACACTACCGTACATTTCCCTTAAACACTTCAAATTCACTGTATAGGAGTAATTCGATGCGCTGAACACGATGCAGCATACGGCAAACGCTAACATTCGACGGTTCTCGAGTTATCATCAAAAGACCGAGAACTGCGAAAAACGTGCATTTCTGGGCGTGAAACGCACCAATATGGCATAAACGGGTTTTCCTTCAAAAACACTATCGTACACTTCCCTTAAACGCTTCAAATTCACTGCATAGGGGTAATTCGATGCGCTGAACACGATGCAGCATACGGCGAACGCTAACATTCGACCGTTCTCAAGTTATCATGGAATTGCTCGATTTTCGAAAAACCCAATTTTCTGCCAAAACACTACCGTACATTTCCCTTAAACACTTCAAATTCACTGTATAGGAGTAATTCGATGCGCTGAACACGATGCAGCATACGGCAAATGCTAACATTCGACCGTTCTCAAGTTATCATCAAAAGACCGAGAACTGCGAAAAACGTGCATTTCTGGGCGTGAAACGCACGAATATGGCATAAACGGGTTTTCCTTCAAAAACACTACCGTACACTTCCCTTAAACGCTTCAAACTCAGTGCATAGGGGTAATTCGATGCGCTGAACACGATGCAGCATACGGCGAACGCTAACATTCGACAGTTCTCAAGTTATCATCGAATTGCTTAGTTTAAAAAAAAAGAATTTTCCGCAAAAACACCACAGTACACTTCCCTTAAACACTTCAGATTCACTGTGTAGGGGTAATTCGATGCGCTGAACACGATGCAACTTGCGGCAAAGGCGAACATGCGACGGTTCTCGAGTTATCATCAAAAGACCGAGAACTCCGAAAAACGTGCATTTCTGGGCATGAAACGCACGAATATGGCATAAACGGGTTTTCCTTCAAAAACACTACCGTACACTTCCCTTAAACGCTTCAAACTCACTGCATTGGGGTAATTCGATGCGCTGAACACGATGCAGCATACGGCGAACGCTAACATTCGACCGTTCTCAAGTTATCATCGAATTGCTCGATTTTTGAAACAACAATTTTCTGCCAAAACACCACCGTACATTTCCCTTAAACACTTCAAATTCACTGTATAGGAGTAATTCGATGCGCTGCACACGATGCAGCATACGGCAAACGCGAACATTCGACGGTTCTCGAGTTATCGTCAAAAGACCGAGAACTCCGAAAAACGTGCATTTCTGGGCGTGAAACGCACGAATATGGCATAAACGGGTTTTCCTTCAAAAACACTACCGTACACTTCCCTTAAACGCTTCAAACTCACTGCATAGGGGTAATTCGATGCGCTGAACACGATGCAGCATACGGCGAACGCTAACATTCGACCGTTCTCAAGTTATCATCGAATTGCTCGATTTTCGAAAAAACAATTTTCTGCCAAAACACCACCGTACACTTCCCTTAAACGCTCCAAACTCACTGCATTGGGGTAATTCGATGCGCTGAACACGATGCAGCATACGGCGAACGCTAACATTCGACCGTTCTCAAGTTATCATGGAATTGCTCGATTTTCGAAAAAAACAATTTTCTGCCAAAACACTACCGTACATTTCCCTTAAACACTTCAAATTCACTGTATAGGAGTAATTCGATGCGCTGAACACGATGCAGCATACGGCAAACGCGAACATTCGACGGTTCTCGAGTTATCGTCAAAAGACCGAGAACTCCGAAAAACGTGCATTTCTGGGCGTGAAACGCACGAAAATGGCATAAACGGGTTTTCTTTCAAAACCACTACCGTACACTTCCCTTAAACGCTCCAAACTAACTGCATTGGGGTAATTCGATGCGCTGAACACGATGCAGCATACGGCGAACGCTAACATTCGACCGTTCTCAAGTTATCATGGAATTGCTCGATTTTCGAAAAAACCAATTTTCTGCCAAAACCTTACCGTACATTTCCCTTAAACACTTCAAATTCACTGCATAGGGGTAATTTGATGCGCTGAACACGATTCAGCATACGGCAAATGCTAACATTCGACCGTTCTCAAGTTATCAGCGAATTCCCCGATTTTCAAAAAAATGAATGTTACGCCAAAACACCACCGTACATTTCCCTTAAACACTTCAAATTCACTGTATAGGAGTAATTCGATGCGCTGAACACGATGCAGCATACGGCGAACGCGAACATTCGACCGTTCTCAAGTTATCATCGAATTGCTCGATTTTTGAAACAACAATTTTCTGCCAAAACACCACCGTACATTTCCCTTAAACACTTCAAATTCACTGTATAGGAGTAATTCGATGCGCTGCACACGATGCAGCAAACGGCAAACGCTAACATTCGACGGTTCTCGAGTTATCATCAAAAGACCGAGAACTGCGAAAAACGTGCATTTCTGGGCGTGAAACGCACGAATATGGCATAAACGGGTTTTCCTTCAAAAACACTACCGTACACTTCCCTTAAACGCTTCAAACTCACTGCATAGGGGTAATTCGATGCGCTGAACACGATGCAGCATACGGCGAACGCTAACATTCGACCGTTCTCAAGTTATCATCGAATTGCTCGATTTTCGAAAAAACAATTTTCTGCCAAAACACCACCGTACACTTCCCTTAAACGCTCCAAACTCACTGCATTGGGGTAATTCGATGCGCTGAACACGATGCAGCATACGGCGAACGCTAACATTCGACCGTTCTCAAGTTATCATGGAATTGCTCGATTTTCGAAAAAAACAATTTTCTGCCAAAACACTACCGTACATTTCCCTTAAACACTTCAAATTCACTGTATAGGAGTAATTCGATGCGCTGAACACGAGGCAGCATACGGCAAACGCGAACATTCGACGGTTCTCGAGTTATCGTCAAAAGACCGAGAACTCCGAAAAACGTGCATTTCTGGGCGTGAAACGCACGAATATGGCATAAACGGGTTTTCTTTCAAAACCACTACCGTACACTTCCCTTAAACGCTCCAAACTAACTGCATTGGGGTAATTCGATGCGCTGAACACGATGCAGCATACGGCGAACGCTAACATTCGACCGTTCTCAAGTTATCATGGAATTGCTCGATTTTCGAAAAAACCAATTTTCTGCCAAAACCTTACCGTACATTTCCCTTAAACACTTCAAATTCACTGCATAGGGGTAATTTGATGCGCTGAACACGATTCAGCATACGGCAAATGCTAACATTCGACCGTTCTCAAGTTATCAGCGAATTCCCCGATTTTCAAAAAAATGAATGTTACGCCAAAACACCACCGTACATTTCCCTTAAACACTTCAAATTCACTGTATAGGAGTAATTCGATGCGCTGAACACGATGCAGCATACGGCGAACGCGAACATTCGACCGTTCTCAAGTTATCATCGAATTGCTCGATTTTTGAAACAACAATTTTCTGCCAAAACACCACCGTACATTTCCCTTAAACACTTCAAATTCACTGTATAGGAGTAATTCGATGCGCTGCACACGATGCAGCAAACGGCAAACGCTAACATTCGACGGTTCTCGAGTTATCATCAAAAGACCGAGAACTGCGAAAAACGTGCATTTCTGGGCGTGAAACGCACGAATATGGCATAAACGGGTTTTCCTTCAAAAACACTACCGTACACTTCCCTTAAACGCTTCAAACTCACTGCATAGGGGTAATTCGATGCGCTGAACACGATGCAGCATACGGCGAACGCTAACATTCGACCGTTCTCAAGTTATCATCGAATTGCTCGATTTTCGAAAAAAAAAATTTCTGCCAAAACACCACCGTACACTTCCCTTAAACGCTCCAAACTCACTGCATTGGGGTAATTCGATGCGCTGAACACGATGCAGCATACGGCGAACGCTAACATTCGACCGTTCTCAAGTTATCATGGAATTGCTCGATTTTCGAAAAAAACAATTTTCTGCCAAAACACTACCGTACATTTCCCTTAAACACTTCAAATTCACTGTATAGGAGTAATTCGATGCGCTGAACACGATGCAGCATACGGCAAACGCGAACATTCGACGGTTCTCGAGTTATCGTCAAAAGACCGAGAACTCCGAAAAACGTGCATTTCTGGGCGTGAAACGCACGAATATGGCATAAACGGGTTTTCTTTCAAAACCACTACCGTACACTTCCCTTAAACGCTCCAAACTAACTGCATTGGGGTAATTCGATGCGCTGAACACGATGCAGCATACGGCGAACGCTAACATTCGACCGTTCTCAAGTTATCATGGAATTGCTCGATTTTCGAAAAAACCATGTTTCTGCCAAAACACTACCGTACATTTCCCTTAAACACTTCAAATTCACTGTATAGGAGTAATTCGATGCGCTGAACACGATGCAGCATACGGCCAATGCTAACATTCGACCGTTCTCAAGTTATCAGCGAATTCCCCGATTTTCGATAAAAACAATTTTCTGCCAAAACACTACCGCACATTTCCCTTAAACACTTCAGATTCACTGTGTAGGGGTAATTCGATGCGCTGAACACGATGCAACTTGCGGCAAACGCGAACATGCGACGGTTCTCGAGTTATCATCAAAAGACCGAGAACTCCGAAAAACGTGCATTTCTGGGCATGAAACGCACGAATATGGCATAAACGGGTTTTCCTTGAAAAACACTACCGTACACTTCCCTTAAACGCTTCAAACTCACTGCATTGGGGTAATTCGATGCGCTGAACACGATGCAGCATACGGTGAACGCTAACATTCGACCGTTCTCAAGTTATCAGCGAATTCCCCGATTTTCAAAAAAATGAAGGTTCCGCCAAAACACCACCGTACATTTCCCTTAAACACTTCAAATTCACTGTATAGGAGTAATTCGATGCGCTGAACACGATGCAGCATACGGCAAACGCTAACATTCGACCGTTCTCAAGTTATCATCAAAAGAGTGAGAACTGCGAAAAACGAGCATTTCTGGGCGTGAAACGTACGAATATGGCATAAACGGGTTTTCCTTCAAAAACACTATCGTACACTTCCCTTAAACGCTTCAAATTCACTGCATAGGGGTAATTCGATGCGCTGAACACGATGCAGCATACGGCGAACGCTAACATTCGACCGTTCTCAAGTTATCATGGAATTGCTCGATTTTCGAAAAAAACAATTTTCTGCCAAAACACTACCGTACATTTCCCTTAAACACTTCAAATTCACTGCATAGGAGTAATTCGATGCGCTGAACACGATGCAGCATACGGCAAATGCTACCATTCGACCGTTCTCAAGTTATCAGCGAATTCCCCGATTTTCAAAAAAATGAATGTTCCGCCAAAACACCACCGTACATTTCCCTTAAACACTTCAAATTCACTGTGTAGGAGTAATTCGATGCGCTGAACACGATGCAGCATACGGCGAACGCTAACATTCGACCGTTCTCAAGTTATAATCGAATTGCTCAGTTTGAAAAAAAAAGAATTTTCCGCAAAAACACCACAGTACACTTCCCTTAAACACTTCAAATTCACTGTGTAGGGCTAATTCGATGCGCTGAACACGATGCAGCCTACGGCGAACGCTAACATTCGACCGTTCTCAAGTTATCATGGAATTCCTCGATTTTCGAAAAAACCAATTTTCTGCCAAAACACCACCGTACATTTCCCTTAAACACCTCAAATTCACTGTATAGGAGTAATCCGATGCGCTGAACACGATGCAGCATACTGCAAACGCTAACATTCGACCGTTCTCAAGTTACCATCAAAAGACCGAGAACTGCGAAAAACGTGCATTTCTGGGCGTGAAACGCACGAATATGGCATAAACGGGTTTTCTTTCAAAACCACTACCGTACACTTCCCTTAAACGCTCCAAACTAACTGCATTGGGGTAATTCGATGCGCTGAACACGATGCAGCATACGGCGAACGCTAACATTCGACCGTTCTCAAGTTATCATGGAATTGCTCGATTTTCGAAAAAAACAATTTTCTGCCAAAACCTTACCGTACATTTCCCTTAAACACTTCAAATTCACTGCATAGGGGTAATTTGATGCGCTGAACACGATTCAGCATACGGCAAACGCTAACATTCGACCGTTCTCAAGTTATCAGCGAATTCCCCGATTTTCAAAAAAATGAATGTTACGCCAAAACACCACCGTACATTTCCCTTAAACACTTCAAATTCACTGTATAGGAGTAATTCGATGCGCTGAACACGATGCAGCATACGGCGAACGCGAACATTCGACCGTTATCAAGTTATCATGGAATTGCTCGATTTTCGAAAAACCATGTTTCTGCCAAAACACTACCGTACATTTCCCTTAAACACTTCAAATTCACTGTATAGGAGTAATTCGATGCGCTGAACACGATGCAGCATACGGCCAATGCTAACATTCGACCGTTCTCAAGTTATCAGCGAATTCCCCGATTTTCGATAAAAACAATTTTCTGCCAAAACACTACCGCACATTTCCCTTAAACACTTCAGATTCACTGTGTAGGGGTAATTCGATGCGCTGAACACGATGCAACTTGCGGCAAACGCGAACATGCGACGGTTCTCGAGTTATCATCAAAAGACCGAGAACTCCGAAAAACGTGCATTTCTGGGCATGAACCGCACGAATATGGCATAAACGGGTTTTCTTTCAAAACCACTACCGTACACTTCCCTTAAACGCTCCAAACTCACTGCATTGGGGTAATTCGATGCGCTGAACACGATGCAGCATACGGCGAACGCTAACATTCGACCGTTCTCAAGTTATCATGGAATTGCTCGATTTTCGAAAAAAACAATTTTCTGCCAAAACACTACCGTACATTTCCCTTAAACACTTCAAATTCACTGTATAGGAGTAATTCGATGCGCTGAACACGATGCAGCATACGGCAAATGCTAACATTCGACCGTTCTCAAGTTATCAGCGAATTCCCCGATTTTCAAAAAAATGAATGTTCCGCCAAAACACCACCGTACATTTCCCTTAAACACTTCAAATTCACTGTATAGGAGTAATTCGATGCGCTGAACACGATGCAGCATACGGCGAACGCTAACATTCGACGGTTCTCAAGTTATAATCGAATTGCTCAGTTTAAAACAAAAAGAATTTTCCGCAAAAACACCACAGTACACTTCTCTTAAACACTTCAAATTCACTGTGTAGGGCTAATTCGATGCGCTGAACACGATGCAGCCTACGGCGAACGCAAACATTCGACCGTTTTCAAGTTATCATGGAATTGCTCGATTTTCGAAAAAACCAATTTTCTGCCAAAACACCACCGTACATTTCCCTTAAACACTTCAAATTCACTGTATAGGAGTAATTCGATGCGCTGAACACGATGCAGCATACGGCAAACGCGAACATTCGACGGTTCTCGAGTTATCGTCAAAAGACCGAGAACTCCGAAAAACGTGCATTTCTGGGCGTGAAACGCACGAATATGGCATAAACGGGTTTTCCTTCTAAAACACTACCGTACACTTCCCTTAAACGCTTCAAACTCACTGCATTGGGGTAATTCGATGCGCTGAACACGATGCAGCATACGGCGAACGCTAACATTCGACCGTTCTCAAGTTATCATGGAATTGCTCGATTTTCGAAAAAACCAATTTTCTGCCAAAACCTTACCGTACATTTCCCTTAAACACTTCAAATTCACTGTATAGGAGTAATCCGAAGCGCTGAACACGATGCAGCATACGGCAAACGCTAACATTCGACCGTTCTCAAGTTATCATCAAAAGACCGAGAACTGCGAAAAACGTGCATTTCTGGGCGTGAAACGCACGAATATGGCATAAACGGGTTTTCTTTCAAAACCACTACCGTACACTTCCCTTAAACGCTCCAAACTAACTGCATTGGGGTAATTCGATGCGCTGAACACGATGCAGCATACGGCGAACGCTAACATTCGACCGTTCTCAAGTTATCATGGAATTGCTCGATTTTCGAAAAAAACAATTTTCTGCCAAAACCTTACCGTACATTTCCCTTAAACACTTCAAATTCACTGCATAGGGGTAATTTGATGCGCTGAACACGATTCAGCATACGGCAAACGCTAACATTCGACCGTTCTCAAGTTATCAGCGAATTCCCCGATTTTCAAAAAAATGAATGTTACGCCAAAACACCACCGTACATTTCCCTTAAACACTTCAAATTCACTGTATAGGAGTAATTCGATGCGCTGAACACGATGCAGCATACGGCGAACGCGAACATTCGACCGTTATCAAGTTATCATGGAATTGCTCGATTTTCGAAAAAAACAATTTTCTGCCAAAACACTACCGTACATTTCCCTTAAACGCTTCAAATTCACTGCATAGGAGTAATTCGATGCGCTGACCACGATGCAGCATACGGCAAACGCTAACATTCGACGGTTCTCGAGTTATCATCAAAAGACCGAGAACTGCGAAAAACGTGCATGTCTGAGCGTGAAACGCACGAATATGGCATAAACGGGTTTTCCTTCAAAAACACTACCGTGCACTTCCCTTAAACGCTCCAAACTCACTGCATTGGGGTAATTCGATGCGCTGAACACGATGCAGCATACGGCGAACGCTAACATTCGACCGTTCTCAAGTTATCATGGAATTGCTCGATTTTCGAAAAAACCAATTTTCTGCCAAAACACTACCGTACATTTCCCTTAAACACTTCAAATTCACTGTATAGGAGTAATTCGATGCGCTGAACACGATGCAGCATACGGCAAATGCTAACATTCGACCGTTCTCAAGTTATCAGCGAATTCCCCGATTTTCAAAAAAATGAATGTTCCGCCAAAACACCACCGTACATTTCCCTTAAACACTTCAAATTCACTGTATAGGAGTAATTCGATGCGCTGAACACGTTGCAGCATACGGCGAACGCTAACATTCGACCGTTCTCAAGTTATCATCGAATTGCTCAGTTTAAAAAAAAAAGAATTTTCCGCAAAAACGCCACAGTACACTTCCCTTAAACACTTCAAATTCACTGTGTAGGGCTAATTCGATGCGCTGAACACGATGCAGCCTACGGCGAACGCTAACATTCGACCGTTCTCAAGTTATCATAGTATTGCTCGATTTTCGAAAAAAACAATTTTCTGCCAAAGCACTGCCGTACATTTCCCTTAAACACTTCAAATTCACTGTATAGGAGTAATTCGATGCGCTGAACACGATGCAGCATACGGCAAACGCTAACATTCGACGGTTCTCGAGTTATCATCAAAAGACCGAGAACTGCGAAAAACGTGCATTTCTGGGCGTGAAACGCACGAATATGCCATAAACGGGTTTTCCTTCAAAAACACTATCGTACACTTCCCTTAAACGCTTCAAATTCTCTGCATAGGGGTAATTCGATGCGCTGAACACGATGCAGCATACGGCGAACGCTAACATTCGACCGTTCTCAAGTTATCATGGAATTGCTCGATTTTCGAAAAACCCAATTTTCTGCCAAAACACTACCGTACATTTCCCTTAAACACTTCAAATTCACTGTATAGGAGTAATTCGATGCGCTGAACACGATGCAGCATACGGCAAATGCTAACATTCGACCGTTCTCAAGTTATCAGCGAATTGCCCGATTTTCAAAAAAATGAATGTTCCGCCAAAACACCACCGTACATTTCCCTTAAACACTTCAAATTCACTGTATAGGAGTAATTCGATGCGCTGAACACGTTGCAGCATACGGCGAACGCTAACATTCGACCGTTCAAAAGTTATCATCAAAAGACCGAGAACTGCGAAAAACGTGCATTTCTGGGCGTGAAACGCACGAATATGGCATAAACGGGTTTTCCTTCAAAAACACTACCGTACACTTCCCTTAAACGCTTCAAACTCAGTGCATAGGGGTAATTCGATGCGCTGAACACGATGCAGCATACGGCGAACGCTAACATTCGACAGTTCTCAAGTTATCATCGAATTGCTTAGTTTTCAAAAAAAAGAATTTTCCGCGAAAACACCACAGTACACTTCCCTTAAACACTTCAGATTCACTGTGTAGGGGTAATTCGATGCGCTGAACACGATGCAACTTGCGGCAAAGGCGAACATGCGACGGTTCTCGAGTTATCATCAAAAGACCGAGAACTGCGAAAAACGTGCATTTCTGGGCGTGAAACGCACGAATATGGCTTAAACGGGTTTTCCTTCAAAAACACTACCGTACACTTCCCTTAAACGCTTCAAACTCACTGCATAGGGGTGATTCGATGCGCTGAACACGATGCAGCATACGGCGAACGCTAACATTCGACCGTTCTCAAGTTATCATCAAAAGACCGAGAACTGCGAAAAACGTGCATTTCTGGGCGTGAAACGCACGAATATGGCATAAACGGGTTTTCCTTCAAAAACACTACCGTACACTTCCCTTAAACGCTTCAAACTCAGTGCATAGGGGTAATTCGATGCGCTGAACACGATGCAGCATACGGCGAACGCTAACATTCGACAGTTCTCAAGTTATCATCGAATTGCTTAGTTTTCAAAAAAAAGAATTTTCCGCGAAAACACCACAGTACACTTCCCTTAAACACTTCAGATTCACTGTGTAGGGGTAATTCGATGCGCTGAACACGATGCAACTTGCGGCAAAGGCGAACATGCGACGGTTCTCGAGTTATCATCAAAAGACCGAGAACTGCGAAAAACGTGCATTTCTGGGCGTGAAACGCACGAATATGGCTTAAACGGGTTTTCCTTCAAAAACACTACCGTACACTTCCCTTAAACGCTTCAAACTCACTGCATAGGGGTGATTCGATGCGCTGAACACGATGCAGCATACGGCGAACGCTAACATTCGACCGTTCTCAAGTTATCATCGAATTGCTCGATTTTCGAAAAAACAATTTTCTGCCAAAACACCACCGTACATTTCCCTTAAACACTTCAAATTCACTGTATAGGAGTAATTCGATGCGCTGAACACGATGCAGCATACGGCAAACGCTAACATTCGACGGTTCTCGAGTTATCATCAAAAGACCGAGAACTGCGAAAAACGTGCATTTCTGGGCGTGAAACGCACGAATATGGCATAAACGGGTTTTCCTTCAAAAACACTACCGTACACTTCCCTTAAACGCTTCAAACTCACTGCATAGGGGTAATTCGATGCGCTGAACACGATGCAGCATACGGCGAACGCTAACATTCGACCGTTCTCAAGTTATCATCGAATTGCTCGATTTTCGAAAAAACAATTTTCTGCCAAAACACCACCGTACACTTCCCTTAAACGCTCCAAACTCACTGCATTGGGGTAATTCGATGCGCTGAACACGATCCAGCATACGGCGAACGCTAACATTCGACCGTTCTCAAGTTATCATGGAATTGCTCGATTTTCAAAAAAAACAATTTTCTGCCAAAACACTACCGTACATTTCCCTTAAACACTTCAGATTCACTTGTAGGGGTAATTCGATGCGCTGAACACGATGCAGCATACGGCAAATGCTAACATTCGACCGTTCTCAAGTTATCATGGAATTGCTCGATTTTCGAAAAAACAATTTTCTGCCAAAACACCACCGTACATTTCCCTTAAACACTTCAAATTCACTGTATAGGAGTAATTCGATGCGCTGAACACGATGCAGCATACGGCAAACGCTAACATTCGACGGTTCTCGAGTTATCATCAAAAGACCGAGAACAGCGAAAAACGTGCATTTCTGGGCGTGAAACGCACGAATATGGCATAAACGGGTTTTCCTTCAAAAACACTACCGTACACTTCCCTTAAACGCTTCAAACCCACTGCATTGGGGTAATTCGATGCGCTGAACACGATGCAGCATACCGCGAACGCTAACATTCGACCGTTCTCAAGTTATCAGCGAATTCCCCGATTTTCAAAAAAATGAATGTTCCGCCAAAACACCACAGTACATTTCCCTTAAACACTTCAAATTCACTGTATAGGAGTAATTCGATGCACTGAATGCGATGCAGCATACGGCAAACGCTAACATTCGACCGTTCTCAAGTTATCATGGAATTGCTCGATTTTCGAAAAAACAATTTTCTGCCAAAACACCACCGTACACTTCCCTTAAACGCCCCAAACTAACTGCATTGGGGTAATTCGATGCGCTGAACACGATGCAGCATACGGCAAATGCTACCATTCGACCGTTCTCAAGTTATCAGCGAATTCCCCGATTTTCAAAAAAATGAATGTTCCGCCAAAACACCACCGTACATTTCCCTTAAACACTTCAAATTCACTGTGTAGGAGTAATTCGATGCGCTGAACACGATGCAGCATACGGCGAACGCTAACATTCGACCGTTCTCAAGTTATAATCGAATTGCTCAGTTTGAAAAAAAAAGAATTTTCCGCAAAAACACCACAGTACACTTCCCTTAAACACTTCAAATTCACTGTGTAGGGCTAATTCGATGCGCTGAACACGATGCAGCCTACGGCGAACGCTAACATTCGACCGTTCTCAAGTTATCATGGAATTGCTCGATTTTCGAAAAAACCAATTTTCTGCCAAAACACCACCGTACATTTCCCTTAAACACCTCAAATTCACTGTATAGGAGTAATCCGATGCGCTGAACACGATGCAGCATACTGCAAACGCTAACATTCGACCGTTCTCAAGTTA
The DNA here is from genome assembly GCA_026005395.1 of Asobara japonica. Taxonomy (NCBI): domain Eukaryota; kingdom Metazoa; phylum Arthropoda; class Insecta; order Hymenoptera; family Braconidae; genus Asobara; species Asobara japonica. Next base: position 419,159 of record BQMI01000153.1, on the reverse strand, counting down.
CCATCAAAAGACCGAGAACTGCGAAAAACGTGCATTTCTGGGCGTGAAACGCACGAATATGGCATAAACGGGTTTTCTTTCAAAACCACTACCGTACACTTCCCTTAAACGCTCCAAACTAACTGCATTGGGGTAATTCGATGCGCTGAACACGATGCAGCATACGGCGAACGCTAACATTCGACCGTTCTCAAGTTATCATGGAATTGCTCGATTTTCGAAAAAAACAATTTTCTGCCAAAACCTTACCGTACATTTCCCTTAAACACTTCAAATTCACTGCATAGGGGTAATTTGATGCGCTGAACACGATTCAGCATACGGCAAACGCTAACATTCGACCGTTCTCAAGTTATCAGCGAATTCCCCGATTTTCAAAAAAATGAATGTTACGCCAAAACACCACCGTACATTTCCCTTAAACACTTCAAATTCACTGTATAGGAGTAATTCGATGCGCTGAACACGATGCAGCATACGGCGAACGCGAACATTCGACCGTTATCAAGTTATCATGGAATTGCTCGATTTTCGAAAAACCATGTTTCTGCCAAAACACTACCGTACATTTCCCTTAAACACTTCAAATTCACTGTATAGGAGTAATTCGATGCGCTGAACACGATGCAGCATACGGCCAATGCTAACATTCGACCGTTCTCAAGTTATCAGCGAATTCCCCGATTTTCGATAAAAACAATTTTCTGCCAAAACACTACCGCACATTTCCCTTAAACACTTCAGATTCACTGTGTAGGGGTAATTCGATGCGCTGAACACGATGCAACTTGCGGCAAACGCGAACATGCGACGGTTCTCGAGTTATCATCAAAAGACCGAGAACTCCGAAAAACGTGCATTTCTGGGCATGAACCGCACGAATATGGCATAAACGGGTTTTCTTTCAAAACCACTACCGTACACTTCCCTTAAACGCTCCAAACTCACTGCATTGGGGTAATTCGATGCGCTGAACACGATGCAGCATACGGCGAACGCTAACATTCGACCGTTCTCAAGTTATCATGGAATTGCTCGATTTTCGAAAAAAACAATTTTCTGCCAAAACACTACCGTACATTTCCCTTAAACACTTCAAATTCACTGTATAGGAGTAATTCGATGCGCTGAACACGATGCAGCATACGGCAAATGCTAACATTCGACCGTTCTCAAGTTATCAGCGAATTCCCCGATTTTCAAAAAAATGAATGTTCCGCCAAAACACCACCGTACATTTCCCTTAAACACTTCAAATTCACTGTATAGGAGTAATTCGATGCGCTGAACACGATGCAGCATATGGCGAACGCTAACATTCGACGGTTCTCAAGTTATAATCGAATTGCTCAGTTTAAAACAAAAAGAATTTTCCGCAAAAACACCACAGTACACTTCTCTTAAACACTTCAAATTCACTGTGTAGGGCTAATTCGATGCGCTGAACACGATGCAGCCTACGGCGAACGCTAACATTCGACCGTTTTCAAGTTATCATGGAATTGCTCGATTTTCGAAAAAACCAATTTTCTGCCAAAACACCACCGTACATTTCCCTTAAACACTTCAAATTCACTGTATAGGAGTAATTCGATGCGCTGAACACGATGCAGCATACGGCAAACGCGAACATTCGACGGTTCTCGAGTTATCGTCAAAAGACCGAGAACTCCGAAAAACGTGCATTTCTGGGCGTGAAACGCACGAATATGGCATAAACGGGTTTTCCTTCTAAAACACTACCGTACACTTCCCTTAAACGCTTCAAACTCACTGCATTGGGGTAATTCGATGCGCTGAACACGATGCAGCATACGGCGAACGCTAACATTCGACCGTTCTCAAGTTATCATGGAATTGCTCGATTTTCGAAAAAACCAATTTTCTGCCAAAACCTTACCGTACATTTCCCTTAAACACTTCAAATTCACTGTATAGGAGTAATCCGAAGCGCTGAACACGATGCAGCATACGGCAAACGCTAACATTCGACCGTTCTCAAGTTATCATCAAAAGACCGAGAACTGCGAAAAACGTGCATTTCTGGGCGTGAAACGCACGAATATGGCATAAACGGGTTTTCTTTCAAAACCACTACCGTACACTTCCCTTAAACGCTCCAAACTAACTGCATTGGGGTAATTCGATGCGCTGAACACGATGCAGCATACGGCGAACGCTAACATTCGACCGTTCTCAAGTTATCATGGAATTGCTCGATTTTCGAAAAAACCAATTTTCTGCCAAAACCTTACCGTACATTTCCCTTAAACACTTCAAATTCACTGCATAGGGGTAATTTGATGCGCTGAACACGATTCAGCATACGGCAAACGCTAACATTCGACCGTTCTCAAGTTATCAGCGAATTCCCCGATTTTCAAAAAAATGAATGTTACGCCAAAACACCACCGTACATTTCCCTTAAACACTTCAAATTCACTGTATAGGAGTAATTCGATGCGCTGAACACGATGCAGCATACGGCGAACGCGAACATTCGACCGTTATCAAGTTATCATGGAATTGCTCGATTTTCGAAAAAAACAATTTTCTGCCAAAACACTACCGTACATTTCCCTTAAACGCTTCAAATTCACTGCATAGGAGTAATTCGATGCGCTGACCACGATGCAGCATACGGCAAACGCTAACATTCGACGGTTCTCGAGTTATCATCAAAAGACCGAGAACTGCGAAAAACGTGCATGTCTGAGCGTGAAACGCACGAATATGGCATAAACGGGTTTTCCTTCAAAAACACTACCGTGCACTTCCCTTAAACGCTCCAAACTCACTGCATTGGGGTAATTCGATGCGCTGAACACGATGCAGCATACGGCGAACGCTAACATTCGACCGTTCTCAAGTTATCATGGAATTGCTCGATTTTCGAAAAAAACAATTTTCTGCCAAAACACTACCGTACATTTCCCTTAAACACTTCAAATTCACTGTATAGGAGTAATTCGATGCGCTGAACACGATGCAGCATACGGCAAATGCTAACATTCGACCGTTCTCAAGTTATCAGCGAATTCCCCGATTTTCAAAAAAATGAATGTTCCGCCAAAACACCACCGTACATTTCCCTTAAACACTTCAAATTCACTGTATAGGAGTAATTCGATGCGCTGAACACGATGCAGCATATGGCGAACGCTAACATTCGACGGTTCTCAAGTTATAATCGAATTGCTCAGTTTAAAACAAAAAGAATTTTCCGCAAAAACACCACAGTACACTTCTCTTAAACACTTCAAATTCACTGTGTAGGGCTAATTCGATGCGCTGAACACGATGCAGCCTACGGCGAACGCTAACATTCGACCGTTTTCAAGTTATCATGGAATTGCTCGATTTTCGAAAAAACCAATTTTCTGCCAAAACACCACCGTACATTTCCCTTAAACACTTCAAATTCACTGTATAGGAGTAATTCGATGCGCTGAACACGATGCAGCATACGGCAAACGCGAACATTCGACGGTTCTCGAGTTATCGTCAAAAGACCGAGAACTCCGAAAAACGTGCATTTCTGGGCGTGAAACGCACGAATATGGCATAAACGGGTTTTCCTTCTAAAACACTACCGTACACTTCCCTTAAACGCTTCAAACTCACTGCATTGGGGTAATTCGATGCGCTGAACACGATGCAGCATACGGCGAACGCTAACATTCGACCGTTCTCAAGTTATCATGGAATTGCTCGATTTTCGAAAAAACCAATTTTCTGCCAAAACCTTACCGTACATTTCCCTTAAACACTTCAAATTCACTGTATAGGAGTAATCCGAAGCGCTGAACACGATGCAGCATACGGCAAACGCTAACATTCGACCGTTCTCAAGTTATCATCAAAAGACCGAGAACTGCGAAAAACGTGCATTTCTGGGCGTGAAACGCACGAATATGGCATAAACGGGTTTTCTTTCAAAACCACTACCGTACACTTCCCTTAAACGCTCCAAACTAACTGCATTGGGGTAATTCGATGCGCTGAACACGATGCAGCATACGGCGAACGCTAACATTCGACCGTTCTCAAGTTATCATGGAATTGCTCGATTTTCGAAAAAACCAATTTTCTGCCAAAACCTTACCGTACATTTCCCTTAAACACTTCAAATTCACTGCATAGGGGTAATTTGATGCGCTGAACACGATTCAGCATACGGCAAACGCTAACATTCGACCGTTCTCAAGTTATCAGCGAATTCCCCGATTTTCAAAAAAATGAATGTTACGCCAAAACACCACCGTACATTTCCCTTAAACACTTCAAATTCACTGTATAGGAGTAATTCGATGCGCTGAACACGATGCAGCATACGGCGAACGCGAACATTCGACCGTTATCAAGTTATCATGGAATTGCTCGATTTTCGAAAAAAACAATTTTCTGCCAAAACACTACCGTACATTTCCCTTAAACGCTTCAAATTCACTGCATAGGAGTAATTCGATGCGCTGACCACGATGCAGCATACGGCAAACGCTAACATTCGACGGTTCTCGAGTTATCATCAAAAGACCGAGAACTGCGAAAAACGTGCATGTCTGAGCGTGAAACGCACGAATATGGCATAAACGGGTTTTCCTTCAAAAACACTACCGTGCACTTCCCTTAAACGCTCCAAACTCACTGCATTGGGGTAATTCGATGCGCTGAACACGATGCAGCATACGGCGAACGCTAACATTCGACCGTTCTCAAGTTATCATGGAATTGCTCGATTTTCGAAAAAAACAATTTTCTGCCAAAACACTACCGTACATTTCCCTTAAACACTTCAAATTCACTGTATAGGAGTAATTCGATGCGCTGAACACGATGCAGCATACGGCAAATGCTAACATTCGACCGTTCTCAAGTTATCAGCGAATTCCCCGATTTTCAAAAAAATGAATGTTCCGCCAAAACACCACCGTACATTTCCCTTAAACACTTCAAATTCACTGTATAGGAGTAATTCGATGCGCTGAACACGTTGCAGCATACGGCGAACGCTAACATTCGACCGTTCTCAAGTTATCATCGAATTGCTCAGTTTAAAAAAAAAAGAATTTTCCGCAAAAACGCCACAGTACACTTCCCTTAAACACTTCAAATTCACTGTGTAGGGCTAATTCGATGCGCTGAACACGATGCAGCCTACGGCGAACGCTAACATTCGACCGTTCTCAAGTTATCATAGTATTGCTCGATTTTCGAAAAAAACAATTTTCTGCCAAAGCACTGCCGTACATTTCCCTTAAACACTTCAAATTCACTGTATAGGAGTAATTCGATGCGCTGAACACGATGCAGCATACGGCAAACGCTAACATTCGACGGTTCTCGAGTTATCATCAAAAGACCGAGAACTGCGAAAAACGTGCATTTCTGGGCGTGAAACGCACGAATATGCCATAAACGGGTTTTCCTTCAAAAACACTATCGTACACTTCCCTTAAACGCTTCAAATTCTCTGCATAGGGGTAATTCGATGCGCTGAACACGATGCAGCATACGGCGAACGCTAACATTCGACCGTTCTCAAGTTATCATGGAATTGCTCGATTTTCGAAAAACCCAATTTTCTGCCAAAACACTACCGTACATTTCCCTTAAACACTTCAAATTCACTGTATAGGAGTAATTCGATGCGCTGAACACGATGCAGCATACGGCAAATGCTAACATTCGACCGTTCTCAAGTTATCAGCGAATTGCCCGATTTTCAAAAAAATGAATGTTCCGCCAAAACACCACCGTACATTTCCCTTAAACACTTCAAATTCACTGTATAGGAGTAATTCGATGCGCTGAACACGTTGCAGCATACGGCGAACGCTAACATTCGACCGTTCAAAAGTTATCATCAAAAGACCGAGAACTGCGAAAAACGTGCATTTCTGGGCGTGAAACGCACGAATATGGCATAAACGGGTTTTCCTTCAAAAACACTACCGTACACTTCCCTTAAACGCTTCAAACTCAGTGCATAGGGGTAATTCGATGCGCTGAACACGATGCAGCATACGGCGAACGCTAACATTCGACAGTTCTCAAGTTATCATCGAATTGCTTAGTTTTCAAAAAAAAGAATTTTCCGCGAAAACACCACAGTACACTTCCCTTAAACACTTCAGATTCACTGTGTAGGGGTAATTCGATGCGCTGAATACGATGCAACTTGCGGCAAAGGCGAACATGCGACGGTTCTCGAGTTATCATCAAAAGACCGAGAACTGCGAAAAACGTGCATTTCTGGGCGTGAAACGCACGAATATGGCTTAAACGGGTTTTCCTTCAAAAACACTACCGTACACTTCCCTTAAACGCTTCAAACTCACTGCATAGGGGTGATTCGATGCGCTGAACACGATGCAGCATACGGCGAACGCTAACATTCGACCGTTCTCAAGTTATCATCAAAAGACCGAGAACTGCGAAAAACGTGCATTTCTGGGCGTGAAACGCACGAATATGGCATAAACGGGTTTTCCTTCAAAAACACTACCGTACACTTCCCTTAAACGCTTCAAACTCAGTGCATAGGGGTAATTCGATGCGCTGAACACGATGCAGCATACGGCGAACGCTAACATTCGACAGTTCTCAAGTTATCATCGAATTGCTTAGTTTTCAAAAAAAAGAATTTTCCGCGAAAACACCACAGTACACTTCCCTTAAACACTTCAGATTCACTGTGTAGGGGTAATTCGATGCGCTGAACACGATGCAACTTGCGGCAAAGGCGAACATGCGACGGTTCTCGAGTTATCATCAAAAGACCGAGAACTGCGAAAAACGTGCATTTCTGGGCGTGAAACGCACGAATATGGCTTAAACGGGTTTTCCTTCAAAAACACTACCGTACACTTCCCTTAAACGCTTCAAACTCACTGCATAGGGGTGATTCGATGCGCTGAACACGATGCAGCATACGGCGAACGCTAACATTCGACCGTTCTCAAGTTATCATCGAATTGCTCGATTTTCGAAAAAACAATTTTCTGCCAAAACACCACCGTACATTTCCCTTAAACACTTCAAATTCACTGTATAGGAGTAATTCGATGCGCTGAACACGATGCAGCATACGGCAAACGCTAACATTCGACGGTTCTCGAGTTATCATCAAAAGACCGAGAACTGCGAAAAACGTGCATTTCTGGGCGTGAAACGCACGAATATGGCATAAACGGGTTTTCCTTCAAAAACACTACCGTACACTTCCCTTAAACGCTTCAAACTCACTGCATAGGGGTAATTCGATGCGCTGAACACGATGCAGCATACGGCGAACGCTAACATTCGACCGTTCTCAAGTTATCATCGAATTGCTCGATTTTCGAAAAAACAATTTTCTGCCAAAACACCACCGTACACTTCCCTTAAACGCTCCAAACTCACTGCATTGGGGTAATTCGATGCGCTGAACACGATCCAGCATACGGCGAACGCTAACATTCGACCGTTCTCAAGTTATCATGGAATTGCTCGATTTTCGAAAAAAACAATTTTCTGCCAAAACACTACCGTACATTTCCCTTAAACACTTCAGATTCACTTGTAGGGGTAATTCGATGCGCTGAACACGATGCAACTTGCGGCAAAGGCGAACATGCGACGGTTCTCGAGTTATCATCAAAAGACCGAGAACTCCGAAAAACGTGCATTTCTGGGCGTGAAACGCACGAATATGGCATAAACGGGTTTTCCTTCTAAAACACTACCGTACACTTCCCTTAAACGCTTCAAACTCACTGCATTGGGGTAATTCGATGCGCTGAACACGATGCAGCATACGGCGAACGCTAACATTCGACCGTTCTCAAGTTATCATGGAATTGCTCGATTTTCGAAAAAACCAATTTTCTGCCAAAACCTTACCGTACATTTCCCTTAAACACTTCAAATTCACTGTATAGGAGTAATCCGATGCGCTGAACACGATGCAGCATACGGCAAACGCTAACATTCGACCGTTCTCAAGTTATCATCAAAAGACCGAGAACTGCGAAAAACGTGCATTTCTGGGCGTGAAACGCACGAATATGGCATAAACGGGTTTTCTTTCAAAACCACTACCGTACACTTCCCTTAAACGCTCCAAACTAACTGCATTGGGGTAATTCGATGCGCTGAACACGATGCAGCATACGGCGAACGCTAACATCCGACCGTTCTCAAGTTATCATGGAATTGCTCGATTTTCGAAAAAACCAATTTTCTGCCAAAACCTTACCGTACATTTCCCTTAAACACTTCAAATTCACTGCATAGGGGTAATTTGATGCGCTGAACACGATTCAGCATACGGCAAACGCTAACATTCGACCGTTCTCAAGTTATCAGCGAATTCCCCGATTTTCAAAAAAATGAATGTTACGCCAAAACACCAGCGTACATTTCCCTTAAAGACTTCAAATTCACTGTATAGGAGTAATTCGATGCGCTGAACACGATGCAGCATACGGCGAACGCGAACATTCGACCGTTATCAAGTTATCATGGAATTGCTCGATTTTCAAAAAAACCATGTTTCTGCCAAAACACTACCGTACATTTCCCTTAAACACTTCAAATTCACTGTATAGGAGTAATTCGATGCGCTGAACACGATGCAGCATACGGCCAATGCTAACATTCGACCGTTCTCAAGTTATCAGCGAATTCCCCGATTTTCGATAAAAACAATTTTCTGCCAAAACACTACCGTACATTTCCCTTAAACACTTCAGATTCACTTGTAGGGGTAATTCGATGCGCTGAACACGATGCAACTTGCGGCAAAGGCGAACATGCGACGGTTCTCGAGTTATCATCAAAAGACCGAGAACTCCGAAAAACGTGCATTTCTGGGCATGAAACGCACGAATATGGCATAAACGGGTTTTCTTTCAAAACCACTACCGTACACTTCCCTTAAACGCTCCAAACTCACTGCATTGGGGTAATTCGATGCGCTGAACACGATGCAGCATACGGCGAACGCTAACATTCGACCGTTCTCAAGTTATCATGGAATTGCTCGATTTTCGAAAAAAACCAATTTTCTGCCAAAACACTACCGTACATTTCCCTTAAACGCTTCAAATTCACTGTATAGGAGTAATTCGATGCGCTGAACACGATGCAGCATACGGCAAACGCTAACATTCGACGGTTCTCGAGTTATCATCAAAAGACCGAGAACTGCGAAAAACGTGCATGTCTGAGCGTGAAACGCACGAATATGGCATAAACGGGTTTTCCTTCAAAAACACTACCGTACACTTCCCTTAAACGCTCCAAACTCACTGCATTGGGGTAATTCGATGCGCTGAACACGATGCAGCATACGGCGAACGCTAACATTCGACCGTTCTCAAGTTATCATGGAATTGCTCGATTTTCGAAAAAACCAATTTTCTGCCAAAACACTACCGTACGTTTCCCTTAAACACTTCAAATTCACTGTATAGGAGTAATTCGATGCGCTGAACACGATGCAGCATACGGCAAACGCTAACATTCGACGGTTCTCGAGTTATCATCAAAAGACCGAGAACTGCGAAAAACGTGCATTTCTGGGCGTGAAACGCACGAATATGGCATAACCGGGTTTTCCTTCAAAAACACTATCGTACACTTCCCTTAAACGCTTCAAATTCACTGCATAGGGGTAATTCGATGCGCTGAACACGATGCAGCATACGGCGAACGCTAACATTCGACCGTTCTCAAGTTATCATGGAATTGCTCGATTTTAGAAAAACCCAATTTTCTGCCAAAACACTACCGTACATTTCCCTTAAACACTTCAAATTCACTGTATAGGAGTAATTCGATGCACTGAACACGATGCAGCATACGGCAAATGCTAACATTCGACCGTTCTCAAGTTATCAGCGAATTCCCCGATTTTCAAAAAAATGAATGTTCCGCCAAAACACCACCGTACATTTCCCTTAAACACTTCAAATTCTCTGTATAGGAGTAATTCGATGCGCTGAACACGTTGCAGCATACGGCGAACGCTAACATTCGACCGTTCTCAAGTTATCATCAAAAGACCGAGAACTGCGAAAAACGTGCATTTCTGGGCGTGAAACGCACGAATATGGCATAAACGGGTTTTCCTTCAAAAACACTACCGTACATTTCCCTTAAACGCTTCAAACTCAGCGCATAGGGGTAATTCGATGCGCTGAACACGATGCAGCATACGGCGAACGCTAACATTCGACAGTTCTCAAGTTATCATCGAATTGCTTAGTTTTCAAAAAAAAGAATTTTCCGCAAAAACACCACAGTACACTTCCCTTAAACACTTTAGATTCACTGTGCAGGGGTAATTCGATGCGCTGAACACGATGCAACTTGCGGCAAAGGCGAACATGCGACGGTTCTCGAGTTATCATCAAAAGACCGAGAACTCTGAAAAACGTGCATTTCTGGGCATGAAACGCACGAATATGGCATAAACGGGTTTTCCTTCAAAAACACTACCGTACACTTCCCTTAAACGCTTCAAACTCACTGCATTGGGGTAATTCGATGCGCTGAACACGATGCAGCATACGGCGAACGCTAACATTCGACCGTTCTCAAGTTATCAGCGAATTCCCCGATTTTCATAAAAATGAATGTTCCGCCAAAACACCACCGTACATTTCCCTTAAACACTTCAAATTCACTGTATAGGAGTAATTCGATGCGCTGACCACGATGCAGCATACGGCAAACGCTAACATTCGACCGTTCTCAAGTTATCATCGAATTGCTCGATTTTTGAAAAAACAATTTTCTGCCAAAACACCACCGTACATTTCCCTTAAACACTTCAAATTCACTGTATAGGAGTAATTCGATGCGCTGAACACGATGCAGCATACGGCAAACGCTAACATTCGACGGTTCTCGAGTTATCATCAAAAGACCGAGAACTGCGAAAAACGTGCATTTCTGGGCGTAAAACGCACGAATATGGCATAAACGGGTTTTCCTTCAAAAACACTACCGTACACTTCCCTTAAACGCTTCAAACTCACTGCATAGGGGTAATTCGATACGCTGAACACGATGCAGCATACGGCGAACGCTAACATTCGACCGTTCTCAAGTTATCATCGAATTGCTCGATTTTCGAAAAAACAATTTTCTGCCAAAACACCACCGTACACTTCCCTTAAACGCTCCAAACTCACTGCATTGGGGTAATTCGATGCGCTGAACACGATGCAGCATACGGCGAACGCTAACATTCGACCGTTCTCAAGTTATCATGGAATTGCTCGATTTTCGAAAAAAACAATTTCCTGCCAAAAGACTACCGTACATTTCCCTTAAACACTTCAAATTCACTGTATAGGAGTAATTCGATGCGCTGAACACGATGCAGCATACGGCAAACGCTAACATTCGACGGTTCTCGAGTTATCATCAAAAGACCGAGAACTGCGAAAAACGTGCATTTCTGGGCGTGAAACGCACGAATATGGCATAAACGGGTTTTCCTTCAAAAACACTACCGTACACTTCCCTTAAACGCTTCAAACTCACTGCATAGGGGTAATTCGATGCGCTGAACACGATGCAGCATACGGCGAACGCTAACATTCGACCGTTCTCAAGTTATCATCAAAAGACCGAGAACTGCGAAAAACGTGCATTTCTGGGCGTGAAACGCACGAGTATGGCATAAACGGGTTTTCCTTCAAAAACACTACCGTACACTTCCCTTAAACGCTTCAAACCCACTGCATTGGGGTAATTGGATGCGCTGAACACGATGCAGCATACGGCGAACGCTAACATTCGACCGTTCTCAAGTTATCAGCGAATTGCTCGATTTTCGAAAAAAACAATTTTCTGCCAAAACACTACCGTACATTTCCCTTAAACACTTCAAATTCACTGTATAGGAGTAATTCGATGCGCTGAACACGATGCAGCATACGGCGAACGCTAACATTCGACCGTTCTCAAGTTATCATCGAATTGCTCAGTTTAAAAAAAAAAGAATTTTCCGCAAAAACACCACAGTACACTTCCCTTAAACACTTCAAATTCACTGTGTAGGGCTAATTCGATGCGCTGAACACGATGCAGCCTACGGCGAACGCTAACATTCGACCGTTCTCAAGTTATCATGGAATTGCTCGATTTTCGAAAAAAACAATTTTCTGCCAAAACACTACCGTACATTTCCCTTAAACACTTCAAATTCACTGTATAGGAGTAATTCGATGCGCTGAACACGATGCAGCCTACGGCAAATGCTAACATTCGACCTTTCTCAAGTTATCAGCGAATTCCCCGTTTTCAAAAAAATGAATGTTACGCCAAAACACCACCGTACATTTCCCTTAAACACTTCAAATTCACTGTATAGGAGTAATTCGATGCGCTGAACACGATGCAGCATACGGCCAATGCTAACATTCGACCGTTCTCAAGTTATCAGCGAATTCCCCGATTTTCGATAAAAACAATTTTCTGCCAAACCCTACCGTACATTTCCCTTAAACACTTCAGATTCACTTGTAGGGGTCATTCGATGCGCTGAACACGATGCAACTTGCGGCAAAGGCGAACATGCGACGGTTCTCGAGTTATCATCAAAAGACCGAGAACTCCGAAAAACGTGCATTTCTGGGCATGAAACGCACGAATATGGCATAAACGGGTTTTCTTTCAAAACCACTACCGTACACTTCCCTTAAACGCTCCAAACTCACTGCATTGGGGTAATTCGATGCGCTGAACACGATGCAGCATACGGCAAACGCTAACATTCGACCGTTCTCAAGTTATCATCAAAAGACCGAGAACTGCGAAAAACGTGCATTTCTGGGCGTGAAACGCACGAATATGGCATAAACGGGTTTTCTTTCAAAACCACTACCGTACACTTCCCTTAAACGCTTCAAACCCACTGCATTGGGGTAATTGGATGCGCTGAACACGATGCAGCATACGGCGAACGCTAACATTCGACCGTTCTCAAGTTATCAGCGAATTCCCCGATTTTCAAAAAAATGAATGTTCCGCCAAAACACCACCGTACATTTCCCTTAAACACTTCAAATTCACTGTATAGGAGTAATTCGATGCACTGAACACGATGCAGCATACGGCAAACGCGAACATTCGACGGTTCTCGAGTTATCGTCAAAAGACCGAGAACTCCGAAAAACGTGCATTTCTGGGCATGAAACGCACGAATATGGCATAAACGGGTTTTCCTTCAAAAACACTACCGTACACTTCCCTTAAACGCTTCAAACCCACTGCATTGGGGTAATTGGATGCGCTGAACACGATGCAGCATACGGCGAACGCTAACATTCGACCGTTCTCAAGTTATCAGCGAATTCCCCGATTTTCAAAAAAATGAATGTTCCGCCAAAACACCACCGTACATTTCCCTTAAACACTTCAAATTCACTGTATAGGAGTAATTCGATACGCTGAACACGATGCAGCATACGGCAAACGCGAACATTCGACGGTTCTCGAGTTATCGTCAAAAGACCGAGAACTCCGAAAAACGTGCATTTCTGGGCATGAAACGCACGAATATGGCATAAACGGGTTTTCCTTCAAAAACACTATCGTACACTTCCCTTAAACGCTTCAAATTCACTGCATAGGGGTAATTCGATGCGCTGAACACGATGCAGCATACGGCGAACGCTAACATTCGACCGTTCTCAAGTTATCATGGAATTGCTCGATTTTCGAAAAAAACAATTTTCTGCCAAAACACTACCGTACATTTCCCTTAAACACTTCAAATTCACTGTATAGGAGTAATTCGATGCGCTGAACACGATGCAGCATACGGCGAACGCTAACATTCGACCGTTTTCAAGTTATCATCGAATTGCTCAGTTTAAAAAAAAAAGAATTTTCCGCAAAAACACCACAGTACATTTCCCTTAAACACTTCAAATTCACTGTGTAGGGCTAATTCGATGCGCTGAACACGATGCAGCCTACGGCGAACGCTAACATTCGACCGTTCTCAAGTTATCATGGAATTGCTCGATTTTCGAAAAAACCAATTTTCTGCCAAAACACTACCGTACATTTCCCTTATACACTTCAAATTCACTGTATAGGAGTAATTCGATGCGCTGAACACGATGCAGCATACGGCGAACGCTAACATTCGACCGTTCTCAAGTTATCATCAAAAGAGTGAGAACTGTGAAAAACGTGCATGTCTGGGCATGAAACGCACGAATATGGCATAAACGGGTTTTCCTTCAAAAACACTACCGTACACTTCCCTTAAACGCTTCAAACTCACTGCATAGGGGTAATTCGATGTGCTGAACATGATGCAGCATACGGCGAACGCTAACATTCGACCGTTCTCAAGTTATCATGGAATTGCTCGATTTTCGAAAAAAACAATTTTCTGCCAAAACACTACCGTACATTTCCCTTAAACACTTCAAATTCACTGTATAGGAGTAATTCGATGCGCTGAACACGATGCAGCATACGGCAGATGCTAACATTCGACCGTTCTCAAGTTATCAGCGAATTCCCGGATTTTCAAAAAAATGAATGTTCCGCCAAAACACCACCGTACATTTCCCTTAAACACTTCAAATTCACTGTATAGGAGTAATTCGATGCGCTGAACACGATGCAGCATACGGCAAACGCGAACATTCGACGGTTCTCGAGTTATCGTCAAAAGACCGAGAACTCCGAAAAACGTGCATTTCTGGGCATGAAACGCACGAATATGGCATAAACGGGTTTTCCTTCAAAAACACTATCGTACACTTCCCTTAAACGCTTCAAATTCACTGCATAGGGGTAATTCGATGCGCTGAACACGATGCAGCATACGGCGAACGCTAACATTCGACCGTTCTCAAGTTATCATGGAATTGCTCGATTTTCGAAAAAACAATTTGCTGCCAAAACACCACCGTACACTTCCCTTAAACGCTCCAAACTAACTGCATTGGGGTAATTCGATGCGCTGAACACGATGCTGCATACGGCAAATGCTAACATTCGACCGTTCTCAAGTTATCAGCGAATTCCCCGATTTTCAAAAAAATGAATGTTCCGCCAAAACACCACCGTACATTTCCCTTAAACACTTCAAATTCACTGTATAGGAGTAATTCGATGCACTGAACACGATGCAGCATACGGCAAACGCGAACATTCGACGGTTCTCGAGTTATCGTCAAAAGACCGAGAACTCCGAAAAACGTGCATTTCTGGGCATGAAACGCACGAATATGGCATAAACGGGTTTTCCTTCAAAAACACTATCGTACACTTCCCTTAAACGCTTCAAATTCACTGCATAGGGGTAATTCGATGCGCTGAACACGATGCAGCATACGGCGAACGCTAACATTCGACCGTTCTTAAGTTATCATGGAATTGCTCGATTTTCGAAAAAAACAATTTTCTGCCAAAACACTACCGTACATTTCCCTTAAACACTTCAAATTCACTGTATAGGAGTAATTCGATGCGCTGAACACGATGCAGCATACGGCGAACGCTAACATTCGACCGTTTTCAAGTTATCATCGAATTGCTCAGTTTAAAAAAAAAAGAATTTTCCGCAAAAACACCACAGTACATTTCCCTTAAACACTTCAAATTCACTGTGTAGGGCTAATTCGATGCGCTGAACACGATGCAGCCTACGGCGAACGCTAACATTCGACCGTTCTCAAGTTATCATGGAATTGCTCGATTTCGAAAAAAACAATTTTCTGCCAAAACACTACCGTACATTTCCCTTAAACACTTCAAATTCACTGTATAGGAGTAATTCGATGCGCTGAACACGATGCAGCATACGGCGAACGCTAACATTCGACCGTTCTCAAGTTATCATCAAAAGAGTGAGAACTGTGAAAAACGTGCATGTCTGGGCATGAAACGCACGAATATGGCATAAACGGGTTTTCCTTCAAAAACACTACCGTACACTTCCCTTAAACGCTTCAAACTCACTGCATAGGGGTAATTCGATGTGCTGAACATGATGCAGCATACGGCGAACGCTAACATTCGACCGTTCTCAAGTTATCATGGAATTGCTCGATTTTCGAAAAAAACAATTTTCTGCCAAAACACTACCGTACATTTCCCTTAAACACTTCAAATTCACTGTATAGGAGTAATTCGATGCGCTGAACACGATGCAGCATACGGCAGATGCTAACATTCGACCGTTCTCAAGTTATCAGCGAATTCCCGGATTTTCAAAAAAATGAATGTTCCGCCAAAACACCACCGTACATTTCCCTTAAACACTTCAAATTCACTGTATAGGAGTAATTCGATGCGCTGAACACGATGCAGCATACGGCAAACGCGAACATTCGACGGTTCTCGAGTTATCGTCAAAAGACCGAGAACTCCGAAAAACGTGCATTTCTGGGCATGAAAGGCACGAATATGGCATAAACGGGTTTTCCTTCAAAAACACTATCGTACACTTCCCTTAAACGCTTCAAATTCACTGCATAGGGGTAATTCGATGCGCTGAACACGATGCAGCATACGGCGAACGCTAACATTCGACCGTTCTCAAGTTATCATGGAATTGCTCGATTTTCGAAAAAAACCAATTTTCTGCCAAAACACTACCGTACATTTCCCTTAAACACTTCAAATTCACTGTATAGGAGTAATTCGATGCGCTGAACACGATGCAGCATACGGCAAATGCTAACATTCGACCGTTCTCAAGTTATCAGCGAATTCCCCGATTTTCAAAAAAATGAATGTTCCGCCAAAACACCACCGTACATTTCCCTTAAACACTTCAAATTCACTGTATAGGAGTAATTCGATGCGCTGAACACGATGCAGCATACGGCGAACGCTAACATTCGACCGTTCTCAAGTTATCATCAAAAGAGTGAGAACTGTGAAAAACGTGCATTTCTGGGCGTGAAACGTACGAATATGGCATAAACGGGTTTTCCTTCTAAAACACTATCGTACACTTCCCTTAAACGCTTCAAATTCACTGCATAGGGGTAATTCGATGCGCTGAACACGATGCAGCATACGGCGAACGCTAACATTCGACCGTTCTCAAGTTATCATCGAATTGCTCAGTTTTAAAAAAAAGAATTTTCCGCAAAAACACCACAGTACACTTCCCTTAAACACTTCAGATTCACTGTGTAGGGGTAATACGATGCGCTGAACACGATGCAACTTGCGGCAAAGGCGAACATGCGACGGTTCTCGAGTTATCATCAAAAGACCGAGAACTGCGATAAACGTGCATGTCTGAGCGTGAAACGCACGAATATGGCATAAACGGGTTTTCCTTCAAAAACACTACCGTACACTTCCCTTAAACGCTCCAAACTCACTGCATTGGGGTAATTCGATGCGCTGAACACGATGCAGCATACGGCAAACGCGAACATTCGACGGTTCTCGAGTTATCGTCAAAAGACCGAGAACTCCGAAAAACGTGCATTTCTGGGCATGAAACGCACGAATATGGCATAAACGGGTTTTCCTTCAAAAACACTACCGTACACTTCCCTTAAACGCTTCAAACCCACTGCATTGGGGTAATTGGATGCGCTGAACACGATGCAGCATACGGCGAACGCTAACATTCGACCGTTCTCAAGTTATCAGCGAATTCCCCGATTTTCAAAAAAATGAATGTTCCGCCAAAACACCACCGTACATTTCCCTTAAACACTTCAAATTCACTGTATAGGAGTAATTCGATACGCTGAACACGATGCAGCATACGGCAAACGCGAACATTCGACGGTTCTCGAGTTATCGTCAAAAGACCGAGAACTCCGAAAAACGTGCATTTCTGGGCATGAAACGCACGAATATGGCATAAACGGGTTTTCCTTCAAAAACACTATCGTACACTTCCCTTAAACGCTTCAAATTCACTGCATAGGGGTAATTCGATGCGCTGAACACGATGCAGCATACGGCGAACGCTAACATTCGACCGTTCTCAAGTTATCATGGAATTGCTCGATTTTCGAAAAAAACAATTTTCTGCCAAAACACTACCGTACATTTCCCTTAAACACTTCAAATTCACTGTATAGGAGTAATTCGATGCGCTGAACACGATGCAGCATACGGCGAACGCTAACATTCGACGGTTCTCGAGTTATCGTCAAAAGACCGAGAACTCCGAAAAACGTGCATTTGTGGGCATGAAACGCACGAATATGGCATAAACGGGTTTTCCTTCAAAAACACTACCGTACACTTCCCTTAAACGCTTCAAACTCACTGCATTGGGGTAATTCGATGCGCTGAACAGGATGCAGCATACGGCGAACGCTAACATTCGACCGTTCTCAAGTTATCAGCGAATTCCCCGATTTTCAAAAAAATGAATGTTCCGCCAAAACACCACCGTACATTTCCCTTAAACACTTCAAATTCACTGTATAGGAGTAATTCAATGCGCTGACCACGATGCAGCATACGGCAAACGCTAACATTCCACCGTTCTCAAGTTATCATCAAAAGAGTGAGAACTGCGAAAAACGTGCATTTCTGGGCGTGAAACGTACGAATATGGCATAAACGAGTTTTCCTTCAAAAACACTATCGTACACTTCCCTTAAACGCTTCAAATTCACTGCATAAGTGTAATTCGATGCGCTGAACACGATGCAGCATACGGCGAACGCTAACATTCGACCGTTCTCAAGTTATCATGGAATTGCTCGATTTTCGAAAAAAAACAATTTTCTGCCAAAACACTACCGTACATTTCCCTTAAACACTTCAAATTCACTGTATAGGAGTAATTCGATGCGCTGAACACGATGCAGCATACGGCGAACGCTAACATTCGACCGTTCTCAAGTTATCATCGAATTGCTCAGTTTAAAAAAAAAAGAATTTTCCGCAAAAACACCACAGTACACTTCCCTTAAACACTTCAAATTCACTGTGTAGGGCTAATTCGATGCGCTGAACACGATGCAGCCTACGGCGAACGCTAACATTCGACCGTTCTCAAGTTATCATGAAATTGCTCGATTTTCGAAAAAACCAATTTTCTGCCAAAACACTACCGTACATTTCCCTTAAACACTTCAAATTCACTGTATAGGAGTAATTCGATGCGCTGAACACGATGCAGCATACGGCAAACGCTAACATTCGACGGTTCTCGAGTTATCATCAAAAGACCGAGAACTGCGAAAAACGTGCATTTCTGGGCGTGAAACGCACGAATATGGCATAAACGGGTTTTCCTTCAAAAACACTACCGTACACTTCCCTTAAACGCTTCAAACTCACTGCATAGGGGTAATTCGATGCGCTGAACACGATGCAGCATACGGCGAACGCTAACATTCGACCGTTCTCAAGTTATCATCAAAAGACCGAGAACTGCGAAAAACGTGCATTTCTGGGCGTGAAACGCACGAGTATGGCATAAACGGGTTTTCCTTCAAAAACACTACCGTACACTTCCCTTAAACGCTTCAAACCCACTGCATTGGGGTAATTGGATGCGCTGAACACGATGCAGCATACGGCGAACGCTAACATTCGACCGTTCTCAAGTTATCAGCGAATTGCTCGATTTTCGAAAAAAACAATTTTCTGCCAAAACACTACCGTACATTTCCCTTAAACACTTCAAATTCACTGTATAGGAGTAATTCGATGCGCTGAACACGATGCAGCATACGGCGAACGCTAACATTCGACCGTTCTCAAGTTATCATCGAATTGCTCAGTTTAAAAAAAAAAGAATTTTCCGCAAAAACACCACAGTACACTTCCCTTAAACACTTCAAATTCACTGTGTAGGGCTAATTCGATGCGCTGAACACGATGCAGCCTACGGCGAACGCTAACATTCGACCGTTCTCAAGTTATCATGGAATTGCTCGATTTTCGAAAAAACCAATTTTCTGCCAAAACACTACCGTACATTTCCCTTATACACTTCAAATTCACTGTATAGGAGTAATTCGATGCGCTGAACACGATGCAGCATACGGCCAATGCTAACATTCGACCGTTCTCAAGTTATCAGCGAATTCCCCGATTTTCGATAAAAACAATTTTCTGCCAAACCCTACCGTACATTTCCCTTAAACACTTCAGATTCACTTGTAGGGGTCATTCGATGCGCTGAACACGATGCAACTTGCGGCAAAGGCGAACATGCGACGGTTCTCGAGTTATCATCAAAAGACCGAGAACTCCGAAAAACGTGCATTTCTGGGCATGAAACGCACGAATATGGCATAAACGGGTTTTCTTTCAAAACCACTACCGTACACTTCCCTTAAACGCTCCAAACTCACTGCATTGGGGTAATTCGATGCGCTGAACACGATGCAGCATACGGCAAACGCTAACATTCGACCGTTCTCAAGTTATCATCAAAAGACCGAGAACTGCGAAAAACGTGCATTTCTGGGCGTGAAACGCACGAATATGGCATAAACGGGTTTTCTTTCAAAACCACTACCGTACACTTCCCTTAAACGCTTCAAACCCACTGCATTGGGGTAATTGGATGCGCTGAACACGATGCAGCATACGGCGAACGCTAACATTCGACCGTTCTCAAGTTATCAGCGAATTCCCCGATTTTCAAAAAAATGAATGTTCCGCCAAAACACCACCGTACATTTCCCTTAAACACTTCAAATTCACTGTATAGGAGTAATTCGATGCACTGAACACGATGCAGCATACGGCAAACGCGAACATTCGACGGTTCTCGAGTTATCGTCAAAAGACCGAGAACTCCGAAAAACGTGCATTTCTGGGCATGAAACGCACGAATATGGCATAAACGGGTTTTCCTTCAAAAACACTACCGTACACTTCCCTTAAACGCTTCAAACCCACTGCATTGGGGTAATTGGATGCGCTGAACACGATGCAGCATACGGCGAACGCTAACATTCGACCGTTCTCAAGTTATCAGCGAATTCCCCGATTTTCAAAAAAATGAATGTTCCGCCAAAACACCACCGTACATTTCCCTTAAACACTTCAAATTCACTGTATAGGAGTAATTCGATACGCTGAACACGATGCAGCATACGGCAAACGCGAACATTCGACGGTTCTCGAGTTATCGTCAAAAGACCGAGAACTCCGAAAAACGTGCATTTCTGGGCATGAAACGCACGAATATGGCATAAACGGGTTTTCCTTCAAAAACACTATCGTACACTTCCCTTAAACGCTTCAAATTCACTGCATAGGGGTAATTCGATGCGCTGAACACGATGCAGCATACGGCGAACGCTAACATTCGACCGTTCTCAAGTTATCATGGAATTGCTCGATTTTCGAAAAAAACAATTTTCTGCCAAAACACTACCGTACATTTCCCTTAAACACTTCAAATTCACTGTATAGGAGTAATTCGATGCGCTGAACATGATGCAGCATACGGCGAACGCTAACATTCGACCGTTTTCAAGTTATCATCGAATTGCTCAGTTTAAAAAAAAAAGAATTTTCCGCAAAAACACCACAGTACATTTCCCTTAAACACTTCAAATTCACTGTGTAGGGCTAATTCGATGCGCTGAACACGATGCAGCCTACGGCGAACGCTAACATTCGACCGTTCTCAAGTTATCATGGAATTGCTCGATTTTCGAAAAAACCAATTTTCTGCCAAAACACTACCGTACATTTCCCTTATACACTTCAAATTCACTGTATAGGAGTAATTCGATGCGCTGAACACGATGCAGCATACGGCGAACGCTAACATTCGACCGTTCTCAAGTTATCATCAAAAGAGTGAGAACTGTGAAAAACGTGCATGTCTGGGCATGAAACGCACGAATATGGCATAAACGGGTTTTCCTTCAAAAACACTACCGTACACTTCCCTTAAACGCTTCAAACTCACTGCATAGGGGTAATTCGATGTGCTGAACATGATGCAGCATACGGCGAACGCTAACATTCGACCGTTCTCAAGTTATCATGGAATTGCTCGATTTTCGAAAAAAACAATTTTCTGCCAAAACACTACCGTACATTTCCCTTAAACACTTCAAATTCACTGTATAGGAGTAATTCGATGCGCTGAACACGATGCAGCATACGGCAGATGCTAACATTCGACCGTTCTCAAGTTATCAGCGAATTCCCGGATTTTCAAAAAAATGAATGTTCCGCCAAAACACCACCGTACATTTCCCTTAAACACTTCAAATTCACTGTATAGGAGTAATTCGATGCGCTGAACACGATGCAGCATACGGCAAACGCGAACATTCGACGGTTCTCGAGTTATCGTCAAAAGACCGAGAACTCCGAAAAACGTGCATTTCTGGGCATGAAACGCACGAATATGGCATAAACGGGTTTTCCTTCAAAAACACTATCGTACACTTCCCTTAAACGCTTCAAATTCACTGCATAGGGGTAATTCGATGCGCTGAACACGATGCAGCATACGGCGAACGCTAACATTCGACCGTTCTCAAGTTATCATCGAATTGCTCAGTTTTAAAAAAAAGAATTTTCCGCAAAAACACCACAGTACACTTCCCTTAAACACTTCAGATTCACTGTGTAGGGGTAATACGATGCGCTGAACACGATGCAACTTGCGGCAAAGGCGAACATGCGACGGTTCTCGAGTTATCATCAAAAGACCGAGAACTGCGATAAACGTGCATGTCTGAGCGTGAAACGCACGAATATGGCATAAACGGGTTTTCCTTCAAAAACACTACCGTACACTTCCCTTAAACGCTCCAAACTCACTGCATTGGGGTAATTCGATGCGCTGAACACGATGCAGCATACGGCAAACGCGAACATTCGACGGTTCTCGAGTTATCGTCAAAAGACCGAGAACTCCGAAAAACGTGCATTTCTGGGCATGAAACGCACGAATATGGCATAAACGGGTTTTCCTTCAAAAACACTACCGTACACTTCCCTTAAACGCTTCAAACCCACTGCATTGGGGTAATTCGATGCGCTGAACACGATGCAGCATACGGCGAACGCTAACATTCGACCGTTCTCAAGTTATCAGCGAATTCCCCGATTTTCAAAAAAATGAATGTTCCGCCAAAACACCACCGTACATTTCCCTTAAACACTTCAAATTCACTGTATAGGAGTAATTCGATGCACTGAACACGATGCAGCATACGGCAAACGCGAACATTCGACGGTTCTCGAGTTATCGTCAAAAGACCGAGAACTCCGAAAAACGTGCATTTCTGGGCATGAAACGCACGAATATGGCATAAACGGGTTTTCCTTCAAAAACACTACCGTACACTTCCCTTAAACGCTTCAAACCCACTGCATTGGGGTAATTGGAAGCGCTGAACACGATGCAGCATACGGCGAACGCTAACATTCGACCGTTCTCAAGTTATCAGCGAATTCCCCGATTTTCAAAAAAATGAATGTTCCGCCAAAACACCATCGTACATTTCCCTTAAACACTTCAAATTCACTGTATAGGAGTAATTCGATACGCTGAACACGATGCAGCATACGGCAAACGCGAACATTCGACGGTTCTCGAGTTATCGTCAAAAGACCGAGAACTCCGAAAAACGTGCATTTCTGGGCATGAAACGCACGAATATGGCATAAACGGGTTTTCCTTCAAAAACACTATCGTACACTTCCCTTAAACGCTTCAAATTCACTGCATAGGGGTAATTCGATGCGGTGAACACGATGCAGCATACGGCGAACGCTAACATTCGACCGTTCTCAAGTTATCATGGAATTGCTCGATTTTCGAAAAAAACAATTTTCTGCCAAAACACTACCGTACATTTCCCTTAAACACTTCAAATTCACTGTATAGGAGTAATTCGATGCGCTGAACACGATGCAGCATACGGCGAACGCTAACATTCGACGGTTCTCGAGTTATCGTCAAAAGACCGAGAACTCCGAAAAACGTGCATTTCTGGGCATGAAACGCACGAATATGGCATAAACGGGTTTTCCTTCAAAAACACTACCGTACACTTCCCTTAAACGCTTCAAACTCACTGCATTGGGGTAATTCGATGCGCTGAACACGATGCAGCATACGGCGAACGCTAACATTCGACCGTTCTCAAGTTATCAGCGAATTCCCCGATTTTCAAAAAAATGAATGTTCCGCCAAAACACCACCGTACATTTCCCTTAAACACTTCAAATTCACTGTATAGGAGTAATTCGATACGCTGAACACGATGCAGCATACGGCAAACGCGAACATTCGACGGTTCTCGAGTTATCGTCAAAAGACCGAGAACTCCGAAAAACGTGCATTTCTGGGCATGAAACGCACGAATATGGCATAAACGGGTTTTCCTTCAAAAACACTATCGTACACTTCCCTTAAACGCTTCAAATTCACTGCATAGGGGTAATTCGATGCGCTGAACACGATGCAGCATACGGCGAACGCTAACATTCGACCGTTCTCAAGTTATCATGGAATTGCTCGATTTTCGAAAAAAACAATTTTCTGCCAAAACACTACCGTACATTTCCCTTAAACACTTCAAATTCACTGTATAGGAGTAATTCGATGCGCTGAACACGATGCAGCATACGGCGAACGCTAACATTCGACGGTTCTCGAGTTATCGTCAAAAGACCGAGAACTCCGAAAAACGTGCATTTCTGGGCATGAAACGCACGAATATGGCATAAACGGGTTTTCCTTCAAAAACACTACCGTACACTTCCCTTAAACGCTTCAAACTCACTGCATTGGGGTACTTCGATGCGCTGAACACGATGCAGCATACGGCGAACGCTAACATTCGACCGTTCTCAAGTTATCAGCGAATTCCCCGATTTTCAAAAAAATGAATGTTCCGCCAAAACACCACCGTACATTTCCCTTAAACACTTCAAATTCACTGTATAGGAGTAATTCAATGCGCTGACCACGATGCAGCATACGGCAAACGCTAACATTCGACCGTTCTCAAGTTATCATCAAAAGAGTGAGAACTGCGAAAAACGTGCATTTCTGGGCGTGAAACGTACGAATATGGCATAAACGAGTTTTCCTTCAAAAACACTATCGTACACTTCCCTTAAACGCTTCAAATTCACTGCATAAGTGTAATTCGATGCGCTGAACACGATGCAGCATACGGCGAACGCTAACATTCGACCGTTCTCAAGTTATCATGGAATTGCTCGATTTTCGAAAAAAACAATTTTCTGCCAAAACACTACCGTACATTTCCCTTAAACACTTCAAATTCACTGTATAGGAGTAATTCGATGCGCTGAACACGATGCAGCATACGGCGAACGCTAACATTCGACCGTTCTCAAGTTATCATCGAATTGCTCAGTTTAAAAAAAAAAGAATTTTCCGCAAAAACACCACAGTACACTTCCCTTAAACACTTCAAATTCACTGTGTAGGGCTAATTCGATGCGCTGAACACGATGCAGCCTACGGCGAACGCTAACATTCGACCGTTCTCAAGTTATCATGAAATTGCTCGATTTTCGAAAAAACCAATTTTCTGCCAAAACACTACCGTACATTTCCCTTAAACACTTCAAATTCACTGTATAGGAGTAATTCGATGCGCTGAACACGATGCAGCATACGGCAAATGCTAACATTCGACCTTTCTCAAGTTATCAGCGAATTCCCCGTTTTCAAAAAAATGAATGTTACGCCAAAACACCACCGTACATTTCCCTTAAACACTTCAAATTCACTGTATAGGAGTAATTCGATGCGCTGAACACGATGCAGCATACGGCAAACGCGAACATTCGACGGTTCTCGAGTTATCGTCAAAAGACCGAGAACTCCGAAAAACGTGCATTTCTGGGCATGAAACGCACGAATATGGCATAAACGGGTTTTCCTTCAAAAACACTACCGTACACTTCCCTTAAACGCTTCAAACTCACTGCATTGGGGTAATTCGATGCGCTGAACACGATGCAGCATACGGCGAACGCTAACATTCGACCGTTCTCAAGTTATCAGCGAATTCCCCGATTTTCAAAAAAATGAATGTTCCGCCAAAACACCACCATACATTTCCCTTAAACACTTCAAATTCACTGTATAGGAGTAATTCAATGCGCTGACCACGATGCAGCATACGGCAAACGCTAACATTCGACCGTTCTCAAGTTATCATCAAAAGAGTGAGAACTGCGAAAAACGTGCATTTCTGGGCGTGAAACGTACGAATATGGCATAAACGAGTTTTCCTTCAAAAACACTATCGTACACTTCCCTTAAACGCTTCAAATTCACTGCATAAGTGTAATTCGATGCGCTGAACACGATGCAGCATACGGCGAACGCTAACATTCGACCGTTCTCAAGTTATCATCTAATTGCTCGATTTTCGAAAAAAACAATTTTCTGCCAAAACACCAAAGTACATTTCCCTCAAACACTTCAAATTCACTGTGTAGGAGTAATTCGATGCGCTGAACACGATGCAACTTGCGGCAAAGGCGAACATTCGACGGTTCTCGAGTTATCATCAAAAGACCGAGAACTGCGAAAAACGTGCATTTCTGGGCTTGAAACGCACGAATATGGCATAAACTGGTTTTCCTTCAAAAACACTATCGTACACTTCCCTTAAATACTTGAAACTCACTGCATAGGGGTAAGTCGATGCGCTGAACACGATGCAGCATACGCCGAACGCTAACATTCCACCGTTCTCAAGTTATCATCGAATAGCTCGATTTTCGAAAAAAGAATTTTCTGCCAAAACACCACCGTACACTTCCCTTAAACGCTCCAAACTCACTGCATTGGGGTAATTCGATGCGGTGAACACGACGCAGCATACGGCGAACGCTAACATTCGACCGTTCTCAAGTTATCATCGAATTGCTCGATTTTTGAAAAAACAATTTTCTGCCAAAACACCACCGTACATTTCCCTTAAACACTTCAAATTCACTGTATAGGAGTAATTCGATGCGCTGAACACGATGCAGCATACGGCAAACGCTAACATTCGACCGTTCTCAAGTTATCATCAAAAGACCGAGATGGCGAAAAACGTGCATTTCTGGGCGTGAAACGCACGAATATGGCATAAACGGGTTTTCTTTCAAAACCACTACCGTACACTTCCCTTAAACGCTCCAAACTCACTGCATTGGGGTAATTCGATGCGCTGAACACTATGCAGCATACGGGGAACGCTAACATTCGACCGTTCTCAAGTTATCATGGAATTGCTCGATTTTCGAAAAAAACAATTTTCAGCCAAAACACTACCGTACATTTCCCTTAAACACTTCAAATTCACTGTATAGGAGTAATTCGATGCGCTGAACACGATGCAGCATACGGCGAACGCTAACATTCGACCGTTCTCAAGTTATCATCGAATTGCTCGATTTTCGAAAAAAACAATTTTCTGCCAAAACACTACCGTACATTTCCCTTAAACACTTCAAATTCACTGTATAGGAGTAATTCGATGCGCTGAACACGATGCAGCATACGGCAGATGCTAACATTCGACCGTTCTCAAGTTATCAGCGAATTCCCGGATTTTCAAAAAAATGAATGTTCCGCCAAAACACCACCGTACATTTCCCTTAAACACTTCAAATTCACTGTATAGGAGTAATTCGATGCGCTGAACACGATGCAGCATACGGCAAACGCGAACATTCGACGGTTCCCGAGTTATCGTCAAAAGACCGAGAACTCCGAAAAACGTGCATTTCTGGGCATGAAACGCACGAATATGGCATAAACGGGTTTTCCTTCAAAAACACTATCGTACACTTCCCTTAAACGCTTCAAATTCACTGCATAGGGGTAATTCGATGCGCTGAACACGATGCAGCATACGGCGAACGCTAACATTCGACCGTTCTCAAGTTATCATCGAATTGCTCAGTTTTAAAAAAAAGAATTTTCCGCAAAAACACCACAGTACACTTCCCTTAAACACTTCAGATTCACTGTGTAGGGGTAATACGATGCGCTGAACACGATGCAACTTGCGGCAAAGGCGAACATGCGACGGTTCTCGAGTTATCATCAAAAGACCGAGAACTGCGATAAACGTGCATGTCTGAGCGTGAAACGCACGAATATGGCATAAACGGGTTTTCCTTCAAAAACACTACCGTACACTTCCCTTAAACGCTCCAAACTCACTGCATTGGGGTAATTCGATGCGCTGAACACGATGCAGCATACGGCAAACGCGAACATTCGACGGTTCTCGAGTTATCGTCAAAAGACCGAGAACTCCGAAAAACGTGCATTTCTGGGCATGAAACGCACGAATATGGCATAAACGGGTTTTCCTTCAAAAACACTACCGTACACTTCCCTTAAACGCTTCAAACCCACTGCATTGGGGTAATTCGATGCGCTGAACACGATGCAGCATACGGCGAACGCTAACATTCGACCGTTCTCAAGTTATCAGCGAATTCCCCGATTTTCAAAAAAATGAATGTTCCGCCAAAACACCACCGTACATTTCCCTTAAACACTTCAAATTCACTGTATAGGAGTAATTCGATGCACTGAACACGATGCAGCATACGGCAAACGCGAACATTCGACGGTTCTCGAGTTATCGTCAAAAGACCGAGAACTCCGAAAAACGTGCATTTCTGGGCATGAAACGCACGAATATGGCATAAACGGGTTTTCCTTCAAAAACACTACCGTACACTTCCCTTAAACGCTTCAAACCCACTGCATTGGGGTAATTGGAAGCGCTGAACACGATGCAGCATACGGCGAACGCTAACATTCGACCGTTCTCAAGTTATCAGCGAATTCCCCGATTTTCAAAAAAATGAATGTTCCGCCAAAACACCATCGTACATTTCCCTTAAACACTTCAAATTCACTGTATAGGAGTAATTCGATACGCTGAACACGATGCAGCATACGGCAAACGCGAACATTCGACGGTTCTCGAGTTATCGTCAAAAGACCGAGAACTCCGAAAAACGTGCATTTCTGGGCATGAAACGCACGAATATGGCATAAACGGGTTTTCCTTCAAAAACACTATCGTACACTTCCCTTAAACGCTTCAAATTCACTGCATAGGGGTAATTCGATGCGGTGAACACGATGCAGCATACGGCGAACGCTAACATTCGACCGTTCTCAAGTTATCATGGAATTGCTCGATTTTCGAAAAAAACAATTTTCTGCCAAAACACTACCGTACATTTCCCTTAAACACTTCAAATTCACTGTATAGGAGTAATTCGATGCGCTGAACACGATGCAGCATACGGCGAACGCTAACATTCGACGGTTCTCGAGTTATCGTCAAAAGACCGAGAACTCCGAAAAACGTGCATTTCTGGGCATGAAACGCACGAATATGGCATAAACGGGTTTTCCTTCAAAAACACTACCGTACACTTCCCTTAAACGCTTCAAACTCACTGCATTGGGGTAATTCGATGCGCTGAACACGATGCAGCATACGGCGAACGCTAACATTCGACCGTTCTCAAGTTATCAGCGAATTCCCCGATTTTCAAAAAAATGAATGTTCCGCCAAAACACCACCGTACATTTCCCTTAAACACTTCAAATTCACTGTATAGGAGTAATTCGATACGCTGAACACGATGCAGCATACGGCAAACGCGAACATTCGACGGTTCTCGAGTTATCGTCAAAAGACCGAGAACTCCGAAAAACGTGCATTTCTGGGCATGAAACGCACGAATATGGCATAAACGGGTTTTCCTTCAAAAACACTATCGTACACTTCCCTTAAACGCTTCAAATTCACTGCATAGGGGTAATTCGATGCGCTGAACACGATGCAGCATACGGCGAACGCTAACATTCGACCGTTCTCAAGTTATCATGGAATTGCTCGATTTTCGAAAAAAACAATTTTCTGCCAAAACACTACCGTACATTTCCCTTAAACACTTCAAATTCACTGTATAGGAGTAATTCGATGCGCTGAACACGATGCAGCATACGGCGAACGCTAACATTCGACGGTTCTCGAGTTATCGTCAAAAGACCGAGAACTCCGAAAAACGTGCATTTCTGGGCATGAAACGCACGAATATGGCATAAACGGGTTTTCCTTCAAAAACACTACCGTACACTTCCCTTAAACGCTTCAAACTCACTGCATTGGGGTACTTCGATGCGCTGAACACGATGCAGCATACGGCGAACGCTAACATTCGACCGTTCTCAAGTTATCAGCGAATTCCCCGATTTTCAAAAAAATGAATGTTCCGCCAAAACACCACCGTACATTTCCCTTAAACACTTCAAATTCACTGTATAGGAGTAATTCAATGCGCTGACCACGATGCAGCATACGGCAAACGCTAACATTCGACCGTTCTCAAGTTATCATCAAAAGAGTGAGAACTGCGAAAAACGTGCATTTCTGGGCGTGAAACGTACGAATATGGCATAAACGAGTTTTCCTTCAAAAACACTATCGTACACTTCCCTTAAACGCTTCAAATTCACTGCATAAGTGTAATTCGATGCGCTGAACACGATGCAGCATACGGCGAACGCTAACATTCGACCGTTCTCAAGTTATCATGGAATTGCTCGATTTTCGAAAAAAACAATTTTCTGCCAAAACACTACCGTACATTTCCCTTAAACACTTCAAATTCACTGTATAGGAGTAATTCGATGCGCTGAACACGATGCAGCATACGGCGAACGCTAACATTCGACCGTTCTCAAGTTATCATCGAATTGCTCAGTTTAAAAAAAAAAGAATTTTCCGCAAAAACACCACAGTACACTTCCCTTAAACACTTCAAATTCACTGTGTAGGGCTAATTCGATGCGCTGAACACGATGCAGCCTACGGCGAACGCTAACATTCGACCGTTCTCAAGTTATCATGAAATTGCTCGATTTTCGAAAAAACCAATTTTCTGCCAAAACAGTACCGTACATTTCCCTTAAACACTTCAAATTCACTGTATAGGAGTAATTCGATGCGCTGAACACGATGCAGCATACGGCAAATGCTAACATTCGACCTTTCTCAAGTTATCAGCGAATTCCCCGTTTTCAAAAAAATGAATGTTACGCCAAAACACCACCGTACATTTCCCTTAAACACTTCAAATTCACTGTATAGGAGTAATTCGATGCGCTGAACACGATGCAGCATACGGCAAACGCGAACATTCGACGGTTCTCGAGTTATCGTCAAAAGACCGAGAACTCCGAAAAACGTGCATTTCTGGGCATGAAACGCACGAATATGGCATAAACGGGTTTTCCTTCAAAAACACTACCGTACACTTCCCTTAAACGCTTCAAACTCACTGCATTGGGGTAATTCGATGCGCTGAACACGATGCAGCATACGGCGAACGCTAACATTCGACCGTTCTCAAGTTATCAGCGAATTCCCCGATTTTCAAAAAAATGAATGTTCCGCCAAAACACCACCGTACATTTCCCTTAAACACTTCAAATTCACTGTATAGGAGTAATTCAATGCGCTGACCACGATGCAGCATACGGCAAACGCTAACATTCGACCGTTCTCAAGTTATCATCAAAAGAGTGAGAACTGCGAAAAACGTGCATTTCTGGGCGTGAAACGTACGAATATGGCATAAACGAGTTTTCCTTCAAAAACACTATCGTACACTTCCCTTAAACGCTTCAAATTCACTGCATAAGTGTAATTCGATGCGCTGAACACGATGCAGCATACGGCGAACGCTAACATTCGACCGTTCTCAAGTTATCATCTAATTGCTCGATTTTCGAAAAAAACAATTTTCTGCCAAAACACCAAAGTACATTTCCCTCAAACACTTCAAATTCACTGTGTAGGAGTAATTCGATGCGCTGAACACGATGCAACTTGCGGCAAAGGCGAACATTCGACGGTTCTCGAGTTATCATCAAAAGACCGAGAACTGCGAAAAACGTGCATTTCTGGGCTTGAAACGCACGAATATGGCATAAACTGGTTTTCCTTCAAAAACACTATCGTACACTTCCCTTAAATACTTGAAACTCACTGCATAGGGGTAAGTCGATGCGCTGAACACGATGCAGCATACGCCGAACGCTAACATTCCACCGTTCTCAAGTTATCATCGAATTGCTCGATTTTCGAAAAAAGAATTTTCTGCCAAAACACCACCGTACACTTCCCTTAAACGCTCCAAACTCACTGCATTGGCGTAATTCGATGCGGTGAACACGACGCAGCATACGGCGAACGCTAACATTCGACCGTTCTCAAGTTATCATCGAATTGCTCGATTTTTGAAAAAACAATTTTCTGCCAAAACACCACCGTACATTTCCCTTAAACACTTCAAATTCACTGTATAGGAGTAATTCGATGCGCTGAACACGATGCAGCATACGGCAAACGCTAACATTCGACCGTTCTCAAGTTATCATCAAAAGACCGAGAACTGCGAAAAACGTGCATTTCTGGGCGTGAAACGCACGAATATGGCATAAACGGGTTTTCTTTCAAAACCACTACCGTACACTTCCCTTAAACGCTCCAAACTCACTGCATTGGGGTAATTCGATGCGCTGAACACTATGCAGCATACGGGGAACGCTAACATTCGACCGTTCTCAAGTTATCATGGAATTGCTCGATTTTCGAAAAAAACAATTTTCAGCCAAAACACTACCGTACATTTCCCTTAAACACTTCAAATTCACTGTATAGGAGTAATTCGATGCGCTGAACACGATGCAGCATACGGCAAATGCTAACATTCGACCGTTCTCAAGTTATCAGCGAATTCCCCGATTTTCAAAAAAATGAATGTTCCGCCAAAACACCACCGTACATTTCCCTTAAACACTTCAAATTCACTGTATAGGAGTAATTCGATGCGCTGAACACGATGCAGCATACGGCAAACGCTAACATTCGATGGTTCTCGAGTTATCGTCAAAAGACCGAGAACTCCGTAAAACGTGCATTTCTGGGCATGAAACGCACGAATATGGCATAAACGGGTTTTCCTTCAAAAACACTACCGTACACTTCCCTTAAACGCTTCAAACCCACTGCATTGGGGTAATTCGATGCGCTGAACACGATGCAGCATACGGCGAACGCTAAAATCCGACCGTTCTCAAGTTATCATGGAATTGCTCGATTTTCGAAAAAAAACAATTTTCTGCCAAAACACTACCGTACATTTCCCTTAAACACTTCAAATTCACTGTATAGGAGTAATTCGATGCGCTGAACACGATGCAGCATACGGCGAACGCTAACATTCGACCGTTCTCAAGTTATCATCGAATTGCTCAGTTTAAAAAAAAAAGAATTTTCCGCAAAAACACCACAGTACACTTCCCTTAAACACTTCAAATTCACTGTGTAGGGCTAATTCGATGCGCTGAACACGATGCAGCCTACGGCGAACGCTAACATTCGACCGTTCTCAAGTTATCATGGAATTGCTCGATTTTCGAAAAAAACAATTTTCTGCCAAAACACTACCGTACATTTCCCTTAAACACTTCAAATTCACTGTATAGGAGTAATTCGATGCGCTGAACACGATGCAGCATACGGCAAATGCTAACATTCGACCTTTCTCAAGTTATCAGCGAATTCCCCGTTTTCAAAAAAATGAATGTTACGCCAAAACACCAACGTACATTTCCCTTAAACACTTCAAATTCACTGTATAGGAGTAATTCGATGCGCTGAACACGATGCAGCATACGGCAAACGCGAACATTCGACGGTTCTCGAGTTATCGTCAAAAGACCGAGAACTCCGAAAAACGTGCATTTCTGGGCATGAAACGCACGCATATGGCATAAACGGGTTTTCCTTCAAAAACACTACCGTACACTTCCCTTAAACGCTTCAAACTCACTGCATAGGGGTAATTCGATGCGCTGAACACGATGCAGCATACGGCGAACGCTAACATTCGACCGTTCTCAAGTTATCATGGAATTGCTCGATTTTCGAAAAAAACCAATTTTCTGCCAAAACACTACCGTACATTTCCCTTAAACACTTCAAATTCACTGTATAGGAGTAATTCGATGCGCTGAACACGATGCAGCATACGGCAAATGCTAACATTCGACCGTTCTCAAGTTATCAGCGAATTCCCCGATTTTCAAAAAAATGAATGTTCCGCCAAACCACCACCGTACATTTCCCTTAAACACTTCAAATTCACTGTATAGGAGTAATTCGATGCGCTGAACACGATGCAGCATACGGCAAACGCGAACATTCGACGGTTCTCGAGTTATCGTCAAAAGACCGAGAACTCCGAAAAACGTGCATTTCTGGGCATGAAACGCACGAATATGGCATAAACGGGTTTTCCTTCAAAAACACTACCGTACACTCCCCTTAAACGCTTCAAACTCGCATTGGGGTAATTCGATGCGCTGAACACGATGCAGCATACGGCGAACGCTAACATTCGTCCGTTCTCAAGTTATCAGCGAATTCCCCGATTTTCAAAAAAATGAATGTTCCGCCAAAACACCACCGTACATTTCCCTTAAACACTTCAAATTCACTGTATAGGAGTAATTCGATGCGCTGACCACGATGCAGCATACGGCAAACGCTAACATTCGACCGTTCTCAAGTTATCATCAAAAGAGTGAGAACTGCGAAAAACGTGCATTTCTGGGCGTGAAACGTACGAATATGGCATAAACGAGTTTTCCTTCAAAAACACTATCGTACACATCCCTTAAACGCTTCAAATTCACTGCATAAGTGTAATTCGATGCGCTGAACACGATGCAGCATACGGCAAACGCGAACATTCGACGGTTCTCGAGTTATCGTCAAAAGACCGAGAACTCCGAAAAACGTGCATTTCTGGGCATGAAACGCACGAATATGGCATAAACGGGTTTTCCTTCAAAAACACTATCGTACACTTCCCTTAAACGCTTCAAATTCACTGCATAGGGGTAATTCGATGCGGTGAACACGATGCAGCATACGGCGAACGCTAACATTCGACCGTTCTCAAGTTATCATGGAATTGCTCGATTTTCGAAAAAAACAATTTTCTGCCAAAACACTACCGTACATTTCCCTTAAACACTTCAAATTCACTGTATAGGAGTAATTCGATGCGCTGAACACGATGCAGCATACGGCGAACGCTAACATTCGACGGTTCTCGAGTTATCGTCAAAAGACCGAGAACTCCGAAAAACGTGCATTTCTGGGCATGAAACGCACGAATATGGCATAAACGGGTTTTCCTTCAAAAACACTACCGTACACTTCCCTTAAACGCTTCAAACTCACTGCATTGGGGTAATTCGATGCGCTGAACACGATGCAGCATACGGCGAACGCTAACATTCGACCGTTCTCAAGTTATCAGCGAATTCCCCGATTTTCAAAAAAATGAATGTTCCGCCAAAACACCACCGTACATTTCCCTTAAACACTTCAAATTCACTGTATAGGAGTAATTCGATACGCTGAACACGATGCAGCATACGGCAAACGCGAACATTCGACGGTTCTCGAGTTATCGTCAAAAGACCGAGAACTCCGAAAAACGTGCATTTCTGGGCATGAAACGCACGAATATGGCATAAACGGGTTTTCCTTCAAAAACACTATCGTACACTTCCCTTAAACGCTTCAAATTCACTGCATAGGGGTAATTCGATGCGCTGAACACGATGCAGCATACGGCGAACGCTAACATTCGACCGTTCTCAAGTTATCATGGAATTGCTCGATTTTCGAAAAAAACAATTTTCTGCCAAAACACTACCGTACATTTCCCTTAAACACTTCAAATTCACTGTATAGGAGTAATTCGATGCGCTGAACACGATGCAGCATACGGCGAACGCTAACATTCGACGGTTCTCGAGTTATCGTCAAAAGACCGAGAACTCCGAAAAACGTGCATTTCTGGGCATGAAACGCACGAATATGGCATAAACGGGTTTTCCTTCAAAAACACTACCGTACACTTCCCTTAAACGCTTCAAACTCACTGCATTGGGGTACTTCGATGCGCTGAACACGATGCAGCATACGGCGAACGCTAACATTCGACCGTTCTCAAGTTATCAGCGAATTCCCCGATTTTCAAAAAAATGAATGTTCCGCCAAAACACCACCGTACATTTCCCTTAAACACTTCAAATTCACTGTATAGGAGTAATTCAATGCGCTGACCACGATGCAGCATACGGCAAACGCTAACATTCGACCGTTCTCAAGTTATCATCAAAAGAGTGAGAACTGCGAAAAACGTGCATTTCTGGGCGTGAAACGTACGAATATGGCATAAACGAGTTTTCCTTCAAAAACACTATCGTACACTTCCCTTAAACGCTTCAAATTCACTGCATAAGTGTAATTCGATGCGCTGAACACGATGCAGCATACGGCGAACGCTAACATTCGACCGTTCTCAAGTTATCATGGAATTGCTCGATTTTCGAAAAAAACAATTTTCTGCCAAAACACTACCGTACATTTCCCTTAAACACTTCAAATTCACTGTATAGGAGTAATTCGATGCGCTGAACACGATGCAGCATACGGCGAACGCTAACATTCGACCGTTCTCAAGTTATCATCGAATTGCTCAGTTTAAAAAAAAAAGAATTTTCCGCAAAAACACCACAGTACACTTCCCTTAAACACTTCAAATTCACTGTGTAGGGCTAATTCGATGCGCTGAACACGATGCAGCCTACGGCGAACGCTAACATTCGACCGTTCTCAAGTTATCATGAAATTGCTCGATTTTCGAAAAAAACAATTTTCTGCCAAAACACTACCGTACATTTCCCTTAAACACTTCAAATTCACTGTATAGGAGTAATTCGATGCGCTGAACACGATGCAGCATACGGCAAATGCTAACATTCGACCTTTCTCAAGTTATCAGCGAATTCCCCGTTTTCAAAAAAATGAATGTTACGCCAAAACACCACCGTACATTTCCCTTAAACACTTCAAATTCACTGTATAGGAGTAATTCGATGCGCTGAACACGATGCAGCATACGGCAAACGCGAACATTCGACGGTTCTCGAGTTATCGTCAAAAGACCGAGAACTCCGAAAAACGTGCATTTCTGGGCATGAAACGCACGAATATGGCATAAACGGGTTTTCCTTCAAAAACACTACCGTACACTTCCCTTAAACGCTTCAAACTCACTGCATTGGGGTAATTCGATGCGCTGAACACGATGCAGCATACGGCGAACGCTAACATTCGACCGTTCTCAAGTTATCAGCGAATTCCCCGATTTTCAAAAAAATGAATGTTCCGCCAAAACACCACCGTACATTTCCCTTAAACACTTCAAATTCACTGTATAGGAGTAATTCAATGCGCTGACCACGATGCAGCATACGGCAAACGCTAACATTCGACCGTTCTCAAGTTATCATCAAAAGAGTGAGAACTGCGAAAAACGTGCATTTCTGGGCGTGAAACGTACGAATATGGCATAAACGAGTTTTCCTTCAAAAACACTATCGTACACTTCCCTTAAACGCTTCAAATTCACTGCATAAGTGTAATTCGATGCGCTGAACACGATGCAGCATACGGCGAACGCTAACATTCGACCGTTCTCAAGTTATCATCGAATTGCTCAGTTTAAAAAAAAAAGAATTTTCCGCAAAAACACCACAGTACACTTCCCTTAAACACTTCAAATTCACTGTGTAGGGCTAATTCGATGCGCTGAACACGATGCAGCGTACGGCGAACGCTAACATTCGACCGTTCTCAAGTTATCATGGAATTGCTCGATTTTCGAAAAAAACAATTTTCTGCCAAAACACTACCGTACATTTCCCTTAAACACTTCAAATTCACTGTATAGGAGTAATTCGATGCGCTGAACACGATGCAGCATACGGCAAATGCTAACATTCGACCTTTCTCAAGTTATCAGCGAATTCCCCGTTTTCAAAAAAATGAATGTTACGCCAAAACACCAACGTACATTTCCCTTAAACACTTCAAATTCACTGTATAGGAGTAATTCGATGCGCTGAACACGATGCAGCATACGGCAAACGCGAACATTCGACGGTTCTCGAGTTATCGTCAAAAGACCGAGCACTCCGAAAAACGTGCATTTCTGGGCATGAAACGCACGAATATGGCATAAACGGGTTTTCCTTCAAAAACACTACCGTACACTTCCCTTAAACGCTTCAAACTCACTGCATAGGGGTAATTCGATGCGCTGAACACGATGCAGCATACGGCGAACGCTAACATTCGACCGTTCTCAAGTTATCATGGAATTGCTCGATTTTCGAAAAAAACAATTTTCTGCCAAAACACTACCGTACATTTCCCTTAAACACTTCAAATTCACTGTATAGGAGTAATTCGATGCGCTGAACACGATGCAGCATACGGCAAATGCTAACATTCGACCGTTCTCAAGTTATCAGCGAATTCCCCGATTTTCAAAAAAATGAATGTTCCGCCAAACCACCACCGTACATTTCCCTTAAACACTTCAAATTCACTGTATAGGAGTAATTCGATGCGCTGAACACGATGCAGCATACGGCAAACGCGAACATTCGACGGTTCTCGAGTTATCGTCAAAAGACCGAGAACTCCGAAAAACGTGCATTTCTGGGCATGAAACGCACGAATATGGCATAAACGGGTTTTCCTTCAAAAACACTACCGTACACTCCCCTTAAACGCTTCAAACTCGCATTGGGGTAATTCGATGCGCTGAACACGATGCAGCATACGGCGAACGCTAACATTCGTCCGTTCTCAAGTTATCAGCGAATTCCCCGATTTTCAAAAAAATGAATGTTCCGCCAAAACACCACCGTACATTTCCCTTAAACACTTCAAAGTCGCTGCATAGGGGTAATTCGATGCGCTGACCACGATGCAGCATACGGCAAACGCTAACATTCGACCGTTCTCAAGTTATCATCAAAAGAGTGAGAACTGCGAAAAACGTGCATTTCTGGGCGTGAAACGTACGAATATGGCATAAACGAGTTTTCCTTCAAAAACACTATCGTACACATCCCTTAAACGCTTCAAATTCACTGCATAGGGGTAAGTCGATGCGATGAACACGATGCAGCATACGCCGAACGCTAACATTCGACCGTTCTCAAGTTATCATGGAATTGCTCGATTTTCGAAAAAAACGATTTTCTGCAAAACACTACCGTACATTTCCCTTAAACACTTCAAATTCACTATATAGGAGTAATTCGATGCGCTGAACACGATGCAGCATACGGCAAACGCGAACATTCGACGGTTCTCGAGTTATCGTCAAAAGACCGAGAACTCCGAAAAACGTGCATTTCTGGGCGTGAAACGCACGAATATGGCATAAACGGGTTTTCTTTCAAAACCACTACCGTACACTTCCCTTAAACGCTCCAAACTCACTGCATTGGGGTAATTCGATGCGCTGAACACGATGCAGCATACGGCGAACGCTAACATTCGACAGTTCTCAAGTTATCATCGAATTGCTTAGTTTTCAAAAAAAAGAATGTTCCGCAAAAACACCACAGTACACTTCCCTTAAACACTTCAGATTCACTGTGTAGGGGTAATTCGATGCGCTGAACACGATGCAACTTGCGGCAAAGGCGAACATGCGACGGTTCTCGAGTTATCATCAAAAGACCGAGAACTGCGAAAAACGTGCATTTCTGGGCGTGAAACGCACGAATATGGCATAAACGGGTTTTCCTTCAAAAACACTACCGTACACTTCCCCTAAACGCTTCAAACCCACTGCATTGGGGTAATTGGATGCGCTGAACACGATGCAGCATACGGCGAACGCTAACATTCGACCGTTCTCAAGTTATCAGCGAATTCCCCGATTTTCAAAAAAATGAATGTTCCGCCAAACCACCACCGTACATTTCCCTTAAACACTTCAAATTCACTGTATAGGAGTAATTCGATGCGCTGAACACGATGCAGCATACGGCAAACGCGAACATTCGACGGTTCTCGAGTTATCGTCAAAAGACCGAGAACTCCGAAAAACGTGCATTTCTGGGCATGAAACGCACGAATATGGCATAAACGGGTTTTCCTTCAAAAACACTACCGTACACTCCCCTTAAACGCTTCAAACTCGCATTGGGGTAATTCGATGCGCTGAACACGATGCAGCATACGGCGAACGCTAACATTCGTCCGTTCTCAAGTTATCAGCGAATTCCCCGATTTTCAAAAAAATGAATGTTCCGCCAAAACACCACCGTACATTTCCCTTAAACACTTCAAATTCACTGTATAGGAGTAATTCGATGCGCTGACCACGATGCAGCATACGGCAAACGCTAACATTCGACCGTTCTCAAGTTATCATCAAAAGAGTGAGAACTGCGAAAAACGTGCATTTCTGGGCGTGAAACGTACGAATATGGCATAAACGAGTTTTCCTTCAAAAACACTATCGTACACATCCCTTAAACGCTTCAAATTCACTGCATAAGTGTAATTCGATGCGCTGAACACGATGCAGCATACGGCGAACGCTAACATTCGACCGTTCTCAAGTTATCATCGAATTGCTCGATTTTCGAAAAAAACAATTTTCTGCCAAAACACCAAAGTACATTTCCCTCAAACACTTCAAATTCACTGTGTAGGAGTAATTCGATGCGCTGAACACGATGCAACTTGCGGCAAAGGCGAACATTCGACGGTTCTCGAGTTATCATCAAAAGACCGAGAACTGCGAAAAACGTGCATTTCTGGGTTTGAAACGCACGAATATGGCATAAACTGGTTTTCCTTCAAAAACACTATCGTACACTTCCCTTAAATACTTGAAACTCACTGCATAGGGGTAAGTCGATGCGCTGAACACGATGCAGCATACGCCGAACGCTAACATTCGACCGTTCTCAAGTTATCATGGAATTGCTCGATTTTCGAAAAAAAACGATTTTCTGCAAAACACTACCGTACATTTCCCTTAAACACTTGAAATTCACTATATAGGAGTAATTCGATGCGCTGAACACGATGCAGCATACGGCAAACGCGAACATTCGACGGTTCTCGAGTTATCGTCAAAAGACCGAGAACTCCGAAAAACGTGCATTTCTGGGCGTGAACCGCACGAATATGGCATAAACGGGTTTTCTTTCAAAACCACTACCGTACACTTCCCTTAAACGCTCCAAACTCACTGCATTGGGGTAATTCGATGCGCTGAACACGATGCAGCATACGGCGAACGCTAACATTCGACCGTTCTCAAGTTATCATGGAATTGCTCGATTTTCGAAAAAAACAATTTTCTGCTAAAACACTACCGTACATTTCCGTTAAACACTTCAAATTCACTGTATAGGAGTAATTCGATGCACTGAACACGTTGCAGCATACGGCGAACGCTAACATTCGACCGTTCTCAAGTTATCATCGAATTGCTCAGTTTTAAAAAAAAAGAATTTTCCGCAAAAACACCACAGTACACTTCCCTTAAACACTTCAAATTCACTGTATAGGAGTAATTCGATGCGCTGAACACGATGCAGCATACGGCAAACGCTAACATTCGACGGTTCTCGAGTTATCATCAAAAGACCGAGAACTGCGAAAAACGTGCATTTCTGGGCGTGAAACGCACGAATATGGCATAAACGGGTTTTCCTTCAAATACACGACCGTACACTTCCCTTAAACGCTTCAAACTCACTGCATAGGGGTAATTCGATGCGCTGAACACGATGCAGCATACGGCGAACGCTAACATTCGACAGTTCTCAAGTTATCATCGAATTGCTTAGTTTTCAAAAAAAAGAATTTTCCGCAAAAACACCACAGTACACTTCCCTTAAACACTTCAGATTCACTGTGTAGGGGTAATTCGATGCGCTGAACACGATGCAACTTGCGGCAAAGGCGAACATGCGACGGTTCTCGAGTTATCATCAAAAGACCGAGAACTCCGAAAAACGTGCATTTCTGGGCATGAAACGCACGAATATGGCATAAACGGGTTTTCCTTCAAAAACACTACCGTACACTTCCCTTAAACGCTTCAAACTCACTGCATTGGGGTAATTCGATGCGCTGAACACGATGCAGCATACGGCGAACGCTAACATTCGACCGTTCTCAAGTTATCATGGAATTGCTCGATTTTCGAAAAAACAATTTGCTGCCAAAACACCACCGTACACTTCCCTTAAACGCTCCAAACTAACTGCATTGGGGTAATTCGATGCGCTGAACACGATGCAGCATACGGCAAATGCTAACATTCGACCGTTCTCAAGTTATCAGCGAATTCCCCGATTTTCAAAAAAATGAATGTTCCGCCAAAACACCACCGTACATTTCCCTTAAACACTTCAAATTCACTGTATAGGAGTAATTCGATGCACTGAACACGATGCAGCATACGGCAAACGCGAACATTCGACGGTTCTCGAGTTATCGTCAAAAGACCGAGAACTCCGAAAAACGTGCATTTCTGGGCATGAAACGCACGAATATGGCATAAACGGGTTTTCCTTCAAAAACACTACCGTACACTTCCCTTAAACGCTTCAAACCCACTGCATTGGGGTAATTGGATGCGCTGAACACGATGCAGCATACGGCGAACGCTAACATTCGACCGTTCTCAAGTTATCAGCGAATTCCCCGATTTTCAAAAAAATGAATGTTCCGCCAAAACACCACCGTACATTTCCCTTAAACACTTCAAATTCACTGTATAGGAGTAATTCGATACGCTGAACACGATGCAGCATACGGCAAACGCGAACATTCGACGGTTCTCGAGTTATCGTCAAAAGACCGAGAACTCCGAAAAACGTGCATTTCTGGGCATGAAACGCACGAATATGGCATAAACGGGTTTTCCTTCAAAAACACTATCGTACACTTCCCTTAAACGCTTCAAATTCACTGCATAGGGGTAATTCGATGCGCTGAACACGATGCAGCATACGGCGAACGCTAACATTCGACCGTTCTCAAGTTATCATGGAATTGCTCGATTTTCGAAAAAAACAATTTTCTGCCAAAACACTACCGTACATTTCCCTTAAACACTTCAAATTCACTGTATAGGAGTAATTCGATGCGCTGAACACGATGCAGCATACGGCAAATGCTAACATTCGACCGTTTTCAAGTTATCAGCGAATTCCCCGATTTTCAAAAAAATGAATGTTCCGCCAAACCACCACCGTACATTTCCCTTAAACACTTCAAATTCACTGTATAGGAGTAATTCGATGCGCTGAACACGATGCAGCATACGGCAAACGCGAACATTCGACGGTTCTCGAGTTATCGTCAAAAGACCGAGAACTCCGAAAAACGTGCATTTCTGGGCATGAAACGCACGAATATGGCATAAACGGGTTTTCCTTCAAAAACACTACCGTACACTCCCCTTAAACGCTTCAAACTCGCATTGGGGTAATTCGATGC
The DNA here is from genome assembly GCA_026005395.1 of Asobara japonica. Taxonomy (NCBI): domain Eukaryota; kingdom Metazoa; phylum Arthropoda; class Insecta; order Hymenoptera; family Braconidae; genus Asobara; species Asobara japonica. Next base: position 375,708 of record BQMI01000153.1, on the reverse strand, counting down.
GCTGAACACGATGCAGCATACGGCGAACGCTAACATTCGTCCGTTCTCAAGTTATCAGCGAATTCCCCGATTTTCAAAAAAATGAATGTTCCGCCAAAACACCACCGTACATTTCCCTTAAACACTTCAAATTCACTGTATAGGAGTAATTCGATGCGCTGACCACGATGCAGCATACGGCAAACGCTAACATTCGACCGTTCTCAAGTTATCATCAAAAGAGTGAGAACTGCGAAAAACGTGCATTTCTGGGCGTGAAACGTACGAATATGGCATAAACGAGTTTTCCTTCAAAAACACTATCGTACACATCCCTTAAACGCTTCAAATTCACTGCATAAGTGTAATTCGATGCGCTGAACACGATGCAGCATACGGCGAACGCTAACATTCGACCGTTCTCAAGTTATCATCGAATTGCTCGATTTTCGAAAAAAACAATTTTCTGCCAAAACACCAAAGTACATTTCCCTCAAACACTTCAAATTCACTGTGTAGGAGTAATTCGATGCGCTGAACACGATGCAACTTGCGGCAAAGGCGAACATTCGACGGTTCTCGAGTTATCATCAAAAGACCGAGAACTGCGAAAAACGTGCATTTCTGGGTTTGAAACGCACGAATATGGCATAAACTGGTTTTCCTTCAAAAACACTATCGTACACTTCCCTTAAATACTTGAAACTCACTGCATAGGGGTAAGTCGATGCGCTGAACACGATGCAGCATACGCCGAACGCTAACATTCGACCGTTCTCAAGTTATCATGGAATTGCTCGATTTTCGAAAAAAACGATTTTCTGCAAAACACTACCGTACATTTCCCTTAAACACTTGAAATTCACTATATAGGAGTAATTCGATGCGCTGAACACGATGCAGCATACGGCAAACGCGAACATTCGACGGTTCTCGAGTTATAGTCAAAAGACCGAGAACTCCGAAAAACGTGCATTTCTGGGCGTGAACCGCACGAATATGGCATAAACGGGTTTTCTTTCAAAACCACTACCGTACACTTCCCTTAAACGCTCCAAACTCACTGCATTGGGGTAATTCGATGCGCTGAACACGATGCAGCATACGGCGAACGCTAACATTCGACCGTTCTCAAGTTATCATGGAATTGCTCGATTTTCGAAAAAAACAATTTTCTGCTAAAACACTACCGTACATTTCCGTTAAACACTTCAAATTCACTGTATAGGAGTAATTCGATGCACTGAACACGTTGCAGCATACGGCGAACGCTAACATTCGACCGTTCTCAAGTTATCATCGAATTGCTCAGTTTTAAAAAAAAAGAATTTTCCGCAAAAACACCACAGTACACTTCCCTTAAACACTTCAAATTCACTGTATAGGAGTAATTCGATGCGCTGAACACGATGCAGCATACGGCAAACGCTAACATTCGACGGTTCTCGAGTTATCATCAAAAGACCGAGAACTGCGAAAAACGTGCATTTCTGGGCGTGAAACGCACGAATATGGCATAAACGGGTTTTCCTTCAAATACACGACCGTACACTTCCCTTAAACGCTTCAAACTCACTGCATAGGGGTAATTCGATGCGCTGAACACGATGCAGCATACGGCGAACGCTAACATTCGACAGTTCTCAAGTTATCATCGAATTGCTTAGTTTTCAAAAAAAAGAATTTTCCGCAAAAACACCACAGTACACTTCCCTTAAACACTTCAGATTCACTGTGTAGGGGTAATTCGATGCGCTGAACACGATGCAACTTGCGGCAAAGGCGAACATGCGACGGTTCTCGAGTTATCATCAAAAGACCGAGAACTCCGAAAAACGTGCATTTCTGGGCATGAAACGCACGAATATGGCATAAACGGGTTTTCCTTCAAAAACACTACCGTACACTTCCCTTAAACGCTTCAAACTCACTGCATTGGGGTAATTCGATGCGCTGAACACGATGCAGCATACGGCGAACGCTAACATTCGACCGTTCTCAAGTTATCATGGAATTGCTCGATTTTCGAAAAAACAATTTGCTGCCAAAACACCACCGTACACTTCCCTTAAACGCTCCAAACTAACTGCATTGGGGTAATTCGATGCGCTGAACACGATGCAGCATACGGCAAATGCTAACATTCGACCGTTCTCAAGTTATCAGCGAATTCCCCGATTTTCAAAAAAATGAATGTTCCGCCAAAACACCACCGTACATTTCCCTTAAACACTTCAAATTCACTGTATAGGAGTAATTCGATGCACTGAACACGATGCAGCATACGGCAAACGCGAACATTCGACGGTTCTCGAGTTATCGTCAAAAGACCGAGAACTCCGAAAAACGTGCATTTCTGGGCATGAAACGCACGAATATGGCATAAACGGGTTTTCCTTCAAAAACACTACCGTACACTTCCCTTAAACGCTTCAAACCCACTGCATTGGGGTAATTGGATGCGCTGAACACGATGCAGCATACGGCGAACGCTAACATTCGACCGTTCTCAAGTTATCAGCGAATTCCCCGATTTTCAAAAAAATGAATGTTCCGCCAAAACACCACCGTACATTTCCCTTAAACACTTCAAATTCACTGTATAGGAGTAATTCGATACGCTGAACACGATGCAGCATACGGCAAACGCGAACATTCGACGGTTCTCGAGTTATCGTCAAAAGACCGAGAACTCCGAAAAACGTGCATTTCTGGGCATGAAACGCACGAATATGGCATAAACGGGTTTTCCTTCAAAAACACTATCGTACACTTCCCTTAAACGCTTCAAATTCACTGCATAGGGGTAATTCGATGCGCTGAACACGATGCAGCATACGGCGAACGCTAACATTCGACCGTTCTCAAGTTATCATGGAATTGCTCGATTTTCGAAAAAAACAATTTTCTGCCAAAACACTACCGTACATTTCCCTTAAACACTTCAAATTCACTGTATAGGAGTAATTCGATGCGCTGAACACGATGCAGCATACGGCAAATGCTAACATTCGACCGTTTTCAAGTTATCAGCGAATTCCCCGATTTTCAAAAAAATGAATGTTCCGCCAAACCACCACCGTACATTTCCCTTAAACACTTCAAATTCACTGTATAGGAGTAATTCGATGCGCTGAACACGATGCAGCATACGGCAAACGCGAACATTCGACGGTTCTCGAGTTATCGTCAAAAGACCGAGAACTCCGAAAAACGTGCATTTCTGGGCATGAAACGCACGAATATGGCATAAACGGGTTTTCCTTCAAAAACACTACCGTACACTCCCCTTAAACGCTTCAAACTCGCATTGGGGTAATTCGATGCGCTGAACACGATGCAGCATACGGCGAACGCTAACATTCGTCCGTTCTCAAGTTATCAGCGAATTCCCCGATTTTCAAAAAAATGAATGTTCCGCCAAAACACCACCGTACATTTCCCTTAAACACTTCAAATTCACTGTATAGGAGTAATTCGATGCGCTGACCACGATGCAGCATACGGCAAACGCTAACATTCGACCGTTCTCAAGTTATCATCAAAAGAGTGAGAACTGCGAAAAACGTGCATTTCTGGGCGTGAAACGTACGAATATGGCATAAACGAGTTTTCCTTCAAAAACACTATCGTACACATCCCTTAAACGCTTCAAATTCACTGCATAAGTGTAATTCGATGCGCTGAACACGATGCAGCATACGGCGAACGCTAACATTCGACCGTTCTCAAGTTATCATCGAATTGCTCGATTTTCGAAAAAAACAATTTTCTGCCAAAACACCAAAGTACATTTCCCTCAAACACTTCAAATTCACTGTGTAGGAGTAATTCGATGCGCTGAACACGATGCAACTTGCGGCAAAGGCGAACATTCGACGGTTCTCGAGTTATCATCAAAAGACCGAGAACTGCGAAAAACGTGCATTTCTGGGTTTGAAACGCACGAATATGGCATAAACTGGTTTTCCTTCAAAAACACTATCGTACACTTCCCTTAAATACTTGAAACTCACTGCATAGGGGTAAGTCGATGCGCTGAACACGATGCAGCATACGCCGAACGCTAACATTCGACCGTTCTCAAGTTATCATGGAATTGCTCGATTTTCGAAAAAAACGATTTTCTGCAAAACACTACCGTACATTTCCCTTAAACACTTCAAATTCACTATATAGGAGTAATTCGATGCGCTGAACACGATGCAGCATACGGCAAACGCGAACATTCGACGGTTCTCGAGTTATCGTCAAAAGACCGAGAACTCCGAAAAACGTGCATTTCTGGGCGTGAACCGCACGAATATGGCATAAACGGGTTTTCTTTCAAAACCACTACCGTACACTTCCCTTAAACGCTCCAAACTCACTGCATTGGGGTAATTCGATGCGCTGAACACGATGCAGCATACGGCGAACGCTAACATTCGACCGTTCTCAAGTTATCATGGAATTGCTCGATTTTCGAAAAAAACAATTTTCTGCCAAAACACTACCGTACATTTCCCTTAAACACTTCAAATTCACTGTATAGGAGTAATTCGATGCACTGAACACGTTGCAGCATACGGCGAACGCTAACATTCGACCGTTCTCAAGTTATCATCGAATTGCTCAGTTTTAAAAAAAAAGAATTTTCCGCAAAAACACCACAGTACACTTCCCTTAAACACTTCAAATTCACTGTATAGGAGTAATTCGATGCGCTGAACACGATGCAGCATACGGCAAACGCTAACATTCGACGGTTCTCGAGTTATCATCAAAAGACCGAGAACTGCGAAAAACGTGCATTTCTGGGCGTGAAACGCACGAATATGGCATAAACGGGTTTTCCTTCAAATACACTACCGTACACTTCCCTTAAACGCTTCAAACTCACTGCATAGGGGTAATTCGATGCGCTGAACACGATGCAGCATACGGCGAACGCTAACATTCGACAGTTCTCAAGTTATCATCGAATTGCTTAGTTTTCAAAAAAAAGAATTTTCCGCAAAAACACCACAGTACACTTCCCTTAAACACTTCAGATTCACTGTGTAGGGGTAATTCGATGCGCTGAACACGATGCAACTTGCGGCAAAGGCGAACATGCGACGGTTCTCGAGTTATCATCAAAAGACCGAGAACTCCGAAAAACGTGCATTTCTGGGCATGAAACGCACGAATATGGCATAAACGGGTTTTCCTTCAAAAACACTACCGTACACTTCCCTTAAACGCTTCAAACTCACTGCATTGGGGTAATTCGATGCGCTGAACACGATGCAGCATACGGCGAACGCTAACATTCGACCGTTCTCAAGTTATCATGGAATTGCTCGATTTTCGAAAAAACAATTTGCTGCCAAAACACCACCGTACACTTCCCTTAAACGCTCCAAACTAACTGCATTGGGGTAATTCGATGCGCTGAACACGATGCAGCATACGGCAAATGCTAACATTCGACCGTTCTCAAGTTATCAGCGAATTCCCCGATTTTCAAAAAAATGAATGTTCCGCCAAAACACCACCGTACATTTCCCTTAAACACTTCAAATTCACTGTATAGGAGTAATTCGATGCACTGAACACGATGCAGCATACGGCAAACGCGAACATTCGACGGTTCTCGAGTTATCGTCAAAAGACCGAGAACTCCGAAAAACGTGCATTTCTGGGCATGAAACGCACGAATATGGCATAAACGGGTTTTCCTTCAAAAACACTACCGTACACTTCCCTTAAACGCTTCAAACCCACTGCATTGGGGTAATTGGATGCGCTGAACACGATGCAGCATACGGCGAACGCTAACATTCGACCGTTCTCAAGTTATCAGCGAATTCCCCGATTTTCAAAAAAATGAATGTTCCGCCAAAACACCACCGTACATTTCCCTTAAACACTTCAAATTCACTGTATAGGAGTAATTCGATACGCTGAACACGATGCAGCATACGGCAAACGCGAACATTCGACGGTTCTCGAGTTATCGTCAAAAGACCGAGAACTCCGAAAAACGTGCATTTCTGGGCATGAAACGCACGAATATGGCATAAACGGGTTTTCCTTCAAAAACACTATCGTACACTTCCCTTAAACGCTTCAAATTCACTGCATAGGGGTAATTCGATGCGCTGAACACGATGCAGCATACGGCGAACGCTAACATTCGACCGTTCTCAAGTTATCATGGAATTGCTCGATTTTCGAAAAAAACAATTTTCTGCCAAAACACTACCGTACATTTCCCTTAAACACTTCAAATTCACTGTATAGGAGTAATTCGATGCGCTGAACACGATGCAGCATACGGCAAATGCTAACATTCGACCGTTTTCAAGTTATCAGCGAATTCCCCGATTTTCAAAAAAATGAATGTTCCGCCAAACCACCACCGTACATTTCCCTTAAACACTTCAAATTCACTGTATAGGAGTAATTCGATGCGCTGAACACGATGCAGCATACGGCAAACGCGAACATTCGACGGTTCTCGAGTTATCGTCAAAAGACCGAGAACTCCGAAAAACGTGCATTTCTGGGCATGAAACGCACGAATATGGCATAAACGGGTTTTCCTTCAAAAACACTACCGTACACTCCCCTTAAACGCTTCAAACTCGCATTGGGGTAATTCGATGCGCTGAACACGATGCAGCATACGGCGAACGCTAACATTCGTCCGTTCTCAAGTTATCAGCGAATTCCCCGATTTTCAAAAAAATGAATGTTCCGCCAAAACACCACCGTACATTTCCCTTAAACACTTCAAATTCACTGTATAGGAGTAATTCGATGCGCTGACCACGATGCAGCATACGGCAAACGCTAACATTCGACCGTTCTCAAGTTATCATCAAAAGAGTGAGAACTGCGAAAAACGTGCATTTCTGGGCGTGAAACGTACGAATATGGCATAAACGAGTTTTCCTTCAAAAACACTATCGTACACATCCCTTAAACGCTTCAAATTCACTGCATAAGTGTAATTCGATGCGCTGAACACGATGCAGCATACGGCGAACGCTAACATTCGACCGTTCTCAAGTTATCATCGAATTGCTCGATTTTCGAAAAAAACAATTTTCTGCCAAAACACCAAAGTACATTTCCCTCAAACACTTCAAATTCACTGTGTAGGAGTAATTCGATGCGCTGAACACGATGCAACTTGCGGCAAAGGCGAACATTCGACGGTTCTCGAGTTATCATCAAAAGACCGAGAACTGCGAAAAACGTGCATTTCTGGGTTTGAAACGCACGAATATGGCATAAACTGGTTTTCCTTCAAAAACACTATCGTACACTTCCCTTAAATACTTGAAACTCACTGCATAGGGGTAAGTCGATGCGCTGAACACGATGCAGCATACGCCGAACGCTAACATTCGACCGTTCTCAAGTTATCATGGAATTGCTCGATTTTCGAAAAAAACGATTTTCTGCAAAACACTACCGTACATTTCCCTTAAACACTTCAAATTCACTATATAGGAGTAATTCGATGCGCTGAACACGATGCAGCATACGGCAAACGCGAACATTCGACGGTTCTCGAGTTATCGTCAAAAGACCGAGAACTCCGAAAAACGTGCATTTCTGGGCGTGAACCGCACGAATATGGCATAAACGGGTTTTCTTTCAAAACCACTACCGTACACTTCCCTTAAACGCTCCAAACTCACTGCATTGGGGTAATTCGATGCGCTGAACACGATGCAGCATACGGCGAACGCTAACATTCGACCGTTCTCAAGTTATCATGGAATTGCTCGATTTTCGAAAAAAACAATTTTCTGCCAAAACACTACCGTACATTTCCCTTAAACACTTCAAATTCACTGTATAGGAGTAATTCGATGCACTGAACACGTTGCAGCATACGGCGAACGCTAACATTCGACCGTTCTCAAGTTATCATCGAATTGCTCAGTTTTAAAAAAAAAGAATTTTCCGCAAAAACACCACAGTACACTTCCCTTAAACACTTCAAATTCACTGTATAGGAGTAATTCGATGCGCTGAACACGATGCAGCATACGGCAAACGCTAACATTCGACGGTTCTCGAGTTATCATCAAAAGACCGAGAACTGCGAAAAACGTGCATTTCTGGGCGTGAAACGCACGAATATGGCATAAACGGGTTTTCCTTCAAATACACTACCGTACACTTCCCTTAAACGCTTCAAACTCACTGCATAGGGGTAATTCGATGCGCTGAACACGATGCAGCATACGGCGAACGCTAACATTCGACAGTTCTCAAGTTATCATCGAATTGCTTAGTTTTCAAAAAAAAGAATTTTCCGCAAAAACACCACAGTACACTTCCCTTAAACACTTCAGATTCACTGTGTAGGGGTAATTCGATGCGCTGAACACGATGCAACTTGCGGCAAAGGCGAACATGCGACGGTTCTCGAGTTATCATCAAAAGACCGAGAACTCCGAAAAACGTGCATTTCTGGGCATGAAACGCACGAATATGGCATAAACGGGTTTTCCTTCAAAAACACTACCGTACACTTCCCTTAAACGCTTCAAACTCACTGCATTGGGGTAATTCGATGCGCTGAACACGATGCAGCATACGGCGAACGCTAACATTCGACCGTTCTCAAGTTATCATGGAATTGCTCGATTTTCGAAAAAAAAATTTGCTGCCAAAACACCACCGTACACTTCCCTTAAACGCTCCAAACTAACTGCATTGGGGTAATTCGATGCGCTGAACACGATGCAGCATACGGCAAATGCTAACATTCGACCGTTCTCAAGTTATCAGCGAATTCCCCGATTTTCAAAAAAATGAATGTTCCGCCAAAACACCACCGTACATTTCCCTTAAACACTTCAAATTCACTGTATAGGAGTAATTCGATGCACTGAACACGATGCAGCATACGGCAAACGCGAACATTCGACGGTTCTCGAGTTATCGTCAAAAGACCGAGAACTCCGAAAAACGTGCATTTCTGGGCATGAAACGCACGAATATGGCATAAACGGGTTTTCCTTCAAAAACACTACCGTACACTTCCCTTAAACGCTTCAAACCCACTGCATTGGGGTAATTGGATGCGCTGAACACGATGCAGCATACGGCGAACGCTAACATTCGACCGTTCTCAAGTTATCAGCGAATTCCCCGATTTTCAAAAAAATGAATGTTCCGCCAAAACACCACCGTACATTTCCCTTAAACACTTCAAATTCACTGTATAGGAGTAATTCGATACGCTGAACACGATGCAGCATACGGCAAACGCGAACATTCGACGGTTCTCGAGTTATCGTCAAAAGACCGAGAACTCCGAAAAACGTGCATTTCTGGGCATGAAACGCACGAATATGGCATAAACGGGTTTTCCTTCAAAAACACTATCGTACACTTCCCTTAAACGCTTCAAATTCACTGCATAGGGGTAATTCGATGCGCTGAACACGATGCAGCATACGGCGAACGCTAACATTCGACCGTTCTCAAGTTATCATGGAATTGCTCGATTTTCGAAAAAAACAATTTTCTGCCAAAACACTACCGTACATTTCCCTGAAACACTTCAAATTCACTGTATAGGAGTAATTCGATGCGCTGAACACGATGCAGCATACGGCGAACGCTAACATTCGACCGTTTTCAAGTTATCATCGAATTGCTCAGTTTAAAAAAAAAAGAATTTTCCGCAAAAACACCACAGTACATTTCCCTTAAACACTTCAAATTCACTGTGTAGGGCTAATTCGATGCGCTGAATACGATGCAGCCTACGGCGAACGCTAACATTCGACCGTTCTCAAGTTATCATGGAATTGCTCGATTTTCGAAAAAACCAATTTTCTGCCAAAACACTACCGTACATTTCCCTTAAACACTTCAAATTCACTGTATAGGAGTAATTCGATGCGCTGAACACGATGCAGCATACGGCGAACGCTAACATTCGACCGTTCTCAAGTTATCATCAAAAGAGTGAGAACTGTGAAAAACGTGCATGTCTGGGCATGAAACGCACGAATATGGCATAAACGGGTTTTCCTTCAAAAACACTACCGTACACTTCCCTTAAACGCTTCAAACTCACTGCATAGGGGTAATTCGATGTGCTGAACATGATGCAGCATACGGCGAACGCTAACATTCGACCGTTCTCAAGTTATCATGGAATTGCTCGATTTTCGAAAAAAACAATTTTCTGCCAAAACACTACCGTACATTTCCCTTAAACACTTCAAATTCACTGTATAGGAGTAATTCGATGCGCTGAACACGATGCAGCATACGGCAGATGCTAACATTCGACCGTTCTCAAGTTATCAGCGAATTCCCGGATTTTCAAAAAAATGAATGTTCCGCCAAAACACCACCGTACATTTCCCTTAAACACTTCAAATTCACTGTATAGGAGTAATTCGATGCGCTGAACACGATGCAGCATACGGCAAACGCGAACATTCGACGGTTCTCGAGTTATCGTCAAAAGACCGAGAACTCCGAAAAACGTGCATTTCTGGGCGTGAAACGTACGAATATGGCATAAACGGGTTTTCCTTCTAAAACACTATCGTACACTTCCCTTAAACGCTTCAAATTCACTGCATAGGGGTAATTCGATGCGCTGAACACGATGCAGCATACGGCGAACGCTAACATTCGACCGTTCTCAAGTTATCATCGAATTGCTCAGTTTTAAAAAAAAGAATTTTCCGCAAAAACACCACAGTACACTTCCCTTAAACACTTCAGATTCACTGTGTAGGGGTAATACGATGCGCTGAACACGATGCAACTTGCGGCAAAGGCGAACATGCGACGGTTCTCGAGTTATCATCAAAAGACCGAGAACTGCGATAAACGTGCATGTCTGAGCGTGAAACGCACGAATATGGCATAAACGGGTTTTCCTTCAAAAACACTACCGTACACTTCCCTTAAACGCTCCAAACTCACTGCATTGGGGTAATTCGATGCGCTGAACACGATGCAGCATACGGCAAACGCGAACATTCGACGGTTCTCGAGTTATCGTCAGAAGACCGAGAACTCCGAAAAACGTGCATTTCTGGGCATGAAACGCACGAATATGGCATAAACGGGTTTTCCTTCAAAAACACTACCGTACACTTCCCTTAAACGCTTCAAACCCACTGCATTGGGGTAATTGGATGCGCTGAACACGATGCAGCATACGGCGAACGCTAACATTCGACCGTTCTCAAGTTATCAGCGAATTCCCCGATTTTCAAAAAAATGAATGTTCCGCCAAAACACCACCGTACATTTCCCTTAAACACTTCAAATTCACTGTATAGGAGTAATTCGATACGCTGAACACGATGCAGCATACGGCAAACGCGAACATTCGACGGTTCTCGAGTTATCGTCAAAAGACCGAGAACTCCGAAAAACGTGCATTTCTGGGCATGAAACGCACGAATATGGCATAAACGGGTTTTCCTTCAAAAACACTATCGTACACTTCCCTTAAACGCTTCAAATTCACTGCATAGGGGTAATTCGATGCGCTGAACACGATGCAGCATACGGCGAACGCTAACATTCGACCGTTCTCAAGTTATCATGGAATTGCTCGATTTTCGAAAAAAAACAATTTTCTGCCAAAACACTACCGTACATTTCCCTTAAACACTTCAAATTCACTGTATAGGAGTAATTCGATGCGCTGAACACGATGCAGCATACGGCGAACGCTAACATTCGACCGTTCTCAAGTTATCATCGAATTGCTCAGTTTAAAAAAAAAAGAATTTTCCGCAAAAACACCACAGTACACTTCCCTTAAACACTTCAAATTCACTGTGTAGGGCTAATTCGATGCGCTGAACACGATGCAGCCTACGGCGAACGCTAACATTCGACCGTTCTCAAGTTATCATGAAATTGCTCGATTTTCGAAAAAACCAATTTTCTGCCAAAACACTACCGTACATTTCCCTTAAACACTTCAAATTCACTGTATAGGAGTAATTCGATGCGCTGAACACGATGCAGCATACGGCAAATGCTAACATTCGACCTTTCTCAAGTTATCAGCGAATTCCCCGTTTTCAAAAAAATGAATGTTACGCCAAAACACCACCGTACATTTCCCTTAAACACTTCAAATTCACTGTATAGGAGTAATTCGATGCGCTGAACACGATGCAGCATACGGCAAACGCGAACATTCGACGGTTCTCGAGTTATCGTCAAAAGACCGAGAACTCCGAAAAACGTGCATTTCTGGGCATGAAACGCACGAATATGGCATAAACGGGTTTTCCTTCAAAAACACTACCGTACACTTCCCTTAAACGCTTCAAACTCACTGCATTGGGGTAATTCGATGCGCTGAACACGATGCAGCATACGGCGAACGCTAACATTCGACCGTTCTCAAGTTATCAGCGAATTCCCCGATTTTCAAAAAAATGAATGTTCCGCCAAAACACCACCGTACATTTCCCTTAAACACTTCAAATTCACTGTATAGGAGTAATTCAATGCGCTTACCACGATGCAGCATACGGCAAACGCTAACATTCGACCGTTCTCAAGTTATCATCAAAAGAGTGAGAACTGCGAAAAACGTGCATTTCTGGGCGTGAAACGTACGAATATGGCATAAACGAGTTTTCCTTCAAAAACACTATCGTACACTTCCCTTAAACGCTTCAAATTCACTGCATAAGTGTAATTCGATGCGCTGAACACGATGCAGCATACGGCGAACGCTAACATTCGACCGTTCTCAAGTTATCATCGAATTGCTCAGTTTAAAAAAAAAAGAATTTTCCGCAAAGACACCACAGTACACTTCCCTTAAACACTTCAAATTCACTGTGTAGGGCTAATTCGATGCGCTGAACACGATGCAGCCTACGGCGAACGCTAACATTCGACCGTTCTCAAGTTATCATGGAATTGCTCGATTTTCGAAAAAACCAATTTTCTGCCAAAACACTACCGTACATTTCCCTTAAACACTTCAAATTCACTGTATAGGAGTAATTCGATGCGCTGAACACGATGCAGCATACGGCAAATGCTAACATTCGACCTTTCTCAAGTTATCAGCGAATTCCCCGTTTTCAAAAAAATGAATGTTACGCCAAAACACCAACGTACATTTCCCTTAAACACTTCAAATTCACTGTATTGGAGTAATTCGATGCGCTGAACACGATGCAGCATACGGCAAACGCGAATATTCGACGGTTCTCGAGTTATCGTCAAAAGACCGAGAACTCCGAAAAACGTGCATTTCTGGGCATGAAACGCACGAATATGGCATAAACGGGTTTTCCTTCAAAAACACTACCGTACACTTCCCTTAAACGCTTCAAACTCACTGCATAGGGGTAATTCGATGCGCTGAACACGATGCAGCATACGGCGAACGCTAACATTCGACCGTTCTCAAGTTATCATGGAATTGCTCGATTTTCGAAAAAACCAATTTTCTGCCAAAACACTACCGTACATTTCCCTTAAACACTTCAAATTCACTGTATAGGAGTAATTCGATGCGCTGAACACGATGCAGCATACGGCAAATGCTAACATTCGACCGTTCTCAAGTTATCAGCGAATTCCCCGATTTTCAAAAAAATGAATGTTCCGCCAAACCACCACCGTACATTTCCCTTAAACACTTCAAATTCACTGTATAGGAGTAATTCGATGCGCTGAACACGATGCAGCATACGGCAAACGCGAACATTCGACGGTTCTCGAGTTATCGTCAAAAGACCGAGAACTCCGAAAAACGTGCATTTCTGGGTTTGAAACGCACGAATATGGCATAAACTGGTTTTCCTTCAAAAACACTATCGTACACTTCCCTTAAATACTTGAAACTCACTGCATAGGGGTAAGTCGATGCGCTGAACACGATGCAGCATACGCCGAACGCTAACATTCGACCGTTCTCAAGTTATCATCGAATTGCTCGATTTTCGAAAAAACAATTTTCTGCCAAAACACCACCGTACACTTCCCTTAAACGCTCCAAACTCACTGCATTGGGGTAATTCGATGCGCTGAACACGATGCAGCATACGGCGAACGCTAACATTGGACCGTTCTCAAGTTATCATGGAATTGCTCGATTTTCGAAAAAAACAATTTTCTGCCAAAACACTACCGTACATTTCCCTTAAACACTTCAAATTCACTGTATAGGAGTAATTCGATGCGCTGAACACGATGCAGCATACGGCAAACGCGAACATTCGACGGTTCTCGAGTTATCGTCAAAAGACCGAGAACTCCGAAAAACGTGCATTTCTGGGCGTGAAACGCACGAATATGGCATAAACGGGTTTTCTTTCAAAACCACTACCGTACACTTCCCTTAAACGCTCCAAACTCACTGCATTGGGGTAATTCGATGCGCTGAACACGATGCAGCATACGGCGAACGCTAACATTCGACCGTTCTCAAGTTATCATCGAATTGCTCGATTTTTGAAAAAACAATTTTCTGCCAAAACACCACCGTACATTTCCCTTAAACGCTCCAAACTCACTGCATTGGGGTAATTCGATGCGCTGAACACGATGCAGCATACGGCGAACGCTAACATTCGACCCTTCTCAAGTTATCAGCGAATTCCCCGATTTTCAAAAAAATGAATGTTCCGCCAAAACACCACCGTACATTTCCCTTAAACACTTCAAATTCAGTGTATAGGAGTAATTCGATGCGCTGAACACGATGCAGCATACGGCGAACGCTAACATTCGACCGTTCTCAAGTTATCATCGAATTGCTCAGTCTTAAAAAAAAGAATTTTCCGCAAAAACACCACAGTACACTTCCCTTAAACACTTCAGATTCACTGTGTAGGGGTAATACGATGCGCTGAACACGATGCAACTTGCGGCAAAGGCGAACATGCGACGGTTCTCGAGTTATCATCAAAAGACCGACAACTGCGAAAAACGTGCATGTCTGAGCGTGAAACGCACGAATATGGCATAAACGGGTTTTCCTTCAAAAACACTACCGTACACTTCCCTTAAACGCTCCAAACTCACTGCATTGGGGTAATTCGATGCGCTGAACACGATGCAGCATACGGCGAACGCTAACATTCGACCGTTCTCAAGTTATCATGGAATTGCTCGATTTTCGAAAAAAACAATTTTCTGCCAAAACACTACCGTACATTTCCCTTAAACACTTCAAATTCACTGTATAGGAGTAATTCGATACGCTGAACACGATGCAGCATACGGCAAATGCTAACATTCGACCGTTCTCAAGTTATCAGCGAATTCCCCGATTTTCAAAAAAATGAATGTTCCGCCAAAACACCACCGTACATTTCCCTTAAACACTTCAAATTCACTGTATAGGAGTAATTCGATGCGCTGAACACGTTGCAGCATACGGCGAACGCTAACATTCGACCGTTCTCAAGTTATCATCAAAAGACCGAGAACTGCGAAAAACGTGCATTTCTGGGCGTGAAACGCACGAATATGGCATAAACGGGTTTTCCTTCAAAAACACTACCGTACACTTCCCTTAGACGCTTCAAACTCACTGCATAGGGGTAATTCGATGCGCTGAACACGATGCAGCATACGGCGAACGCTAACATTCGACAGTTCTCAAGTTATCATCGAATTGCTTAGTTTTCAAAAAAAAGAATTTTCCGCAAAAACACCACAGTACACTTCCCTTAAACACTTCAGATTCACTGTGTAGGGGTAATTCGATGCGCTGAACACGATGCAACTTGCGGCAAAGGCGAACATGCGACGGTTCTCGAGTTATCATCAAAAGACCGAGAACTCCGAAAAACGTGCATTTCTGTGCATGAAACGCACGAATATGGCAAAAACGGGTTTTCCTTCAAAAACACTACCGTACACTTCCCTTAAACGCTTCAAAATCACTGCATTGTTGTAATTCGATGCGCTGAACACGATGCAGCATACGGCGAACGCTAACATTCGACCGTTCTCAAGTTATCATGGAATTGCTCGATTTTCGAAAAAACCAATTTTCTGCCAAAACACTACCGTACATTTCCCTTAAACACTGCAAATTCACTGTATAGGAGTAATTCGATGCGCTGAACACGATGCAGCATACGGCAAACGCTAACATTCGACCGTTCTCAAGTTATCATCAAAAGACCGAGAACTGCGAAAAACGTGCATTTCTGGGCGTGAAACGCACGAATATAGCATAAACGGGTTTTCTTTCAAAACCACTACCGTACACTTCCCTTAAACGCTCCAAACTCACTGCATAAGTGTAATTCGATGCGCTGAACACGATGCAGCATACGGCGAACGCTAACATTCGACCGTTCTCAAGTTATCAGCGAATTCCCCGATTTTCAAAAAAATGAATGTTCCGCCAAAACATCACCGTACATTTCCCTTAAACACTTCAAATTCACTATATAGGAGTAATTCGATGCGCTGACCACGATGCAGCATACGGCAAACGCTAACATTCGACCGTTCTCAAGTTATCATCGAATTGCTCGATTTTCGAAAAAACAATTTTCTGCCAAAACACCACCGTACACTTCCCTTAAACGCTCCAAACTCACTGCATTGGGGTAATTCGATGCGCTGAACACGATGCAGCATACGGCAAACGCGAACATTCGACGGTTCTCGAGTTATCATCAAAAGACCGAGAACTGCGAAAAACGTGCATTTCTGGGCTTGAAACGCACGAATATGGCATAAACTGGTTTTCCTTCAAAAACACTATCGTACACTTCCCTTAAATACTTGAAACTCACTGCATAGGGGTAAGTCGATGCGCTGAACACGATGCAGCATACGCCGAACGCTAACATTCGACCGTTCTCAAGTTATCATCGAATTGCTCGATTTTCGAAAAAACAATTTTCTGCCAAAACACCACCGTACACTTCCCTTAAACGCTCCAAACTCACTGCATTGGGGTAATTCGATGCGGTGAACACGACGCAGCATACGGCGAACGCTAACATTCGACCGTTCTCAAGTTATCATCGAATTGCTCGATTTTTGAAAAAACAATTTTCTGCCAAAACACCACCGTACATTTCCCTTAAACACTTCAAATTCACTGTATAGGAGTAATTCGATGCGCTGAACACGATGCAGCATACGGCAAACGCTAACATTCGACCGTTCTCAAGTTATCATCGAATTGCTCAGTTTAAAAAAAAAAGAATTTTCCGCAAAAACACCACAGTACACTTCCCTTAAACACTTCAAATTCACTGTGTAGGGCTAATTCGATGCGCTGAACACGATGCAGCCTACGGCGAACGCTAACATTCGACCGTTCTCAAGTTATCATGGAATTGCTCGATTTTCGAAAAAACCAATTTTCTGCCAAAACACTACCGTACATTTCCCTTAAACACTTCAAATTCACTGTATAGGAGTAATTCGATGCGCTGAACACGATGCAGCATACGGCAAATGCTAACATTCGACCTTTCTCAAGTTATCAGCGAATTCCCCGTTTTCAAAAAAATGAATGTTACGCCAAAACACCAACGTACATTTCCCTTAAACACTTCAAATTCACTGTATTGGAGTAATTCGATGCGCTGAACACGATGCAGCATACGGCAAACGCGAACATTCGACGGTTCTCGAGTTATCGTCAAAAGACCGAGAACTCCGAAAAACGTGCATTTCTGGGCATGAAACGCACGAATATGGCATAAACGGGTTTTCCTTCAAAAACACTACCGTACACTTCCCTTAAACGCTTCAAACTCACTGCATAGGGGTAATTCGATGCGCTGAACACGATGCAGCATACGGCGAACGCTAACATTCGACCGTTCTCAAGTTATCATGGAATTGCTCGATTTTCGAAAAAACCAATTTTCTGCCAAAACACTACCGTACATTTCCCGTAAACACTTCAAATTCACTGTATAGGAGTAATTCGATGCGCTGAACACGATGCAGCATACGGCAAATGCTAACATTCGACCGTTCTCAAGTTATCAGCGAATTCCCCGATTTTCAAAAAAATGAATGTTCCGCCAAACCACCACCGTACATTTCCCTTAAACACTTCAAATTCACTGTATAGGAGTAATTCGATGCGCTGAACACGATGCAGCATACGGCAAACGCGAACATTCGACGGTTCTCGAGTTATCGTCAAAAGACCGAGAACTCCGAAAAACGTGCATTTCTGGGCATGAAACGCACGAATATGGCATAAACGGGTTTTCCTTCAAAAACACTACCGTACACTCCCCTTAAACGCTTCAAACTCGCATTGGGGTAATTCGATGCGCTGAACACGATGCAGCATACGGCGAACGCTAACATTCGTCCGTTCTCAAGTTATCAGCGAATTCCCCGATTTTCAAAAAAATGAATGTTCCGCCAAAACACCACCGTACATTTCCCTTAAACACTTCAAATTCACTGTATAGGAGTAATTCGATGCGCTGACCACGATGCAGCATACGGCAAACGCTTAACATTCGACCGTTCTCAAGTTATCATCAAAAGAGTGAGAACTGCGAAAAACGTGCATTTCTGGGCGTGAAACGTACGAATATGGCATAAACGAGTTTTCCTTCAAAAACACTATCGTACACATCCCTTAAACGCTTCAAATTCACTGCATAAGTGTAATTCGATGCGCTGAACACGATGCAGCATACGGCGAACGCTAACATTCGACCGTTCTCAAGTTATCATCGAATTGCTCGATTTTCGAAAAAAACAATTTTCTGCCAAAACACCAAAGTACATTTCCCTCAAACACTTCAAATTCACTGTGTAGGAGTAATTCGATGCGCTGAACACGA
Source organism: Asobara japonica (assembly GCA_026005395.1). NCBI lineage: Eukaryota > Metazoa > Arthropoda > Insecta > Hymenoptera > Braconidae > Asobara > Asobara japonica. The sequence continues at coordinate 356,926 of BQMI01000153.1, read as the reverse complement.
TGCAACTTGCGGCAAAGGCGAACATTCGACGGTTCTCGAGTTATCATCAAAAGACCGAGAACTGCGAAAAACGTGCATTTCTGGGTTTGAAACGCACGAATATGGCATAAACTGGTTTTCCTTCAAAAACACTATCGTACACTTCCCTTAAATACTTGAAACTCACTGCATAGGGGTAAGTCGATGCGCTGAACACGATGCAGCATACGCCGAACGCTAACATTCGACCGTTCTCAAGTTATCATCGAATTGCTCGATTTTCGAAAAAACAATTTTCTGCCAAAACACCACCGTACACTTCCCTTAAACGCTCCAAACTCACTGCATTGGGGTAATTCGATGCGCTGAACACGATGCAGCATACGGCGAACGCTAACATTGGACCGTTCTCAAGTTATCATGGAATTGCTCGATTTTCGAAAAAAACAATTTTCTGCCAAAACACTACCGTACATTTCCCTTAAACACTTCAAATTCACTGTATAGGAGTAATTCGATGCGCTGAACACGATGCAGCATACGGCAAACGCGAACATTCGACGGTTCTCGAGTTATCGTCAAAAGACCGAGAACTCCGAAAAACGTGCATTTCTGGGCGTGAAACGCACGAATATGGCATAAACGGGTTTTCTTTCAAAACCACTACCGTACACTTCCCTTAAACGCTCCAAACTCACTGCATTGGGGTAATTCGATGCGCTGAACACGATGCAGCATACGGCGAACGCTAACATTCGACCGTTCTCAAGTTATCATCGAATTGCTCGATTTTTGAAAAAACAATTTTCTGCCAAAACACCACCGTACATTTCCCTTAAACGCTCCAAACTCACTGCATTGGGGTAATTCGATGCGCTGAACACGATGCAGCATACGGCGAACGCTAACATTCGACCGTTCTCAAGTTATCAGCGAATTCCCCGATTTTCAAAAAAATGAATGTTCCGCCAAAACACCACCGTACATTTCCCTTAAACACTTCAAATTCAGTGTATAGGAGTAATTCGATGCGCTGAACACGATGCAGCATACGGCGAACGCTAACATTCGACCGTTCTCAAGTTATCATCGAATTGCTCAGTTTTAAAAAAAAGAATTTTCCGCAAAAACACCACAGTACACTTCCCTTAAACACTTCAGATTCACTGTGTAGGGGTAATACGATGCGCTGAACACGATGCAACTTGCGGCAAAGGCGAACATGCGACGGTTCTCGAGTTATCATCAAAAGACCGACAACTGCGAAAAACGTGCATGTCTGAGCGTGAAACGCACGAATATGGCATAAACGGGTTTTCCTTCAAAAACACTACCGTACACTTCCCTTAAACGCTCCAAACTCACTGCATTGGGGTAATTCGATGCGCTGAACACGATGCAGCATACGGCGAACGCTAACATTCGACCGTTCTCAAGTTATCATGGAATTGCTCGATTTTCGAAAAAAACAATTTTCTGCCAAAACACTACCGTACATTTCCCTTAAACACTTCAAATTCACTGTATAGGAGTAATTCGATGCGCTGAACACGATGCAGCATACGGCAAATGCTAACATTCGACCGTTCTCAAGTTATCAGCGAATTCCCCGATTTTCAAAAAAATGAATGTTCCGCCAAAACACCACCGTACATTTCCCTTAAACACTTCAAATTCACTGTATAGGAGTAATTCGATGCGCTGAACACGTTGCAGCATACGGCGAACGCTAACATTCGACCGTTCTCAAGTTATCATCAAAAGACCGAGAACTGCGAAAAACGTGCATTTCTGGGCGTGAAACGCACGAATATGGCATAAACGGGTTTTCCTTCAAAAACACTACCGTACACTTCCCTTAGACGCTTCAAACTCACTGCATAGGGGTAATTCGATGCGCTGAACACGATGCAGCATACGGCGAACGCTAACATTCGACAGTTCTCAAGTTATCATCGAATTGCTTAGTTTTCAAAAAAAAGAATTTTCCGCAAAAACACCACAGTACACTTCCCTTAAACACTTCAGATTCACTGTGTAGGGGTAATTCGATGCGCTGAACACGATGCAACTTGCGGCAAAGGCGAACATGCGACGGTTCTCGAGTTATCATCAAAAGACCGAGAACTCCGAAAAACGTGCATTTCTGTGCATGAAACGCACGAATATGGCAAAAACGGGTTTTCCTTCAAAAACACTACCGTACACTTCCCTTAAACGCTCCAAACTCACTGCATAAGTGTAATTCGATGCGCTGAACACGATGCAGCATACGGCGAACGCTAACATTCGACCGTTCTCAAGTTATCATGGAATTGCTCGATTTTCGAAAAAACCAATTTTCTGCCAAAACACTACCGTACATTTCCCTTAAACACTTCAAATTCACTGTATAGGAGTAATTCGATGCGCTGAACACGATGCAGCATACGGCAAATGCTAACATTCGACCGTTCTCAAGTTATCAGCGAATTCCCCGTTTTCAAAAAAATGAATGTTACGCCAAAACACCACCGTACATTTCCCTTAAACACTTCAAATTCACTGTATAGGAGTAATTCGATGCGCTGAACACGATGCAGCATACGGCAAACGCGAACATTCGACCGTTCTCAAGTTATCATCAAAAGACCGAGAACTGCGAAAAACGTGCATTTCTGGGCGTGAAACGCACGAATATGGCATAAACGGGTTTTCTTTCAAAACCACTACCGTACACTTCCCTTAAACGCTCCAAACTCACTGCATAAGTGTAATTCGATGCGCTGAACACGATGCAGCATACGGCGAACGCTAACATTCGACCGTTCTCAAGTTATCAGCGAATTCCCCGATTTTCAAAAAAATGAATGTTCCGCCAAAACATCACCGTACATTTCCCTTAAACACTTCAAATTCACTATATAGGAGTAATTCGATGCGCTGACCACGATGCAGCATACGGCAAACGCTAACATTCGACCGTTCTCAAGTTATCATCGAATTGCTCGATTTTCGAAAAAACAATTTTCTGCCAAAACACCACCGTACACTTCCCTTAAACGCTCCAAACTCACTGCATTGGGGTAATTCGATGCGCTGAACACGATGCAGCATACGGCAAACGCGAACATTCGACGGTTCTCGAGTTATCGTCAAAAGACCGAGAACTCCGAAAAACGTGCATTTCTGGGCATGAAACGCACGAATATGGCATAAACGGGTTTTCCTTCAAAAACACTACCGTACACTTCCCTTAAACGCTTCAAACTCATTGCATTGGGGTAATTCGATGCGCTGAACACGATGCAGCATACGGCGAACGCTAACATTCGACCGTTCTCAAGTTATCAGCGAATTCCCCGATTTTCAAAAAAATGAATGTTCCGCCAAAACACCACCGTACATTTCCCTTAAACACTTCAAATTCACTGTATAGGAGTAATTCGATACGCTGAACACGATCCAGTATACGGCAAACGCGAACATTCGACGGTTCTGGAGTTATCGTCAAAAGACCGAGAACTCCGAAAAACGTGCATTTCTGGGCATGAAACGCACGAATATGGCATAAACGGGTTTTCCTTCAAAAACACTATCGTACACTTCCCTTAAACGCTTCAAATTCACTGCATAGGGGTAATTCGATGCGCTGAACACGATGCAGCATACGGCGAACGCTAACATTCGACCGTTCTCAAGTTATCATGGAATTGCTCGATTTTCGAAAAAACCAATTTTCTGCCAAAACACTACCGTACATTTCCCTTAAACACTTCAAATTCACTGTATAGGAGTAATTCGATGCGCTGAACACGATGCAGCATACGGCAAATGCTAACATTCGACCGTTCTCAAGTTATCAGCGAATTCCCCGTTTTCAAAAAAATGAATGTTACGCCAAAACACCACCGTACATTTCCCTTAAACACTTCAAATTCACTGTATAGGAGTAATTCGATGCGCTGAACACGATGCAGCATACGGCAAACGCGAACATTCGACGGTTCTCGAGTTATCGTCAAAAGACCGAGAACTCCGAAAAACGTGCATTTCTGGGCATGAAACGCACGAATATGGCATAAACGGGTTTTCCTTCAAAAACACTACCGTACACTTCCCTTAAACGCTTCAAACTCACTGCATTGGGGTAATTCGATGCGCTGAACACGATGCAGCATACGGCGAACGCTGACATTCGACCGTTCTCAAGTTATCAGCGAATTTCCGGATTTTCAAAAAAATGAATGTTCCGCCAAAACACCACCGTACATTTCCCTTAAACACTTCAAATTCACTGTATAGGAGTGATTCGATGCGCTGAACACGATGCAGCATACGGCAAATGCTAACATTCGACCGTTCTCAAGTTATCAGCGAATTCCCCGATTTTCAAAAAAATGAATGTTCCGCCAAAACACCACCGTACATTTCCCTTAAACACTTCAAATTCACTGTATAGGAGTAATTCAATGCGCTGAACACGATGCAGCATACGGCGAACGCTAACATTCGACCGTTCTCAAGTTATCAGCGAATTCCCCGATTTTCAAAAAAATGAATGTTCCGCCAAAACACCACCGTACATTTCCCTTAAACACGTCAAATTCACTGTATAGGAGTAATTCGATGCGCTGAACACGATGCAGCATACGGCGAACGCTAACATTCGACCGTTCTCAAGTTATCATCGAATTGCTCAGTTTAAAAAAAAAAGAATTTTCCGCAAAAACACCACAGTACACTTCCCTTAAACACTTCAAATTCACTGTGTAGGGCTAATTCGATGCGCTGAACACGATGCAGCCTACGGCGAACGCTAACATTCGACCGTTCTCAAGTTATCATGGAATTGCTCGATTTTCGAAAAAACAATTTGCTGCCAAAACACCACCGTACTCTTCCCTTAAACGCTCCAAACTAACTGCATTGGGGTAATTCGATGCGCTGAACACGATGCAGCATACGGCAAATGCTAACATTCGACCGTTCTCAAGTTATCAGCGAATTCCCCGATTTTCAAAAAAATGAATGTTCCGCCAAAACACCACCGTACATTTCCCTTAAACACTTCAAATTCACTGTATAGGAGTAATTCGATGCACTGAACACGATGCAGCATACGGCAAACGCGAACATTCGACGGTTCTCGAGTTATCGTCAAAAGACCGAGAACTCCGAAAAACGTGCATTTCTGGGCATGAAACGCACGAATATGGCATAAACGGGTTTTCCTTCAAAAACACTACCGTACACTTCCCTTAAACGCTTCAAACCCACTGCATTGGGGTAATTGGATGCGCTGAACACGATGCAGCATACGGCGAACGCTAACATTCGACCGTTCTCAAGTTATCAGCGAATTCCCCGATTTTCAAAAAAATGAATGTTCCGCCAAAACACCACCGTACATTTCCCTTAAACACTTCAAATTCACTGTATAGGAGTAATTCGATACGCTGAACACGATGCAGCATACGGCAAACGCGAACATTCGACGGTTCTCGAGTTATCGTCAAAAGACCGAGAACTCCGAAAAACGTGCATTTCTGGGCATGAAACGCACGAATATGGCATAAACGGGTTTTCCTTCAAAAACACTATCGTACACTTCCCTTAAACGCTTCAAATTCACTGCATAGGGGTAATTCGATGCGCTGAACACGATGCAGCATACGGCGAACGCTAACATTCGACCGTTCTCAAGTTATCATGGAATTGCTCGATTTTCGAAAAAAACAATTTTCTGCCAAAACACTACCGTACATTTCCCTTAAACACTTCAAATTCACTGTATAGGAGTAATTCGATGCGCTGAACACGATGCAGCATACGGCGAACGCTAACATTCGACCGTTTTCAAGTTATCATCAAATTGCTCAGTTTAAAAAAAAAAGAATTTTCCGCAAAAACACCACAGTACATTTCCCTTAAACACTTCAAATTCACTGTGTAGGGCTAATTCGATGCGCTGAACACGATGCAGCCTACGGCGAACGCTAACATTCGACCGTTCTCAAGTTATCATGGAATTGCTCGATTTTCGAAAAAACCAATTTTCTGCCAAAACACTACCGTACATTTCCCTTAAACACTTCAAATTCACTGTATAGGAGTAATTCGATGCGCTGAACACGATGCAGCATACGGCGAACGCTAACATTCGACCGTTCTCAAGTTATCATCAAAAGAGTGAGAACTGTGAAAAACGTGCATGTCTGGGCATGAAACGCACGAATATGGCATAAACGGGTTTTCCTTCAAAAACACTACCGTACACTTCCCTTAAACGCTTCAAACTCACTGCATTGGGGTAATTCGATGCGGTGAACACGACGCAGCATACGGCGAACGCTAACATTCGACCGTTCTCAAGTTATCATCGAATTGCTCGATTTTTGAAAAAACAATTTTCTGCCAAAACACCACCGTACATTTCCCTTAAACACTTCAAATTCACTGTATAGGAGTAATTCGATGCGCTGAACACGATGCAGCATACGGCAAACGCTAACATTCGACCGTTCTCAAGTTATCATCGAATTGCTCAGTTTAAAAAAAAAAGAATTTTCCGCAAAAACACCACAGTACACTTCCCTTAAACACTTCAAATTCACTGTGTAGGGCTAATTCGATGCGCTGAACACGATGCAGCCTACGGCGAACGCTAACATTCGACCGTTCTCAAGTTATCATGGAATTGCTCGATTTTCGAAAAAACCAATTGTCTGCCAAAACACTACCGTACATTTCCCTTAAACACTTCAAATTCACTGTATAGGAGTAATTCGATGCGCTGAACACGATGCAGCATACGGCAAATGCTAACATTCGACCTTTCTCAAGTTATCAGCGAATTCCCCGTTTTCAAAAAAATGAATGTTACGCCAAAACACCAACGTACATTTCCCTTAAACACTTCAAATTCACTGTATTGGAGTAATTCGATGCGCTGAACGCGATGCAGCATACGGCAAACGCGAACATTCGACGGTTCTCGAGTTATCGTCAAAAGACCGAGAACTCCGAAAAACGTGCATTTCTGGGCATGAAACGCACGAATATGGCATAAACGGGTTTTCCTTCAAAAACACTACCGTACACTTCCCTTAAACGCTTCAAACTCACTGCATAGGGGTAATTCGATGCGCTGAACACGATGCAGCATACGGCGAACGCTAACATTCGACCGTTCTCAAGTTATCATGGAATTGCTCGATTTTCGAAAAAACCAATTTTCTGCCAAAACACTACCGTACATTTCCCTTAAACACTTCAAATTCACTGTATAGGAGTAATTCGATGCGCTGAACACGATGCAGCATACGGCAAATGCTAACATTCGACCGTTCTCAAGTTATCAGCGAATTCCCCGATTGTCAAAAAAATGAATGTTCCGCCAAACCACCACCGTACATTTCCCTTAAACACTTCAAATTCACTGTATAGGAGTAATTCGATGCGCTGAACACGATGCAGCATACGGCAAACGCGAACATTCGACGGTTCTCGAGTTATCGTCAAAAGACCGAGAACTCCGAAAAACGTGCATTTCTGGGCATGAAACGCACGAATATGGCATAAACGGGTTTTCCTTCAAAAACACTACCGTACACTCCCCTTAAACGCTTCAAACTCGCATTGGGGTAATTCGATGCGCTGAACACGATGCAGCATACGGCGAACGCTAACATTCGTCCGTTCTCAAGTTATCAGCGAATTCCCCGATTTTCAAAAAAATGAATGTTCCGCCAAAACACCACCGTACATTTCCCTTAAACACTTCAAATTCACTGTATAGGAGTAATTCGATGCGCTGACCACGATGCAGCATACGGCAAACGCTTAACATTCGACCGTTCTCAAGTTATCATCAAAAGAGTGAGAACTGCGAAAAACGTGCATTTCTGGGCGTGAAACGTACGAATATGGCATAAACGAGTTTTCCTTCAAAAACACTATCGTACACATCCCTTAAACGCTTCAAATTCACTGCATAAGTGTAATTCGATGCGCTGAACACGATGCAGCATACGGCGAACGCTAACATTCGACCGTTCTCAAGTTATCATCGAATTGCTCGATTTTCGAAAAAAACAATTTTCTGCCAAAACACCAAAGTACATTTCCCTCAAACACTTCAAATTCACTGTGTAGGAGTAATTCGATGCGCTGAACACGATGCAACTTGCGGCAAAGGCGAACATTCGACGGTTCTCGAGTTATCATCAAAAGACCGAGAACTGCGAAAAACGTGCATTTCTGGGTTTGAAACGCACGAATATGGCATAAACTGGTTTTCCTTCAAAAACACTATCGTACACTTCCCTTAAATACTTGAAACTCACTGCATAGGGGTAAGTCGATGCGCTGAACACGATGCAGCATACGCCGAACGCTAACATTCGACCGTTCTCAAGTTATCATCGAATTGCTCGATTTTCGAAAAAACAATTTTCTGCCAAAACACCACCGTACACTTCCCTTAAACGCTCCAAACTCACTGCATTGGGGTAATTCGATGCGCTGAACACGATGCAGCATACGGCGAACGCTAACATTGGACCGTTCTCAAGTTATCATGGAATTGCTCGATTTTCGAAAAAAACAATTTTCTGCCAAAACACTACCGTACATTTCCCTTAAACACTTCAAATTCACTGTATAGGAGTAATTCGATGCGCTGAACACGATGCAGCATACGGCAAACGCGAACATTCGACGGTTCTCGAGTTATCGTCAAAAGACCGAGAACTCCGAAAAACGTGCATTTCTGGGCGTGAAACGCACGAATATGGCATAAACGGGTTTTCTTTCAAAACCACTACCGTACACTTCCCTTAAACGCTCCAAACTCACTGCATTGGGGTAATTCGATGCGCTGAACACGATGCAGCATACGGCGAACGCTAACATTCGACCGTTCTCAAGTTATCATCGAATTGCTCGATTTTTGAAAAAACAATTTTCTGCCAAAACACCACCGTACATTTCCCTTAAACGCTCCAAACTCACTGCATTGGGGTAATTCGATGCGCTGAACACGATGCAGCATACGGCGAACGCTAACATTCGACCGTTCTCAAGTTATCAGCGAATTCCCCGATTTTCAAAAAAATGAATGTTCCGCCAAAACACCACCGTACATTTCCCTTAAACACTTCAAATTCAGTGTATAGGAGTAATTCGATGCGCTGAACACGATGCAGCATACGGCAAACGCTTAACATTCGACCGTTCTCAAGTTATCATCAAAAGAGTGAGAACTGCGAAAAACGTGCATTTCTGGGCGTGAAACGTACGAATATGGCATAAACGGGTTTTCTTTCAAAACCACTACCGTACACTTCCCTTAAACGCTCCAAACTCACTGCATTGGGGTAATACGATGCGCTGAACACGATGCAACTTGCGGCAAAGGCGAACATGCGACGGTTCTCGAGTTATCATCAAAAGACCGACAACTGCGAAAAACGTGCATGTCTGAGCGTGAAACGCACGAATATGGCATAAACGGGTTTTCCTTCAAAAACACTACCGTACACTTCCCTTAAACGCTCCAAACTCACTGCATTGGGGTAATTCGATGCGCTGAACACGATGCAGCATACGGCGAACGCTAACATTCGACCGTTCTCAAGTTATCATGGAATTGCTCGATTTTCGAAAAAAACAATTTTCTGCCAAAACACTACCGTACATTTCCCTTAAACACTTCAAATTCACTGTATAGGAGTAATTCGATGCGCTGAACACGATGCAGCATACGGCAAATGCTAACATTCGACCGTTCTCAAGTTATCAGCGAATTCCCCGATTTTCAAAAAAATGAATGTTCCGCCAAAACACCACCGTACATTTCCCTTAAACACTTCAAATTCACTGTATAGGAGTAATTCGATGCGCTGAACACGTTGCAGCATACGGCGAACGCTAACATTCGACCGTTCTCAAGTTATCATCAAAAGACCGAGAACTGCGAAAAACGTGCATTTCTGGGCGTGAAACGCACGAATATGGCATAAACGGGTTTTCCTTCAAAAACACTACCGTACACTTCCCTTAGACGCTTCAAACTCACTGCATAGGGGTAATTCGATGCGCTGAACACGATGCAGCATACGGCGAACGCTAACATTCGACAGTTCTCAAGTTATCATCGAATTGCTTAGTTTTCAAAAAAAAGAATTTTCCGCAAAAACACCACAGTACACTTCCCTTAAACACTTCAGATTCACCGTGTAGGGGTAATTCGATGCGCTGAACACGATGCAACTTGCGGCAAAGGCGAACATGCGACGGTTCTCGAGTTATCGTCAAAAGACCGAGAACTCCGAAAAAAGTGCATTTCTGGGCATGAAACGCACGAATATGGCATAAACGGGTTTTCCTTCAAAAACACTACCGTACACTTCCCTTAAACGCTTCAAACTCACTGCATTGGGGTAATTCGATGCGCTGAACACGATGCAGCATACGGCGAACGCTAACATTCGACCGTTCTCAAGTTATCAGCGAATTCCCCGATTTTCAAAAAAATGAATGTTCCGCCAAAACACCACCGTACATTTCCCTTAAACACTTCAAATTCACTGTATAGGAGTAATTCGATACGCTGAACACGATCCAGTATACGGCAAACGCGAACATTCGACGGTTCTCGAGTTATCGTCAAAAGACCGAGAACTCCGAAAAACGTGCATTTCTGGGCATGAAACGCACGAATATGGCATAAACGGGTTTTCCTTCAAAAACACTATCGTACACTTCCCTTAAACGCTTCAAATTCACTGCATAGGGGTAATTCGATGCGCTGAACACGATGCAGCATACGGCGAACGCTAACATTCGACCGTTCTCAAGTTATCATGGAATTGCTCGATTTTCGAAAAAACCAATTTTCTGCCAAAACACTACCGTACATTTCCCTTAAACACTTCAAATTCACTGTATAGGAGTAATTCGATGCGCTGAACACGATGCAGCATACGGCAAATGCTAACATTCGACCGTTCTCAAGTTATCAGCGAATTCCCCGTTTTCTAAAAAATGAATGTTACGCCAAAACACCACCGTACATTTCCCTTAAACACTTCAAATTCACTGTATAGGAGTAATTCGATGCGCTGAACACGATGCAGCATACGGCAAACGCGAACATTCGACGGTTCTCGAGTTATCGTCAAAAGACCGAGAACTCCGAAAAACGTGCATTTCTGGGCATGAAACGCACGAATATGGCATAAACGGGTTTTCCTTCAAAAACACTACCGTACACTTCCCTTAAACGCTTCAAACTCACTGCATTGGGGTAATTCGATGCGCTGAACACGATGCAGCATACGGCGAACGCTGACATTCGACCGTTCTCAAGTTATCAGCGAATTTCCGGATTTTCAAAAAAATGAATGTTCCGCCAAAACACCACCGTACATTTCCCTTAAACACTTCAAATTCACTGTATAGGAGTGATTCGATGCGCTGAACACGATGCAGCATACGGCAAATGCTAACATTCGACCGTTCTCAAGTTATCAGCGAATTCCCCGATTTTCAAAAAAATGAATGTTCCGCCAAAACACCACCGTACATTTCCCTTAAACACTTCAAATTCACTGTATAGGAGTAATTCAATGCGCTGAACACGATGCAGCATACGGCGAACGCTAACATTCGACCGTTCTCAAGTTATCAGCGAATTCCCCGATTTTCAAAAAAATGAATGTTCCGCCAAAACACCACCGTACATTTCCCTTAAACACGTCAAATTCACTGTATAGGAGTAATTCGATGCGCTGAACACGATGCAGCATACGGCGAACGCTAACATTCGACCGTTCTCAAGTTATCATCGAATTGCTCAGTTTAAAAAAAAAAGAATTTTCCGCAAAAACACCACAGTACACTTCCCTTAAACACTTCAAATTCACTGTGTAGGGCTAATTCGATGCGCTGAACACGATGCAGCCTACGGCGAACGCTAACATTCGACCGTTCTCAAGTTATCATGGAATTGCTCGATTTTCGAAAAAACAATTTGCTGCCAAAACACCACCGTACACTTCCCTTAAACGCTCCAAACTAACTGCATTGGGGTAATTCGATGCGCTGAACACGATGCAGCATACGGCAAATGCTAACATTCGACCGTTCTCAAGTTATCAGCGAATTCCCCGATTTTCAAAAAAATGAATGTTCCGCCAAAACACCACCGTACATTTCCCTTAAACACTTCAAATTCACTGTATAGGAGTAATTCGATGCACTGAACACGATGCAGCATACGGCAAACGCGAACATTCGACGGTTCTCGAGTTATCGTCAAAAGACCGAGAACTCCGAAAAACGTGCATTTCTGGGCATGAAACGCACGAATATGGCATAAACGGGTTTTCCTTCAAAAACACTACCGTACACTTCCCTTAAACGCTTCAAACCCACTGCATTGGGGTAATTCGATGCGCTGAACACGATGCAGCATACGGCGAACGCTAACATTCGACCGTTCTCAAGTTATCATCGAATTGCTCAGTTTTAAAAAAAAGAATTTTCCGCAAAAACACCACAGTACACTTCCCTTAAACACTTCAGATTCACTGTGTAGGGGTAATACGATGCGCTGAACACGATGCAACTTGCGGCAAAGGCGAACATGCGACGGTTCTCGAGTTATCATCAAAAGACCGAGAACTGCGATAAACGTGCATGTCTGAGCGTGAAACGCACGAATATGGCATAAACGGGTTTTCCTTCAAAAACACTACCGTACACTTCCCTTAAACGCTCCAAACTCACTGCATTGGGGTAATTCGATGCGCTGAACACGATGCAGCATACGGCAAACGCGAACATTCGACGGTTCTCGAGTTATCGTCAAAAGACCGAGAACTCCGAAAAACGTGCATTTCTGGGCATGAAACGCACGAATATGGCATAAACGGGTTTTCCTTCAAAAACACTACCGTACACTTCCCTTAAACGCTTCAAACCCACTGCATTGGGGTAATTGGATGCGCTGAACACGATGCAGCATACGGCGAACGCTAACATTCGACCGTTCTCAAGTTATCAGCGAATTCCCCGATTTTCAAAAAAATGAATGTTCCGCCAAAACACCACCGTACATTTCCCTTAAACACTTCAAATTCACTGTATAGGAGTAATTCGATACGCTGAACACGATGCAGCATACCTCAAACGCGAACATTCGACGGTTCTCGAGTTATCGTCAAAAGACCGAGAACTCCGAAAAACGTGCATTTCTGGGCATGAAACGCACGAATATGGCATAAACGGGTTTTCCTTCAAAAACACTATCGTACACTTCCCTTAAACGCTTCAAATTCACTGCATAGGGGTAATTCGATGCGCTGAACACGATGCAGCATACGGCGAACGCTAACATTCGACCGTTCTCAAGTTATCATGGAATTGCTCGATTTTCGAAAAAAACAATTTTCTGCCAAAACACTACCGTACATTTCCCTTAAACACTTCAAATTCACTGTATAGGAGTAATTCGATGCGCTGAACACGATGCAGCATACGGCGAACGCTAACATTCGACGGTTCTCGAGTTATCGTCAAAAGACCGAGAACTCCGAAAAACGTGCATTTGTGGGCATGAAACGCACGAATATGGCATAAACGGGTTTTCCTTCAAAAACACTACCGTACACTTCCCTTAAACGCTTCAAACTCACTGCATTGGGGTAATTCGATGCGCTGAACAGGATGCAGCATACGGCGAACGCTAACATTCGACCGTTCTCAAGTTATCAGCGAATTCCCCGATTTTCAAAAAAATGAATGTTCCGCCAAAACACCACCGTACATTTCCCTTAAACACTTCAAATTCACTGTATAGGAGTAATTCAATGCGCTGACCACGATGCAGCATACGGCAAACGCTAACATTCGACCGTTCTCAAGTTATCATCAAAAGAGTGAGAACTGCGAAAAACGTGCATTTCTGGGCGTGAAACGTACGAATATGGCATAAACGAGTTTTCCTTCAAAAACACTATCGTACACTTCCCTTAAACGCTTCAAATTCACTGCATAAGTGTAATTCGATGCGCTGAACACGATGCAGCATACGGCGAACGCTAACATTCGACCGTTCTCAAGTTATCATGGAATTGCTCGATTTTCGAAAAAAAACAATTTTCTGCCAAAACACTACCGTACATTTCCCTTAAACACTTCAAATTCACTGTATAGGAGTAATTCGATGCGCTGAACACGATGCAGCATACGGCGAACGCTAACATTCGACCGTTCTCAAGTTATCATCGAATTGCTCAGTTTAAAAAAAAAAGAATTTTCCGCAAAAACACCACAGTACACTTCCCTTAAACACTTCAAATTCACTGTGTAGGGCTAATTCGATGCGCTGAACACGATGCAGCCTACGGCGAACGCTAACATTCGACCGTTCTCAAGTTATCATGAAATTGCTCGATTTTCGAAAAAACCAATTTTCTGCCAAAACACTACCGTACATTTCCCTTAAACACTTCAAATTCACTGTATAGGAGTAATTCGATGCGCTGAACACGATGCAGCATACGGCAAATGCTAACATTCGACCTTTCTCAAGTTATCAGCGAATTCCCCGTTTTCAAAAAAATGAATGTTACGCCAAAACACCACCGTACATTTCCCTTAAACACTTCAAATTCACTGTATAGGAGTAATTCGATGCGCTGAACACGATGCAGCATACGGCAAACGCGAACATTCGACGGTTCTCGAGTTATCGTCAAAAGACCGAGAACTCCGAAAAACGTGCATTTCTGGGCATGAAACGCACGAATATGGCATAAACGGGTTTTCCTTCAAAAACACTACCGTACACTTCCCTTAAACGCTTCAAACTCACTGCATTGGGGTAATTCGATGCGCTGAACACGATGCAGCATACGGCGAACGCTAACATTCGACCGTTCTCAAGTTATCAGCGAATTCCCCGATTTTCAAAAAAATGAATGTTCCGCCAAAACACCACCGTACATTTCCCTTAAACACTTCAAATTCACTGTATAGGAGTAATTCAATGCGCTTACCACGATGCAGCATACGGCAAACGCTAACATTCGACCGTTCTCAAGTTATCATCAAAAGAGTGAGAACTGCGAAAAACGTGCATTTCTGGGCGTGAAACGTACGAATATGGCATAAACGAGTTTTCCTTCAAAAACACTATCGTACACTTCCCTTAAACGCTTCAAATTCACTGCATAAGTGTAATTCGATGCGCTGAACACGATGCAGCATACGGCGAACGCTAACATTCGACCGTTCTCAAGTTATCATCGAATTGCTCGATTTTCGAAAAAAAAACAATTTTCTGCCAAAACACCAAAGTACATTTCCCTCAAACACTTCAAATTCACTGTGTAGGAGTAATTCGATGCGCTGAACACGATGCAACTTGCGGCAAAGGCGAACATTCGACGGTTCTCGAGTTATCATCAAAAGACCGAGAACTGCGAAAAACGTGCATTTCTGGGCTTGAAACGCACGAATATGGCATAAACTGGTTTTCCTTCAAAAACACTATCGTACACTTCCCTTAAATACTTGAAACTCACTGCATAGGGGTAAGTCGATGCGCTGAACACGATGCAGCATACGCCGAACGCTAACATTCGACCGTTCTCAAGTTATCATCGAATTGCTCGATTTTCGAAAAAACAATTTTCTGCCAAAACACCACCGTACACTTCCCTTAAACGCTCCAAACTCACTGCATTGGGGTAATTCGATGCGGTGAACACGACGCAGCATACGGCGAACGCTAACATTCGACCGTTCTCAAGTTATCATCGAATTGCTCGATTTTTGAAAAAACAATTTTCTGCCAAAACACCACCGTACATTTCCCTTAAACACTTCAAATTCACTGTATAGGAGTAATTCGATGCGCTGAACACGATGCAGCATACGGCAAACGCTAACATTCGACCGTTCTCAAGTTATCATCGAATTGCTCAGTTTAAAAAAAAAAGAATTTTCCGCAAAAACACCACAGTACACTTCCCTTAAACACTTCAAGGTCACTGTGTAGGGCTAATTCGATGCGCTGAACACGATGCAGCCTACGGCGAACGCTAACATTCGACCGTTCTCAAGTTATCATGGAATTGCTCGATTTTCGAAAAAACCAATTTTCTGCCAAAACACTACCGTACATTTCCCTTAAACACTTCAAATTCACTGTATAGGAGTAATTCGATGCGCTGAACACGATGCAGCATACGGCAAATGCTAACATTCGACCTTTCTCAAGTTATCAGCGAATTCCCCGTTTTCAAAAAAATGAATGTTACGCCAAAACACCAACGTACATTTCCCTTAAACACTTCAAATTCACTGTATTGGAGTAATTCGATGCGCTGAACACGATGCAGCATACGGCAAACGCGAACATTCGACGGTTCTCGAGTTATCGTCAAAAGACCGAGAACTCCGAAAAACGTGCATTTCTGGGCATGAAACGCACGAATATGGCATAAACGGGTTTTCCTTCAAAAACACTACCGTACACTTCCCTTAAACGCTTCAAACTCACTGCATAGGGGTAATTCGATGCGCTGAACACGATGCAGCATACGGCGAACGCTAACATTCGACCGTTCTCAAGTTATCATGGAATTGCTCGATTTTCGAAAAAACCAATTTTCTGCCAAAACACTACCGTACATTTCCCTTAAACACTTCAAATTCACTGTATAGGAGTAATTCGATGCGCTGAACACGATGCAGCATACGGCAAATGCTAACATTCGACCGTTCTCAAGTTATCAGCGAATTCCCCGATTTTCAAAAAAATGAATGTTCCGCCAAACCACCACCGTACATTTCCCTTAAACACTTCAAATTCACTGTATAGGAGTAATTCGATGCGCTGAACACGATGCAGCATACGGCAAACGCGAACATTCGACGGTTCTCGAGTTATCGTCAAAAGACCGAGAACTCCGAAAAACGTGCATTTCTGGGCATGAAACGCACGAATATGGCATAAACGGGTTTTCCTTCAAAAACACTACCGTACACTCCCCTTAAACGCTTCAAACTCGCATTGGGGTAATTCGATGCGCTGAACACGATGCAGCATACGGCGAACGCTAACATTCGTCCGTTCTCAAGTTATCAGCGAATTCCCCGATTTTCAAAAAAATGAATGTTCCGCCAAAACACCACCGTACATTTCCCTTAAACACTTCAAATTCACTGTATAGGAGTAATTCGATGCGCTGACCACGATGCAGCATACGGCAAACGCTTAACATTCGACCGTTCTCAAGTTATCATCAAAAGAGTGAGAACTGCGAAAAACGTGCATTTCTGGGCGTGAAACGTACGAATATGGCATAAACGAGTTTTCCTTCAAAAACACTATCGTACACATCCCTTAAACGCTTCAAATTCAGTGCATAAGTGTAATTCGATGCGCTGAACACGATGCAGCATACGGCGAACGCTAACATTCGACCGTTCTCAAGTTATCATCGAATTGCTCGATTTTCGAAAAAAACAATTTTCTGCCAAAACACCAAAGTACATTTCCCTCAAACACTTCAAATTCACTGTGTAGGAGTAATTCGATGCGCTGAACACGATGCAACTTGCGGCAAAGGCGAACATTCGACGGTTCTCGAGTTATCATCAAAAGACCGAGAACTGCGAAAAACGTGCATTTCTGGGTTTGAAACGCTCGAATATGGCATAAACTGGTTTTCCTTCAAAAACACTATCGTACACTTCCCTTAAATACTTGAAACTCACTGCATAGGGGTAAGTCGATGCGCTGAACACGATGCAGCATACGCCGAACGCTAACATTCGACCGTTCTCAAGTTATCATCGAATTGCTCGATTTTCGAAAAAACAATTTTCTGCCAAAACACCACCGTACACTTCCCTTAAACGCTCCAAACTCACTGCATTGGGGTAATTCGATGCGCTGAACACGATGCAGCATACGGCGAACGCTAACATTGGACCGTTCTCAAGTTATCATGGAATTGCTCGATTTTCGAAAAAAACAATTTTCTGCCAAAACACTACCGTACATTTCCCTTAAACACTTCAAATTCACTGTATAGGAGTAATTCGATGCGCTGAACACGATGCAGCATACGGCAAACGCGAACATTCGACGGTTCTCGAGTTATCGTCAAAAGACCGAGAACTCCGAAAAACGTGCATTTCTGGGCGTGAAACGCACGAATATGGCATAAACGGGTTTTCTTTCAAAACCACTACCGTACACTTCCCTTAAACGCTCCAAACTCACTGCATTGGGGTAATTCGATGCGCTGAACACGATGCAGCATACGGCGAACGCTAACATTCGACCGTTCTCAAGTTATCATCGAATTGCTCGATTTTTGAAAAAACAATTTTCTGCCAAAACACCACCGTACATTTCCCTTAAACGCTCCAAACTCACTGCATTGGGGTAATTCGATGCGCTGAACACGATGCAGCATACGGCGAACGCTAACATTCGACCGTTCTCAAGTTATCAGCGAATTCCCCGATTTTCAAAAAAATGAATGTTCCGCCAAAACACCACCATACATTTCCCTTAAACACTTCAAATTCACGGTATAGGAGTAATTCGATGCGCTGAACACGATGCAGCATACGGCGAACGCTAACATTCGACCGTTCTCAAGTTATCATCGAATTGCTCAGTTTTAAAAAAAAGAATTTTCCGCAAAAACACCACAGTACACTTCCCTTAAACACTTCAGATTCACTGTGTAGGGGTAATACGATGCGCTGAACACGATGCAACTTGCGGCAAAGGCGAACATGCGACGGTTCTCGAGTTATCATCAAAAGACCGACAACTGCGAAAAACGTGCATGTCTGAGCGTGAAACGCACGAATATGGCATAAACGGGTTTTCCTTCAAAAACACTACCGTACACTTCCCTTAAACGCTCCAAACTCACTGCATTGGGGTAATTCGATGCGCTCAACACGATGCAGCATACGGCGAACGCTAACATTCGACCGTTCTCAAGTTATCATGGAATTGCTCGATTTTCGAAAAAAACAATTTTCTGCCAAAACACTACCGTACATTTCCCTTAAACACTTCAAATTCACTGTATAGGAGTAATTCGATGCGCTGAACACGATGCAGCATACGGCAAATGCTAACATTCGACCGTTCTCAAGTTATCAGCGAATTCCCCGATTTTCAAAAAAATGAATGTTCCGCCAAAACACCACCGTACATTTCCCTTAAACACTTCAAATTCACTGTATAGGAGTAATTCGATGCGCTGAACACGTTGCAGCATACGGCGAACGCTAACATTCGACCGTTCTCAAGTTATCATCAAAAGACCGAGAACTGCGAAAAACGTGCATTTCTGGGCGTGAAACGCACGAATATGGCATAAACGGGTTTTCCTTCAAAAACACTACCGTACACTTCCCTTAGACGCTTCAACCTCACTGCATAGGAGTAATTCGATGCGCTGAACACGATGCAGCATACGGCGAACGCTAACATTCGACAGTTCTCAAGTTATCATCGAATTGCTTAGTTTTCAAAAAAAAGAATTTTCCGCAAAAACACCACAGTACACTTCCCTTAAACACTTCAGATTCACTGTGTAGGGGTAATTCGATGCGCTGAACACGATGCAACTTGCGGCAAAGGCGAACATGCGACGGTTCTCGAGTTATCATCAAAAGACCGAGAACTCCGAAAAACGTGCATTTCTGTGCATGAAACGCACGAATATGGCAAAAACGGGTTTTCCTTCAAAAACACTACCGTACACTTCCCTTAAACGCTTCAAAATCACTGCATTGGGGTAATTCGATGCGCTGAACACGATGCAGCATACGGCGAACGCTAACATTCGACCGTTCTCAAGTTATCATGGAATTGCTCGATTTTCGAAAAAACCAATTTTCTGCCAAAACACTACCGTACATTTCCCTTAAACACTGCAAATTCACTGTATAGGAGTAATTCGATGCGCTGAACACGATGCAGCATACGGCAAACGCTAACATTCGACCGTTCTCAAGTTATCATCAAAAGACCGAGAACTGCGAAAAACGTGCATTTCTGGGCGTGAAACGCACGAATATGGCATAAACGGGTTTTCTTTCAAAACCACTACCGTACACTTCCCTTAAACGCTCCAAACTCACTGCATAAGTGTAATTCGATGCGCTGAACACGATGCAGCATACGGCAAATGCTAACATTCGACCTTTCTCAAGTTATCAGCGAATTCCCCGTTTTCAAAAAAATGAATGTTACGCCAAAACACCAACGTACATTTCCCTTAAACACTTCAAATTCACTGTATTGGAGTAATTCGATGCGCTGAACACGATGCAGCATACGGCAAACGCGAACATTCGACGGTTCTCGAGTTATCGTCAAAAGACCGAGAACTCCGAAAAACGTGCATTTCTGGGCATGAAACGCACGAATATGGCATAAACGGGTTTTTCTTCAAAAACACTACCGTACACTTCCCTTAAACGCTTCAAACTCACTGCATAGGGGTAATTCGATGCGCTGAACACGATGCAGCATACGGCGAACGCTAACATTCGACCGTTCTCAAGTTATCATGGAATTGCTCGATTTTCGAAAAAACCAATTTTCTGCCAAAACACTACCGTACATTTCCCTTAAACACTTCAAATTCACTGTATAGGAGTAATTCGATGCGCTGAACACGATGCAGCATACGGCAAATGCTAACATTCGACCGTTCTCAAGTTATCAGCGAATTCCCCGATTTTCAAAAAAATGAATGTTCCGCCA
Source organism: Asobara japonica (assembly GCA_026005395.1). Classification (NCBI taxonomy): domain Eukaryota; kingdom Metazoa; phylum Arthropoda; class Insecta; order Hymenoptera; family Braconidae; genus Asobara; species Asobara japonica. The sequence continues at coordinate 336,144 of BQMI01000153.1, read as the reverse complement.
AAACACCACCATACATTTCCCTTAAACACTTCAAATTCACGGTATAGGAGTAATTCGATGCGCTGAACACGATGCAGCATACGGCGAACGCTAACATTCGACCGTTCTCAAGTTATCATCGAATTGCTCAGTTTTAAAAAAAAGAATTTTCCGCAAAAACACCACAGTACACTTCCCTTAAACACTTCAGATTCACTGTGTAGGGGTAATACGATGCGCTGAACACGATGCAACTTGCGGCAAAGGCGAACATGCGACGGTTCTCGAGTTATCATCAAAAGACCGAGAACTCCGAAAAACGTGCATTTCTGTGCATGAAACGCACGAATATGGCAAAAACGGGTTTTCCTTCAAAAACACTACCGTACACTTCCCTTAAACGCTTCAAAATCACTGCATTGGGGTAATTCGATGCGCTGAACACGATGCAGCATACGGCGAACGCTAACATTCGACCGTTCTCAAGTTATCATGGAATTGCTCGATTTTCGAAAAAACCAATTTTCTGCCAAAACACTACCGTACATTTCCCTTAAACACTGCAAATTCACTGTATAGGAGTAATTCGATGCGCTGAACACGATGCAGCATACGGCAAACGCTAACATTCGACCGTTCTCAAGTTATCATCAAAAGACCGAGAACTGCGAAAAACGTGCATTTCTGGGCGTGAAACGCACGAATATGGCATAAACGGGTTTTCTTTCAAAACCACTACCGTACACTTCCCTTAAACGCTCCAAACTCACTGCATAAGTGTAATTCGATGCGCTGAACACGATGCAGCATACGGCAAATGCTAACATTCGACCTTTCTCAAGTTATCAGCGAATTCCCCGTTTTCAAAAAAATGAATGTTACGCCAAAACACCAACGTACATTTCCCTTAAACACTTCAAATTCACTGTATTGGAGTAATTCGATGCGCTGAACACGATGCAGCATACGGCAAACGCGAACATTCGACGGTTCTCGAGTTATCGTCAAAAGACCGAGAACTCCGAAAAACGTGCATTTCTGGGCATGAAACGCACGAATATGGCATAAACGGGTTTTTCTTCAAAAACACTACCGTACACTTCCCTTAAACGCTTCAAACTCACTGCATAGGGGTAATTCGATGCGCTGAACACGATGCAGCATACGGCGAACGCTAACATTCGACCGTTCTCAAGTTATCATGGAATTGCTCGATTTTCGAAAAAACCAATTTTCTGCCAAAACACTACCGTACATTTCCCTTAAACACTTCAAATTCACTGTATAGGAGTAATTCGATGCGCTGAACACGATGCAGCATACGGCAAATGCTAACATTCGACCGTTCTCAAGTTATCAGCGAATTCCCCGATTTTCAAAAAAATGAATGTTCCGCCAAACCACCACCGTACATTTCCCTTAAACACTTCAAATTCACTGTATAGGAGTAATTCGATGCGCTGAACACGATGCAGCATACGGCAAATGCGAACATTCGACGGTTCTCGAGTTATCGTCAAAAGACCGAGAACTCCGAAAAACGTGCATTTCTGGGCATGAAACGCACGAATATGGCATAAACGGGTTTTCCTTCAAAAACACTACCGTACACTCCCCTTAAACGCTTCAAACTCGCATTGGGGTAATTCGATGCGCTGAACACGATGCAGCATACGGCGAACGCTAACATTCGTCCGTTCTCAAGTTATCAGCGAATTCCCCGATTTTCAAAAAAATGAATGTTCCGCCAAAACACCACCGTACATTTCCCTTAAACACTTCAAATTCACTGTATAGGAGTAATTCGATGCGCTGACCACGATGCAGCATACGGCAAACGCTTAACATTCGACCGTTCTCAAGTTATCATCAAAAGAGTGAGAACTGCGAAAAACGTGCATTTCTGGGCGTGAAACGTACGAATATGGCATAAACGAGTTTTCCTTCAAAAACACTATCGTACACATCCCTTAAACGCTTCAAATTCACTGCATAAGTGTAATTCGATGCGCTGAACACGATGCAGCATACGGCGAACGCTAACATTCGACCGTTCTCAAGTTATCATCGAATTGCTCGATTTTCGAAAAAAACAATTTTCTGCCAAAACACCAAAGTACATTTCCCTCAAACACTTCAAATTCACTGTGTAGGAGTAATTCGATGCGCTGAACACGATGCAACTTGCGGCAAAGGCGAACATTCGACGGTTCTCGAGTTATCATCAAAAGACCGAGAACTGCGAAAAACGTGCATTTCTGGGTTTGAAACGCTCGAATATGGCATAAACTGGTTTTCCTTCAAAAACACTATCGTACACTTCCCTTAAATACTTGAAACTCACTGCATAGGGGTAAGTCGATGCGCTGAACACGATGCAGCATACGCCGAACGCTAACATTCGACCGTTCTCAAGTTATCATCGAATTGCTCGATTTTCGAAAAAACAATTTTCTGCCAAAACACCACCGTACACTTCCCTTAAACGCTCCAAACTCACTGCATTGGGGTAATTCGATGCGCTGAACACGATGCAGCATACGGCGAACGCTAACATTGGACCGTTCTCAAGTTATCATGGAATTGCTCGATTTTCGAAAAAAACAATTTTCTGCCAAAACACTACCGTACATTTCCCTTAAACACTTCAAATTCACTGTATAGGAGTAATTCGATGCGCTGAACACGATGCAGCATACGGCAAACGCGAACATTCGACGGTTCTCGAGTTATCGTCAAAAGACCGAGAACTCCGAAAAACGTGCATTTCTGGGCGTGAAACGCACGAATATGGCATAAACGGGTTTTCTTTCAAAACCACTACCGTACACATCCCTTAAACGCTCCAAACTCACTGCATTGGGGTAATTCGATGCGCTGAACACGATGCAGCATACGGCGAACGCTAACATTCGACCGTTCTCAAGTTATCATCGAATTGCTCGATTTTTGAAAAAACAATTTTCTGCCAAAACACCACCGTACATTTCCCTTAAACGCTCCAAACTCACTGCATTGGGGTAATTCGATGCGCTGAACACGATGCAGCATACGGCGAACGCTAACATTCGACCGTTCTCAAGTTATCAGCGAATTCCCCGATTTTCAAAAAAATGAATGTTCCGCCAAAACACCACCGTACATTTCCCTTAAACACTTCAAATTCACTGTATAGGAGTAATTCGATGCGCTGAACACGATGCAGCATACGGCGAACGCTAACATTCGACCGTTCTCAAGTTATCATCGAATTGCTCAGTTTTAAAAAAAAGAATTTTCCGCAAAAACACCACAGTACACTTCCCTTAAACACTTCAGATTCACTGTGTAGGGGTAATACGATGCGCTGAACACGATGCAACTTGCGGCAAAGGCGAACATGCGACGGTTCTCGAGTTATCATCAAAAGACCGACAACTGCGAAAAACGTGCATGTCTGAGCGTGAAACGCACGAATATGGCATAAACGGGTTTTCCTTCAAAAACACTACCGTACACTTCCCTTAAACGCTCCAAACTCACTGCATTGGGGTAATTCGATGCGCTGAACACGATGCAGCATACGGCGAACGCTAACATTCGACCGTTCTCAAGTTATCATGGAATTGCTCGATTTTCGAAAAAAAAAATTTTCTGCCAAAACACTACCGTACATTTCCCTTAAACACTTCAAATTCACTGTATAGGAGTAATTCGATGCGCTGAACACGATGCAGCATACGGCAAATGCTAACATTCGACCGTTCTCAAGTTATCAGCGAATTCCCCGATTTTCAAAAAAATGAATGTTCCGCCAAAACACCACCGTACATTTCCCTTAAACACTTCAAATTCACTGTATAGGAGTAAGTCGATGCGCTGAACACGATGCAGCATACGCCGAACGCTAACATTCGACCGTTCTCAAGTTATCATCGAATTGCTCGATTTTCGAAAAAACAATTTTCTGCCAAAACACCACCGTACACTTCCCTTAAACGCTCCAAACTCACTGCATTGGGGTAATTCGATGCGCTGAACACGATGCAGCATACGGCGAACGCTAACATTGGACCGTTCTCAAGTTATCATGGAATTGCTCGATTTTCGAAAAAAACAATTTTCTGCCAAAACACTACCGTACATTTCCCTTAAACACTTCAAATTCACTGTATAGGAGTAATTCGATGCGCTGAACACGATGCAGCATACGGCAAACGCGAACATTCGACGGTTCTCGAGTTATCGTCAAAAGACCGAGAACTCCGAAAAACGTGCATTTCTGGGCGTGAAACGCACGAATATGGCATAAACGGGTTTTCTTTCAAAACCACTACCGTACACATCCCTTAAACGCTCCAAACTCACTGCATTGGGGTAATTCGATGCGCTGAACACGATGCAGCATACGGCGAACGCTAACATTCGACCGTTCTCAAGTTATCATCGAATTGCTCGATTTTTGAAAAAACAATTTTCTGCCAAAACACCACCGTACATTTCCCTTAAACGCTCCAAACTCACTGCATTGGGGTAATTCGATGCGCTGAACACGATGCAGCATACGGCGAACGCTAACATTCGACCGTTCTCAAGTTATCAGCGAATTCCCCGATTTTCAAAAAAATGAATGTTCCGCCAAAACACCACCGTACATTTCCCTTAAACACTTCAAATTCACTGTATAGGAGTAATTCGATGCGCTGAACACGATGCAGCATACGGCGAACGCTAACATTCGACCGTTCTCAAGTTATCATCGAATTGCTCAGTTTTAAAAAAAAAAATTTTCCGCAAAAACACCACAGTACACTTCCCTTAAACACTTCAGATTCACTGTGTAGGGGTAATACGATGCGCTGAACACGATGCAACTTGCGGCAAAGGCGAACATGCGACGGTTCTCGAGTTATCATCAAAAGACCGACAACTGCGAAAAACGTGCATGTCTGAGCGTGAAACGCACGAATATGGCATAAACGGGTTTTCCTTCAAAAACACTACCGTACACTTCCCTTAAACGCTCCAAACTCACTGCATTGGGGTAATTCGATGCGCTGAACACGATGCAGCATACGGCGAACGCTAACATTCGACCGTTCTCAAGTTATCATGGAATTGCTCGATTTTCGAAAAAAACAATTTTCTGCCAAAACACTACCGTACATTTCCCTTAAACACTTCAAATTCACTGTATAGGAGTAATTCGATGCGCTGAACACGATGCAGCATACGGCAAATGCTAACATTCGACCGTTCTCAAGTTATCAGCGAATTCCCCGATTTTCAAAAAAATGAATGTTCCGCCAAAACACCACCGTACATTTCCCTTAAACACTTCAAATTCACTGTATAGGAGTAATTCGATGCGCTGAACACGTTGCAGCATACGGCGAACGCTAACATTCGACCGTTCTCAAGTTATCATCAAAAGACCGAGAACTGCGAAAAACGTGCATTTCTGGGCGTGAAACGCACGAATATGGCATAAACGGGTTTTCCTTCAAAAACACTACCGTACACTTCCCTTAGACGCTTCAAACTCACTGCATAGGGGTAATTCGATGCGCTGAACACGATGCAGCATACGGCGAACGCTAACATTCGACAGTTCTCAAGTTATCATCGAGTTGCTTAGTTTTCAAAAAAAAGAATTTTCCGCAAAAACACCACAGTACACTTCCCTTAAACACTTCAGATTCACTGTATAGGAGTAATTCGATGCGCTGAACACGATGCAGCATACGGCAAACGCTAACATTCGACCGTTCTCAAGTTATCATCAAAAGACCGAGAACTGCGAAAAACGTGCATTTCTGGGCGTGAAACGCACGAATATGGCATAAACGGGTTTTCTTTCAAAACCACTACCGTACACTTCCCTTAAACGCTCCAAACTCACTGCATAAGTGTAATTCGATGCGCTGAACACGATGCAGCATACGGCGAACGCTAACATTCGACCGTTCTCAAGTTATCAGCGAATTCCCCGATTTTCAAAAAAATGAATGTTCCGCCAAAACATCACCGTACATTTCCCTTAAACACTTCAAATTCACTATATAGGAGTAATTCGATGCGCTGACCACGATGCAGCATACGGCAAACGCTAACATTCGACCGTTCTCAAGTTATCATCGAATTGCTCGATTTTCGAAAAAACAATTTTCTGCCAAAACACCACCGTACACTTCCCTTAAACGCTCCAAACTCACTGCATTGGGGTAATTCGATGCGCTGAACACGATGCAGCATACGGTAAACGCGAACATTCGACGGTTCTCGAGTTATCGTCAAAAGACCGAGAACTCCGAAAAACGTGCATTTCTGGGCATGAAACGCACGAATATGGCATAAACGGGTTTTCCTTCAAAAACACTACCGTACACTTCCCTTAAACGCTTCAAACTCACTGCATTGGGGTAATTCGATGCGCTGAACACGATGCAGCATACGGCGAACGCTAACATTCGACCGTTCTCAAGTTATCAGCGAATTCCCCGATTTTCAAAAAAATGAATGTTCCGCCAAAACACCACCGTACATTTCCCTTAAACACTTCAAATTCACTGTATAGGAGTAATTCGATACGCTGAACACGATCCAGTATACGGCAAACGCGAACATTCGACGGTTCTCGAGTTATCGTCAAAAGACCGAGAACTCCGAAAAACGTGCATTTCTGGGCATGAAACGCACGAATATGGCATAAACGGGTTTTCCTTCAAAAACACTATCGTACACTTCCCTTAAACGCTTCAAATTCACTGCATAGGGGTAATTCGATGCGCTGAACACGATGCAGCATACGGCGAACGCTAACATTCGACCGTTCTCAAGTTATCATGGAATTGCTCGATTTTCGAAAAAACCAATTTTCTGCCAAAACACTACCGTACATTTCCCGTAAACACTTCAAATTCACTGTATAGGAGTAATTCGATGCGCTGAACACGATGCAGCATACGGCAAATGCTAACATTCGACCGTTCTCAAGTTATCAGCGAATTCCCCGTTTTCAAAAAAATGAATGTTACGCCAAAACACCACCGTACATTTCCCTTAAACACTTCAAATTCACTGTATAGGAGTAATTCGATGCGCTGAACACGATGCAGCATACGGCAAACGCGAACATTCGACGGTTCTCGAGTTATCGTCAAAAGACCGAGAACTCCGAAAAACGTGCATTTCTGGGCATGAAACGCACGAATATGGCATAAACGGGTTTTCCTTCAAAAACACTACCGTACACTTCCCTTAAACGCTTCAAACTCACTGCATTGGGGTAATTCGATGCGCTGAACACGATGCAGCATACGGCGAACGCTGACATTCGACCGTTCTCAAGTTATCAGCGAATTTCCGGATTTTCAAAAAAATGAATGTTCCGCCAAAACACCACCGTACATTTCCCTTAAACACTTCAAATTCACTGTATAGGAGTGATTCGATGCGCTGAACACGATGCAGCATACGGCAAATGCTAACATTCGACCGTTCTCAAGTTATCAGCGAATTCCCCGATTTTCAAAAAAATGAATGTTCCGCCAAAACACCACCGTACATTTCCCTTAAACACTTCAAATTCACTGTGTAGGGCTAATTCGATGCGCTGAACACGATGCAGCCTACGGCGAACGCTAACATTCGACCGTTCTCAAGTTATCAGCGAATTCCCCGATTTTCAAAAAAATGAATGTTCCGCCAAAACACCACCGTACATTTCCCTTAAACACGTCAAATTCACTGTATAGGAGTAATTCGATGCGCTGAACACGATGCAGCATACGGCGAACGCTAACATTCGACCGTTCTCAAGTTATCATCGAATTGCTCAGTTTAAAAAAAAAAGAATTTTCCGCAAAAACACCACAGTACACTTCCCTTAAACACTTCAAATTCACTGTGTAGGGCTAATTCGATGCGCTGAACACGATGCAGCCTACGGCGAACGCTAACATTCGACCGTTCTCAAGTTATCATGGAATTGCTCGATTTTCGAAAAAACCAATTTTCTGCCAAAACACTACCGTACATTTCCCTTAAACACTTCAAATTCACTGTATAGGAGTAATTCGATGCGCTGAACACGATGCAGCATACGGCAAACGCGAACATTCGACGGTTCTCGAGTTATCGTCAAAAGACCGAGAACTCCGAAAAACGTGCATTTCTGGGCATGAAACGCACGAATATGGCATAAACGGGTTTTCCTTCAAAAACACTACCGTACACTTCCCTTAAACGCTTCAAACTCACTGCATTGGGGTAATTCGATGCGCTGAACACGATGCAGCATACGGCGAACGCTGACATTCGACCGTTCTCAAGTTATCAGCGAATTTCCGGATTTTCAAAAAAATGAATGTTCCGCCAAAACACCACCGTACATTTCCCTTAAACACTTCAAATTCACTGTATAGGAGTGATTCGATGCGCTGAACACGATGCAGCATACGGCAAATGCTAACATTCGACCGTTCTCAAGTTATCAGCGAATTCCCCGATTTTCAAAAAAATGAATGTTCCGCCAAAACACCACCGTACATTTCCCTTAAACACTTCAAATTCACTGTATAGGGCTAATTCGATGCGCTGAACACGATGCAGCCTACGGCGAACGCTAACATTCGACCGTTCTCAAGTTATCAGCGAATTCCCCGATTTTCAAAAAAATGAATGTTCCGCCAAAACACCACCGTACATTTCCCTTAAACACGTCAAATTCACTGTATAGGAGCAATTCGATGCGCTGAACACGATGCAGCATACGGCGAACGCTAACATTCGACCGTTCTCAAGTTATCATCGAATTGCTCAGTTTAAAAAAAAAAGAATTTTCCGCAAAAACACCACAGTACACTTCCCTTAAACACTTCAAATTCACTGTGTAGGGCTAATTCGATGCGCTGAACACGATGCAGCCTACGGCGAACGCTAACATTCGACCGTTCTCAAGTTATCATGGAATTGCTCGATTTTCGAAAAAACCAATTTTCTGCCAAAACACTACCGTACATTTCCCTTAAACACTTCAAATTCACTGTATAGGAGTAATTCGATGCGCTGAACACGATGCAGCATACGGCAAATGCTAACATTCGACCGTTCTCAAGTTATCATGGAATTGCTCGATTTTCGAAAAAACCAATTTTCTGCCAAAACACTACCGTACATTTCCCTTAAATACTTCAAATTCACTGTATAGGAGTAATTCGATGCGCTGAACACGATGCAGCATACGGCGAACGCTAACATTCGACCGTTCTCAAGTTATCAGCGAATTCCCCGATTTTCAAAAAAATGAATGTTCCGCCAAAGCACCACCGTACATTTCCCTTAAACACTTCAAATTCACTGTATAGGAGTAATTCGATGCGCTGAACACGATGCAGCATACGGCAAACGCGAACATTCGACGGTTCTCGAGTTATCGTCAAAAGACCGAGAACTCCGAAAAACGTGCATTTCTGGGCATGAAACGCACGAATATGGCATAAACGGGTTTTCCTTCAAAAACACTACCGTACACTTCCCTTAAACGCTTCAAACTCGCATTGGGGTAATTCGATGCGCTGAACACGATGCAGCATACGGCGAACGCTAACATTCGACCGTTCTCAAGTTATCAGCGAATTCCCCGATTTTCAAAAAAATGAATGTTCCGCCAAAACACCACCGTACGTTTCCCTTAAACACTTCAAATTCACTCTATAGGAGTAATTCGATGCGCTGACCACGATGCAGCATACGGCAAACGCTAACATTCGACCGTTCTCAAGTTATCATCAAAAGAGTGAGAACTGCGAAAAACGTGCATTTCTGGGCGTGAAACGTACGAATATGGCATAAACGAGTTTTCCTTCAAAAACACTATCGTACACTTCCCTTAAACGCTTCAAATTCACTGCATAAGTGTAATTCGATGCGCTGAACACGATGCAGCATACGGCGAACGCTAACATTCGACCGTTCTCAAGTTATCATCGAATTGCTCGATTTTCGAAAAAAACAATTTTCTGCCAAAACACCAAAGTACATTTCCCTCAAACACTTCAAATTCACTGTGTAGGAGTAATTCGATGCGCTGAACACGATGCAACTTGCGGCAAAGGCGAACATTCGACGGTTTTCGAGTTATCATCAAAAGACCGAGAACTGCGAAAAACGTGCATTTCTGGGCGTGAAACGCACGAATATGGCATAAACTGGTTTTCCTTCACAAACACTATCGTACACTTCCCTTAAATACTTGAAACTCACTGCATAGGGGTAAGTCGATGCGCTGAACACGATGCAGCATACGGCGAACGCTAACATTCGACCGTTTTCAAGTTATCATGGAATTGCTCGATTTTCGAAAAAAACAATTTTCTGCCAAAACACTACCGTACATTTCCCTTAAACACTTCAAATTCACTGTATAGGAGTAATTCGATGCGCTGAACACGATGCAGCATACGGCAAATGCTAACATTCGACCGTTCTCAAGTTATCAGCGAATTCCCCGATTTTCAAAAAAATGAATGTTCCGCCAAAACACCACCGTACATTTCCCTTAAACACTTCAAATTCACTGTATAGGAGTAATTCGATGCGCTGAACACGTTGCAGCATACGGCGAACGCTAACATTCGACCGTTCTCCAGTTATCATCAAAAGACCGAGAACTGCGAAAAACGTGCATTTCTGGGCGTGAAACGCACGAATATGGCATAAACGGGTTTTCCTTCAAAAACACTACCGTACACTTCCCTTAGACGCTTCAAACTCACTGCATAGGGGTAATTCGATGCGCTGAACACGATGCAGCATACGGCGAACGCTAACATTCGACAGTTCTCAAGTTATCATCGAATTGCTTAGTTTTCAAAAAAAAGAATTTTCCGCAAAAACACCACAGTACACTTCCCTTAAACACTTCAGATTCACTGTGTAGGGGTAATTCGATGCGCTGAACACGATGCAACTTGCGGCAAAGGCGAACATGCGACGGTTCTCGAGTTATCATCAAAAGACCGAGAACTCCGAAAAACGTGCATTTCTGTGCATGAAACGCACGAATATGGCAAAAACGGGTTTTCCTTCAAAAACACTACCGTACACTTCCCTTAAACGCTTCAAAATCACTGCATTGGGGTAATTCGATGCGCTGAACACGATGCAGCATACGGCGAACGCTAACATTCGACCGTACTCAAGTTATCATGGAATTGCTCGATTTTCGAAAAAACCAATTTTCTGCCAAAACACTACCGTACATTTCCCTTAAACACTGCAAATTCACTGTATAGGAGTAATTCGATGCGCTGAACACGATGCAGCATACGGCAAACGCTAACATTCGACCGTTCTCAAGTTATCATCAAAAGACCGAGAACTGCGAAAAACGTACATTTCTGGGCGTGAAACGCACGAATATGGCATAAACGGGTTGTCTTTCAAAACCACTACCGTACACTTCCCTTAAACGCTCCAAACTCACTGCATAAGTGTAATTCGATGCGCTGAACACGATGCAGCATACGGCGAACGCTAACATTCGACCGTTCTCAAGTTATCAGCGAATTCCCCGATTTTCAAAAAAATGAATGTTCCGCCAAAACATCACCGTACATTTCCCTTAAACACTTCAAATTCACTATATAGGAGTAATTCGATGCGCTGACCACGATGCAGCATACGGCAAACGCTAACATTCGACCGTTCTCAAGTTATCATCGAATTGCTCGATTTTCGAAAAAACAATTTTCTGCCAAAACACCACCGTACACTTCCCTTAAACGCTCCAAACTCACTGCATTGGGGTAATTCGATGCGCTGAACACGATGCAGCATACGGCAAACGCGAACATTCGACGGTTCTCGAGTTATCGTCAAAAGACCGAGAACTCCGAAAAACGTGCATTTCTGGGCATGAAACGCACGAATATGGCATAAACGGGTTTTCCTTCAAAAACACTACCGTACACTTCCCTTAAACGCTTCAAACTCACTGCATTGGGGTAATTCGATGCGCTGAACACGATGCAGCATACGGCGAACGCTAACATTCGACCGTTCTCAAGTTATCAGCGAATTCCCCGATTTTCAAAAAAATGAATGTTCCGCCAAAACACCACCGTACATTTCCCTTAAACACTTCAAATTCACTGTATAGGAGTAATTCGATACGCTGAACACGATGCAGTATACGGCAAACGCGAACATTCGACGGTTCTCGAGTTATCGTCAAAAGACCGAGAACTCCGAAAAACGTGCATTTCTGGGCATGAAACGCACGAATATGGCATAAACGGGTTTTCCTTCAAAAACACTATCGTACACTTCCCTTAAACGCTTCAAATTCACTGCATAGGGGTAATTCGATGCGCTGAACACGATGCAGCATACGGCGAACGCTAACATTCGACCGTTCTCAAGTTATCATGGAATTGCTCGATTTTCGAAAAAAACAATTTTCTGCCAAAACACTACCGTACATTTCCCTTAAACACTTCAAATTCACTGTATAGGAGTAATTCGATGCGCTGAACACGATGCAGCATACGGCAAATGCTAACATTCGACCGTTCTCAAGTTATCAGCGAATTCCCCGTTTTCAAAAAAATGAATGTTACGCCAAAACACCACCGTACATTTCCCTTAAACACTTCAAATTCACTGTATAGGAGTAATTCGATGCGCTGAACACGATGCAGCATACGGCAAACGCGAACATTCGACGGTTCTCGAGTTATCGTCAAAAGACCGAGAACTCCGAAAAACGTGCATTTCTGGGCATGAAACGCACGAATATGGCATAAACGGGTTTTCCTTCAAAAACACTATCGTACACTTCCCTTAAACGCTCCAAACTCACTGCATTGGGGTAATTCGATGCGCTGAACATGATGCAGCATACGGCGAACGCTAACATTCGACCGTTCTCGAGTTATCGTCAAAAGACTCCGAAAGAGAACTCCGAAAAACGTGCATTTCTGGGCGTGAAACGCACGAATATGGCATAAATGGGTTTTCTTTCAAAACCACTACCGTACACTTCCCTTAAACGCTCCAAACTCACTGCATTGGGGTAATTCGATGCGCTGAACACGATGCAGCATACGGCGAACGCTAACATTCGACCGTTCTCAAGTTATCATCGAATTGCTCGATTTTTGAAAAAACAATTTTCTGCCAAAACACCACCGTACATTTCCCTTAAACGCCCCAAACTAACTGCATTGGGGTAATTCGATGCGCTGAACACGATGCAGCATACGGCAAACGCTAACATTCGACCGTTCTCAAGTTATCATCAAAAGACCGAGAACTGCGAAAAACGTGCATTTCTGGGCGTGAAACGCACGAATATGGCATAAACGGGTTTTCTTTCAAAACCACAACCGTACACTTCCCTTAAACGCTCCAAACTCACTGCATTGGGGTAATTCGATGCGCTGAACACTATGCAGCATACGGCGAACGCTAACATTCGACCGTTCTCAAGTTATCATGGAATTGCTCGATTTTCGAAAAAACCAATTTTCAGCCAAAACACTACCGTACATTTCCCTTAAACACTTTAAATTCACTGTATAGGAGTAATTCGATGCGCTGAACACGATGCAGCATACGGCGAACGCTAACATTCGACCGTTCTCAAGTTATCAGCGAATTCCCCGATTTTCAAAAAAATGAATGTTCCGCCAAAACACCACCGTACATTTCCCTTAAACACTTCAAATTCACTGTATAGGAGTAATTCGATGCGGTGAACACGATGCAGCATACGGCAAACGCTAACATTCGACCGTTCTCAAGTTCTCATCAAAAGAGTGAGAACTGCGAAAAACGTGCATTTCTGGGCGTGAAACGTACGAATATGGCATAAACGGGTTTTCCTTCAAAAACACTATCGTACACTTCCCTTAAACACTTCAAATTCACTGTATAGGAGTAATTCGATGCGCTGAACACGATGCAGCATACGGCAAATGCTAACATTTGACCGTTCTCAAGTTATCAGCGAATTCCCCGATTTTCAAAAAAATGAATGTTCCGCCAAAACACCACCGTACATTTCCCTTAAACACTTCAAATTCACTGTATAGGAGTAATTTGATGCGCTGAACACGATGCAGCATACGGCGAACGCTAACATTCCACCGTTCTCAAGTTATCAGCGAATTCCCCGATTTTCAAAAAAATGAATGTTCCGCCAAAACACCACCGTACATTTCCCTTAAACACTTCAAATTCACTCTATAGGAGTAATTCGATGGGCTGAACACGATGCAGCATACGGCGAACGCTAACATTCGACCGTTCTCAAGTTATCATGGAATTGCTCGATTTTCGAAAAAACCAATTTTCAGCCAAAACACTCGTACATTTCCCTTAAACACTTCAAATTCACTGTATAGGAGTAATTCGATGGGCTGAACACGATGCAGCATACGGCAAACGCGAACATTCGACGGTTCTCGAGTTATCGTCAAAAGACCGAGAACTCCGAAAAACGTGCATTTCTGGGCATGAAACGCACGAATATGGCATAAACGGGTTTTCCTTCAAAAACACTACCGTAAACTTCCCTTAAACGCTTCAAACTCACTGCATTGGGGTAATTCGATGCGCTGAACACGATGCAGCATACGGCGAACGCTAACATTCGACCGTTCTCAAGTTATCAGCGAATTCCCCGATTTTCAAAAAAATGAATGTTCCGCCAAAACACCACCGTACATTTCCCTTAAACACTTCAAATTCACTGTATAGGAGTAATTCGATGCGCTGAACGCGATGCAGCATACGGCAAACGCTAACATTCGACCGTTCTCAAGTTATCAGCGAATTGCTCGATTTTCGAAAAAACAATTTTCTGCCAAAACACCACCGTACACTTCCCTTAAACGCTCCAGACTCACTGCATTGGGGTAATTCGATGCGCTGAACACGATGCAGCATACGGCGAACGCTAACATTCGACCGTTCTCAAGTTATCAGCGAATTCCCCGATTTTCAAAAAAAATGAATGTTCCGCCAAAACACCACCGTACATTTCCCTTAAACACTTCAAATTCACTGTATAGGAGTAATTCGATTCGCTGAACACGATGCAGCATACGGCGAACGCTAACATTCGACCGTTCTCAAGTTATCAGCGAATTCCCCGATTTTCAAAAAAATGAATGTTCCGCCAAAACACCACCGTACATTCGACCGTTCTCAAGTTATCATCAAAATAGTGAGAACTGCGAAAAACGTGCATTTCTGGGCGTGAAACGTACGAATATGGCATAAACGGGTTTTCCTTCAAAAACACTATCGTACATTTCCCTTAAACACGTCAAATTCACTGTATAGGAGTAATTCGATGCCCTGAACACGATGCAGCATACGGCAAACGCTAACATTCGACCGTTCTCAAGTTATCATCAAAAGACCGAGAACTGCGAAAAACGTGCATTTCTGGGCATGAAACGCACGAATATGGCATAAACGGGTTTTCTTTCAAAACCACTACCGTACACTTCCCTTAAACGCTCCAAACTCACTGCATTGGGGTAATTCGATGCGCTGAGCACGATGCAGCATACGGCAAACGCTAACATTCGACCGTTCTCAAGTTATCATCAAAAGAGTGAGAACTGCGAAAAACGTGCATTTCTGGGCGTGAAACGTACGAATATGGCATAGGGTTTTCCTTCAAAAACACTATCGTACACTTCCCTTAAACGCTTCACATTCACTGCATAGGGGTAATTCGATGCGCTGAACACGATGCAGCATACGGCGAACGCTAACATTCGACCGTTCTCAAGTTATCATGGAATTGCTCGATTTTCGAAAAAACCAATTTTCTGCCAAAACACTACCGTACCTTTCCCTTAAACACTTCAAATTCACTGTATAGGAGTAATTCGATGCGCTGAACACGATGCAGCATGCGGCAAATGCTAACATTCGACCGTTCTCAAGTTATCAGCGAATTCCCCGATTTTCAAAAAAATGAATGTTCCGCCAAAACGTCACCGTACATTTCCCTTAAACACTTCAAATTCACTGTATAGGAGTAATTCGATGCGCTGACCACGATGCAGCATACGGCAAAGGCGAACATTCGACGGTTCTCGAGTTATCATCAAAAGACCGAGAACTGCGAAAAACGTGCATTTCTGGGCGTGAAACGCACGAATATGGCATAAACTGGTTTTCCTTCAAAAACACTATCGTACACTTCCCTTAAATACTTGAAACTCACTGCATAGGGGTAAGTCGATGCGCTGAACACGATGCAGCATACGCCGAACGCTAACATTCGACCGTTCTCAAGTTATCATCGACTTGCTCGATTTTCGAAAAAACAATTTTCTGCCAAAACACCACCGTACACTTCCCTTAAACGCTCCAGACTCACTGCATTGGGGTAATTCGATGCGCTGAACACGATGCAGCATACGGCGAACGCTAACATTCGACCGTTCTCAAGTTATCAGCGAATTCCCCGATTTTCAAAAAAATGAATGTTCCGCCAAAACACCACCGTACATTTCCCTTAAACACTTCAGATTCACTGTATAGGAGTAATTCGATGCGCTGAACACGATGCAGCATACGGCAAACGCTAACATTCGACCGTTCTCAAGTTATCATCAAAAGCGTGAGAACTGCGAAAAACGTGCATTTCTGGGCGTGAAACGTACGAATATGGCATAAACGGGTTTTCCTTCAAAAACACTATCGTACACTTCCCTTAAACGCTTCAAATTCACTGCATAGGGGTAATTCGATGCGCTGAACACGATGCAGCATACGCCGAACGCTAACATTCGACCGTTCTCAAGTTATCCCGAATTGCTCGATTTTCGAAAAAACAATTTTCTGCCAAAACACCACCGTACACTTCCCTTAAATGCTCCGGACTCACTGCATTGGGGTAATTCGATGCGCTGAACACGATGCAGCATACGGCGAACGCTAACATTCGACCGTTCTCAAGTTATCATGGAATTGCTCGATTTTCGAAAAAAAAACAATTTTCTGCCAAAACACTACCGTACATTTCCCTTAAACGCTCCAGACTCACTGCATTGGGGTAATTCGATGCGCTGAACACGATGCAGCATGCGGCAAATGCTAACATTCGACCGTTCTCAAGTTATCAGCGAATTCCCCGATTTTCAAAAAAATGAATGTTCCGCCAAAACGTCACCGTACATTTCCCTTAAACACTTCAAATTCACTGTATAGGAGTAATTCGATGCGCTGACCACGATGCAGCATACGGCAAAGGCGAACATTCGACGGTTCTCGAGTTATCATCAAAAGACCGAGAACTGCGAAAAACGTGCATTTCTGGGCGTGAAACGCACGAATATGGCATAAACTGGTTTTCCTTCAAAAACACTATCGTACACTTCCCTTAAATACTTGAAACTCACTGCATAGGGGTAAGTCGATGCGCTGAACACGATGCAGCATACGCCGAACGCTAACATTCGACCGTTCTCAAGTTATCATCGACTTACTCGATTTTCGAAAAAACAATTTTCTGCCAAAACACCACCGTACACTTCCCTTAAACGCTCCAGACTCACTGCATTGGGGTAATTCGATGCGCTGAACACGATGCAGCATACGGCGAACGCTAACATTCGACCGTTCTCAAGTTATCAGCGAATTCCCCGATTTTCAAAAAAATGAATGTTCCGCCAAAACACCACCGTACATTTCCCTTAAACACTTCAGATTCACTGTATAGGAGTAATTCGATGCGCTGAACACGATGCAGCATACGGCAAACGCTAACATTCGACCGTTCTCAAGTTATCATCAAAAGCGTGAGAACTGCGAAAAACGTGCATTTCTGGGCGTGAAACGTACGAATATGGCATAAACGGGTTTTCCTTCAAAAACACTATCGTACACTTCCCTTAAACGCTTCAAATTCACTGCATAGGGGTAATTCGATGCGCTGAACACGATGCAGCATACGCCGAACGCTAACATTCGACCGTTCTCAAGTTATCCCGAATTGCTCGATTTTCGAAAAAACAATTTTCTGCCAAAACACCACCGTACACTTCCCTTAAATGCTCCGGACTCACTGCATTGGGGTAATTCGATGCGCTGAACACGATGCAGCATACGGCGAACGCTAACATTCGACCGTTCTCAAGTTATCATGGAATTGCTCGATTTTCGAAAAAAAAACAATTTTCTGCCAAAACACTACCGTACATTTCCCTTAAACACTTCAAATTCACTGTATAGGAGTAATTCGATGCGCTGAACACGATGCAGCATACGGCAAACGCGAACATTCGACGGTTCTCGAGTTATCGTCAAAAGACCGAGAACTCCGAGAAACGTGCATTTCTGGGCATGAAACGCACGAATATGGCATAAACGGGTTTTCCTTCAAAAACACTACCGTACACTTCCCTTAAACGCTTCAAACTCACTGCATTGGGGTAATTCGATGCGCTGAACACGATGCAGCATACGGTGAACGCTAACATTCGACCGTTCTCAAGTTATCAGCGAATTCCCCGATTTTCAAAAAAATGAATGTTCCGCCAAAACACCACCGTACATTTCCCTTAAACACTTCAACTTCACTGTATAGGAGTAATGCGATGCGCTGAACACGATGCAGCATACGGCAAACGCTAACATTCGACCGTTCTCAAGTTATCATCAAAAGAGTGAGAACTGCGAAAAACGTGCATTTCTGGGCGTGAAACGTACGAATATGGCATATCCGGGTTTTCCTTCAAAAACACTACCGTACACTTCCCTTAAACGCTTCAAACTCACTGCATTGGGGTAATTCGATGCGCTGAACACGATGCAGCATACGGCGAACGCTAACATTCGACCGTTCTCAAGTTATCATCAAAAGACCGAGAACTGCGAAAAACGTGCATTTCTGGGCGTGAAACGCACGAATATGGCATAAACTGGTTTTCCTTCAAAAACACTATCGTACACTTCCCTTAAATACTTGAAACTCACTGCATAGGGGTAAGTCGATGCGCTGAACACGATGCAGCATACGGCGAACGCTAACATTCGACTGTTCTCAAGTTATCATCGAATTGCTCAGTTTAAAAAAAAAAGAATTTTCCGCAAAAACACCACAGTACACTTCCCTTAAACACTTCAAATTCACTGTGTAGGGCTAAGTCGATACGCTGAACACGATGCAGCCTACGGCGAACGCTAACATTCGACCGTTCTCAAGTTATCATGGAATTGCTCGATTTTCGAAAAAAACAATTTTCTGCCAAAACACTACCGTACATTTCCCTTAAACACTTCAAATTCACTGTATAGGAGTAATTCGATGCGCTGAACACAATGCAGCATACGGCAAATGCTAACATTCGACCGTTCTCAAGTTATCAGCGCATTCCCCGATTTTCAAAAAAATGAATGTTCCGCCAAAACACCACCGTACATTTCCCTTAAACACTTCAAATTCACTGTATAGGAGTAATTCGATGCGGTGAACACGATGCAGCATACGGCAAACGCTAACATTCGACCGTTCTCAAGTTATCATCAAAAGAGTGAGAACTGCGAAAAACGTGCATTTCTGGGCGTGAAACGTACGAATATGGCATAAACGGGTTTTCCTTCAAAAACACTATCGTACACTTCCCTTAAACACTTCAAATTCACTGTATAGGAGTAATTCGATGCGCTGAACACGATGCAGCATACGGCAAATGCTAACATTTGACCGTTCTCAAGTTATCAGCGAATTCCCCGATTTTCAAAAAAATGAATGTTCCGCCAAAACACCACCGTACATTTCCCTTAAACACTTCAAATTCACTGTATAGGAGTAATTTGATGCGCTGAACACGATGCAGCATACGGCGAACGCTAACATTCCACCGTTCTCAAGTTATCAGCGAATTCCCCGATTTTCATAAAAATGAATGTTCCACCAAAACACCACCGTACATTTCCCTTAAACACTTCAAATTCACTGTATAGGAGTAATTCGATGCGCTGAACACGATGCAGCATACGGCGAACGCTAACATTCGACCGTTCTCAAGTTATCATGGAATTGCTCGATTTTCGAAAAAACCAATTTTCAGCCAAAACACTCGTACATTTCCCTTAAACACTTCAAATTCACTGTATAGGAGTAATTCGATGCGCTGAACACGATGCAGCATACGGCAAACGCGAACATTCGACGGTTCTCGAGTTATCGTCAAAAGACCGAGAACTCCGAAAAACGTGCATTTCTGGGCATGAAACGCACGAATATGGCATAAACGGGTTTTCCTTCAAAAACACTACCGTACACTTCCCTTAAACGCTTCAAACTCACTGCATTGGGGTAATTCGATGCGCTGAACACGATGCAGCATACGGCGAACGCTAACATTCGACCGTTCTCAAGTTATCAGCGAATTCCCCGATTTTCAAAAAAATGAATGTTCCGCCAAAACACCACCGTACATTTCCCTTAAACACTTCAAATTCACTGTATAGGAGTAATTCGATGCGCTGAACACGATGCAGCATACGGCAAACGCTAACATTCGACCGTTCTCAAGTTATCATCAAAAGAGTGAAAACTGCGAAAAACGTGCATTTCTGGGCGTGAAACGTACGAATATGGCATAAACGGGTTTTGCTTCAAAAACACTATCGTACACTTCCCTTAAACGCTTCAAATTCACTGCATAGGGGTAATTCGATGCGCTGAACACGATGCAGCACACGGCGAACGCTAACATTCGACCGTTCTCAAGTTATCATGGAATTGCTCGATTTTCGAAAAAACCAATTTTCTGCCAAAACACTACCGTACATTTCCCTTAAACACTTCAAATTCACTGTATAGGAGTAATTCGATGCCCTGAACACGATGCAGCATACGGCAAACGCTAACATTCGACCGTTCTCAAGTTATCATCAAAAGACCGAGAACTGCGAAAAACGTGCATTTCTGGGCGTGAAACGCACGAATATGGCATAAACGGGTTTTCTTTCAAAACCACTACCGTACACTTCCCTTAAACGCTCCAAACTCACTGCATTGGGGTAATTCGATGCGCTGAACACGATGCAGCATACGGCGAACGCTAACATTCGACCGTTCTCAAGTTATCATGGAATTGCTCGATTTTCGAAAAAACCAATTTTCAGCCAAAACACTACCGTACATTTCCCTTAAACACTTTAAATTCACTGTATAGGAGTAATTCGATGCGCTGAACACGATGCAGCATACGGCGAACGCTAACATTCGACCGTTCTCAAGTTATCAGCGAATTCCCCGATTTTCACAAAAATGAATGTTCCGCCAAAACACCACCGTACATTTCCCTTAAACACTTCAAATTCACTGTATAGGAGTAATTCGATGCGCTGAACACGATGCAGCATACGGCAAACGCTAACATTCGACCGTTCTCAAGTTATCATCAAAAGAGTGAGAACTGCGAAAAACGTGCATTTCTGGGCGTGAAACGTACGAATATGGCATAGGGTTTTCCTTCAAAAACACTATCGTACACTTCCCTTAAATACTTGAAACTCACTGCATAGGGGTAAGTCGATGCGCTGAACACGATGCAGCATACGCCGAACGCTAACATTCGACCGTTCTCAAGTTATCATCGAATTGCTCGATTTTCGAAAAAAAAATTTTCTGCCAAAACACCACCGTACACTTCCCTTAAACGCTCCAGACTCACTGCATTGGGGTAATTCGATGCGCTGAACACGATGCAGCATACGGCGAACGCTAACATTCGACCGTTCTCAAGTTATCAGCGAATTCCCCGATTTTCAAAAAAATGAATGTTCCGCCAAAACACCACCGTACATTTCACTTAAACACTTCAAATTCAGTGTATAGGAGTAATTCGATGCGCTGAACACGATGCAGCATACGGCAAACGCTAACATTCGACCGTTCTCAAGTTATCATCAAAAGCGTGAGAACTGCGAAAAACGTGCATTTCTGGGCGTGAAACGTACGAATATGGCATAAACGGGTTTTCCTTCAAAAACACTATCGTACACTTCCCTTAAACGCTTCAAATTCACTGCATAGGGGTAATTCGATGCGCTGAACACGATGCAGCATACGGCGAACGCTAACATTCGACCGTTCTCAAGTTATCAGCGAATTCCCCGATTTTCAAAAAAATGAATGTTCCGCCAAAACACCACCGTACATTCGACCGTTCTCAAGTTATCATCAAAATAGTGAGAACTGCGAAAAACGTGCATTTCTGGGCGTGAAACGTACGAATATGGCATAAACGGGTTTTCCTTCAAAAACACTATCGTACATTTCCCTTAAACACGTCAAATTCACTGTATAGGAGTAATTCGATGCCCTGAACACGATGCAGCATACGGCAAACGCTAACATTCGACCGTTCTCAAGTTATCATCAAAAGACCGAGAACTGCGAAAAACGTGCATTTCTGGGCATGAAACGCACGAATATGGCATAAACGGGTTTTCTTTCAAAACCACTACCGTACACTTCCCTTAAACGCTCCAAACTCACTGCATTGGGGTAATTCGATGCGCTGAGCACGATGCAGCATACGGCAAACGCTAACATTCGACCGTTCTCAAGTTATCATCAAAAGAGTGAGAACTGCGAAAAACGTGCATTTCTGGGCGTGAAACGTACGAATATGGCATAGGGTTTTCCTTCAAAAACACTATCGTACACTTCCCTTAAACGCTTCACATTCACTGCATAGGGGTAATTCGATGCGCTGAACACGATGCAGCATACGGCGAACGCTAACATTCGACCGTTCTCAAGTTATCATGGAATTGCTCGATTTTCGAAAAAACCAATTTTCTGCCAAAACACTACCGTACCTTTCCCTTAAACACTTCAAATTCACTGTATAGGAGTAATTCGATGCGCTGAACACGATGCAGCATGCGGCAAATGCTAACATTCGACCGTTCTCAAGTTATCAGCGAATTCCCCGATTTTCAAAAAAATGAATGTTCCGCCAAAACGTCACCGTACATTTCCCTTAAACACTTCAAATTCACTGTATAGGAGTAATTCGATGCGCTGACCACGATGCAGCATACGGCAAAGGCGAACATTCGACGGTTCTCGAGTTATCATCAAAAGACCGAGAACTGCGAAAAACGTGCATTTCTGGGCGTGAAACGCACGAATATGGCATAAACTGGTTTTCCTTCAAAAACACTATCGTACACTTCCCTTAAATACTTGAAACTCACTGCATAGGGGTAAGTCGATGCGCTGAACACGATGCAGCATACGCCGAACGCTAACATTCGACCGTTCTCAAGTTATCATCGACTTGCTCGATTTTCGAAAAAACAATTTTCTGCCAAAACACCACCGTACACTTCCCTTAAACGCTCCAGACTCACTGCATTGGGGTAATTCGATGCGCTGAACACGATGCAGCATACGGCGAACGCTAACATTCGACCGTTCTCAAGTTATCAGCGAATTCCCCGATTTTCAAAAAAATGAATGTTCCGCCAAAACACCACCGTACATTTCCCTTAAACACTTCAGATTCACTGTATAGGAGTAATTCGATGCGCTGAACACGATGCAGCATACGGCAAACGCTAACATTCGACCGTTCTCAAGTTATCATCAAAAGCGTGAGAACTGCGAAAAACGTGCATTTCTGGGCGTGAAACGTACGAATATGGCATAAACGGGTTTTCCTTCAAAAACACTATCGTACACTTCCCTTAAACGCTTCAAATTCACTGCATAGGGGTAATTCGATGCGCTGAACACGATGCAGCATACGCCGAACGCTAACATTCGACCGTTCTCAAGTTATCCCGAATTGCTCGATTTTCGAAAAAAACAATTTTCTGCCAAAACACCACCGTACACTTCCCTTAAATGCTCCGGACTCACTGCATTGGGGTAATTCGATGCGCTGAACACGATGCAGCATACGGCGAACGCTAACATTCGACCGTTCTCAAGTTATCATGGAATTGCTCGATTTTCGAAAAAAAAACAATTTTCTGCCAAAACACTACCGTACATTTCCCTTAAACACTTCAAATTCACTGTATAGGAGTAATTCGATGCGCTGAACACGATGCAGCATACGGCAAACGCGAACATTCGACGGTTCTCGAGTTATCGTCAAAAGACCGAGAACTCCGAGAAACGTGCATTTCTGGGCATGAAACGCACGAATATGGCATAAACGGGTTTTCCTTCAAAAACACTACCGTACACTTCCCTTAAACGCTTCAAACTCACTGCATTGGGGTAATTCGATGCGCTGAACACGATGCAGCATACGGTGAACGCTAACATTCGACCGTTCTCAAGTTATCAGCGAATTCCCCGATTTTCAAAAAAATGAATGTTCCGCCAAAACACCACCGTACATTTCCCTTAAACACTTCAACTTCACTGTATAGGAGTAATGCGATGCGCTGAACACGATGCAGCATACGGCAAACGCTAACATTCGACCGTTCTCAAGTTATCATCAAAAGAGTGAGAACTGCGAAAAACGTGCATTTCTGGGCGTGAAACGTACGAATATGGCATATCCGGGTTTTCCTTCAAAAACACTACCGTACACTTCCCTTAAACGCTTCAAACTCACTGCATTGGGGTAATTCGATGCGCTGAACACGATGCAGCATACGGCGAACGCTAACATTCGACCGTTCTCAAGTTATCATCAAAAGACCGAGAACTGCGAAAAACGTGCATTTCTGGGCGTGAAACGCACGAATATGGCATAAACTGGTTTTCCTTCAAAAACACTATCGTACACTTCCCTTAAATACTTGAAACTCACTGCATAGGGGTAAGTCGATGCGCTGAACACGATGCAGCATACGGCGAACGCTAACATTCGACTGTTCTCAAGTTATCATCGAATTGCTCAGTTTAAAAAAAAAAGAATTTTCCGCAAAAACACCACAGTACACTTCCCTTAAACACTTCAAATTCACTGTGTAGGGCTAAGTCGATACGCTGAACACGATGCAGCCTACGGCGAACGCTAACATTCGACCGTTCTCAAGTTATCATGGAATTGCTCGATTTTCGAAAAAAACAATTTTCTGCCAAAACACTACCGTACATTTCCCTTAAACACTTCAAATTCACTGTATAGGAGTAATTCGATGCGCTGAACACAATGCAGCATACGGCAAATGCTAACATTCGACCGTTCTCAAGTTATCAGCGCATTCCCCGATTTTCAAAAAAATGAATGTTCCGCCAAAACACCACCGTACATTTCCCTTAAACACTTCAAATTCACTGTATAGGAGTAATTCGATGCGGTGAACACGATGCAGCATACGGCAAACGCTAACATTCGACCGTTCTCAAGTTATCATCAAAAGAGTGAGAACTGCGAAAAACGTGCATTTCTGGGCGTGAAACGTACGAATATGGCATAAACGGGTTTTCCTTCAAAAACACTATCGTACACTTCCCTTAAACACTTCAAATTCACTGTATAGGAGTAATTCGATGCGCTGAACACGATGCAGCATACGGCAAATGCTAACATTTGACCGTTCTCAAGTTATCAGCGAATTCCCCGATTTTCAAAAAAATGAATGTTCCGCCAAAACACCACCGTAC
Source organism: Asobara japonica (assembly GCA_026005395.1). NCBI lineage: Eukaryota > Metazoa > Arthropoda > Insecta > Hymenoptera > Braconidae > Asobara > Asobara japonica. The sequence continues at coordinate 310,556 of BQMI01000153.1, read as the reverse complement.
ATTTCCCTTAAACACTTCAAATTCACTGTATAGGAGTAATTTGATGCGCTGAACACGATGCAGCATACGGCGAACGCTAACATTCCACCGTTCTCAAGTTATCAGCGAATTCCCCGATTTTCATAAAAATGAATGTTCCACCAAAACACCACCGTACATTTCCCTTAAACACTTCAAATTCACTGTATAGGAGTAATTCGATGCGCTGAACACGATGCAGCATACGGCGAACGCTAACATTCGACCGTTCTCAAGTTATCATGGAATTGCTCGATTTTCGAAAAAACCAATTTTCAGCCAAAACACTCGTACATTTCCCTTAAACACTTCAAATTCACTGTATAGGAGTAATTCGATGCGCTGAACACGATGCAGCATACGGCAAACGCGAACATTCGACGGTTCTCGAGTTATCGTCAAAAGACCGAGAACTCCGAAAAACGTGCATTTCTGGGCATGAAACGCACGAATATGGCATAAACGGGTTTTCCTTCAAAAACACTACCGTACACTTCCCTTAAACGCTTCAAACTCACTGCATTGGGGTAATTCGATGCGCTGAACACGATGCAGCATACGGCGAACGCTAACATTCGACCGTTCTCAAGTTATCAGCGAATTCCCCGATTTTCAAAAAAATGAATGTTCCGCCAAAACACCACCGTACATTTCCCTTAAACACTTCAAATTCACTGTATAGGAGTAATTCGATGCGCTGAACACGATGCAGCATACGGCAAACGCTAACATTCGACCGTTCTCAAGTTATCATCAAAAGAGTGAAAACTGCGAAAAACGTGCATTTCTGGGCGTGAAACGTACGAATATGGCATAAACGGGTTTTGCTTCAAAAACACTATCGTACACTTCCCTTAAACGCTTCAAATTCACTGCATAGGGGTAATTCGATGCGCTGAACACGATGCAGCACACGGCGAACGCTAACATTCGACCGTTCTCAAGTTATCATGGAATTGCTCGATTTTCGAAAAAACCAATTTTCTGCCAAAACACTACCGTACATTTCCCTTAAACACTTCAAATTCACTGTATAGGAGTAATTCGATGCCCTGAACACGATGCAGCATACGGCAAACGCTAACATTCGACCGTTCTCAAGTTATCATCAAAAGACCGAGAACTGCGAAAAACGTGCATTTCTGGGCGTGAAACGCACGAATATGGCATAAACGGGTTTTCTTTCAAAACCACTACCGTACACTTCCCTTAAACGCTCCAAACTCACTGCATTGGGGTAATTCGATGCGCTGAACACGATGCAGCATACGGCGAACGCTAACATTCGACCGTTCTCAAGTTATCATGGAATTGCTCGATTTTCGAAAAAACCAATTTTCAGCCAAAACACTACCGTACATTTCCCTTAAACACTTTAAATTCACTGTATAGGAGTAATTCGATGCGCTGAACACGATGCAGCATACGGCGAACGCTAACATTCGACCGTTCTCAAGTTATCAGCGAATTCCCCGATTTTCACAAAAATGAATGTTCCGCCAAAACACCACCGTACATTTCCCTTAAACACTTCAAATTCACTGTATAGGAGTAATTCGATGCGCTGAACACGATGCAGCATACGGCAAACGCTAACATTCGACCGTTCTCAAGTTATCATCAAAAGAGTGAGAACTGCGAAAAACGTGCATTTCTGGGCGTGAAACGTACGAATATGGCATAGGGTTTTCCTTCAAAAACACTATCGTACACTTCCCTTAAATACTTGAAACTCACTGCATAGGGGTAAGTCGATGCGCTGAACACGATGCAGCATACGCCGAACGCTAACATTCGACCGTTCTCAAGTTATCATCGAATTGCTCGATTTTCGAAAAAAAAATTTTCTGCCAAAACACCACCGTACACTTCCCTTAAACGCTCCAGACTCACTGCATTGGGGTAATTCGATGCGCTGAACACGATGCAGCATACGGCGAACGCTAACATTCGACCGTTCTCAAGTTATCAGCGAATTCCCCGATTTTCAAAAAAATGAATGTTCCGCCAAAACACCACCGTACATTTCACTTAAACACTTCAAATTCAGTGTATAGGAGTAATTCGATGCGCTGAACACGATGCAGCATACGGCAAACGCTAACATTCGACCGTTCTCAAGTTATCATCAAAAGCGTGAGAACTGCGAAAAACGTGCATTTCTGGGCGTGAAACGTACGAATATGGCATAAACGGGTTTTCCTTCAAAAACACTATCGTACACTTCCCTTAAACGCTTCAAATTCACTGCATAGGGGTAATTCGATGCGCTGAACACGATGCAGCATACGCCGAACGCTAACATTCGACCGTTCTCAAGTTATCATCGAATTGCTCGATTTTCGAAAAAACAATTTTCTGCCAAAACACCACCGTACACTTCCCTTAAACGCTCCAGACTCACTGCATTGGGGTAATTCGATGCGCTGAACACGATGCAGCATACCGCAAACGCTAACATTCGACCGTTCTCAAGTTATCATCAAAAGACCGAGAACTGCGAAAAACGTGCATTTCTGGGCGTGAAACGCACGAATATGGCATAAACGGGTTTTCTTTCAAAACCACTACCGTACACTTCCCTTAAACGCTCCAAACTCACTGCATTGGGGTAATTCGATGCGCTGAACACGATGCAGCATACGGCAAACGCTAACATTCGACCGTTCTCAAGTTATCATCAAAATAGTGAGAACTGCGAAAAACGTGCATTTCTGGGCGTGAAACGTACGAATATGGCATAAACGGGTTTTCCTTCAAAAACACTATCGTACATTTCCCTTAAACACGTCAAATTCACTGTATAGGAGTAATTCGATGCCCTGAACACGATGCAGCATACGGCAAACGCTAACATTCGACCGTTCTCAAATTATCATCAAAAGACCGAGAACTGCGAAAAACGTGCATTTCTGGGCGTGAAACGCACGAATATGGCATAAACGGGTTTTCTTTCAAAACCACTACCGTACACTTCCCTTAAACGCTCCAAACTCACTGCATTGGGGTAATTCGATGCGCTGAACACGATGCAGCATACGGCGAACGCTAACATTCGACCGTTCTCAAGTTATCATGGAATTGCTCGATTTTCGAAAAAAACAATTTTCAGCCAAAACACTACCGTACATTTCCCTTAAACACTTTAAATTCACTGTATAGGAGTAATTCGATGCGCTGAACACGATGCAGCATACGGCGAACGCTAACATTCGACCGTTCTTAAGTTATCAGCGAATTCCCCGATTTTCACAAAAATGAATGTTCCGCCAAAACACCACCGTACATTTCCCTTAAACACTTCAAATTCACTGTATAGGAGTAATTCGATGCGCTGAACACGATGCAGCATACGGCAAACGCTAACATTCGACCGTTCTCAAGTTATCATCAAAAGAGTGAGAACTGCGAAAAACGTGCATTTCTGGGCGTGAAACGTACGAATATGGCATAGGGTTTTCCTTCAAAAACACTATCGTACACTTCCCTTAAACGCTTCAAATTCACTGCATACGGGTAATTCGATGCGCGGAACACGAAGCAGCATACGGCGAACGCTAACATTCGACCGTTCTCAAGTTATCATGGAATTGCTCGATTTTCGAAAAAACCAATTTTCTGCCAAAACACTACCGTACCTTTCCCTTAAACACTTCAAATTCACTGTATAGGAGTAATTCGATGCGCTGAACACGATGCAGCATACGGCAAATGCTAACATTCGACCGTTCTCAAGTTATCAGCGAATTCCCCGATTTTCAAAAAAATGAATGTTCCGCCAAAACATCACCGTACATTTCCCTTAAACACTTCAAATTCACTGTATAGGAGTAATTCGATGCGCTGACCACGATGCAGCATACGGCAAAGGCGAACATTCGATGGTTCTCGAGTTATCATCAAAAGACCGAGAACTGCGAAAAACGTGCATTTCTGGGCGTGAAACGCACGAATATGGCATAAACTGGTTTTCCTTCAAAAACACTATCGTACACTTCCCTTAAATACTTGAAACTCACTGCATAGGGGTAAGTCGATGCGCTGAACACGATGCAGCATACGCCGAACGCTAACATTCGACCGCTCTCAAGTTATCATCGAATTGCTCGATTTTCGAAAAAACAATTTTCTGCCAAAACACCACCGTACACTTCCCTTAAACGCTCCAGACTCACTGCATTGGGGTAATTCGATGCGCTGAACACGATGCAGCATACGGCGAACGCTAACATTCGACCGTTCTCAAGTTATCAGCGAATTCCCCGATTTTCAAAAAAATGAATGTTCCGCCAAAACACCACCGTACATTTCCCTTAAACACTTCAAATTCAGTGTATAGGAGTAATTCGATGCGCTGAACACGATGCAGCATACGGCAAACGCTAACATTCGACCGTTCTCAAGTTATCATCAAAAGCGTGAGAACTGCGAAAAACGTGCATTTCTGGGCGTGAAACTTACGAATATGGCATAAACGGGTTTTCCTTCAAAAACACTATCGTACACTTCCCTTAAACGCTTCAAATTCACTGCATAGGGGTAATTCGATGCGCTGAACACGATGCAGCATACGCCGAACGCTAACATTCGACCGTTCTCAAGTTATCATCGAATTGCTCGATTTTCGAAAAAACAATTTTCTGCCAAAACACCACCGTACACTTCCCTTAAACGCTCCAGACTCACTGCATTGGGGTAATTCGATGCGCTGAACACGATGCAGCGTACGGCGAACGCTAACATTCGACCGTTCTCAAGTTATCATAGAATTGCTCGATTTTCGAAAAAAAACAATTTTCTGCCAAAACACTACCGTACATTTCCCTTAAACACTTCAAATTCACTGTATAGGAGTAATTCGATGCGCTGAACACGATGCAGCATACGGCAAACGCGAACATTCGACGGTTCTCGAGTTATCGTCAAAAGACCGAGAACTCCGAGAAACGTGCATTTCTGGGCATGAAACGCACGAATATGGCATAAACGGGTTTTCCTTCAAAAACACTACCGTACACTTCCCTTAAACGCTTCAAACTCACTGCATTGGGGTAATTCGATGCGCTGAACACGATGCAGCATACGGTGAACGCTAACATTCGACCGTTCTCAAGTTATCAGCGAACTCCCCGATTTTCAAAAAAATGAATGTTCCGCCAAAACACCACCGTACATTTCCCTTAAACACTTCAACGTCACTGTATAGGAGTAATTCGATGCGCTGAACACGATGCAGCATACGGTAAACGCTAACATTCGACCGTTCTCAAGTTATCATCAAAAGAGTGAGAACTGCGAAAAACGTGCATTTCTGGGCGTGAAACGTACGAATATGGCATATCCGGGTTTTCCTTCAAAAACACTATCGTACACTTCCCTTAAACGCTTCAAATTCACTGCATAGGGGTAATTCGATGCGCTGAACACGATGCAGCATACGGCGAACGCTAACATTCGACCGTTCTCAAACTACCATGGAATTGCTCGATTTTCAAAAAAACCAATTTTCTGCCAAAACACTACCGTACATTTCCCTTAAACACTTCAAATTCACTGTATAGGAGTAATTAGATGCGCTGAACACGATGCAGCATACGGCGAACGCTAACATTTGACCGTTCTCAAGTTATCATCGAATTGCTCAGTTTAAAAAAAAAAGAATTTTCCGCCAAAACACCACAGTACACTTCCCTTAAACACTTCAAATTCACTGTGTAGGACTAATTCGATGCGCTGAACACGATGCAGCATACGGCAAACGCTAACATTCGACGGTTCTCGAGTTATCATCAAAAGACCGAGAACTGCGAAAAACGTGCATTTCTGGGCGTGAAACGCACGAATATGGCATAAACGGGTTTTCCTTCAAAAACACTACCGTACATTTCCCTTAAACACTTCAAATTCACTGTATAGGAGTAATTCGATGCGCTGAACACGATGCAGCATACGGCAAACGCTAACATTCGACCGTTCTCAAGTTATCAGCGAATTCCCCGATTTTCAAAAAAATGAATGTTACGCCAAAACACCACCGTACATTTCCCTTAAACACTTCAAATTCACTGTATGGGAGTAATTCGATGCGCTGAACACGATGCAGCATACGGCGAACGCTAACATTCGACCGTTCTCAAGTTATCATCGAATTGCTCATTTAAAAAAAAAAAGAATTTTCCGCAAAAACACCACAGTACACTTCCCTTAAACACTTCAGATTCACTGTGTAGGGGTAATTCGATGCGCTGAACACGATGCAACTTGCGGCAAAGGCGAACATACGACGGTTCTCGAGTTATCATCAAAGGACCGAGAACTGCGAAAAACGTGCATGTCTGAGCGTGAAACGCACGAATATGGCATAAACGGGTTTTCCTTCAAAAACACTACCGTACACTTCCCTTAAACGCTCCAAACGCACTGCATTGGGGTAATTCGATGCGCTGAACACGATGCAGCATACGGCAAATGCTAACATTCGACCGTTCTCAAGTTATCAGCGAATTCCCCGATTTTCAAAAAAAATGAATGTTCCGCCAAAACACCACCGTACATTTCCCTTAAACACTTCAAATTCACTGTATAGGAGTAATTCGATTCGCTGAACACGATGCAGCATACGGCGAACGCTAACATTCGACCGTTCTCAAGTTATCAGCGAATTCCCCGATTTTCAAAAAAATGAATGTTCCGCCAAAACACCACCGTACATTTCCCTTAAACACTTCAAATTCACTGTATAGGAGTAATTCGATGCGCTGAACACGATGCAGCATACGGCAAACGCTAACATTCGACCGTTCTCAAGTTATCATCAAAAGACCGAGAACTGCGAAAAACGTGCATTTCTGGGCGTGAAACGCACGAATATGGCATAAACGGGTTTTCTTTCAAAACCACTACCGTACACTTCCCTTAAACGCTCCAAACTCACTGCATTGGGGTAATTCGATGCGCTGAACACGATGCAGCATACGGCGAACGCTAACATTCGACCGTTCTCAAGTTATCATGGAATTGCTCGATTTTCGAAAAAACCAATTTTCAGCCAAAACACTACCGTACATTTCCCTTAAACACTTTAAATTCACTGTATAGGAGTAATTCGATGCGCTGAACACGATGCAGCATACGGCGAACGCTAACATTCGACCGTTCTCAAGTTATCAGCGAATTCCCCGATTTTCACAAAAATGAATGTTCCGCCAAAACACCACCGTACATTTCCCTTAAACACTTCAAATTCACTGTATAGGAGTAATTCGATGCGCTGAACACGATGCAGCATACGGCAAACGCTAACATTCGACCGTTCTCAAGTTATCATCAAAAGAGTGAGAACTGCGAAAAACGTGCATTTCTGGGCGTGAAACGTACGAATATGGCATAGGGTTTTCCTTCAAAAACACTATCGTACACTTCCCTTAAACGCTTCAAATTCACTGCATAGGGGTAATTCGATGCGCTGAACACGATGCAGCATACGGCGAACGCTAACATTCGACCGTTCTCAAGTTATCATGGAATTGCTCGATTTTCGAAAAAACCAATTTTCTGCCAAAACACTACCGTACATTTCCCTTAAACACTTCAAATTCACTGTAGAGGAGTAATTCGATGCGCTGAACACGATGCAGCATACGGCAAATGCTAACATTCGACCGTTCTCAAGTTATCAGCGAATTCCCCGATTTTCAAAAAAATGAATGTTCCGCCAAAACATCACCGTACATTTCCCTTAAACACTTCAAATTCACTGTATAGGAGTAATTCGATGCGCTGACCACGATGCAGCATACGGCAAAGGCGAACATTCGACGGTTCTCGAGTTATCATCAAAAGACCGAGAACTGCGAAAAACGTGCATTTCTGGGCGTGAAACGCACGAATATGGCATAAACTGGTTTTCCTTCAAAAACACTATCGTACACTTCCCTTAAATACTTGAAACTCACTGCATAGGGGTAAGTCGATGCGCTGAACACGATGCAGCATACGCCGAACGCTAACATTCGACCGTTCTCAAGTTATCATCGAATTGCTCGATTTTCGAAAAAACAATTTTCTGCCAAAACACCACCGTACACTTCCCTTAAACGCTCCAGACTCACTGCATTGGGGTAATTCGATGCGCTGAACACGATGCAGCATACGGCGAACGCTAACATTCGACCGTTCTCAAGTTATCAGCGAATTCCCCGATTTTCAAAAAAATGAATGTTCCGCCAAAACACCACCGTACATTTCCCTTAAACACTTCAAATTCACTGTATAGGAGTAATTCGATGCGCTGAACACGATGCAGCATACGGCAAACGCTAACATTCGACCGTTCTCAAGTTATCATCAAAAGCGTGAGAACTGCGAAAAACGTGCATTTCTGGGCGTGAAACGTACGAATATGGCATAAACGGGTTTTCCTTCAAAAACACTATCGTACACTTCCCTTAAACGCTTCAAATTCACTGCATAGGGGTAATTCGATGCGCTGAACACGATGCAGCATACGCCGAACGCTAACATTCGACCGTTCTCAAGTTATCATCGAATTGCTCGATTTTCGAAAAAACAATTTTCTGCCAAAACACCACCGTACACTTCCCTTAAACGCTCCAGACTCACTGCATTGGGGTAATTCGATGCGCTGAACACGATGCAGCATACGGCGAACGCTAACATTCGACCGTTCTCAAGTTATCATGGAATTGCTCGATTTTCGAAAAAAAACAATTTTCTGCCAAAACACTACCGTACATTTCCCTTAAACACTTCAAATTCACTGTATAGGAGTAATTCGATGCGCTGAACACGATGCAGCATACGGCAAACGCGAACATTCGACGGTTCTCGAGTTATCGTCAAAAGACCGAGAACTCCGAGACACGTGCATTTCTGGGCATGAAACGCACGAATATGGCATAAACGGGTTTTCCTTCAAAAACACTACCGTACACTTCCCTTAAACGCTTCAAACTCACTGCATTGGGGTAATTCGATGCGCTGAACACGATGCAGCATACGGTGAACGCTAACATTCGACCGTTCTCAAGTTATCAGCGAATTCCCCGATTTTCAAAAAAATGAATGTTCCGCCAAAACACCACCGTACATTTCCCTTAAACACTTCAACTTCACTGTATAGGAGTAATTCGATGCGCTGAACACGATGCAGCATACGGCAAACGCTAACATTCCACCGTTCTCAAGTTATCATCAAAAGAGTGAGAACTGCGAAAAACGTGCATTTCTGGGCGTGAAACGTACGAATATGGCATATCCGGGTTTTCCTTCAAAAACACTATCGTACACTTCCCTTAAACGCTTCAAATTCACTGCATAGGGGTAATTCGATGCGCTGAACACGATGCAGCATACGGCGAACGCTAACATTCGACCGTTCTCAAACTACCATGGAATTGCTCGATTTTCAAAAAAACCAATTTTCTGCCAAAACACTAGCGTACATTTCCCTTAAACACTTCAAATTCACTGTATACGAGTAATTAGATGCGCTGAACACGATGCAGCATACGGCGAACGCTAACATTTGACCGTTCTCAAGTTATCATCGAATTGCTCAGTTTAAAAAAAAAAGAATTTTCCGGCAAAACACCACAGTACACTTCCCTTAAACACTTCAAATTCACTGTGTAGGGCTAATTCGATGCGCTGAACACGATGCAGCATACGGCAAACGCTAACGTTCGACGGTTCTCGAGTTATCATCAAAAGACCGAGAACTGCGAAAAACGTGCATTTCTGGGCGTGAAACGCACGAATATGGCATAAACGGGTTTTCCTTCAAAAACACTACCGTACATTTCCCTTAAACACTTCAAATTCACTGTATAGGAGTAATTCGATGCGCTGAACACGATGCAGCATACGGCAAACGCTAACATTCGACCGTTCTCAAGTTATCAGCGAATTCCCCGATTTTCAAAAAAATGAATGTTACGCCAAAACACCACCGTACATTTCCCTTAAACACTTCAAATTCACTGTATGGGAGTAATTCGATGCGCTGAACACGATGCAGCATACGGCGAACGCTAACATTCGACCGTTCTCAAATTATCAGCGAATTCCCCGATTTTCGAAAAAAACCATTTTCTGCCAAAACACTACCGTACATTTCCCTTAAACACTTCAAATTCACTGTATAGGAGTAATTCGATGCGCTGAACACGATGCAGCATACGGCAAATGCTAACATTCGACCGTTCTCAAGTTATCAGCGAATTCCCCGATTTTCAAAAAAAATGAATGTTCCGCCAAAACACCACCGTACATTTCCCTTAAACACTTCAAATTCACTGTATAGGAGTAATTCGATTCGCTGAACACGATGCAGCATACGGCGAACGCTAACATTCGACCGTTCTCAAGTTATCAGCGAATTCCCCGATTTTCAAAAAAATGAATGTTCCGCCAAAACACCAGCGTACATTTCCCTTAAACACTTCAAATTCACTGTATAGGAGTAATTCGATGCGCTGAACACGATGCACCATACGGCAAACGCTAACATTCGACCGTTCTCAAGTTATCATCAAAATAGTGAGAACTGCGAAAAACGTGCATTTCTGGGCGTGAAACGTACGAATATGGCATAAACGGGTTTTCCTTCAAAAACACTATCGTACATTTCCCTTAAACACGTCAAATTCACTGTATAGGAGTAATTCGATGCCCTGAACACGATGCAGCATACGGCAAACGCTAACATTCGACCGTTCTCAAGTTATCATCAAAAGAGTGAGAACTGCGAAAAACGTGCATTTCTGGGCGTGAAACGCACGAATATGGCATAAACGGGTTTTCTTTCAAAACCACTACCGTACACTTCCCTTAAACGCTCCAAACTCACTGCATTGGGGTAATTCGATGCGCTGAACACGATGCAGCATACGGCGAACGCTATCATTCGACCGTTCTCAAGTTATCATGGAATTGCTCGATTTTCGAAAAAACCAATTTTCAGCCAAAACACTACCGTACATTTCCCTTAAACACTTTAAATTCACTGTATAGGAGTAATTCGATGCGCTGAACACGATGCAGCATACGGCGAACGCTAACATTCGACCGTTCTCAAGTTATCAGCGAATTCCCCGATTTTCAAAAAAATGAATGTTCCGCCAAAACACCACCGTACATTTCCCTTAAACACTTCAAATTCACTGTATAGGAGTAATTCGATGCGCTGAACACGATGCAGCATACGGCAAACGCTAACATTCGACCGTTCTCAAGTTATCATCAAAAGCGTGAGAACTGCGAAAAACGTGCATTTCTGGGCGTGAAACGTACGAATATGGCATAAACGGGTTTTCCTTCAAAAACACTATCGTACACTTCCCTTAAACGCTTCAAATTCACTGCATAGGGGTAATTCGATGCGCTGAACACGATGCAGCATACGCCGAACGCTAACATTCGACCGTTCTCAAGTTATCATCGAATTGCTCGATTTTCGAAAAAACAATTTTCTGCCAAAACACCACCGTACACTTCCCTTAAACGCTCCAGACTCACTGCATTGGGGTAATTCGATGCGCTGAACACGATGCAGCATACGGCGAACGCTAACATTCGACCGTTCTCAAGTTATCATGGAATTGCTCGATTTTCGAAAAAAAACAATTTTCTGCCAAAACACTACCGTACATTTCCCTTAAACACTTCAAATTCACTGTATAGGAGTAATTCGATGCGCTGAACACGATGCAGCATACGGCAAACGCGAACATTCGACGGTTCTCGAGTTATCGTCAAAAGACCGAGAACTCCGAGACACGTGCATTTCTGGGCATGAAACGCACGAATATGGCATAAACGGGTTTTCCTTCAAAAACACTACCGTACACTTCCCTTAAACGCTTCAAACTCACTGCATTGGGGTAATTCGATGCGCTGAACACGATGCAGCATACGGTGAACGCTAACATTCGACCGTTCTCAAGTTATCAGCGAATTCCCCGATTTTCAAAAAAATGAATGTTCCGCCAAAACACCACCGTACATTTCCCTTAAACACTTCAACTTCACTGTATAGGAGTAATTCGATGCGCTGAACACGATGCAGCATACGGCAAACGCTAACATTCCACCGTTCTCAAGTTATCATCAAAAGAGTGAGAACTGCGAAAAACGTGCATTTCTGGGCGTGAAACGTACGAATATGGCATATCCGGGTTTTCCTTCAAAAACACTATCGTACACTTCCCTTAAACGCTTCAAATTCACTGCATAGGGGTAATTCGATGCGCTGAACACGATGCAGCATACGGCGAACGCTAACATTCGACCGTTCTCAAGTTATCATGGAATTGCTCGATTTTCGAAAAAACCAATTTTCTGCCAAAACACTACCGTACATTTCCCTTAAACACTTCAAATTCACTGTAGAGGAGTAATTCGATGCGCTGAACACGATGCAGCATACGGCAAATGCTAACATTCGACCGTTCTCAAGTTATCAGCGAATTCCCCGATTTTCAAAAAAATGAATGTTCCGCCAAAACATCACCGTACATTTCCCTTAAACACTTCAAATTCACTGTATAGGAGTAATTCGATGCGCTGACCACGATGCAGCATACGGCAAAGGCGAACATTCGACGGTTCTCGAGTTATCATCAAAAGACCGAGAACTGCGAAAAACGTGCATTTCTGGGCGTGAAACGCACGAATATGGCATAAACTGGTTTTCCTTCAAAAACACTATCGTACACTTCCCTTAAATACTTGAAACTCACTGCATAGGGGTAAGTCGATGCGCTGAACACGATGCAGCATACGCCGAACGCTAACATTCGACCGTTCTCAAGTTATCATCGAATTGCTCGATTTTCGAAAAAACAATTTTCTGCCAAAACACCACCGTACACTTCCCTTAAACGCTCCAGACTCACTGCATTGGGGTAATTCGATGCGCTGAACACGATGCAGCATACGGCGAACGCTAACATTCGACCGTTCTCAAGTTATCAGCGAATTCCCCGATTTTCAAAAAAATGAATGTTCCGCCAAAACACCACCGTACATTTCCCTTAAACACTTCAAATTCACTGTATAGGAGTAATTCGATGCGCTGAACACGATGCAGCATACGGCAAACGCTAACATTCGACCGTTCTCAAGTTATCATCAAAAGCGTGAGAACTGCGAAAAACGTGCATTTCTGGGCGTGAAACGTACGAATATGGCATAAACGGGTTTTCCTTCAAAAACACTATCGTACACTTCCCTTAAACGCTTCAAATTCACTGCATAGGGGTAATTCGATGCGCTGAACACGATGCAGCATACGCCGAACGCTAACATTCGACCGTTCTCAAGTTATCATCGAATTGCTCGATTTTCGAAAAAACAATTTTCTGCCAAAACACCACCGTACACTTCCCTTAAACGCTCCAGACTCACTGCATTGGGGTAATTCGATGCGCTGAACACGATGCAGCATACGGCGAACGCTAACATTCGACCGTTCTCAAGTTATCATGGAATTGCTCGATTTTCGAAAAAAAACAATTTTCTGCCAAAACACTACCGTACATTTCCCTTAAACACTTCAAATTCACTGTATAGGAGTAATTCGATGCGCTGAACACGATGCAGCATACGGCAAACGCGAACATTCGACGGTTCTCGAGTTATCGTCAAAAGACCGAGAACTCCGAGACACGTGCATTTCTGGGCATGAAACGCACGAATATGGCATAAACGGGTTTTCCTTCAAAAACACTACCGTACACTTCCCTTAAACGCTTCAAACTCACTGCATTGGGGTAATTCGATGCGCTGAACACGATGCAGCATACGGTGAACGCTAACATTCGACCGTTCTCAAGTTATCAGCGAATTCCCCGATTTTCAAAAAAATGAATGTTCCGCCAAAACACCACCGTACATTTCCCTTAAACACTTCAACTTCACTGTATAGGAGTAATTCGATGCGCTGAACACGATGCAGCATACGGCAAACGCTAACATTCCACCGTTCTCAAGTTATCATCAAAAGAGTGAGAACTGCGAAAAACGTGCATTTCTGGGCGTGAAACGTACGAATATGGCATATCCGGGTTTTCCTTCAAAAACACTATCGTACACTTCCCTTAAACGCTTCAAATTCACTGCATAGGGGTAATTCGATGCGCTGAACACGATGCAGCATACGGCGAACGCTAACATTCGACCGTTCTCAAACTACCATGGAATTGCTCGATTTTCAAAAAAACCAATTTTCTGCCAAAACACTAGCGTACATTTCCCTTAAACACTTCAAATTCACTGTATACGAGTAATTAGATGCGCTGAACACGATGCAGCATACGGCGAACGCTAACATTTGACCGTTCTCAAGTTATCATCGAATTGCTCAGTTTAAAAAAAAAAGAATTTTCCGGCAAAACACCACAGTACACTTCCCTTAAACACTTCAAATTCACTGTGTAGGGCTAATTCGATGCGCTGAACACGATGCAGCATACGGCAAACGCTAACGTTCGACGGTTCTCGAGTTATCATCAAAAGACCGAGAACTGCGAAAAACGTGCATTTCTGGGCGTGAAACGCACGAATATGGCATAAACGGGTTTTCCTTCAAAAACACTACCGTACATTTCCCTTAAACACTTCAAATTCACTGTATAGGAGTAATTCGATGCGCTGAACACGATGCAGCATACGGCAAACGCTAACATTCGACCGTTCTCAAGTTATCAGCGAATTCCCCGATTTTCAAAAAAATGAATGTTACGCCAAAACACCACCGTACATTTCCCTTAAACACTTCAAATTCACTGTATGGGAGTAATTCGATGCGCTGAACACGATGCAGCATACGGCGAACGCTAACATTCGACCGTTCTCAAGTTATCATCGAATTGCTCATTTAAAAAAAAAAAGAATTTTCCGCAAAAACACCACAGTACACTTCCCTTAAACACTTCAGATTCACTGTGTAGGGGTAATTCGATGCGCTGAACACGATGCAACTTGCCGCAAAGGCGAACATGCGACGGTTCTCGAGTTATCATCAAAAGACCGAGAACTGCGAAAAACGTGCATGTCTGAGCGTGAAACGCACGAATATGGCATAAACGGGTTTTCCTTCAAAAACACTACCGTACACTTCCCTTAAACGCTCCAAACTCACTGCATTGGGGTAATTCGATGCGCTGAACACGATGCAGCATACGGCAAATGCTAACATTCGACCGTTCTCAAATTATCAGCGAATTCCCCGATTTTCGAAAAAAAACCATTTTCTGCCAAAACACTACCGTACATTTCCCTTAAACACTTCAAATTCACTGTATAGGAGTAATTCGATGCGCTGAACACGATGCAGCATACGGCAAATGCTAACATTCGACCGTTCTCAAGTTATCAGCGAATTCCCCGATTTTCAAAAAAAATGAATGTTCCGCCAAAACACCACCGTACATTTCCCTTAAACACTTCAAATTCACTGTATAGGAGTAATTCGATTCGCTGAACACGATGCAGCATACGGCGAACGCTAACATTCGACCGTTCTCAAGTTATCAGCGAATTCCCCGATTTTCAAAAAAATGAATGTTCCGCCAAAACACCAGCGTACATTTCCCTTAAACACTTCAAATTCACTGTATAGGAGTAATTCGATGCGCTGAACACGATGCAGCATACGGCAAACGCTAACATTCGACCGTTCTCAAGTTATCATCAAAATAGTGAGAACTGCGAAAAACGTGCATTTCTGGGCGTGAAACGTACGAATATGGCATAAACGGGTTTTCCTTCAAAAACACTATCGTACATTTCCCTTAAACACGTCAAATTCACTGTATAGGAGTAATTCGATGCCCTGAACACGATGCAGCATACGGCAAACGCTAACATTCGACCGTTCTCAAGTTATCATCAAAAGAGTGAGAACTGCGAAAAACGTGCATTTCTGGGCGTGAAACGCACGAATATGGCATAAACGGGTTTTCTTTCAAAACCACTACCGTACACTTCCCTTAAACGCTCCAAACTCACTGCATTGGGGTAATTCGATGCGCTGAACACGATGCAGCATACGGCGAACGCTATCATTCGACCGTTCTCAAGTTATCATGGAATTGCTCGATTTTCGAAAAAACCAATTTTCAGCCAAAACACTACCGTACATTTCCCTTAAACACTTTAAATTCACTGTATAGGAGTAATTCGATGCGCTGAACACGATGCAGCATACGGCGAACGCTAACATTCGACCGTTCTCAAGTTATCAGCGAATTCCCCGATTTTCAAAAAAATGAATGTTCCGCCAAAACACCACCGTACATTTCCCTTAAACACTTCAAATTCACTGTATAGGAGTAATTCGATGCGCTGAACACGATGCAGCATACGGCAAACGCTAACATTCGACCGTTCTCAAGTTATCATCAAAAGCGTGAGAACTGCGAAAAACGTGCATTTCTGGGCGTGAAACGTACGAATATGGCATAAACGGGTTTTCCTTCAAAAACACTATCGTACACTTCCCTTAAACGCTTCAAATTCACTGCATAGGGGTAATTCGATGCGCTGAACACGATGCAGCATACGCCGAACGCTAACATTCGACCGTTCTCAAGTTATCATCGAATTGCTCGATTTTCGAAAAAAACAATTTTCTGCCAAAACACCACCGTACACTTCCCTTAAACGCTCCAGACTCACTGCATTGGGGTAATTCGATGCGCTGAACACGATGCAGCATACGGCGAACGCTAACATTCGACCGTTCTCAAGTTATCATGGAATTGCTCGATTTTCGAAAAAAAACAATTTTCTGCCAAAACACTACCGTACATTTCCCTTAAACACTTCAAATTCACTGTATAGGAGTAATTCGATGCGCTGAACACGATGCAGCATACGGCAAACGCGAACATTCGACGGTTCTCGAGTTATCGTCAAAAGACCGAGAACTCCGAGACACGTGCATTTCTGGGCATGAAACGCACGAATATGGCATAAACGGGTTTTCCTTCAAAAACACTACCGTACACTTCCCTTAAACGCTTCAAACTCACTGCATTGGGGTAATTCGATGCGCTGAACACGATGCAGCATACGGTGAACGCTAACATTCGACCGTTCTCAAGTTATCAGCGAATTCCCCGATTTTCAAAAAAATGAATGTTCCGCCAAAACACCACCGTACATTTCCCTTAAACACTTCAACTTCACTGTATAGGAGTAATTCGATGCGCTGAACACGATGCAGCATACGGCAAACGCTAACATTCCACCGTTCTCAAGTTATCATCAAAAGAGTGAGAACTGCGAAAAACGTGCATTTCTGGGCGTGAAACGTACGAATATGGCATATCCGGGTTTTCCTTCAAAAACACTATCGTACACTTCCCTTAAACGCTTCAAATTCACTGCATAGGGGTAATTCGATGCGCTGAACACGATGCAGCATACGGCGAACGCTAACATTCGACCGTTCTCAAACTACCATGGAATTGCTCGATTTTCAAAAAAACCAATTTTCTGCCAAAACACTAGCGTACATTTCCCTTAAACACTTCAAATTCACTGTATACGAGTAATTAGATGCGCTGAACACGATGCAGCATACGGCGAACGCTAACATTTGACCGTTCTCAAGTTATCATCGAATTGCTCAGTTTAAAAAAAAAAGAATTTTCCGGCAAAACACCACAGTACACTTCCCTTAAACACTTCAAATTCACTGTGTAGGGCTAATTCGATGCGCTGAACACGATGCAGCATACGGCAAACGCTAACGTTCGACGGTTCTCGAGTTATCATCAAAAGACCGAGAACTGCGAAAAACGTGCATTTCTGGGCGTGAAACGCACGAATATGGCATAAACGGGTTTTCCTTCAAAAACACTACCGTACATTTCCCTTAAACACTTCAAATTCACTGTATAGGAGTAATTCGATGCGCTGAACACGATGCAGCATACGGCAAACGCTAACATTCGACCGTTCTCAAGTTATCAGCGAATTCCCCGATTTTCAAAAAAATGAATGTTACGCCAAAACACCACCGTACATTTCCCTTAAACACTTCAAATTCACTGTATGGGAGTAATTCGATGCGCTGAACACGATGCAGCATACGGCGAACGCTAACATTCGACCGTTCTCAAGTTATCATCGAATTGCTCATTTAAAAAAAAAAAGAATTTTCCGCAAAAACACCACAGTACACTTCCCTTAAACACTTCAGATTCACTGTGTAGGGGTAATTCGATGCGCTGAACACGATGCAACTTGCCGCAAAGGCGAACATGCGACGGTTCTCGAGTTATCATCAAAAGACCGAGAACTGCGAAAAACGTGCATGTCTGAGCGTGAAACGCACGAATATGGCATAAACGGGTTTTCCTTCAAAAACACTACCGTACACTTCCCTTAAACGCTCCAAACTCACTGCATTGGGGTAATTCGATGCGCTGAACACGATGCAGCATACGGCAAATGCTAACATTCGACCGTTCTCAAATTATCAGCGAATTCCCCGATTTTCGAAAAAAACCATTTTCTGCCAAAACACTACCGTACATTTCCCTTAAACACTTCAAATTCACTGTATAGGAGTAATTCGATGCGCTGAACACGATGCAGCATACGGCAAATGCTAACATTCGACCGTTCTCAAGTTATCAGCGAATTCCCCGATTTTCAAAAAAAATGAATGTTCCGCCAAAACACCACCGTACATTTCCCTTAAACACTTCAAATTCACTGTATAGGAGTAATTCGATTCGCTGAACACGATGCAGCATACGGCGAACGCTAACATTCGACCGTTCTCAAGTTATCAGCGAATTCCCCGATTTTCAAAAAAATGAATGTTCCGCCAAAACACCAGCGTACATTTCCCTTAAACACTTCAAATTCACTGTATAGGAGTAATTCGATGCGCTGAACACGATGCAGCATACGGCAAACGCTAACATTCGACCGTTCTCAAGTTATCATCAAAATAGTGAGAACTGCGAAAAACGTGCATTTCTGGGCGTGAAACGTACGAATATGGCATAAACGGGTTTTCCTTCAAAAACACTATCGTACATTTCCCTTAAACACGTCAAATTCACTGTATAGGAGTAATTCGATGCCCTGAACACGATGCAGCATACGGCAAACGCTAACATTCGACCGTTCTCAAGTTATCATCAAAAGAGTGAGAACTGCGAAAAACGTGCATTTCTGGGCGTGAAACGCACGAATATGGCATAAACGGGTTTTCTTTCAAAACCACTACCGTACACTTCCCTTAAACGCTCCAAACTCACTGCATTGGGGTAATTCGATGCGCTGAACACGATGCAGCATACGGCGAACGCTATCATTCGACCGTTCTCAAGTTATCATGGAATTGCTCGATTTTCGAAAAAACCAATTTTCAGCCAAAACACTACCGTACATTTCCCTTAAACACTTTAAATTCACTGTATAGGAGTAATTCGATGCGCTGAACACGATGCAGCATACGGCGAACGCTAACATTCGACCGTTCTCAAGTTATCAGCGAATTCCCCGATTTTCACAAAAATGAATGTTCCGCCAAAACACCACCGTACATTTCCCTTAAACACTTCAAATTCACTGTATAGGAGTAATTCGATGCGCTGAACACGATGCAGCATACGGCAAACGCTAACATTCGACCGTTCTCAAGTTATCATCAAAAGAGTGAGAACTGCGAAAAACGTGCATTTCTGGGCGTGAAACGTACGAATATGGCATAGGGTTTTCCTTCAAAAACACTATCGTACACTTCCCTTAAACGCTTCAAATTCACTGCATACGGGTAATTCGATGCGCTGAACACGATGCAGCATACGGCGAACGCTAACATTCGACCGTTCTCAAGTTATCATGGAATTGCTCGATTTTCGAAAAAACCAATTTTCTGCCAAAACACTACCGTACATTTCCCTTAAACACTTCAAATTCACTGTATAGGAGTAATTCGATGCGCTGAACACGATGCAGCATACGGCAAATGCTAACATTCGACCGTTCTCAAGTTATCAGCGAATTCCCCGATTTTCAAAAAAATGAATGTTCCGCCAAAACATCACCGTACATTTCCCTTAAACACTTCAAATTCACTGTATAGGAGTAATTCGATGCGCTGACCACGATGCAGCATACGGCAAAGGCGAACATTCGACGGTTCTCGAGTTATCATCAAAAGACCGAGAACTGCGAAAAACGTGCATTTCTGGGCGTGAAACGCACGAATATGGCATAAACTGGTTTTCCTTCAAAAACACTATCGTACACTTCCCTTAAATACTTGAAACTCAATGCATAGGGGTAAGTCGATGCGCTGAACACGATGCAGCATACGCCGAACGCTAACATTCGAGCGTTCTCAAGTTATCATCGAATTGCTCGATTTTCGAAAAAACAATTTTCTGCCAAAACACCACCGTACACTTCCCTTAAACGCTCCAGACTCACTGCATTGGGGTAATTCGATGCGCTGAACACGATGCAGCATACGGCGAACGCTAACATTCGACCGTTCTCATGTTATCAGCGAATTCCCCGATTTTCAAAAAAGTGAATGTTCCGCCAAAACACCACTGTACATTTCCCTTAAACACTTCAAATTCACTGTATAGGAGTAATTCGATGCGCTGAACACGATGCAGCATACGGCAAACGCTAACATTCGACCGTTCTCAAGTTATCATCAAAAGCGTGAGAACTGCGAAAAACGTGCATTTCTGGGCGTGAAACGTACGAATATGGCATAAACGGGTTTTCCTTCAAAAACACTATCGTACACTTCCCTTAAACGCTTCAAATTCACTGCATAGGGGTAATTCGATGCGCTGAACACGATGCAGCATACGCCGAACGCTAACATTCGACCGTTCTCAAGTTATCATCGAATTGCTCGATTTTCGAAAAAACAATTTTCTGTCAAAACACCACCGTACACTTCCCTTAAACGCTCCAGACTCACTGCATTGGGGTAATTCGATGCGCTGAACACGATGCAGCATACGGCGAACGCTAACATTCGACCGTTCTCAAGTTATCATGGAATTGCTCGATTTTCGAAAAAAAACAATTTTCTGCCAAAACACTACCGTACATTTCCCTTAAACACTTCAAATTCACTGTATAGGAGTAATTCGATGCGCTGAACACGATGCAGCATACGGCAAACGCGAACATTCGACGGTTCTCGAGTTATCGTCAAAAGACCGAGAACTCCGAGAAACGTGCATTTCTGGGCGTGAAACGTACGAATATGGCATATCCGGGTTTTCCTTCAAAAACACTATCGTACACTTCCCTTAAACGCTTCAAATTCACTGCATAGGGGTAATTCGATGCGCTGAACACGATGCAGCATACGGCGAACGCTAACATTCGACCGTTCTCAAACTACCATGGAATTGCTCGATTTTCAAAAAAACCAATTTTCTGCCAAAACACTACCGTACATTTCCCTTAAACACTTCAAATTCACTGTATAGGAGTAACTAGATGCGCTGAACACGATGCAGCATACGGCGAACGCTAACATTTGACCGTTCTCAAGTTATCATCGAATTGCTCAGTTTAAAAAAAAAAGAATTTTCCGCCAAAACACCACAGTACACTTCCCTTAAACACTTCAAATTCACTGTGTAGGGCTAATTCGATGCGCTGAACACGATGCAGCATACGGCAAACGCTAACGTTCGACGGTTCTCGAGTTATCATCAAAAGACCGAGAACTGCGAAAAACGTGCATTTCTGGGCGTGAAACGCACGAATATGGCATAAACGGGTTTTCCTTCAAAAACACTACCGTACATTTCCCTTAAACACTTCAAATTCACTGTATAGGAGTAATTCGATGCGCTGAACACGATGCAGCATACGGCAAACGCTAACATTCGACCGTTCTCAAGTTATCAGCGAATTCCCCGATTTTCAAAAAAATGAATGTTACGCCAAAACACCACCGTACATTTCCCTTAAACACTTCAAATTCACTGTATGGGAGTAATTCGATGCGCTGAACACGATGCAGCATACGGCGAACGCTAACATTCGACCGTTCTCAAGTTATCATCGAATTGCTCATTTAAAAAAAAAAAGAATTTTCCGCAAAAACACCACAGTACACTTCCCTTAAACACTTCAGATTCACTGTGTAGGGGTAATTCGATGCGCTGAACACGATGCAACTTGCCGCAAAGGCGAACATGCGACGGTTCTCGAGTTATCATCAAAAGACCGAGAACTGCGAAAAACGTGCATGTCTGAGCGTGAAACGCACGAATATGGCATAAACGGGTTTTCCTTCAAAAACACTACCGTACACTTCCCTTAAACGCTCCAAACTCACTGCATTGGGGTAATTCGATGCGCTGAACACGATGCAGCATACGGCAAATGCTAACATTCGACCGTTCTCAAGTTATCAGCGAATTCCCCGATTTTCGAAAAAAACCATTTTCTGCCAAAACACTACCGTAGATTTCCCTTAAACACTTCAAATTCACTGTATAGGAGTAATTCGATGCGCTGAACACGATGCAGCATACGGCAAATGCTAACATTCGACCGTTCTCAAGTTATCAGCGAATTCCCCGATTTTCAAAAAAAATGAATGTTCCGCCAAAACACCACCGTACATTTCCCTTAAACACTTCAAATTCACTGTATAGGAGTAATTCGATTCGCTGAACACGATGCAGCATACGGCGAACGCTAACATTCGACCGTTCTCAAGTTATCAGCGAATTCCCCGATTTTCAAAAAAATGAATGTTCCGCCAAAACACCAGCGTACATTTCCCTTAAACACTTCAAATTCACTGTATAGGAGTACTTCGATGCGATGAACACGATGCAGCATACGGCAAACGCTAACATTCGACCGTTCTCAAGTTATCATCAAAATAGTGAGAACTGCGAAAAACGTGCATTTCTGGGCGTGAAACGTACGAATATGGCATAAACGGGTTTTCCTTCAAAAACACTATCGTACATTTCCCTTAAACACGTCAAATTCACTGTATAGGAGTAATTCGATGCCCTGAACACGATGCAGCATACGGCAAACGCTAACATTCGACCGTTCTCAAGTTATCATCAAAAGAGTGAGAACTGCGAAAAACGTGCATTTCTGGGCGTGAAACGCACGAATATGGCATAAACGGGTTTTCTTTCAAAACCACTACCGTACACTTCCCTTAAACGCTCCAAACTCACTGCATTGGGGTAATTCGATGCGCTGAACACGATGCAGCATACGGCGAACGCTATCATTCGACCGTTCTCAAGTTATCATGGAATTGCTCGATTTTCGAAAAAACCAATTTTCAGCCAAAACACTACCGTACATTTCCCTTAAACACTTTAAATTCACTGTATAGGAGTAATTCGATGCGCTGAACACGATGCAGCATACGGCGAACGCTAACATTCGACCGTTCTCAAGTTATCAGCGAATTCCCCGATTTTCACAAAAATGAATGTTCCGCCAAAACACCACCGTACATTTCCCTTAAACACTTCAAATTCACTGTATAGGAGTAATTCGATGCGCTGAACACGATGCAGCATACGGCAAACGCTAACATTCGACCGTTCTCAAGTTATCATCAAAAGAGTGAGAACTGCGAAAAACGTGCATTTCTGGGCGTGAAACGTACGAATATGGCATAGGGTTTTCCTTCAAAAACACTATCGTACACTTCCCTTAAACGCTTCAAATTCACTGCATACGGGTAATTCGATGCGCTGAACACGATGCAGCATACGGCGAACGCTAACATTCGACCGTTCTCAAGTTATCATGGAATTGCTCGATTTTCGAAAAAACCAATTTTCTGCCAAAACACTACCGTACATTTCCCTTAAACACTTCAAATTCACTGTATAGGAGTAATTCGATGCGCTGAACACGATGCAGCATACGGCAAATGCTAACATTCGACCGTTCTCAAGTTATCAGCGAATTCCCCGATTTTCAAAAAAATGAATGTTCCGCCAAAACATCACCGTACATTTCCCTTAAACACTTCAAATTCACTGTATAGGAGTAATTCGATGCGCTGACCACGATGCAGCATACGGCAAAGGCGAACATTCGACGGTTCTCGAGTTATCATCAAAAGACCGAGAACTGCGAAAAACGTGCATTTCTGGGCGTGAAACGCACGAATATGGCATAAACTGGTTTTCCTTCAAAAACACTATCGTACACTTCCCTTAAATACTTGAAACTCAATGCATAGGGGTAAGTCGATGCGCTGAACACGATGCAGCATACGCCGAACGCTAACATTCGAGCGTTCTCAAGTTATCATCGAATTGCTCGATTTTCGAAAAAACAATTTTCTGCCAAAACACCACCGTACACTTCCCTTAAACGCTCCAGACTCACTGTATAGGAGTAATTCGATGCGCTGAACACGATGCAGCATACGGCAAACGCTAACATTCGACCGTTCTCAAGTTATCATCAAAAGCGTGAGAACTGCGAAAAACGTGCATTTCTGGGCGTGAAACGTACGAATATGGCATAAACGGGTTTTCCTTCAAAAACACTATCGTACACTTCCCTTAAACGCTTCAAATTCACTGCATAGGGGTAATTCGATGCGCTGAACACGATGCAGCATACGCCGAACGCTAACATTCGACCGTTCTCAAGTTATCATCGAATTGCTCGATTTTCGAAAAAACAATTTTCTGCCAAAACACCACCGTACACTTCCCTTAAACGCTCCAGACTCACTGCATTGGGGTAATTCGATGCGCTGAACACGATGCAGCATACGGCGAACGCTAACATTCGACCGTTCTCAAGTTATCATGGAATTGCTCGATTTTCGAAAAAAAACAATTTTCTGCCAAAACACTACCGTACATTTCCCTTAAACACTTCAAATTCACTGTATAGGAGTAATTCGATGCGCTGAACACGATGCAGCATACGGCAAATGCTAACATTCGACCGTTCTCAAGTTATCAGCGAATTCCCCGATTTTCAATAAAAATGAATGTTCCGCCAAAACACCACCGTACATTTCCCTTAAACACTTCAAATTCACTGTATAGGAGTAATTCGATTCGCTGAACACGATGCAGCATACGGCGAACGCTAACATTCGACCGTTCTCAAGTTATCAGCGAATTCCCCGATTTTCAAAAAAATGAATGTTCCGCCAAAACACCACCGTACATTTCCCTTAAACACTTCAACTTCACTGTATAGGAGTAATGCGATGCGCTGAACACGATGCAGCATACGGCAAACGCTAACATTCGACCGTTCTCAAGTTATCATCAAAAGAGTGAGAACTGCGAAAAACGTGCATTTCTGGGCGTGAAACGTACGAATATGGCATATCCGGGTTTTCCTTCAAAAACACTATCGTACACTTCCCTTAAACGCTTCAAATTCACTGCATAGGGGTAATTCGATGCGCTGAACACGATGCAGCATACGGCGAACGCTAACATTCGACCGTTCTCAAACTACCATGGAATTGCTCGATTTTCAAAAAAACCAATTTTCTGCCAAAACACTACCGTACATTTCCCTTAAACACTTCAAATTCACTGTATAGGAGTAACTAGATGCGCTGAACACGATGCAGCATACGGCGAACGCTAACATTTGACCGTTCTCAAGTTATCATCGAATTGCTCAGTTTAAAAAAAAAAGAATTTTCCGCCAAAACACCACAGTACACTTCCCTTAAACACTTCAAATTCACTGTGTAGGGCTAATTCGATGCGCTGAACACGATGCAGCATACGGCAAACGCTAACATTCGACGGTTCTCGAGTTATCATCAAAAGACCGAGAACTGCGAAAAACGTGCATTTCTGGGCGTGAAACGCACGAATATGGCATAAACGGGTTTTCCTTCAAAAACACTACCGTACATTTCCCTTAAACACTTCAAATTCACTGTATGGGAGTAATTCGATGCGCTGAACACGATGCAGCATACGGCGAACGCTAACATTCGACCGTTCTCAAGTTATCATCGAATTGCTCATTTAAAAAAAAAAAGAATTTTCCGCAAAAACACCACAGTACACTTCCCTTAAACACTTCAGATTCACTGTGTAGGGGTAATTCGATGCGCTGAACACGATGCAACTTGCGGCAAAGGCGAACATGCGACGGTTCTCGAGTTATCATCAAAAGACCGAGAACTGCGAAAAACGTGCATGTCTGAGCGTGAAACGCACGAATATGGCATAAACGGGTTTTCCTTCAAAAACACTACCGTACACTTCCCTTAAACGCTTCAAATTCACTGTATAGGAGTAATTCGATGCGCTGAACACGATGCAGCATACGCCAAACGCGAACATTCGACGGTTCTCGAGTTATCGTCAAAAGACCGAGAACTCCGAGAAACGTGCATTTCTGGGCATGAAACGCACGAATATGGCATAAACGGGTTTTCCTTCAAAAACACTACCGTACACTTCCCTTAAACGCTCCAAACTCACTGCATTGGGGTAATTCGATGCGCTGAACACGATGCAGCATACGGCAAATGCTAACATTCGACCGTTCTCAAGTTATCAGCGAATTCCCCGATTTTCGAAAAAAACAATTTTCTGCCAAAACACTACCGTACATTTCCCTTAAACACTTCAAATTCACTGTATAGGAGTAATTCGATGCGCTGAACACGATGCAGCATACGGCAAATGCTAACATTCGACCGTTCTCAAGTTATCAGCGAATTCCCCGATTTTCAATAAAAATGAATGTTCCGCCAAAACACCACCGTACATTTCCCTTAAACACTTCAAATTCACTGTATAGGAGTAATTCGATTCGCTGAACACGATGCAGCATACGGCGAACGCTAACATTCGACCGTTCTCAAGTTATCAGCGAATTCCCCGATTTTCAAAAAAATGAATGTTCCGCCAAAACACCACCGTACATTTCCCTTAAACACTTCAAATTCACTGTATAGGAGTAATTCGATGCGCTGAACACGATGCAGCATACGGCAAACGCTAACATTCGACCGTTCTCAAGTTATCATCAAAATAGTGAGAACTGCGAAAAACGTGCATTTCTGGGCGTGAAACGTACGAATATGGCATAAACGGGTTTTCCTTCAAAAACACAATCGTACATTTCCCTTAAACACGTCAAATTCACTGTATAGGAGTAATTCGATGCCCTGAACACGATGCAGCTTGCGGCAAAGGCGAACATGCGACGGTTCTCGAGTTATCATCAAAAGACCGAGAACTGCGAAAAACGTGCATGTCTGAGCGTGAAACGCACGAATATGGCATAAACGGGTTTTCCTTCAAAAACACTACCGTACACTTCCCTTAAACGCTTCAAATTCACTGTATAGGAGTAATTCGATGCGCTGAACACGATGCAGCATACGGCAAACGCGAACATTCGACGGTTCTCGAGTTATCGTCAAAAGACCGAGAACTCCGAGAAACGTGCATTTCTGGGCATGAAACGCACGAATATGGCATAAACGGGTTTTCCTTCAAAAACACTACCGTACACTTCCCTTAAACGCTCCAAACTCACTGCATTGGGGTAATTCGATGCGCTGAACACGATGCAGCATACGGCAAATGCTAACATTCGACCGTTCTCAAGTTATCAGCGAATTCCCCGATTTTCGAAAAAAACAATTTTCTGCCAAAACACTACCGTACATTTCCCTTAAATACTTCAAATTCACTGTATAGGAGTAATTCGATGCGCTGAACACGATGCAGCATACGGCAAATGCTAACATTCGACCGTTCTCAAGTTATCAGCGAATTCCCCGATTTTCAATAAAAATGAATGTTCCGCCAAAACACCACCGTACATTTCCCTTAAACACTTCAAATTCACTGTATAGGAGTAATTCGATTCGCTGAACACGATGCAGCATACGGCGAACGCTAACATTCGACCGTTCTCAAGTTATCAGCGAATTCCCCGATTTTCAAAAAAATGAATGTTCCGCCAAAACACCACCGTACATTTCCCTTAAACACTTCAAATTCACTGTATAGGAGTAATTCGATGCGCTGAACACGATGCAGCATACGGCAAACGCTAACATTCGACCGTTCTCAAGTTATCATCAAAATAGTGAGAACTGCGAAAAACGTGCATTTCTGGGCGTGAAACGTACGAATATGGCATAAACGGGTTTTCCTTCAAAAACACAATCGTACATTTCCCTTAAACACGTCAAATTCACTGTATAGGAGTAATTCGATGCCCTGAACACGATGCAGCATACGGCAAACGCTAACATTCGACCGTTCGCAAGTTATCATCAAAAGACCGAGAACTGCGAAAAACGTGCATTTCTGGGCGTGAAACGCACGAATATGGCATAAACGGGTTTTCTTTCAAAACCACTACCGTACACTTCCCTTAAACGCTCCAAACTCACTGCATTGGGGTAATTCGACGCGCTGAACACGATGCAGCATACGGCGAACGCTAACATTCGACCGTTCTCAAGTTATCATGGAATTGCTCGATTTTCGAAAAAACCAATTTTCAGCCAAAACACTACCGTACATTTCCCTTAAACACTTTAAATTCACTGTATAGGAGTAATTCGATGCGCTGAACACGATGCAGCATACGGCGAACGCTAACATTCGACCGTTCTCAAGTTATCAGCGAATTCCCCGATTTTCACAAAAATGAATGTTCCGCCAAAACACCACCGTACATTTCCCTTAAACACTTCAAATTCACTGTATAGGAGTAATTCGATGCGCAGAACACGATGCAGCATACGGCAAACGCTAACATTCGACCGTTCTCAAGTTATCATCAAAAGAGTGAGAACTGCGAAAAACGTGCATTTCTGGGCGTGAAACGTACGAATATGGCATAGGGTTTTCCTTCAAAAACACTATCGTACACTTCCCTTAAACGCTTCAAATTCACTGCATACGGGTAATTCGATGCGCTGAACACGATGCAGCATACGGCGAACGCTAACATTCGACCGTTCTCAAGTTATCATGGAATTGCTCGATTTTCGAAAAAACCAATTTTCTGCCAAAACACTACCGTACATTTCCCTTAAACACTTCAAATTCACTGTATAGGAGTAACTAGATGCGCTGAACACGATGCAGCATACGGCGAACGCTAACATTTGACCGTTCTCAAGTTATCATCGAATTGCTCAGTTTAAAAAAAAAAGAATTTTCCGCCAAAACACCACAGTACACTTCCCTTAAACACTTCAAATTCACTGTGTAGGGCTAATTCGATGCGCTGAACACGATGCAGCATACGGCAAACGCTAACATTCGACGGTTCTCGAGTTATCATCAAAAGACCGAGAACTGCGAAAAACGTGCATTTCTGGGCGTGAAACGCACGAATATGGCATAAACGGGTTTTCCTTCAAAAACACTACCGTACATTTCCCTTAAACACTTCAAATTCACTGTATAGGAGTAATTCGATGCGCTGAACACGATGCAGCATACGGCAAACGCTAACATTCGACCGTTCTCAAGTTATCAGCGAATTCCCCGATTTTCAAAAAAATGAATGTTACGCCAAAACACCACCGTACATTTCCCTTAAACACTTCAAATTCACTGCATGGGAGTAATTCGATGCGCTGAACACGATGCAGCATACGGCTAACGCTAACATTCGACCGTTCTCAAGTTATCATCGAAAGAGTGAGAACTGCGAAAAACGTGCATTTCTGGGCGTGAAACGTACGAATATGGCATAAACGAGTTTTCCTTCAAAAACACTATCGTACACTTCCCTTAAACGCTTCAAATTCACTGCATAAATGTAATTCGATGCGCTGAACACGATGCAGCATACGGCGAACGCTAACATTCGACCGTTCTCAAGTTATCATCGAATTGCTCGATTTTCGAAAAAAACAATTTTCTGCCAAAACACCACCGTACATTTCCCTCAAACACTTCAAATTGACTGTGTAGGAGTAATTCGATGCGCTGAACACGATCCAACTTGCGGCAAAGGCGAACATTCGACGGTTCTCGAGTTATCATCAAAAGACCGAGAACTGCGAAAAACGTGCATTTCTGGGCGTGAAACGCACGAATATGGCATAAACTGGTTTTCCTTCAAAAACACTATCGTACACTTCCCTTAAATACTTGAAACTCACTGCATAGGGGTAAGTCGATGCGCTGAACACGATGCAGCATACGGCGAACGCTAACATTCGACCGTTCTCAAGTTATCATCGAAAGAGTGAGAACTGCGAAAAACGTGCATTTCTGGGCGTGAAACGTACGAATATGGCATAAACGAGTTTTCCTTCAAAAACACTATCGTACACTTCCCTTAAACGCTTCAAATTCACTACATAAATGTAATTCGATGCGCTGAACACGATGCAGCATACGGCGAACGCTAACATTCGACCGTTCTCAAGTTATCATCGAATTGCTCGATTCTCGAAAAAACCAATTTTCTGCCAAAACACTACCGTACATTTCCCTTAAACACTTCAAATTCACTGTATAGGAGTAATTAGATGCGCTGAACACGATGCAGCATACGGCGAACGCTAACATTTGACCGTTCTCAAGTTATCATCGAATTGCTCAGTTTAAAAAAAAAAGAATTTTCCGCAAAAACACCACAGTACACTTCCCTTAAACACTTCAAATTCACTGTGTAGGGCTAAGTCGATACGCTGAACACGATGCAGCCTACGGCGAACGCTAACATTCGACCGTTCTCAAGTTATCATGGAATTGCTCGATTTTCGAAAAAAACAATTTTCTGCCAAAACACTACCGTACATTTCCCTTAAACACTTCAAATTCACTGTATAGGAGTAATTCGATGCGCTGAACACAATGCAGCATACGGCAAATGCTAACATTCGACCGTTCTCAAGTTATCAGCGAATTCCCCGATTTTCAAAAAAATGAATGTTCCGCCAAAACACCACCGTACATTTCCCTTAAACACTTCAAATTCACTGTATAGGAGTAATTCGATGCGCTGAACACGATGCAGCATACGGCAAACGCGAACATTCGACGGTTCTCGAGTTATCATCAAAAGACCGAGAACTGCGAAAAACGTGCATTTCTGGGCGTGAAACGCACGAATATGGCATAAACGGGTTTTCCTTCAAAAACACTACCGTACACTTCCCTTAAACGCTTCAAACTCACTGCATTGGGGTAATTCGATGCGCTGAACACGATGCAGCATACGGCGAACGCTAACATTCGACCGTTCTCAAGTTATCAGCGAATTCCCCGATTTTCAAAAAAATGAATGTTCCGCCAAAACACCACCGTACACTTCCCTTAAACACTTCAAATTCACTGTATAGGAGTAATTCGATGCGCTGAACACGATGCAGCATACGGCGAACGCTAACATTCGACCGTTCTCAAGTTATCATGGAATTGCTCAATTTTCGAAAAAAAAACAATTTTCTGCCAAAACACTACCGTACATTTCCCTTAAACACTTCAAATTCACTGTATAGGAGTAATTCGATGCGCTGAACACGATGCAGCATACGGCAAACGCGAACATTCGACGGTTCTCGAGTTATCGTCAAAAGACCGAGAACTCCGACAAACGTGCATTTCTGGGCGTGAAACGCACGAATATGGCATAAACGGGTTTTCTTTCAAAACCACTACCGTACACTTCCCTTAAACGCTCCAAACTCACTGCATTGGGGTAATTCGATGCGCTGAACACGATGCAGCATACGGCGAACGCTAACATTCGACCGATCCCAAGTTATCATGGAATTGCTCGATTTTCGAAAAAAACAATTTTCTGCCAAAACACTACCGTACATTTCCCTTAAACACTTCAAATTCACTGTATAGGAGTAATTCGATGCGCTGAACACGATGCAGCATACGGCGAACGCTAACATTCGACCGTTCTCAAGTTATCATGGAATTGCTCGATTTTCGAAAAAAACAATTTTCTGCCAAAACACTACCGTACATTTCCCTTAAACACTTCAAATTCACTGTATAGGAGTAATTCGATGTGCTGAACACAATGCAGCATACGGCAAATGCTAACATTCGACCGTTCTCAAGTTATCAGCGAATTCCCCGATTTTCAAAAAAATGAATGTTCCGCCAAAACACCACCGTACATTTCCCTTAAACACTTCAAATTCACTGTATAGGAGTAATTCGATGCGCTGAACACGATGCAGCATACGGCAAACGCGAACATTCGACGGTTCTCGAGTTATCATCAAAAGACCGAGAACTGCGAAAAACGTGCATTTCTGGGCGTGAAACGCACGAATATGGCATAAACGGGTTTTCCTTCAAAAACACTACCGTACACTTCCCTTAAACGCTTCAAACTCACTGCATTGGGGTAATTCGATGCGCTGAACACGATGCAGCATACGGCGAACGCTAACATTCGACCGTTCTCAAGTTATCATCAAAAGACCGAGAACTGCGAAAAACGTGCATTTCTGGGCGTGAAACGCACGAATATGGCATAAACTGGTTTTCCTTCAAAAACACTATCGTACACTTCCCTTAAATACTTGAAACTCACTGCATAGGGGTAAGTCGATGCGCTGAACACGATGCAGCATACGGCGAACGCTAACATTCGACCGTTCTCAAGTTATCATCGAATTGCTCAGTTTAAAAAAAAAAGAATTTTCCGCAAAAACACCACAGTACACTTCCCTTAAACACTTCAAATTCACTGTGTAGGGCTAAGTCGATACGCTGAACACGATGCAGCCTACGGCGAACGCTAACATTCGACCGTTCTCAAGTTATCATGGAATTGCTCGATTTTCGAAAAAAACAATTTTCTGCCAAAACACTACCGTACATTTCCCTTAAACACTTCAAATTCACTGTATAGGAGTAATTCGATGCGCTGAACACAATGCAGCATACGGCAAATGCTAACATTCGACCGTTCTCAAGTTATCAGCGAATTCCCCGATTTTCAAAAAAATGAATGTTCCGCCAAAACACCACCGTACATTTCCCTTAAACACTTCAAATTCACTGTATAGGAGTAATTCCATGCGCTGAACACGATGCAGCATACGGCAAACGCGAACATTCGACGGTTCTCGAGTTATCATCAAAAGACCGAGAACTGCGAAAAACGTGCATTTCTGGGCGTGAAACGCACGAATATGGCATAAACGGGTTTTCCTTCAAAAACACTACCGTACACTTCCCTTAAACGCTTCAAACTCACTGCATTGGGGTAATTCGATGCGCTGAACACGACGCAGCATACGGCGAACGCTAACATTCGACCGTTCTCAAGTTATCAGCGAATTCCCCGATTTTCAAAAAAATGAATGTTCCGCCAAAACACCACCGTACATTTCCCTTGAACACTTCAAATTCACTGTATAGGAGTAATTCGATGCGCTGAACACGATGCAGCATACGGCAAACGCGAACATTCGACGGTTCTCGAGTTAACGTCAAAAGACCGAGAACTCCGAAAAACGTGCATTTCTGGGCATGAAACGCACGAATATGGCATAAACGGGTTTTCCTTCAAAAACACTACCGTACACTTCCCTTAAACGCTTCAAACTCACTGCATTGGGGTAATTCGATGCGCTGAACACGATGTAGCATACGGCGAACGCTAACATTCGACCGTTCTCAAGTTATCAGCGAATTCCCCGATTTTCAAAAAAATGAATGTTCCGCCAAAACACCACCGTACATTTCCCTTAAACACTTCAAATTCACTGTATAGGAGTAATTCGATGCGCTGAACACGATGCAGCATACGGCGAACGCTAACATTCGACCGTTCTCAAGTTATCATGGAATTGCTCAATTTTCGAAAAAAAAAACAATTTTCTGCCAAAACACTACCGTACATTTCCCTTAAACACTTCAAATTCACTGTATAGGAGTAATTCGATGCGCTGAACACGATGCAGCATACGGCGAACGCTAACATTCGACCGTTCTCAAGTTATCATGGAATTGCTCAATTTTCGAAAAAAAAAACAATTTTCTGCCAAAACACTACCGTACATTTCCCTTAAACACTTCAAATTCACTGTATAGGAGTAATTCGATGCGCTGAACACGATGCAGCATACGGCAAACGCGAACATTCGACGGTTCTCGAGTTATCGTCAAAAGACCGAGAACTCCGACAAACGTGCATTTCTGGGCGTGAAACGCACGAATATGGCATAAACGGGTTTTCTTTCAAAACCACTACCGTACACTTCCCTTAAACGCTCCAAACTCACTGCATTGGGGTAATTCGATGCGCTGAACACGATGCAGCATACGGCGAACGCTAACATTCGACCGATCCCAAGTTATCATGGAATTGCTCGATTTTCGAAAAAAACAATTTTCTGCCAAAACACTACCGTACATTTCCCTTAAACACTTCAAATTCACTGTATAGGAGTAATTCGATGCGCTGAACACGATGCAGCATACGGCGAACGCTAACATTCGACCGTTCTCAAGTTATCATGGAATTGCTCGATTTTCGAAAAAAACAATTTTCTGCCAAAACACTACCGTACATTTCCCTTAAACACTTCAAATTCACTGTATAGGAGTAATTCGATGTGCTGAACACAATGCAGCATACGGCAAATGCTAACATTCGACCGTTCTCAAGTTATCAGCGAATTCCCCGATTTTCAAAAAAATGAATGTTCCGCCAAAACACCACTGTACATTTCCCTTAAACACTTCAAATTCACTGTATAGGAGTAATTCGATGCGCTGAACACGATGCAGCATACGGCAAACGCGAACATTCGACGGTTCTCGAGTTATCATCAAAAGACCGAGAACTGCGAAAAACGTGCATTTCTGGGCGTGAAACGCACGAATATGGCATAAACGGGTTTTCCTTCAAAAACACTATCGTACACTTCCCTTAAACGCTTCAAACTCACTGCATTGGGGTAATTCGATGCGCTGAACACGATGCAGCATACGGCGAACGCTAACATTCGACCGTTCTCAAGTTATCATCAAAAGACCGAGAACTGCGAAAAACGTGCATTTCTGGGCGTGAAACGCACGAATATGGCATAAACTGGTTTTCCTTCAAAAACACTATCGTACACTTCCCTTAAATACTTGAAACTCACTGCATAGGGGTAAGTCGATGCGCTGAACACGATGCAGCATACGGCGAACGCTAACATTCGACCGTTCTCAAGTTATCATCGAATTGCTCAGTTTAAAAAAAAAAGAATTTTCCGCAAAAACACCACAGTACACTTCCCTTAAACACTTCAAATTCACTGTGTAGGGCTAAGTCGATACGCTGAACACGATGCAGCCTACGGCGAACGCTAACATTCGACCGTTCTCAAGTTATCATGGAATTGCTCGATTTTCGAAAAAAACAATTTTCTGCCAAAACACTACCGTACATTTCCCTTAAACACTTCAAATTCACTGTATAGGAGTAATTCGATGCGCTGAACACAATGCAGCATACGGCAAATGCTAA
Source organism: Asobara japonica (assembly GCA_026005395.1). Classification (NCBI taxonomy): domain Eukaryota; kingdom Metazoa; phylum Arthropoda; class Insecta; order Hymenoptera; family Braconidae; genus Asobara; species Asobara japonica. Next base: position 275,027 of record BQMI01000153.1, on the reverse strand, counting down.
CATTCGACCGTTCTCAAGTTATCAGCGAATTCCCCGATTTTCAAAAAAATGAATGTTCCGCCAAAACACCACCGTACATTTCCCTTAAACACTTCAAATTCACTGTATAGGAGTAATTCCATGCGCTGAACACGATGCAGCATACGGCAAACGCGAACATTCGACGGTTCTCGTGTTATCATCAAAAGACCGAGAACTGCGAAAAACGTGCATTTCTGGGCGTGAAACGCACGAATATGGCATAAACGGGTTTTCCTTCAAAAACACTACCGTACACTTCCCTTAAACGCTTCAAACTCACTGCATTGGGGTAATTCGATGCGCTGAACACGATGCAGCATACGGCGAACGCTAACATTCGACCGTTCTCAAGTTATCAGCGAATTCCCCGATTTTCAAAAAAATGAATGTTCCGCCAAAACACCACCGTACATTTCCCTTGAACACTTCAAATTCACTGTATAGGAGTAATTCGATGCGCTGAACACGATGCAGCATACGGCAAACGCGAACATTCGACGGTTCTCGAGTTAACGTCAAAAGACCGAGAACTCCGAAAAACGTGCATTTCTGGGCATGAAACGCACGAATATGGCATAAACGGGTTTTCCTTCAAAAACACTACCGTACACTTCCCTTAAACGCTTCAAACTCACTGCATTGGGGTAATTCGATGCGCTGAACACGATGCAGCATACGGCGAACGCTAACATTCGACCGTTCTCAAGTTATCATCAAAAGACCGAGAACTGCGAAAAACGTGCATTTCTGGACGTGAAACGCACGAATATGGCATAAACGGGTTTTCTTTCAAAACCACTACCGTACACTTCCCTTAAACGCTCCAAACTCAGTGCATTGGGGTAATTCGTTGCGCTGAACACGATGCAGCATACGGCGAACGCTAACATTCGACCGTTCTCAAGTTATCAGCGAATTCCCCGATTTTCAAAAAAATGAATGTTCCGTCAAAACACCACCGTACATTTCCCTTAAACACTTCAAATTCACTGTATAGGAGTAATTCGATGCGCTGAACACGATGCAGCATACGGCGAACGCTAACATTCGACCGTTCTCAAGTTATCATGGAATTGCTCAATTTTCGAAAAAAAAACAATTTTCTGCCAAAACACTACCGTACATTTCCCTTAAACACTTCAAATTCACTGTATAGGAGTAATTCGATGCGCTGAACACGATGCAGCATACGGCAAACGCGAACATTCGACGGTTCTCGAGTTATCGTCAAAAGACCGAGAACTCCGACAAACGTGCATTTCTGGGCGTGAAACGCACGAATATGGCATAAACGGGTTTTCTTTCAAAACCACTACCGTACACTTCCCTTAAACGCTCCAAACTCACTGCATTGGGGTAATTCGATGCGCTGAACACGATGCAGCATACGGCGAACGCTAACATTCGACCGATCCCAAGTTATCATGGAATTGCTCGATTTTCGAAAAAAAACAATTTTCTGCCAAAACACTACCGTACATTTCCCTTAAACACTTCAAATTCACTGTATAGGAGTAATTCGATGCGCTGAACACGATGCAGCATACGGCCAACGCTAACATTCGACCGTTCTCAAGTTATCATGGAATTGCTCGATTTTCGAAAAAACCAATTTTCAGCCAAAACACTACCGTACATTTCCCTTAAACACTTCAAATTCACTGTATAGGAGTAATTCGATGCGCTGAACACGATGCAGCATACGGCACATGCTAACATTCGACCGTTCTCAAGTTATCAGCGAATTCCCCGATTTTCAAAAAAATGAATGTTCCGCCAAAACACCACCGTACATTTCCCTTAAACACTTCAAATTCACTGTATAGGAGTAATTCGATGCGCTGAACACGATGCAGCATACGGCAAACGCGAACATTCGACGGTTCTCGAGTTATGGCCAAAAGACCGAGAACTCCGAAAAACGTGCATTTCTGGGCATGAAACGCACGAATATGGCATAAACGGGTTTTCCTTCAAAAACACTACCGTACACTTCCCTTAAACGCTTCAAACTCACTGCATTGGGGTAATTCGATGCGCTGAACACGATGCAGCATACGGCGAACGCTAACATTCGACTGTTCTCAAGTTATCATAGAATTGCTCGATTTTCGAAAAAAACAATTTTCTGCCAAAACACTTCCGTACATTTCCCTTAAACACTTCAAATTCACTGAATGAGAGTAATTCGATGCGCTGAACACGATGCAGCATACGGCAAACGCTAACATTCGACGGTTCTCGAGTTATCATCAAAAGACCGAGAACTGCGAAAAACGTTCATTTCTGGGCGTGAAACGCACGAATATGGCATAAACGGGTTTTCCTTCAAAAACACCACCGTACACTTCCCTTAAACGCTTCAAACTCACTGCATAGGGGTAATTCGATGCGCTGAACACGGTGCAGCATACGGCGAACGGTAACATTCGACAATTCTCAAGTTATCATCGAATTGCTCAGTTTTCAAAAAAAAGAATTTTCCGCAAAAACACCACAGTACACTTCCCTTAAACACTTCAAATTCACTGTATAGGAGTAATTCGATGCGCTGAACACGATGCAGCATACGGCAAACGCGAACATTCGACGGTTCTCGAGTTATCATCAAAAGACCGAGAACTGCGAAAAACGTGCATTTCTGGGCGTGAAACGCACGAATATGGCATAAACGGGTTTTCCTTCAAAAACACTACCGTACACTTCCCTTAAACGCTTCAAACTCACTGCATTGGGGTAATTCGATGCGCTGAACACGATGCAGCATACGGCGAACGCTAACATTCGACCGTTCTCAAGTTATCAGCGAATTCCCCGATTTTCAAAAAAATGAATGTTCCGCCAAAACACCACCGTACATTTCCCTTAAACACTTCAAATTCACTGTATAGGAGTAATTCGATGCGCTGAACACGATGCAGCATACGGCAAACGCGAACATTCGACGGTTCTCGAGTTATCGTCAAAAGACCGAGAACTCCGAAAAACGTGCATTTCTGGGCATGAAACGCACGAATATGGCATAAACGGGTTTTCCTTCAAAAACACTACCGTACACTTCCCTTAAACGCTTCAAACTCACTGCATTGGGGTAATTCGATGCGCTGAACACGATGCAGCATACGGCGAACACTAACATTCGACCGTTCTCAAGTTATCATCAAAAGACCGAGAACTGCGAAAAACATGCATTTCTGGGCGTGAAACGCACGAATATGGCATAAACGGGTTTTCTTTCAAAACCACTACCGTACACTTCCCTTAAACGCTCCAAACTCACTGCATTGGGGTAATTCGTTGCGTTGAACACGATGCAGCATACGGCGAACGCTAACATTCGACCGTTCTCAAGTTATCAGCGAATTCCCCGATTTTCAAAAAAATGAATGTTCCGCCAAAACACCACCGTACATTTCCCTTAAACACTTCAAATTCACTGTATAGGAGTAATTCGATGCGCTGAACACGATGCAGCATACGGCGAACGCTAACATTCGACCGTTCTCAAGTTATCATGGAATTGCTCAATTTTCGAAAAAAAAACAATTTTCTGCCAAAACACTACCGTACATTTCCCTTAAACACTTCAAATTCACTGTATAGGAGTAATTCGATGCGCTGAACACGATGCAGCATACGGCAAACGCGAACATTCGACGGTTCTCGAGTTATCGTCAAAAGACCGAGAACTCCGACAAACGTGCATTTCTGGGCGTGAAACGCACGAATATGGCATAAACGGGTTTTCTTTCAAAACCACTACCGTACACTTCCCTTAAACGCTCCAAACTCACTGCATTGGGGTAATTCGATGCGCTGAACACGACGCAGCATACGGCGAACGCTAACATTCGACCGATCCCAAGTTATCATGGAATTGCTCGATTTTCGAAAAAAACAATTTTCTGCCAAAACACTACCGTACATTTCCCTTAAACACTTCAAATTCACTGTATAGGAGTAATTCGATGCTCTGAACACGATGCAGCATACGGCGAACGCTAACATTCGACCGGTCTCAAGTTATCATGGAATTGCTCGATTTTCGAAAAAACCAATTTTCAGCCAAAACACTACCGTACATTTCCCTTAAACACTTCAAATTCACTGTATAGGAGTAATTCGATGCGCTGAACACGATGCAGCATACGGCAAATGCTAACATTCGACCGTTCTCAAGTTATCAGCGAATTCCCCGATTTTCAAAAAAATGAATGTTCCGCCAAAACACCACCGTACATTTCCCTTAAACACTTCAAATTCACTGTATAGGAGTAATTCGATGCGCTGAACACGATGCAGCATACGGCAAACGCGAACATTCGACGGTTCTCGAGTTATCGCCAAAAGACCGAGAACTCCGAAAAACGTGCATTTCTGGGCATGAAACGCACGAATATGGCATAAACGGGTTTTCCTTCAAAAACACTACCGTACACTTCCCTTAAACGCTTCAAACTCACTGCATTGGGGTAATTCGATGCGCTGAACACGATGCAGCATACGGCGAACGCTAACATTCGACTGTTCTCAAGTTATCATAGAATTGCTCGATTTTCGAAAAAAACAATTTTCTGCCAAAACACTACCGTACATTTCCCTTAAACACTTCAAATTCACTGTATAGGAGTAATTCGATGCGCTGACCACGATGCAGCATACGGCAAACGCTAACATTCGACCGTTCTCAAGTTACCATCGAATTGCTCGATTTTCGAAAAAAAAAATTTTCTGCCAAAACACCTCCGTACATTTCCCTTAAACACTTCAAATTCCCTGTATAGGGGTGATTCAATGCGCTGAACACGATGCAACTTGCGGCAAACGCGAACATTCGACGGTTCTCGAGTTATCATCAAAAGATCGAGAACTGCGAAAAACGGGCATTTCTGGGCGTGAAACGCATAAACGGGTTTTCCTTCAAAGACACTGCGGTACACTTCCCTTAACCGCGTCAAATTCAACGCATAGGGCTAATTCGATGCGCTGAACACGATGCAGCATACGGCAAACGCTAACATTCGACCGTTCTCAAGTTATCATCGAATTGATCGATTTTCGAAAAAAACAATTTTCTGCCAAAACACCACCGTACATTTCCCTCAAACACTTTAAATTCACTGTATAGGGGTAATTCGATGCGCTGAGCACGATGCAACTTGCGGCAAATGTGAACATTCGACGTTTCTCGAGTTATGATCAAAAGAGTGAGAACTGCGAAAAACGTGCATTTCTGGGCGTGAAACGCACGAATATGGCATAAACGGGTTTTCTTTCAAAACCACTACCGTACACTTCCCTTAAACGCTCCAAACTCACTGGATTGGGGTAATTCGTTGCGTTGAACACGATGCAGCATACGGCGAACGCTAACATTCGACCGTTCTCAAGTTATCAGCGAATTCCCCGATTTTCAAAAAAATGAATGTTCCGCCAAAACACCACCGTACATTTCCCTTAAACACTTCAAATTCACTGTATAGGAGTAATTCGATGCGCTGAACACGATGCAGCATACGGCGAACGCTAACATTCGACCGTTCTCAAGTTATCATGGAATTGCTCAATTTTCGAAAAAAAAACAATTTTCTGCCAAAACACTACCGTACATTTCCCTTAAACACTTCAAATTCACTGTATAGGAGTAATTCGATGCGCTGACCACGATGCAGCATACGGCAAACGCTAACATTCGACCGTTCTCAAGTTATCATCGAAAGAGTGAGAACTGCGACAAACGTGCATTTCTGGGCGTGAAACGCACGAATATGGCATAAACGGGTTTTCTTTCAAAACCACTACCGTACACTTCCCTTAAACGCTCCAAACTCACTGCATTGGGGTAATTCGATGCGCTGAACACGATGCAGCATACGGCGAACGCTAACATTCGACCGATCCCAAGTTATCATGGAATTGCTCGATTTTCGAAAAAAACAATTTTCTGCCAAAACACTACCGTACATTTCCCTTAAACACTTCAAATTCACTGAATGAGCGTAATTCGATGCGCTGAACACGATGCAGCATACGGCAAACGCTAACATTCGACGGTTCTCGAGTTATCATCAAAAGACCGAGAACTGCGAAAAACGTTCATTTCTGGGCGTGAAACGCACGAATATGGCATAAACGGGTTTTCCTTCAAAAACACTACCGTACACTTCCCTTAAACGCTTCAAACTCACTGCATAGCGGTAATTCGATGCGCTGAACACGATGCAGCATACGGCGAACGGTAACATTCGACAGTTCTCAAGTTATCATCGAATTGCTCAGTTTTCAAAAAAAAGAATTTTCCGCAAAAACACCACAGTACACTTCCCTTAAACACTTCAGATTCATTGTGTAGGGGTAATTCGATGCGCTGAACACGATGCAACTTGCGGCAAAGGCGAACATGCGACGGTTCTCGAGTTATCATCAAAAGACCGAGAACTCCGAAAAACGTGCATTTCTGGGCATGAAACGCACGAATATGGCATAAACGGGTTTTCCTTCAAAAACACTACCGTACACTTCCCTTAAACGCTTCAAACTCACTGCATTGGGGTAATTCGATGCGCTGAACACGATGCAGCATACGGCGAACGCTAACATTTGACCGTTCTCAAGTTATCAGCGAATTCCCCGATTTTCAAAAAAATGAATGTTCCGCCAAAACACCACCGTACATTTCCCTTAAACACTTCAAATTCACTGTATAGGAGTAATTTGATGCGTTGAACACGATGCAGCATACGGCGAACGCTAACATTCCACCGTTCTCAAGTTATCAGCGAATTCCCCGATTTTCAAAAAAATGAATGTTCCGCCAAAACACCACCGTAGATTTCCCTTAAACACTTCAAATTCACTGTATAGGAGTAATTCGATGCGCTGAACACGATGCAGCATACGGCGAATGCGAAAATTCGACCGTTCTCAAGTTATCATGGAATTGCTCGATTTTCGAAAAAAACAATTTTCTGCCAAAACACTACCGTACATTTCCCTTAAACACTTCAAATTCACTGTATAGGAGTAATTCGATGCGCTGACCACGATGCAGCATACGGCAAACGCTAACATTCGACCGTTCTCAAGTTATCATCGAAAGAGTGAGAACTGCGAAAAACGTGCATTTCTGGGCGTGAAACGTACGAATATGGCATAAACGAGTTTTCCTTCAAAAACACTATCGTACACTTCCCTTAAACGCTTCAAATTCACTGCATAAATGTAATTCGATGCGCTGAACACGATGCAGCATACGGCGAACGCTAACATTCGACCGTTCTCAAGTTATCATCGAATTGCTCGATTTTCGAAAAAAAACAATTTTCTGCCAAAACACCACCGTACATTTCCCTCAAACACTTCAAATTGACTGTGTAGGAGTAATTCGATGCGCTGAACACGATCCAACTTGCGGCAAAGGCGAACATTCGACGGTTCTCGAGTTATCATCAAAAGACCGAGAACTGCGAAAAACGTGCATTTCTGGGCGTGAAACGCACGAATATGGCATAAACTGGTTTTCCTTCAAAAACACCAGCGTACACTTCCCTTAAACACTTCAAATTCAGAGCATAGGAGTAACTCGATGCGCTGAACACGATGCAACATGCGGCAAACGCGAACATTCGACGGTTCTCGAGTTATCATCGAATTGGTCGATTTTCGAAAAAAAAATTTTCTGCCAAAACACCACCGTACATTTCCCTCAACCACTTTAAATTCACTGTATAGGGGTAATTCGATGCGCTGAGCACGATGTAACTTGCGGCAAATGCGAACATTCGACGTTTCTCGAGTTATCATCAAAAGAGTGAGAACTGCGAAAAACGTGCATTTCTGCGCCTGAAACGCACGAATATCGCATAAACTGGTTTTCCTTCAAAAACACTATCGTACACTTCCCTTAAACACTTGAAACTCACTGCATAGGCGTAATTCGATGCGCTGAACACGATGCAGCATACGGCGAACGCTAACATTCGACCGTTCTCAAGTTACCATCCAATTGCTCGATTTTCGAAAAAAAAATTTTCTGCCAAAACACCACCGTACATTTCCCTTAAACACTTCGAATTCACTGTATAGGGGTAATTCAATGTGCTGAACACGATGCAAAATACGGCAACCGGTAACCTTTGACCGTTCTCATGTTATCATTGAATTGCTCGATTTTCGAAAAAAACAATTTTCTGCCAAAACACCACCGTACATTTCCCTTCAGCACTTCAAATCCACTGTATAGGGGTAATTCAATGTGCTGAACACGATGCAAAATACGGCTAACGGTAACATACGACCGTTCTCAAGTTATCATCGAACTGCTAGATTTCCGAAAAAAAAAATTTCTGCCAAAACGCCACCGTACATTTCCCTCAAACACTTTAAATTCACTGTATAGGGGTAATTCGATGCGCTGAACAGGATGCAAAATACGGCAAACGGTAACATTCGACCGTTCTCAAGTTATCATCAAAAGAGTGAGAACTGCGAAAAACGTGCATTTCTGGGCGTGAACCGTACGAATATGGCATAAACGGGTTTTCCTTCAAAAACACTATCGTACACTTCCCTTAAACGCTTCAAACTCACTGCATAGGGGTAATTCGATGCGCTGAACACGATGCAGCATACGGCGAACGCTAACATTCGACCGTTCTCAAGTTACCATCGAATTGCTCGATTTTCGAAAAAAAAAATTTTCTGCCAAAACACCTCCGTACATTTCCCTTAAACACTTCAAATTCCCTGTATAGGGGTGATTCAATGCGCTGAACACGATGCAACTTGCGGCAAACGCGAACATTCGACGGTTCTCGAGTTATCATCAAAAGACCGAGAACTGCGAAAAACGGGCATTTCTGGGCGTGAAACGCATAAACGGGTTTTCCTTCAAAGACACTGCGGTACACTTCCCTTAACCGCGTCAAATTCAACGCATAGGGCTAATTCGATGCGCTGAACACGATGCAGCATACGGCGAACGCTAACATTCGACGGTTCTCAAGTTACCATCCAATTGCTCGATTTTCGAAAAAAAAATTTTCTGCCAAAACACCACCGTACATTTCCCTTAAACACTTCGAATTCACTGTATAGGGGTAATTCAATGTGCTGAACACGATGCAAAATACGGCAAACGGTAACCTTCGACCGTTCTCATGTTATCATTGAATTGCTCGATTTTCGAAAAAAACAATTTTCTGCCAAAACACCACCGTACATTTCTCTTCAGCACTTCAAATCCACTGTATAGGGGTAATTCAAAGTGCTGAACACGATGCAAAATACGGCTAACGGTAACATACGACCGTTCTCAAGTTATCATCGAACTGCTAGATTTCCGAAAAAAAAAATTTCTGCCAAAACGCCAGCGTACATTTCCCTCAAACACTTTAAATTCACTGTATAGGGGTAATTCGATGCGCTGAACACGATGCAAAATACGGCAAACGGTAACATTCGACCGTTCTCAAGTTATCATCAAAAGAGTGAGAACTGCGAAAAACGTGCATTTCTGGGCGTGAAACGTACGAATATGGCATAAACGGGTTTTCCTTCAAAAACACTATCGTACACTTCCCTTAAACGCTTCAAACTCACTGCATAGGGGTAATTCGATGCGCTGAACACGATGCAGCATACGGCGAACGCTAACATTCGACCGTTCTCAAGTTACCATCGAATTGCTCGATTTTCGAAAAAAAAAATTTTCTGCCAAAACACCTCCGTACATTTCCCTTAAACACTTCAAATTCCCTGTATAGGGGTGATTCAATGCGCTGAACACGATGCAACTTGCGGCAAACGCGAACATTCGACGGTTCTCGAGTTATCATCAAAAGATCGAGAACTGCGAAAAACGGGCATTTCTGGGCGTGAAACGCATAAACGGGTTTTCCTTCAAAGACACTGCGGTACACTTCCCTTAACCGCGTCAAATTCAACGCATAGGGCTAATTCGATGCGCTGAACACGATGCAGCATACGGCAAACGCTAACATTCGACCGTTCTCAAGTTATCATCGAATTGATCGATTTTCGAAAAAAACAATTTTCTGCCAAAACACCACCGTACATTTCCCTCAAACACTTTAAATTCACTGTATAGGGGTAATTCGATGCGCTGAGCACGATGCAACTTGCGGCAAATGTGAACATTCGACGTTTCTCGAGTTATGATCAAAAGAGTGAGAACTGCGAAAAACGTGCATTTCTGGGCGTGAAACGCACGAATATGGCATAAACGGGTTTTCTTTCAAAACCACTACCGTACACTTCCCTTAAACGCTCCAAACTCACTGGATTGGGGTAATTCGTTGCGTTGAACACGATGCAGCATACGGCGAACGCTAACATTCGACCGTTCTCAAGTTATCAGCGAATTCCCCGATTTTCAAAAAAATGAATGTTCCGCCAAAACACCACCGTACATTTCCCTTAAACACTTCAAATTCACTGTATAGGAGTAATTCGATGCGCTGAACACGATGCAGCATACGGCGAACGCTAACATTCGACCGTTCTCAAGTTATCATGGAATTGCTCAATTTTCGAAAAAAAAACAATTTTCTGCCAAAACACTACCGTACATTTCCCTTAAACACTTCAAATTCACTGTATAGGAGTAATTCGATGCGCTGACCACGATGCAGCATACGGCAAACGCTAACATTCGACCGTTCTCAAGTTATCATCGAAAGAGTGAGAACTGCGACAAACGTGCATTTCTGGGCGTGAAACGCACGAATATGGCATAAACGGGTTTTCTTTCAAAACCACTACCGTACACTTCCCTTAAACGCTCCAAACTCACTGCATTGGGGTAATTCGATGCGCTGAACACGATGCAGCATACGGCGAACGCTAACATTCGACCGATCCCAAGTTATCATGGAATTGCTCGATTTTCGAAAAAAACAATTTTCTGCCAAAACACTACCGTACATTTCCCTTAAACACTTCAAATTCACTGAATGAGCGTAATTCGATGCGCTGAACACGATGCAGCATACGGCAAACGCTAACATTCGACGGTTCTCGAGTTATCATCAAAAGACCGAGAACTGCGAAAAACGTTCATTTCTGGGCGTGAAACGCACGAATATGGCATAAACGGGTTTTCCTTCAAAAACACTACCGTACACTTCCCTTAAACGCTTCAAACTCACTGCATAGCGGTAATTCGATGCGCTGAACACGATGCAGCATACGGCGAACGGTAACATTCGACAGTTCTCAAGTTATCATCGAATTGCTCAGTTTTCAAAAAAAAGAATTTTCCGCAAAAACACCACAGTACACTTCCCTTAAACACTTCAGATTCATTGTGTAGGGGTAATTCGATGCGCTGAACACGATGCAACTTGCGGCAAAGGCGAACATGCGACGGTTCTCGAGTTATCATCAAAAGACCGAGAACTCCGAAAAACGTGCATTTCTGGGCATGAAACGCACGAATATGGCATAAACGGGTTTTCCTTCAAAAACACTACCGTACACTTCCCTTAAACGCTTCAAACTCACTGCATTGGGGTAATTCGATGCGCTGAACACGATGCAGCATACGGCGAACGCTAACATTTGACCGTTCTCAAGTTATCAGCGAATTCCCCGATTTTCAAAAAAATGAATGTTCCGCCAAAACACCACCGTACATTTCCCTTAAACACTTCAAATTCACTGTATAGGAGTAATTTGATGCGTTGAACACGATGCAGCATACGGCGAACGCTAACATTCCACCGTTCTCAAGTTATCAGCGAATTCCCCGATTTTCAAAAAAATGAATGTTCCGCCAAAACACCACCGTACATTTCCCTTAAACACTTCAAATTCACTGTATAGGAGTAATTCGATGCGCTGAACACGATGCAGCATACGGCGAATGCGAAAATTCGACCGTTCTCAAGTTATCATGGAATTGCTCGATTTTCGAAAAAAACAATTTTCTGCCAAAACACTACCGTACATTTCCCTTAAACACTTCAAATTCACTGTATAGGAGTAATTCGATGCGCTGACCACGATGCAGCATACGGCAAACGCTAACATTCGACCGTTCTCAAGTTATCATCGAAAGAGTGAGAACTGCGAAAAACGTGCATTTCTGGGCGTGAAACGTACGAATATGGCATAAACGAGTTTTCCTTCAAAAACACTATCGTACACTTCCCTTAAACGCTTCAAATTCACTGCATAAATGTAATTCGATGCGCTGAACACGATGCAGCATACGGCGAACGCTAACATTCGACCGTTCTCAAGTTATCATCGAATTGCTCGATTTTCGAAAAAAACAATTTTCTGCCAAAACACCACCGTACATTTCCCTCAAACACTTCAAATTGACTGTGTAGGAGTAATTCGATGCGCTGAACACGATCCAACTTGCGGCAAAGGCGAACATTCGACGGTTCTCGAGTTATCATCAAAAGACCGAGAACTGCGAAAAACGTGCATTTCTGGGCGTGAAACGCACGAATATGGCATAAACTGGTTTTCCTTCAAAAACACCAGCGTACACTTCCCTTAAACACTTCAAATTCAGAGCATAGGAGTAACTCGATGCGCTGAACACGATGCAACATGCGGCAAACGCGAACATTCGACGGTTCTCGAGTTATCATCGAATTGGTCGATTTTCGAAAAAAAAATTTTCTGCCAAAACACCACCGTACATTTCCCTCAACCACTTTAAATTCACTGTATAGGGGTAATTCGATGCGCTGAGCACGATGTAACTTGCGGCAAATGCGAACATTCGACGTTTCTCGAGTTATCATCAAAAGAGTGAGAACTGCGAAAAACGTGCATTTCTGCGCCTGAAACGCACGAATATCGCATAAACTGGTTTTCCTTCAAAAACACTATCGTACACTTCCCTTAAACACTTGAAACTCACTGCATAGGCGTAATTCGATGCGCTGAACACGATGCAGCATACGGCGAACGCTAACATTCGACCGTTCTCAAGTTACCATCGAATTGCTCGATTTTCGAAAAAAAAAATTTTCTGCCAAAACACCACCGTACATTCCCCTTAAATACTGTAAATTCACTATATAGGGGTAATTCGATGCGCTGAGCACGATGCAACTTGCGTCAAAGGCTAACCTTCGACCGTTCTCAAGTTATCATCGAATTGCCCGATTTTCAAAAAAAAGAATTTTCCGCCAAAACACCACCGTACACTTCCCTTAAACGCTTCAAACTCACTGCATAGGGGTAATTCGATGCGCTGAGGACGACGCACCTTGCGGCAAAAGCGAACATTCGACGTTTCTCGAGTTACCATCGAATTGCTCGATTTTCGAAAAAAAAATTTTCTGCCAAAACACCACCGTACATTCCCCTCACACACTTTAAATTCACTGTATAGCAGTAATTCGATGCGCTGAACACGATGCAACTTGCGGCAAAGGCGAACATTCGACGGTTCTCGAGTTATCATCAAAAGACCGAGAACTGCGAAAAACGTGCATTTCTGGGCGTGAAACGCACGAATATGGTATAAAGGGGTTTTCCTTCAAAAACACTACCGTATACTTCCCTTAAACACTTCAAATTCACTGCATAGGTATAATTCGATGTGCGGAACACGTTGCACCTTGCGGCAAACGCGAATATTTGACGTTTCTCGAGTTATCATGAAAAGACCGAGAACTGCGAAAAACGTGCATTTCTGGGCGTGAAAAGCACGAATATCGCATAAACTGATTTTCCTTCAAAAACACTACCGTACACTTCCCTTAAACAGTTCAAAGTCACTGCATAGGGGTAATTCGATGTGCGGAACATGATGCAACATACGGCAAACGCTAACATTCGACGGTTCTCAAGTTATCATCGAACTGCTAGATTTCCGAAAAAAAAAAATTTCTGCCAAAACACCACCGTACATTTCCCTTAAACACTTTAAATTCACTGTATAGGGGTAATTCGATGCGCTGACCACGATGCAGCATACGGCAAACGCTAACATTCGACGGTTCTCGAGTTATCATCAAAAGACCGAGAACTGCGAAAAACGTGCATTTCTGGGCGTGAAACGCACGAATATCGCATAAACGGTTTTTCCTTCAAAAACACTACCGTACACTCCCCATCAACACTTCAAATCCACTACATAGGGGTAATTCGATGCGCTGAACACGATGCAGCATACGGCGAACGCTAACATTCGACCGTTCTCAAGTTATCATCAAAAGAGTGAGAACTGCGAAAAGCGTGCATTTCTGGGCGTGAAACGTACGAATATGGCATAAACGGGTTTTCCTTCAAAAACACTACCGTACACTTCCCTTAAACACTTCAAATTCACTGTATAGGGGTAATTCGATGCGCTGAGCACGATGCAACTTGGGGCAAATGCGAACATTCGACGTTTCTCGAGTTATCATCAAAAGACCGAGAACTCCGGAAAACGTGCATTTCTGGGCGTGAAACGCCCGAATATCGCATGAACGGGTTTTCCTTCAAAGACACTGCGGTACACTTCCCTTAAACGCGTCAAATTCAACGCATAGGGGTAATTCCATGCGCTGAACACGATGCAGCATACGGCAAACGCTAACATTCGACCGTTCTCAAGTTATCGTCAAAAGAGTGAGAACTGCGAAAAACCTGCATTTCTGGGCGTGAAACGTACGAATATGGCATAAACGGGTTTTCCTTCAAAAACACTATCGTACACTTCCCTTAAACGCTTCAAACTCACTGCATAGGAGTAATTCGATGCGCTGAACACGATGCAGTATACGGCGAACGCTAACATTCGACCGTTCTCAAGTTATCATCGAATTGCTCAATTTTCAAAAAAAAGAATTTTCCGCCAAAACACCACCGTACACTTCCCTTAAACGCTTCAAACCCACTGCATAGGGGTGATTCGATGCGCTGAACACGATGTAGCATACGTCAAACGCTAAAATTCGACCGTTCCCAAGTTATCAACGAATTGCTCAATTCTCAAAAAAAAGAATTTTCCGCCAAAACACCACCGTACACTTCCCTTAAACGCTTCAAACCCACTGCATAGGGGTGATTCGATGCGCTGAACACGATGCAGCATACGGCGAACGCTAACATTCGACCGTTCTCAAGTTATCATCGAACTGCTAGATTTCCGAAAAAAAAAATTTCTGCCAAAACGCCACCGTACATTTCCCTTAAACACTTTAAATTCACTGTATAGGGGTAATTCGATGCGCTGAGCACGATGCAACTTGCGGCAAACGCGAACATTCGACGGTTCTCGAGTTATCATCAAAAGACCGAGAACTGCCAAAAACGTGCATTTCTGGGCGTGAAACGCACGAATATGGCATAAACGGGTTTTCCTTCAAAAACACTATCGTACACTTCCCTTAAACGCTTCAAACTCACTGCATAGGAGTAATTCGATGCGCTGAACACGATGCAACTTGCGGCAACCGCGAACATTCGACGTTTCTCGAGTTATCATCAAAAGACCGAGAACTGCGAAAAACATGCATTTCTGGGCGTGAAACGCACGAATATCGCATAAACTGGTTTTCCTTCAAAAACACTACCGTACACTTCCCTTAAACACTTCAAAGTCACTGCATAGCGGTAATTCGAGGTGCGGAACACGATGCAACATACGGCAAACGCTAACATTCGACCGTTCTCAAGTTTTCATCGAACTGCTAGATTTCCGAAAAAAAAAATTTCTGCCAAAACGCCACCGTACATTTCCCTTAAATACTTTAAATTCACTGTATAGGACTAATTCGATGCGCTGAACACGATGCAAAATACGGCAAACGCTAACATTCGACCGTTCTCAAGTTATCATCAAAAGAGTGAGAACTGCGAAAAACGTGCATTTCTGGGCCTGAAACGTACGAATATGGATTAAACAGGTTTTCCTTCAAAAACACTATCCTACACTTCCCTTAAACGCTTCAAACTCACTGCATAGGGGTAATTCGATGCGCTGAACACGATGCAGCATACGGCGAACGCTAACATTCGACCGTTCTCAAGTTACCATCGAATTGCTCGATTTTCGAAAAAAAAAAATTTCTGCCAAAACACCACCGTACATTTCCCTCAAACACTTTAAATTCACTGTATAGGGGTAATTCGATGCGCTGAGCACGATGCAACTTGCGGCAAACGCGAACATTCGACGGTTCTCGAGTTATCATCAAAAGACCGAGAACTGCCAAAAACGTGCATTTCTGGGCGTGAAACGCACGAACATGGCATAAACGGGTTTTCCTTCAAAAACACTATCGTACACTTCCCTCAAACGCTTTAAACTCACTGCATAGGGGTAATTCGATGCGCTGAACACGATGCAGCATACGGCGAACGCTAACATTCGACCGTTCTCAAGTTATCATCGAACTGCTAGATTTTCGAAAAAAAATTTTGCTGCCAAAACACCACCGTACATTTCCCTTAAACACTTCAAATTCACTGTATAGGGGTAATTCGATGCGCTGAGCACGATGCACCTTGTGGCAAACGCGAACATTCGACGGTTCTCGAGTTATCATCGAATTGCTCAGTTTTCAAAAAAAAGAATTTTCGGCAAAAACACCAGCATACACTTCCCTTAAACGCTTCAAACCCACTGCGTAGGGGTAATTCGATGCGCTGAACACGATGCAGCATACGGCGAACGCTAACATTCGACCGTTCTCAAGTTATCATCGATTTGCTCGATCTTCGAAAAAAAAACCAGTTTTTTGCCAAAACGCCACCGTACATTTCCCTTAAACAATTCAAATTCACTGTATAGGAGTAATTCGATGCGCTGAACACGATGCAGCATACGGCAAACGCTAACATTCGACCGTTCTCAAGTTATCATCAAAAGAGTGAGAACTGCGAAAAACGTGCATTTCTGGGCGTGAAACGCACGAATATCGCATAAACGGGTTTTCCTTCAAAAACACTACCGTACACTCCCCATAAACACTTCAAATCCACTACATAGGGGTAATTCGATGCGCTGACCACGATGCAGCATACGGCAATCGCTAACATTCGACCGTTCTCAAGATATCATCGAATTGCTCAATTAAAAAAAAAAAGAATTTGCCGCCAAAACACCACAGTACACTTCCCTTAAACACTTCAAATTCACTGCATAGGGGTAATTCAATGTGCTGAACAGGATGCAAAATACGCCAAACGCTAACCTTCGACCGTTCTCAAGTTATCATCGAATTGGCCGATTTTCAAAAAAAAAAATTTTCTGGCAAAACACCACCGTACATTTCCCTCAAACACTTTAAATTCACTGTATAGGGGTAATTCGATGCGCTGAGCACGATGCAACTTGGGGCAAATGCGAACATTCGACGTTTCTCGAGTTATCATCAAAAGACCGAGAACTCCGGAAAACGTGCATTTCTGGGCGTGAAACGCCCCAATATCGCATGAACGGGTTTTCCTTCAAAGACACTGCAGTACACTTCCCTTAAACACTTCAAATTCACTGCATAGGGGTAATTCAATGTGCTGAACAGGATGCAAAATACGCCAAACGCTAACCTTCGACCGTTCTCAAGTTATCATCGAATTGGCCGATTTTCAAAAAAAAAAATTTTCTGGCAAAACACCACCGTACATTTCCCTCAAACACTTTAAATTCACTGTATAGGGGTAATTCGATGCGCTGAGCACGATGCAACTTGCGGCAAACGCGAACATTCGACGTTTCTCGAGTTATCATCAAAAGAGTGAGAACTGCGAAAAACGTGCATTTCTGGGCGTGAAACGCACGAATATGGCATAAACGGGTTTTCCCTCAAAAACACTATCGTATACTCCCCTTAAACACTTCAAATTCACTGGATAGGTGTAATTCGATGTGCGGAACACGTTGCAACTCGCGGCAAATGCGAATATTCGACGTTTCTCGAGTTATCATCAAAAGACCGAGAACTGCGAAAAACGTGCATTTCTGGGCGTGAAACGCACGAATATCGCATAAACTGGTTTTCCTTCAAAAACACTACCGTAGACTTCCCTTAAACACTTCAAAGTCACTGCATAGCGGTAATTCGAGGTGCGGAACACGATGCAACATACGGCAAACGCTAACATTCGACCGTTCTCAAGTTATCATCGAACTGCTAGATTTCCGAAAAAAAAAATTTCTGCCAAAACGCCACCGTACATTTCCCTTAAATACTTTAAATTCACTGTATAGGACTAATTCGATGCGCTGAACACGATGCAAAATACGGCAAACGCTAACATTCGACCGTTCTCAAGTTATCATCAAAAGACCGAGAACTGCCAAAAACGTGCATTTCTGGGCGTGAAACGCACGAATATGGCATAAACGGGTTTTCCTTCAAAAACACTATCGTACACTTCCCTCAAACGCTTTAAACTCACTGCATATGGGTAATTCGATGCGCTGAACGCGATGCAGCATACGGCGAACGCTAACATTCGACCGTTCTCAAGTTATCATCGAACTGCTAGATTTTCGAAAAAAAAAAATTTTCTGCCAAAACACCACCGTACATTTCCCTTAAATACTGCAAATTCACTGTATAGGGGTAATTCGATGCGCCGAACACGATGCAGTATACGGCAAACGCTAACATTCGACCGTTCTCAAGTGATCATCGAATTGCTCGACTTTCGAAAAAAACAATTTTCTGCCAAAACACCACCGTAGATTTCCCTTAAACACTTCAAATTCACTGTATAGGAGTAATTCGATGCGCTGAACACGATGCAGCATACGGCAAACGCTAACATTCGACCATTCTCAAGTTATCATCAAAAGACCGAGAACTGCGAAAAACGTGCATTTCTGGGCGTGAAGCGCACGAATATGGCATAAACGGGTTTTCCTTCAAAAACACTATCGTACAGTTCCCTTACCCGCTTCAAACTCACTGCATAGGAGTAATTCGATGCGCTGAACACGATGCAGCATACGGCGAACGCTAACATTCGACCGTTCTCAAGTTACCAACGAATTGCTCGATTTTCGAAAAAAAAAACAATTTTCTGCCAAAACACCACCGTACATTTCCCGTAAACACTTCAAATTCACTGTATAGGAGTAATTCGATGCGCTGAACACGATGCAGCATACGGCAAACGCTAACATTCGACCATTCTCAAGTTATCATCAAAAGAGTGAGAACTGCGAAAAACGTGCATTTCTGGGCGTGAAACGCACGAATATCTCATAGACTGGTTTTCCTCCAAAAACACTATCGTAGCCTTCCCTTAAACACTTCAAATTCACTGTGTAGGGCTAATTCGATGCGCTGAACACGATGTAACATACGCCAAACGCTAAAATTCGACCGTTCCCAAGTTATCAACGAATTGCTCAATTTTCAAAAAAAAGAATTTTCCGCCAAAACACCACCGTACACTTCCCTTAAACGCTTCACACTCACTGCATAGGGGTAATTCGATGCGCTGATCACGATGCAGCATACGGCGAATTCCTCGATTTTCGAAAAAAAAAATTTTCTGCCAAAACACCACAGTATACTTCACTTAAACACTTCAAATTCACTGTGTAGGGCTAATTCGATGCGCTGAACACGATGTAGCATACGCCAAACGCTCAGATTCGACCGTTCTCAAGTTATCAACGAATTGCTCAATTTTCAAAAAAAAGAATTTTCCGCCAAAACACCAGCGTACATTTCCCGTAAACACTTCAGATTCACCGTGTAGGCGTAATTCGATGCGCTGAACACGATGCAACTTGCGGCAAAGGCGAACATTC
Source organism: Asobara japonica (assembly GCA_026005395.1). NCBI lineage: Eukaryota > Metazoa > Arthropoda > Insecta > Hymenoptera > Braconidae > Asobara > Asobara japonica. The sequence continues at coordinate 255,259 of BQMI01000153.1, read as the reverse complement.
GACGGTTCTCGAGTTATCATCGAATTGCTCAATTTTCAAAAAAAAGAATTTTCCGCCGAAACACCACAGTACACTTCCCCTAAACACTTCAAATTCACTGTGTAGGGGTAAGTCGATGCGCTGAACACCATGCAACTTGCGTCAAACGCGAACATTCGACGGTTCTCGAGTTATCCTCAAAAGACCGAGAACGGCGTAAAACGTGCATTTCTGCGCCTGAAACGTACGAATATCGCATAAACTGGTTTTCCTTCAAAAACACTATCGAACACTTCCCTTAAACAGTTGAAACTCACTGCATAGAAGTAATTCGATGCGCTGAACACGATGCAACATACGGCAAACGCTAACATTCGACCGTTCCCCAGTTATCATCAAAAGAGGGAGAACTGCGAAAAACGTGCATTTCTGGGCGTGAAACGCACGAATATGGCATAAACGGGTTTTCCTTCAAAAACACTACCGTACACTTCCCTTAAACACTTCAAATTCACTACATAGGGGTAATTCGATGCGCTGAACACGATGCAGAATACGGCGAACGCTAACATTCGACCGTTCTCAAGTTATCATCGATTTGCTCGATTTTCGAAAAAAACAGGTTTCCGCCGAAACACCACCGTACATTTCCCTTAAACACTTCAAATTCACTGTATAGGAGTAATTCGATGCGCTGAACACGATGCAGCATACGGCAAACGCTCACATTCGACCGTTCTCAAGTTATCATCGAATTGATCGATTTTCGAAAAAAAAAAATTTCTGCCAAAACACCACCGTACATTTCTCTCAAACACTTTAAATTCACTGTATAGGGGTAATTCGATGCGCTGAGCACGATGCAACTTGCGGCAAATGCGAACATTCGACGTTTCTCGAGTTATCATCAAAAGAGTGAGAACTGCGAAAAACGTGCATTGCTGGGCGTGAAACGCACGAATATGGCATAAACGGGTTTCCCCTCAAAAACACTATCGTATACTCCCCTTAAACACTTCAAATTCACTGCATAGGTGTAATTCGATGTGCGGAACACGTTGCAACTTGCGGCAAACGCGAATATTCGACGTTTCTCGAGTTATCATCAGAAGACCGAGAACTGCGAAAAACATGCTTTTCTGGGCTTGAAACGTACGAATATCGCATAAACTGGTTTTCCTTGAAAAACTCTACCGTACACTTCCCTTAAACACTTCAAAGTCACTGCATAGGGGTAATCCGATGTGCGAAACACGATGCAACATACGGCAAACGCTAACATTCGGCCGTTCTCAAGTTATCATCGAACTGCTAGATTTCCGAAAAAAAAAATTTCTGCCAAAACGCCACCGTACATTTCCCTTAAACACTTTAAATTCACTGTATAGGGGTAATACGATGCGCTGAACACGATGCAGCATACGGCAAACGCTAACATTCGACCGTTCTCAAGTTATCATCGAATTGCTCAATTTAAAAAAAAAAGAATTTGCCGCCAAAACACCACAGTACACTTACCTTAAACACTTCAAATTCCCTGTGTAGGGGTAATTCGACGCGCTGAACACGATGCAACTTGCGGCACACGCGAACATTCGATGGTTCTCAAGTTATCATCGCATTGCTCGATTTTTGAAAAAAAAACATTTTTCTGCCAAAACACCAGAGTACACTTCCCTTAAACGCTTCAACCTCACTGCATAGGGGTAAGTCGATGCGCTGAACACGATGCAGCATACGGCGAACGCTAACATTCGACCGTTCTCAAGTTATCGTCAAAAGAGTGAGAACTGCGAAAAACGTGCATTTCTGGGCGTGAAACGTACGAATATGGCATAAACGGGTTTTCCTTCAAAAACACTATCGTACACTTCCCTTAAACGCTTCAAACTCACTGCATAGGGGTAATTCGATGCGCTGAACACGATGCAGCATACGGCGAACGCTAACATTCGACCGTTCTCAAGTTATCATCGAATTCCTCGATTTTCGAAAAAAACAATTTTCTGCCAAAACACCACAGTACACTTCCCTTAAACACTTCAAATTCACTGTGTAGGGGTAATTCGATGCGCTGAACACGATGCAACTTGCGGCAAATGCTAACATTCGACCGTTCTCAAGTTATCATCAATAGAGTGAGAATTACGAAAAACGTGCATTTCTGGGCCTGAAACGTACGAATATGGCATAAACGGGTTTTCCTCCAAAAACACTATCGTACACTTCCCTTAAACGCTTCAAACGCACTCCATTGGGGTAATTCGATACGCTGAATACGATGCAGCATACGGCGAACGCTAACATTCGACCGTTCTCAAGTTATCATCGAATTGCTCAATTTTCAAAAAAAAGAATTTTCCGCCAAAACACCACCGTACACTTCCCTTAAACGCTTCAAACCCACTGCATAGGGGTGATTCGATGCGCTGAACACGATGTAGCATACGTCAAACGCTAAAATTCGACCGTTCCCAAGTTATCAACGAATTGCTCAATTCTCAAAAAAAAGAATTTTCCGCCAAAACACCACCGTACACTTCCCTTAAACGCTTCAAACCCACTGCATAGGGGTGATTCGATGCGCTGAACACGATGCAGCATACGGCGAACGCTAACATTCGACCGTTCTCAAGTTATCATCGAACTGCTAGATTTCCGAAAAAAAAAATTTCTGCCAAAACGCCACCGTACATTTCCCTTAAACACTTTAAATTCACTGTATAGGGGTAATTCGATGCGCTGAGCACGATGCAACTTGCGGCAAACGCGAACATTCGACGGTTCTCGAGTTATCATCAAAAGACCGAGAACTGCCAAAAACGTGCATTTCTGGGCGTGAAACGCACGAATATGGCATAAACGGGTTTTCCTTCAAAAACACTATCGTACACTTCCCTTAAACGCTTCAAACTCACTGCATAGGAGTAATTCGATGCGCTGAACACGATGCAACTTGCGGCAACCGCGAACATTCGACGTTTCTCGAGTTATCATCAAAAGACCGAGAACTGCGAAAAACATGCATTTCTGGGCGTGAAACGCACGAATATCGCATAAACTGGTTTTCCTTCAAAAACACTACCGTACACTTCCCTTAAACACTTCAAAGTCACTGCATAGCGGTAATTCGAGGTGCGGAACACGATGCAACATACGGCAAACGCTAACATTCGACCGTTCTCAAGTTTTCATCGAACTGCTAGATTTGCGAAAAAAAAAATTTCTGCCAAAACGCCACCGTACATTTCCCTTAAATACTTTAAATTCACTGTATAGGACTAATTCGATGCGCTGAACACGATGCAAAATACGGCAAACGCTAACATTCGACCGTTCTCAAGTTATCATCAAAAGAGTGAGAACTGCGAAAAACGTGCATTTCTGGGCCTGAAACGTACGAATATGGATTAAACAGGTTTTCCTTCAAAAACACTATCCTACACTTCCCTTAAACGCTTCAAACTCACTGCATAGGGGTAATTCGATGCGCTGAACACGATGCAGCATACGGCGAACGCTAACATTCGACCGTTCTCAAGTTACCATCGAATTGCTCGATTTTCGAAAAAAAAAAATTTCTGCCAAAACACCACCGTACATTTCCCTCAAACACTTTAAATTCACTGTATAGGGGTAATTCGATGCGCTGAGCACGATGCAACTTGCGGCAAACGCGAACATTCGACGGTTCTCGAGTTATCATCAAAAGACCGAGAACTGCCAAAAACGTGCATTTCTGGGCGTGAAACGCACGAATATGGCATAAACGGGTTTTCCTTCAAAAACACTATCGTACACTTCCCTCAAACGCTTTAAACTCACTGCATAGGGGTAATTCGATGCGCTGAACACGATGCAGCATACGGCGAACGCTAACATTCGACCGTTCTCAAGTTATCATCGAACTGCTAGATTTTCGAAAAAAAATTTTGCTGCCAAAACACCACCGTACATTTCCCTTAAACACTTCAAATTCACTGTATAGGGGTAATTCGATGCGCTGAGCACGATGCACCTTGTGGCAAACGCGAACATTCGACGGTTCTCGAGTTATCATCGAATTGCTCAGTTTTCAAAAAAAAGAATTTTCCGCAAAAACACCAGCGTACACTTCCCTTAAACGCTTCAAACCCACTGCGTAGGGGTAATTCGATGCGCTGAACACGATGCAGCATACGGCGAACGCTAACATTCGACCGTTCTCAAGTTATCATCGAACTGCTAGATTTTCGAAAACAAAAATTTTCTGCCAACACACCACAGTACACTTCCCTTAAACACTTCAAATTCACTGTGTAGGGCTCATTAGATGCGCTGAACACGATGTAGCATACGCCAAACCCTAAAATTCGACCGTTCTCAAGTTATCACCGAATTGCTCAATTTTCAAAAAAAAGAATTTTCCGCCAAAACACCACCGTACACTTCCCTTAAACACTTCAAATTCAGTGCATAGGAGTAACTCGATGCGCTGAACACGATGCAACTTGCGGCAAACGCGAACATTCAACGGTTCTCGAGTTATCATCGAATTGGTCGATTTTCGAAAAAAAAATTTTCTGCCAAAACACCACCGTACGTTTCCCTCAAACACTTTAAATTCACTGTATAGCAGTAATCCGATGAGCTGAACACGATGCAACTTGCGGCAAAGGCGAACATTCGACGGTTCTCGAGTTATCATCAAAAGACCGAGAACTGCGACAAACGTGCATTTCTGGGCGTGAAACGCACGAATATGGTATAAAGGGGTTTTCCTTCAAAAACACTACCGTATAGTTCCCTTAAACACTTCAAATTCACTGCATAGGTATAATTCGATGTGCGGAACACGTTGCACCTTGCGGCAAACGCGAATATTTGACGTTTCTCGAGTTATCATGAAAAGACCGAGAACTGCGAAAAACGTGCATTTCTGGGCGTGAAAAGCGCGAATATCGCATAAACTGATTTTCCTTCAAAAACACTACCGTACACTTCCCTTAAACACTTCAAAGTCACTGCATAGGGGTAATTCGATGTGCGGAACATGATGCAACATACGGCAAACGCTAACATTCGACCGTTCTCAAGTTATCATCGAACTGCTAGATTTCCGAAAAAAAAAATTTCTGCCAAAACACCACCGTACATTTCCCTTAAACACTTTAAATTCACTGTATAGGGGTAATTCGATGCGCTGACCACGATGCAGCATACGGCAAACGCTAACATTCGACGGTTCTCGAGTTATCATCAAAAGACCGAGAACTGCCAAAAACGTGCATTTCTGGGCGTGAAACGCACGAATATGGCATAAACGGGTTTTCCTTCAAAAACACTATCGTACACTTCCCTTAAACGCTTCAAACTCACTGGATAGGAGTAATTCGATGCGCTGAACACGATGCAACTTGCGGCAACCGCGAACATTCGACCGTTCTCAAGTTATCATCAATAGAGTGAGAATTACGAAAAACGTGCATTTCTGGGCATGAAACGCACGAATATCGCATAAACTGGTTTTTCTGCAAAGACACTGCGGTACACTTCCCTTAAACGCGTCAAATTCAACGCGTAGGGGTAATTCGATGCGCTGAACACGATGCAGCATACGGCTAACGGTAACATTCCACCGTTCTCAAGTTATCATCGAACTGCTAGATTTCCGAAAAAAAAATTTTCAGCCAAAACGCCACCGTACATTTCCCTCAAACACTTTAAATTCACTGTATAGGGGTAATTCGATGCGCTGAGCACGATGCAACTTGCGGCAAATGCGAACATTCCACGTTTCTCGAGTTATCATCAAAAGAGTGAGAACTGCGAAAAACGTGCATTTCTGGGCGTGAAACGCACGAATATCGCATAAACTGGTTTTCCTTCAAAAACACTACCGTACACTTCCCTTAAACACTTCAAAGTCGCTGCATAGGGGTAATTCGATGTGCGGAACACGATGCAACATACGGCAAACGCTAACATTGGACCGTTCTCAAGTTATCATCGAACTGCTAGATTTCCGGAAACAAAAATTTCTGCCAAAACACCACCGTACATTTCCCTTAAATACTGTAAATTCACTATATAGGGTTAATTCGATGCGCTGAACACGATGCAGCATACGGCAAACGCTAACATTCGACCGTTCTCAAGTTATCATCGAATTGCTCGATTTTCGAAAAAAACAATTTTCTGCCACAACACCACCGTACATTTCCCTTAAACACTTCAAATTCACTGTATAGGGGTAATTCGATGCGCTGAACAGGATGCAAAATACGGCAAACGCTAACATTCGGCCGTTCTCACGTTACCATCGAATTGCTCGATTTTCGAAAAAAAAATTTTCTGCCAAAACACCACCGTACATTTCCCTTAAACACTTCAAATTCAGTGCATAGGGGTAATTCAATGTGCTGAACTGGATGCAAAATTCGCCAAACGCTAACCTTCAACCGTTCTCAAGTTATCAACGAATTGCTCAATTTTCAAAAAAAAAGAATTTTCCGCCAAAACACCACCGTACACTTCCCTCAAACGCTTCAAACTCACTGCATAGGGGTAATTCGATGTGCTGAACAGGATGCAAAATACGCCAAACGCTAACCTTCGACCGTTCTCAAGTTATCATCGAATTGCCCGATTTTCAAAAAAAACAATTTTCCGCCAAAACACCACGGTACATTTCTCTTAAACACTTCAAATTCACTGAATAGGGCTAAGTCGATGCGCTGAACACGATGCAGCATACGGCGAACGCTAACATTCGACCGTTCTCAAGTTATCATCGAATTCCTCGATTTTCGAAAAAAACAATTTTCTGCCAAAACACCACCGTACATTTCCCCTAAACACTTCAAATTCACTGTGTAGGGGTAAGTCGATGCGCTGAACACCATGCAACTTGCGGCAAATGCGAATATTCGACGTTTCTCGAGTTATCATCAAAAGACCGAGAACTGCGAAAAACATGCTTTTCTGGGCTTGAAACGCACGAATATCGCATAAACTGGTTTTCCTTGAAAAACACTACCGTACACTTCCCTTAAACACTTCAAAGTCACTGCATAGGGGTAATCCGATGTGCGGAACACGATGCAAGATACGGCAAACGCTAACATTCGGCCGTTCTCAAGTTATCATCGAACTGCTAGATTTCCGAAAAAAAAAATTTCTGCCAAAACGCCACCGTACATTTCCCTTAAACACTTTAAATTCACTGTATAGGGGTAATTCGATGCGCTGAACACGATGCAGCATACGGCAAACGCTAACATTCGACCGTTCTCAAGTTATCATCGAATGGCTCAATTTAAAAAAAAAAAGAATTTGCCGCCAAAACACCACAGTACACTTACCTTAAACACTTCAAATTCCCTGTGTAGGGGTAATTCGATGCGCTGAACACGATGCAACTTGCGGCACACGCGAACATTCGATGGTTCTCAAGTTATCATCGCATTGCTCGATTTTTGAAAAAAACATTTTTCTGCCAAAACACCACAGTACACTTCCCTTAAACGCTTCAAACTCACTGCATAGGGGTAAGTCGATGCGCTGAACACGATGCAGCATACGGCGAACGCTAACATTCGACCGTTCTCAAGTTATCATCGAATTCCTCGATTTTCGAAAAAAACAATTTTCTGCCAAAACACCACCGTACATTTCCCTTAAACAATTCAAATTCACTGTATAGGAGTAATTCGATGCGCTGAACACGATGCAGCATACGGCAAACGCTAACATTCGACCGTTCTCAAGTTATCGTCAAAAGAGTGAGAACTGCGAAAAACGTGCATTTCTGGGCGTGAAACGTACGAATATGGCATAAACGGGTTTTCCTTCAAAACCACTATCGTACACTTCCCTTAAACGCTTCAAACTCACTGCATAGGGGTAATTCGATGCGCTGAACACGATGCAGCATACGGCGAACGCTAACATTCGACCGTTCACAAGTTATCATCGAATTCCTCGATTTTCGAAAAAAACAATTTTCTGCCAAAACACCACAGTCCACTTCCCTTAAACACTGCAAATTCACTGTGTAGGGGTAATTCGATGCGCTGAACACGATGCAACTTGCGGCAAATGCTAACATTCGACCGTTCTCAAGTTATCATCAAGAGAGTGAGAATTACGAAAAACGTGCATTTCTGGGCCTGAAACGTACGAATATGGCATAAACGGGTTTTCCTTCAAAAACACTATCGTACACTTCCCTTAAACGCTTCAAACGCACTCCATTGGGGTAATTCGATACGTCGAACACGATGCAGCATACGGCGAACGCTAACATTCGACCGTTCTCAATTATCATCGAATTGCTCGATTTTCGAAAAAAACAATTTTCTGCCAAAACACCACCGTACATTTCCCTTAAACACTTCAAATTCACTGTATAGGAGTAATTCGATGCGCTGAGCACGATGCAGCATACGGCAAACGCTAACATTCGACGGTTCTCGAGTTATCATCAAAAGACCGAGAACTGCGAAAAACGTGCATTTCTGGGCGTGAAACGTACGAATATGGCATAAACAGGTTTTCGTTCAAAAACACTATCGTACACTTCCCTTAAACGCTTCAAACTCACTGCATAGGAGTAATTCGATGCGCTGAACACGATGCAACTTGCGGCAACCGCGAACATTGGACGTTTCTCGAGTTATCATCAAAAGAGTGAGAACTACGAAAAACGTGCATTTCTGGGCATGAAACGCACGAATATCGCATAAACTGGTTTTTCTTCAAAGACACTGCGGTACACTTCCCTTAAACGCGTCAAATTCAACGCGTAGGGGTAATTCGATGCGCTGAACACGATGCAGCATACGGCTAACGGTAACATTCGACCGTTCTCAAGTTATCATCAAACTGCTAGATTTCCGAAAAAAAATATTTCTGCCAAAACGGCACCGTACATTTCCCTCAAACACTTTAAATTAACTGTAGAGGGGTAATTCGATGCGCTGAGCACGATGCAACTTGCGGCAAATGCGAACATTCGACGTTTCTCGAGTTATCATCAAAAGAGTGAGAACTGCGAAAAACGTGCATTTCTGGGCGTGCAACGCACGAATATCACATAAACTGGTTTTCCTTCAAAAACACTACCGTACACTTCCCTTAAACACTTCAAAGTCGCTGCATAGAGGTAATTCGATGTGCGGAACACGATGCAACATACGGCAAACGCTAACATTGGACCGTTCTCAAGTTATCATCGAACTGCTAGATTTCCGGAAAAAAAAATTTCTGCCCAAACGCTACCATACATTTCCCTCAAACACTTTAAATTCACTGTATAGGGGTAATTCGATGCGCTGAGCACGATGCATCTTGCGGCAAACGCGAACATTCGACGGTTCTCGAGTTATCATCAAAAGACCGAGAACTGCCAAAAACGTGCATTTCTGGGCGTGAAACGCACGAATATGGCATAAACGGGTTTTCCTTCAAAAACACTATCGTACACTTCCCTTAAACGCTTTAAACTCGCTGCATAGGGGTAATTCGATGCGCTGAACGCGATGCAGCATACGGCGAACGCTAGCATTCGACCGTTCTCAAGTTATCATCGAACTGCTAGATTTTCGAAAAAAAAAATTTTCTGCCAACACACCACCGTACATGTCCCTTAAATACTGTAAATTCACTATATAGGGGTAATTCGATGCGCTGAACACGTTGCAGCATACGGCAAACGCTAACATTCGACCGTTCTCAAGTTATCATCGAATTGCTCGATTTTCGAAAAAAAACAATTTTCTGCCACAACACCACCGTACATTTCCCTTAAACACTTCAAATTCACTGTATAGGGGTAATTCGATGCGCTGAGGACGATGCACCTTGCGGCAAACGCGAACATTCAACGGTTCTCGAGTTATCATCAAAAGACCGAGAACTGCGAAAAACGTGCATTTCTGGGCGTGAAACGCACGAATATCGCATAAACTGGTTTTCCTTCAAAAACACTATCGTTCACTTCCCTTCAACACTTGAAACTCACTGCATTGGGGTTATTCGATGCGCTGAACACGATGCAGCATACGGCGAACGCTAACATTCGACCGTTCTCAAGTTATCATCGAACTGCTAGATTTTCGAAAAAAAAAAATTTCTGCCAAAACACCACAGTACACTTCCCTTAAACAATTCAAATTCACTGTGTAGGGCTCATTCGATGCCCTGAACACGATGTAGCATACGCCACACGCTAAAATCCGACCGTTCTCAAGTTATCACCGAATTGCTCAATTTTCAAAAAAAAGTATTTTCTGCCAAAACACCACCGTACACTTCCCTTAAACACTTCAAATTCAGAGCATAGGAGTAACTCGATGCGCTGAACACTATGCAACTTGCGGCAAACGCGCACATTCGACGGTTCTCGAGTTATCATCGAATTGGTCGATTTTCGAAAAAAAAATTTTCTGCCAAAACACCACCGTACAATTCCCTCAAACACTTTAAATTCACTGTGTAGGGGTAATTCGATGCGCTGAGCACGATGTAACTTGCGGCAAATGCGAACATTCGACGTTTCTCGAGTTATCATCAAAAGAGTGAGAACTGCGAAAAACGTGCATTTCTGGGCGTGAAACGTACGAATATGGCATAAACGGGTTTTCCTTCAAAAACACTATCGGACACTTCCCTTAAACGCTTCAAACTCACTGCATAGGAGTAATTCGATGCGCTGAACACGATGCAACTTGCGGCAACCGCGAACATTCGACGTTTCTCGAGTTATCAAAAGAGTGAGAATTACGAAAAACGTGCATTTCTGGGCATGAAACGCACGAATATCGCATAAGCTGGTTTTCCTTCAAAGGCACTGCGGTACACTTCCCTTAAACGCGTCCCATTCAACGCATAGGGGTAATTCGATGCGCTGAGCACGATGCAACTTGCGGCAAACGCGAACATTCGACGGTTCTCGAGTTATCATCGAACTGCTAGATTTTCGAAAAAAAAATTTTCTGCCAAAACACCACAGTACACTTCCCTTAAACACTTCAAATTCACTGTGTAGGGCTAATTCGATGCGCTGAACACGATGTAGCATACGCCAAACGCTAAGATTCGACCGTTCTCAAGTTATCATCGAATTGATCGATTTCCGGAAAAAAAAATTTTCTGGCAAAACACCACCGTCCATTTCCCTTAAACACATCAAATTCACTGTATAGGAGTAATTCGATGCGCTGAACACGATGCAGCTTACGGCGAACGCTAACATTCGACCGTTCTCAAGTTATCATCGAACTGCTAGATTTTCGAAAGAACCAATTTTCTGCCAAAACACAACCGTACATTTCCCTTAAACACTTCAAATTCACTGCATAGGGATAATTCAATGTGCTGAACAGGATACAAAATACGCCAAACGCTAACCTTCGACCGTTCTCAAGTTATCATCGAATTGATCGATTTCCGAAAAAAAAAAATTTCTGGCAAAACACCACCGTACATTTCCCTCAAACACTTTAAATTCACTGTATAGGGGTAATTCGATGCGCTGAGCACGATGCAACTTGGGGCAAATGCGAACATTCGACGTTTCTCGAGTTATCATCAAAAGTGTGCGAACTACGAAAAACGTGCATATCAGGGCGTGAAACGTACGAATATGGCATAAACGGGTTTTCTTCAAAAACACTATCGTACACTTCCCTTAAATGCTTCAAACTCCCTGAATAGGAGTAATTCGATGCGCTGAACACGATGCAGCATACGGCGAACGCTAACATTCGACCGTTCTCAAGTTATCATCGAATTGCTCAGTTTTCAAAAAAAAGAATTTTCCGAAAAAACACCGCAGTACACTCCCCTTAAACACTTCAGATTGACTGTGTAGGGGTAATTCGATGCGCTGAACACGATGCAACTTGCGTCAAAGGCAACATTCGACGGTTCTCGAGTTATCATCAAAAGACCGAGAACTCCGAAAAACGTGCATTTCTGGGCGTGAAACGCACGAATATCGCATAAACGCGTTTTCCTTCAAAGTCACTGCGGTACACTTCCCTTAAACGCGTCAAATTCAACGCATAGAGGTAATTCGATGCGCTGAACACGATGCAGCATACGGCAGACGCTAACATTCGACCGTTCTCTAGTTATCATGGAATTCCTCGATTTTCGAAAAAAAAACAATTTTCTGCCAAAACACCACCGTACATTTCCCTTAAACACTTCAAATTCACAGTATACGGGTGATTCAATGTGCTGAACACGATGCAAAATACGGGAAACGCTAACCTTCGACCGTTCTCAAGTTATCATCGAATTGCCCGATTTTCAAAAAAAAGAATTTTCCGCCAAAACACCACCGCACATTTCCCTTAAACACTTCAAATTCACTGTATAGGAGTAATTCGATGCGCTGAACACGATGCAGCATACGGCAAACGCTAACATTCGACCGTTCTCAAGTTATCATCAAAAGAGTGAGAACTGCGAAAAACGTGCATTTCTGGGCGTGAAACGTACGAATATGGCATAAACGGCTTTTCCTTCAAAAACACCATCGTACACTTCCCTTTAACGCTTCAAACTCACTGCATAGGGGTAATTCGATTCGCTCTACACGATGCAGCATACGGCGAACGCTAACATTCGGCGGTTCTCAAGTTACCATCGAATTGCTCGATTTTCGAAAAAAAAAATTTTCTGCCAAAACACCACCGTACATTTCCCTTAAACACTTCAAATTCAGTGCATAGGGGTAATTCAATGTGCTGAACTGGATGCAAAATTCGCCAAACGCTAACCTTCAACCGTTCTCAAGTTATCAACGAATTGCTCAATTTTCAAAAAAAAAGAATTTTCCGCCAAAACATCACCGTACACTTCCCTTAAACGCTTCAAACTCACTGCATAGGGGTAATTCGATGTGCTGAACAGGATGCAAAATACGCCAAACGCTAACCTTCGACCGTTCTCAAGTTATCATCGAATTGCCCGATTTTCAAAAAAAACAATTTTCCGCCAAAACACCACGGTACATTTCTCTTAAACACTTCAAATTCACTGAATAGGGCTAATTCGATGCGCTGAACACGATGCAGTATACGGCAAGCGTTAAAATTCGACCGTTCTCAAGTTATCAACGAATTGCTCAATTTTCAAAAAAAAAAGAATTTTCCGCCAAAACACCACCGTACATTTCCCTTTGTAATGTCCAAATTGTTGACATTTAAATCAACAAAATAATTTAACTCCGTTATTCAGATAACTTATTAGATGTAAAAATTTTTCATTCCGTAACACTCAAACGGGTGCGACAAAGACACACAGGTCGAGCGCGAATACCCGAATAAAGAAGAGAAGGATTAGCCAACGCGGTAATATAACGCTCAATGTATGGAATTCACACGCTCGACCTGTGAACACCTTACATGATGATTTCTTTTTATCACCATACAAATAATATAACACACATTTCTGTTAAAAATAATTATAGTCCATATTTTCTAAGATAACAAAAGGCACTACAACTCATATGGTAGAACAACTTCAAAATATTATTTTAAAACAAAATTCCCTGACACCGTGAAAATACCAAATGATGAAATAAGAGCACCCAGATTAAAACTGCAATCAATCATGAACCCAATTACAAAATTTGAGAAATTAAACCAAGTCAACACTGTTTGACCACAAATAACCAACAATTAACCAACCAAAAAAATTGAGAAACAATCAAATCGAGAGCATTTGCAAACGAAGCAAGCTACTTTTCCACCACTCAGACGTATTATGAAATAACTCAGTAGACTATAAAAACCCACCCATGTCTCCAAAACAAAGGCAGACTTAATCACGTGATACACTGAGTAACAACCTAGTGGAATAAGATCACGGACTCGATCTGACGTTTCCAACCTCGGGAAAAATCTTATTTAAAATCCGATTCTGAACCTGGGTGTGTCGAACTAAACGGTAGAAAACGGCCAGTTGGACCTGATCAGGGATACTATTTCCTTCAATCGATAGTAGTGCCTTATCCAACTCTAAAAATCATAATCCGAATCATCGTTACTTTTGTGAAAATACAGACAGTCTCACAACCTTTTGAGTAAATAGTTTTCATACGTTTTATCAATACATTAAATAATCGAAAATTAAAAAAAAAAAAAAACTTCACAATTTTGTAAAAACAAAGTGGAAGAAGGTGTCCTGAATAAAGTAACCATAAGGGCTCAACAACTCAGCTGGTGGCAAAATAGAAAGGACAACTAAGGATCCACGCAAGATAAAAACTGTATCCTATAAACATTCCAAAAAGTAAGGGCAAAAATTATTATATCATTGTTAAATTTTATCTATCAGTATTGTATAATTCATAACGATTTGCCGAACCATTAAATGAATTGTTACAAACCTCTAAATTTTATTTAATTAAAAGCAATTTAACTCAATTTTAACAGAGTTAAGTGATAGTGGATTTTTATTTAGCTACAAAAAGATAAGAAACGGAAAAAGAAAATTATACAACCAATAGTGTCAAAAAAAAAAAAAAAAAAAAATAAAATTTTAATCTACAATTTTTAGCAAGTGAGTTAAATTTCACATGTCATGACACGGGAGATACTCTCCAGACATAACAGCTAAAAATTTTTGGCGCAGTCGGTAGGACACTACTGAGTTCCCGAAGTTTCTTACTAGCGTAGCGATAAAAATTCAACTTTGAATAAAAAAATATCAATCCGTTATCAAAGTAAAATATCATTAATAAGTTTTTCAGTTTTTTTTTCTTTTTCTCCTTTTTGATTGAGCATTGCGGTTGCATTACTAAATTTTAATTCCAAGTAAATTTTCTACAGATAAGTTTGCATCTCCGATTCAAAAAAAAAAAAAAAAACAAAACACAAACTTTCGAAATTAACAAAATGACGGACCCTACATTTGTCAATATTAGCTTCTCAGGAGATTCAAGCACCACAACCCATACTAGTGCAACACATGAATATTATGTCGAAGCCCGCGACATTGCATCTAGTATACCGATATTCTCTGGTAGAGAAGAGCATTGCTCACTTGACGAGTTCGAATATGCACTAAGATCTAACCCAGCCTCAATTCCAACAGAAAATGGTAAAAAGGAGGAATATATACGACAGATTCTTAAACGTCTTTTACCTCCTGCAAAATTTGTAGTCGCAAATAAACCCCTCTATTCAGCAGAGGATATTTTAACCAATTTAATTAAAAGATTTAGAGGTTCGTATGATTCTACCTATTATGTGAATAGGATTAGGGGGTTGCTTAAATTTCAAACAGAATCTTTGGAATGTTTCTTGGAACGATTAGCAGCATTGGTTCAACTGGGATTAGGTCCCGTTAGTAAAGAATCTGAAACCAAGAAGAATTTCTATGAAGATCTTTTAAATAAAGAAGCTATCAAACGTTTTAAAGAATATGCACCACCAAGCGTCAAAGACAGCGTTAGGAGGAGAAAACCAGAAAAGGTTACAGATATTCTAACTCAATTAGAAACTGACGGATTCCGGGAATCCATTGCTGTACCAGCAATTGAGATACCTGATAATGCGCAATACCGTTATATCACTGAATATCCTTCGATTCCGTTGTGCTCAGATCCATCATTTTCATCAAATTCCTATGGAACGCCTCAACATTTCCAACGTCAGAAACCATATTACCAAAATATGGCTCATTACGGAACTCCAAAATCCAGAACATCATAGACATCAAAGTAGGAGAACGTCAATGGGGCCACAAAGATCACCTTCGGTACCTCCACCAGAACCACCATATGCAAACGTGAATTTTGCACAACAGCCGGATGATTTTTACCAAGATTGTCTCCCAACATCCGGATCTTTGGTTGAAGAGACCGATCAATATCCAGAACATCCAACCGGTGATCAAATCGTAGCTCTAGCAAATATATTGGCGACAACTCAGAAAGGATCTTCTCACTCATACCAAAAATCCACAAGGAATTCCTCAGAACTAACAGAAATCAAAAAAATGTTAGAATCAACAACAAATCAACTCCAGCAGTTGGCGCTAAGCATGACAGAAATGAGAAATCAACAAATGGTGACAAACCATCATTCTCAACCCATTCGGGAACGTTCTAGAGACCGTGAAAAGGAGACTTCATTCTATGACCCATAAAAAACAAGGGAAAACACGCAGTCCAACCCTGGCCCGTCAAAGGATTCTTTAAACGGATTGATGGCCCGACAGATGAGTGCACTGCCGAGCGACCAATCCCAGCACTCTCTCCACACAATGTCGAGTCTCCACCGAAGACAATAGTTCCAGTACTCTGCAGAGTAACCGGGGGTCCACAAATTTCTCTGAAGGGTCCTTTTCTACAGAAATCAGGGGTCAATGCCTTAATTGACACAGGCGCCTCCATCAACCTGATTTCGTTCCAGTCTTTGACAAATGACGCAATCATTGATATCAGCGAAATCGTGGGAATAGTAGGCCTATCTAACAACTCTATGAATTCTTTAGGAACAGTCTATTTATCAATACATCCGAAAATTCGTATAAAATTCCATGTGATACCTCATCAACCAGGTGGATTTGGCGCAATCATTGGAGATGAAATGCTCAACCAATTGGGAGCTCATATCTCTTTCAACACCAACATCATCTGTTTCAAACATAATCCATTACAACCAATCCACCTATGTCTCCCAAATCATCTCACTCAAACGAAAAGTTGCAAAATAGGACTTACCGGGGGCGGACCTAGAATCAACCTAGCTGTGAAAAAGTTAACAAAAGGGACACATAGATTCCTCATCGATACGGGAGCGGATATAAACCTGATAGAAAGGAGCGTTATACAACCAGACGCCAAGATCGAACCACCAAGAGTTCCATTTCTTCTGGGTATCACAGATAAAGCATTGCCAACCTGCGGTTTGATACATCTAAAAATCCTGGGCAGTCTCATACCGTTTCAGATAGTAGATTATAAATTACCAATTGGAGGGAGTGGACTACTTGGATTAGAATTTTTACTTCAAGAAAAAGTTGACATAAGATATCGCCAGAGAAACATCACCACCTTAAACAGGCCTTATCTGCCGATTACTTGGTCCCAATATGGGAAACCCCATCAAATTCAAACAATACCACCAAGAGCCCGCACAGTCATCCAAATTCCTGTAGAGAACCCTACCCTACAAACGGAATACATACCAAGGATTGACACACCTAAAGGAGTGTTTTTGGGAGAATGTGTGGTTACTATCCAGAAAGGTGTGGCCTTTACAAGTGTGATAAACACAACCGAAGAAGCTGTCAATCTCTCCATTCCACCGATTAAAATTGAACCTTTTATCGAAATGGATGTCCCAACACAAGATGAAAAATTCTCCTGTTGCATGACACTTTCTGTGGAAGAAAAAGTACAGCTATCCGAACGAATGGCAACAGTCCTAGAAGCACTCCCTGACCAGGATCTTAAAACTTTCGAAAAACGAGCAGTAATCAGCTTGATCAGAGAATTTTCTGATATTTTCCATCTACCAGGGGATAAACTTGGAAAAGCCAACGATTTCCGGTGCAAGATCAGAACAATCGATAATACCCCCGTCCACAGAAAACAATATAAATATCCTCCACAACACCAAGAGGAAATCAACAAACAAATTGAAACATTGTTAGATCAAGAAATCATCAAACATTCTGAATCCCCGTATAATTCACCCCTGTGGATCGTACCAAAGAAAGCTGATTCTCACGGCCACAGAAGATGGCGCATGGTGATCGATTTCAGAGCTCTAAATGAGAAAACCGTTGGAGATTCATACCCGCTTCCAAACATCAGCGAAATTCTGTCACAACTCGGCGGAGCTCAATACTTCAGCGTTTTCGATTTAGCCAGCGGATTCCACCAAATCGCCATGGATGCAAGGGATGGTGGACACTCTCCAACCGGATAAATGTAAATTTTTCCGGAAGGAGGTCTCCTATCTGGGGCATATACTCGACAAAGAAGGAATCCATCCAGATCCATCCAAAGTCAGGGCTCTGACTGAAATGCCTCGGCCCAATAACGTGCGCAGTATACGTAGATTTCTAGGTTTCAGCAACTATTATCGGAGATTCATCCAAAATTATGCAGAAATTGCCAAACCCCTTACAGAACTATTAAAAAAGGGAATCAAATTTGTATGGCGAGAAGACGAAGAAAATTCCTTTCAAGCTCTCAAAACAGCCATCACCAAAGACTCACTGCTGTTCCACCCAGACATGAAAGAACCTTTTGTAGTCCACGTATCTAGTACTGAAGCAGGCCTAGGAGCAATCCTGAGCCAACAAGACGAAGAAGGGGATGAACACCCGGTACTATACGCTTCAAGAGCTCTTAAGGATACAGAGACCAGATACACATCCATGGAACTCGATTGCCTAGCAGTTGTATATGCGCTGAACCAATTTAAACCCTTCATTTATGGCGTCCCTTTCATAGTAGTTACAAATAGTCCTGCACTTAACTGGCTAAGGGACTCAAGTAACCCAACATCACGACAAGTAAAATGGAAGACGTATCTGAACGATTTCACCTTCGAAGTCCAAATTAAGAAACAACAAAAGAACCAGCTTGCTGACGCATTCGCTGAGAACCCTTTACAAGAACAAAAAGAAACTGTACTTTTTACTTCCTGCCTACCAATATCCTCAGCAAAACCCTCCTTAAAATCAAACACATCAATCCCAACTATTAATAGAAACGTCAGAATCAATAGTGAACCAGACATTATTCCAAACTCACGTACGAGTATAGCTGAGAGACTTAGACAAAGGAGAGCGACTGAGCTTAATACTGGATCCCGACAACCTATATCATACAGATTGAACAGAGATTATAAATCATCAGCATCAAAGACATCGAATAAATCTTCTACTGGTGAACCATCAATGCCAACCGAAGAAATCATCCCGGCCCCAGCTGAAGAAGTACCACAAATGTCTGGACCAACTGTTGAACCTAATCAAAACAGTCCAACAAAATTTTTAGAAAATTTGGAACTTTCAATCGAGGGTGAACCAATAGAAATCTTAGAAGATGAAGTTTTTGACTCCAATAACTTTTCCTACAACCACGAAACTACCATCACGGAAGCAGAAGATATTCCTGAAGAAGAAGAAGAGTGCAACGCGTGCCAACGGTTTTATGATTTTGTAGATCGTATCTGCGGCAAAGAAAATGACTCCC
This sequence comes from Asobara japonica, assembly GCA_026005395.1. Taxonomy (NCBI): domain Eukaryota; kingdom Metazoa; phylum Arthropoda; class Insecta; order Hymenoptera; family Braconidae; genus Asobara; species Asobara japonica. The sequence continues at coordinate 236,067 of BQMI01000153.1, read as the reverse complement.
CGTTGAATATAGAAAGTTTAGATCAAAATCTAAAAAAATTCGCAGAATTCGAAAAGCGAGCTATTGCTCAATCAGATAAAAAAATATTAGAAGACACAAGTTTTGACGAATCAGCTCCTATAATAATATACCCCCATAACAAAAGATATTCTTTTGATCCAGAAACTCGGAAAAGTTTAGAAAAATCATTCAGAGAGTTGGATAAATTAAAAAAAAACGGAATTAGTTTGGATAAACAATTTTCGACTACTGAAAAAGTTGAGGAATGTAAAGAAGTTAAAGATGTAAACCCTCAACAAAGCCGATAATATTGGGCGACGATTCTTCAGGATCATCACAAGCGTCACCCCAATTATCACCTTTCTTCGACCCCATATTATATGACTTACAAAAAAAAGATGGAGCCTCAACCCCAATCCTTCCGAAAAGAAAAGAGGACCATACTCAACAACACACTATAATATATGACAACATCCTAATTCCTAATTCAGAGATGGCCTAACCTTCGTGAGAGGAAACATTGCCCATTTCCTAGCAGCTGACAGAGAGTTCAACAAACAAAATACAAAATTACTCCGGGACTTGAACCTGGTAAATCTTGATGAAATAAGAAAAATACAACCAAAATTGGGTCAAATAATCGTCACGAAAAGCGGAAAATTCAGAACCTTCACAATGATTGTCAAGCAATGGCATTTTGACAAAGTTACAACTCGAGTACTAAAGCTGTGCCTCCAGAACTTAAAATCAGCAATAGAGAAATATAATATCGCAGAATTAAAAATGATAAATCAGGGAGACGAAATCGATGAAGACATCAGAATACGTTATTTCCTCGAAAAAGAATTCCGTTCTCATCCTGTGACTATCATCCTCTGTCATGGCGGAATACGCATGCCACCAATTGCTTTGCGGCCAGAGATTATCAAGGAATGCCACGAAACACTCCCAGGAGGACACAAAGGAGTAGTTCAAACATATCATCGAGTACGAGATAGATTCTATTGGCCAGGAATGAAAGGCGAGTGCGAAAGATTAGTTAAAGAATGCAGAACCTGCCAAATTGAGAAAAGATTACGGATCAAATTCAAAAACCGAATGCTCATCACTGACACACCAAGTGAATGTTTCGAAAGAATATCAATTGATACAGTAGGACCACTTCCACGTACCAAATCAGGCAACTGTCATATCCTCACCATTCAGGATAACTTCGCAAAGCATTGCACAGCAATTCCTTTGAAAGACATCAAGGCCCACACCATAGCTTTTGCCCTGGCAACCAAGTATGTCGCCTTGTACGGTTGTCCCAAAATCATTCTCTCAGACAAAGGAACCAGCTTTCTCAACAAACTTTTTTCCCAATTGAGTAAACTCCTGCGGTTTCATCATGTAACAACTTCGGGGTATAGACCTCAATCAAACGGAGCTCTTGAGAGGAGTCATCATGTGCTCGTCGAATATCTAAAAGCATTCACTGACGAAGTTCACGATTGGGATGAACTGCTCCCATTTGCAATGCTATCATACAATACGACCGTACATAGCTCAACGAACTTCACACCGTTTGAACTGCTTTATGCAAAAAGAGCAAGACTCCCTACCAACATCAGTGAAGAAGATCAAGAGATAAAAACATACAATGATTACATGATAGACCTGGTCACAAAACTAGAGAAAATAGAAAAATTGGCTTATGAAAACCTCGTAGATGCTAAATTACATTCCAAAACATTATATGACAGAAACGCTCGACCACTGAATCTTAAAATCGGGGATTTTGTGTTCGTAGAAAAGGAGCCGAAATTAGGAAAACTAGATAGAGCATATACTGGTCCTTATGAAATAGTAGATATAACCGAAAAGGGAAATGTCTACCTCGAAGATAACGATGGTCATAAATTTATGAAACATCCAAATAAATTGAAACCTGAGCAAGTCCCTCAAAATTGCTAAACAAAGAAAACAACTGTTACAGAAAAGAAAATTATGCAGCAACGAGTATCAATTTTTGTCGACGGATCATGCTCACACAATGGCTCACATGACGCAACCGCTGGAATAGGAATATGGTTTGCAGATAATCATCCATTAAATACTTCCAAAACTATAGAAGGCATCAAGGCAACCAACATCACCGCTGAAACCTCCGCCATAATAGAAGCATGCAGGATATGTATCCGACATGGAATAACCAAGATTAAAATCCTAACTGATTCGAAATACGTTACCAATTGCATGACAGAACACATTGGAAAATGGAAAAGAAACGGATGGTTGAACGCTAAATCCAAACCCGTGGTGAACCAAGTGCTGCTAAAACAATTAGACCAGCTCTTAGAGCAAATCGATGTAAAACTTGAATACATTCCTGGACACCAGGGAATCTATGGGAATGAAAGAGCTGATGAACTAGCAAAAATAGGATCAAAAATCTATTAAAAAAAAACAACAAAAAAAAAGAATTAATTAACCCTTTGCTGCCAATATCTAAAATGAAAGATTAAATAAATAAACAAATAAAATTAATTTCAACTAATTCAAATTTTTGCAGTTGTCTCACCTACACCAAGATGTGGTTAGGCAGCATTCTACTATTACCGATCTGCGGGATAGCAACTCAAGAACATAAACCTGTATCATTATACCAACAAGATTTGATCCAACACAACCCTGGGTTATATTTCGAAAAAATCGATCAGATCAGAATGATAAACAAACGATGGAAATTAGTACTAACAATTGACATGCAGATCATCTTAAGTCAGACATTACCCGGAATGGAAACAATAAAAAATTATCACCGCCATTGTCTAGAACAACAACTAGATGATGTCTGCACACAAGTTCTCGGGAAACAAATGATGGATGACTACCAGAAAGAATTGAGCCATATGCAACAACATCTAGCAAAAATCCTACAAGAACCTACAGAGGAACATACCGCATCCAGGAAAAAGCGTTCCCCACTGCTCGGATTTGTCGGGACGATCGCTCGAGATTTATTTGGAACTATGGACTACAATGATCAGGAACATTTCACAAAAGAAATCGACCAACTGTACCAAGACCAAAAGCAAATCACCCATTTGATAGGCAATTCAACACATATAATTCTAGCTGAAATCAATAATATAAAAACTGACCACGAAAAATTACTCCAAAGTATTCAAAGAGCAGAAGGTAACCTGAAACTGGCTCTCTCAGCCACCAATTCTTTATCCCATGGACTCACACAATTAGAATATGTAGAAAGGCTAATGACTATTTCCACTGAAGCGAAATTTGCAGCAATCAAATTCCTAGAGACGACTCGAAAAATTAGTGATGCAGTAGAAGATGCCAAACATGGACGATTGAGTCCTGTCCTGATAAATAACCAACAATTGACACAAGCCGTGGAAGAAATTAGGAAGATCGAACAGGATAGTGTATTTCCACTGTCCCGCACAAAGTTAGACATAGCACTAGTGTGTCAAATCAGTACCATAAACACTGTTGTTCAATAATGGCAATTTCTTAATCATCCTAAACATTCCACTATTATCCAGAAATCAAATGGAACTTTTCAAAATGATTCCATGTCGAGTTCCACAACTGGTACAAGATTCCAAAATTATCACAGCATATGTGAAACCTAACACAGACTATATAGCCACCTATAAATCGCAAAACCGATATGCACAGATGAATGAAAATTACTTAAAACAATGCATTCCCCTACAACACTGCTTGGCTTGTCCAAGAGGGTTACCTATTAAAAGATCAGGACCATCCCAGAGCTGCGAATATACATTACTGATGAACACCGACATTCAACCTGGTCATGAAATCTATAAAAGCTGTAACGTCAAAGTAACCAATAATATAGAAACTCAATGGACAGAACTAACCAGCTCCGAAGGATGGTTGTATTCAAGCACCCAACCAGAAAAATTAGAGATCAGTTGCCAAAATGAAAAAGTGATACGATCATTCTAAATGGTACAGGAACACTCCATAACCATGATAATTGTACAGCAGGAACCACTAGCACAATATTAGAAGGAAAAGGTCTAATAAAAACGCAGTTTCCCATCATCCTAGGGCTGCCTAAGACAATCGACATCGTCGAAATGGCACCGATACTGAAAGAGAAACCAAAACCAATTAATCTCTTAACACACATCCAACAACAAATTTTGCCAACAGAAAACAAGGCCATGAATTTCGACAACTCACTACAGGAAACTCTAAATCAAGTAGACCAAATCGGACTCCATCACCAAGAACAGTATTACCATCGTATTGCTACGGTAACAACTGCCTCAATCACTGGTTTAATCCTCCTTGGTGCTACCATTTGCAGCTTTATAGCCTATAAGCAAGGCTTAAATATACTAAAATTTTTAATATGTTGCCGTAAATCAAAAACTCACCAAACCAGAGAAATTTCACGTCACCGGACAATCAGAGCATCATCAATCCAGAGAGTCTATGAACAGCCAATTCGAATGATCACGTTACCAGAAACCCGAGCGCCCACCATACCCAGCCTTCCAGCACCATCACCACCAATAGAACTGCAAACCTTCTCAAATAGAACGCCAAAGCCAAAATCAACACCAAGTTCTGCAGTCGTGGTCGGTTATTTATAAAAAAAAAATTTCAACAAAATTCCTGCGAAAATTCAAAAAAAAATGAGAGCCAGTACACATAGACACATATATATATATATTATAAAAAAAAAAAAAAAAAAAAAACATAAAAATAGATATACATACACTCATATACATACATATATATATATATATATATATATATATATATCTATATATCTATATTCTCATTTTTATACTTTCACTTTATATTCACTATATTCCTACTCAATTCACTTAACATATGTTTAAAGTAAACCATTTTACTCAAATTAAAATACTACATTTTGCTCAAATATCCTGGAAAAGCCAATAGAAGTATACTTACCAACCACCATAATAATAATAACAATAATGAAAATATATAACAATAGTAATAACAATATTATTACTATAACATTACTATAACAATAGTAAAAACACTGAAATACCATGATTTATATTCAAAAAAAAAAAAAAAAAAAAAAAAAAATTTTAGACACAATAGCCTGTAATCAAGACCTAACACAACACCTTCAACCAAAGACGGATGAAAACCGTCTGAAGAAGTCGACGGAATGGCAAAACCGCTACCGTCAGCAATTTCAGTCAGTCAAGGTCTCGGACAATAACATAAGCTAAATGATTCAAATATTTCAACCAATTCAGGAGCCTCAAAATCAATTCAAGTAATCTCGGATAATGATATTGAGCGGGGGCTGTAATGTCCAAATTGTTGACATTTAAATCAACAAAATAATTTAACTCCGTTATTCAGATAACTTATTAGATATAAAAAATTTTCCTTCCGTAACACGCAAACGGATGCGACAAAGACACACAGGTCGAGCGCGAATACCCGAATAAAGAAGAGAAGGATTAGCCAACGCGGTAATATGACGCTCAATGTATGGAATTCACACGCTCGACCTGTGAACACCTTACATGATGATTTCTTTTTATCACCATACAAATAATATAACACACATTTCTGTTAAAAATAATTATAGTCCATATTTACTAAAATAACAAAAGGCACTACAACTCATATGGTAAAACAACTTCAAAATATTATTTTAAAACAAAATTCCCTGACACCGTGAAAATACCAAATGATGAAATAACAGCACCAAGATTAAAACTGCAATCAATCGTGAACCCAATTACAAAATTTGAGAAATTAAACCAAGTCAACACTGTTTGACCACAATTAACCAACCAAAAAAATTGAGAAACAATCAAATCGAGAGCATTTGCAAACGAAGCAAGCTACTTTTCCACCACTCAGACGTATTATGAAATAACTCAGTAGACTATAAAAACCCACCCATGTCTCCAAAACAAAGGCAGACTTAATCAAGTGATACACTGAGTAGCAACCTAGTGGAATAAGATCACGGACTCGATCTGACGTTTCCAACCTCGGGAAAAATCTTATTTAAAATCCGATTCTGAACCTGGGTGTGTCGAACTAAACGGTAGAAAACGGCCAGTTGGACCTGATCAGGGATACTATTTCCTTCAATCGATAGTAGTGCCTTATCCAAATCTAAAAGGAACCATCGTTACTTTCGTGAAAATACAGACAGTCTCACAACCTTTTGAGTGAATAGTTTTCATACGTTTTATCAATACATTAAACAATCGAAAATTAAAAAAAAAAAAAAACTTCACAATTTTGTAAAAACAAAGTGGAAGAAGGTGTCCTAAATAAAGTAACCATAAGGGCTCAACAACTCAGCTGGTGGCAAAATAGAAAGGACAACTAAGGATCCACGCAAGATAAAAACTGTATCCTATAAACATTCCAAAAAGTAAGGGCAAAAATTATTATATCATTGTTAAATTTTATCTATCAGTATTGTATAATTCATAACGATTTGCACAACCATTAAATAAATTGTTACAAACCTCTAAATTTTATTGAATTAAAAGGAATTTACCTCAATTTTAACAGAGTTAAGTGATAGTGGATTTTTATTTAGCTACAAAAAGATAAGAAACGGAAAAAAAAAATTATACAACCAATAGTGTCAAAAAAAAAAAAAAAAAAAAAATTAAATCTACAATTTTTAGCAAGTGAGTTAAATTTCACATGTCATGACACGGGAGATACTCTCCAGACATAACACCTTAAACACTTCAAATTCACTGTATAGGAGTAACTCGATGCGCTGAACACGATGCAGCATACGGCAAACGCTAACATTCGACCGTTCTCAAGTTATCATCGAATTGATCGATTTCCGAAAAAAAAAAATTTCTGGCAAAACACGACCGTACATTTCCCTCAAACACTTTAAATTCACTGTATAGGGGTAATTCGATGCGCTGAGCACGATGCAACTTGGGGCAAATGCGAACATTCGACGTTTCTCGAGTTATCATTAAAAGTGTGCGAACTGCGAAAAACGTGCATTTCTGGGCGTGAAACGTACGAATATCGCATAAACGGGTTTTCCTTCAAAGACACTGCGGTACACTTCCCTTAAACGCGTCAAATTCAACGCATAGGGGTAATTCGATGCGCTGAACACGATGCAGCATACGGCAAACGCTAACATTCGACCGTTCTCAAGTTATCATGGAATTCCTCGATTTTCGAAAAAACCAATTTTCTGCCAAAACACCACCGTACATTTCCCTTAAACACTTCAAATTCACTGTATACGGGTAAATCAATGTACTGAACAGGATGCAAAATACGCCAAACGCTAACCTTCGACCGTTCTCAAGTTATCATCGAATTGCCCGATTTTCAAAGAAAAGAATTTTCCGCCAAAACACCACCGTACACTTCCCTTAAACACTTCAAATTCAGTGCATAGGAGTAATTCGATGCGCTGAACACGATGTAACTTTCTCGAGTTATCATCAAAAGACCGAGAACTGCGAAAAACGTGCATTTCTGGGCGTGAGACGCACGAATATCGCATAAACTGGTTTTCCTTCAAAAACACTATCGTACACTTCGCTTAAACACTTGAAACCTACTGCATAGGGATAATTCGATGCGCTGAACACGCTGCAGCATACGGCGAACGCTAACAGTCGACCGTTCTCAACTTATCATCGAATTGCTCGATTTTCGAAAAAAGAATTTTCTGCCAAAACACCACCGTACATTTCCCTTAAACACTTCAAATTCACTGTCTAGGGGTAATTCAATGTGCTGAACACGATGCAATATACGGCAAACGCTAACATTCGAACGTTCTCAAGTTATCATCGATTCCCCGATTTTCAAAAAAAGAATTTTCCGCCAAAACACCACCGTACATTTCCCTTAAACACTTCAAATTCACTGTATAGGAGTAATTCGATGCGCTGAACACGATGCAGCATACGGCAAACGCTAACATTCGACCGTTCTCAAGTTATCATCGAATTGCTCAGTTTTGAAAAAAAAGAATTTTCCGCAAAAACACCACAGTACACTTCCCTTAAACACTTCAGATTCACTGTGTAGGTGTAATTCGATGCGCTGAGCACGATGCAACTTGCGGCAAACGCGAACATTCGACGGTTCTCGAGTTATCATCAAAAGACCGAGAACTCCAAAAAACGTGCATTTCTGGGCGTGAAACGCACGAATATCGTATAAACGGGTTTCCTTCAAAGACACTGCGGTACACTTCCCTTAAACGCGTCAAATTCAACGCATAGAGGTAATTCGACGCGCTGAACACGATGCAGCATACGGCAAACGCTAACATTCGACCGTTCTCAAGTTATCATGGAATTGCTCGATTTCGAAAAAAACAATTTTCTGCCAAAACACCACCGTACATTTCCCTTAAACACTTCAAATTCACTGCATAGGAGTAATCCGTTCCGTCGAACACGATACAGCATACGGCAAACGCTAACATTCGACCGTTCTCAAGTTATCATCGAATTGATCGATTTTTGAAAAAAATGGTGTGTCATGAAGACACGCGATAGAAGTGAAACTGAATGATTGCATCGGCAAGGATTACTTCATTTTCTATGTTTAGAGCGAGAGGAATCATTTTAATCACGTGTCAAACACTTCTTGATAGTAAATATTAATTTATTCGTCATAATAATTATACTTTTTTCAAGATACAATAATATTAGTATGAATATAATGAATTAAATCTCAATCAGCTTCACCTTCATTCTCTGGTAGACTCTTCATGAACGAAATGATAGGTTTGTGGTAACTAAAATAGGTAACGAAGACTCTTGACTCCAAATTTTCGATGTAACGTGAGAAAACTGCATCGATCGTGGTACCATGGCGTGTAGTCGATTCAATTGGTGAATTCTTCATTTCCAATGACAATTTCTGTTGCAAGAACTGAATTAATGGCTTGGAATCCTCCGAAGCAAAATTAACATTAAAATCTCCACCTAGCATCATAGGTATTTTGTCCAGCTCTACTCCAACTTCTGCAGCCCCCACTGGAGTATACGGCAGCAAGTGAAGGTGAATAAACTCTATTATTTTTGCCATCTTCTGATTTGGTGAAATATAGAGTGCTATAAGCATAATCCGCTGTCCGCTTTCTGTGCGACATTCAGCTGCACACATTTCTCCAATAGATGACAACCCAATTGAAAGCGATTCTAGTTGTTTCAAGTTCAGGTCCATGTTGGGTGTCATGATGTTCGTTCCATGAGCAGTATTGCAAAGTATTGCGACACCCCCTGCTCTCACATTATGTCTATTAAACTGTACGACACAATTAAAATTGGGAACATCAATTTCTTAATCGTTTTCCTTCCACGTCTCTGAAAGTATCAATATATTAGACCGTAGAATCACCGGATCATTGAAATCTCCGCTATGAGCTCCTGAGCTTTGGCAATTGAGGGTTGTTATTGATAAGCCTGGTCTGCTGATGAACTCTCGGAGAATGTCAGTCAAAGTTATCAATGGATTTGTTGATAATCTTCTAAATTCTGATTGTAGCTTGTCCATTGATTGAGCTTTTTTCCGTCCATGATAAAATTTGTTCTTTCCATCCTTCGCAACGATGTACAATCCCTGTATACTTGTGACACGGGACAATGCTACGTAAAGGAGTTGTTGTGAATGTGTCTTTTCGTATTCATAGACGATTTGATTAAACGTACCACCTTGAGACTTGTGGATAGTAATAGCACACGCTGATACCAATGGCAGATGATTTCTTTTGACGAAAATCGTTTTATTATTGTTCATATATATCGTAGAAGTTCTTCGTGCAATGGGAACTGCCGTGTGGCTGATGTTGTTTGCTTGGATGAACGCAGCAGCTTTTCTCCGGATCTTCTGCCCCGTCTTTGGTGAATCTGGAAATTCCAGCCACACACGAGTTACTGCCCCTGCCTCATCAGTTTCGATATGAACTAGTTTACCAACTGCGCCGTTTGCTAAACCATCCGAGACATCCAGATTGGTTGTTATTATATACCATTTATCTAACACCAGTATTATCTCGTAGGGCAGACCTCCAGTGTCCATTACCGTTTTTTTATGCAATTTTTGTCGTACAAATGATTGTTGCTCAGCATTATGGCAGCCGGTGAATACATCAGTAGCTATTGAGACTGTTTTATTCTCTGCAGAATTAAGAATTGTCAAATTGTATTCGTTTACAGCATTATTTGTCAAATATAGCCGAATTCCATGTGGACAAAGACGATCTGCTTCCTCTCTTGTATAAAAACGAGATTCGATTAAGTGTATCTGTTCTTCATCTAATTCTTCGCCATTTCCAATTTTAGTTAATAAAGAGGAGAAATCAGCATTCGCTTGTCTTTATCCAATGACTTGATCCAATTCATAGAACTTCAAGTCACGCCAAAGTGTTGGTGCTGCTATGCGTCGTTTTGTTGCTTGATAGAGGGGTGTAGCACGCACTGGAGGTAACTGACGCAAATCACCTATGAAAATGATATCCATTCCTCCAAAATTATCTTGGAAATTTCCTGTTATTTGTTTTAACCGTGCGTCAATTTGAGACAGCAATTCCGCTCCTACCATACTGACCTCATCGATGAGTATAACTTGGACGTATTTGAAGAGCATTCTGTACTGTTGAGCCACTTCAATTGATAATGGTAATAGTTTGGAAAGGGATATTTTCAATTGCTATTGCAGCCTTTCCTGTTGATGCACATGCGATGTAACCATCACAAAAACCATCTGTGAAGCGGTTGTAAATTTCCATGAGGAGTCTAATGAGGAATGTCTTCCCACATCCTGCTGGCCCAGTGAAGAAAACTTGGAGTGCTGATCGGTTTGATGAGAGGAGATTAGCAATCACATGCATCAGGAGTGCTTTCTGCCTCTGATTGGCCATTCTCATTAGTTCATAAAATTGTTCATTAGACATTAAGTTATCCCTCTTCTTTGCGATAGCACCCAGTTTGTTGAGTGTTGCTAACCGCAGATCGTCGTTCATTATGTGGTCAGCGTTATACAATTCTTGAAAAGGATTTGCTTCAGGAAAAAGGCGACCTACGTTGTCTCCTTCAGCATCATCAGCTTGATTTAATTCATCTTCACGACACAACTCTCGGCATATCTCGATGGTTTTCTGGATATCTAAATTCGATGAGAATTCTTTATGTCGCTCCAAAATCAATATTTCGTTGTCGTCGTAAATCTGTATGAATTTAGTTTCTGCAAGAATTTCATTTTCTTTGTCTCGGAATGGAATATACAAAGTCACCATTTCCCGTTTGTATTCATTGAAATCATCAGCCTTGTCGTAGTTTCTGTACCGAATAATCCGAGGTTCTTTCCTTCGTGTCCAACTCCCCTGATTATTCAGTGTGTAATGAGCAACAAACTGGGCCAAATTGACATCTTCTAGCACTTCAGGTCTCTTTCCGTACTTGTCAAACCAATTTTCTTTCCATATGTTTGTTGCATCATCATCAGCATCCATTTCATTGAGTTCTTTCTGAGTTTTTCGAATTCTTTGTCTTTCGATCGGCCATATTGTTGAAATATAGGTAACAACTGAAGAAGACTTTGACATCGGTTCACGCAGAAGCTGCCATGCAGCTTCCTGACTGGTAATTTCGACAGTATTTAGCATGTCAACGCTCATTTTCCTAGTAATTTCGACAATATCTAACTCTGGATGTTCATCCATTATTTCAGTGATGTTACGTTGGAGATTGCTAATTCCACGGTTCGTTTTATTGACGTATTCCACTACGTATGCAGCACATGAGTATTCTTCGGTGATAAATTGCACATCCATGTTTGATTTCAAAATATTGAAAATGAATGGGTTGAATGGATTATGCCACTTTTCCATGGGTTGACGTTTAAGAAATATTCTGGGACGATTGATGCCAGCTCGAAGCACATTCATGTAGTAATCATCTGATAGTATTTCATTTCCCTGATAGAAACTCTCAATATCAGCATAGTCATTGTTCTCTGACTTTGTTTTTATCGTGTTGTAATGTTGTTTATACGTGTGAAATCCTGGTTCATCTTTCTGCATTGGTGTCAGTATAGTTGTGTATCTGCATGACATGAATGGAGCTTCAAATCTGCATTATTGATGAGCGTTCGCAGCTATTTTTTTGTAACATGTGACCGTGTACTTATGTGTCTGTAGTTTGATGTTCCCCGACGATTCTGAAGTGGCCACTGATATCAATGTATCAACTAGTTCAATAGCTTTTAGTCGGTCAGCACCTAGTGGATCCGCTGGAGCATTCTCAAGCCATAGCAGAATGTGTGCATGGGGGCTCCCACGATGCTGGAATTCAATTCTTTTAAAATAATGGACAACACGATATTTCCCGAAGGGAGAAGACTTTTTGGACTGAAGTATGTTCATTATAACATTGATGAGCTTATTAAAAGAGATGGCACGTGTTACAGCATCTTCATTGATGAGTGTGCTCTTTTCAATATAATGGAGTTCCTGAACATCTTGTTCTGGAAGTTCTGCTCCATTATTCTTCAATTTATATAATAATTGTAATAATGAGGGCCAACCAACTTCATTAGCACTCATAGTTAGGAATAACGTGGGTTTTCCGAGTTGTCTGATCATTGCGAATAAGTCTCTCTTTCTTTCAGCCCAATACCAAGTCGAGTTAGGGATACAACGTAGAAAAGCCAAGTTTCTATACAATGATTTATATACTCCTCTGATTGAATTTGTTCACGTGTAATTTTTGTGTCTTTACCTACGTGTTTAAAAGCAATGGATAGACTGTCACGGACTCTAAACCTCATCATTTTCATTGCCATATAGAGTAAATGATGAGGTGTAACCCCACGTCGATCAGATCTCCTTAGCTCACTGGTAGCCATCATGAATGGAGTCACCTTGAGATCTTCACTAAAGCGCCGGAATTGTCCGAGATACATAGTAGGGAAAGATAACTCTTATTCATGCTCATCAAATAATAGACTGTGAGGGACTATGAGTGAGACTGCCGTTCTCCTCATACATAGTATGAGTGAGATAGTTACCGTTCTCCTCATATATAGTACGAGTCAGAAAGCTAGGGTTCTCCTCATACACAGTATGAGTACGAAAATAACCGTCCTCCTCATACATAAGTATGAGTGAGATAGTTACCGTCCCCTCATACATAGTATGAGTGAGATAGCTACCGTTCTCCTCATATATAGTACGAGTGAGAAAGCTACGGTTCTCCTTATACACAGTATGAGTGCGAAAATAACGGTTCTCCTCATACATAGTATGGATGAGTATGCTACAGTTCTCCTCATACACAGTATGAGTGAGTAAGCTACCGTTCTCGGTATACGCAGTATGACGGAGACAGCTACCGTCCTCCTCATACACAGTATGAGTGAGAAAGCTACCGTCCTCCTCATACATAGTATGAGTGAGATAGTCACCGTTATCCTCATACATAGTACGAGTGAGATAGTTAGCGTCCTCCTCATACAAAGTATGAGAGAGAAAGCTACCGTTATCCTCATACACAGTATATAGTCACCGCTATGCTCATACATAGTATGAGTGAGATAGTTAGCGTCCTCCTCATACATAGGATGAGTGAGATAGCTACCGTTCTCCTCATACATAGTATGGATGAGAAAGCTACCGTTCTCCTCATACACAGTATGAAGAAAGAAGACATACTTGATGCCCTGAGGAAAGCTGATGGCGCAGATAGTGATATCTCATTGAGTGCCATCAAGTCTCTTCGCAAGGCCTACAGAGGAACACAATCCGCTACGGTGGTACTCCCTGACGCTACTGCAAGAAATATACTGAGTAAGGGTAGTAAAATACGAATAAGCCTGGTATATGCTCGCATCGTGACAGTGGTAAGGCCCATCAAATGCTTCAAGTGTTGGCACTACGAGCATCTTGCCGTCAATTGCAAGAGCTCCATTGACCGATCAGACCTGTGTTACAAATGCAGCGAAAAAGGGCACAGAAGCGCCGATTGTAAAGCGTCTCCAAAATGCGTTCTATGCGTAGAACTGGAGCCCACGAAAGACAATGCCCATGTAACTGGTAGTATCAAATGTCCAGTCTACCAGGGTGCACTCCAGAAGATCCGTACACAGTAAAAGTGCGGTGCTCTGCCGCTTGGTCCTGCGGTGCTCTGCCGCTTGAAGCATATGACGGAGACCAACAGTCTGGATTCGTTGTGGCCAAGGTGAATGGTATCTATCTTTATAGCTGCTATGCACCACCAAGCCTTTGCTATGAAGACTTCACAGCATTCCTAGATAGACTCGTCGTGGATGCAAAACAGCATTCCCCAGTGGCAATTGCGGGAGACTTCAACTCTTGGGCAGTCGACTGGGGCAGCAAGGAGACGAATCAACGAGGAAGGGCTTTACTGGAAGCCATGTCGACCCTAGATGTTGTCCTATTGAACGATGGAAATAAACCGACATTTCGCAGAGGACAAGCGAGCTCATGTATAGATCTCACCTTCGTCAGCAGCAGCCTGATGAAAGGAAACTGTGCATGGGGAGTATCCGAGCTCTACACTGCCAGTGATCATCAGGCAGTACTCTGGGAGGTGTCCGTTGATTGGAGAGCCGCATCCACACCGGAAAGAACAAATGGAGTCGGCTGGAATGTGCGAAAATTTGACATTGCCACCTTCCTTATGGCACTGAAGACTGCCCGATTAGACAGTAAGAATGCCACAGGAAAAGCAGACGAAACCATGCGGAGAGTCACCGACGCCTGCGATGCCACTATGCCCAGGAAATTTAGTGGAAACCGACGGCCACCGGTGTATTGGTGGAGCGGTGAAATCGCGACCCTCCGCAGGGAATGTTCCGCAGCGAGGAGAGCTTGGCAACACGCAAGGAAGAAGTCCAACCCCGAAAGTCTCGAAGTGGAGTTTAAAGCCGCTAAGCGTAAGCTTACTAAGGCCATAAAGCTTCGCAACCGAGACTGCTGGAACGAACTGTTGGAGGAAGTGGAGAAGGATCCCTGGGGCAGACCGTACAAGGTGGTTATGACGCGGCTCAAGAGCCAGCCGATGCCATCACCAACCTGTCCTAGGCTCCTGGAGAGAATTGTCTCAGTCTTATTCCCCCAGCAAATGAGTGTGACTGAAAAGCAGGTGGAGGGTGCTATTATCGACGGAATACCGCCGATTACAGCTGAGGAACTATTGCAGGCCTGTAGTAGAGTGGGCAACAACAAGGCCCCCGGTCTCGATGGTGTGCCAAATATAGCGTTGAAAGCCGCCATCAATGCAGCACCCGGCATGTTCCTCGAAATGTATAATACATGCATCCAGGAAGTTATTTTCCCCAGCAGATGGAAGCAACAGAGACTGGTGCTTATCGCCAAGGGGAAAAAGCCACCGGACGAGCCATCATCATATCGTCCACTCTGTATGCTGGATACGGCGGGCAAGATCCTGGAACGCATTATACATCAGAGAATTGAGGCAGTGGTGGAACCCCTATTGGCCGAAGTTCAATACGGTTTCAGACGACGACGATCCACGTTGGATGCTATAGACCTGGTGGTCAAAACAGCAAAAAAAGCACTCGATGGCAGGCGATGGAAAGGAGGTACGAAGCAGTATTGCTTGGTTGTTACCCTGGACATCAAAAATGCCTTCAACTCGGTACAGTGGGATCCCATCCTCGCGGCATTGTCGAAGCTGCAAGTACCGGCATATTTGCAAAAGATGGTAGGTAATTACTTTACCGACAGAGTACTCAGATATGACACAGAGGTTGGTCCTAAAACATATAGGGTGCTTGCTCAAAATAGCATTACCGGCGGGGGCCAAACTCGTAGCTTTTGCGGATGACGTACCCATAGTCATCGTGGGCAAACACCTTTCCACGCTTCAGCTCATTTTCGAGAATGTTTTTAAAAAGATACGACAATGGATGGACTCGATTGGGTTACAACTTGCGGAGCATAAGACTGAGGCACTCCTCATTACGAGCCGGAAGAAAATAGAGACAATTACACTGCAACTCGGTGAGCACGAAATAATTTCCCAGCCCTACATGCGGTACCTGGGAATTATGATTGAGGCCCGACTTAGTTTTAGACAGCAAGCTCAACATGCAAGCAGTAAGGCAGGAGCCGTGAAGACTGCTCTTGCAGGACTTATGCCAAATGTTGGAGGGCCAACACAGAGGAGAAGGCTCCTGCTATCATCACTTCTCACGTCGGTATTAACATATGGTATTCCTATATGGAGTGATGCATTACGAAGCCAAGCATCTCGGCGGCAAATTGTTCCAGTCTACAGGCTGAGTGCCCTTAGAGTGGTCAGCGCATACCGCACAGTATCGAACGATGCTGTGTGTGTCATTGCTGGGATGCTACCTTTTGAAGTGCTAGCGGAAGAGCGTAGGCGACTCTACACACGCAAAACATCAACTGAGCTGAGCTCAGTGGAACTGAGGACAGAAGAACGAAACCACAGCATCCAGCGATGGCAGCTGCAGTGGGACGCCTCGAGCAAAGGCCGGTGGACTCACCGACTTATTCCGAAGCTAGATATTTGGCTTGACCGATCACATGGACAAGTCAATTACTACCTAACCCAGATGCTCTCAGGACACGGGTGCTTTCGAGAATATCTTCACAAATTTAAGCATGAGGATTCTCCGGATTGCCCAAAGTGTCCGAGAATGGAGGAAAACGCGGAACATGTTCTCTTTACGTGTCCGCGTTTCGACGTCTAACGAGCTGTATGGGAAAATTACGCAGGCAAACCCATCAACGGTGGAAATCTTGTGGAAGTTATGCTGTCATCAGAGGCGGCATGGAACGCGACAAGTGACTTCGCAATGGAGGTTTTGCAGGAGCTGCGCCGCGAGGAGCAGTTGCGGAAAAATCCAGAGTAAACGGAGGATCTTCTTACCGTTAACGAGCGGAAAGGATTCGCTACTGAGGAAGCCAAGGCTATCGTCCCCTACACAACGAAGTATTGCTCAGCAGATCTTCCGTCGTGGTCTGGGGACCAACCGAACTGTATTGTATGTGACAAGGGGTATTGTCCTTTGCACGTTATGTTTTATTTGTTAATTTTGTAAGTTTGTCCAATAAAGGAAAAAGTAAGAAAAAGAGGAAGGAAAGGGAAAGAAGGAAGTGTGAGGAAGGAGGTTGACTTCCTTCTTTCCCTTTTAATTTAAAAAAAAAAAAAAAAAAAAAACAAAACAGTATGAGTGAGAAAGCTACCGTTCTCCTCATACATAGTATGAGTGAGATAGCTACCGTCCTCCTCATACACAGTATGAGTGAGAAAGATACCGTTCTCCTCATACACAGTATGAGTGAGAAAATAACCGTCGTCCTCATACAAAAGTATAAGTGAGATAGTTACCGTTCTCCTCATACATAGTATGAGTGAGATAGTTACCGTTATCCTCATACATAGTATGAGTGAGATAGTTACCGTTCTCCTCATACACAGTATGAGTGAGAAAGCTACCGTTCTCCTCATACACAGTATGAGTGAGAAAGCTACCGTTCTCCTCATACACAGTATGAGTGAGAAAGCTACCGTTCTCCTCATACATAGTATGAGTGAGATAGCTACCGTCCTCCTCATACACAGTATGAGTGAGAAAACTACCGTTCTCCTCATACACCGCATGAGTGAGAAAGCTGCCGTTCTCCTCACACATAGTATGAGTGAGATAGCTACCGTTCTCCTTATATATAGTATGAGTGAGATAGCTACCGTTCTCCTCATATATAGTATGGATGAGAAAGCTACCGTTCTCCTCATACATAGTATGAGTGAGATAGTTACCGTTCTCCTCATACATAGTATGAGTGAGAAAGCTACCGTTCTCCTCATACATAGTATGAGTGAGATAGTTACCGTTCTCCTCATACACAGTATGAGTGAGAAAGCTACCGTTCTCCTCATACACAGTATGAGTGAGAAAGCTACCGTTCTCCTCATACACAGTATGAGTGAGATAGCTACCGTCCTCCTCATACACAGTATGAGTGAGAAAGCTACCGTTCTCCTCATACACAGTATGAGTGAGAAAATAACCGTCCTCCTCATACATAAGTATGAGTGAGAAAGCTACCGTTCTCCTCATACACAGTATGAGTGAGAAAGTTACCGTTCTCCTCATACATAGTATGAGTGAGATAGTGACCGTTATCCTCATACATAGTATGAGTGAGATAGTTACCGTTCTCCTCATACATAGTATGAGTGAGATAGCTACCGTTCTCCTCATACACAGTATGAGTGCGATAGCTACCGTTCTCCTCATACACAGTATGAGTGAGAAAGCTACCGTTCTCCTCATACACAGTATGAGTGAGATAGCTACCGCTCTCCTCATACATAGTATGAGTGAGATAGTTACCGTTCTGCTCATACAAAAGTATGAGTGAGAAAGCTACCGTTCTCCTCATACACAGTATGAGTGAGATAGTTACCGTTCTCCTCATACATAGTATGAGTGAGAAAGCTACCGTTCTCCTCATACATAGTATGAGTGAGATAGTTACCGTTCTCCTCATACATAGTATGAGTGAGAAAGCAGGCGTTGGGATTTGTATCATTCGACCAAAGAGTGAAATATAATGTAATCAAATATATACATGGAATGATTGCTGAGAATGAGTCAGGAGATAAAGAGAAGTCAGAGGAATCTCGGAATTTAAGGAATAGTAGAAAATTGAAGATGACGTTGAAAAGGACATGTTATGGCCAGAATGATGTAATGCAGAAAGGAAAAAAGTCATAGAATGACATTCCAGAGAGTGTGAAAGTATTGAAAATGAATGGGTTTAAAAGGGGGTTGTTGGCATTTCTAAAGAAAAATCATAAACCGGCATATATATGAGTGACGGTTAACGATTGTGACAAGTGCAATTTTGTAAAAAATGAATAATGTAGCGGAAAGCTAATAAACAAACAATCGATCTATTAACCACTTCATTCTCCTCTGCCTCCACGTCAGGTCGTCTTCAATCCTTTCCTTTCTCCCTTTTAATTTTATCTTATTCACCATCACATCCCTCTTCGCATCCATATCCCTCAGCCTCACCCACACTACCTTCCTCTCATTCGTTTCACCCGCAATCTCTACTACTTTGGATTCCTCAATTATTCCCTCCATCCCCAGCGACCTCAACAGCCTCTGCACCTCATTTCTCCGATTCATACTCACCACATTGATTCCCTTTATTATCACATTCCTCTTCCTCCTTTCTCTCTCCTCCTTCTCCTGTCTATCTTCCAGTGCCCACACTTTCTGCATTCCATATCACCCTGCATCTGGTAGTCCCCTTCCTCTCCTCCAACCCTCTCCCCCACACACTTCTCCAATCTCTCTACCCTCGCTTTAATCTCTTTCATTTCCTCTCCCCTCACTTCTTCCCTCAACCTGTCACTCTCAACCATCTCTCCTATCATCGCCCACATCCTCTTACTGTCTTGTTCCCATTTTTTTCCCATTCACTCAACTTCTCTCTCATCTCTCTTCCCTCAACTCTCGTTTCCGTTCCTTGCTCCTGCACATTGCTCAGACGCTCCACGATCGCCTTTTTCAACAATACTACTCTCAAACATCTCCGACCACCTCGCCGCAACCAAATCCAATCTATCCACATTTGTTCTTCCCCCTCTCCTGGTCCCGCACTCATTCTCCCCGCCCCCCGACTCTACCAAACTTCCAACATTCTCATCCGCCATCCCCACTCTCCTATCACGCCGTACTGACTCCTAACCACGCAAACCTTAGCCGACCCAACCTGTCTTGAAACTTATACTCTCTTTTCTTTCTCACCTACTTCCGATGTCGCCTCTTATTCCACACGCATACTCATCACACACACCCTCCAAGCCCGCACTTACACACCACACCCCTTCTGATCTTCCTAACCTCACTTTTTCCACACCACCTATTTCGCTCTTCCCGCTTTCCTCATCCTTTTTTATCCTACCCTTACTCTCGACTTTCTCACAAAACTACCACCCACTCCCTGCCCTTACCACCCTTTCCCTTTTCCTTTGTTTTCCACGTCAAATCCAGAATATCTATCCTTCTTGACCTCACGCGCCCGACACTTTTCACACCGGAAACGGAAGCCCCGCTAGACGTGCGCAATACCAATAACTGACCATTTTTTCAGATTTTTTCCTCAAAATTTAGTCCTTTTTATGTTCAATTTTGTAAGTGAAGATTTTCGAAAAAAATTGATACATACAGATACTATGCTCAAACTTCGTACTTTTCCGTTTCAAACCATTATATATCATTTACAAGCATAATTAGCGAAAGTGAAAATTGACCGATTGCAATACTTGCATTCGGCAGCAAAAATGAAAGGAAAATTTAGTTAATAAAAAAAATTTCAAATAAAAAAATTCATTTGCCAAAGATAAAAGAATTTTAATTCCCAAAAAAAAATTTATTAAAAAAAAAAATTTATAAAAAAACTTAAATCAAAAAAATTTTAAATGAAAAATTTAATTGCAAGAAACAATTTCAATTCAAAAAAAAAAAATTTAGTTCAAAAAAAAATTTTAAATCAAAAATAAAATGTCATTCAGAAAAAAAATTTTATTCTAAAAAAATTTATTCAACGAAGTTTAATTCAAAAAAAAAATTCCAAAAAGAATTTCAAAAAAATTTTTCTAAAAAAAAAAAATTTTAATTTCAAAAAAAAATTAATTCAAAAAAATTTAGATAAAAATTTTAATTCCTAGAAAAATGTTAAATTCACAAAAAAATTGAATTCAAAAAAAAATTTTAAATCAAAAAAATTTAATTCAGAACAAAAATTTAATTAAAAAAAAAATTTAATTAAAAAAAAAAATTTAATTAAAAAAAAAAATTTTCAAAAAACAATTTCGAGAATTCTAGAAAACGACTTTGAACGGTACGTGTCGATGCAGCTGCAAGTCGTGAAGAGAAGTCTCATTTTTCAGAAAGGAAAAGTATCAGTTCGTTCTTTTTGGGGTAATAAAGTTAGCGGACGAGGGTCAATCGGTCGAGGACGCGCGTCTTGCACTTTCCTCAAAGAACCTTTCAAGCCTAGTTTTATGCCCTTAGATACTTGACTAAGGCACTAGAACACTTAAAGAAAAACATCTCCGTTTGGGACATTACCATTTTTCTGTTGGATGATACAGAATCACGACGCCTACTCTATTTTCAAGGGTTATTGCATCCGGTCATGAACAAAAAGCAAAGACCAAGTTAAATCTGAGAACAAACACTGTGTCCAAAATGAACATGGAGGGCGCATTTGTTTTTTTTCAGAAAACCTATAAACATCGCCGTTCATACCATTTCCGCTGAAAATATTCCATTAACGTTCTTCGTTGGAATATTTATTAATACAAAAAAAAAATTCCACTGTATTCGTATACCCTTTCGGGTTTTT
Source organism: Asobara japonica (assembly GCA_026005395.1). Taxonomy (NCBI): domain Eukaryota; kingdom Metazoa; phylum Arthropoda; class Insecta; order Hymenoptera; family Braconidae; genus Asobara; species Asobara japonica. The sequence continues at coordinate 214,616 of BQMI01000153.1, read as the reverse complement.
ACGATTTGTTCCCATCCCACCCCCCTTTAACCCCACTGCACAGCATTTGCCCAGTTTGTCACTGGAATCGAGGGAAAACCATTGAAAAAAACCTCAGATTTCTACAGCTCGTTTCTTTTACGAAACTCCCGCTCGGTTGTGCCGTGCGAGTTAAAGCCTGAAAAAAATCAAATAGCGCCCCTGACGGTTTTGAACTAGCGATCTCAGATCTCAATCGCTCCGCCCCCCCCCCCCCAATTCCAGTGCTTTAACTCGCACGGCCACAACCGTCGGTATATTTATTAATACAATTTAATTGCATTTTTGGTCAGCTGAGAAAAGCACCCCTTGATTAGTTGAAAAAATTACGCGGGAGAAAGACGAGCGAATTAAGCTTTTTATTGTACGATTCCTTTTCCTTTCTAATATAATTATTATCCTAGAGAATTGTGGGAGGACTGATAAATCTAAAGGTCAGGTTGAATTGTGTTAGTTAATAAAGAGTAAGTTGTTTTTTATATGGGGAATATTTACAAGGAAGCGAGAGAAGCGGGAAACTTGTGGGGAGAAAATGGGCATTCCCGACACAATCCCTATTGGATGCTGAGGCGAAAGGAAGGGGTATGAATGAGAGCATTACTGGGAAGGGTTACACAACAGACAGGGTAGGATAAAAGGCGGAAAGTGTGGAGAAGGGGCTAAGGGGTAGAGAAAATTGGCGGTAGAAGGGAGGGGGAGGTGAAGGGCATACAAAGTGAGCTAGGTAAGTGGGTAAGGAAGGGAGAGAAGAGGTTGGTAGGGAAGGGAGTATGCCGAACAGGCATACCTACCGGGAAAGTTCAGTAACAAAGAATACTGTATCAAAGGACAAGGAAGGCGGAGAGGAAGGGGAAGGAGTTGTGACGCAGGAGTGCTGGGGTGGGGAGTCGGACGGTGAATCGGAAGAAAAGAGAGGGGGAAGTGGTAAGATTTGATTGATTCATATGGTTTATTTAGCTATATAGCTATATTGATTTGGTCGATTACTCGAAATACATTTCATATCGTAAATCTATTTTTTACGTACTTCACTAATTCTCGCTGGAAACCTACGTCACTCATTTTTCTTATTTCTATAGGTATTTCATTGTACATTTTCAGTCCATTACACATCACATCATTTTGTGCAAAACTCATCTTCACTTTTCCGATGCCTATATCGTTTTTTTGCCGAGTTATTCTTTCATTTGATTTCCGATTTTCGTCCATCGTATCCATCTTCCGAACATATTTTAAGACATTCAAATTTATCCTCTGTTCAACATTCATAAAACCCAATGCTTCCAACATGTCCGATATTCGTGTCCGTTACCTATAATGTAAAATTGCTCGCATGCCTTTATTTTGCATTTTCTGGAGGATCTTTAGGCTTGTCGTACTTATACCGAACAACACTGTACTACAATATTCAAAGTGCGGTGCAATTATACTATCATATATTGTCTTTCTCGTAACTGTACTCAAATGCATCCCCACTCTATTCAATACCCCCACTTTTTTCCCAATCTTCTTAACGAGGTATTCAACAGGTTTTTTGAATGACAAGTGCAAATCAATCACTATACCCAGATATTTCATCTCATGAACCCTCTCCAAATCTGAGTTATACATACTCCTCACTAGTACATTATGCCTCCTTTTTTGACGTTCATGAGACAAAACCATGAATTTTGTCTTACCCACATTCATCTTCAATTTATTTTCTTCCGAATACTGTTCTACAGCATGTAGGGATACATTTAGTTTTTGTTCTATTTCTTTCGAACTTTGGCCATAACCGAATATCACCATATCGTCCGCGAAAAGACGTATCTTACAATTGGAAGTGATACAATTTCTCAAAATATCAAGCCATATATTGAAAATAAGAAGGGCCCAAGGACAGATCCCTGAGGAACGCCAGTCGGGACCCCAGGTACCTCTGATCTACTACCTGTGTAATGAATCGATTGGGTTCGATTTTGCAGGTACGATTAAAACCATTCCAGTACAGTACCTCCAATTCCATATTTTTTCATTTTTTTAATCAGAAGTTCTCTATTTACTGTCTCGAATGCTCTCTTCAGGTCCACAAATATCGCTCCCACGATTTGCTATACTGCATTCTCGCACGATCTTCTACCTCTGAAACCATACTGTTCATTGATAAACAAATTATTATCTTCGAAATACCTCATTAGTTGCTCCGCAACAATCTTTTCCAGAACTTTTTACGTGCAATTTTTGTAATGGTATGACTTCTGAATGCTTTCATTTACTAGGGACATATCCTCTTGCAATGGATTCATTCATAATCCCATGTATACTCGATCCCAATGACTCATTGATTAATTTCATTATTGTTGTAGAGATCCCCTCACTTGTGCCCTTCTTATTCGATAAGCCATATATAATTTTCCTCAGATTTTCACCCGAAATCTGCTGAAAACTATTGAGAGTTTCATGTGTATATATATCCTCATCATTTTTTATCGTCACACTATTGATGCCTTGCACAATATCTCTAATACTATCAACTATGTAATGATTGAAGTGATTAGCAATATTTTTCTCTCCGTTTATCATTACATTCCCAATACTCAGCTCATTTGGCAATTCAGGCCCACCTGAACCGTTCATCAGTTTTTTCAACGATTTCCACATTTTTCTTACACTGCTCCTATTTTGATCAATTTCTTCAGCGTAATAGTTCATTTTTGCTTTTCTAATTTCTGCTACTACTCTATTTCTTTTCAGTCTATATTTAAACCAATTTTCATCAGTATCATTACATCGAGCTAGTGCAAATAACTCTTGTCTTTCATGAATCAACTTCATAATGTCTTTATTGAACCAATTTTTAGATATTCGGTCATTTTTCTTATCAACTATTATCACCGGAGCATCTTGGTTTAATATACGTACAATTTTGTCAAGTATTCTGTTCGATTCATACTCTAGATCATCTATATTCATAATCTTCTTATTTACATTTATTTCTCTCAATTTCTAAAATCACGTTTCATACATTTCTCTTTTGTCATTGTAGTTTTTCCCATATCCAGCTCGAACTCAATTATCGAATGATCCGTTATTTCTATGGTACTATTCACATTTGGCATGATATTGAAATTAGAAAATATCAAATCAATCATAGTTGAAGAACTATGGCTGATTCTCGTCGGTTCTCGAATATATTGTTTCATACCCAAAGTCGAAAAAACGTGTAACAACTTCGGGGCATAGAATGACTCATTATTACTTACATCTAAATTGAAGTCTCCTAAACATATACACCTAGCCTCACTTCTAAAATTATCACATATTTCTTCTATATAGTTCAAAAATTCTGATGGACTTGCACTCGGAGAACAATATGCTGCTATGACTACTCCATTAAATACATCACAATTAATCTTTATACCGATTATCGAACAATTATTGACAATTTTGTTATTTACAACCATTTTATACCGACTATCATTTCTGATGTACATGATAACACCTCCGGTTGTTCTTTTTTTCGAATGACAACGTTCACTGCTATAACCAGGTATTTCAATTTCGAAGTCTCCTATTTCATTTGTAAGTCGCGTTTCCGTCAGAGCTAAAATTGCTGGTGTTTTCTTATATACTATCAGTTGATCGATTTCGTCTTTGTTTTTCAACACACTCCTTGCAGTCATATGTACAACCAACATTTGATGCTTCAATACATTCACTCTATTTGATGATGATTCCCCAATTACATCGTATTCCCTATCTTGTACTTGTTCAAAAAATACCGATATGAAGGGCATGTTTTATCCTTTACATGATGATTCATCATTTCATCCGTCAATTTTAATTTTTCTCGATGAGCTACACAGGTTATACATGTTGATTCAGTTGCATTACACTCATTCGTTGGATGATTTTGCACACAGTTACCATATATTATACTCTTTTTACCATTTTTAGCTACATGGTGGAAGCCCCAACATTTGAAACAACGATTCAATTTAACGTAATCACTAACACGACACTTATTCCATCCAACATTCAGAAAACCTTTTTCAAGAATGATTTTATGCATGTTTTCGTCCACTCGAAGAATATACGTTAGGTTGTTACATTTATCTATAGTCCACTTATTAATAACTGCTATTTCTTCTGTATCGGTACGCCTGTCCATTTTATTTCGATTCAAAATTTCATTGATTATCTCTTCATTTGACTTTTCATTGTAATTAATGTCAACATTCGTCACGTTGATTTTTAATGTCTTTTTCTTCGGGATTATAATTGAATAATCATCCCCCAATTTTTGACCCATTACCTCAACCAATTTTCTCTCATCACTCTTATCTCTACATTCAATTACAATTTTTCCATTTGAACCTTTTTTCAATGAGAAAATTGGCGCGAGTTCGGTAACAAAGAATACTGTAGCAAAGGACAAGGAAGGCGGAGAGGAAGGGGAAGGAGTTGTGACGCAGGAGGTAGAGAGGGTTTGGAGAGAAGAGGCCTACGAGTCCGAAGGGTCTTGCTGGGGTGGGGAGTCGGACGGTGAATCGGAAGAAAAGAGAGGGGGAAGTGGTAAGAACCTGGCGAGGAAAAAGAGAGGGACATTGTCGAAACCAGAGTTATTACTGCGAGAGAAGTGGGAGAGAGAAAGGCAAGGGATTAAAGAGACAGCAATACAAGATCTGTGGAGGAAAAGCAGAGAATCAGGTGGGAGCTCAGAGGGGGAGAATAGCTAGAGAGCAGGCAGGGTAAACGATAAGAGGAAGAGGGAGGAAGGGAAAGGGGAAATGGATTCAGACGAGGAAGTCAAGAGAAGAAAAGATGACATAGGAACAGAGGAGGGTAAGAGAGTAGTGCACGCGGTAGAGTTAATGATAGAAAAATTTCAAAGCGCAATGAAGGAGTCGTTAAGAGAGGCAGTGGAGGAGGTTAAGAAGGATGGTAAAGGCACAAGAGAGGAATACTCTAAAGCAACGGAGACGTGCAAGGATTGAAAGGTAAAATGCAATGGGGAAAGAAGAGAAATATGGAAAGCAGTGGATGAATTGAGACGAAAGGCAAAGAGGAAAGAAGAAGAAACGGAGAAAGGAACAAGTGAGATGAATGAAAGGATCAGAGCACTGGAAAAGAGAGACGAGGGAACTGGTAAGGAAGGATTAGCAAGAAGAATATGGGAGCTTGAGTGGAGAGAGGAAAAGCAAGAAAGACAGAGGCGAAGGAAGAATCTGGTAATTAGAAAGATTAAAATAGGAGATGGAGATGGAACGAGTCAGGTGGAAAGGCTGATGAAGGAGGTGTTGGAGATTCAGGTAGAGATTATGTGGATAAGAAAGATTGATAGAAAAGACAAAGAGGGGTTAGAAGCAGTGGTAATCGGACTGAAAGACGATGGCCAGAAAATGTTGGTGTTGAGGAATCGAGAGAAGCTAAGAGGTAGGAGGGAAAGGTTGGAAAATTACCTAACATGGAGGGAGAGGAGAGTGCAATGGGAGATAGGAGCAGTGGCGAATATGGAAAGAGGGCGAAACAGAAGGGTAGGAGTGGAAAGAGGAAGGATTTGGATTGAAAATAATCTATTCACTTGGGATGAAAAGAGTTGGGAATTGGGGGATCAGAAGGGGGCGAAATAGACAGGGAAAGAGGCAGAGACCGGAAAGAAGATGAGGAATGAAAGTAAGGATAAAGAAGGAAGGGGAGAGGAGCATATGGAGGGAAACTAGAAATAAAGGAAGTGGGAGGCGTGCAAGAAAGAAGGAAAATAGTATTTTGGAACGTAGCGGGGCTAATAAACAAGGACAAGAATTTTTGGAAATCAATAAAGAAATGGGATGCGGTGATATTGTTGGATATGAAAGAATGGGAGAGGATGAAGAACAGAATACCAAAGGAGTTCGAATGGAGGGTGCAATCAGCGACAAAACAAAATAAGAAAGGAAGATGGAGTGGAGGAATGTTGAGGAAGCTGAGGAAAAGCATTTGCGAGGTAGGATGGGGTGAGGAAGCAAGATCAGAGGAGGATGCAGAAGTATGGATGGTAGGAAGCTTAAGTATGGGGGGAAGTATATGGAAGATAATAGGAGTGTATGTATTATCTATCTATCTTAGAGAGGAAATTAGAGAGGGCTAAAAAAGTGATGGAGGAAAGAGGGGAAGAAATAGTGTATATAGGTAGAGACTTTAATGCCAGAACAGGAACACAGGGGGGTTGGACGAAGGAGGGGCCGGGGGAGGAAGGAGAAAGAGGATAGACAGCATCGAAGGACAAAAAAGTGAACGGGGGAGGGAAGCTACTGGTAAGGGTAGTGGAGGAAGCAGGGTGGTCGATATTAAACGGGAACTGTGAGGGAGATCGAACAGGAGAATTTGCATGGGAAGGAAAAAGTAGAACGGTCATCGATTATGTTCTGGCAGACAACAGGGGAACAAATGAAGTGGAGTGTTTCGAGGTGGGGGACAAATGTGATTCAGACCATTTCCCGTTGATAACAACTATTAATATCGAGAGAAAGGTAGGGGAGGGAAGGAGGAAAAGCAAAGGAGAGATGAGAGGGAGGAAAATAGCGCAGTGGAATGTAGAAGAAAAAGAGGAGCTGAGGAACAAATTAGAAAAAGAAAGTTGGGATGAGAGAGCGTCGGTGGAGGAGCTGCTAACGCAAATAAAGGAGAAAGTGAGAGATATCAAGAGGAGTATAGAGAAAGGGAAAGAGAGGAAGAAAAGCAGGTGGGGGGAGTGGTGGGATGAGGAATGCAGGAGCATGAAAAAGGAGGTTAGAAGAGCACTAAGAGAAGCAAGAAAGAAGGAGGAGGAGTGGGAAGTGTATAAGGACGAAAAGAGGTCGTACAGTAAACTATGTGAGTCAAAGAGAAGGAAGGAAATGATGGAATTCGAAAGAGAAGTGGAAAATGCAATTGAAGATGGAAAGGTTTGGGAAGTTGTAACTAAAAAAAGGAAATCATGGAAAGGGATAAACGGGGAAATTGGCATGGAGAAATGGAAAAGGCATTTCATGAGACTGCTGCGAGGGGTGGAAGGTAGAGTGCGAAAGGGCGAAAAGTGGCAGGGGAGGACGGAATTGAGAATGAGATATGGAAAGAGGGAGGAGAGGGTATGAAGAGGGTTGCATTGAAGTTGTGTGATAAAGTTTGGAGAGGGGAAGGCTGGCCAGGAGAATGGAAGGAAGGGCTAATAGCACCCATTATAGAAAAGGGAGAGGGTAAGAAGGTAGAGGAATATAGAGGGGTCATACTGATGCAGACGTTGTATAAGGTATATGCATCAGTACTGACCAGAAGGATGGAAGTAGAAGTGGAGGAAAAGAAAATAGTACCAGATAATCCGACGGGTTTCAGGAGAGGAATGGGCACGATCGACAACATATACGTTCTCAAGTACTTGGTCCGCAGCAGGTTAGCGGAAAAGGGGGGAAAACTGTGTGCTCTTTTTATAGATCTGAAGGCAGCGTTCGACTCGGTGAACAGGAGAATTCTAGGGGGAACCTGGAAAGGATAAAGGAAATATACCACGACATCGTGAGTATGAAAGCAAAGGACCTGACAATAAATGTAGGTAAATCGAAGATTATAATATTCAGAAACGGAGAAAGAACTGTACGTAAGAAGAGGGACTGGAAACTGGCAGGGAAAGCAGTAGAAGTGGTAAAGGAATATTGTTACTTGGGATACTGGTTCCAGTGTGATGGGAAACAGGGGAGACAGATGAGAGAAAGGATAGAAAAGGCAGGGAGGGTGATGGGACAGGCACGGGGAATTGGAAGGAGGAGGTTCAGAAAGGATTGGAGAAGGAGAGTATGGATATTTGAGTCATTGGTGTGGTCTGTGATGAGCTACGGAGCGGAGATTTGGGGATGGGAAGAATGCGAAGAGGTGGAGAGGTTGCAGGAGAGATATCTTAAGTGGGTGTGGGGAGCAGGAAAGTGGGTTCCAGGATATATGATAAGAGAGGAACTGAAGAGGGGTAAGTTGAGGCTAAAGGCGGCAAAAACAGCGTGGAAATTTGAAGAAAAGCTAAGAAGGGGCAAGGGGAGTGAGATCGCGAGGGGATGTTTGAGGGAGATAGAAGAAAGAGAGAATAGGAACTCGGTGTCTTGATGGGAAGCAGGGAGGAGGGAATACAGAGATAGTAGAGGACTGAAGTGGAAAGGAGAGAAAAGGGCAGGGGTTTGTATGAAAAAGGAAAATTTTGAAGAAGTAGAATTGACAGAACGGACAATGCAGGACGAGGAAAGATGGGAGGCAATTGTAGAGTCCAGTATTTGGTGGTATAAGGGGATGGTGAACGAAGATATACCAAAGTATCTGTAACATAATTTCCGGGAGAAAAGGTGGAACAGGGTGGCGAAGTTTAGATTAGGGGAAGGATTGAAAGGGAGAAAGAAGCTGGGTGAAAGAGAGGCTAGCTGTGTGTAGGAAATGTGGGAGTGACAGAGAGACGTGGAGGCATGTTTTAGAGGAATGCTTGGAAGAGGAGGAAGAGTATAAGAGTGTATGGGGGAGAGTGTGCGAAATACTGAGTGGCGAGGGGGCGAGAGAAAAATGGATGGTTGAATGGGAGTGGTACGAATGCGAGAGGTACGAATGGGAGAGGGAAGAAGGTAATGAGTGGGATGATGGGAGAACCGCGGGGAGGTGCGAGGGGGAAGAAGAAATTGTACAAAAGTAGCCGACGAGACCGGCAGCGGAAGTCCCACTCACGCACATTTAGGGTAAGGAAGAAATGTATATATGTAATTATATATGTATACTAGGGGGCTCCGCCCCCTGCTCGCTTCGCTCGCCTACCCCGGGGGGGCTTTGCCCCCCCGCTCGCTCCCCCCTCCCAGTAGATCGTCATTTTACTCCCATTCCCCTATCACATGAGCATACTTTATCATTTCATAAAACATTAATTTTATGTGTATATATATAATAGTATAACAACAATTTCGTCTGTTCTTTTGTTGGAAGTAGCAATTTATATTTAAGGGAAGATTAAGTAGCAATGATATAATTCATTTTTGCCGATGAAAAACCTCATGATAAACAATGTTTTCAATTTCTGTTTTCACTCTTATTGAAGCACTTCCAATTATTTTGATTTTCAGTCCCGAAATTGTGCGACATCTAAGGATAAGGCGACATATAACTGACCATGACTAAAAATTGGTGAATTTTGCTTCAGGTAGATTCCGACTCTTTCGAATGATTGTCCTTGAGCTTTATTGATGGTCATGGCAAAAGCTAGTCGAACTGGAAATTGAGTGCGATGGAGAACGAACGGCAATTCGGTGTTATCTTTAGTATTCAAAGTAATTTTCGGAATCATGACTGGATTTCACTTTTTATCAGCCGTTAATATTGTACAAAACAAAATTTTGTTGGATACTTTTCGTACAATTGGCCTAGTGCCGTTACAAAGGCCATCCGCAAAGCATATCTTCCGAATTAACATGACAACAGCTCCAATTTTCAGTTTAGATGTTTCTATCTATCTATCTATCTATCTATCTATCTATCTATTCATCTATCTATCTATCTATCTATCTATCTATCTATCTATCTATTCATCTATCTATCTATCTATCTATCTATCTATCTATCTATCTATCTATCTATCTATCTATCTATCTATCTATCTATCTATCTTATTTTTTTATTATATAGAGAGATGTTTTGGGCCGACCTTGGGCCGACCAAGTAAGAAGCAAAGGCAAAGTCGGAACCACAATGTATAAAACAGGTTGAAATAAACGGGATGTGCGTTTGACCCTCTACGGGTCGAATCAGTAACTTCCCGATCGTTCCCCCGTATATGTACAAAATTTCGGTTTGTGTCTCAAATTGTGAACGTTTTAAACTTTTCAAAATTACCAAATATGTGAAATTTTATAATTCGTAAAATATAGACAAGAGAAAATTTGGAAAGATTTTCTAAAAATATATCCTTTCTTGCGATAGAGTTAGATAAACAATTCAATGTGTGAAAAACTATCAGGGGTAGCATAAAAAGTCACAAAATCAAATGTGTACTTTTACGTATGGAACACTTTCATTTAACAGCTCATTTCGTAGCTCTGATTATTGTCGCGATAAAACGACATAAACCATTCCATTTGTTAATAACAGTTAACTATGGGTGTTGGCAAAAAAAGTCATTAAACATGAAATGTGCATTTTTATGTGTGGAACGACTTTCATTGGACATTTTGTTCCGTATATCTAAACGTTCTTCCGATAGAGCGCTATAAACAATCCATTTGGTAAATAACAATTAACTATGGTTGTTAGCAAAAAGCCATAACACATCAATTGTGCATTTTTATGTGTGAAATGACTTTCATTGGACATTTTGTTCCGTATCTCTAAACGTTCTTCCGATAGAGCGCTATAAACAATCCATTTTGTTAATAACAACTAACTATGGGTGTTGGCAGGAATAGTCATAAAACATCAAATGTGTATTTCTTCGCCGACAACAACTTTCATTTAACACTTTTTTTCGTATCTCAAATCGTTCTTGCGATAGAGGGATATAAACAATTCAATTTTTTGATAACAGGTGAACGAATAATTTGTTGAAGAAATCACACGTTTCAGACCTGAAACGGCGCGCCGTGAGGGGGAATACAGAGCGCGGAGGCTTAGCTCGGGAGCTTATGGGTGAGAAGGGTTGAGGAGCGGGGAGTAGCGGCGCAGCAATTTCAAAAAAATTTTAATAAAAAAATTTACCAAAAAAAGGACAAAAATTGAAAAAAAAAATGTTATTCAAAAAAAAAAACATAAATAAAAATTCGGACTTCCGTTTCCGATATCATGGCTGACGGATGCGTAGATTTAAAGTGAGCAGTTTTTTTTTTATTTTTAAGCTGACTCACGATATTTTGCTAGGGAGTGGGTTATAACCCGTTCAGTATAGGGTGGGCTTGAAGGCGAGAGAGGATTTTGTGGATTGTGAAAGTGCATGTAGACAGTGGACGACGGAGTGAATACAGTGTGTGAAAGCTGGAATAGGCCAGTGAGTGTGTGGCGGAGTGATTGGTAAGTGCGGTCTGAATGCAGCCAGCTGCAGTGGAGTGTGTGGTGCCAGTAAGGTCAAAGTAAGGGGGAAGGAGGGTAAGTTTGTCGGTGGTGGGTAGGAGGGGCAGAGGGGTGGCAGATAACTCAGAGGGGTAGACAGTGGCGACGAGAAGTGTTGGCGGAAAGAAAGAGAGGTTGTTGCGGGGTCTTTGGCAGAGGCGGACGAAATGGAAGAGGGGGAGGGGGTAGGCAGAGGAGACTCCCAGGCCGATTCAGAGACAGCTTGAAAGAAGCCTCTCAGTGCCAAGCGGGAAAAAAGGAGGAGAGCGCCGACGAAAGCGGAGAGGTTGAGCAGGGAGGTATTGCAGGGGGCACAGTATGGAGACCTTCGTGCGTGGAGGAAAGGGGATAATAGTAGAGTAGGTGGAGACCTACAGGATAAGGGAAAAGGGGAAGGTAGCAGTAAGAAGAGGCTGTGGAATTGTCGCCGAAAGGGGAAGGGGGAGAGAGAAAAGAATGAGACGATGTTTGAAAAACTCTTGGGGGTGATTGAAACCTTCAGAAAGGAGGTCTTAGAAAAAATGGCTGAGCTAAAGTATCGTTCGGGGGATGAGATGAGACGGCTGCGGGAGGATTGGTTGGAGTTTGATGGAAAATGGAAGGAGGAAAACAGAAAAATAAATGAGAGAATGAAGAGTGTGGAGGTCAGGGAGGTGGAGAGAGAGAAGAATAGGGAAGAAGAGATGAGAAGGGTGTGGGAGAAGCTTGATGGTCTACCAGATAAAGAGGAAAGGCAGGAGGAAAGGGGAAATATGAGGGTGGGGCCGATGGAGAAGGGGGGAGTTCAGGAGAGGATGGCGAGAATGGAAGAGAGGATGGATATGAGAGAGAGAAACGTACGTTGAATGTTGTACTTAGAGGTTTGGATGTAGTAAGTGAGAATGGGAGGGAAGAATTGGAAAGGCTGTGGCAAGTTATGGGTGTGAGAGTGAATGTAAGTGATGTAAGCAAGGTGGGGGCGATTGTTTGGGTGAAGTTGGCGGATAAAAGGAGGGTAATGGAGAATAAGAACGAATTAAGAGGGAGGAGGGAGAGAATTCGTGAGGACCTCTCTTGGGCGGAGAGGAGGATACAACGGGCGGTGGGCACAAAGTGAGCCACGGAGAGAAGGGCAGGGAAAAAGGTCAGAGTGGTGGGTAGGAGCGTGTGGGTGGAGGGAGTAGAGTGGAGATGGGACTGGGTAGTGGAGGGTATTGTGGAACAACCCGCGGACGTGCCCACGATCGCTGCGGAAAGGATGGAAATAAGAGATTTGATGAATGAAAGGGGGGTGAATGAGATCAGGGTGAATGGGGAAAGAGCGAGTGTGAAGAGTAAGGAGAAGGGGGGGGGGGGTTTCAAAAAACATGTGAAGGCAGGGGGGATGACTATAAAGTGTTGTTTTGGAATGTGGCGGGGGTAGAAAAGAAGAGTGAGAATTTTTGGGGAAGTTCGATGTGATCATGCTGAGTGAGACGTGGGTGGGCAAAGAGGGATGGAGTAGAGTGAGTAGGAAAGCGCCGAGAGGGTATATTTGGAGAGTGCAAGCGGTCAGAAAAGACCACAGAAAGGGGCGGGCAATGAGAGGTACGATCTCAGAAGTGAAGCATGAGTTGGTAAACCCAGGAGAGAGAAGGCAGGAGGAAATAGTAGATGGTGTGAGGGGGATCATAACTAGAAGGGTGTGTGTAGGCAACTCAGAAATGGTGTTGGTGGGAGTATATCTGGAGAGAGGAATGGAGGAAGGTATGAATGAGGTGAAGAAATGGATGGATGATAAGAATGAGGATTTAGTATTAATTGGGTGGGATTGTAATGCGTGGACCGGGGAAAGGGGAGGGGAGGCATGGGATGAAGAGGTGGGTTTCTGCACGAGAAATAGTAAACAGGAGAATAAAGGAGTGGGCGCGAATGGGGAGAAGTTGTTGGCGGCGATGAGTCAGAGAGGATATGGTTTATTTGTAACGGAAATACAAGGGGATGAAGAGGGTGAGATTACATTTGTGGGGAGAGGGGAAACGGTGATAGATTACCTGTTGGGGGATGAGAAAGTCAGAAAAGTGTTAGGGGAGATGTTCTGGACAGGGAGGGGAGTGAGGCAAGGGTGTCCGCTGAGCCCGCTACTGTTCAGCATTTTGCTGTCGGATCTGGAGGACTTCTTGAGAGAGAAGGGAAAGGGAGGCGTTGTTTTGGGGGTAGGAAGGGTTTATCATGTGGCGTACGCTGATCATATAGTCTTGGTTGCGGAGGAGGCGAATGGGGTGAGGTTGATGATTGGGTATTTTGAAGAATATGTAAGAGGTAAGGATCTGTGTGTGAATGTGGGGAAGACGAAGTTGATGGTGTTTAAGAAGAGAAAGAAAGCAGAGGAGGTTGGGAGTCAGTGGTGTATGAATGGACAGAAGGTAGAGGAAGTGAGTGAGTTCTGTTATCTGGTTCACGGAGCATGGAAGAGAGACAAGCTGCAAGTAAGGAAAAGAGTGGGGAGGATGATGGGATAAGTATGGGCGATAGGGAAGAGAAGGTTGCAGAATGATTGGCAAAAGAGGGTATGGTTGTTCGATACGTTGGTTCGGTGGATGATGAGTTATGGGGTAGAGATCTGGGGTTGCGGTGGTTCCGCGGCGATGGAGAGGATGCAGGAAAGGTTTCTGAGATGGGGTTTGGGCTGAGCTGGTGTTGTCCAGGCTACATGCTGAGAGAAGAACTTTTGAGAGAGAGGCTGATCGTGAAGATGCAGAGGACATGGAGTTTTGAGCAGGGACTGGAGGAGAAGGATGGAAATGGTTTGGCGAAGGTGTGTTTGAGGGAGATTAGGAAGAGGGAGAGGGAAGGGAGGGTGAAGTTGTCAAAGTCGGAAAGAGAGAGAGGTGAAGCCAGAAGAGCGTGGGAAATGGGGAACTTTCAGGGGTGGGGAATAATAGAAGAGAAGATGGTGGAAGTAGATAGGGCAGATCGTTGGAGGAAGATAGTGGAGTCAAGATACAATAGATGGTATAAACTGTGCAGGGAAAAGGTCGGCCTGGAAGTCCCTCTTTACCTCAGGGAAATGAAGAAGGAGAGTAAGTGGCAGAGGGTGATGAGGTTTAGAATGGGGGAGGGCATGAAGGAAGCACATTATTGGGAAAGAGAGGCGGAGAAAAGATGTAGAACGTGTGGGTATGAAGTGGAGTCTTGGGAGCATGTGTTGGATAGATGTGTGAGCCATAGGATGCGAGAGGAGAGAGAGGTGAGTGCGAGAGTTGTGCAAATGCTGAATGAGGATGGAAGGTGTGTTGGGTGGATGGAGTGTCTCGAGGAAGCAAGGGGAAGGTCAGCTGGGGGAGAGTTTCAGGAGGGTTAGGGGGGGGTAGTGGTTTCTGTCTGTCGGCTTGGAAACGCCAGAAATGGCAGAGATAACGGAAACGGAGGTCCCCTGCTTCTCACTCACTCATTGTAATTATTCAGCCCTAGATATAGCTGAGGTATAGATTAAGTATTGTTAATACGTATTGTAAGGTTAGTAATGTAAAAGTAAGGTAACCATGTTTTTGTAAATATATTGATTATAGAGATTGTAACAGAAATGGAAGTCAAATAGCCTGTCAAAAGGAAATAAAGAATAATGAAATAAATCAAAATTCAATCAAAAAAAAATTTTTATTCGATAAAAAAAATTTCAATTAAGAAAGATACAATTTTTTCGCAAAAAAATTTATTCAAAAAAATTTTTTTTAAAAATTATTGAAAACAATTTTCCATTAAAAAAAATTTTATATATAAATTTTTATCAACCAAATTTAATTAAAAAAAAAAATTCCAATTCAAACAAAAATTTAATGGAAAAAATGTTTTATAAATTTAAAAATAAAGTTGAGGGGAAGCAAATTTTATTAACGAACATTTTTGAAAGAATTTCGTAAAAAAAAAAATTTTTTTTTGTAAAATTTAACATAATTTGAAACAAAAATTAGTAAGATAAAATTTTATAAAACAATGGAAACAATTTTTAAAGGGAAAATGTTATGGGGAAAAATTTTTAGGTGCAAGAAATAAAAATTTTAATTCAAACTCAAATTCTCCGGTTGTACGTGTGGAGCGCGCGGTGGAGGGGAAGTCGGGCGAAAGCTTTGCACGGCCGCTTATGGGTAGGAAGGGGTGAGGCGCGCGCGAAAGTACCGGCATAGAACGCAAAGGCTTCACTCAGCCACCCAAATTTAAATCTTTTTCTTTCAAAAAAAAAATGTATTCAATGTGGGAAAAATATAGGTAACTTTATTAGAAAAAAAAATTATTAAAAAAAAAAATTTAAAAAAGAAAAAAAAAATTTTTTATTTCAAAAAGTTGAATTCCAAAAAAATATTTTTACTAAATTTTAATACAAACTATTAATTAAAAAAAAATTTCATCTCGCGAAAAAAAATTCTATTAAATAATTTTTTTTTTTAATTTTCCAAATTGAATGGAGAGCGAGGAACAATTTTATTAACAAAGTTCACGCCCGAATACGCGCTTGCGCACTGTATAATATGGGTTTCGCACGGGGAAGAACTTTTTGATAACTTTTCAAAGTTATATACACATATAAAAAAAAATTATTAATCAAAATCTAACCTTTTTTTTAATAGAAGAGTCTCTAAGTCGAACTCTTTTTAGGATTGTAGGTTTCCCGCTCTTCCACACACACACTTTAATTTCGGAATCGGAATTTAGAGGGAAAGATTTTTGGGAGGGATAAAAAAAAATTCTTTTGTTACCAAAGGTTTGGATTCGGGAAGCGAACTGAGGGATAGTGAGTCCCTCGATTTTTAATTGCGAAAAATTTAGTGCATTAATCCGCCGGCGGATTAATGAGGGTGTCAATATGGCATTCGTAGGCCAATTGCGTAAGAGGGGGGACGGGCACTGTTGCGCGGAGATGCGCAGAAGGTGCGGCGCGTGGGGAATGCAGGCGCGGCCACTTGTAGGTCCAGAGGGTTGCGAGGAAGAGTGGCGTGATGCCACCCGAAACCCTACATCCTGCACAAGCCTATAGTATGCCATTATCAGTTAGACTGAGCCACCCATTGTTTAACAAGTTGTAAAACAATCGGTGGTTTCTTATGATGAAATTTCTTAGCTGTAAAATAATCCTTTTTTTTATAAAGAATTTTTAAAGAGAAAAAAAATGCCTTATTTTATCAAATTTTCCGGGTTTTCCCTTTTTTTCATAGCATTATTAGGTTATAAGTTATTTATTGATTCAGGTTGGTTTTTCGTATTTTTAGTTATTTAATTCCTCTCTTTTTTCTTGTATTTTTCTTATTTAATTATTTGTGTATGTATATGTTTATTGATCCCCTAAGGGTTACAATGACTTCCGCCCGCTCTCTCATCTTCTATACACATCAATCCTGAACATACGGACTTTTAGGGCTTCCGTCCCCTTTACAAAACTCTTACAAAGGGCAACCTTAACCTAAACTTAACCTTCACTTTACCTTCTAATACATTCCTCTTACCCAACGAAATCAAACCAGAGCAATGAGTCATGGAATCAGGGGGGCCTCCGTTTCCGTGCTCCTCGTGTTCTTTTTTACACAATCGTCCCCTTCGAGTCCCACCCACACGCCCCTCTAACCCCCCAACCCTCGCCTCCTCTCCTTAACCCTGCAGTCTCCTATTCTACCCCATTCCTCTTCTGCCCCCTACCTCTATAGATTCCTTTCTCACTCCCCCATTCTCACCTGCTATTCTCCCTCCTCTCTCCCCTTCCAACCCGACTTTCCGTCCTTCCTTAACTAAGCACCCTTTTAATTCGCATCATGCCCATACTTCTTCCTCAATCCATACTCTCTCCCTTGAATACCTTACCCCTTTACCTTTAGCTCTCCCTTCCCTCGCTTTCCTTGCTATTGCCAACTTACTTCTTCTCTCCCTCCATGTCAGGTCGTTTTCAATCCTTTCTCTTCTCCCCTTCAGCTTTCTCTTTTCTACTATCACTTCCCTCTTCGCATCCATATCTTGCAAACTCACCCACACTAACTTCCTCTCATTCCTTCCATCCCCACTCCCTAATACTCTTGTGTCCTCAATCACTCCCTCCACCCCTAACGAGTTCAACAACCCCTGCGCCTCTTCCCTACCACTCATACTCAACACAGACATACCCCTTATTATCACGTTCCTCTTCCTCTTATCTCTCTCCTCCTTCTCCTGTTTATCCTCCAACACCCCCACGCTCTTTCACCATTCCACCGCAACCTCCTGCCTTTGAAAGCCCCCTTCATCTCCACCCACCTTCTCATCCAAACGTACCTCCAACCTTCCTACCCTCTCTCCAATCTCTTTCACTTCCTCTCTCCTCTCTTCTTCCATCATCCTGTCATTCTCACCCTTCTCTCCTAACTTCTTCCATATCCTCTTCTTCTCCTCCTTCCATACTTTCCCCCATTTCCTCAACTACTCACTCATTTCCCTTAAAACATCTGTAATTTCCTCTCGTACCTCTTGCATCTCTCTCCAACATCCCATCACCTCCTTTTTCAGCGAACTGATCATCGATACCACCACTTCTATGCCTATTTCACCCCTTTCTTTTTCTAGCTCATCTCCTCCAACCTCCCCTCCAACCTTTCTCTCCTCTCTTCAATCACCCTTACTTCCTCTCTCTTATCATCTTCCTTCATTCTGTCCTTATCACCTATCTCCCCTATCTTTGCCCGCATGCTCTCATTCTCCTCCTCACATTCCTTTCCCCCTTCACTCAACTCCTCACTCATTCCCCTTACATCACCTCTCCACTGCTCTACCATCTCTTCACACTGCCCCCTCATCTCCTTTCTCATCTTCTCGAACAACAACAACAAATTTCCGATACCCATTATATCTTCCCATTTGATTTTCCCCCTCTTCTAACCGCACACTCCATCTCCCCCCCCCCCCCCCCGGCTCTCTCGAATTTTCCTCCGTCCCACCTGCCATCCTCACTCTCCTATATTGCCTCACTTATTTCTAATCCCTCAACCTTACCGTCCACACTTACACCCACACTCCCTCTGATCCTTCTAACCTCACTCTTCTCTTACCTCCTATTTCACGCTTCACACTGTCCTCACACACTTTTCTATCCTAACTTTACTCTCTCTCTCCTCCGAAATACCACCCACTCCCTTCACTTTTTTCCTGATTTTTCTGCATGAAAAATCTAAAACACCTATCCTTCCTATCCTCACGCGCCCGACACCTTTCGCACCGGACATAGAAGTTCTAAGTATTTGTGGATTTTTCTCTTTTCGTAGAGGGGTTTTTTTTATTTTCTTATTTATTGAATTGTCTCGGTGTTTTTTTTTCTTTCGTATTGTTTTATTTATTCAATTAAATTCGTCCGATTTTCTTTTTTTCCGTTTATCCGTATAAGTTTCTTTATTCATTAATTTAATTGTTTCCACTCTTTTTTAGTTTTATTTATCAAGGACACACCTTTTTATGTCGTTGTTGATTTATTATTTTATTTATTTATTTATTTATTTATTTATTTATTTATTTATTTATTTATTTATTTATTCTTTGGTTATTTTACGTGATGACGTAACACTAGCAAAAAAAATAATACGACATGAAATAGATAGTTTCGCGAGAGGAACAACTATGTTTAGTTATATAGTTGTAGGTATATTAGTCAAATGTTTTTTTTTTCAAATTTTGGAAATTTTGGAAATTTTAGGAATTTTGAAATTTTGAGACACTCAAAATTTTTGAAATTTTGAAATTTGAAATTTCGGAAATTGGCAATTTTGGAAACTTAATATTTTGGAAAAGTAATACTTTGGAACGTTTATATTTTGGAAATTCTCAAATTATGGAAATTGCGAAAATGTTACCTTTAAAAAATTCAAATTCTAAAATTTTCAAAATATTCAAAACTTTACAAGTATTGTATTTCATAATTTCAAAATTTTAAAAAGTTTCAAAATGTCTAATATTTCGAGATTTTCCAAAAAAACAATTTTGCTCTGTTCGCCTGTCAATTTGTCAATTTGTCAATTTGTAAATTTGTCAATTTGTAAATTTGTCAATTTGTAAATTTGTCAATTTGTAAATTTGTCAATTTGTAAATTTGTCAATTTGTCAATTTGTCAATTTGTCAATTTGTCAATTTGTCAATTTGTCAATTTGTCAATTTGTCAATTTGTCAATTTGTCAATTTGTCAATTTGTCAATTGTCAATTTGTCAATTGTCAATTTGTCAATTGTCAATTTGTCAATTGTCAGTCAATTGTCAATTTGTCAATTGTCAATTTGTCAATTGTCAATTTGTCAATTGTCAATTTGTCAATTGTCAATTTGTCAATTGTCAATTTGTCAATTGTCAATTTGTCAATTGTCAATTTGTCAATTGTCAATTTGTCAATTGTCAATTTGTCAATTGTCAATTTGTCAATTGTCAATTTGTCAATTGTCAATTTGTCAATTGTCAATTTGTCAATTGTCAATTTGTCAATTGTCAATTTGTCAATTGTCAATTTGTCAATTGTCAATTTGTCAATTGTCAATTTGTCAATTGTCAATTTGTCAATTGTCAATTTGTCAATTGTCAATTTGTCAATTGTCAATTTGTCAATTGTCAATTTGTCAATTGTCAATTTGTCAATTGTCAATTTGTCAATTGTCAATTTGTCAATTGTCAATTTGTCAGTTGTCAATTTGTCAATTGTCAATTTGTCAATTGTCAATTTGTCAATTTGTCAATTGTCAATTTGTCAATTTGTCAATTGTCAATTTGTCAATTTGTCAATTGTCAATTTGTCAATTGTCAATTGTCAATTTGTCAATTGTCAATTTGTCAATTGTCAATTTGTCAATTGTCAATTTGTCAATTGTCAATTTGTCAATTGTCAATTTGTCAATTGTCAATTGTCAATTGTCAATTTGTCAATTGTCAATGTGTCAATTGTCAATGTGTCAATTGTCAATGTGTCAATTGTCAATGTGTCAATTGTCAATGTGTCAATTGTCAATGTGTCAATTGTCAATGTGTCAATTGTCAATGTGTCAATTGTCAATGTGTCAATTGTCAATGTGTCAATTGTCAATGTGTCAATTGTCAATGTGTCAATTGTCAATGTGTCAATTGTCAAGGTGTCAATGTGTCAATGTGTCAATGTGTCAATTGTCAAGGTGTCAATTGTCAATGTGTCAATTGTCAATGCGTCAATGCGTCAATGCGTCAATGCGTCAATGCGTCAATTGTCAATTGTCAATTTGTCAATTGTGTCAATTGTCAATTTGTCAATTGTCAATTTGTCAATTGTCAATTTGTCAATTGTCAATTTGTCAAGGTGTCAATTGTCAATGTGTCAATTGTCAATGTGTCAATTGTCAATGTGTCAATTGTCAATGTGTCAATTGTCAACGTGTCAATTGTTAATGCGTCAATGCGTCAATGCGTCAATTGTCAATTTGTCAATTTGTCAATTGTTAATTTGTAATTTGCTGTTATTTTTAATGAGTTTGGCGGCAGGAGCCAATGAAACGCCCCGAAATGGGAATTCATATACGCCCCTGACTAATTATCACATTCTGCCGTTTTCCTTGCTACCGACAGCGCAATTTGCGATATCCGACTTTATGGGTTGGTCCCCCGGTAATCCGCGCGGGGGATGGGGGCTAGAAGTCACAAAATTTGCTAAACGTGCTGTTCGCGCCTTAATTTCATCGGCAGACGTGAGATATTAACACTACCGCCATCTCACGCCATTTCCTCTGCGAACTGCTATTGTTTCTCCAAAGTGATTTTGATTTTAAAATTAAAATTGCTAAATTAATAACAAAACAATATCGTTAGTTATCTGAAAATCTATCAATGGATCATCTGTCCCCTTTTATTTCACTTCCGTCGATCATTCACCCCTTTTTTAGCCTAAAATCGATGAAAAAAATCAGCGACGCAATCAACGATGCTACTCACGTCCATGTTGCGTCGCTGATGGATTGTTAAGCCAATTATGACATTTCGTCATAACAAATTTCCATTCATTTTTAATTATATCAAGTCACACAAGGTGTTATACCGCGGTGTTCTTCCGCGTTGATTCCTGGGAGGTTTTAGCTAACGAACAAACCGGGGCCCTTCCTTTGTGCGATCTTCCAACTCGCCATTCTTTTGTTTATTTACTTGTCGTTTTCTTCAAACTTGGCATATCTCAAATAACCTCTGGTGTGGTTGTCAACCTTTTCTTTCAAGGAGGAGTAGTGTTGCGTGTCCTCCCTTTGAATCTCTTCACCATCTGAAGTCCACAACAAGAGTCCTTGGTTACAGCTATCTTTTATTAATAACAGGATCGTTCCGTCAACCTCTCTCATGTAAAGATGTATTTTTGTGATACAATAAACCGCCCCTGGATTTAAGTTGAACAGTTGTGTGCCTTTTTATTTGAAATCAACAATACTATATTAAAATAAATAAAACTACAATAAATCCAATAAAATTGCATTGAATTACACTGACCGGAACTAACAACAATTGGAAATATTTGTAAAATTTCAATACTTCATAAAACGAATTCATATATCGAATTTTTTTAAAAGTTTCTAAACTTCCTTCAAAAATATTAAAAATGTCCAAAATCTTTCGATTTTTTCTCAAAGTTTCTGTAAATCATGAAATAAAAAAAAAATAAAATATTTGAAAGTTGGACCGTATTTTCTCAAATATTTCAAATTTTCAAAAAAATTTAACTTCGAGTTAACAGTTCCATACTTCCGAATATTGATAGTTCATCCCTGGCGGACCGTGGAATTGACTAGTGCAGTATGTCGATTACGTGTAAAGTACAGATCGATCCAGATTTTGGAATAATCGATCCACGATCGACTGGACGTAATTTAAAAAAAAGTCAATCTTCTTTTTTCTTTTTTTTACAATTGAGTTGGTGTTAGGTGGATCGTGAGTTGGTTCGGAGAAAAAATAAATTCTAGCCCGGTACTTGGTCGATGCTGGGTCCATTATTTCAAATCAGAATTGAATTGTACTCAAAACCTAATCGACATACTGCACAAGTCGATTCTTTAATCGATCCGTCCGCCAGAAATGCTAACAATTTTTCAATTTTTTAGAATTTCCGAAATTTGTAACATATTTGAACATTTTCAGATTTATGAGATGAGTTTATTTTGGCAAATTTGCATATTTCGTTTGACTTTGAGTAATTTCATTATTAGAAATTTTGTAAGTGTTTCAATTGAAACTTTAAAAACTTAGAGCTGTAAAACTATAAAGTAAAACAAACTACATTAAAACTAAACTCGAAACTAAAATTTCAGAAATTTTTGCAATTTGAAACAATGTAACAAAGTGAAAAACTTATAGTGTTTAATTTCCATCTGTTTAGAGTTCATAATGAAATATTTAGTTTCCGAATCACAAAAAGATTTGAAATTATCTAAAAAATGGAAATTTCTGCAATTCTCTGATTTTTAAAATATCAACCATTTCAGAAATTTTGAGTGTTTTGAACACGTAAAAACCCTAAATTTGAAGATTTTTCGAAATTTCTTCAATTTCACGATTGCAGATGTCTTGGAATTTGTGGTAAATAAGTTTGTGGTAGAGTCGTTTAATGTTGGAATTTTATGAAACTTGAGGCCAAAAAGATTGTTCAAATTTTGGGTTCTCATGTTCCACATTATTCCATATCATTCTCAAATAAAATTGGAAAATCTGCAAAGGAAAGAACTGAAAGGCGTCCGTTCGAAAGTAGCAAAGTGTCTTAGTTTAGGGTTTTTTCTATTCATTTATCAATATAGATACATGCCAATTCTATTCACTGGACGTTGGGTAAAAATTGCGGGTACAGCATCCGCTTTTAACATCTCTTTGCCATTTATTAATACCCGGTGATCATCATCGAAGTGCCCCTGATGTGAGAAAATAATTATATTTTATTATAAATAATGGAAATTTCATACCTAACTTAAATATCAGAAAATATGATTCAATTGTACCTCACACAAGTGACAATCAGACTTCAATATTTGATCGCGTGGTAATAAATTACCACAATTCTGGATCCATTTCGCCCTTTTATCCTTTTTGCCCGCACTTGGAAGTGAAAAGAAAACGATACTTATCTTTCGTCTAAGTTCTGCAATTGATCAGAGCACACGATCTTCGCATTTTTAGCGATTTTCGTTCACAAATTCGCACAAGCCGTGTTTGCCTATCAAGGCAGTTTTTGACAGGCAAAAACAAAACACGCTTCTAAAAAATAATAAGTCTTAACCGGCGAAAAATTAATGGATTCTTGGTGGTTGAAGATGGAATTATCATGGTTTTATGCCCCATTTTGCGTGAATTTTTCTACTTGTCTTTTATATATAATCAGTTTCAATTCCATAGTTATTATACAATAGTCCGAATAACAATGAATTAGACGATATGCAGAGTTTGCCGATACTTAATTTGAAATTCCTGAAAATAAAAGTGGGGCAAAATATGAAAATCAATAACACAAATCCTTTTATTTTTTATTCCCGATTTCATGCACGTATCTGTTTTCCAATTTATTGCATTAAAATTCCAGATTGCACGACATTACCACAAGCTGTTGGTGGGGATGAACGGGAATCAGAGGAGGAATAAATTCGGGCTTAGCGCCAACTTGCGGGCTCGGAGCAAACTTGGCCCCTGTTTTCGGCTTTGCAATACCTCCCTACATCATACCTTACCTTACACTTGCTAACTACTTTTCCATTCATTCTGTGTTCAACCGTCAAGACGTGTGTACATCAAGATATAACTGTTGAATAAAACTCGAGTTTATTAAATTACTTTTATTATTTATTCCACACAAGAACCTCAACACTAACATTTTCACTTTTCTCGACGTGTGATATGATTCTGACGAGTTTTAGAAGGGGTTTTCTGTGCGTGTGTCTGTCCATATGTATGTGATTTTTTCGCAGCGGTTCCTCGTAAACGGCTCGATCGATTCGTTCCTCCTATGACCAAAAATCGCCTATCACTCCAGGCAGGAAAGGAGTGTCAATCTTGAAAAACCATTCCTTCAATTGTTATCAACAGTTTTAACTATTTAAAGCGGTTAAAGATCGGAGAAAAAGTGAATAATGAATGTTATTCCTTATACAGAAATATACACAGACTGTTTTATGACTTTTTTCATAACTTGAATAGCTCAGGGCATATCACTGGTTAACAATTTTAATTGTTTATAACACGCCATTACACGAATGGTCAGAGTTAGGGGGAAAAGTTCTAAATGCGTGGGCCACAATTATGACTTCCCGATGCCTGTGTGTGTGTGTGCGTGTCCGTAAAAGTAATACCTTACCTGTTAAACCGCCCCTTTTTAAATTCAACACGTTATCTCCTGAACCGTTTGAGATATCAAAATGTCTCAGATTAGACATATTTTTTCAGGTATTTTTTCATTTAGTAGATCGAGATACGCAGCAGCGTATCGGCCCAGTCAATTTGCAAAAAAAATTCGAAATCTGACAGAGTTGACCGAGAGCTGCCGCGTAGATATACAAGACACAACTACCCCCTCCAATACTCCCCAACAAGAATAATTCAGTAAAATGGAAATGCCCAAGATTACGGGGAAATTGACCTTACTTTTACCATATAAATCGTGTATGCCCTTCCCATTTACGTTTTTATTTCTTTTCGCCAATTGATATTCAAAAAGATATGACCATAACAGCAAGTCGTTTTCTGTATTTTCGCGAATGAGATTATTTTCTGTCAGTTTTTTGTTCTAAAGTTGTCCTCCTTGCGTGACGTCATCAGTTTACCGATGATACAGTGTCGGTATCCTATAAAATAGTAGTCTGTTATCCAACGGCGATTAAAAATCGGAGGGATTGAGGAAGGCGCCAGATGGCAGATGTAACTCAAATATCTGGAAAATATATGTTGGACAGGGGTGCTCATCTCCAACGGGCTCCGCATTTGATGACTTCACTATAGTTAGCGGGGGGGTCGTAAGATAATTAAAACAATCATATGGGTATCGCTACCTTTTTCAAGGGTGAACAATGGTACCGTTATGTCAGTAATGGTCAAATTTGTATTTTAATCATCAAAAAATAGAAGTGAGATCCTATTGGTAACTTTCAAATATTAATTTAACATCTAAGGACAAAATAATTTATGACAGAATGAACCTCGGGTTCAATTTTAATCCAAACCTCTTTCGTCTAGTATTGAAGCTACTAGACGATGAGTCATTCTTTGAAACCAATAACGAAGTATAGTGAATAAACTTTAGTAAAAACAACATAACAATTGTATATTTTGAACATTTGGGTTGAATATATTAGAATACAAAAGTAACTTACAATTGTCTTGTTTCGTAGATTTATATTGGTGAGATATAGTTAGGGATTATCAAAAATACCCTCAAAAGTCGTAAAAGTCTATTCATAATTGGAGTCGCGAAAAACTCCATTTTTGAAGGCAGTCGAAGACTGACCCTTCTGGATTGCGTTTAAAGTTCGAATGGCTACATTTTGGATATCGTAGGTGAAGTGTGCAACTAACTAAACTGAACTGAACTGCTCTGAAGTTGACTGAGCTCAACTGAGGAAAACTCAAAATGTCAGAAGTTTTGTATTCCTCAAGATAAAGCTTATGAGTTGGAAGATTTCACTTTCAACTTTTCATGGTTCGGGTTTTCTCCATTCCCTCCACATTATTGCTTATCTGTTCGATAAGTTACTTCTTCGATGTTTGTACATGCGTGTCATTCTGTTTCGAAACAAAACGGTTTTCGAAACTTCTTCATCATTTTATATTAGTCAGTTCAAACGGTGCTAAAATTCTTTAGTTACGTCATTTATGTTTTTCACAGTGAATATTTTCCGAGTTTCTAATGCATTCCATTATATGATAATTCTAAAAGCTCATCAGCGCAATCATTGCCGTCGGCTACGCGGGTCATTATAGTACAATGCTCATTAGAGACATCGACGATTGTCAAAATCTTATTGTTTCCATTATTTATATCATCTCTATTATTAATTCTTTTGCAATAGAATTATAAGATTTTGGCAGACGTCACAGTACGTTATTTATACAGGGTGTCCCGCAACTGCGCACTCTAAATTTGAGGGTGAGAAGAGGGCAAAATTTGGAGTCGAAAGTTCCTTTTCCACTTTTCTCTCCGAGGCCCTCCCGCCGAGTTATTCAATTTTTAAATGAGCGAATCAGAGCGTAGCTCCGCCCCCTTGACCAGTGGTTCTCCATTGAATAGTTATGAATTAGTTTTCACATGTTCCACGTCACATGTCCCATGTGTGTATGAGTATGTGTATGAGTATGTGTATGAGTTTTTTTTTTTTTTTTTTTTTTTTTTTTTTTTTTTTTTTTTTTAAAGAAAAAGAGAAAGAAGGAAGCCAACCTCCTTCCTCACGCTTCCTTCTTTCTCTTTCCTCCCTTTTTTTTTTTTAATTTTTATTGAAAACAAACCAAAAACAAAAAAACTGACAAATTAAAAGTACAAATACAGGAAAAAAAAAACAAAAACAAGGGACAATACCCCTTGGCCTACACTAGTAGAAGGATAACCTTCTATATCCCAGTATCCCCAAATCACGACGGAACATCTGCGGAGCAATACTTCGTTGCGTAGGGGACGACAGCCGCGGCTTCCTCAGTAGCGAATCCTTTCCGGTCGTTCACGGTAAGAAGATCCTCCATTTACTCTGGGTTTTTCCGAAGCTGCTCCTCGCGGCGCAGCTCCTGCAGAACCTCCATTGCGAAGTCGCTTGTCGCGTTCCATGCTGCCTCTGATGACAGCATAACCTCCACAAGATTTCCAACATTAATGGGTTTGCCTACGCTATTTTCCCATATAGACCGTTGGACGTCGAATCGCGGACATGCAAAGAGAACATGTTCCGCGTTTTCCTGAATTCCCTGACACTTTGGGCAATCCGGGGAATTTTCATGCTTGAATTTGTGAAGGTATTCCCGAAAGCACCCGTGTCCTGAGAGCATCTGAGTTAGGTAGTAATTGACTTGTCCATGTGATCGGTCAAGCCAAACATTTAACTCCGGAATAAGTCGATGAGTCCACCGGCCTTTGCTCGAGGCGTCCCACTGTAGCTGCCATCGCTGGATGCTGTGGTTACGTTCTTCTCTCCTCAGTTCTACTGGGCTCAGCTTAGTTGACGTTTTGCGTGTGTAGAGTCGCCTACGCTCCTCCGCTAGAACTTCGATAGGTATCATCCCAGCAATGACGCACACTGCTTCGTTGGATACTGTCCGGTATGCGCCAGCCACCCTCAGGACACTCAGCCTGTAGACTGGAACAACTTGCCGTCGTGCTGCTTGACTTCGTAGGGCATCTGTCCATATGGGGATACCATATGTTAATACCGATGTGACAACTGATGATAACAAGAGTCTTCTCCTCTGTTTTGGCCCTCCAATGTTCGGCATGAGTCTTGCAAGGGCAGTCCTCACTGCACCCGCCTTACTGCTTGCATGTTGGGCTTGTTGTCTAAAACTGAGCCGGGTATCAATCATAATTCCTAAGTACCGTATATAGGGCTGGGAAGTTATTTTGTGCTCGCCGACTTGCAGCGTGATTGTCTCCAATTTCTTTCGACTCGTGATGAGTAGTGCCTCAGTCTTATGCTCTGCAAGTTGTAGACCAATCGAGTCCATCCATTTCCGTATCTTGTTAAAAACATTATCGAAAATGAGCTGAAGCGTGAATAGATGTTTTTCCACGATGGTTATAGCCACGTCATCTGCAAACGCCACGAGCTTTGCCCCCGTCGGCAGTGCCAGTTTCAGCAATTCGTCGTACACGATATTCCACAGAAGGGGCCCCAACACTGAGCCTTGAGGTACACCCCCAGTCACCTTATATGTTTTGGGGCCTACTTCTGTGTCATACTTGAGAACTCTGTCGGTGAAGTAGTTACCTACCATCTTTTGGAGATATGCCGGTACAGATAGCTTCGATAATGCCGCCAAAATGGAATCCCACCGTACCGAGTTGAAAGCGTTCTTGAGGTCCAGAGTAACAACCAAACAGTATTGTTTCGTACCTCCTTGCCATCGTCCGCCCTCAATCGCTCTCTTCGCTGTTTTCACCACCAGGTCTATAGCATCCAACGCAGATCGTCGTCGTCTGAAGCCGTATTGGGCTTCGGCCAATAGGGGTTCCACCACTGCCTCAATTCTCTGATGTATAATGCGCTCCAGGATCTTGCCCGCAGTATCCAGCATACAGAGTGGACGATATGATGACGCTTCGTCCGGAGGCTTTTTCCCTTAGGAAGCAGTACCAGTCTCTGTTGCTTCCATCTGCTGGGGAAGATACCTTCCTGAATGCAAGCATTGTACATATCGAGAAAGATTCCAGGTGCTGCATTAATGGCGGCCTTCAGTGCTATGTTTGGCACACCATCGAGACCAGGGGCCTTGTTGTTGCCCACTCTACTACAGGCCTGCAATAGTTCATCAGCTGTAATCGGTGGAATTTCGTCGTTGATACCATTCTTCATATACGTCCCAATAATATTCGTTTGTTGAGGAAATAAGACAGCCACAATCCTCTCCAGGAGCTCAGGGCAGGTCGGTGATGGCATCGGTTGACTCTTAAGTCGCGCCATAACCACCTTGTACGGTCTGCCCCAAGGATCCTTATCCACTTCCTCCAAAAGCTCGTTCCAACAGTCTCGTTTGCGAAGCTTTATGGCCTTGGTGAGTTTACGCTTAGCGGCTTTAAACTTCACTTCCAGGCTTTCAGGATTGGACTTCTTCCTTGCGCGTTGCCAGGATCTTCTCGCTGCGAAACATTCCTTGCGGAGGGCCGCGATTTCATCGCTCCACCAATACACCGGTGGCCGTCGGTTTCCACTAAGTTTCCTGGGCATAGTGGCATCGCAGGCGTCGGTGACTCTCCGCATGACTCCGTCTACTTTTTCTGCGGTATTGCTACCGTTTACGAGGTCAGTCTTCAGTGCTATAAGGAAGGTGGTAATGTCGAATTTTCTCACATTCCAGCCGACTCCGTTTGTTCTTTCTGATGTGGGCGCGGACCTCCGGTCAACAGACACCTCCCAGAGGACCGCTCTATGATTACTGGCAGTATAGATCTCACATACCTCCCATGCACAATTTCCTTTCAGCAGGCTACTGCTGACAAAGGTGAGATCTATAATTGAGCTCGCTTGTCCTCTGCGAAATGTTGGTTCACTTCCATTGTTCAATAGGACAACATCTAAAGTCGAGAAGGCTTCTAGTAAAGCACGTCCTCGCTGATTCGTCTCCTTGCTACCCCAGTCAACTGCCCAGGAATTGAAATCCCCCGCAATGGCCACCGGGAAATGCTGTTTCGCATCCATCACGAGTCTATCTAAAAATGTTGTGAAGTCTTCATAACAAAGGCTTGGTGGTGCATAGCAGCTATAGAAATAGATACCATTCACCTTGGCCACAACAAATCCAGACTGTTCGACACCATCATATGCTTCAAACGGTAAACCACCGCAGGACCAAATGACAGCTTTTTTGCTAGTATCGGTCACCCAGTTTTGGGAGTGTAGATTCCTGTAGGGTTCGGAAATGACGGAAACATCAATCTTCAGGTCTCGAACCGTCTGCGTCAGCAGATCGTGTGCTGTTGCGCAGTGAGCAAGGTTCACCTGTAACACTCGCACTATGGCCGTGTAGGGATCTTCTGGAGTGCACCCTGGTAGACTGGACATTTGATGCTACCAGTTACATGGGCATGGTCTTTCCTGGGCTCCAGTTCTACGCATAGTACGCATTTCGGAGACGCTTCACAGTCAGAGCTTTTGTGCCCCTGTTGGCTGCATTTATAGCACAAGTCTGATCGGTCAATGGGGCTCTTGCAATTAACAGCAAGATGCTCGTAGTGCCAGCACTTGAAGCACTTTAGCGGCCTTACCGCCGCCACGATGCGCGCATATACCAGGCTTATTCGTATTTTGCTGCCTTTACTCAGTATATTTCCTGCAGTAGCGGCAGGGAGTACCACCGTGGCCGATTGTGTCCCTCCGTAAGCCTTGCGAAGAGACTTGATTGCACCCAGTGAAATATCACTGTCCGTGCCGTCAGCTTTTCTCAGGGCATCGAGTATGTCTTCTTTCGTAGCGACGTCATCGAGGTCTTTGATTTGGAGTTCCTGTTGAGGTCCCTTATTAAACACCTTAGCTTCGTTTTCGAGGGCTCCAGCTAATGCCTTCTCTAACTCAATACCTTCATCCTTCTTTCCTCTCGCAAGGATTAAGAGAACGTCTCCGGAAGCTGTTTTACGGATTTTTTCCACGCATGAGCTAGCCGCATAAACACCTTGGTCCTTCTTTATTCGTCCCAATATTTCCGAGTACGTACCTTTCCCCGTCGAGCGAATAATTAGTGCATCAGGTCGGATTGCTGCTTTCTTTTTCGACCGTGGTTGATTCTGCGTAGCTCCTGGAAGATTTTGGGACGGATTCGGTTTTTTCCTCCGTCTCTTGGCTTTCTCCCAAGCATTTCCATCGTCTTCTGTAGCAGAATTCGAGGTTTGCTCTTTGGCCCTGTTTCCATCTGACCGGGTCCCATTTCTCATCAGCTCCTCCATATGAATAGGCGGTGTTGCTGATGCCTTATCTTCGGTACTCTTGTACTTTTTGCCCGCGATGTCATCGGGCGGAGTTCTTTCCTTTCTTTTCTCTCGTCTGGTCGGCGTTTCATGGGATGTTCCCGGTTTTTCCATGGCATTATGGCCGCTTCCTCGGTTCACCTGCAACAATCTAGGACCCGGGGGGGTGAGCCATGCCGCTGCTGGCAACCGCGAGTCCGATCTTCCGGTTTCCGTCATGGTTCTTATCCGCTTGGTCGATATTTGGATCTTTCTAGCTAGACTCCGGATCTCTTCGTTGATGGTTCGCCGATTTTTATCCGTGAGGAGGTTCACCAGCGTTGCCAGATCGTTTTCCTGCTGATCGCATGCTGATTTTGCAATACTTTGGAATCCACTTGTAACATTTGGGGCCAAGTGGGCCACCCGGGGACAATCCAGTGATGGTTGGCTCTTCCCACAATCCGAGGAGCCAGCGCCGGCCATCAGGGCTTTCACCTGGTAGGAACCGACGGCGGAATTTCCCTTTTCGGGGTTGTCCGCCTGGGACAATATTGTTTTATCATCGCTGTTCATGTTTGCTTCATGGGCTGTTATAGGGAGCCCACCCTTGGCACCCTTGGTTTCGGGAGTTAGGTTTCTCCCAAGTATATGTATGAGTATGTGTAAGTGTGTGTATGAGTATGTGTATGAGTATGTGTATGAGTATGTGTATGAGTTTTTTTTTACAGAAAAAAAAACAAAAACAAGGGACAATACCCCTTGGCCTACACTAGTAGAAGGACAACCTTCTATATCCCAGTATCCCCAAATCACGACGGAACATCTGCGGAGCAATACTTCGTTGCGTAGGGGACGACAGCCGCGGCTTCCTCAGTAGCGAATCCTTTCCGGTCGTTCACTGTAAGAAGATCCTCCATTTAATCTGGATTTTTCCGAAGCTGCTCCTCGCGGCGCAGCTCCTGCAGAACCTCCATTGCGAAGTCGCTTGTCGCGCTCCATGCTGCCTCTGATGACAGCATAACTTCCACAAGATTGCCAACATTAATGGGTTTGCCTACGCTATTTTCCCATATAGACCGTTGGACGTCGAAACGCGGACATGCAAAGAGAACATGTTCCGCGTTTTCCTGAATTCCCTGACACTTTGGGCAATCCGGGGAATTTTCATGCTTGAATTTGTGAAGATATTCCCGAAAGCACCCGTGTCCTGAGAGCATCTGGGTTAGGTAGTAATTGACTTGTCCATGTGATCGGTCAAGCCAAACATTCAACTCCGGAATAAGTCGATGAGTCCACCGGCCTTTGCTCGAGGCGTCCCACTGTAGCTGCCATCGCTGGATGCTATGGTTACGTTCTTCTCTCCTCAATTCTACTGGGCTTAGCTTAGTTGACGTTTTGCGTGTGTAGAGGCGCCTACGCTCCTCCGCTAACACTTCGATAGGTATCATCCCAGCGACGACACACACCGCTTCGCTGGATACTGTCCGGTATGCGCCAGCCACTCTAAGGGCACTCAGCCTGTACACTGGAATGGCTTGCGTCGTGCTGCTTGACTTCGTAGTGCTTCAGTCCATATAGAGATACCATACGTTAATACCGACGTGACAACTGATGATAACAAGAGTCTTCTCCTTTGTTTTGGCCCTCCAATGTTCGGCATGAGTCTTGCAAGTGCAGTCCTCACTGCACCCGCCTTACTGCTTGCATGTTGGGCTTGCTGTCTAAAACTGAGTCGGGCATCAATCATAATTCCTAGGTACCGTATATAGGGCTGAGAAGTTATTACGTAATCGCCAACTTGCAGCGTGATTGTCTCCAGTTTCTTTCGGCTCGTGATGAGTAATGCCTCAGTCTTATGCTCTGCAAGTTGTAGACCAATCGAGTCCATCCATTTCCGTATCTTGTTAAAAACATTATCGAAAATGAGCTGAAGCGTGAATAGATGTTTTTCCACGATGGTTATAGCCACGTCATCTGCAAACGCCACGAGCTTTGCCCCCGTCGGCAGTACCAGTTTTAGCAATTCGTCGTACACGATATTCCACAGAAGGGGCCCCAACACTGAGCCTTGAGGTACACCCCCAGTCACCTTATATGTTTTGGGGCTTTGTACATGTATGTGTATATGTATGAGTATGTGTACATGTATGTGTATGTGTACATATATGTGTATGTGTACATGTATGGGGCATGTGACGTGGAACATGTGAAAACTAATTCATAACTATACAATGGAGAACCACTGGTCAAGGGGGCGGAGCTACGCTGTGATTCGCTCATTTAAACATTGAGTAACTCGGTGGGGGGGCCCCGGAGAGAAAAGTGGAACAGGAACTTTCGACTCCAAATTTTGCCCTCTTCCCACCCCCAAATTTAGAGTAGGCAGTTGCGGGACACCCTGTATACTTTTAATGTGCGTAATTTTTCTAAAAAAAAATTATGACAAAGGACCTACAATTGGCGGGGGGAATTGATGCGAAAAATCTGAAAAAAAATTAATTGCATAGACAATCCAATGGCGAACAATAGTAAAAGATTATTAACGCTAAAAAATTTGTTAGTTACGGCAATTGTTAATGATGGGTTCTACAGTTTTCGAGTCTATGCTGAACGAGGAGTGGGGGTAAGGCCAAGAGGGGGCAGTGAGAGAGGCGGTAATCGGAAAATGCGCTCGAGTGACTGAGGTTAGCTGTCAAAATCAACTCCAAGTTTTGAGTTTGATACTCGAAGCAATGAATAGCATATTGGCGTTCACATTCGAGATAACGTTGGGCCATTTTTACATATTCTTTACATGACTACATCATGATTAGTTAATTAATCATTTTAATTGTTATCTGAGGTGATGGTTCCATTTCTGAATGTGATAAGGCTTGGAAAAAGTGGACTTTCAGAAGGGCTCTTTGAAGTTTTGTCACCACCGATGGTTAATTATTTAATAATTTTAATTGTCCTTTGAGGTGATGGTCGCGCTTTGAATGCGACAAAGTTGGAGAAATCAATGGTCCTTGAAAAGGCCACTCTGGAGTTTAGTCGATACGTAGGAGTATCCAAACGTTGATTGGCAAACCATAATTAATTAATCAACAATTATTATTATTATCATCTGCGGTGATGGTGGCCTTTTTGAGTATGACAATCTTGAGAAACATAGGTGGACCTTCAGAAGGGCTCTCCAAAGTTTTGTCACCACCTACAAGTGCACAAAATTAATTGGAAAATGACGATTAGTTAATGAACCATGTTAATTGGTACCTGAGGTAATGGTGACCTTTCTGAATGTGACAAAACTTGTAACAAATGGGCGAGCCATCAGAAGACCACTCTGGAGTTTTGTCACCACCCAGAAGTGCATAAAAATTACTTAACAAATCATGAGTGATACAACTCGAGAGTGGTCTTTTGAAGGTCCACCCATTTTTCACAAGTTTCGTCACCCTCAAGGGACCAATCATCACGTCAGATGAGAATAATCTTTGTTGATTAATTAATTATGCACTTCTAGGTAGTGACAAAACTTCAGAGTGGTCTTCTGAAAGTCCACTTTTTTCCAAGCTTCAACACACTCAGAAATGCGACCATCACCTCAGATAACAAGTAAAATTGTTAATTAATTAGTCATGATTTATTGATTAACTTTCGTGCACTTCTAAGTTGTGCCAAAACTCGAGAGTGGTCTTTTGAAGGTCGATACATTTTTTCCAAGTTCTGTCACATTCAGACAGACCACCATCAGCTCAGATAAAAATGATTAAAATTATTACCTAACTAATCGTGTTTTCCTCTCCCCCCTCCCCTTCCATGGTTATATTTCATTGAATATGTACGAATGGTTCATCGTTATCTCGAATGTGAACGTCAATACTCATTGCTTAGTGTATCAACTTCAAAATTTGGAGTTGATTTTTACAGCTAACCTCTGTCACTCGAGCGCATTTTCCGATTTCCGCCTCTCTCAGTTGCGGCTCTTGGCCTAACCCCCACTCCTCGTTCAGCATAGACTCGAAAACTGTAGAACCCATCATTAACAATTGCACTTGACCGTAACTAAGAAATTTTTTTAGCGTTAATAATATTCTACCATGTTCAGCATTGGATTTTCTATGCAATTAATTTTATTCAGAGTTGTCGCATCAATTCCCCCGCCAATTATAGGTCCTCTTTTCATAATTTGTTATTGCAAAAACTACGCATACCAAAAGATTATAAATAGCATACCATTGTTCACCATAGGAAAAGGTTACGATACCAATATGATTGTTTTAATTACCTTACAACCCTTCGCTATCTACAGTGAAGTACACTGTAGTGTGGAAACTACTGATCATTATACTGGTTTACTACGAGACAGCAAGACCGAATGGATCCATGTCGATGATTCACGCATCACAAAAATGCGCTGGCCACGGAATTCTAAGAATGTGTATCTCTTATTGTTGGAACAAACTGAAACTAAATAATATATCTTAGTTTGATGAAGTCAATTGCTAGTCCTAGCCGAATAAAGCTCCATATCTACGAGTCACATCGAAATGAAAATTCTTCACACGAGTTTAAAAAGATTGGTGAAATCTTACAAAAAAAAAACAAGCAGGCGGACCTCGGGTCCCCCCATTCGAATGTGTCCAATATGTGAGCGTTTTTGCGTCCGAATGGAAGCATTGCAATCGGCCAATTTTTACTTTCGCTCATTATGCTGGTAAACGATATATAATGGTTTGAAACGTAGAAATACGAAGTTTGAGAGTAGTGTCTGTATGTATCACTTTTTTTCGAAAATCTTCATTTACAAAAATTAACATAAAACGGACTAAATTTTAAGAATAAAATATGATAAAAATATAAATTATTGGTATTGAATACATGTAGCTGTGGGCGGTATTTCAGTGAAATCTGTCTGTAAGTTTCTTGCAAATCGACTTTTTTTCTTCGGTCGCTCATATCCCAGAAACTAATGGATATTTTTAATTTGTTGTTTATGAAAATGTGCATCTCAATGAGATCCAGGGAATGGTAAAAGAACATCTAGTAGGTTGCTCACAAGAAATTGGAGATATTTCAATGTTTCTGTTCTTTACAGTTTTCTTTGCTTTTTGCTTTTGTACGCACGCTAGCATCCGCAAAAATTGAGATAAAACCTTGAAATTTGCAACAACGGGTCCTTTTGTTGTGGTGGAGAACCCTATAGAATAGCAATGTGATCGTATCATTAGTTTTGTAGATTTCAATTTTTGTATTTTCACGGTTTTTATTTTATTTCACGATAATCATTCAATCCGTTTTGTTGTTGTTTTTTTCAAAATGTGTGCCTTGACGAGCTCTATGGTATGGTTGACAAATATTGACTCTATTAGTTTGGGTAATATGAGATACACTATTCTTTAACTTTTGACTTTGATTTTACTTTTTGGGTTGGTTCGCACTCTAGCGTCCGCAAACATTGTCATAAAAACTTGAAATTTGGAACAGAGGTTTCTTTTATTACGGCGATGAACCCTATTGAATGGCGATTCAATCGCATCATTAATTTTCTAGATTTCAATTTTTTCATTTTTACGATTTTTTCATTGCTTCCTTTCTCGAAACGTATTAATCCGATTTTTTGTCCAAAATATGAGCCTTAACGAGATCTATGAACTGGTTGAACAACATTGAGACAATTACTTTGGGTTATATGAGATATTCCTGTTTTTGTTTCCGTTCGCCTGGAAAAAGCTTTTTCAATACTGGAACATTTTCAGTTTGTGTACAATCGGACCATTCGGAAGCTCACTAATGAAATTGGGGGAAATAAAAAAAAGGGTGACATATTTGACACATTCGAATGGGGGGACCCGAGGACCGCCTGCTTGTTTTTTATTTGAATTCGCATTTGAAGTTTGAGAATTGTCAGGTATCGGTGGATGAAATAAATACAAAATTAACAGAGAGAACGCAACACGTGTAAGTAATTGAGAAGTATTAATTATATAGAGAGCATCGAGTTGTCGTTTACAATCATTATTGATTGCAATCTGCGAAGGGTCAGATAGTCGAAAAGAATTAGAGAAAGAAAAAAAAATATCAGAGAGGATGGATGGATAACTTTCAGTTGAATTGAGTGAAATAGTATGACATACATATTCGTATAGTATGACTTCTGAATTGCAGGTAAAATGTGTAACGTGGCTAAAATTACCATAGGGGTAACCTTAGGCGTAAAAAAAGTCGATTGTTAGGCGCCAGTTACGTTTTTATTCCGTCGGAAGCAACAAACCGAAAAACTTATCACGGGTTGACCGATTTAAACTCGCAAACGTAACTAAAACTAACTTAAAATTAACCTAAAAACTAACCCAGGGAAGTTTGGGGCTTTGCCCACGCTGCTCAAGGATAGGTTGTGGAGAGGGGGGTAGGTTCGGTTGGGAAGTGGGTCATTGGGGCCCTGATCGGTATGAAAGAAAACTACAAAACCATTATTTAATGCTGAAATGTATAATGTTATATTTTGGCTTCATTGATTACATAAAAAAATTGAAGTACGAAAATTTTAACCAGGACAGGAAGCCTAATTGGTCCGGGAACGCAAGGCGAAGTACGCAGAGAGGTCTACCGGAAATATGCTAATAATACACTTTATGGTTAATCACAAAATCCACTTGCATCAACCCTTTCTTAAACCAAGGACTCAACTAACCGGTTCCGTCGATAACAAGGCTAGTCAACTCTCAAAGCTATGCATAAAAGGTGGTTCCCTATCCTTTACCGCAAAATTAACTTATCGTCTCAAAAATGCTTAATGCTACTTTGGCGTAAAACGCAGAAGATTTGGCAAAACTGCAGACCTAATAGTTATTTTTAAAAGTGCCTAACGCCCTGTAGTTGCACCTTTCTACTGAAAACCTAGCGTATAAAGTTACCGAAACAGGAGACAGAGATAACTCCTACTTATTTTCATGGCCTACATGTACTCGAAAGATTACCCTACCTAAGTCTTTGACTCCAATTATAATCGTCCTCGTATCAATGTTACATCTAGAGGCACGCGGTCTGCAATAATTATAATTTCCAAGTAGGCGTTTCCGCAAACAAGAAAAAGGGGCAAGACATAACTGTGATTTTTCGCAGTATTTAGGCTCTACTGCAGAGAGCAAATTTTCGGGTTATTTGGCGGAAAAAGCATACTACATAGTGCAAAATAGCACTATGATTTGTTGGCGAAAAACTCGCAATAGCATGATCTAACACATTACTATAATTTTGGCCTTATTTAAGTTCTACGGCACAGAGCAGGTTTTGGGGTTATGGGTCGGAAAATCCATGGCAATTTCTAGTAAAATTTTATGATAATTTTTAGTGGAAAATCCTCGATAAAATATTGTACAACATCATGATCATTTTGACGTCATTTAGGCTCTACCGCACAGAGCGGGTTTTGAGATTATGCGTCAGGAAATTTAGGGTAAAATATGGCAAAATATTCTTACTCTTTTTGTAGAGAACTCCCAATAAAAGGTTAGGATACATTATGGTAATTTGGCGTTGCTTAAGCTCTACCGCACAGAGCAGGTGTTGGGGTTAACTGTCGGGAAATACATGATAAAATGTTATAAAATTGTACTCTAATTTTGGGTGGAGAAACTCCCATAGAATATTCTAAAACGTTACGACAGTTATGGCGTTATTTAAGCTCTATCGCACACAGCAGATTTTGGAGTTATTGGTCAGAAAATCTAGGGTAAAATATTGCAAAATACCCTTGTAATTTTTGTCGAAAATTCCCAAAAGAAAATGTTAGAGTACATTAGGATAATTTGGCGTCGTTTAAGCTCTATCGCACAGAGCAGATTTTCATAATTATAA
Organism: Asobara japonica; assembly: GCA_026005395.1. Taxonomy (NCBI): domain Eukaryota; kingdom Metazoa; phylum Arthropoda; class Insecta; order Hymenoptera; family Braconidae; genus Asobara; species Asobara japonica. The sequence goes on along the minus strand of BQMI01000153.1, from coordinate 176,130 downwards.
GCAATTATTTGGGACTCAATGAGATGAGAAAATTGTAATTTTTACTGTAGAAATTTAATACGAGGCAAATAATTTGCATGACGCCGAAGCGTAATACTCACTAGCATATCTTATCGCTAACCTAAACTGTTGGCACGTGGCACTACTTTTCGGGCGGGATTTTCTCCTCAAATCTTCACAGGGCTTTCTTTTTGATCTGAACTAACTGGAGTTTTTGGGGATGTGCGTCCTATCTGGCAGCCCGGAAGAGAGTAATATCTCCTCGTGTCTAGTCGGAAGCGGAGTGCCCGCCATTGATGCGCGCTCGTCGGTAATGACTGGGGCGCGGTATACGGGTGAGTATCGCACTATTTTTAAATTCAAATTTAACCAAGTGTAAAAGTAATTGTTAAAATTAACTCAAAAAAACAACGGAAACGTAAACTGAATTAAACATTCGCGAGGTATAGTTTCACAATTCGGGTAACAAATTAGTTCTGGTTTTCTCCCCACGGCGGTATCCTCGAGATTTCGGGTCCAACTTAAACAGAACTGAATCTCGAAACCACTAAACCATATTCATTTTTTTTTCTTTAATTTGCGACCTTTGGCAATCCACGTGATAGCCACGGACGTTATGGGTCACGTGACCTTCCACCCCAAAACCGAAACGTAAACCGTCTTTCCCAAAATCTCCTTTTTTTTGTATTTTTGCATGAGTGGCAGTATCTCAACTGCGCCTACCCTATTCGCGGAGTGTTCCTACCCGGGAAATTCAAAAATTACCATGCAGCTCGGTAATATTTTGGTCTTTAACACGATAACTTTATGGGCCCCAATTTCATTGGTAGTAAGCTTCCGAATGGCCCGATTGCACACAAAATCAAAATGTTCCAGTATTGAAAGACCTTTTTCCAGACGAGCGGAAACAAAAACAGGAATATCTCATATTACCCAAAGTAATTGACTCAATGTTGTTCAACCAGTTCATAGATCTCGTTATGGCTCATATTTTGGAAATAAAATGGGATGAATGCTTATCGAGAATGAAGTAATAAAAGAACCGTAAACATGAAATAATTGATATCTAGAAAATTAATGTTAAAAATCGCCATTCAATAGGGTTCTTCGCCATAACAAAAGAAACCTTCGTTCCAAATTTAACGTTTTTGTCTCAATTTTCGCGGACGCAAGCGTGGGTACAAAAGCAAAGAGCAAAGAAAACTGTAAAAAACAGAAAAATTGAAATATTTCCAATTTCTTGTGAGCAACTGACTACATGTTCTTCAATTGTTCTCTGGATCTCATTGAGATGGACATTTTGATAAAAAAGAAATTTAAAAAGAACCATTAGTTTCTGGGATATGAGCGATCGAAGAAAAAACGGACTAGGGGGCTAAAGTCGTGTGACACATTGGTGCCACACATGAAACTTCCCGGTGTATAATTCTTTACCTTCAAACGTCAGATAATTTTTTAAGCATCAAATATATATTTAACCAGTGTTTTTGAAGTGAAACTTCTTATGTGAGGGGCTTGAAATCTGGATCGGCAACCTTTTGGGTGACGAAACAGAGTGGGGGGCGGTAGCTCCGCACCACTCATTTGTATATATACATATATATAGAGATCAGTGCTCCCCACTTTTGGGCCAGGCAGCGTGCCGATCGCTCAATCCAGCCTGTTGGGTGGTAAATAATGTGACGGCCACGATTGTATGCTTGTTCGGGTATTCTGTGTATTGCATTCCAATAGAACTATCAAGTTTCACTTCTATCGCGTGTCGGTCTGACACACCAGTTTTTCCTTCTTGTAGAGGATTACAATTTTTACGGAAACAGGTTTGTGTGAGTTATCGCTAGATCGACTCGGATGTCAAATGAATGTAAAATTCCCATACATTAGTCATTTCATTTCATAACTTAAGTATATCAGGGTTCTTGGAAATGACCACGAAATATGGGAAAGACCTTAAAACGTAGATGTCCTATGAGCAATCGATTTGTCATTCCCGAGTTCATTATAATCACCTCCTTTTTATCGAAAAGTGAATAATCTGGTCAACTCACAGTGAATCAGAATCGAATAGTCTGCGATTCGACAACATGAAGGATACATGTAGTCGCATAACATGCATATTGCGATGAATTGGTTCACTCGCATCTCTGCCCCAGGCGAGTAATGTTGCAAAGTATATAGCAAATATACCGCAGTCTCTGACAGTTGGTTGTTTTGGCACTTTGTGAAACACATATTTTTTGGGGAACTTGTAAAGTGCATTCAAATACTGGATTTGCATTTGACTTGAGTAATTTCCATTCAGACTATCATCAATATGCACGGTACCATTACCATCATATTTCGTACAAGCCCAATGCCCTATAGCACCGTTACCAATTTCGCCAGTGTAGAGTATTTGGATGTTCGTTGCAGTTCTCGGAATTTCTCGCAGATTACACACAAATGCATGAACGAACCCTACATCTTGTGCGAAATTCAAAACTCCTCGTTGTTCCAATTCTCGATTCAGTATTTCATGAAACAAATTAATATGATAATCTTTCACATATTTTTGAGACCGTTCCACATTTTTACATTTTCTTGCAGGTATGATTAATATTCTCGTCGTCATCCGAAACCTGAATGCATTCAGTACCCATATGCATTGATTCCTTAGTGCTTGAATTTCTATCGTGACCATTACCAAGATGAAAATTCTCACAATCGTCATTGGAGTCAGCGTGTCTCATTTACAAATCTTGGGTCAGTTTTCCATAATTATGATTTGCTAGTGAAGCGTCAGTCGTCTTGATAAGTATTTCATCGAGAATCGCATAAATTGGTTTATGATAACTGAAATAAATTTCATAGACACCACAACTGATGGGACCAAAGTTTGCAAAAATGCCGTCTATTTGGGTATCCAAATTAGTTGTTATAATCGAATCTGGTAATTTCGAAACTGAATTGTATCGACTCAAACAATCTATGACGCGATTTGACTGCCTTTTGTTCCCATTGTTCAGAATATTGTAATTAAAATCTCCGACTAAAATTGTCTTGCTCTGAATCGGTATTTTGCTCATTACTGTGTTTAAAGTTCTTTCGAATCAGCGTGATTTATATCCGCTGATCAAATAATAATCATTCACCTGTATTACGAATAGTTCAAAGCTCGATTTTGAATCGAATTCACTTACAGTAAATATCAATTCTGCGTGCAAGTTGATCTTTACATAGCAAATTAATCCACGACTACTTGAACTCTAATCAGATCAGAATTTAATTTTGTAATTTTCTAGTTGTAAATTGTAATTGGTACGTGTTACTGTTTCACTGAAAATCAACACATCACTTCGTAGAAACCAGGCATCGCTGATTATGTGATGCAACGTACTTTTCAGCTTGCCAACATTTTGATAAACAATTTTAGGACCATTTTCAGACATCAAAGTATCGTACGATAACTTTAACTGTTTGTTCTTCCTCAAGCGCGTCAATTCGTTCAATGCTGAATTAATTTCATCACCCTTCTTGGACTTAACTGTCGACATTTGACTATTTCCCAAAATGTACAAACCACTCAATTTTGTTACTCTGCTGAGAGCCACGTACAATATGTGCAAACTTTTATGAATCCTGATGGCTTCTGCAGGTATTATTGGAAATTGATTCCGCATAATTTGATATTTTTCATTATTATTGAGATGCAACTGAATTGCAATTCTGGTGATTAGTGCTAAGTTGCTGTCAATATTCCTGCTTTCCATATAATTATGGTACGGTTTTCTAGCCTTAATTCCAACTCTTGGCAATTGAAAATCCAACCATACAATTGATGGAGTGGTTGGTACTATTCTCCTTGAACGTAATCAATTTTAACACTCCGCAAGCTCCATTAACTAGTCCATCTTCAACATCAATATTGTTTATCATTTTATATCGATTTTCAAATCAATTTTTGCTAGAAGTTCATTCGAATTTTTATTTCCTTCCATTTTTATTGTTTGCAGAAGAAATTTTGCCGTATGTTCATTGAGGTCTTTGGGGAAGGTAGTTTCAGCGGTTGCAATGACTAACTCGCTAGCGCAGTTTGCAATCTTCATTGTATTATATGTGACTACATTCAAATTGGTTGCATATAACCTTATGGCAGTGTCGGCAACTGCATCCTCGTTCGGGATTTCTCTTGATTTGATCAATTGTACATCGCCTTGTGTCATCTTCCCAAGAGCTAGATTATTGAATGCATTGATGAACTCAAAAGCATCTTTCTGACACATGATTTCATTCAATTCATAAAAATCGAATTTATTCCATACTGGATTGATGTCAAAAAGGGAGCCATATCATCGCTTTTCGAAACTTTATAAACTGACACCCCTCGAACAGGAGGTAATTGATTTAAGTCACCGACACCCAATACCAAAACTCCTCCGAATGGTTCATTCACACCTTTAATTTGGCGCAATCGATTATCTATCTGACTTAGTATTGTGCTATTCACCATGGAAATTTCATCTATTATTATAAGCTGTACTTTCGATAATTTTTCACGAATGCTATTAGCCAAATCGCTAGATAACTGTCCCATTTGTACTCTATACTGCTTGAACGGTAATGAAAACCCAGAATGCAATGTTACGCCATTGTTTAAGAATGCCGCTTTCGCCGATGGAGCACATAATACTACGATTACTTTATCCATATCTCCTCCTGGTAAATTATTAAAGTAATTTGTTATCAACTGATACAAAGCATTAATCACTGTACTCTTACCAACGCCAGCCGAACCACTCAAGAATATTTGGAATGGGACTCGGCCCAATTTAAAACAATTTAATATATGCATAACATGTTATTTTTGTTTACAATTCAATTTCCTGATGATCTCATTAAGACATCTGTTTTTTTTTAAGTATATCTGTTTTTATGGGTATTATTGTTTTTCATGCGTTCATTAGCCTTGATGTTTTGACCATTTTGCTGGAATGTCAATGTCATGTGCGATAGAATTGACATCAATTTCTCCGATATTGCATGTTTGGATATCATTTCCGACTTGTTCTAATGCTTGATCTATGAGTTCACTTATTATACAATATTTCGCCTGATTGCTTTCTATAATGTCTTCATTACTCTTATATACGCTTTCATAACCAACGTTTTCTACTTCCAGTTTTTCATTTCGCCAAGGGACAAATAATAATATTTTTTCTCGGTAATAGTTTGCAGGATCTTGCTTTAAACTGTATCGCCGGTATCTGATAACGGCGCGTTGTCGTCTGAGCTTGTATGCTCTGTCCTCATCATCATCATCGTCGTCCTCACCCTTTGTCGATTTTGTTTTGTATAATTGATGAGTGGCCGCATTATCAGCGAGACAAATATGTGCAAGTGCATCTTCTCTCTTACTGTATTTATCGAATATATCAGACATAAATTTCGGTGGAATTTGGGTCCAGTTGCTTTAGAGCCTCATCGCTTTTCAGCATGAGAACTCGTTCAGTTATCGGACGAGTATTTATAAATATCATGTTTCTATTATTTTTCGATAATGGTAAAGAAAGCACATGGCACGCGGTTTCTTGGGATGACATTAAATTACCGTTCAGGAAAACGTTTGCAATTGTCTGGAATTTCTCTTTAACAGTTTTATTGTTATTATCACAGTCTATTGCAGCTTCTCTCAATAACTTGGATAACCCTCCTTCAACTTTGCTGATATAATTAGTGAGGTAATTCATTAAAGCATACTCATTGACTATAAATTGCATATCTATATTCAATTCAAATAATTGTAATACATCTTTATTATATGAATTTATCCTTACTTCCAGACTTGATCTCTTCAAGAATACACGTGGCTGACTCAATGTACTACCAATCCCAAGAATATACTGCTCGTTAGACACCTGCAATTTCTGCAAAATATCATCATAACTGATGGAGATCTCTTTTTTATAGAACTCGTTCATTAGTTTCTCAATTGATTGATATGGTTTTGGTGTGATTTCATTGTTCCCCAGCGGTTTCAATATCATTGTTTTATTCATCACTGGATAAGGAATATGAAACCGACTTTGTTTTTTGTTTCGGCCTTTATAGCAAGTGACACTATGCTTATGCATCTGCCATTTCACATATGGATCATTCTCGTCGTATTTGCATGTGAGAAATCGATCGATGAAATCGATCACTTGTTTTTCATCGTATCTTTCACTTCCATTCTCGTATTTTGGAGAATTTTGCAGCCATAAAAGTATATGTTGGTGTGGACTTCCGCGTTGTTGAAATTCTACTCTTTCATAGCTGTCTTCAAGTATAAATTCTTCAAAAATTCCATGTTTTTTGTCTCAACAACCACATGAATTTCTTGACCTTGTGGTCGAAATATCGAGCACACGTAACAGGGTCATTCCTTATCAAAGTAGTCTTAACATTGTAATCCAAATTAGAAGCTTCTTCTAGGGATATGGTCAGACCTTTTTCGCTATACTTCATTAAAAAAAAAACGCAACAGCTCAGGCCAATGACTCTCAACAGCTGATAGTGTCAGAAAGGAAGTCGGCCTTCCTCTTTGGCGGGGCATTGCCCGCAGTTCTTATTTCTTATGCTCCCAATATGCTGGTGAAGATCGAACGGATCTGAGCATTCTAAAACCGTCATCAAACTCGATCAAATTAAACTTGAAGTCGACATCCAAAGCATTTCCTGCATTTATTGACTTGTTCGTGTTATTTTTAGTTTGCCTCAAACATATATTTACACTGGATGAACAAGTAATTTCTAAACTTTTCTTGGTCATGAACAAAAGTCGCGCTGGAGTACATGACCGCCGATTATACCGCCTAGCTTCTGATTTCGTACGGTCTGTATAAGATATGCCTTTGGGTATGGGAAGAGCGGGCCCAGCAAATATTCTTGGATAACATAATTCATCCAAGTCGTCAATTTTATGCCACGGCAGAGGTTGTTTACCTTGTCCAGGAGCAACTATATTGACAATTGGTGCATACTTTTCTAACACTTCAGCGTTATGATCGATGAGCAAAACCTCACCAATATTTAGTTGGTCAAAGTCAATCGACTGTTCAATTTCGTTTTTTCTTATTTTAACATTGTCATTTGTGGCATTATGGTCAAGTACTGCATTCTCTCCACAATGTGTTACATGATTGATTTTTTTTTCGTCAGTACCATCGATTTCGTCAACAATAAACGGTATTGGTTGATCATCATTTTGACAATTCTAAAAATACTCTTCATCTACTTTAATGTCATATTTTTTATACAATGGCGTAGTCATGAAATATTTCAATGTTTCACAAACTGCTCTTGGTCTGATAGACTCACACATATAATCACTTTTGTCATCGATGTCTCGCTTTAATTTGATTTGAATTGTTTGCGTTTCATGAAATTTACGCGGCAATACCTGTAGCATATCATTAATATCGATTTGAATGTTCACGACACTGCCCTTTAGGCACAACTGGGGATTTACGGCATAGGGCTTTAGAGACTTAATTTGCATAAAATTCAATATCGGGGCTATCATTCTTCCCTTAAGATCAGATAATTCATTAACAGCTTTCGGTATTTGTACAAATTGGAGGCCATTGCTCGTCGATAACTTATATACTCGACCAAGATAGGCAGCATTTTTGCATGTATGACAGATGAAATCTGACTCAAAGTTATTGATTTTTGTCAAGAATGTACCACCTTTATCAATGATTCTTTGTTTATTCAGCTTTACAACGGAACATGAAAAATAGACCTCCACAAGAGCAGCACACATAAGATGCTGTTTCGGCACGAAATCGTATGAATTTAAATAGGAGTTTTGCCGTTGGATCGGTATCTTTTCTTTTAATTAAATTATTATAGACATTATCGCGAAACTTCAATATCTCTATCTTCCTCTTATGTCGGCATGCTTGACTGTTCCTTCGTGATTCTCGAGATCGATATTTCTTATTTCGTCGTTTGATTTGAATTCTTTGCTTGTTGTTAATTCTTTCACGTTTTTTATACACTCTCCTTTGACGGAGAATCTTCATTCGTTCAGTATTTTGCGAAATTTCTTTTTCAATGTATTTCAAATTATTTCTCATTGTTTTGTTCCTGGCGACATTCTGCGCAAGTTCTCGGGATTTATACTCTTTATTCTTTCGGAGAATACGATTTCTCGCAGTGTTCTTAGCAATATCATTTTGGGCATAGTGTGTCCTTTGTCTCAATACCCGATTCCCTATGATATTTCTCCTACGTTCATTGATATAGTATTGTTCGCGCATTCGCAACATCATCATTCTTAAGCAATTTTTCTTGTTTTCATTTTGCCTGACCACTCCTTTGCCTCTCTTACGTTTCATACTGTCTCTTTTTCTTTTCTTCTCCCTGTCTTCGAATTCACTATTAGCCAACTTGCGCTTCATATATTGCCATTTCTTTTCATTGTCGTATTTTTTAAAGTCGACATTCAATCGCATGATCCGCAATCGATTTTCAGGATCTCTTATAATCAGGATTTAGCCTCAACTGCTGCATCCTCTCCTTATTTTTGAAGGCTTTAGTTACTGTAATTTTCCAATTATTTTGTTTTTTACCAGTTTTCTTTTCCAATCATTTTCTCCATTTTTCATGTTCTGAGATGAAATCTCGGAGGTGTGTACCTTCTCGTGGCGTCTTTTCCTCTGTTTTACTTTCATGATTGTTATGTTGGTATGCTAAAATCTTAACTAGGAGTAAAGATATACTTTTCATATACCTATTCTTAATGATTGCTTTGGTGATTTCAGACTCGATATCTATATTAAGCTATCAATTTTCAATTATTACTCATTATCAATAACTATAATTCCTATCATGTTATCAGATCCGGAATATAGGTGTTTGATTTTATGAGTATACATTAGTGATTAGATATTTGATCTGTCTTAATGATTAGCTCGATACGACTGGAGTCAATAAACATTATATATGAACAAAAATTATCGATCGAATATTTTCTTCCTAGACGAATAAAGGATTGAATGTCTATATTTCAATTTTTTCCATTAAAGAATCGCAAAATATTACTGAATTTTCAAATCTCTTATATCTCTACCTACATATCTGTGGTTATACTTGATTATATCTGTGTTGATATCTGGGCTTATATCTGCGTTTATATCTGTGGTTATATCTGTGAATATATCTGTCGTTATTTCGATGATTTTATCCGTGGTTATATCTGTATTCAATTTATCTTCAATTGAATATGGTATATCAGGTGAATAAAAATTGGTCTCGTATTTTCAATTTTATTTCTTTATTTTCCAGTATATGTACAGTTCCTTACGATATTCTTATCTCTGCTTTCTCCAATTGTTCCACAGGATTGATCGCTCATCGAAGATACTCTGAAAAAAAAATGGAAATGGTTATTTATAAACTACTCATTGTCTCCAAACTTCAAACAATATGTTATGCTCTGCATAGTATCTCAATAAATTTCCACTGGATCCTACTGGTATATTTTTTAGGTCAGAAGATGGAGACTGTATGGTATTCTTTGACTCCCTTCCTTCTGTACAAGGTGTCCCAAGACTACTCTTTCCTCTGAAGGGTGAAACGAGTATAAAATTTGAAGTCGAAAGTTCCCTTTTCTATACGACGCATTCCTGTGAAGTTTAACATTGAAGATCGCTCATCGGACCGTTGGCCCCGTCCACAGCGTTGTATGGCCGACATCGTTGCTCCTATCAGTGTGTCAGTTGCTGTGCCTACTGGATTCACGTAGAGATTCAGATCCAGGAACTGTTCCAGGTAACGGTGCAGGTTCAGGCACCGCTCCCAGTAGTGAAACAGGTTCGGGGACAGTTTGAGGTGGTGACACAGATTCAGGAACAGTGTCGGATGGTGTAATAGGGCATTGTACAAACTCAGGAATAGTTCCGGGTGGTGGAACAGTTCCCGATCCTATTCCACCACCCGCAACCGTTCCCGAAAATGTTGCACTACTTGGAACTGTTCCCAAATGTCTCACTAGCTGCAACTGTTCTGGAACATGCACCATTAACCAAAACTGTTCCTACATCTGTACTACCACCTAGAACCATGCCTGAACTACCACCACCACCTGAAACAGTTCCTGGATCTGGATAAATCGCGAGAAACCAGTAGGCACAGGGAGCTTAGTGGGTGTAGCAAAGTTATAGGCTGTACAAGTCTGTGGGCCGCACCACGCTCTGATTAGTCAACTTCAATGTTGAATAACTTCACAGGATTGCGTCGTACCAAGAAGTAGAACAGAAACTTTCGACTGCAAATTTTACCCTCTTTCCACCCCCCATAGGAAAGTGCAGTTTTGAGACACTATTCTAGAATAAGTATCTGACACTATGCCCACTTTGTGGAGATTCAATTATTATCCGTAATACATGCCATTAAAGCACTCTACTGCAAATATTTCGGCTGATAACTTTACTTTAATTTGCTTCATATATAAGTAAAGGAGTACAGAGATTAATTAAAAGTATCTATTTCCCGAAAATGGAAATTACAAAACTGCTGATTAAGGCGTCGATTTTTTTTTATTTTCATTTTTTGAGGCCTCAGCCCTCCGATAGCTAGTATTAGGCGAAAGAATAAGTTTGATGCTGGCTAGGGCCTGTACGATTTGTTAGAGGTCTCATTCAATTTTCAATTTTTGCCACGAAACATGTTTGTGTGTGCTTATATATAGAATTGTGCGTTTATGTTTGTCTGTATATCGAAATACGCCACAAGCGGGTAATGAATGTGAAGAACTCGAAAAATTCTTTACGTAAATTACCTAGTTTATTACAAGTAAAAAATTTGGTGATTTACTCGAGGTAATTTACACGCCTAACCCTGGCCACTGTACATGCGTGGATCGTGTTACGGGGGGGGGGGGGGAAGATTTATGACAAAATAATTAATTGTTTGTACAGACGTAACAACGTATGTACAAACAAACATGGGGAATTTACTTAACTTATTTTATATTATGTGTCGGCTAAAATCCCACGACATTTTTCATTATCTTTTTATAAATGAACAGGAGATGTACAAAAAAAATTAAACAATGTACAATGATGTACAATCGATTACATCAAGTACTATTCATACTTTGTGTACTTTGTCGGCTAAGTACCCAGAGGTTACGATCTACATACTTTTAATATTCATGAAATTATTTACAAAAATATAAATACATTCTTTAGACCCTGGACCATCTGGCGGCGCCATGTGCGCATCAAAAGCTAGCAATTTGAAAAATTATGTTATCAATATTCAGAGTATATGGATAGTTTTCATCTCATATCACCCACATTTTATGAAAACTACTAATTTCCTAAGCTATATTTTTTTAAACTCCTTTTTTATGGAAAATTCATGGCGTAAACTTTCCCCCATTTTTTTCCTTACAGCAGCCTTTCAAGTTCAAAATATATGAAAAATTGTGTTGAAGTATGCAATTGGAAATTCCTAATTTACATGAAGATCTTACAGTACTTTTTAAGGTGTCAAAAGAGTTTGGAATTTTTCAAAAAATATTATGAAAATGAGTGAGTAGATTAACAGACCTTCTCGATGAATTCGAAATTTTTACGCATTCTTTAAAACCCCAATAGATATATCGACAATACAAAATTGTAATGCTTTCCTTGAATTCCAATTATCGGAATTTTATTTGGAACTTGTTGCGAGCCATAATTTTATAGGAACATTTCGTGTGCAAAAGCAAAGGAAACGTTAAAATTATTTTTCAAAATGCCTCGTTTTGCATATTCAAATATTGTGTTTGAAAAAAGTAAATTGCGGCTATGAATAAGAAAGGAATGACCTAAAGTACAGATGCAATTCGTAGATTTGTTAATTGCATATCATTACAGCCTGAGATTGTCGAATGAAGATAACGAAACTGTTCCATCAAATTTTCTGAGACTATCAACGGAGTAAGATGTTGATTAGAATTGTGGCTATAAAGTCGAACTTGGTTGAAAATTTCTATAACAACAATATTACATATTGGTTATTACAGTATTCTCAGAAATTTTATTTTACAACTCGTTTTACTATGAAAAAATGTTAACCACATTATATATCTTACATGTATTATACAATATACAAGTTGAGTATTCGAACGAAAGAAAAATCATGGCGATGAAAAGACAATGGTCTCAGATCCGCGCACGATAACAAATAAACATTTGTGTTATAAATAACAAACTGAAACGAACATCATACAAAGTTTTACACGTTATCAATATGATATAAAATTATGTCAACTATCATCACTTGGATAATCATCCATTTTGGTATAGTTATTCAGTAGACATCTTTAATGAAGTAAGAGGACAGCGTACATGTTTTGTACATCTTATGAGTCCAACTAAATTGTATCAGAAAACTCAACTGACTCCTATCAGTCAACAAAGCCAAAAAGTTTCCTATGAAATAGTGTTTATCGTGACGATTTTCTGGGTAAAATGTCTCCTCCAAAAACAACCATTGATTTCATATCAAGTGACTTCATATAAAATTTTTAAAAAACTGATTTTTCGGTCCAAGAAAAGCCTGAGAAGTTACCACTGAACCAATTAACTTGAAATTAGCTGGAAATTTTGGCACCACTATTGTCAAAAAAAATAGGCATCCGATTTGGGATCTGATACACGGTTGACATGATTTATACCACCCATCGATCGTATTGCAAATTGGATTCTTTTTTGAATTTAATGAGTCCATTAGTTGTCCGCAGGGTGAAAACACAGGTTTTTAAATTTTATACAAGAACTCATTATCTGCGCTTATTGAGCAGTCAATTTCCTTTTTTGAATTTAATTTCAATTTAATCAGTCTACTAGTTGTCCGCAGGGTAAAAACACAGATTTTTTAATTTTTATAACACTTTCTTTTACCAGAGGCACACTCTCTTCGGACCAAGGTGTGCTCCCCTACCTACTCTCTAATCCCCATACCCCACGTCTATTTCCTAACGTTTTACCGGGGCGCCAGGTGAATCTTTGATGCCCAGGTATCATCTGACTGGGCTCACCCCAGGCTTGCGCCCTTGGGGTAAGAGGGTAACTCCTAACTAAACCTATCTTACGGACTCTTGGACCAGGTCCGCTCTGGCGCATTGACCGTGCTCTAATCTGGTTTGTTTGTTAACCCAGATCCGTTACTGGGGTGGGCTAAGATATCGGCAGGGGTAAGGATGTAGGGGTTATTGGTGCCTCGACCGCTCAGTGTGTCGGTTTGGTAGAGGCGGGGTTCCAGTGGTCCTTCTACTAGGTCTTACTCTACCCATTGGCGTTATGACTACCGCGATTTAAGATGTCCCTTTTGAGGGCTCGTACTCACGTGATAGGGTGTTTCTGGATGATGATGGTGCGATAGCCTTGGGGCGGCCTCATGGCTCAGCCGCTCTCGGTTGCGTCATTTTCTCTGGGGCTCACACCGATGCCCGAGGACACTCGGGGGGCCGCCACGAGACTATACAATACGGGTTTCCTCAATCGTTGGCTGGATGGGGAATATCGGCTGGTCCTGGTGCATCCCGATGATCAGCCCGAGACAGACAACCAGGTGATATTCCACGGTGGAACTCCGAGTGACGCACAAGGGAGTGGTGTGGAACTCTATTCGCCATTGGGTTGTTCTCGGCGTGCTCACTTATGATCTCGTCTCACTCGGGTCCACTACACTGCATGCTCCCACTCGAGTCACGGCACAACCAACTCTCGCGAAAGCCCTAGCTCGACTTCTCTCCTTAACTACTCTCACTCGACTCCCGTCAGTCGACTGCTCTCGGTCGACTCCTCTGCTCACTTCCATCCTGGGAAGCGAGGTGGCGCTTACGTCGCCACTCATTCAATTTGATTCCTCGTTGGCTTGGGCGAGGGAAAGAACTGTGGGATTTCCCTCGGGATGCCGAACCCTTAACTTAACCCGGGTACCCTCGGTGGCGAGTTACCGAACCCCCCGCGGCATCCCGTATTCCGACATCCCCTGTATAAAGAAGGCGCGGGGTGTCAACCCGTCTTATCCTGCAGCTCTCTCTCTCTCTCTCTCTCTCACAGATCCAGGTCTGGTCTGCTTCCTCCTCGCCATTCACACCACGGTTTCTCCAGCTCTAGACTGGAGCCTGGTTATAGTGGTGCTGGGCTTGCTTCCGCAGATTCCCTTGCCTAAGTCCTCACTCCGGGTGGCCGGAGTCCTGAATGATCTGTCCTCTCCTCTCCTCGTATCCGAACTTTAAGGGGCGGAATTATTTGCCGTCACATTTTATACAAGAACTCATTACCTGTGCTCATGGAGCAATCAATTTTCTTTTTTTGAAACGCACATATTATGCGGGAAATACACAGGAAATTTATTTATTTTGGGTGGGGCTCCCCTTAATCTAATGTATATGATTTTGGAAGATTTCTTATGCTGCGGTATGGTAAGGTAAGGCGGCCTTGGTGCCTATATCACCTTATGTGGAAGAATGATCGACTATTCGGAATATTGTACATACGACGATTATTGAGCAGCTTTGGTTATAACTTATCGAATAAAATCTTATAAGTAAACATGAAGTAAGGAACAATCGAATTTTCTCGTTTTCCATGAGATATTCTATCCAATTATCGAACAAGTTTAGCTACATTTAATCAGACAAATTAAATTCAACAATAAATAAGATAAATATAATCGATTTATCTCACTGTCTTTCACATTTTGTTCTATGAGGAAAGGGCCGATTTGGCTACAGTTCGTCACGTCTCATAAACACTTATCAGCAAACATAAATCGAGCCATCGCAACCAATATTGTCTCGAGAAGGGAAAAAAGTACATAATAATAATAATAATAATAATGATAGTAGTGAAAGATGTTCAAACTTTCTCGAATCTCCTCAGTATTTTCCAATTGATGGTCTCCATCCTTGACACCTTTCCATTTTGTATGCTCGAGCTTATTCAGTTTTTAACATCTGGAAAACAGACCAAAAATATTATAAGCAAATACTGATATGATTAATCCGATTTCATTTAATTTCACCACAAATATGACCTCACTCATAGATACCTTGTTATCATCATTCTCTTTTCCATCTTCGTTATGATCATTGCTCCGTTTAGAAGCTTTGGGATTTTTGTAATCAGCTAGGGGTGTTTTGATGACCAATTTTAATTGCGCACGATCGAGGAGCGGCGAGTTTTCATCAATGAATATGTTATTCATGCTTCTTACTTTAAGCAGTGGAGCACCTGGTTTTGTTGTGACTATGTGTCCGACCATTTTTACGCGAGCTCCTCGAACTAGTGTTTGGCACTCTTCAAAATCTTCGATCTCCACACAAAGTATATAGATACCGTCCGCTAAAACACCACAGGCATCATCACCTTCTGGTGTTCTTCTCGTTGACCTAAATTCTGTTTTCAAGAATGCAGTGACGCCTTCAACAGAAAGAAAAATAATGTCATAACAAAAAATACCTGTCTCTTACTTTCATTGTGCTCACTGCTTCCATCTGTCCGTTAATTTATTTTTGTCTTAGCATTTCCATCCTTTATATTGGCAGTTTATTTTTGAACAGCATCTCATTAGTTTTTGTCATCGTTCCCCGAACTAGTTTCAACTTTTTTCATTGTCATTGAACATGAAAAAAACTGAGGCATCACGGGCCACTTGGTAGATGTGAAACATTGAAAGACTATTCAGTCAATTGTTGAAATTTTTGAAAATTTTGAAGATTGTAAATGTTTTAAAAATTTTGAATGAAATCTCTGAAATCTCAACATTTTAGAAATTATTCAATTATTTGTTTTAATTTGAAAATTTTTGGAAACATTCTTGAATTTTCTTGAAAACTTTTTCGAAATTTCTCGAAACTTCTTGAAAAGTTTTAGAAAATTTTGGAGATCTTGTGGAGGTTTTTAACTTTTTTCTTCAATTTTTTGAGAATTTTTGATTCCTCTTTGGCAATTTTTAATTTTTTTTTTTAATTATTTTTTTGATTTTTTTTATCTTTAGCATAAACAAGAATGTCAATTAAACCAGTAGAATCAAAGAGACGTATCTCCTGGAGATACGCCCGTTTGATCCTTTCATTTAGGAGTTACGCCCGTTTGTTACTATGAAAATTAATGAACAGAAAACGTCTAATCTAGTTTTAGAACTCTATTTCTGAAGAAAAAAAAATATACGCTCCTTTGGCACGGCAAACAATGGCGCTTACGCCCCTTTGACTTTAAGGCGACGATATAGTGACTGAAAAAATGAATACTCTTGAGAGCACTCTCTGAGAGCACATCCATAATCGAACTTTCTGTATAGTTAGTTATTTTTTCAGTCGTCTACTTCGAGGGTGATAAGTACCGATAACTGTTACGTTGCTTTCCTTCTGTATATGGAAATCACAGGAAAGAAGACTTTTCTCTTGACCCTATAGTATCTGAAATTTACCTCACCAAATGTTCCACCATCAATTTCCAGTATCTGTGAATATATATAAGAAATTACATGAGTCAAAACTGTACTTGAAGTTGTTATAACTTTCCAAGTTTTTATTAAATGTTTGAAAATTCTAGAAAATTTTTGAATTTTTGAAGTGGGTGAAATTTTTGACATTATGACATTCTTCAAACTTTCGAAAACTTTAAAATTCTTGTACTTTAAGGATTTTTTCACAAAAAAATAGAAGAGAGGCAATTTTCCAAAAAGAAGGTATCCAAAAAAACGGAAATTTTCATCTCCATAATTTTTGTAATTTTTGAAGTTTTCGAAAGGTGTGATTGGTCCAATTTTCCACATTTATGAAATTTATGGCGATTAATAGATTTCCGATATTTCAGAAGACTTAAAAAATTTTAAATACGTAAAATTTTCAAATTTATTGAAGTATTCCTAATGTTCGTAATGTTTGAATTTGCTAACGGAGAATAATAGAGAAGTGTTGTTACGAATTTTCCAATAACTTAAGATCTGCAACGATTTATTTTTATAATTTTAGAAATTTCTGACATTTTTTAAATTCTTGTAATCTTCCAATTTTTTGAAAATGTTCAGATTTACAAAATTTAAGAAAGTTGTAATTTTCAAAATTTGTGGGATATTTGTAGATATGTAGATAGATAGATATGTATTTATTGATCCCCTCGGGGTTACAATGAACTTCCGGTTCATCACCTTTCCACCCTTCTACATTTTTTATACATTTCCATTTGCATTCTCATTTCTTACATCCATCATTACTCATTCCTTCCATTACATAATATTTACATACATTTCCTTACACACTATCCTAATTACCTATATATACATACATACAAAAAGTTTATCCAATTGACCAACCAGTGTGAGCGGGACTTCGGTTTCCGGTCTCGTCGGAGAACGTTCTGACACATCTCTTTAACCCCTAGCAAAAACCTCCCTACGTTTCACCCTCCCGCTTACCCTCCATCCCATTCTTTCCTTTCTTCCACCTTTTTCTCATGCTTCTCCCATTCCATCATCCACTTTTCCTCTGACCCATCCTCTCCGAGACTCCCACACACCCTCTCCCACACACTCCTGTGGCTTCCCCCCCCCCCCCCCCAAACAGTCCTCCATCACATGCACCCATGTTTCCCGTTTATTTCCACACTTCCTACATTTTGCCGCTCTTTCCTCCACCCACCTTCTTTCCCCTCTCATCTCTTCCCCTAATCTAAATCTCGCAATCCTGTTCCATCTCTCCTCCCCATTCATTCTCCAAATATCTTGGTATGTTTTCCGACACTACCCCTTTATACCAGCTGTTCCTTGCCTCTAATATCCTCTTGCACCTTTCTCCCCTTTGCCTTTCCAGTTCCATTTTTTCTATCTCTTCAAACTTTTCTAGCCCTCTCCCCCTCCCGCTCTTTCTTCACCCTTCCTCTCTAAACCCCTCGTTTCTCTGAACAACCTCCTCCCCTCTTCCCATCTCGACACCACCTTCTTGCCCTCCCTTCCTTCGATTTCTCTCAAACATGCTCTTGCTACCTTACTCCCCTTTCCCCTTCTCAATTTCTCCTCAAACCGCCACGCTCTTTTTAACAGCAAACACTTTCAACCATAGTTTGCTCCTTTTCATCTCTTCTCTTACCAAATACCCTGGCGTCCCCCTCCCTACTCGCAATACCCATTTCAAATATCTTTCCTGGATCTTTTCCACTATACCCCACTCCTCCCACCCCCATATCTCTGCTCCGTAGCTCATCACCGACCATATCAGGGTGTCAAAGAGCCATACTCTCCTCTTCCAGTCCTTCTTAAATCTTCTTTTCCCAATACCCCATACTTGACCCATTACCCTTCCTGCCTTCACTACTCGTTCTCTCACTTGCCTTGCTTGACTTCCATTCTCTTTCCTTTTCCGTTCTTCTCCCTCTGTTTCTAAATATCATCAACTTCGTCTTTTCTATCCTGGTATTCCTGGTATTTCCTTCACCCTTTCCCTAATTTCCTTCGTCACTCCTCTTTCCTCCATCACTTCCCATAATACTTTCCTGTTGACTGAGTCAAACGCTGCTCTCAGGTCATAAAGCTTTCCTCCTTTTTCCGCCAGCTGCTTGTTGACCAGATAGTTCAACACATAAACGTTATCGATCATCCCCACCCCTCTCCTAAACCCCGTTTGGTTTTCCGGCACAATCTCTTCCTCCTCTGCCTCCTTCTCCAGTCTCCGTGTAACCACTGATGCATACACCTTGTACAAGGTTTGCATCAGGGTTACCCCTCTGTACACCTCTACCTTCTTCCCGTTTCCTTTCTTCACTATTGGTGCTAGCAACCCTTCCTTCCATTTTTCCGGCCATCCTTCTCCTCTCCATACTGTATCACATACTTTCCAAACTACCAGCTTCATTCTCTCCCCCCCCCTTCCTTCCATATCTCATTTTCCACTCCATCTTTTCCTGCCGATTTTCCACCTTTCATCCTCGCTATTGCTTCATTTACCTCCTCTTGCATCAATCCCTGTCCCACCCTTGTAATTTCCAAATGTCTTCCTCCTCCGACCACCCTGCTTTCCACCCCTCCCAACAGCTTCATGAAATATTCCTTCCATTCCTTCATGTCAATTTCCACATTTATTCGTTTCCACGACTTCCTTTCTGTGTTTATAACCTCCCACACTTTTCCTTCCTCGATTGCTTTTTCCACTTCTTTTTCAAAACTCCTCAATTCTTGACCTTTTTCGTTTTACACAGATTGTTATACTCCTTTTTTCTTCCATATACTCTTCCCATTCTATTCTACCCTGTCTTGTGGCTTGTGGGATATTTCTAATTTTTGAAAATGTTACAATTTTATTTTTTCTTGAAAAAAATATCGATTCACTGGAATATCTCATCACTCAAGGAAAGTAACGCATAATTTTATGCATCGCAATTTGCTTTACAGAAAGGAGCAAATACAAATTGCCCTATATCGCCTATATTCAGCGATATTAACAGTCGATACTTACGTCATTATGTTTCAATTTTGAGCTCCATGTGACTGCTTTCTCTTCCCAGAAAACCACGTGTATTTTCCTCCCATCAGCATTGTTCAAACGCCCGGTTAGAACCCACTTTCCATTGGTTCTTGCCTGTCAAAGAGGCTCGATTGCCTCGACAAACGTCGTCAGTTCCCTGTAATTTCATTTTTTATTTGTAACTTCTTTTTCAATCTTAATTCAGTTAATTTTAAGTTAATAACAGGAAGAGAAATTATGGGAGAATCGAGAGAGTATGACAAAAGAATTCAATGGAACGGCATAGGTTAAGCATGACGACAATATCTACAATAACATTCAATGTCAAACAATTAGATTTACATCATAACATTCCCGGGGGAAAAAGCGTCGAGTTCTTCCCTGGTTGTGAAATCGTATTCCAATATTGACATTGTAAGAATTAAGCCTTCAAATGAAATTTTTTTGTTCGCACCTTACACGTGATAAAACTCACTTTGGACGGTTGTGAATTGATGCCCTAAATTCAGGAACAGGTGTCGCTTTCGTGAAAAAGTGTATGTCACATACACACTGACCAATCAGGAACAGTGCCGGTAAAATTCGAAATGTTTAAATAGCTTATCATATTTTTAAACTATTCATAAACAAAATGAAAATATATGATGAATATGAAATAAAGATGAATCACTGCATTATTATAGTCTAGCCTAACAATATTCTGATGAAATCGAGAAATTTTTCTTCGTTTTTAGGCTCTGCAGCGTGATTTTTTTTATTTAACTAAAAATCCACTACTGGGATTTCAACCAAAATCCTATCTGCACGTTGTTACATGAATACGCATCGATTGAGCCACATAGCATTTCAATCGCATAATTTGTTCATGAGAAATCGTTTGTTATAGGTTTTGACTACACACCGACCTAGCCCCACACACACACACACATACAGACATTTTGTTGAAACTGTTCTAGAAATGTCAGAAATAGCTTGAAACGTCAAGATCGGAGCGAAAATCGATTTTTTATTTTCGGGGGCAAAACAATAACTTCCCCTACCGGGAAGTTAAAAAAGCCGATTTCCAAGAAACTCACGGACCGATTTCACTGAAATTGCGCCCACAGATATATGTACTCAATTCCAATAATTGGTAATTTTTTCAGATTTTACTCTTAAAATTTAGGCCGTTTTATGTTAAATCTTGTAAGTGAATATTTTCGAAAAAAATTGAGACATCGAGACACTATGCTCAAACTTCGTATTTTTACGTTTCAAACCATTATATTTCGTTTACAAACATAATTAGCGAAAGTGAAAATTGACCGATTGCAATGCTTCCATTCGGAAGCAAAACAAAACTTCTGTTGTAAGAAAACCAGCCAAGTCAATTTATTGCTTGATTTCATCCTACAGAGCAGCAATCTTGGGAAATAAAACAGAAAACAACTTTTATTCCCTAAAAATACCAAAGAACCATTTCGATGCGTCATTGTTGATCACCTGGGCATTTGAAAAAAAACGAAATAAAGGAAGAAAGGCCAAGTGAGAAATGCTTAGGAGAAAAAAATCAGTAGAGGCATGACCGAGGTACTTGGCGCGGTTTTGTTGATTATCGAAGATCACTGCTCAGCATCATTCGATAAATTCAATCTCTGTAGTACCCACGATCAAATCGCCATTCAATAGGGTTCTTCACCACAACAAGAGGAACATTTGCTCCAAATTTCAAGTTGTTATCACAATTTTTGCGGACGCTACAGTGCGAACAAAAGCAAAAAATGAGAATAAAAAGTCAAAAGTTGAAAAATAGAAATATCTCATAGTACCCGAACTAATAGACTCAATGTTCTTCAACCATATTATAGATCTCGTCAAGGCACGATTTTGGAAAAAAACGGTTTGCAAAATCGGTTGAATAAGTATCGAACAATAAAATAAAAACCGAAAACGAAACAATTGAAATATAGAAAACTAATGATACGATCAAATCGCCATTCAACAGGGTTTTTCACCACAAGAAAAAGCGCCTTTGTCCCAATTTGCAATTTTTTATCTCAATTTTTGCGGACGCTAGAGTGCATACAAAAGCAAAAAGCAAAGAAAACTGTAAAAAACAGAAAAATTGAAATATCTCCAATTTCTTGTGAGCAACCTACTAGATGCTCTTCAACCAGTCCCTGAATCTCGTAGAGATGCACATTTTGATTTAAAAAAAATGAAACATATCCATTAGTTTCTGTTGCGAATTGCCACTGCCAAGGTGGCAGCACCTCGCGGGTGAAGAATGTCAAAAGGGGCGCCAAGTTCTTGAGCTGGCAGTGATGAGCCAATGGGAGTGCGCTCACTACCAAGGGCTCATCAATTATCAATGTCGGCACTCTCCTTCTTCATCGAGAAAGCTATCGATGCTTGCAACGATGTATCCCGCGCGGTTAATAGGCCATAATTGGTCTACCACGAATTGAGATCACACGTGCGCTTTTCACACGTCACATAGAGAACAACCAGTTAGATTTTGAGTCAAGTTATCACCAGTTTTTTTGTGAGAAATTCATCACTGAGTGCCAATCATTAGGAAGGATCACAAAAGTCGTCCTGATTAGTGTGGAGAAGCGAAAAACAAGGAGGACATAACCAGAAATCATTTATTAAGTTGCTCCCCACGAGCAGGTACTTTATTCACTTCATTTGATAATTAGTGGTAATCAAGTTAGTATATATTTTTTGTCAAGTTTTCTGAACATGATTATTGCAAAATTGGGATCAAATGAATCGTTAGTGCATCAGGTTATACAATGAGCGCCACGTGGCATAAATGAATTAGAATCACATAAAATCATGGGACAGGGACAGAGCTACATCACCAACTGTGATTAAGTGATCAATAAAATTAGGACAGGAAATTTAGTCACCCAGCTGGGATATTTGGAGCAATTGTTCACAATTAGTTGTACATGCACCCACCATGAAGCTTCCCTTTAGCAGAGGTGGAGTGAGTAGCTAAGGCTACTGGGAGCTAAGTGGTGGAATTGCCATAACGAGATCATTTCAACATATAGAATTTCCTGTAAGATCATCAACCCAACCATTACAAAGGAAAATTCAACTGAGCTACATCACCTGTACTGGAAATTGGGTACCATTAATTGAAGAGATTAATCACCGGAAACCCACCAGTTATAAAGGATAGTGTCGAGTGCGTTTAATAGTAATTGACGGTTAATCAAATGATGAACTTAACACCGAGATTGAATGAATTAGAACGTTGCTTTGAGAAGCATTGTTGTTAATATTCATATTTTTCAATTCAGTTAATTAATTTCAGGATTTTATAATAAACGATAATGGAAATTAACCGTGAGTGATCGTAATCATTTGCCCAAATGTCGCCGACCAATTTCAGGTCACCAATCCGACTTCTACTTTTGCACTGATCAAAACTACAGTCCACTTTGTCGAGTAGCTATTTGAAGGTAAGAAGTTGTGGAGAAGCTCTGCTTCATTCCCAAGACAGTTTCTGAGATATGAACGATCGAAGAAAAAAAAAGTGGATTTCTGAGAAACTTACCGACAGATTTTGTTGAAATTGCGCCCACAGGTATATGTACTCAATACCAATAATTGGTCATTTTTTCAGATTTTATTCTCAAACCTTAGTTCGTTTTATATTAAATTTTGTAAGTGAAGATTTTCGAAAAAAATTGATACATACACAAACTATGCTCAAACTTCGTATTTTTACATTTCAAACCGTTATATATCGTTTACAAACATAATTAGTGAAAGTGAAAATTGAACGATTCCAATGAACGATTAACACATCGTGAAGTTCATGATGCGACCCGTCAAGGGTCACACCTACATCCCACTTAGTGCTTATTTTATAAAGTAGTGCTTCTCTACGAAAAAGAGTTGTTTAATATGAAATGGAAAATGTAGAGAATACCCTCTCAATTTTTTCCGAGTAAACTATGCAATATATCGTGTCACTCCTTCTTCTTGTAGCTTATACGCATATATGCAATATTCAGATATATTTAAAGGTCATTACTTGATTGCTGATGATCATCAGGGAGTTAGAAAAGGTTTCTTAACGCAAAGAAACAGTTTCAAGGGCAATGTTGTTTTTTATCACTCTTTCGCGCGTACATCGAATTGAATGTCCTTCTCTTGGAAATTGAGCGTAAAATATCAACGGAAATGAAAAAAAATAAAATAAATGGGACTAGACTGTGACCCTCGACGGGTCGCATCTAAAAGTTCCCGACAGTGTGTGTGTGTGTGTGTGTGTGTGACGATACACGTAGGCGTCAAGTTGTAAATCCGTCCCACAAGTTCGATTATTGATCGATTATTACTACTGTCATCGATATCTCGTGAAATATGATGCATAAAAAAAAAAGTAATATAACATGAAATATGTCGTTTCACGAGAGGAGCAACTTTTGTACGACACTTTTCCTGTATCTGCCATCGTTCTCGAGATAAAGATAATTAAAACTGTTAATAACAATTGGAGGAATTGTTTTTCAACTTTGACACTCCTTTCCACCCTGGATATCAGTCAGAGGTACCTTTGTGTCAAAGGAGAAAGAAATTGTTCGAGCCGTTTACCGGGAACCGTTTCTCAAACAATCACTCATATATGGACACACACACACATGGGAGAAACCTAACTCCCGAAACCAAGGGTGCCAAGGGCGGGCTCCCTATAACAGCCCATGAAGCAAACATGAACAGTGATGATAAAACAATATTATCCCACGCGGACAACCCTCAAAAAGGAAATTCCACCGTCGGTCCCGACCAGGTAAAAGCCCTGGTGGCGGGCGCTGACTCCTCGGATTGTGGGAAGAGCCAACCGCCACTTGATCGTCCCCGGGTGGCCCACTTGGCCCTTAATGCTACACGTGGAACTGTACCTACTATGCAGAGCACATGGAACCTGTACGAGAATGATCTGGCAACGCTAGTGAATTCTCTCACAGATACAAACAGGAGAACCATCAATGAAGACATGAGAAAGCTGGCTAAGAAGATCCAAATGGCCGCAAAGCGAATAAGATCCATGACGGAGACAGGGGCAGGCAAAACACCCTTGCCAGCAGTTGGATGGCTCACCCCTGCAGGTCCTAGATTGTACCAGCTAAGCCTAGGGAGTAGCCATAAGTCCATTGAAAAACCGAAGACATCTGAGGAGACACCGATACGACGGGACAAACGAAAAGAGAGGACACCGCCTAATGACACAACGGGAAAAAGTTCAAGAGTGCCGATGATGAGATAGCAGCAACGTCGTCCATTAATGTGGAGGAGCTCGTAAAAAATAGAACCCGGTTAGATGGAAACAGGGACATGGAGGAAGCATCGAATTCTGCAACAGAAGACGATGAAAGTGCTTGGAAGAAAGCCAAAAAACAGGACCCGTCGCAAAATCTTCGCAGTACTACGCAGACTAAACCTCGGTCGAAGAGGAAAGCACAATCCGCCCTCATGCGCTAATTATTCAGGGAAGGACACGTACTCGGAAATATTGGGACGAATAAAGAAGGACCAAGGTGTTTATGCGGCTAGCTCATGCGTGGACATAATCCGTAAAACAGCGTCCGGAGACGTTCTCCTAATCCTTGCGAGAGGAAAGAAGGATAAAGGTGTTGAGCTAGAGATGGCACTAGTTGGAGCCCTCCAAAACGAAGCGAGAGTGTTTAATAAGGGACCTCAAGAAGAAGACCTCGATAAAGTCGCTACGAAAGAAGACATACTCAATGCCCTGAGAAAAGCTGATGGCACAGATAGTGATATCTCATTCAGTGCCATCAAGTCTCTTCGCAAGGCATATAGAGGGACACAATCGGTCACGGTGGTACTCCTTGCCACTACTGCAAGAAATATACTGAGTAAAGGTAGTAAAATACGAATAAGCCTGCTATATGCTCGCATCGTGGCAGTGGTAAGGCCCCTAAAGTGCTTTAAATGTTGGCACTACGAGCATCTTGCCGTTAATTGCAAGAGTCCCATTGACCGATCAGACCTGTGCTATAAATGCGGCGAAAAAGGGCAGAAAAGCTCTGCTTGTGAAGCGTCTCCGAAATACGTCCTATGCGTAGGACTGGAGCCCACGAAAGACCATGCCCATGTAACTGGTAGCATCAAATGTCCAGTCGACCAGGGTGCACTCCAGAAGATCCGTACACGGCCATAGTGCGAGTGTTACAGGTGAACCTTGCTCACTGCGCAACAGCACACGATCTGCTGACGCAGATGGTTCGAGACCTGAAGATTGATGTTTCCGTCGTTTCGGAACCTTACAGGAACCTATATACCCACAACTGGGTTACGGATACTAGCGATAAAGCGTCATTTGGTCCTGCGGTGCTCTGCCGTTTGAAGCATATAACGGTGACGAACACTCTGGATTTGTTGTGGTCAAGGTAAATGGTATCTGTCTGTATAGCTGCTATGCACTACCAACTCTTTGTTATGTAATAAGACTTCACAGCATTCCTAGATAGGCTCGTGGTGGATGCGAAACAGCACTTCCCAGTAGCAATTGCAGGAGATTTCAATTTCTGGGCAGTTAACTGGGGTAGCAAGGAGACCAATCAGCGAAGACGGGCTTTACTGGAAGCCATGTCGACTCTAGATGTCGTCCTATTGAACGATGGAAGTGAAGCGACATTTCGAAGAGGACAAGCGAGCTCAATTATAGATCTCACCTTCGTCAGCAGTAGCCTGCTGGAAGGCAATTGTGCATGGGAGGTATCCGAGATTTCTACTATGAGTGATCATCGAGCGGTACTCTGGGACTTGTCGGTTGATTGGAGGTCCGCGCCCACATCGAACAAAACGGCTGGAATGTGAGAAAATTCGGCATCACCAGTTTTCGTGTGGCATTAAAGATCGACTCAGTAGGTGCTAGAAATGCCACCAAAAAAGTGGATGGAGTCATGCAGAGAGTCACCGATGCCTGCGACGCGAGTATGCCCAGGAAAGTCAGTGGAAACCGACGACCACCGGTGTATTGGTGGAGCGATGAAATGGCTATGCTTCGCAAGGAATGCTTCGCCGCGAGAAGATCTTGGCAACGTGCAAAGAAGAAATCCAATTCCGACAGCCTTGAACTAAAGTATGAAACGGCTAAGCGTAAGCTCACCAAGGCCATAAAGCTTCGCAAACGAGACTCCTGGAACGAGCGGTTGGAGGAAGTGGAAAAGGATCCTTGGGGCAGACCGTACAAGGTGGTTATGACGCGACTCAAGGGCCAGCCGATGCCATCACCGACCTGTCCTAGGCTTCTGGAGAAAAATTGTCTCAGTCTTATTCAACGCTTTCAACTCGGTCCGGTGGGATTCCATTTTGGCTGCATTATCGAAGCTATCAGTACCGGCATATCTCCAAAAGATGGTAGGAAATTACGTCACCAACAGAGCTCTTAAATATGACACAGAAATAGGTCCCAAAACATATAAGCTGACTGGGGGTGTACCTCAAGGCTCGGTGTTGGAGCCCCTTCTGTGGAATGTCGTGTACGACGAACTGCTGAAACTGGCATTGCCGACGGGGGCAAAGCTCGTGGCATTTGCAGATGACGTGGCTATAACCATCGTGGGAAAACACCTATTCACGCCTCAGCTCATCTTTGAGAATGTTTTTAACAAGATACGGAAATGGATGGACTCGATTGGTCTACAACTTGCAGAGCATAAGACTGAGGCACTGCTTATCACGAGCCGAAAGAAACTGGCGACAATCACGCTGCAAGTCAGCGAGCACGAAATAACTTCCCAGCCCTATATACCGTACCTAAGAATTATGATTCATGCCCGACTCAGTTTTAGACAACAAGCCCAACATGCAAGCAGTAAGGCGGGTGTAATGAGGGCTCCCCCTGCAAGACTCATGCCGAACATTGGAGGGCCAAAACAGAGGAGAAGACTCTTGTTATCATCAGTTGTCACATCGGTATTAAGAGCATGTTCTCTTTGCGCTTCAATGTCCAACGATCTCTATGGGAAAAGAGCTCAGGCAAACCCATTAACGCTGTAAAATCTTGTGGAGGTTATGCTGTCATCAGAGGCAGCATTGAACGTGACAAGCGATTTCGCAATGGAGGTTCTGCAGGAGCTGCGCCGCGAAGAACAATTTCGGAAAAATCCGGAGTAAACGGAAGATCTTCTTACCGTGAACGACCGGAAAGGATTCGCCACTGAGGAAGCCGCGGCTGTCGTCCCCTACGCAACGACGTATTGCTTCGCAGATGTTTCGTCGTAATCTGGGGATACTGGGAAATAGAAGGTTGTCTTTCTACTAGTTTAGGCCAAGGGGTATTTTCCTTGTTTTCGCTTCCGAACGGAAGCTATGCAATCGTTCAATTTTCACATTTTCTAATTTTGCCTGGAAATGATGTAAAATGGTCTGAAACGTCAAGATATGATGTTTGTAGAAAATGTATGTTCGTTCAACGCTCGGCTGGGTCATTTTCTAAATTCAATTTTTAGAAAATGAAATGAATAAAGGACTAAAAAAATTTGAAAAAATCTGCAATTTTGTGAAACAGTTGGCAATAGTTTGGTGAAGGTCTGTGCAAAATTTCAGCTTGAACTAAAGGACCGATTAGTTCTTGAGATATGAGGATTTGTTTATAAATCGTTTTTTGTGAATATCTCGAAAACTACGAAACCAAATTCAATTCATTTTTTTTGAAAATATTCGTCTCGATGCCATCTATCTAAATCAATCAGAAAACACCCGCTCCCACTAAAATTTCGAATTATTGCCCTTTTTCTGTTTTTCTCATAAAATTCTTGTTTACACGTTAACTGTATGAACAAATAGAGATTTTTTATTTGTAATTTGGCACGAAGTTGGGCCTTATAGTAGTAGTGATCCCTATTGAATTTCAGCTCGATCCGTGCATTAGTTTTTGAGATATGAGGATTTGTTTATAAATAGATCGGTTCATTAGCTTTTGAGATATAAGGATTTGTTTATAAATCGTTATTTGTGAATATCTCGAAAACTACGCAACCAAATTCAATTCTTTTTTTTTTTGAAAATATTCGTCTCGATACCATCTATCTCAGTCAATCGGAAAACATATACCCGTTCCGGCTAAAAGTTCGAGTTATTGCCCTTTTTCTGTTTTTCTCATAAAATTCTTGTTTACACGTTAACTGTATGAACAAATAGAGATTTTGACTTGCAATTTGGCATGAAGTTGAGGCTCATAGTAGTCATGATCCCTATTAAATTTCAGCTCGATCCGTGCATTAGTTTTTGAGATATAAGGATTTGTTTATAAATAGTTTTTTGTGAATATCTCGAAAACTACGCAACCAAATTCAATTCATTTTTTTTTTAAATATTCGTCGCGATACCATCTATCTCATTCAATGGAAAAACATATACCCGTTCCCGCTAAAATTTCGAGGTATTGCCCTTTTTCTGTTTTTCTCATAAAATTCTTGTTGAACGTTCACTGTAGGAACAAATGGAGATATTAACTTACAATTTGGCATGAAATTGAGGCTCATAGTAGTAATGATCCCTATTAAATTTCAACTCGATCGGTCTCTTAGTTTTTGAGATATAAGGATTTGTTTATAAATCGTTTTTTGTGAATAAAACTGGCCTGGGGCATTCTCGAAAATCAATTTTTAGAAAATAAAATGAATGAAGGACTAAAAAAAATTCAAAAATCTGAAATTTTGTGAGATAGTTGGCAATAGTATCTTGAAGGCCTGTGCAAAATTTCAGCTTGTTTAAAGATTGAAATAAAAACTCGAGTAAAAAAAAAAGTAATTGCTTCGCGTATTTTCCGATTCAAAAGACGACCGTTCACCTATTGGACCCCGTACATCTATTGGGTAGGTTACCCTAGGGGAGGGTGAGGCAAAATTAAATGACGGACCAGGTTGACTGATTACTACTATAAGGACAGACTTCATCCCATCTCTCGCAATTAATAATTCAGAAAAACATTCGGAATCTATCTACCAATGGCATTGGTAGAAATGAAAATATGATTCAAAAATGAATACATCTGAGTAATACATTCAAATGGGGGCCCGAAGAATTTACCGCTTGTTTTTCTTTATTTTGTTCTTTTCATTTGTAAATTTTTTGTTTTGTTTTCAATAAAGATTTAATAAAAAAGGGAGGAAAGAGAAAGAAGGAAGCGTGAGGAAGGAGGTTAGCTTCCTTCTTTCTCTTTTGTTCTTAAAAAAAAACAACACACACACACACAGAACCCTCATCTAACATTTGTCAGAATGATGTGAAAGTCGGTAAGTTAGCAAATAGCTAATGACTATAATTAGACGTATGAATGTGGCAAAATGTATCCGGAAGTGAGGAGGTATGAGAGAATATGGCTTGTCACGAGTCAAAGAATGGAGATTGTTGGTTTCAAAAAAATCTGTCATTTAAAAAATAAGAAACATCTAGATCTGCTTTGTCTGTGGCTGCATTTGCAGGGATATCTACTTCTTCATTGTATTTTATACCCATATGGGATGGAATCGAATACAGCCCAGCCAACAATTTACCGGTCAATTATCGACAATTTGTCGATCTTAATGAGAACTTTTCAATGGCATGGGATAAAACTGGTTCATGGAAGCTGAATGTTACGGTTCGGAAATGCATGAGCAGACTCATTATATTTCTCTTTTACTTTCTATATATAAATATTGGCTTTTACGGATAAATGCACTGTTACGTACCGGAAGGGATTGGACTTAGAGGTCGGTAAGGTAGAAATATTTCCCTCTAGCTACGCAACTCCAGGTGTAGATGGAGTTCAGACTAGGTAGGTTCTTTCAACGATCACTGCTAAACGCAGGTGAACAACAAGATATTGGATAGGATTTAGTTTTAACAGCAGTTATTTTATCACAACAATAAACTTCACACTTAATTTCACAACAACGGGGTTTGGTAGTCAATGTTCGCCAACAACAATTGTTTGGTAGTTATTAGTATTGTTCGTTTGTTAACACCATTGTTTGTTCCTTTTCACTATTGTTCATTCGTTATCACTTTTGTTCGCGACATTGTTGATTTATTGTTTAACACTTTTTTATCGTTAAAATGGTTGTCGCTATTTGAAAATTTACAATTATCATCAGCAAACGATGAAAATCGTTTGTAGGTTAATTGAATTATCAAGGTTTATAAATGTTTCGGTTCAGTTGTCAAACTGTAGCTTGAAATTTTGATTATTATTTCACTATTTATTCGTTTTACGAATTACCGTTCGATTAATTCTAACGAAAGATTGTTAAATTATAATTATGATTCTTAGTCTATATTTGACTTCAACCAAAATTAGTATAACCGACACTAAAGTGTGTTTCCGTATAAAGTTACAAAAGATTGATTCACGATTTCGTAATGAAGTTCGGAGACTTTAGTGGGTTTTTTAGGTGTTTTCACTTTGAGTTTAGAAGTAGAAGTGATTTTAAATATTCGAGCCATCTACGAACAAGGGTGTTCCGGGTGGCGCTAGTGACGATTTCTATGAGATGGTCTAGCGAGGGGGTCGAGTACTTAACGAGGGGGTGGGCATTACTTGTAGTGTAGCAGAGCTTTGATTGGCTGCAATGGGTACCAAGCCGTTGCTTATGTGGTAACATCGATTTTGATTGGAGGGTGCGGTTGAGAAAAGTTGTTGAGAAAAGATTAGAGTTGTTAGGTTTTCTGGGAAAAACATCTGTTGTTTGCTCATTTTATAGCCCTGTCATCTTGAGAAACGGGAAGTCTCTTATCATTATCTGTTTCCTGTTTCCCTATGTATATATTTGTTTAAAGAATTTGTTGGAAACTTGGTTTTTACTTGTTTAGGTTTTCGTCAAATATTTGGAGTTCAACGTACTTCTACCAACTATCTTTCCGGTGGGAACGGAAAAGCAGTATTTGTTATCGGATGTATATTTTCTCTGGAAGAAAGAAAATATTTTATTTTTCGTATTTTTTAAGATTTGTCTAAAATTGTTATGAAAAATTATATTTTTATTGAAGATTTGAAATGTTAATGGAAAATTATATAGGAGGGGTTAATTATATAAAAAGAGAGAATAAGATCGGCAGTCGGTAACACAAGTATAAATTTGTGCTAATGTTCATTAAAATCGTAGTGGGGACGTAACAGCACATTTTGAAGGGCTTCAAGGGCACTAGACTATCTGCAAAAATATGGACATTTTTGTCTCCATTTTCCAATCTAATACTCATATATAGCATCACTCACCGCTACACATTCAGTCGTATATACCGATTCATAAGCTGAAATACTCTTAACGCTAGCAACATTTAATTGTGGTCATACAACACGAGAACCGACAGAAGTCCCATACTCCAGCTTACTGCCGTATGTGAATAAACAATAAGAAGAATCGCAAAATTTCGCTGACTCTTCTGTCAAGGACTGGACATTTCCCGTTCTTTTAGCTATTCTTTCGATGTCTGTATTTATTGGAATTTCAGCCAGGGCGTCATCGAAATTATACTTATATAAAATAAACATATCATCCTGTTCCAAATTTTGTTCTAGCCATGGCTGTAAGATCTTAATGGACTGAAACAGTATCCTATTTTGTTTTATGGCAATTCTCCGATTATCAACTCAATGAGTTGACAAATTCATTGATTGGGCCATGAAGAAATAAAGAATTACTCATAACCTTAATGATGAAATTCTCACCCAAAAAAATAGCTCAATCGTTGGTAGTGGTCAGCTTGGATTCAGCTAGGTATGTTTGTTGGAGTACTTCTACGATAACCAAAAGCGGCTCTTACTGCATAATATTGTATCTTTTCCAGCTTGTGTCGTAATTTTTTGGGGAAGGGATGGTATATGAATATGCCATAGTCAACAATTGCACGAATGTAACTTTTATATGGTATTAATAGAGTTTGGGGTAAAGTGTCGGTAGCAGTAAAAAATGAGAGTATATGCCCATAACTCAGCTCGATCATATCGACAAAATGGGTGAATTCTTGGTTGAATATATTTGGGATATCATAGTGGACTTGATTGTAAAATAACGAACTATATTTCACTTGATTTTGCGTCCGTCTGAACAATAAGAATGTTGACTTGAATCGTGAGACTAAACATGTCAAAAATGGCGCATTTTTCAACTTCCCGATTTAGGAAAGTTATTGTAATGCTCCCAAAAATGAAAAATCGATTTTTCGTCATATCTCTACGTTTCAAGGCATTTGTGATGCATTTCGACTATTTAAAACCAAGAATCTGTATTGTGTGTGTGTGTGTGTGACGATGTATGTATGTGGTCAAGATTTTTGGCCAATAATTTCTTGTGAACGAATCATTCGATCGAAGTTGTTGATGACTCAAACGGGAGAGTTTCATGTAACTTAGACCGGATTAGATTCGGATGGAATTGGTCCAGTATATATATTATTAACAATTTCAATTGTTTATAATGTTCTACTGCATGAACTATTAGAGTTAGCGCAAAATGCATATTAGAAAAGTTGTTCCCCATACAAAAATACGTATTCTATGTGGTATGACTTTTTTCGATAACTTGCATAATTAAGGATCTATGGCCGTCTCAACAATTATGTATGCAATAAGTGAATGAATGAACCCAGCGCAGTCATGAAGGCCTCAATCGAAGCATTTTCGTGCAGAATCGAGCGGATTACACTCGTGCAGTATATGCAATGTTATTAACAATTGCAAGTGTTCCTGCTGTTCCACTGGCTAAAATATTAAAGTCATCGTTTTATTGCGGCCGCACCTCTATTGGCGACTCACTTCCACTCAAGTCACGCGCATAAGTCGCATCCTCATGCTTACCACGCGTCTACTTATATATTCATAATTTTCCGCTTCATAAATGAGTCAGTTTAGAATTTTCAAATCTGCAAGTGTTCATCATGATACCAATAAGGATATCACACTGATTAACCAGGGTATATTGGAGAAGAATAAATTTAGTACGCTGTGTTGAAAAACCAAATCGGGAAGTTCTGTTTGGGCCCCGAATGGGGCACACACATGCTCACACCGCTAGTTTTATTTTTGATCGTTTTCATTATTATTTGTCTTCAATAGTTGAAATTCACACTCAAGCGTAATTCGATGCGTTGAAGGCCATGGAATACACAGGAATCACTCACATTCGACCGTTCTCAAGTTATCACCAAATTATCCAGAACTGTGAAAAACGTGTCTTTCAATGCGTAAATCACACGAACATCGCATAAGCGGGTTTCACTGCAAAAAATCTGCCGTACTCTTTTCTCAAACACATAAAATTCACCTTATAGGGGTAATTCCAATCGCTGAAGATGATTGAACACACGGGAATCGCTAACATTCAACGGGTCTCAATTTATCTTCGAATTGCTCGAAGTTCGTAAAAGCTGATTTCACTGCAAAATCTATACCGTACAGTGGGAGCAGTTTCACAGCTGTTTCTACATTTTTAGGAAATAATCAAGCTGAAAATTAGACAAAACTAGTGCAAGGTATGCTGAAAAAATTTGAGACTATGAGCTGCAGGATGTCACTAAAAGTACATATGGTCTAAAAGTATATATGGATATATAGATAAATTCAAAAACAAGAGTATTCAAAAGAGCAAATATAAAGTTTTCACCAGCACATTATGAGCTTTGAACAACGTTATTATGGCCAATACAATGAAAACATGATGGGAGACTATATTCGGGGTTAATTAAGAGATAGTGTCTATGAACATAAATGAAAAAGTAGGAGTGTGCACTTTTAAATTGTTTTCTACTTCCTCGTACGTCATTTTTACAGTAAAGCTTAATAAGCATGATGACAATGTTTATTCAAATGGTTGTAATTTTTTATTAAAAATTAGAACCACAGATTTTGAAAAATGTCGTTCAAGCGGTTTCATAAATAAAAGGGTAAACTTTTTCATACCATATATTTTATTTCGTCTAACTATGACCTAAAGAATTGAAATTTAATGCTCCAAGTCGAAGTCAATTTTGTGTCAACCCGTGTAATCCACTTATCAGTATTGTTTTTCTAGTGTTTTATGTACCTAATTTGGACCTGACCGATTTATGTCTAATGGAATTTTCAAAAATCACGAAACTACGATGTTATCAAGGAATACCGATTATGGGTATATTGGCGGTGAAAAATATGGGTAAAGATATGATATGGATATACAATTGTGACGTGAAGAGTTTATCTTCACGTCGATTTTAATTTTGACGAAATTGTGGGTTCATTCGACAGGAAATGAATCAGCAATTTCAGAATCGAGTAAGCAGTCCCACACTGGCCAACAGAGTCAGGTTTCCGTTGACCAGATCCCCTCATCATTGGCTTTGAAGGCAGTGGATACCTGAAGGTAGTGGGGTCGTGGGACTGCTTCCTCAGCATTTCGGGGTTTGCGGAAGAGTCGCGATTGCCCCGAAAGGGACTTGGCCAACAGATGCGGAACAGGAAAAACGGTCCTACCTGTTATATTTTTTGAATAGAAACGCGTACACTGAACCCGCGAAATTACCAGTGTATCAAGAATAAACATAGAATAATCAAAGCCAATTCTCCGGGTTCGCGTATAACGATCTACCTGAACACATTTCCCTCAAAATCTCCTTAAACGAGCGGACTCCCCGTAATCTACCGGGAGCATAGTCGGCAGTGGCAGGGTCAACTTGGCGACCCGGAGGTAACTACATTGTGGAGAACGGGTTGTTCATCAACCCGTTACGTAGAATTCCTCTCACGTCACATTGGCGCCCAACGTGGGGCACTTTTTTGGGGGATAGAGTGTCAAGGAACCACCAGAGTAAATGGAATTTTTCTTTGTGACAAGAACCTGTATTAAGTTCAGTGAAAGTGTACGCGTTGCAAAATAAAAAAAAAAACAAACTTTTGAAGAAGAATTCATCAGACATTCGGAGCACCTGAACGTGTGGAAACCGGGCATCATCATAACTCGAGAGGAAAAGACGGAATACGGAGAACCTAGCAGATAACCAGGAACGATTAGGGACGAGCAGGAAAGAGACAACTTATTGGATCCAAGATAGAAACGAGAGAATGCGCATCTGGGCGATACTCGCCGCTGTGGGATCTATGTAAGTACAGCAAAGTTTCAGAATTCCTCCCTTTCGCCCGAGAAAATTATTTACTCGCAGGGTCAGTCGCCAAGTCCGTAGAAAATACCGTGATAGACCATATCGTAACACGACAGAATTTCGGACGATAAATCGTAACATGTCGGACGAACGGACTGAAGTTGCGGGGAATGCGGAGCCCCCAACTTCCAAGACAGGAAATCCGACGGGTGAAGAAGTCTCGCAAGTCGCGGACCAATCAACTTCAGCCGGGCAGCGTTTTCCAACATCGAACCCGTCGTGTCACCTAGCAATGTACCGCCTCATTTTAATTCCCCTCCGGCCGGTTTTCCTCATGGCCTTTTCAGACCTACGGGGAAGATCACAGGCTTCCCTCCGATTTTTACACCCACCCCAGGGACAATTGGGACTGCTCCCACTAATCCCTTGGGGATGGAGACGGGAGATTATGGAGAAAACCGCTTAAATATGGGAATGGAACTTGGGGCATCCGAAATGAATTTGGGAGGGACAACGCCGTACGCGTCCGGGTCTCGCATTAATCCATGGGGTGGCTATAGTGCTGGGGTTTGCCGCCCTCGAATAGTGAGTACGCATCTAATCAAGGCATGAAAAATGCCCTCAGGCCTCTTCCGAGGTTTGAAATAGCTAATGATGTGGAGAGATTCATTTCCGCTTTGCAATATGCTCGGGTAATATTGAGGGGGCAAGACGAGCAACTATTTTTATACCAATCCTTGACCAAATATGGCCGTGAGGCACGGGCAGTGGTAGACTCAATTCTTCCCGAAATCACAACCATAGATGAACTGATAACGAAACTTCGAC
Organism: Asobara japonica; assembly: GCA_026005395.1. Taxonomy (NCBI): domain Eukaryota; kingdom Metazoa; phylum Arthropoda; class Insecta; order Hymenoptera; family Braconidae; genus Asobara; species Asobara japonica. Next base: position 139,727 of record BQMI01000153.1, on the reverse strand, counting down.
TTACGTTCGGGACGAGGGAAAATCTCCGACAGATCCTGGCGAAAATGTCACACCTGATCCAGCAGGAAGGAGAATCGGTGGCGCGTTATTCGGCTCGGTTTCGGGCACTAACCCTTAATGCACGAAGTAGGCTTGAGTCAAGTGGGGATCTGGGCATCACGATGCACGGTATTTTACAAAACGCTCGTGAATCATTTATGCTTGGGCTAAGGAGGGAAATCGCGCTGTTGATGTACTCGGAACGTCCCGCAAGTTTTGATGACGCTGTTGGAATAGCGGTTTCAATAGAAAAAAGGCTCCAGGAGATGAATCCGAGCGTTTTTGTAGGGTAGCCGGGAAGAAACCGATCCAAAGCCAGGGGAAAGTGAATGCATTTGGGGTCGATGTCGACGATTTCATTTATGAAACCAACATGAGAGAGTCTAATGTAAAAGCCGCCGCGTCACGTCCCGCCGGCAATAATGGAAATTGGGGACATTCGCGGGACAATCGGAATCAAAATCGAGGAAATGGGCAAAATACTCACGCGCAACGGAAAGGGAATAACGGGGGACGAAGACAAAATAACCAAAAACCGTGGGAAAAACTCGATCCAAAGAAATCGCCGTGCTATCGGTGTCAAAAAATCGGTCATTTCGCAAAAGATTGCACTGCCCCCGCGCCAGTACCGAGACTAGATAGGCGAGCGCCAGAGTCCGACGGGTCAGGTCCGGACTCCAGGCCGGGAACTCCGGGTGTCTCCGGCTCCACGCCGACGGAGAATTTACACTAGGAAAGTGTTCGGAGGATATACGCGACTCCGGACTCCAGGACATAAGCGGGTCCATCGCGCGAAAAGGGATGATCAAAACTTCTCATATACATTAGAAGGTGCTAGATGTTCCTCCCACAAACGTCCTATTGAGGGCGAAAAAAATGAAAAAGGGAGAGGGCCATTTCTTTATTGACACAGGGGCTCATATCAATCTCGTGCGGTCTGATAGCTTGAATACACGCGCACGGATTGACAATTCAAAAATTGTCATAGTCAAGGGTGTTACGCCGGGAAAAATCAAGACGAAAGGTTTTGTAACACTCAATGTAGAGGGGGTTGAGGATAGGTTCCACGTAGTGGATCCCAGCTTCCCTCTATTAGAAGATGGGCTATTGGGTAGGCCTTTCCTTAAAAGTAGGGCAGTTAAGATTGAGTGCGGAGAAGATATACTCAAAATAGGGGATGCGGTTCATACATTTACTAATACGGAGTCGATACCGCTTCCGCCTAGAACGGTAAAATTGGTGTATGCCCGGGTTAGCAATTTTAACTCTTCCGTTGGATATGTTCCACAAAAAGATGTAAAGCCTGGAGTGTATTTCGGTGAAGCCTTGGTATAACCGAAAGGGGGGGTAGCCTTCATGTACGCGTATAACACCCTTGAAACCGAGGAAAATTTCAAGGTTCCGTTGATCGAGCTGGAAGAAATAGAAAGTATCGCAACAGAACGGGAAATAAAGGCATTCGGGAAATCGGAAGAATCGAATGGTGGGGATAGAGAGCGTTTAATGAGAGCTGAAAGGGTTATTGAGTCTCTAAGGTTGGAAGGGTTAAATGAAGAGGAACAACAAGAAGCCAAAGAGCTCGTCAGATACAACCCGTGGGTGTATCAGCTCGAAGGGAAAAAGCTCTGCGAAGCCAAAATACCGGGGTATAAGTTGAAACTAACGAGTGAGGACCCGATAGTCGTTCGGCAGTTCCGCTGACCTTTCTACATTCGGGATAGAGCTAACGACCAGGTTAACGAAATGCTCGCCGCCGGTATTTTTAAAATTTTGAATTCGGGAAATTTTTTTTTCTCTGGTTCCCCATACAACGCGTCGGCCTGGATGGTTCCCAAAAAATCGGGTCCCGACGGAGAAAAACGCTGGCGGATAGACTTCCGTCGGCTAAATGAAAAAATGGTCGCGGACGCGTACCCCGTTCCGAATATCACAGATATTTTGGACTAACTAGGGGGTGTACGATATTTTTCCACCTTCGACTTGGTTTCCGGTTTTCATCAAATCCCCCTCGATAAAGTAAGCCGACCAAAAACGGCGTTTTCTACCCCCAACGGCCATTTTCAATACACGCGTATTCCAATGGGAATTGCGAACGGTCCACCCGCGTTTCAAAGGTGGATGTTGTTTTGTCCGGATTGCAAGGGGCAGGCTTGTTTGTATACATGGACGATATCGTCGTGTATGGGAAAACAGTCGAGGAACATCGGAACACGTACAAAAAATTCGTTGACAGATTACACGAAAAATGTATGAGCTTGAGCCCTGAAAAATGTGAATTTCTAAGGGAGGAAGTAACTTTCTTGGGACACTGTGTAGAGAAAGAAGGTATAAAGCCTAGCCGAAAAACGATCGAGCCTATTTTGAAATGCCCGCGACCTAAAAATCAGAAAGGTATCCATCAATATTTGGGGCTCGCGGGATACTATCGTCGATTTATCAATCAATTTGCTGCTAAAGTACGCCCTCTCAATGAGTTATTGAAAGATGACGTTCCGTTTGAATGGGGGGAAAAGCAGGAAAACGCATTCTCATCCATTGCACAAGAGATTACGTCTTATCCCATTCTCAGACACCCTGACTTTGAACGGCCTTTCCTCGTTACCACCGACGCCTCAGATTACGCAGTCGGGGCGATTTTGAGCCAAGGAGAAATTGGCCAAGATCTTCCTATATGCTACGCGTCTAGGGTAATGACGAAAGCGGAGAAAAATTATACCACCATCAAAAAAGAGTTGATGGCTATAATTTTCGCTGTTCGACAGTTCCGCCCTTACATCTACGGGCACAAATTCACGTTAATAACGGATCATCAGCCGTTGACATGGCTCAAGTCGACCAAAGATCCAGGGGCACAATTACGTAGATGGGCAAATGAACTCGAGGAATATGATTACGACATAAAGTATAAGCCGGGGAAAATCAACCTCAATGCCGATGCTTTATCTCATAACCCGATACCCGAGGACGCAGATGAACCCATCCTCGAAAAACACATCGCCATGACTAGAGAAACAAAATCCGGAGTCAACGCGATAAAAATTGGGGACGCAGTTTGGTACATCGCTGTACCAACGACACAAAGGGTCAGCCTATGTGTCGTGGAGGCGATATTCCCAAACGATAAAGTTCAAGTTCGACGGGGAATCACCATGGATATTGCCCAAAAACAGTTCATTGCCACCGTGAATAACCCTCCAATCAATTGGGATCCGCCTATTCCCATCGTAGACTCGACGGTAAATTTTTTGCCAATGGTGATATCGTCTGGCACCAAGACAGTGCAACGCATCGGACGGTAGGACCGCATCCTATTACCGCGGTACTATCACACGACGTGATAAGGAAAAAAAAAGATGGTGACAACACACACATTTCAAAATTGAATGTGTTATCAGTCAACGTTCAGCCAACAGGGGCGTCAAAAACAAATGCACAATCTCCAAAGGTAGTTGCAGGGAATTCAGGAATTCCCGAAATTTCCGGAATGGACGAACAACGTCGTCCCGGGGCAAACTCGCCAACGAATTCCGAGTTGATTCTGGAAACGCCCGAGATTACCACAAAAAAAAAGGACGAGGACGCCCTCCAAAAGATTACACGGAAAAAGCATCAGAACCGGAAGACGTGCAACCTTACAAAAGGCCAAGGAGGCCGAAAACTATTCACGGATCGAGGCAACGTAACTGGGACGACTCAGATTCCGGGGACGAAACCACCCCTTCTGGGACCGATGAGACTGTGAGTATGTACGATCCTACTGAGGATTTGGAACTTCCGGAAGACCATGATGAAACACACAATCTCAACGACAAGATAGCTGAGGCAGTTAAAGGTCCTATCAAGCATAAGAAGGAAAAAGGTGCAGTGAACCACCGGATGACGTCAACCCCGAGCATGGCAGTCACCAGGCGCTTCAGATAACAGTGAGGGGGAAGACCCTCCTCTATCTGATGAAGATCCACCTGAATACCAGTTCTCAGAAGAGGAAAGCAATGGAAATGTGCAATACTCCTGAACCCACCTAACGGAGGAAAAGGAGAATTTTACATTTTTTCTACCAGCCTCTGGAGAACTGGACAATGCCTGTCTTAGAGTTCTGGTGGAGAAAACTTGGATACAGCAGGACTAACTGACTGCCCAAAACCCACAGGTCGGTGACGTTATCAGGATAACAAAAGCGAAACATACCGGATTTGGCCTCGTCATCAAAGCGACCGCAGAAGATGAAGTTTTAGAGGACAATACTAAAATTGCTCTAGAAAACTTCATCAGGGACGCCAGAGGACAAGCATTCGAGGTCATCCGGATGGTTCACGATCTCGACAGCTTGACCGGGAGATCGCGACGTTTTATACGCATGACCCTGAAAGAAAGATTAAAAGGGACAAACATGCGAGTCATTCTATGTGCACGATTACTCGATCTGCCGCCAGCTGAGGATCGAATTTCTATTATCGAAGAAAAGCATGCGTCAGCAGTAGGAGGACACAAGGGCATACACAAAACTCGGTATGCGGTCGCCTCCCAATTTTACTGGAGAAATATGGATGAAGCAGTGCGGGATCATGTCAACCACTGCCAAACATGTCAGCGAAAAAAACTAGTGAGGGAGAAACTTAGACATCCCATGATCATCACTGACACACCGATGGACGCATTCCAGAAGGTGTCGATGGACATATACGAACCCTCAGGCAGGAGCAATAGAGGACATGTCTACCTGTTAACCCTCCAAGACTGCTTGACGAAATACGCCGTTGCCGTGCCTCTGAGGCATCAAACTGCAGAGGATGTTGCCCGCGCTCACAAAAAGCGCTTCATCTCTATTTTCGGGGCTCCTCAAGCGCTCTTATCGGACAGAGGTACAAATTTCACGAGTGCAATGAGTGCGGAATTTTGTAAACTCTTCCGAATAAGCCGGTGTCTAACCACAGCGTACCATCCGCAATCCAATGGGGCACTCGAACGCAGTCACCATGTTCTTACCGAGTACTTGAAAACCAGATCGGAGAGAGTGCAGATTGGCATGACTGGATTGACATGGCCATGCTAGCGCATAAGGCTAGTAAACACGAGAGCACGGGATATACACCGCATAAGCTAGTTTTCGGAGTCGAGCCGCGGCTTCCCTCAGCACGATCTCTGGAGGGGGTGGGGGGCAAACCGTACTGGGTATTATTCCAGGAACTTACAAAAGGATTGAGAAGAGTGCGCACAAAAGCCCGGTTAAACTTGATCGAATCGAAGCATAAGTCGAAAAAATATTATGACCGAAAAATTAAGACTGTCGAATATAACGTAGGAGATCACGTTTGGCTTTACAAAGAACCGAAAACCGGGAAACGCGACGATGATTGGAAAGGACCATATCGCATTTTAGAAATTCTAGAAAAAAATAATATCCGAAGCCGAACAGAGAAAGGACCCAGAGTAGTTCATCGGGCCAAGTTGAAAAAAGCTCGAATACGGGCGGATACTCCTCTGTTTGATAATGCGTCGTTTTAGAGGGAAAAAAATTCATAAGGATAAGTTAGAAGATAAATTAAGTTATAGCAATTTTGCTTCGGAAAAAGAGAGACCATTCCTTAACGGATAAGTGAATATATTTTGGGTGCCATCGTGGGACAAAAACTCTATACAAGACATTTGATGTTCATAATTTTATATCACCAATCCCCGCCGACGTAGTCAAAATATTCATGCCAGGAGATATCGTCCACATCTACTATCTCCCCCTCTCCGAGAGTTAGATCATTTACGAGATATCGAAGATACTCCAGGGGATCATCACCAAAGCAGTAGAGGCGTGGTGCCTAAGGGACGAAAAAGAAGAAAAAAATAACCTTTTAATCTCATCAAAAGGGAAGACTAGGTCCTCTCACAAGGAAGCGAAATTTACCGTTGGACAAGGACCCTCGAAGAACAAGCGTGGCAGCCAAAATTCACCACCGAGCCAAAATCGAAGGGCGCGGTCCCGCCAAATACTACGAGCGAGCGAAACCTCATAAGATGCCCGAACCTGAGGTTCGACCCAGTCCCATAGGAGAAGGTAGAGGAGACATCCGTGCGGGTCGACCATGGAGTCCCCACTGACAAATCGCTCGATGGCACAGGTGAGCCAAGCGTCGATCGAAGCCTCGATGGCAAGGGTAGGCTGAGGCAAATTTTGAAAAAAAACCAAAGAGGAAAAATCAATAAAAGTTCGGAGTCAGACCGGAAAAAAATATCTACCGTCTTGGGAGGTCTCCAGCCGATGAATCCAAGAACATCTGAGCGGCCGCCATAAAAATCCGTCCCAGTATGTCGAAAGGCTTCCCTCTGTGACTCCAAAATGTCACCAAGAGTGATCCCAAAAACTGGAATGGTGGTACTGAAAGAGCATTTCAAAGACGCTCAGGAAATCGGCCACATCAGGGTGGAAAATACGAACCCCGACCGGTACACTAACCAGAGGCTGATAGGCAGCATAACTCCCTCGAATTACAGCTCCAAGAAAAGGAATTCGATCCATGAGCTCACTCAACTGCCGCGCACGCGGGTCATTTTCGGACAAGGGCATTTCGAAAAAAATATTAAATTTTGAGCTTTTTCGAGAACTAAAAGGCGACAGCACCGACTAAAACGTACGAAGCAATTGACTGCAAAAATAATTCTGAAGTCCATCTCTCCTGAAAAGGTAGGAAAGAAAGGTGATACCAGCGAGAAAGAGGAGATCAGCGTTATCACGGAGTATAATACCGAGAAGTCACTGTAAAAAACTTTCCAGGGGCAACTTCGAGGATTTTTCCCCGCTCTCCCCCCCTCAGAAGATTAAATTCTTATTTTTCTTTGCAAAAAATACAAAAAAAAAAAACAAAAATAAGAAGGGGACGAATGAGATACTAACAGCGGGGTCCGTTCTCCGTTATAGGCTCGCTGAGAGCCCGAGATCCTCAGCCATAAAAATAGAGAAGATCATAGGCGAAACTGGAATGATATCCACCAACTATGGAAATGCGAGGATCTACCACACAACATGGAAGTTGATCACACACATGAACCCGCTCAACTTCGTGAAGAAATGACAGAGAATGGTACGACAATGGCTCCAACTCCACACAGCGTGCAAGGAGTTGGAGGACGACCGTACTGCAAGCCCCCAATTAGAACAATTAATAAAAATGTTGGATGTCATTGAGAGTACCCACATACACATGGCGGACTTTTATCGGAACCATACCGCCGAATCGAAAGAAGTGCACCCCTTGGATTTGTAGGGAAAATTCTCAATGTATTGTTTGGGACTATGAGCGAAGACGATGCCGACTATTTTAATGAGCGCATCGAATCTTTGACTAATACGACGCAGGAAACACTGGCGCTGATTGTGAATCAAACTCACATCATCAGATCAGAATTTGATATAGTTCAAGCAAGCATAAGACGATTCGAGAACACCATCGAGGTATTCAATCATTCGGTACATGACGCGGTAAGAAAGTTAACAAAACGTATCGAAATCCTCCGGTATAATGAGAAGCTGGCAAACATACTATCTGCCTTGTCCGCGGAAGTGAATGAATACGGATTAGATACACAGGTGTTAATCAACGCGATAATGGTTGCCAAAAAGGGGCAACTACACCCCAGTGTGCTTCCCGCCGAAAAACTCATAAACACCGCATTAGAAATTTCAGGACAAAATAGGGGAGTCGAAATTCCAGTAACGTTAGATGTTTTTCATGTCGCGGAATTATTAAAAATAGCGGATTTGACGACATACTATTACAACAACAAAATAATATTCGTATTAACATTCCCAATGACGGAACTATCGCGATATATACTTTATGAACATCTTCCACTTCCGGTTAAAATTGGAAATATGACCAAACCACTAGTCGGGTTTATCATTCCAGGGCATAAATACACAGCTATTTCAGAACAAATCAGTACATATTTTAAAATGAATGAAGAGGACATCAAATATTGCAAAAAGGGATCCGTAGGCCTTATTTGTAAAATGATGGATCCTATTAATGAGGTTAATGGCAATAATAACTGCGAAGTACAAATAATCACGAACCCCCGGTTCTCAAATTCCGGAATATGCGACGTGAGAGTCAAGGCCATGAGCCAGACATATTCGGCAAGGATTGACGACTCAAATACGTGGATTTTTTCTGTTATCACAGAGGATGAGCTCCGAATAAATTGTGAGGGACGTGAATCAGTCTCACAAATAATTCGAGGAAGAGCGAAATTGACCCTTCCCCAGGATTGCGAGGCTCGGGCGCGATCGGTGACACTCACCCCATTTCGTGAGATAATGTGCGAAGTCGACACCCAGTTTCTAGATGGGGTTGGACTTGATATGCAGATCTGGCTAAACGAGGCGGCGCGAGCGGCCGAGGGGGGAAATATTACGGAGATTCTAGGTGACATGACCGTTTCGAAAATAGTCCTGGACGAAGCAGGAGACGATAACTACATTAACAAAGACAGTTGGGGGTTACAGACTATAATCGAAAAAGCCAAAGACCTTGCCAAACACAAGGATACTTCGGGCTGGTAATCCTTCCAGAACAGTGTCACAGGGCGACCCCACCGCAGGATCGTATTATCCGTATTTATTCAAAAATGATATAAAACTATGTACGAATAGATATAAATCAATAATTGTAAGGGTTCAGTCGGTAGGGACGGTTCCATAATTAATATCTTATTTAGGAATACGTAATTTGCAATCCATGACTAACATGGATCCTTTGGATGTTTAATTACAATTCGAGGGTTGTTTATTTTAATGGTTGCTCATAAAGCTGGGAACGTTGATAGGCCCATAAGGCAATTAAGGGTTTTTGTTCTTTTGGGCGCTCACTTTGGGGACTATGTACGGGGTACTAATAGTTCTACCGGGGAGTGTGACGTGAGGAGTTTATCTTCACGTCGATTGTAATAGTTAATTTTGACGAAATTGTGGGTTCATTCGACAGGAAATGAATCAGCAATTTCAGAATCAAGTAAGCAGTCCCACACTGGCCAACAGAGTCGGGTTTCTGTTGACCAGGTCCCCTTAGCTCATCATTGGCCTTGAAGGCAGTGGATGCCTGAAGGTAGTGGGATCGTGGGACTGCCTCCTCAGCATGTCGGGGTTTGCGAAAGAGTCGCGATTGCCCCGAAAGGGACTTGGCGAACAGATGCGGAACAGGAAAAACGGTCCTACCTGTTATATTTTTTTGAATAGAAACGCGTACACTGAACCCGCGAGATTACCAGTGTATCAAGAATAAACATAGAGTAATCAAAGCCAATTCTCTGGGTTCGCATTTAACGATCTACCTGAACAGCGGACTCCCCGTAAGCTGCTACCGGGAGCATAGTCGGCAGTGGGAGGGTCAACTTGGAGGTAACTACATTGTGGAGAACGGGTTGTTCATCAATCCGTTACGTAGAATTCCTCCCACGTCACACAATCTTATGCACTTTGATATGTCGATGCTTATCTCCCACCTCAATACTCTTTTGTGAATGTTAGAACTTACAGAAAGTTGTGTAAAATTACGTCGCAAAAATTATATTCCATCTATACTCCAAACCATTCTCACGCATGCGTCTTAATGGTTACAGGTATGCGCAGTCATAAATAATCATTTTTATACATCTGTTAGTGACATGTACGACGGAAAAGGGAATTTCCGCGCGAATGTGATTAATCATACTAACTTCGCTTAATGTTAGGGAAAGCGACGGTCCGTTCGGTAGAGAGGATATAACTTTCAGAAGCTTGCAGTGCGGTTTCCTAACTTTTGAGAGCTTTTACTGTATTGCATTTCAGTGATGTGAAAAAAGAATTTGCCTGCTATATTATTGTAGTTTACCATCTAGTCTTTTTACTGAAGCATTTAAACCGAAATACTACAATGTGAAATTCATACATCCTTACCCATCAATGAGGTATAAGGGAATTACTGGAACAATAGTGAGATACAATAAACATTATCTTCATGCTGAATTTATGAGTGTGGTCACCACTTGTGTTGATTTATTTAACTGTTAACAATTACTGCCTATATGACATTAAACATTCTCTCTGTTATTTTTATCCGGTTCACAGTGATGTCCATCGTCCAGTTTTGAACTGACGATTTGAGGATTGATGTTTCATGCCGTTCGAAATGGAGAGTAGTCTACGAGCCGGCGGTGATGTTGCATTATATAGTCTCTGAAACATATGATAAATAGCTATGAAAAAACAAATATTTTCATACCATTAAATTCAGGGCTTTATGCAACTTACTATCTGCATAAAAATTGGAAATGCCATTGTTTTCTTAAAACATAATTTATTCCTAAGCTCATACGAAAGTAATTTTATAACAGTGCAAAACTTCACGTTTTTACCATACTGAATCTTTACAATCAGGCCAAAGCAACGTTTTACCCTGACGACCATAAAAGCCTGCCTAGGGAGGATCCAAAAAATAACGTTCGTGGTCCAGCGTCAAATAAGTTTTGAAGTGAAACTTATTATGGGAGGGTATTGAAATTCGGATCGGCAACCTTTTCTGTGACGGAAGTAGGTGGTGGGGGTAACACGTAACGTCGAGAGAGTGGGAGCCGTGACTCGCTTGCCTTAGGTACCTGTAGTTAAAATTACAATATTTAGGCGGCGTGACGATCGCCGAACGCAGCTGTTGGAGCTCCATGAAGTTAGCCTCTGCTTATTAAAAAATTATTATTACAACCATCAGAATTCATTGATAGGCGAATGATACACAATGATTGATTATAAAAACAATTTGATTATAACAATCAATTCGATGAACTAACGTAAAGTAAGAAAAACCTAATGAGGATCATAACGCTGCGGCGGCGAGTCGAATCAGAGCGGCAGGGAAGGGGGCGGGGTGATCCAAAGAGGATAGCCACGTGTGCGACAACACCGACGTTAGTTACTACCTCGTGTGAGGTAAGGCGCCACAGTCACCGGGGGGAGACCGTCAGCGTGAGCGGGGAGCCTTCGCCGATGTTTCGGCAGTAGCTGTCCCGCCGTCACAGGGATAAGTACGGCGAGGAAATGTTGTCCGCGTTATGCTATTAACTTTCAACATCTAAAAAGATGCGGAATAACAATTGCGACAATTAAAAAAAAAATCACCGTGAAAGGAATAAATTGCGATTTTTTATTTTTTGTTCAACGTCACAACTCTTCCCTAATGCATAAAAAAATCCTTAAAAAAAAATAATCTACAAATTTCTTATCTGCAGTTTAAATTTTTTCAAAAAAATGTTTCGTTTTTTTTTACCAATTCTCATTTTTTTTACACATTCAGCGATGTTTTATACGTATAGTTTAAGGTTTTAAATTTTTGATTGAATGCATATAAAAACTACGAGAAAATTGTTTCACCAAATTTAACAATTTTACCCTTTTCAATTTTTTTTTCTACAATAAGTTAATCATCAATGAAAATGATTGAGGCGCACAATTTTTGGTGAATAATAAAATAATCGATGCATGATGCTGATGACATCATTTTTCAATTGATTTTGTTTTCAGGTATATCGAGAAATTGGGTATTTTTCTCACAAATTTTGTTGACGAGGACTGACATTTCCAGAATTGATAGTAATTAATCGGAGGTTACGGCTATTGTGTCCATACCGTTTCGAAGAACTATACCTATATAGCTCTTTGTGCCTCCCCCCTTTATTTCCCGTCATTTCTGCGCACCCTTAATCCCAAAATTTTGTTTTCATTTACGAGAGAATTTGTGATATATAGGTAAAGTCAGTCAGTCGGCTTTTAGTAGTCGAAGTGTATCGAACCTTTCAATAGTTTAATCCGAATATTAATTGAGGTGGTCAGTGAATTATGGATTGATTGGGGATCTATTCACTGGGTCTCAAAGCAAATGGCGCGTCATCATTTTTTTCCCGAATTAAGAATAAACTAAGCAGTATTAATTCTTAAATATTTTTTCGACATTTTTAAAAATTGAAACTTTATCAGTTCCATCAAAAATGAACATTATTTATTTTGTAAAATTGACATTTATTTTCGGCAGAATTGGTAACGTTTATGTTTAATAAAAATCATATTTTTTTTTCAAGTAAATAAATTTGACGAAAAGACTTTAAATTTAGATGACATAAATGTAAATTTTACGAAGTAAATAATACTTATTTTCCTTTAATTTGTCTTGTAAATAATTCTTCTTCAACCAAACCGCGCCAAAATTCAAAATGTGAGTTTTTGCTTCCGAATGGAAGCATTGCAATCGTTCAATTTTGACTTTCGCTAATTATGCTTGTAAACAATATATAGTGGTCTGAAACGTAAAAATACGAAGTTTGAGCATAGTGTCTGTATGTATCAATTTTTTTCGAAAATCTTCACTTACAAAATTCAAGATAAAAAGGAATAAATTTTAAGAATAAAATCTGAAAAAATTGTCAGTTATTGGTATTGAGTGTAGCTAGCTGTGGGCGCAATTTCAGTGAAATCTGCCGGTAAGTTTCTTAGAAATCCACTTTTTTTGTTTTTTCTTCGATCGTTCATATCTCTGAAACTAATGAATATCTAGTACGTTGCTCACAAGAAATTGAAGATATTTCAATTTTTCTGTTTTTTTCGCTTTTTGCTTTTGTACGCACTCTAGCGTGGCAAAAAATTGAGATAAAAACTTGACATTTGAAGCAAAGATTCCTTTTGTTGTGGTGAAGAACCCTGTTGAATAGCGATTTGATCATATCATTAGTTTTCTAGATTTGAATTTTTTCGTTTTTAAGCTTTTTATTTTATTTCTCGATAATTATTCAAACGATTTTGTTGTTTTTTTTTTCAAAATGGGTGCCTTAACGAGATCTATGATTCTGTTGAAAAGCATTGAGTCAATTAGGTTGGGTAATAAAAGATATTCCTGTTTTATAACTTTTGACTTTGGTTTTACTTTCTGTTTTTATTCGCACTCTAGCGACCTCAAAAACTGGGATAAAAACTGGAAATTTGGAACAGACGTTCCTTTTATTATGGTGAAGAACCCTATTGAATAGCGCTTCAATCGCATCATTAATTTTATAGATTGCAATTTTTTCATTTTTACGGTTGTTTCATTACTTCATTTCTCGATAAGTATTCATCCCATTTTTTTCCAAAATGTGAGCTTTAACGTTATCTATGAACTGGTCGAATAACATTGAGTCAATTACTTTGGGTAATATGACCTATTCCTTTTTTTGATTCCGTTCGCCTGGAAAAAGCTTTTTCAATACTGGAACATTTTTATTTTGTGTGCAATTGCACCATTCGGAAGCTTACCACCAATGAAATTGGGGGAAATAAAAATAAACGGTGACATATTTGACACAGTCGAATGTGGGACCCGAGGATCGCCTGCTTGTTTTTTTTTGTAATGCTGATTGCAATTTAAAAATCAAAAGGAATTGTGAATAAACACGTTGACGTATTTTCGAGTACAACGAAGGAATGAATGTATAAATATCTTAATTCGTTATTTCTGTATAGTTCTTGTGGATGTTCCGCAATTTTCAGTTTTCTATAGATATTATAATTTCTAATTTATTTAATTGATACAATGAGTCGAAAATTATATGATGATTTAGAGGTTCAGAAATGCGTGAAACTCCCTCTTGTATTATTTTTGCATGACTTTCAGCTATTTGCGCGATGGGAAATTGCCTCATCCATGCAATTACGAGCAATTAGATTAATTTTCAAACCCCCGGAACGCTCAGCGCGCCCCATATAAAAAAATCATATCTCTCTCCCTAATGGGGATGAAGGCATGAAATGGACAGCAATTCGTTGGGGATTCAATCCCCAATAAATGACAGTCACTTCGTTCCTTAATCTCCATTACGAGCGGTGAAATTAATTTTCAAACGCCCAGAGGAACGCTGAATGCGCCCCGTAGAAAAAAATGATATCTCTGTCCCTAATGGGGATGAAGAGATGAATTGGACAGCAATTCGTTGGGGATTGAATCCCCAATAAATGACAGTTATTTCGTGCCTTAATCTCCATTACGAGCGGTGAAATTAATTTTCAAACGCCCAGAGGAACGCTGAGTGCCCCCCATAGAAAAAAATTACATCTCTGTCCCTAATGGGGATGAAGGGATGAAATGGACAGCAATTCGTTGGGGATTGAATCCCCGATCAATGTTCCTCATTTCGTTCCTTAATCTCCATTACGAGCCATGCAATTAATTTTCAAACCCCCCGACCGCTGAGCGCGCCCCACAAAAAAAATCATATATCTCTCTCTCTCTAATGGGGATGAAGGGATGAAATGGACAGCAATTCGTTGGCGATTGAATCCCCGATAAATGATCCTCATTTCGGTCCTTAATCTCCATTATGAGCCATGAAATTAATTTTCAAACCCCCGAAGGCTGAGTGCGCCCCATAGAACAAAATCATATCTCTGTCCCTAATGGGGATGAAGGGATGAAATGGACGGCAATTCGTTGGGGATTGAATCCCCAATACATGATCCTCATTTCGTTCCCTAATTTCCATTACGAGCGATGAAATTAACTTTCAAACGCCCAGAGGAACGCTGAACGCGCCCCATAGGAAAACATCATATCTCTCGCCCTAATGGGGATGACGGGATGAAATGGACGGCAATTCGTTGGGGATTGAATCCCCAATAAAAGATCATCATTTCATTCCTTAATCTCCTTTACGAGCGAGGAAATTAATTTTCAAACCCCCCGAACGCAGAGCGCCCCCCATAAAAAAAATCATATCTCTCTCTCTAATAGGGATGCAGGGATGAAATGGACGGTAATTCGTTGGGGATTGAATCCCCACTAAATGATCCTCATTTCGTTCCTCAATCTCCATTACGAGCCATGGAATTAATTTTCAAACCCCCCGAACGCTGAGCGCGCCCCACAAAAAAAATCATATCTCTCTTTCTAACGGGGATGAAGGCATGAAATGGACGGCAATTCGTTGGGGATTGAATCCCCAATAGATGATCCTCATTTCGTTCCTTAATCTCCATTACGAGCCATGAAATTAATTTTCAAACGCCCAGAGGAACGCTGAGCGCGCCCCATAAGAAAAAATCGTTCGGGATCCATCGTTCCGCCGCATATGTTACACAATACATACAGAATTTTGGTTGATGACTGAAATTATGCACTTCTTGACCTTTTCAAAATTTCCAAGTATTTCAAATTTCATAGATCTTGAAAAGTGATGGGATTTTCAAAAAAAAACTAGTAGTGTGCAAATGTATGTGCCCCATACGGGGCACAAACAAAACTTCCCGATTTGGTATTTCAGCACAGCATAATCATGGAACCATGGTGATGAGCAAACTCAACAGTGATATCAATAATTGACCCTTGTGACTAATAATTACTGCACGCGATCGATTTAGTTTGATATTTCAGCTGCATAAAAATATTCAGCTGGAATTCGTCTGCCTAGTTACCTTCTCTACCTCTGTCAGTTCCTAATTATCCCGCTCTTTGACAGCCTTCCCGCAATTGTCGAAATATTCATTCGCCAAGTATATTCTAGGTCAACTCGCGATATTTTTTAACGTATATTGAAAAAAGTCATACTGAATGTGCAGTTTTGTATAAGGAACGACCCTGGTGATATGCATTGTTCCCGTATTTCAAATTGCTCGGACGACCATACCTCCTTAATTATGCAAATTATGGAAAAAAGCAATTATACATAAAATGTGTATTTTCATATAGGGAATAGTTTTCTTCAGATAAGCTTCTCGCTAACTTTAATATTTTACCCAGTGGAAGCGTATAAACAATTGCAATTCTTAATAACATTGCATATATATTCCACGAATGTCATCCAAAATGCAATCCGCTCAATTCTGAACGGAAATGCTACGATTGAGACCTTCATGACAGCGCTCTGTTCACTCGTTCACGCACTACAGACATAATTGTTGAGACGGTCATACCTCCTTAACTACGCAAATTTGCGAAAAACGTAATTCTACATAAAATAAGCATTTTTATATGCGGAACAACTTTTTTCAATTTGGGCAATAGAACGCGATAAACGATTGAAATTGTTAATAACAATATATATACTACACCAATTTCACCCAAAATCTAATCCCCTCTAAGTTACATGAAAATGCTTCGATTCCAATATTGACGGTCTCGATAGCTTCATTCGTTCGTGAGAAGCCTAGGATCAAAATTTTGGAAACGCACATGCATACAGACATACACACTCACACACACACACACACACACACACAGCCAAGCATCTCGGCGGCAAATTGTTCCAGTCTACAGGCTGAGTGCCCTTAGAGTGGTCAGCGCATACCGCACAGTATCGAACGATGCTGTGTGTGTCATTGCTGGGATGCTACCTTTTGAAGTGCTAGCGGAAGAGCGTAGGCGACTCTACACACGCAAAACATCAACTGAGCTGAGCTCAGTGGAACTGAGGACAGAAGAACGAAACCACAGCATCCAGCGATGGCAGCTGCAGTGGGACGCCTCGAGCAAAGGCCGGTGGACTCACCGACTTATTCCGAAGCTAGATGTTTGGCTTGACCGACCACATGGACAAGTCAATTACTACCTAACCCAGATGCTCTCAGGACACGGGTGCTTTCGGGAATATCTTCACAAATTTAAGCATGAGGATTCTCCGGATTGCCCAAAGTGTCCGAGAATGAAGGAAAATGCGGAACATGTTCTCTTTACGTGTCCGCGTTTCGACGTCCAACGAGCTGTATGGGAAAATAGCGCAGGCAAACCCATCAACGGTGGAAATCTTGTGGAAGTTATGCTGTCATCAGAGGCGGCATGGAACGCGACAAGCGACTTCGCAATGGAGGTTTTGCAGGAGCTGCGCCGCGAGGAGCAGTTGCGGAAAAATCCAGAGTAAACGGAGGATCTTCTTACCGTTAACGAGCGGAAAGGATTCGCTACTGAGGAAGCCAAGGCTATCGTCCCCTACACAACGAAGTATTGCTCAGCAGATGTTCCGTCGTGGTCTGGGGACCAACCGAACTGTATTGTATGTGACAAGGGGTATTGTCCTTTGCACGTTATGTTTTATTTGTTAATTTTGTAAGTTAGTTCAATAAAGGAAAAAGTAAGAAAAAGAGAAAGGAAAGAGAAAGAAGGAAGTAGGTTGACTTCCTTCTTTCTCTTTTTCTTAAAAAAAAAAACAAAAAAACAAAAAAAACAAACACACACACACAGACATCGATTCAAAATTTATTGGGCATCATTTTGTCCGCAATCGTTTTCATTATGGGAGTCAATATAATAACTCGTCTATTAGGTCATCAGGGACTCAATTCCCAAGACCGTTGAGAAGAGTTATGCAGTGGCTCTATAAATCTCGTTATGCAGTGGTTCTATAAAAGATTATAACCAAATTTTTATATGGAGAATTCGATTTCCTACATGAGACCGGTTCCATATATTCGGGTAAAATGACCCATTTGCAAAATACGTAATAAATAGGGTGTGGGTTTGACCCTCTGCGGACCAAAATTCTAAGTTTCCCATGGCCCATGGAAGTGTGTGTGTTCGTAGAATTAAAACTTTATCTCCTAAGCCGTCACTTTTTTTAATTCAACACTTTATCTCCTGAACTATTGGAGATATAAAGGCAAAGCCCCGCATCACACATCATTTTTTATGTAAGGAACAGCATTTATTAGGTCCTTTCTTTCCAGTCCAGCATTTCTCTCAGCATAGAGCGTTCTATATGATTTTAATTGTTTATAACGCTGTAACGCTGAAATGGTTAAAGAAACGAAAAAGTCAAAGAACACAAAATATGTATTTTTTTTACAAGGAACAACATTTATTCGACACATTTGGTCGTATCTATAATATGTCGTGAGATACAGGGTTAGAGACCATCGAAATTGTTAATAACAATAGGGATCAGTAGACATATATGGACCAAAAACTAATCAGCTTTAAGTTACGGCAAGATGCGTCGATTGCGTCATACAGGACCTTGGTTTCATTCCGGGACATTTTTGATTACGTACGTACATTGGCACACACACACAGACATGCATACATGCATGCATTTTGTTTTGAATAGTCTGGAAAAGTCAGAAATTCCATGAAACGAGGCGATGTGATGGAAAAACGATTTTTCATTTTCGGGAATGAAACAACAACTTCCCCTATTCGGCATTTAGATAACAGGTGTATTAAAACCGTATGGAGAGTCTGTTAATTGAATAAGGAGGTAGAATCGAGTTAAATGGAAGCGCAATTGTTATTTCACTATCACAGTCCTTTCCGGCCTGGTCACCAAGGAGACGGATCGATCAAATGAAAAAAAAACCCAAATTGGTCCACACACCTACCCACACGCACACACACCTATCCACGCACTGGGAGAAACCTAACTCCCGGAACCAAGGGTGCCAAAGGTGGGCTCCCTATAACAGCCTACATATTAAAGAAGAAACCATGGCCAGTACAACCATTGGAAAAATGATTACGGTGCAGGGGAGGGATACCCCAGTACCGGCGGGTGAGAGTGCCGAAGCAGGCTCGAGCTCGTCGAGATCCGACTACTGCAGCCCTCAAGAGGTGGACCACTTGGCCTCTGATGGGTCTACTACCCCAAGTGAAGAACTTCTGAAGAAAAGGCAAGCTGAAATGGTTAAGATTAATAACCTTTTAAAAGACTTGTTGGAGTATATCACTCCGAAGGCAAACTTTCACAAGCACATTAAGTTGCAGGTCAATAAGATGAAAAGCAGTTATGACCGTTTCGTGGCACTTGACAAAAAAGTGATTCCACAACCAATGGTGCAGACTGCTGACGCCCAAACTTCACCTCACCTAAGTGGGCAGCCGAAGAGAAAAGATATCTCACGTCTGGAGGAGAGAAAACTTCCACGACAGGTGAAAAGAAGGAAGGAAATGACCTTGGAGAACTCTGAGACTGCAAACTCAACCGAGGCCACGGAGAATGACCGAGTAGTTCGAAACCCTACTATCCAGAACGTTACCTCGGATACGGGCGAAAGTTCCAGTTGGACAAAGGTCCAAAGGCAGGGAAAAGTGGCGAAGACACACCAGAATCAGCCTCGGACGAAGAAGAAAGCAGTAATCCGCCCTGATGCGCTAATTATTCGTCCCACGGGGAAGGATACGTACGCTGAAATATTAGGACGTATAAAGAAGGACCAAGGTGTCTACGCGGCTAGCTCATGCGTGGACAAAATCCGTAAAACAGCCTCCGGAGATGTTCTTTTAATTCTAGCGAGAGGAAAGAAGGACGAAGGTGTTGAGCTGGAGCAGGCACTAGTTGGAGCCCTCCAAAACGAAGCTAAGGTGTTCAATAAAGGACCTCAACAGGACCTCGAAATCAAAGACCTCGATGACGTCACTACCAAAGAAGACATACTTGATGCCCTGAGGAAAGCTGATGGCGCAGATAGTGATATCTCATTGAGTGCCATCAAGTCTCTTCGCAAGGCCTACAGAGGAACACAATCTGCTACGGTGGTACTCCCTGACGCTACTGCAAGAAATATACTGAGTAAGGGTAGTAAAATACGAATAAGCCTGGTATATGCTCGCATCGTGACAGTGGTAAGGCCCATCAAATGCTTCAAGTGTTGGCACTACGAGCATCTTGCCGTCAATTGCAAGAGCTCCATTGACCGATCAGACCTGTGTTACAAATGCGGCGAAAAAGGGCACAGAAGCGCCGATTGTAAAGCGTCTCCAAAATGCGTTCTATGCGTAGAACTGGAGCCCACGAAAGACAATGCCCATGTAACTGGTAGTATCAAATGTCCAGTCTACCAGGGTGCACTCCAGAAGATCCGTACACAGTCATAGGGCGGGTGTTACAGGTGAACCTGGCTCACTGCACCACAGCACACGATCTGCTGACGCAGACGGTTCGAGACCTGAAAATTGATGTTGCCGTCATTTCGGAACCTTACAGGAACCTATATACCCAAAACTGGGTTACTGATACTAGCAATAAAGCCGTCATTTGGTCCTGCGGTGCTCTGCCGCTTGAAGCATATGACGGAGACCAACAGTCTGGATTCGTTGTGGCCAAGGTGAATGGTATCTATCTTTATAGCTGCTATGCACCACCAAGCCTTTGCTATGAAGACTTCACAGCATTCCTAGATAGACTCGTCGTGGATGCAAAACAGCATTCCCCAGTGGCAATTGCGGGACTTCAACTCTTGGGCAGTCGACTGGGGCAGCAAGGAGACGAATTAACGAGGACGGGCTTCACTGGAAGCCATGTCGGCCCTAGATGTTGTCCTATTGAACGATGGAAATAAACCGACATTTCGCAGAGGACAAGCGAGCTCATGTATAGATCTCACCTTCGTCAGCAGCAGCCTGATGAAAGGAAACTGTGCATGGGAAGTATCCGAGATCTACACTGCCAGTGATCATCAGTCAGTACTCTGGGAGGTGTCGGTTGATTGGAGATCCGGCACTGAAGACTTCCTTATGGCACTGAAGACTGCCCGATTAGACAGTAAGAATGCCACAGGAAAAGTAGACGAAACCATGCGGAGAGTCACCGACGCCTGCGATGCCACTATGCCCAGGAAATTTAGTGGAAACCGACGGCCACCGGTGTATTGGTGGAGCGGTGAAATCGCGACCCTCCGCAGGGAATGTTTCGCAGCGAGGAGAGCTTGGCAACGCGCAAGGAAGAAGGCCAACCCCGAAAGTCTCGAAGTGGACTTTAAAGCCGCTAAGCGTAAGCTTACTAAGGCCATAAAGCTTCGCAAACGAGACTGCTGGAACGAACTGTTGGAGGAAGTGGAGAAGGATCCTTGGGGCAGACCGTACAAGGTGGTTATGACGCGGCTCAAGAGCCAGCCGATGCCATCACCAACCTGTCCTAGGCTCCTGGAGAGAATTGTCTCAGTCTTATTCCCCCAGCAAATGAGTGTGACTGAAAAGCAGGTGGAGGGTGCTATTATCGACGGAATACCGCCGATTACCGCTGAGGAACTATTGCAGGCCTGTAGTAGAGTGGGCAACAACAAGGCCCCCGGTCTCGATGGTGTGCCAAATATAGCGTTGAAAGCCGCCATCAATGCAGCACCCGGCATGTTCCTCGAAATGTATAATACATGCATCCAGGAAGGTATTTTCCCCAGCAGATGGAAGCAACAGAGACTCGTGCTTATCGCCAAGGGGAAAAAGCCACCGGACGAGCCATCATCATATCGTCCACTCTGTATGCTGGATACGGCGGGCAAGATCCTGGAACGCATTATACATCAGAGAATTGAGGCAGTGGTGGAACCCCTATTGGCCGAAGCTCAATACGGTTTCAGACGACGACGATCCACGTTGGATGCTATAGACCTGGTGGTCAAAACAGCAAAAAAAGCAATAGATGGCAGGCGATGGAAAGGAGGTACGAAGCAGTATCGCTTGGTTGTTACCCTGGACATCAAAAATGCCTTCAACTCGGTACGGTGGGATCCCATCCTCGCGGCATTGTCGAAGCTGCAAGTACCGGCATATTTGCAAAAGATGGTAGGTAATTACTTTACCGACAGAGTACTCAGATATGACACAGAGGTTGGTCCTAAAACATATAGGGTGACTGGGGGGGTACCTCAAGGCTCAGTGTTGGGTCCTCTTTTGTGGAATATCGTATATGACGACTTGCTCAAAATAGCATTACCGGCGGGGGCCAAACTCGTAGCTTTTGCGGATGACGTAGCCATAGTCATCGTGGGCAAACACCTTTCCACGCTCCAGCTCATTTTCGAGAATGTTTTTAACAAGATACGACAATGGATGGACTCGATTGGGTTACAACTTGCGGAGCATAAGACTGAGGCACTCCTCATTACGAGCCGGAAGAAAATAGAGACAATTAGACTGCAAGTCGGTGAGCACGAAATAATTTCCCAGCCCTACATACGGTACCTGGGAATTATGATTGATGCCCGACTTAGTTTTAGACAGCAAGCTCAACATGCAAGCAGTAAGGCAGGAGCAGTGAAGACTTATTATGTTTTATTTGTTAATTTTGTAAGTTTGTTCAATAAAGGAAAAAGTAAGAAAAAGAGGAAGGAAAGAGAAAGAAGGAAGTGTGAGGAAGGAGGTTGACTTCCTTCTTTCTCTTTTTCTTTCTTTAAAAAAAAAAAAAAAAAAAAAAAAAACCTATCCACGCACACACGCACACACACCTACCCACACAAGTCGGGGCTTTGGCGTAGTGGTAGAGTATCTGCCTACTACTTCGAAGGTCCTAGGTTCGCGCCCGGCCGCCGGAGAATATTTTTTCAAAATATTTTTCTCATGGATTCCGACCGATGCAGGAACTTCCGTGTGTGCTATCGGCGGTACCCATAAAATGAGACCGCCCGGTCGAGCGGGAACCTAACCCGAAGCAGGGGGGGAGGCTGGGCTCCATCATAGGCGTCGGCCATAGTAGCACAGGGGTTTCTGGAGGCTTACTCTGTGTTTAGAACTACGATGGTCTAAAAATGGCGAAAGTCGGCCCCGGCCGCATGGGTGGGTGTCCCGTACGCCCTCTGAAGGAATGCTTACACGGCCGCTACCGGGGGCGTACAAATGAGAGGGACGGAGGGGGGAAAAACACACACACACACACACACCTACCCACCCCCACACACGCAGCGATCCCCCATACGCCCATACACATGGTTCACAAAGCGCGCCAACATGGTGTCAAACATCGGAAAAAGTTAACATTTCGCAAACTCTTCACTTTTAATTTTCGGGATGATTACAATAACTTCCCCTACATCGGGAAGTTAAAAAAAATCGGGAAAAATCGGGAAGTTACTTGCCTCACTCGGTGAAACGTCACATTCTGGTTATTGCGCGAGTTATTTCTACAGCCACGATAAGCACAGCTATTATACGATGGCATCGTTAACGTAATCGAAATAGAAGATTTTTATTGAACGAAAAAAGAGTGCAAAATTCTATGGATTAAGTGAACAAATTATCTCGGGAAATCGGATAAAAGAATACAATAACTCTTATCTCTCCAGGCAATGTGTCTCTCACAAACAAGAAATCACAACCGAAGAAATGATAGCATTATACTTCTACTGTCTTCGTTTGGTTACTTTTTCGCCTCCCGGAGAATTCGCGAAAAAAGAAAACGTTGAAAATTCGTAGTAATAGAGGGATTTTTAATTTTTTAAAAAACATTAAATGACTGTCATTTGGCCGGGATACAGTCCCCAACAAATTGCTATCCATTTCATCCCTTCATCCCCATTAGGAACAGAGATATGATTTTTTTTATGGGGCGCGCTCAGCGTTCGGGGGGTTTAAAAACTAATTGCATCGCTCGTAATGGAGATTAAGGAACGAAATGAGGACCATTCATTGGGGATTCAATCCCCAACGAATTGCTGTTCATTTCATCCCTTCATCCCCAATAGGGACAGAGATCTGATTTTTTTCTGTGGGGCGCACTCAGCGTTCGGGGTGTTTGAAAATTAATTTCATGGCTCGTAATGGAGATTAAGGAACGAAATGAGGAACATTGATCGGGGATTCAATCCCCAACGAATTGCTGTTCATTTCATCCCTTCATCCCCATTAGGGACAGAGATACGATTTTTTTCTGTGGGGCGCACTCAGCGTTCGGGGGGTTTGAAAATTAATTTCATGGCTCATAATGGAGATTAAGGAACGAAATGAGGATCATTTATCGGGGATTCAATCCCCAACGAATTGCTGTCCGTTTCATCCCTTCATCCCCATTAGGGACCGAGATATCATTTTTTTCTACGGGGCGCACTCAGCGTTCCTCTAGGCGTTTGAAAATTAATTTCACCGCTCGTAATGGAGATTAAGGAACGAAATGACTGTCATTTATTGGGGATTGAATCCCCAACGAATTGCTGTCCATTTCATCCCTTCATCCCCATTAGGGAGAGAGATATGATTTTTTTGCATGGGGCGCGCTGAGCGTTCCGGGGGTTTGAAAATTAATCTAATTGCTCGTAATTGCATGGATGAGGCAATTCCCCATCGCGCAAATAGCTGAAAGCCATGCAAAAATAATAAAAAAGGGAGTTTCACGCATTTCTGAAACTCTAAATCATCATATAATTTTCGACTCATTGTATCAATTAAATAAATTAGAAATTATAATATCTATAGAAAACTGAAAATTGCGGAACATCCACAAAAACTATACAGAAATAACGAATTAAGATATTTATACATTCATTCCTTCGTTGTACTCGAAAATACGTCAACGTGTTTATTCACAATTCCTTTTGATTTTTAAATTGCAATCAGCATTACAAAAAAAACAAGCAGGCGGTCCTCGGGTCCCACATTCGACTGTGTCAAATATGTCACCGTTTATTTTTATTTCCCCCAATTTCATTGGTGGTAAGCTTCCGAATGGTGCAATTGCACACAAAATAAAAATGTTCCAGTATTGAAAAAGCTTTTTCCAGGCGAACGGAATCAAAAACAGGAATAGCTCATATTACCCAAAGTAATTGACTCAATGTTATTCGACCAGTTCATAGATAACGTTAAAGCTCACATTTTGGAAAAAAATGGGATGAATACTTATCAAGAAATGAAGTAATGAAACAACCGTAAAAATGAAAAAATTGCAATCTATAAAATTAATGATGCGATTGAAGCGCTATTCAATAGGGTTCTTCACCATAATAAAAGGAACGTCTGTTCCAAATTTCCAGTTTTTATCCCAATTTTTGCGGTCGCTAGAGTGCGAATAAAAACAGAAAGTAAAACCAAAGTCAAAAGTTATAAAACAGGAATATCTTTTATTACCCAACCTAATTGACTCAATGCTTTTCAACAAAATCATAGATCTCGTTAAGGCACCCATTTTGAAAAAAGAAAAACAACAAAATCGTTTGAATAATTATCGAGAAATAAAATAAAAACCGTGAATACGAAAAAATTAAAATCTAGAAAACTAATGATGCGATTAAATCGCCATTCAATAGGGTTCTTCACCACAACAAAAGGAACCTTCGTTCTAAATTTCAAGTTTTTATTTCAATTTTACCGGACGTTAGAGTGCGAACAAACACAAAAAGTAAAACCAAAGTCAAAAGTTAAAAAATAGGAATCTCTCATTGTACCCAAACTAAGTGACTGGATGTTTTGCAACCATATTATAGATCTCGTTAAGGCACACACTTTGAAACAAAAAAAAAATCGGTTGAATAATTATCGAGAAATAAAATAAAAACCTTAAAAACGAAAAAATTCAAATCTAGAAAACTAATGATATGATCAAATCGCTATTCAACAGGGTTCTTCACCACAACAAAAGGAATCCTTGCTTCAAATGTCAAGTTTTATCTCAATTTTTCGCCACGCTAGAGTGCGTACAAAAGCAAAAAGCGAAAAAAAAACAGAAAAATTGAAATATCTTCAATTTCTTGTGAGCAACGTACTAGATATTATTCAACCATTCTTTGGAGCTCGTGGAGACCCACATTTTGATAAAAAAGAAATTAAAAAATATTCGTTAGTTTCAGAGATATGAACGATGGAAGAAAAAACAAAAAAGTTAATTTCTAAGAAACTTACCGGCAGATTCCACTGAAATTGCGCCCACAGCTAGCTACACTCAATACCAATAACTGACAATTTTTTCAGATTTTATTCTTAAAATTTAGTCCTTTTTATCTTGAATTTTGTAAGTGAAGATTTTCGAAAAAAATTGATACATACAGACACTATGCTCAAACTTCGTATTTTTACGTTTCAGACCACTATATATCGTTTACAAGCATAATTAGCGAAAGTCAAAATTGAACGATTGCAATGCTTCCATTCGGAAGCAAAAACACACATTTTGAATTTTGGCGCGGTTTGGTTGAAGAAGAATTATTTACAAGACAAATTAACGGAAAATAAGCATTATTTACTTCGTAAAATGTACATTTATGTCATCTAAATTCAAAGTCTTTTCGTCAAATTTATTTACTTGAAAAAAAAATATGATTTTTATTAAACATAAACGTTACCAATTCTGCCGAAAATAAATGTCAATTTTACAAAATAAATAATGTTCATTTTTGACGGAACTGATAAAGTTTCAATTTGTAAAAATGTCGAAAAAATATTTAAGAATTAATACTGCTTAGTTTATTCTTAATTCGGGAAAAAAATGATGACGCGCCATTTGCTTCGAGACACAGTGAATAGATCCCCAATCAATGCATAATTCACTGACCACCTCAATTAATATTCGGATTAAACTATTGAAAGGTTCGATACACTTCGACTACTAAAAGCCGACTGATTGACTTTACCTATATATCACAAATTCTCTCGTAAATGAAAACAAAATTTTGGGATTAAGGGTGCGCAGAAATGAGCGGGAAATAAAGGGGGGAGGTACAAAGAGCTATATAGGTATAGTTCTTGGAAACGGTATGGACACAATAGCCGTATCCTCCGATCAATTACTATCAATTCTGGAAATGTTAGTCCTCGTCAACAAAATTGGTGAGAAAAATACCCAATTTCTCGATATACCTGAAAATAAAATCAATTGAAAAATGATGTCATCAGCATCATGAATCGATTATTTTATTATTCACCAAAAATTGTGCGCCTCAATCATTTTCATTGATGATTAACTTATTGTGGAAAAAAAATTGGAAAGGGTAAAATTGTTAAATTTGGTGAAACAATTTTCTCGTAGTTTTTATATGCATTCAATCAAAAATTTAAAACCTTAAAATATACGTATAAAAAATCGCTGAATGTGTAAAAAAAATGAGAATTGGTAAAAAAAAACGAAACATTTTTTTGAAAAAATTTAAACTGCAGATAAGAAATTTGTAGATTATTTTTTTGAAGGATTTTGTTATGCATTAGGAAAGAGTTGTGATGTTGAACACAAAATAAAAAATCGCAATTTATTATTTTCACGGCGATTTTTTTTTATGGTCGCAATTGTTATTCCGCACTTTTTTAGGTGTTAAAAGTTAATAGCATAACGCGGACAACATTTCCTCGCCGTACTTATCTCTGTGACGGCGGGACAGCTACTACCTCACACGAGGTAGTAACTAACGTCGGTATTGTCGCACACGTGGCGTCAAGCAATCGCGGAGATCTGAGCCTCTACTTTAGTCTATCTTCTTTGGGGTGATCTCCCATCGCTGGCCACAACGAGGATAGACCATAGACGTATAAGAATAGACCGCGTGAGAGGCCCTTGTGAGCCTGACGCCAATAGTAAGAGAAAGCCTCTGTAGCCGAGATCGGTGTCTTTCTCTCCTTGCGCATGTTGGCATCCCCCCACTCCATCCCTTCGAGTCAGTAGTTTGGGTGCAGCGTGGTTCATAACCAAATTGTTGACGGAGAAAAATAGTGTTATTGTTCAAACTGCCATTTAAGTGTCTCATTACTTTACATTTTATGCATCACTTGCACCATAAGTAAGGCATAAAAATGACGAGAGTTTGTAAATTTTGCAGAGCAATATCATCTCCATGCAGTCCACGAACTTTCCACATGTGAGTATCCTAACGGACAACGGCCCCAGCAGTTTCATTTTCTCCTGCACAGTAATTGTGTTCAAACAGATGATAACTGTAGGATTTACAGGTATTACTGCCGATTGTACTACCATATTGGGAACAGCATCGGGTCGCAATCGCTTCCTCACGTCACAGAAATTGGAAAAAGAATTTCTATCAAAATGATCGCTACATATGCAAGCTGTCTTGAAATTAATCGTTGCTGGTAAATTGACTGCTTCCAGCGACTTTTGTCTGGCTGATTCATTCCTAGGAAACCTGTTGCGAAGAAACAAGTTTAAACAAAATTGAATGTGAATACTTAGTAGCCTGATGTTTGCCAACTTGCAAGATGAAAAATGTTATTATGGAACTTCAGCTGGGAAATACTGGAATTTGCAAAAAGAAGCAAAATTGTTTTTTTTCTATTGACTGCAACTATTTCTAGTTTTGTTGATTTTTTAAAATTAACTATATTAGTTGTGAAGTCGGAAGTTAATTGTGGCCCACGGAGGGCCCATTTTTAAAATTTTACATAAATCTGTTTGCCGATGCGATTTTCTCCCATTTAGAATTTTCTCGTTATTTTTTTCTTCTGGGCTCCAAAATACATATCCCATTGTACATTCAATTTTGTGTTCCATTTTGCCCTGCTATCCTTATAAGTTAAATGAAACATGTTTGACACGATCAAATAATGATTCATCGTAATAGAATTTAAATGTAATGCTACATTTAAGTATTGAGACATTAAGAAGTGTAACATAACCACCAACTATCATTTTTAGGTTGTATAATAGCTTGGAAAATAACTGTTGGAAATTCTCATTTTTTTTTTTTTGGAATACACCCTTCGGCTTTAGGTTTCGGTAAAAATATTTTTTTTTTACAAAGTCGGCAAACCTTCAAATTATAACGTATTGTCTAATAAATACAGTATTCTATACAGAAGTCAAGCATACAATTTTGGGTTAGGATACTGACATGTGGAAAGTTCGTGGACTGCATGGAGATTATATTGCTCTACGCAATTTACAAATTCTCGTCATTTTTATGCCTTACTTATGGTGCAAGTGATGCATAAAATGTAAAGTAATGACACACTTAAATGGCAGTTTGGACAATAACACTATTTTTCTCCGTCAACAATTTGGTTATGAACCACGCTGCACCCAAACTACACTTCCCCTCTGAAAATAGTTGACTCGAACGGATGGAGTGGGGGGCTGCCAACATGCGCAAGAAGAGAAAGACACCGATCTCCGCTACAGAGGCTTTCTCTTACTATTGGCGTCAGGCTCACAAGGGCCTCTCACGCGGTCTATTCTTATACGTCTATGGTCTATCCTCGTTGTGGCCAGCTATGGGAGATCACCCCAAAGAGGATAGACTAAAGTAGAGGCTCAGATCTCCGGAATTGTTCGACGCCACATGAGTGACAATACCGACTCTATCACCCCGTGTGAGGCAGGACGCCACTGGCACTTGGGGAGGCCATCAGGCTGAGCGAGAAGCCCAAATATAGCCTATCCGAGCATTCCATAGTCGGTAATATAGTACTCCCATCTCCCCCATCAAACCGAAAAGTCGAATTATTATTTCAGCTCCTCGCTATGAAATTTCACTTCTCGCGTGTCTTCATGACACACCGTATTTTTGGGTAATCCGAAAGTAAACGATTTCCTTTGCAGTTACCAGAAATAGTAGATTACATACCTAGGCCAGTAAAGTAGGGAATGCCTCAGATCACATTTAGTTGTTGGCCGAGGTCGACAATAATGTGATCTGAGGCTTTCTTGCTTGCTGGCCGAGGTGTGTATACTATTTTTCTGCTCGACGAAGCCGGAAAGCGGTAACTTCGTGTAGCGCAGCGGCCCGAAAGTTAGCGCTTTCTGGCCGGAGGGCAGAAAAGTTATTTATGGCTTCAGCGACCAAATTTATTGTTGTGCACTCAATGGCATGCTCAACTCTTTCACGCGCTGTATAAATACAAATCAGTGCGAAAAAGTACGATAACCAAAATGAAACCATGTAAAACGTCGACAACATTGCAACAGCATCTATTGTCTCAATCCTTCCTTTACTTGGTTGTCACTTAAAACCCCTAACGAATTCTTCCAAACACTTTTTTTGATATTTCTTGTTTTTTTTTTAATGTGTGCTTTGACGATATCTATCGTATGGTTGAAAAACATTGGAGCATTAGTTTGAGTAATATGAGATATTCCTATTTTTTTACTTTTCACTCCGGTTTTACTTTTTGTGTTTGTTCGCACTCTAGCGTCCGCAAAAATAATGATAAAAACTTGAAATTCGGAACACGGGTTCTTCTTGTTTTGGTGAAGAACCCTATTAAATGGCGATTTGATCGGATCATTAATGTTCTATACATTATTTTTTTCATTTTTACGGGTTTTTCATTACTTCATTTCTCGATACGTATTCATCCGATTTTGTTTCCAAAATATGAGCCTTAACGAGATCTATGAACTGGTTCACCAGCATTGAGAGAATTACTTTGGGTAATATGAGATATTCCTGTTTTTGCTTCCGTTCGCCTGGAAAAATCTTTTTCAATACTGCAACATTGTCATTTTGTGTGCAATCGGACCATTCGGAAACTTACCACCAATGACATTGGGGGAAATAAAAAAAAAAGGTGACATATTTGACACATTCAAATGGGGTACCCGAGGACCGCCTGCTTGTGTTAAATTTTGTAAGTGAAGATTTTCGAAAAAAATACAACATTCCCAGAACTACCCTGAGGTACAAGAGGAACGGAATATTGAAGCCGACAATCCAGAGAAAAGGGCTATCCTCCATATTAGGTGACGAAGTTGAAGCTCGCTTACAACAATGGATCATACTCATGAGTGGGCAATCATTTCCAGTTACGAAATATCAATTATTGAACCGTGTCAAATTGTTACTCAAAGAAATGAAGGAACAGGTGGATGCATTTACGGAGAATAGACCAGAACGTAGTTGGTGTGATGGCTTCAAGTTTCGTCATGCTGAGCTCGTTGAGAAACTATCTCAGAATTTACAGTATGCTCGAGTTTGTCTGAATGAACAAAGTATTCGCTGTTCGTTTGATGAAGTTGGCAAGCAATTAGAAATAGAGGGTGTCATGGATATAGATGCATCAAGAATATTCAATTGCGATGAATTTTCATTTCAATTGGCCCCAAAAAGGGGGACTGTTCTGGTGCAGAAGGGTGATAAAAATGCATACACTTACATTAAAAATAATGACAAAGAATGCCTGACTACACTCTTTTGCGGAAATGTTGCTGGTCAGTTGATACCCCCAATGGTATTGTTCAAGTATCGAAAGATTCCTCGCCGTATATTGTCAGAGTTTACTAAGGATTGGGCTATTGGTCACACAGACAACGGGTGGGAAACAGCCAAATCATTTTCAGACTGGATCTCAAACATTTTCTACAAATGGTTGATCAAGAATGACATCCCATTTCCAGTAATTCTGTATGTGGATGGCCATGTATCTCACTTCACGTATTCCTTAAGTACTTTTTGCAAAGAGAAGGAGATCATATTGACTGCACTGCACCCAAATGCGACTCATATCCTCCAACCGATGGACGTCGTTGTTTTTAAACCTTTGAAAGCTGCTTGGGTGAAGGTGGTACGAGATTGGAGAATCGAGAACAATGGGGATCGTTTACCCTTAGAGAAATTTGGAGGACTAATGGAAACAGCTATTGATTGGATTGGGTGTCTATTATGAGGAATGGATTTTGAAGTTGTGGGTTGTATCCTTTCTCTGCGGATGCCATTAAGTATGAGAAATTTTTGAAAAGATCCAAGTCTACCCCTATTCCGCCAACATCAACCGATAAACAACATAACTCTGCGATGATTGCTTTGAACGTAGTCGAAAGTCATATCGATGAGGATGTTTTGAAGACTTTCATTGAGACTGATGGAGAATGGATGGGAGATCGATCATATCAAAGTCTTTTCGATGTATGGAGGAAAATGAGGGGAGTCGAGAATAAGACGACTTCTGATGACAGCAATGAAAAACAAGGGGAAAATGTTACAGAACCTCCAGTACGTGCGTAGCTGTGACTTTGATTAGATAAATAATTTCAAAATGTATTTATCCAGCTAATTGATGAAGGATACTCATTGATCGCGTTTTACAAATTGAATTGTGTAGAAATCTTTTATAATGTAGGTATTATTCTTCAGATTGTGAGTTTGTGTCGTTTTCAACTTCCCGATATAGGGAAGTTATTGTAATGACCCCGAAACTCGAAAGTGAAATTTTCATGATATTTTCACTTTTCTCGACGTTTCACATGATCCTGAGTCGTTTCCGAAAAGTGTTTGTGTGTGTGTGTGACCAAAAACTTTGTTTAACGTTTCCGAAGAAAAGAACGTTTTTTTTTTATCGACGCGACTTACTATTGTCCAGGTCTGAAGGACTGATTTATACGAAAAATGATTCATTCAATTGTTACTAACAAGTTCAATTGTTTATATCGCTCCATCGCACGAAGGGTTTGAGATACGAAAAAAAGTATTGAATGAAAGTAGTTTCCCCCCCACGAAATACACATTTGATGTTTTATGACTTTTTTTGATAACAGCCGTAGTTAATTGTTCGTAACAAAAAATATTATTTATATCGCAGCGGCGTGAGATACGAAACAACTTAGTTGATGAAAATTGTTCGACACACAAAAATACATATCTGATGTCGTATAACTTTTTTTGCTAACACCGATATTTAATAGTTCTTAACAAATTTAATTGTTTAGATCGCTGTATCGCAAGTACGCTTGGAGATGCGAAACAAAGTGTCTAATGAAAGTCATTCCACACGTAAAAATACACATTTGATGCTTTATGACTCTTTTTCTAACAGTCATAGTTAATTGTTATTAACAAAAAGGATTGTTTATATCGCTGCATCATGAAAACGGTTAAAGATACGAAACAAATTAGTCAATGAAAGTTGTTCCACACACGAAAATACATATTTCATGTTGTATAACTTTTTTGCTAACACCGATAGTTAATAGTTATTAACAAATTCAATTGATTAGATCGCTCTATCGCAAGCACGCTTTGAGATACGATACAAAGGGTGTAATGCAAGTCGTTTCACACGTAAAAATACACATTTGACGTTCCATGACTTTTTTGCCAACACCCATAGTTAATTGTTCTTAACAAATTGTATTGTTTATCTAACTGCTTCATATTAAGAATTATAATTTTTTTTAATATTTAGAAATTTAGAAAACTTTATGAAGTCCATAATTTGAGACATGGACGGAAATTGTGGATATAATATATACGGCGGAACAATCGGCAAGTTATTGGTTCGACCCGTAGAGGGTCATACCCACATCCCGTTTATTAATAACGAGCACGAAAGTGTGATTAACTCATTGGATAATGATGACGCTGCATTAGTTTCATCTGCAATCATTACTAAACTCGTGTATCACGGAAGCCGCCATATCCGAGTTCATCCTGTCTGAGGAATTGGGATTCTTTGAGATCACTGCCGATGATAAATTAAAGCCTGTCCATTCTCAAGGTGCGGAGGCTACCAAGCAAGTTAGCAAACCACGAGTTCAATCTCAAGCACCAGATTGCGATCAACAAGATATGCTTAAAGAATCTACTGGGGTAGGGCACGATAGAGTGGGCATTCAGTCCGTCAATATCACTCCACCACAAACCAATGTTGAAAAGAAAAATGTAATGACTGATTCACCTATTGAGAGCTCAGACCCACACAATTTACCAGAACCATTACTAGACAAACATGATGACGGACAGAATGATATTCTAAACACTTCCAATCCAGAGCCTCGCGAACAGGCAGAAGTACAATTAGAGAATGTACTTAAAACTCAGTGCCCTGGTGGTGTTTCTTCCATTTTCAAACAGGATAAAACTCCCACAAAAGAAACTAGTCATTATCCCATTGTCGATTTCCCATCTCCATTTAAAAGGGCACTTATCGTACCTGATCCAGCAAGGGGGAAAGGTAAATGAGCAAAAAATGTTGAATTTAAAATAAAAATGCCGTCAGTGGCTGTTTCCAGCGATTGGGAGACCTACCATAAAGCTCGAAATTGCAGAAATCCTCTGTAGTAGCGGAGAAGGCCCAAAGAGCACTCGAACGAGTGAGAATTAAGAAAGAGAGTAGAGGTTCAAGAATTGAAGAGGAAAAATCGAGAAATGACAAAGGCTGCTCGAAAAAAGGAAAAGGAAGAAGATATGGAAGAAAGAGAGGAGAGAGAGGCTGTTAACTTTACAAGTAAGAACCGAGAAGGAGGCAAAGAAGTTGAAGCCAACGAAGACTAAAGTTGGGGGCAAAAAAAAGCAATCAGCAATGAACTCCCAATGATCGCCGAAGAACTCAAAAAAGAGCTTATTGATGGAACCGAAGAGAATGAAACTGACATTGAAACTGTGACACAAATGCCAAAAAACCTGAAAAATACCTTTATTTATTATGTTTCATATCAAGTATATGATCTATGATGGACGTTTTTGTAATAATTAATTGAATAAATACTTATTCCATTCTTTCTCAATGATTCAATACAATACAATAATGTAGTGGCACTGACTGACACTTCGCCATGGCAGAAACTGGCACATACTGTTTTCAGGGTGCAATCAACTGGCACACGTGAGTCTTTGGTTCTAACTTCAATTTAAACAGATTTATCCGTATTTAACCATAAACAATACATAGAATTTCAAGAAAAGACTATGAGCTTGCCCCTCGAGTCAACAGAATTACCCCTTGTACTGAAAATATTGCTAATTATCGTATAATACGGGCGAGCTCGACTCTAGGTGGCACCAACTGGTACATCGACGGTAGTGTTATCTTAATAGAATTCGACAGAATCCGAATTATTATTATGCATAATTTCTTACTTTGACAGGATTGATTATGGAAAATGTCGGATTGAGAATCGTTCATGGTGAATTAATATTATCCTTCATCATTTTCAATGGATATTTACGGACGAATATAGTTCCAGTTAGTACCGGAATATAGTTCCCAATTACATTCCATGGATACTTTCGAGCTGAATGTTTGAAAAAAAAATCAAAATCTGTTCATTAGTTTTTGAGATATTGGATAAAATGATTTTCTAGTTAAAATTGAATAGCTCAGGAAGTAATGAAAATTTTCAAAAATCCAAAGCACTTGCACATATAGATACAAAATGGAACATTTGTGTAAAATTTCAAGTCTTTATGACAACAACTGTAGGAGGAGATGCGCGAACAAAAATTTTGCATATTAACCAGAAAAATTGGAATAACTCGAATCTTTTTGAGTCCAGCTCCATATTTCTCAATTGCATTCCATAGATACCTCTGAGGCAAATGTTTTGAAAGAAAAAAAAATCAAAATCCGTTCATTAGTTTTTGAGATATTGAATAAAATGAATTTCTAGTAAAAATTGAATATCTCAGAAAATAATGAAAATTTTCAAAAATCCAAACCACTCGCACATACAGATAGGAAATGGAATATTCCTATCCCTAGGAGGGGATGCGCGAACAAAAATTTCAAGTGAAAAAAATAAAAGTTGAAATAACTCAAGAACTTTCCACGGGCGCATATGTGTTTTTTGGTTCCCCCTTATAGATGGCGTGATGAGGAAGATTTCACAAAAAAAAAGAAATGAATCGGTTCAATATTGAAGGAGATATGCAGCAAAAACAAAAAAAAAATGAATCAAGTTTTCTGAAAAACTTATCCTTTGATCGAGCTGAAATTTGGTATGGTGTAAGAGGCACTCAATGCCAATTATTGGAGAGAATTTGAGATTTTATAAATCAAATTTACCCGTGTAAGTGTTCAAATTAGTAAATCGAGATGCCAAAAATGACATGTTCACAGACAGACGGCGGCCTAATATTTTGTATTTTTACGTTTCAGACCATTCTAGATCATTTCCACATGCAATTAGAAAATGTGAAAATCGACCCACGACAAAGCTTCCATTCAGAAGCAAAAAAGTCATAAAACATAAAATATGTATCTTCATGTGGGACACAACATTCGTTGGAAACTTTTTTCTGTATCTCCCACGGTTTTTGTAATACAACGTTTTAAACAATTGAAATTGTCAATAACAATTGAAGGAATTGTGTTTTAGACTTGACACTCCTTTCCACTCTCCGCAACGGCTCGATGTAATTTTTGAAAAAAGAAAAAATTCAAATCGGTCCAGCTGTTCAGGAGAAACCGTGTCACAAAGAAATGCTCACATATTCTTGATCATTTTTGTTATTATTTCATTCTTTTGCATCTAACCACAATTTTACTGTTTTGATTGGCAGATTTCTGTGACTATAATATGTATACACTCTTGGACCCATGTGGCCACGGACATTTTGTAATTGACTGCTCATTCACCATGATCTAATTCGATTTATTCAATTTTAACAGACTGGAACTATTCAATTGCTTAGTATCTATTATCTATCAAACCTCTTCAAACATTCTTCTGTTGAGTGGCGGTGAAAATAAATCGAGAATATGAGGTCGAGGCGTCAATGTCCAAT
Organism: Asobara japonica; assembly: GCA_026005395.1. Lineage (NCBI taxonomy): Eukaryota > Metazoa > Arthropoda > Insecta > Hymenoptera > Braconidae > Asobara > Asobara japonica. Next base: position 103,582 of record BQMI01000153.1, on the reverse strand, counting down.
TTTTTTTCTGAATTTGTCATAAAAAGAAAAAATAAAGACCATCCGACACTTTGTATCGACTATCAATGCTCTTCTAATCACCTTCAATAAGCACAAAAATTGCAACCGTGAGAAATCCATACAAGGGATCCTAAGGAATCAGATCTTGACCCCAGTTACGGAATAGCGCCACTGCTGATTTTTACGGCTGATGGGTAGCACACCCCCAAGTACTTAACCGTGTGACGGAAATTAATTCCGCCCCTTAGAATTAGGATAAGAGGAGAGAAGAGGACAGAACATTCAGGAGCCCTGACCCCCCAGACAATGAGAAGGCAAGGGAATCTGCGGAGCAAGCCCAGCATCACAATAACCAGGCTCCAGTCTAGAACTGGAGGAACCGGGGTGCGAGTGGCGACGACGAAGCAGACCAGACCTGGATCTGTGAGAGTGAGAGCTGCAGGATAAGACGGATTGACACCCCGCGCCTTCGCATACAGGGGGTTTTCGGTACCTCGCCACCGAGGGTACCCGGGTTAAGTTAAGAGTTCGGCATCCCGAAGAAAATCCCACAGTCATTTCCCTTGCCGAAGACGACGAGGAATCAGACTGAATGTGTGGCGACGTAAGCGCCATTTCGCTTCCCAGGATGGAAGTGAAGCAGTCGTTGAGCAGGAGAGTTGAGTGAGAGCAGTCGAATAGGAGAGTCGAGTCTGAGCCTTCGAGAGAGTTGGTTGTACGCCGTTGCGCGAGTGAGAGGAAGCAGTGTAGTGGACCCGAGTGAAACGAGACCATGACGTGAGCACGCCGAGAACGACCCAATGGCGAGTAGAGTTGAACACCACTCCCTTGTGCGTCACTCGGATTTCCAACGTGGAATATCACGTGGTTGCCTGTCTCCGGCTGATCACCGGGATGCACCAATACCATCCGATATTCCCCATCCAGCCAAGGATTGAGGACACCTGTATCGTGTCGCTTAATGGCGGCCCCCGAGTATCCTTGGACCTCGGTGTGAGCCCCAGAGAATAACGTGACCGAGAGTGGCTGAGCCATGAGGCCGCCCCAAGGCTATCGCCCCATCATCAGCCAGAAACACCTTATCACGTGAGTAGGAGCCCTCGGAAGAGGTATTTTGAAACGCGGTAGTTATGACGCGAATAGGTAGAGTTAAGATCTAGTAAAGAGGATCACAGGAACCCCGCCCTCTCTACCAAAACTACATACTGAGCGGTCGGGGCACAAATAACCCCTGCATCCATGGACCTTTCCCAGAAGAGGAGAAACGCGTGGGATTACAGGTGGCAATATCTCAGCCCACCCCAGTGAGGGATCTGGGTTAACAAAGAACCGAGATTAGAGTACGGTCAATGCGCCAGAGCGGACCTGGTGCAAGAGTCCGCAAGTTCAGTTTAGTTTAGGAGTTCGCGAAGGGCGGAAGGTTGGGATGAGCCCAGTCAGGTGATACCTGGGAATCGAAAAATCACCTGGAGCCCAATTAAAAGGATATAAGTTAAGAGCTAGGGATGGGGATTATGGAGTAGGTTGGGAGACACCTGGGTCCCATGAAGGTGTACTCTCCATAAAATTAAGTGTTATAGCCGACAATGGCACTAATTAGAATAAACGGGATGTGGGTCTAACCCTCTATGGGCCGGACCTATAACTTCCCGATATTTGTGTGTGTCTGTGTTATAGCGTGAAATCATATCATTGAGCATATCGAATTAATTAAGCGCTATCGTCTTAATTATGCGTGTTACGAAAAAAATCATACAACACAAAATGTTTGTTTTTACATGAGGAACAACTTTCATTAAGAACTTTTTCCTATAACTCTTACCGTTCATGTGATAGAGCGTTATAAACAATTGAAATCGTGTTTTTTTGTTAATTACTAAAAAACTACCTGGCCCATTAAAAAAAACTCCTTTCAGAACACCGCGTCGGCGAGACGTAATTTTTGAAAAAAAAAAAAACAGAAGATTAAAATCGGTCCAGCCGTTTAAGAGAAACCGTTCACCAAAGATTTGTTCACATATGCACACACACACACCCACACACGAACCGACGGGGCTTTGGTGTAGTGGGTAGAGTGTCTGCCTACTATTCTAAAGGTCCCGCGTTCGATTCCCGCTCACTGCAAATATTTTTTCTGAAAAATATTTTCTCACGGACTCCGACCGATGGCAGGAACATTCCGTGTGTGCTATCGGCGGTGTCCATGAAGTGAGCCCGTGAGCCGGGACCCAACGCGACCCGTCGCGCGGGGGGGGGGGGGAGGGAGGGTCCCATCGTAGACGCCCGCCATGGTATCACAGGGATTTCTGGAGGTTTACCCTGTGATTAGAAATACGATGAGCTGAAATGGCGAAGTCGGCCCCAGCCGCAATGGGTGGGTACTCTGATCCGTAGTATTGCCCATGAAGTAATGCCTACCAGCGGCTACGTGGGTGAATACAAATAGAGAAAGAGTAGAATGATGCCAAACGGCGAGAAAAGTTAAAATTTCATGTCTACGACACTCTTCATTTTCGGGGTGATTACAAGAACTCCCATATCGGGAAGTTAAAAAATGAACCATGTACTAGTCTATACATCGTTTGTACATGATTTTACAATGCGCATATAAAGTTTGAAGTATGTAGTTAGCGGACAAAAATTAAAAATCACTCAATCAATGTTTGTAGATTACGGAGTCAGTTGATTTATTGTTCGTGCACTTACGTATAATTTGTTTAATGCGAATAAACAAATATGAGTCCCCCCCCACCCCGCGGGCGTCTGCTCACCTGAGTTTTCCATATCCTATAGTCCATACATGGAATCCTCTGATGCTTTAATCTATTATCATTGTTAGTTTTACTGTCAAATTCAAACCAACCCGATGAAAAAATTAGAAAAACGCTAAATTACTGCAATGAGAGTGATGTTTCTTATGTTTGAAATGAAAGATTTCTTTCTTTTTGTTTTTTTAAATTTTCAACACCTTCGATCCATTATGGATATGTGGGCTTGTGGACCATACGCTGCACCGCATTCGCATGGTAAGACATAGGAAACCACAGAAAACGTATGTCGGTGCGGGCGGCTACTCTGTGAGCAGCCTCCAACCTGGCAAACCAATCAACACGGCTCTACATCAATTAGTGGATAGACTAGAAGATACCATGGCGAGGAGCCTGATAACGGGCGGCCTCTTCATGGGTATCGAGGGAACATTCCATAGGACCTCGATAACATCAATTGATGAGGGTACCCAATATCACGGCATTGATGACACCACTAGGCAATGGATTGGCGCTTAGATCCCGGATCCTCTCGGCTTCCAGAGGAGACTTTGGAATGGGAGCGTCGATAACCAGAGGCTGGGCGGAGTCCTGTCACCGTTGTTATTGAATCTGGTCATGGATAGCCTTATATGAAGACTACATGAGAAGGGTTTCTATGCTCAGGCGTATGCAGATGACTTGGTGGTTTTAATCTCGGCCAATCATGTGGACACAGTCCGGTCTTTGATAATGACCGTACTGAGTGTAATGAAGAAATGGTGTGAAGTGACGGGGCTGTCTGTCCACCCGGGCAAGATTGAACTAGTTCTCTTCACGCGAAAAAGGAAACTGGATGACTGCAGGAACCCCAGGTATCTTGGGACTGATTCCAACCCGCTCGGTAAAGCATCTGGGGGTAATGCTAGATTTACAACTGAGCTAGGCAGCACATCTAAAATACGCCCGTAACAAGGCATGCAGAATTCTATGGGTAACTAAAAGGCGTTGCAGCCAAACTTTGAGATAAAGCCCTGGCATGATGAATTTGGTTTATAATGACCAATCAGGGGTCTGTAATGAAAACCACTCCAACCGAAGCGCTGGGGACGCTGCGGGGACTACCCTCCATTGAGATGGAGGTTAGGTCGGCGGCGATGTCAGCAGCCCACCGGCTGAAGCTGATGGGAGATTGGTGAGGGAACAGGTATGAGAAGGGACACACCGAGGTGATGAAACTTCTAGAACACATAGCCCCGGGCGTCAATGATGCCCAGGACTTTAATGGATTAACCCTCGCCACAGCGGAGAACAATGAGGTGATATACCCGGACAGAACCCGGTCGGAGAAAGAATCTAATCTTCTCCATGGTTGGAAACTGATTCGGTACACGGACGCCTCAAAGAAAGATGAAGCGGTGGGGGCTGGATTATATCTGATGGGCTCCAAAGCGGAATTCAGCTTTCGTCTGGAAGACCACTGCATCGTGTTTCAGGCGGAGGTGGTTGCGATCCTTGGCTGTGTGAGAGCTAGCATACAGGGGGGTTATACTAAGAAAAGAATCGCCATATGCTCGGACAGTCCAGCAGCTCTAAAAGCGCTTGAGAATCCACATATCAAATCGGCGATTGTAGGACTATGCCTCTGCACTGAACATGCTGACTCGCAAGGATAAGGTCAGACTAATTTGGGTGTCGGGCCATTCATATATACCGGGCAACGAGGAAGTTGACGAGCTAGCCAGAAGAGGGTAACATTCCCAATATAAAACTCCAATTCTGAAACCTCGTAAGCTCTCATCAGATCCGGTGAGCTACCGGCCATTAGAGCTTAACGGTACAAGCAAAACTCTTTGAGGGTATAATTGCATCTAGCCTTAAAAAGTCGATTAACGAACTACACATTATGCCAACGAATTAATTCACTTTTCGCGCAAATCACTCCACCTGCCACCAGCTGATACGACGAACCAACGATATAAGACAGAACCGAGGAAAGCGCATTCGTCTGGACAGCGAAAAGGCTTTTGACTCTGTGCGGCCATAGGCCTTGCTTCTAAACTTAATAGTTTGAAGGTACCAAAATATGTGTGTAAAATTCTTTCATCATACTTCTCTAATAAATATATTCAAGTTGGAATCGAAACTTCAACATCAGATGAAACTCCGACTATAATGGGATACATGCTATTCTCTCTTGAATAGCCTGTACATTTCCTTTTTTTTTCTTTGCTGATGACGTTGCTTTGTACTTAGCTACCAAGTCAATCAATCAAGCTGCTAGAAAAACGTAGCGTTTTCAACAATAAATGAACGAACGAAATGGAAAGTTTAGGTGGATTCTGCTAACGTAAAGGCAATCATATTCACTAATGCCAAAAACAGACTCACTCTAACCATGCAAATTAATACAATCATCCCAAAGCATACTGGAAAATATTGAATCTCACATTTTGATATGTAAACCTAAATATCACCGGCAAGTTATCACATATGGTTATCCTACCTGGTACACTGCAGCGAAAATTCATTCAAATCAACTCCACGTTACCCAAAGCAATTTTTTATAAATAGGAGATTTCAGAATATGAACCTCGATTTTGGGTATGCATAACGTGTTAGACCACACACCGACCCACGCAACTACCTATCCACCTACCCAGGTTTGGCCCCTTGTGGTTGGCATTTTCTACTTTTTTTTTATTATTACATTTTATACTTTATTCGGCTCTTTTGTTCAGTTTTCTACATGTTCCTCTGAATTTCGTGTGTTTCCGTTACGTTGAAGCTGTCTCGTTCAAAACAACGAGATCTGAGTGCAAGAGTGAGTTCTCAACCCCTCACCATGGGCGTTTTTCTAGAGACCCTTTTCCAATTCCCAGCATTTGTACTTCTTCAACAAATTTCTCTTTGATTAAGAGAGCTACCTAATTCAGTGTATGATGCCGATAGCGCGAATTCGTAAAGATTTTGCAAATGTAGCATATAAAACTTCGGCCACTTATAATAAAGCCGATCCCACATTGGATTTGCGAAAAACGTTTTCGAGTCTTCCCGATTTTCTCTCTTGGAGTTGGGCAATACCGAGTCTGGTCATTTTCATCCCGTGCGTTCCAATTCGGGGAATTCGAGGTATCAAATGAAGAGCGGTCCCGCACATAGCCCAGCTCAGAACAAGCAAATCGACATGTTCGGGCAGGAAAGAAGTCAATTAACAACTCGTTAATGTCAGTTGGTCGGCCCTAAATTCTGCACTGTCTTGTGTCTACGACTTTTGAACTTCTCCTAGGCACCTCATAATTGTGCTTACGAAGTTACTCTTACAAAGACGCATTGCTACTCATACAGATTCTAGAGAGACGACCACCGACCAGTCGTATGACGTCTAGCGGCAAATCATATCCCTGGCGAGGCAAGCGCCTGGCTTGATCTCTTGAGTGTTGTGCACTCAGGATACATTGAACACTATACATATGAGTCGCGCATCCTTGCCATATATGTTGCGTCTGTTGACTATCCTACCAACACTCTATGAGGTCCTCCTTAAGTTCTTTCCGTCACCTTAAGATTCTAAGAGAAGTCAAGTCATTAACTTCCTGATCTTGGGGGAAGTTATTGTTACGGGTCCGAAAATCGAAATCGGTAATTTCACCTGATCTCCACGGTTCATAACCCTTAGAAACGCTTCCGATAATTAACGTCGTTAATTATCGTGACAACCGAATTCCATTGTTTAGATGGCTCTACCGCAAGAACAGTTGGAAATACGAAACCAAGTACTCAATGAAAGTCGCTCCACACGTAAAAATATACATTTGATATTTTATGACTTTTTTTCCTAACACCAATAGTTAATTGTTATTCACAAAATGGATTGTTTATATTGCTGCATCAGGACCTGACTGTTTATTACGCCATTCTGACACGCTAAAATGTAACTGTCAGTCTCAGACATCAAACCAATTGACCTCAAAAAAAAAGAGTCGGAACCGTTAAGACCTGCTCTTCCACATGTTGGAAGAATGCACCAACTGTTTATCAGCGTGACCACAGAGCAAGATGGCCTACTCCGCGAGCTTGATTAAGAATCATGACAACAACAAGTTAGTTCCAAACTTTCAAGACAAGGAATGATTGGACTATTTATTGTTTTTGTTAATTACGGGTGCGGGAAGGAAGGAAACACTCAGTAACTTACAATCATAGACCCCTATTGCCTTTCAGCTGCAAATAATAAAAATACTGAAATTAATACACATCTAAACAGTGGTACAAAAATAATTTGAGTTGTTTTATACATGGCATGCCGGCAAAATTTGAAAAGAATTGGAAATTTGTTTTAACAAATTAGAAATGGTTTAAAACAATTTCTCAAAAATTTTAACAAAATTTGGAAAAATTTTGAAAAAATTGTAAAATTTTCAATAAATTTTGAAAAATGTTGAAACCGTTTGGGAAATCTAGAAAAATGTTGAAAAATCTGTCGGAAAAAATTGTTTTTGGAAAAAATTAGAAAAAATTTAGCTCATTTTAGAAAAAAATGGAAAAAATAGCACAAACTTACAGAAAAATTGACAACAAAATTGGAAAATGTTTACAAGAATTTTGAAAAAATTTACAATTTTTGTTTTAAATTGAAAAAAAATTGCTACAAGTTTGAAGAAATTTGGACCACTTTTCTAAAAATTTGAAAAAAAAATTGGAAAGATTTACAAAAAAGTTGGAAAAAGTTAAAACAAAATTGGAAAAAAATTCTAATAATTTTAAAAAACTATGGAAAATCTTAGAAAAAGTTTGGAACAACTTTTAAACAATTTGCCAATGTCCTTAAAATTTGAGAAAATTTTGTGAAATTTTGGAAAAACTTTTCAAACATTTAAAAGAACTGAGTATTTGAAAATTTCCAACAATTCTCGGCAAATCGTCAACAATTTTGGATCAATTTAGATCAAAATTAGTGTTTCCATGTTTCACATCTACCAGGCGTCCCATGACGCCTCACTTTTTTTTTTTTAGGAACTTTGGTTAAATACATATTTCCTATTTTTTGAATTCTTATGGCGTTGTCGTTCACGTCTATCAGCTCAGAAATGGAGTTCCTGCTAGGTTTCGCGAAAGCTTTTTTTAGAATTTTTTTCCAATTTTTTGGTAAATTTTTTCGATTTTTTTTCAAATTTTTAGAAAACTACTCCAACTGTCTTCGAACATTTAGTAAAATTTTTGCAATTTAGAAAAAACATTGCAGTTTTTTTCAAAATTCTTCTGAACTTTTACACAAATTTTCCAATTTTGTTGTAAATTTCTCTGTAAATTTGCTAGGGTAACCACACCAGTAGATGGACGGTGCTTTAACACTCAAAATCTCAATGAATTCAACTAAAACTGTCATTGCGTTATTTTAAATCGGTGCCATTCTTGATAATTTCGAACCAAAACTATCTTAATTTTGCTGCAATCTACACAATCTTTAATTAAAGGTGGAATCGTCCATCTACTGGGGCTGTTACCCTATAAATGGTTGATGACTTTTCCAAATTTTCCCAAAATAAGGCAATTTTTTTCCAAAATTGTTCCAAAAGTTTTCAACAGTTTTTCAAGGTTTTTACAATTATTTCAATTTTTTTTTCAATTTCCCAAACATTTCCAACATTTTTCAAAATTTACTGAAAATGACGAATTGTAGACCAATAAATGGGACGTGAGTGTGACCCTCGACGGGTCTCATCAATAACTTCGCGATAGTATATGTGTTTTTTTTTTCACTTTCCGATTTTTCGGAAGTTATGGTAATCACCCCAAAAATGAAAAGTCTCAGAATCATGAAATTTTTACATTTCTCGACGTTTCACATACTACTGATACATTTCCAGAGCGAGTTATGTGTTTTTTTTTTCTTTTTTTTCCTCCGTCCCTCTCATTTGTACGCCCCCGGTAGCGGCCGTGTAAGCATTCCTTCAGGGGGCGTACCGCACACCCACCCATACGGCTGGGGCCGACTTGCGCCATTTTTTGGCCATCGTATTTCTAAACACAGGGTAAACCTCCAGAAACCCCTGTGCTACGGTGGCCGGCGCCTATGATGGAACCCACCCCCCCCCCCTTGCGTCGGGTTAGGTTCCCGCTCGGCCGGGCGGTCTCATTTTATGGGTACCGCCGATAGCACACACGGAAGTTCCTGCATCGGTCGGAATCCATGAGAAAATATTTTGAAAAAATATTCTCCGGCGGCCGGGCGCGAACCTAGGACCTTCGGAGTAGTAGGCAGATACTCTACCACTACGCCAAAGCCCCGACAAAGCGAGTTATGTGTGTGTGTGTGTGTGTGTGTCTGTGTGTGTATATGTGCGTCCGTATGCTTCTTTTCGCAAACGGTTCCGGCAAAACCCGGTGATCTTTATTTTCGACGCGTCTTGCTGGTTTCCAGGTCTGAAAGGAGTGTTTTTGCAATTGTTCCATCCTTTCAATGGGTTTTAACAATTTTAATTCAACGTTGTATCTTGAGAACGTCTTCGTTATTGACAGGTGAGGAAAAACATGAGGAATGTTTTCAATGTGAGAAAGAATTGAGAACGAAACATTACGCACATGTAATGCTTTCTCAGTTCCCTCTTTCAAAGGTATACTCTTCAAGTATAGACTCTATATACCTCAGGTAACTGAGGTAGAAGACCGAAAAAGCCAATACCTTCAAGTCATTGTATCTCGAGAACGGTGATAGATACGAAAAAAAGTGTCTAATAAAAGTTGTTCCTCTCGTGAAACTACATATTTAATGTATTATTTTTTATATTGCTAGGCAGCATATTTTACGAAATATCGATAAAAAATCATAATAATCGAGCAATAGTCGAATTTGCGTAACTGATATACAACTTGATTTCATACGTGTATCGTCACACTCACACACTATCAGCAAGTTATTGATGCGCCCCATCCACGGTCACACTCACGTTCCATTTATTTATTTTCGATTCGGAATTGGTCTTTTAAGTACACCACAATGCTTCCCGTGAGATCCGGAACAAATGTCTTTGTATGTGTGTGCGTATGACCGTGTGTAGCCAAATTTTTTGGCGAACGATTTCTCTCGAACGAAGGGCATGATCAAGGTCATCGACATCGCAAACGAAGCGGCTCCATGCAACTTAGACGCGATTAGATTTCGCATAAAATTTATGCGGTATTTATGTTGTTATAGACAATTTCAATTGTTCATAAGGCTGTACCGGGAAATCTATCTGGAGATAGGAAAATAAGTATAACAAAAAAAAGTTGTTCCCTATATCAAAATACACATTTTATTTTGAATGACTTTTGTCCATAATTTGGATAAGTGAGTCGATCGACGTATTTCCATGTTGAATAGGGGCTCAAATCAGAGTGATTCTTTGCGAAACGATTCCCGGGAAACGGCTTGATCGATTTGTTTCTCCTTTGACACAAAACTACCTCTGACTGATGTCCAGAGCGGAAAGGAGTGTGGATGTTGAAAAACAATTCCATCGATTGCTATTAAAAATTTTAATTGGTTATAACGCGGTATCTCGAGCACGGTGACAGACACGAGAAAAAGTGTCAAACAAAAGTTGTTCCAACGAATACCAAAAACCGATTACAACTGAATGATCCTACCCTCACTGTGAACGAATAACATGCGTAACTGTGTTTTACAGAGAAAAATGTCGTGAGCGTCTAACGACTATAATATAAGTCCAGAGCCGGCGCTGAAAACCAGTGTACTTAATGCGTCGATAAAAAAAAAAAAGAAAAAAAGTTGTTCCTCTGGTGAAACTACATTTCGTGTTGTATTACGTCAAGTATGTAGTTTGACGAGAGAAATCACTTTTGTAAAAACATTTTCTCGTATTCATCACCGTTCTCGAGATACAGCATTATAAACAATTAAAATTCTTAATAACAATTGAACGGATGGTACAATTGCAAAAACACTCCTTTCAGACCTGGAGACTGAGGAGACGCGTCGATTGAAAAAAAAAGTTAGATCAGTCCAGCAGTTTAAGAGGAGCCGTTTGCCAAAAAAAAGGATACGGACGCACATACACGCACACACATACATAACCCGCGCTGAAAATGTACCAGGAGCATGTGAAACGTCGAGAAACGTAAAAATTTTGATTCTGAGACATTTCATTTTCCGGGTGATTACAATAACTTCCTATGGGGAAGTTAAAATATTAATTAATTTTCTGCAAGTGAACGTCACGGACAAAAACTTCAGGATGACATTCAATGGAAGTACCACGATCATCGTCTCACGACCGACTGAGGATTTCAACGACATAGGAAGTCCTATAGTAAAACGGAGAAGCGAGAGAAACCATCGATATATATCGAAAATTGTAAGGTGAAATCGATGCGAAACCAGTCAATGCAGTGGAAAAAGGAAATGAGCGTGCGAAGCACGCGCCACCGGACTCGTATCCTAAAGAGGCAAAATTATGATTTTTTTCCCTTCGGTCTGAAAAGTGACCGCCCGAAGTAATTTATTTTAAAAGGTCACCCCGCCAGTTTCACTGAGCAGAAAATTGTAACGGAAATTTCAAAACACGGCATCAAGGTATCATCAGCCGAGCCGGCCATGAAAACAAGCAAGGACGGAGATACCAAAGCAAATAGGACATTACCGGTGTTTGCCATAACGGTAGGTCCTGAAGTAACCTTTGGAAGCTTGCTGGTACTAAAACTATTTTCTATTATACGTAGAAGATAGAAAAGTACAGTCCACTTCCGTTATCTCGCCGTGTCTGATGGCCGTGAGGGGAGCGCGCCTCCCACTACTCTCGTGATCTCGGGCGGCAGGGATTCCGCGGGGGGGGATTGTATTGCCCGGCGAGTGTTATGTGCCCGGTACGGTTAGGTTTGCAGCCTTTCCTGCAGCTTTCTCCCTCCGTTCGTTACGCCCTCTCTCGCACATGCCATCACCTCCTCAGCTCATGGAAAGGCCAACCGTGAGTTCGCGTACGAGGAATCTAGACCACCGAACCGGGCGAGCTAACGGAAGTGTTCTGTACGCGAAAACGGAGCAACCATGCAAGCCAACACTGTAACCTCAACCTCAGATTCGTTGAATGTGCGGGAAATCATGGTATAAGAACTTGCACCTCTACGTCACTTAAGTGCGCGAACTGCGGACAAGCTCATAGGGCCACGACGACATGAATTTATGGAGACTCAACAAAGAAGAACGCAACCATCCAAAGCCAGCAAAGCAGAGAGGGAATTGCCCCCCACTCCACAGTCTGCAGCTATAGAATTCCTCCATACCTCAGAGCCCACTGAGGTTCCTCCATTTTCACCTGCCACACAGCAAACCAAGCCGTCATAGGCTTAATTTTTCCCGATGGAAAAGTACAAGCTTCGGGACAAATAGTCATTAGAAAGCTAACGCTCACTTTGGAAAGGGCTTTAAAGACCACAAAGCACTATATACCAACAGCCACAAAATTACTTGATGAGCTAAACCCCCTCAAGATTCCTCAAATCCTCGACGAGATAAAAGCTATTGCAAAAGGGATTACACGACTAAAAAAAGTAACCACTTACGTGGACAGAATCAAAATCCTTGCCTCCTATGAATACCTATTGTGCACCAGCACTGAACCATCCTCAACCCCTGCCCAGGAAAAGGAAAAACCTTAAGCTAAAAAAAAAACGCTTTTTGAAAGAAAAATAATTATCAGTTCCCTCCAGAAATCTAATTATTGTGACAAAATACAGAGAAAAATGAATATTTATTCGCATTTATATATGTATGAAGGAGCGCAAATTCGCGACTATTGTGCGAAACCTTTTAGAAAGAAAGGAGAGTCAAGATTCTTGTTCCAATCAAACAGTGCTCGGGCCAAGAGGCACAAGGGAAGCAGGGTCGCGCCGTATCGGGGAATTCCCCGCCCTCACCCCTACACAATACTTTCGGTCCTTTGTTCCTGCTTTATGAGTGTCCCGTTGGTTTTCAAATTTGAAAAAAAAATATGTGCGGAGCAACGAAAGTTCCAAATTTTCGTCACTTTATCATCGGAAATCATAGTGTACGCATCCTCCTCCAAGTTGAAAAGGATAAAATTCAAAAGTTTTCGCCGTTCATTTGAAACAAACTTTGTGATCAAAAAGTGGTTTTTTTATTGGAAAATATGTCGGAACTTGTAGTTTCTAAAGACGTGGGAGTTTAGTGATTGTGTGATTCAGAAATGCAGTGCAAATTATCCCGTTTTTGTGCGCAATCACTATAATAATATGGTACTAAAGGACCATATGGGAGCTTAAGAAGTTGAAGCATCCGATGATCAATGGTGGTCATTTTTTTAGTTCCACGAAACAGATTCTAACTTGCGTATAGAAAACCAATAATTTTTTATTTTTTCAAATGAATTTTGATTTGATTGTGTATTATATTGTATTTAATAAAATATCAATAACACGATTCAGGTGTCATTATTTTGTGAAACCATTAGAAACCATTGTCATACGTTCTCACCACTTGGGAATACAGACAGGTCAGACATACGTGACTAGAGACGTGCATGAGTTTTTATGTCATCGCGCGCGCTGAGTATATTGGAAGAATCGCGCGTGTGCAGACGGATTAAAGATCAATCAATATACCGCGTTGCAAAATATTTTCATAAGACCCGCAAAAAAAAAATAACTACCCCGGAGTCCAATGATAAAATACATATAGAAGACTAGGACAAGGCGAATCGAGGGGCTGCTCACTCTGGAATTCATTGAACCACTTCGGTAGAAATCATAAAACAAATCACAAGAAATCACTAGAAATCAGCGAAGTCATTGGAAATCGACTGATTTCTATTTTCATTTAGGAGTTCTGGAAATCAATGGAAGTCTTTGGAAATCACACAATAATCAGAGAATTCCAGAAGTCAGTAGTCCCTACGCCATATATATAGTTTTTTCTGAAATAGCATGTGGTTCGTGTGCAAGATCGGTCAACAAAGCAGACGCGAACCGACACGTTAAAATTGCCGAATATATCTCCGAAATCAAAACAAACACCGGCTGGCAGTTGGGACCGAGACGAGTTATAAGGTGGTTCATTCGAGGCTCGTTTCACCATTTTATGTTCTTTTCCATTGAAGTTGCCTTAAATTAATTAGTGCAGTGTATATATATTAATAATTCACGAATTAATGACAGGTAAGTAGTTGGATATTTTCAATTCATTTAACAGTATTTGTCGGAATTGATATCATGAAAATGTAGAATACTCTGAGAAATCATATATGATGATGTCCATTTACGCTTCTTAAAAAATTCAACAGTTTACAAACACACCATTAAATTTTCCCTTAATTTCTAAACATTTGGAAAATGAAGACTACATTCAAATAAAAAGAATGAGCAATTTGCAAATCGATAGTATTTTGTTCAATTGATCTTCTCTATGACAATAAAAATCTCACCCTTTGAGGTGAAATGAGGGAGAAGGAAATAAACCAAGGTTCTCCCGTTATTCTCGAATCAGTTTTGAAGCATATGAAATATTGTTTCGTGACTACTGAGGTTGTTTTTGCTCATTTTAATTCAATTTTGTTTGTGGAAAAATTATCAATGATGTAGTTGATTCTATTGTACTTGATGTGTTGATTCCTTGATTCCTTGATTACTACTTCTGGATGGAGTTTGGAGAGTTGCAGTTGGTGTTTCGATGACATTAACTTTAAGGTTCTTTATCCACGCCTTGACAATTATTTCCAATGTACCCATTTTGTCGTCAAAACCCGATCTGCAAAAATTACTAACAATAAATGCAAGTGCGTCAATCAAAGGTTTCAGCAACGTTCTACGACCTTCAACTGAACTTACATCAACAGACTTAACTTCACAAATTAAGAGTAATCGCATGCCAATCAGTTCAGCTGAGTCTACCCGGAATAAACGCTGTGTTTGTTTATAATAATCCTTCGTCCATCTTTCATTGTAAAGTTCCATGGCGAACAGTGGCAAACCAAAAAACTTTCGGGCAGCAAGAATATGTTGACAAGGGAGTAATGAGGAAGATGAAACACCACAGGAACACGAGTTTTTGGTTACTCGTAACAGAATTTTTCGACTTTCGATAAAACATTCTTCTCCGCAATTATCTGTGATGAAGGAATGATGATTCCTTCATGTTGCTTCATCTCCTCGGAATAAACTGGTAAGCTGCGTCCGTAAGAGCATTGGATAATTTTTCTTCACAACTGCCCTTTATCTGTCCCACCTTGGTCTTCGTGAACATGGCAGCAGCTTTAGAACCGATCTCACTTGTATGTGAATTCAAGAATATGAAGAAGGAACGGAGGAACACCACTAAGGTACTACGTTTATCAACCACTTGTTTGATTTTTTGATTCAGACATTCTAGTCTATTATTGGTACGATTACCAAGATTGCCCTCAGTCATGTGACACACAACCCACTTTTCTGCAATTCTGGCAAAACCACTTTTTCAAATTCCTCGTAGATTTCTTGATATTTTGCTTCCGACGTACTGTAAGCAAGCCTCTGTAGAAAATCGGCAACTTTCTTTTTCTCCGCCTTCGATAAGTTCATGCCCTGAGACTTATTGATCCAGGGACTTATTGGACTTATTGAAAATATGTATGATTGGCTCGCATAGCCCAATAGCACAGCTTTTCAAGAAGAGATTAGGCAATCCATCCGGTCCAGCACCTTTTTTAATGTCCAGGTTTGAAAGCGCCTTGAAGGCCCCATCAAAATTCACCTAAAAAAAAGCTAAATTGGCGTCATTGCCAGGGTTGTGATCCTCTTCAATGGCCGCTGAGAAATTTGGATCAGCATCATCATATATACTTTGAAAAAATGAAGCGAAGAGGTTACTGATGTCCATTCCATTCTCAGCTGCATGGTTTTTCCATATCATAGTTGAACGGATATCTATGTCGTCTCGCCTATTGTTCTTCACAAACCTCCACAATTCACTAGGATCATTGCAGATAGAATTCTCCACGTGATGTACATAATTTTTATAGCAAAATTTTTTTGTCGGCTCTTACTTGCATCTAGGAAATTGATTCAAAGATGCACGGAATCTAATTGTATGCCAAGAAACACGATTGTATTATTAATATATAATATAATATAATTCACTAAAATGATGCTTGGCGGTTGGAATTCGATCATCAAATGAGGGATTGGCCGAACACCAATCAAAATCGAGAATTGATGCAAGATCGCACCGGGCCAGTGAAAAGATAAATTGGCTAGTCCATAAAAGCATCAAATTCTAAATTCATTCCAATTCAATTTGAACATAATTAAAAGAAAAATTCAGTAAATTTGACGTAAATTTGCTAATGTGTTAGTGGAAAAAATGTTCCATTTGTTTGGAACAGTTTTATTCTATGAAAGAGGCGGGAACAGTCAAATATATACAATCTATCATGAACTTCTTATTGCATACAGGTAAAACTCGTTTTTCACATTTCAAGTAACTATCGATAGATGGCGATGTTAAACACTAGAAGGTCACTTGAGTTGAATGAAAATCGTTGGGTGCAAAAACCCTTACGCACCACGTTTGGTACCGTGGCAAATGACGCGGATTCTTTCGCAGAGTTTGAAAAATAGGTATTCATAAAATAACAGAGAATTCAATAGAAATTATCAATTCATCAGTGTTGAAATTTGAAAGGTCTGAAATATAAAAAAACTTCAACAGTATAACTATGACACACATATTTAGCACTGACAAAGTCTGGGTTATGGATTTATGTTATATAATCCATATCGACGTTTACAGCTGTACATCGCTAAAAACAGATTGTGCATTCAACGTTGTTATACGTTCTGTGGGGAAGCAAGCTAAGTTCACTGTGAGAACTGTTCAACTTCAATATAATCACAATTCGGTAAGTCACATCATATTTATCATCATTTGAATCAATAGTGAAGTAGAGAAATAGTTGAAGCTACCTTGTGAAATTTTACTATACAATTCGAAACCAATTGTGTTATCGGACAAGGAACACTCGATGTGGCCTTCTATCATTGCTCCTACACGGAGAAAAAAAACTCTCAAAAATTAGTGTGACTTCTCTCTAACGCATGGACGAATCGGATGGGGTCTAAAAATGTAGGCAATACGCTCTACAAATCAGGCGACCTCTCTCCGAATTCTCGTGTACAGCACCCGACTTTTTCTCGCGCATTAGAAACTAGTAGGAGAAACCGTATTTCTATAGTCCTACTGCTGACAAACTAAGAGGCCTTCCTCAAATTTTAGTGTGCCACTCATTAAATTTTCATCAATCCCCCTTTACTGAGTGGTGACCTCTGTGGTCTAAAATATGGATCAGTAGGCACCGTGAAATGTCGATTACTTATTGCTTTAAATTGTCACATGACATAGCCTAATTTCTGTTCTAATTTCTGAATCCACCATTTTTTATTGGTCCCTTTTTTGTTTTTACAATATGGCGGCCACCTCACTTTCCGTGTGTTTCGTGTCCGTTGATGCATGTTGAGTGACATTAAATTCAGTTAGTAAAAATAATAGTAAAAATGAGAATGACGTCCTCAGATATTCTCGTGCGTTGGCACACTAATTTTTAAATTACCAAGGTACACTACTTTATACAGCGCCACCTACGAATTTCTGATTTGCTGTCTTGAATTAACACCGAGTTAGAATTTAATTTGTTTGGCGCCACTCGATTTATCTCAGGGTTAGAAGGCAGCACACTAATTTCTGGAGAGAATTCTCATGAAATTGTAGCGGTTTTTTTTTCTCCGTCTACTGAAATGTTCAAATATAATTCCTCCCAAATTTGATGGAAGCTAAAATTGTTTCTATTATGTTGTAGCCACTCAACAGCGATACCGAGGATGAAGACATTGATGAGTCTGATGTCAGTCAACCACTACATATTCAGGGAACCATGACAACAATCGTAAGAATTGTCGAATTTTAAAGTTCATTAATCTAGCTGGCAAATATGATTCAATTACGCCAGCTATGTGCAACAGTCCTAGCGTAACATACTCTTGATGGCATATGCGGAATTCATAAACTTTCTAGACTTGTCCAACTGCACCGTATATTCAACATAATTTATTGAGAGCAGGCCTATGAAAAAATAGAAATCTCATTTTTAACCTTTGTAGGTTGACCACGACGATAATCTCATTTCCGCGCGGGTCGACAACGGAATTGACGTTGAAGAAGGGACATTCAAAGCAGACGAAGAAGTCTGTTTCAACATGACAGTTCACGACTTGAGCGAAAACACCCAGAACGGAATCCTCGCTGAAAATGGCATTTTGGATTTGACAACTTCCAAATTAGACAAGGTACAAAAACGTTTCTCTAATAGTCCCAATGCCCAGTTATATAGAACGTATCTCACCGAATGATGGTCCTCTGAACGTTCTGTAAAGATGCTATGACATAGCGCCTACCTCGCCGATTGGGTTTTCGGAGATACCGCATTTTTCATGGTTTAGGGAACTTTTGCGATTGTTCGAAGCTTTATGAAATTTCGAAAAATATTGAAATGCACTAATAGAACAGTGCCTGGATTGTCGTACAGATAGAAAAATGCATTAAAAACTCCTAGGGAATTCATCGTGGAGAATAAATAAAATGTCTGGGTTTGCCTAACTTCAGAGTATAGTGAACGTTATTCAGAAAGAACAGGTCTAATGAGAAAATAGCAATTGCATTTTTGAACCTTTGTAGGTTAATCGCGATGACAACCTCATTCTCAAGCGGGTTGACAACGAAGGTAACGTTGAAAGAAAATTCGAAGCAGAGGAAGAAGTCTTTTTGGACATGACCATTGACGACATCAGCGAGAATGCCCAGAATAAAATCCTTGCTGAAGCCGGAATTTTGAACTTGACAGCTTGCCAGTTAGACAAGATACAAACAACAGTTTTCCATATAGTTCCAATGCCCAGTTATCTAGAACGTATCTCGCTAAATAACAAATTTTTGGACTCACGGAAATTTCGTCCTCACATTAGTCACCAGGGGTCTAAAAATTATGTTTTTTTTCTTTCCGTGCGGTCAACAATTCATAGTAAATGTCTCCCGAAAAATTCTGGAAATGGCATTGAAAATCGACGTACGGCTTTGAACAATTAGGGTGTCACGGACAAATTTTTCCAAGCTGAATTATTGAGTAGCTTTCTTAATTTATTTACCTACCATAGGGTATGTCCCTGCACTAGTGAGAAGTCACACTGATTCGTGGGAAAATTTTCTATTCGTGTAACGAATCAACTCGGTTGATAGATTGTTATGATCCAATTACCTCAAATCTACCATTTCAGTACCGCAGTTGTCAATCAAACTTCGATGGAAATGTCGAAATATGGGGGTGAAAAATGGGGTTGCCATTTAAAAAAAAGCTGTTTGTGCTTGCAGCTTGCAAGCGCGAACTTGAAAGCTCGAAATAATGAGCACATCGGATGTCCCCCTCAGAACCCTACAATTTTTGTTAGAAACATTTTTTTATTACATGGCCCTGTTGAAAGATATTGAGGTGCAACTTTTCAAATGGGACACCCTATATATATTATAATAACTGAAAGCTTTCGTAATCCTCACATGAATAAGGTTGATGATAGTTCGAGGTGTGTTAGAAAAGTGTAAGCGTACCAATAAAAAGTCATGTTGTATTTTCACTTTATAGGAAGGCTTCTACTAATTATTAAAGTCCACCTAGATAATTAATGATCATGCATATGATTCATCGTTTTACATGTGTTTATGATTGTACAAAACGATGATAGATTATATGTGATAATTTTCATACTGTGATTTACGAGAGATTTTCAACATTGAGGGATTGTAATTGATAATCATTTCTTATTTCTTTGTAAGCCTACGAACCACAAAATAAACTGAATTTATTCGAAAACTATAATACCGAATTAGAACCAATGCTCGATTGTTCGAGCAGATGATTCACTTTGAAACTTCCTTTTGTGTTTCGCGACAGTGAATTGAACTTCACTGTATCCCTTACAGAATCGTTACTTCTGGATTTTTCCATTAAAAAAAATCATATTTACTTTACACAAATCTAGACCCTGGATATACGAGTTCCTTTTGTTAATCGAGTTGTAATTTTTAGATCACTCTCTTTCGGCGATTAGCAGAAAATTCTGAGTTGAGGCGTAGTTTAAAAGTGATTTCCAATAGTAAATCATTCCAAACATTCTTGTAGTTATTGTGTACAAACAAACAAATACACAAATAGACATACACACACATATATATATATTGACTCACAATTTGTTGAGAAGCATTTCAGCACCGTTAAACCAGCAGTCACATAGAAAAGCAAAGCATTTTGTGTTTGGGGCCAGGCGATTGCATTAACTTCTCGAGAATCGGGAAGTTAATCAGTTACCGTGGAAGAAGAAACCAAAATTGACAACCGTGGATCCACGGTAAAAACTAACATAGATCCACGGCGAATTTTATGGTAGACAAAAGAGACAAAATTGGGTGCCATGGCGCGCATAAATAACCATTGCCAAAAATTCGATTGCCAGGCTTTTTTCTAAGTAACTTCAATCTCGCTAGTAAATATGTTTACAAAATCTCGTAGATTTACCACTAACTTGAGGTATATCAGATTCAGAGCTAAATATACTGTAGATCCATGGTAGAAATCCCGTAGATCCACTGGGAAAGGAAAATCCAATAAATTTACTGCAATATGACCGAATCCACGGTAGGAATACCATGGATCTACGGTGAAGGGGAAATTCAGTGGATCCACAGCAAAATATATCGTAGAGTCACGGTAGGAATACCGTGAATCCACGGCAAGAACAAGGTGTATCCACTCCGAAAAAGACGTTCAGTAGATCCACAGTAAAAAAAACCGTGGATCCATGCCAGGAATAGCCTGAATCCACTGAAAAAAGGAGTTCAGTAGATCCACAGTAAAAAATACAGTGGATCCACGGTAAGATTTACCGTGGATCTACGGTAAACAATTACAATGGAGCGTGTGAGTAGACACTCCCCCAAATTAACCTTCTGTTGAAAAAAACGTTTCCCTCCTTTTAATTATGCCAACCGCGGAGCACATGAAAAGCACATAATTATGGTGTATCCAATTATTTATGTACTCGTTTATTTATGTACCCCCCCCCCCCCCCTCAGCCACGAAAAATTGAAATTGTGTTGAAAAAAACGTTTCCCCCCTTTCAATTATGCTAACTATGGAGCACATAAAAACACATAATTATGGCGTATCTAATTATTTATGTACTCGTTTATTGATGTACCCCCCCCCCCCCCTGCACCCTTTGATTGAAATTCTTTTAAAAAAAGATTTCCCCCCCCCCCTTTTATCATGCTAACCGTGGAGATGGAGCACATGAAAAGCACTTAATTATGGCATATCTGATTATTTGAGTACTCGTTGATTAACTAATTTTTCCCCACCCTTAAAGTACCGCAGTGAAAATTTCGGGTAAAAAATTTTTTTTTGCGTATTCGCCATGCACACCGTGGAGCACTTAAAAAGCACTTAATTATGGGGTTTCCAATTATGCTCTCCCTGTTCATCCCATTTTTACTACCCTCATGCCCTATATACGAAATCAAGGGTATATATGACTTTTTGCTCATTTTCACCCTGCTTCTCGTGGAGCACACAAAAAGCACGTAATTATGCCGTATCAACATATACATTATCTATGGAATTGGATTTTCACCCCTTTCCTCTTTTAATAGGGGTGGAGCACGAAATTTTTAAATGCGGTACCTGAAAAACACGTAAAAAGCATGACATTGAAGTTAGCGGATTTCAAATTGAGGAAAAACTTTGCTACAGGATATCTCATAACACACAGGTGGCATTTGAACGAATGACCATTCAGATGATTCAGGATCAATTTATTTCTTCGTGATGAGTCCTAAATTTGATCACGTTGACCTCAAAATACCTATACGTGAAGTGCATGGGTCCGAAGAACCAGTAAAAACTCATACCACAGGATATTTCACTATGTAATGAGCGTATTGAAAAAAAAATTATATTCACGTTTTAAGCTTGACAATATCTGGTCGTGATAGATCTCCATTTTTTCCAATTTGTTTAAAACAATAAGATATCCGTTGGAGTGTAGTAGAATTTTGTCAGGTTGTAAAACACACATAAATGAGCTCATCGAGAATTAAAAGATAATCACGGTTGAAAAAGTCGAAGAGCTTCCCGTTATATATATATTTTTTTTTTAGAAAATTTCACTAACAATTTATCCGGTGGTGAATTTTAGATTAATCATTAGCATCGGATATCATCATTGCAAATCATGTAGTTTGTTTTTATAACAATACCACTTTTGAATTTCAACGGAATCTAAATGTGACTATAAGTTAAAATTGATTTCGATTTTTTTAGTTACCATAATTACGATAATAGGAAGCTCAATTTTTAGCAATGGATATCTTTTATGCAAGTTACCATATCATACAAATCTGAAATTCAGGTACTCACTGCGGTTCTAATGTGCCACGTGAATTCCCAGTTTTTCATTTCTTTAAAATAAATTCGGCAGTGTCTATTCGCACCGAATAGGGGAAATTTTTACCTTATATATAAGGGACTTTTACTTTATAGATCAGGTAAAGGTTGGGAATCAGGGAATTTTTTACCTTATTTATAAGGGACTTTTACCTTATATACAGGTTACCCCAAATGTTTCTTGGCGTGCAACGCATATAACGCTTCTACGCTAAACGACAGAGAGTGAGAGCAAAATCAAAGAATGACAAGGATTTCTGTTGCGCCAGCATCACCCTAATGGAGAGGGGAGTTAACGGTACGGTGACGGTACCGATTTCACTTTTGGTGCAATTTTTCAAATGTGACACCCTGTATAAGAAACTTCTAGCCTATATATAAGGTAGTGGTTAGGAGTCAGAGAATTTTTTACCTTACATATAAGGTAAAAATGGGGAATCAGTGAAATTGCTCTGGTTTAAATCTGAGGCAAGAATTAGGAATCAGGTAAGTTTTTGACCCAACTATAAAACAGTATGTCACCGATATATCTATGGTATTTTTATAGAGGTAAAATACATACCTTATTTGACGCTTTTGGAATAAAGGCATTGGGGTGATGAAATGAGGTTCACCCTAACGTTCATTTTCTTATTGACAACTTCAATATCACTTGTAGAAAGAAAGCAGGAGGGAAGTCAAACGGTTATATCTGAATATCTGGAGGACTAAGTGAAACAATCTCAGATTCTGAAATATTCTCAAAAAATTTAGCTCAGACTTAAGCCGACGTAAACCATTTGGCCACCTCACAGCTGACAGAACAAGAGTTTAGAAGTTGATGGCAATCGGTAATTATGCATCGATTTTTACTCATTCCACGTGTCATCACCTCCACCAAATGTTGATGAGAACTCGACGGGTGATATTTTAAAAATGAAGTTCCCACTTCCAGTGAAAATACGAGGGCACCGACGACATAGTCTCATTACTACCCCGACATCAGCCAAAGTAAAAAAAAAAGAAAGTAGTGCCCATTAAATTCAATGATAAAATTCCTTCAAAAAAAGAAGAAAGAAATTTTGAGTTGATTGATTTCTAACGAAGTGATAGCCGATGTCTTCAAATCGGACTACAATATCGAGAAAACTGATTTGGATTTGAATGTTTATCACTTGAGAGGTTCTTTCCAGGTGACAGGGTGGATGTCAACCTAATAAAGGAGATTTTAACTAGTGATGCATTATTAAGCTTGGGAGAATGTATCAATGAAAAGAAGCATAAAAATGCAAAAACTTGTGTAGTTTGCGAGAAAAGTGAAACTCAAAAGTTTCGTGAGTGGGTGTGTTGTGCCTGTTGTTTACTTTGGATGCATACTACCTGTGTAGAAAAACAACTCAGTAATGCAACTTTGTTTTGCTGTACTTGTTTCAACAAAGGAAATAATATAAAGAAATGGTAAGAGACGATGTTTCAAAATGGAAACTACTTATTCATGTAAAACTGATTCCATTTTTTCAAAATTCGAAGATTTTTTTAGAAATTCTCCCTGTATATCATCGTTGATGTTTGAAGAATCTTCAATATTTTGTCTTGTTCTTTTCTCTAAAAATGCATTTTTTTAAAATGAGAATATGATTTTAATATTTCTCACTAGCGAAATTTTCTTATTTATATGTTCTTGCTTTCTTTCATCAAAAAAGGAAGGGGGGGGAAATTCGTTACTTTTGAAACTATAAACGTTGTTTATGTTCACAGGATGTTTAACATTTTCTTTGTTTACCTTTTGTTTCTCAAAAAATGTATTATGATGATAGGGCATCACGTCAAAAAAAGTTTTAAAAATCTGAAAAAAATAATTTGTAGTAAGTTTCCCCTAAAAAAATTCAGTAAAAATTTCAAGTACTTTAGAAAGCTTTTGTAGGAGACCAAGTTTGAATATAAGATAGGTTCTTATGGGGTAAAGCGTTAAAAAAATCTGTAGCCTTTAAAGAAAGTGATAAAAATCTGAAAATTTTAGGTGTACTCGCAAAAGTTATTAAGATTTTTTAAAATTTTTTCTAAAAACATTAGGAACCTTTGCGATTTTTAAATGAATTATTTCGTCTAGTTACAAAAATTCGCCCTCTCGTTCAACGTGACAGAGCCGCAGTGACGCGCGGCAGTAGCGGCAAATTCAAGTGTCTATCGGTGGTATACTAGCTTACCACACGTGAAGGCATAGGATCATTGGATTTATGTCACCAAAGATGAACTTTTATCAAACCAACTTTATTTGTATTAATTTTTGGTAGTCACAGCATACAAATAACAAAAATGTCTGGAGACATAATAAATTTGTGACCTCTTTATAGCCATTGCATGGATCTCAAACCTCAAACAACTCGTAAACTTCAATTTAAATATAGAATTATATGCCGCCAGGAAATTTCTTTAAAAAATCAACAATGCTTTAGATCATTTTTGTGCTCTGTGTAACTCTTACAACCCCATTCTCAT
The DNA here is from genome assembly GCA_026005395.1 of Asobara japonica. Classification (NCBI taxonomy): domain Eukaryota; kingdom Metazoa; phylum Arthropoda; class Insecta; order Hymenoptera; family Braconidae; genus Asobara; species Asobara japonica. The sequence goes on along the minus strand of BQMI01000153.1, from coordinate 78,822 downwards.
CAATACCCAGAAGTGTTTTTATGCTATTCTCTTGACGAGTTCGAAATGTATCGCAAATAATTTCAAAACTTATGTCCGACTTAGCCATTTTCTTCCTCATGTGTACACTCACACAATCCTTACTACTTATACCCATTTGCACCTGGCTTAATCTCTGTTGATAAATTTTCCGACACACGTTTTCGTTTCCATATGAAGAGTTTTTTGCAATTTTTATCAAATACAATTTTACCCAGATCATTTCACGCCATGACGTTTCGACTTACACACATAGATATACTCGTATATGCTGATGGGCCCATGATTGGACGCTCCTTGCAATGTTGTCAAGATGAGAGAGTTACTGCTAGTGATAATTCTCTAGCCTGGGGAATAGCGATGTTAGCTTAGACGCACCATATTTTTTGTTAGCGCCAATGGACTGTAATGCCCTATCATCCTTTAAACTCAAGGTTTAGTGATACGTCTATTGTCAATGTTGTCTTACTTCAATGCACATTTTCTGCCTGGACATTTGATGAAAGATAAGAATAAGACAATGAACATTATTGTAAAACTCATTTCATCTCCCCAATACCTTCATTCCCAAAGTATCACATAAGGTATATTTACGTTTATAAAAGTACCATAGATATCAGGGAAATATTTTCTTACACATGGGTCAAAAACTTACCTGATTCCTCATTCTTGCCTCAGATACAAAGTACAGCTATCTCACTAATTCCCAAGTTTTACCTTATATATAAGGTAAGAAAACCCCTAACTCCCAACGTCTATTTTATATATAACCTAAAAGTTCCTTATATGTAAGGTGAAAAATTCCCTGATTCCCAACCTTTACCTTATCTATAAGGTAAAAATTTCCCTGATTCGGTGCGAATAGACACTGAAAATAAATTTAGTTAATTTTAAAATAAAATTAGTTAGACAATGTGAAGACGAGTACATAGTTCATTTTTTATAATTAGTGCCATTGTCGGCTAAGTACCTAGGGTTCTTCCCATCTACATTTATCTAATCTCTTAAAAAAGATTATGTAAGAAGGCCATGTAATGATTTTACTTACTAACTGGCTTTCCTTCTTTCCATGGTGTAAATTTGACGCTAGACTCTTCTCGTTTCGCAGCAGCGACTCTAAACTCCGGCTTGAGGGACTGGCGAACGAGTTTGGCAGCGATTTGAGAATAATTAATATAACTATACAAAAAGAAAATAATTTTCAGAAACTGTAACTTTTCAGGTTCAATGTGTTGTATGAGTGAAATTTTCGAAATGACCATGTATTACGTAACTATTAAGCTAACTTCTGTCTAGAATCGAGTCTACAAGTAATCTTCCAAAATGAACTATGAATACATACTTCAATCCAACTTGTCTCCACGCCGACATTTTTTCTGATTTAAGCTTCTCCTATTTACGAAGATCAAAACAGAATGAAAGTAGAAATTTCGGAACACTAATTTCTTCCTTGGGGTAAGCAGGGTAATTTTATTCATCCGTCAGGCCAGTAAAGTATAGGATATAGAGGTATTAGTAGCTGGAAATTACTTCACCATAGTTAGCCGGTGGGCTGGAAGATAATTAAAACAGTCATATTGGTATCTCTTCCTTTTTCAATGGTGAACAATGGTACGTTATTTATACATTTTTGGTATGCGTAGTTTTTGCAAAAACAATTTATGAAAAAACGACCTATAGTTAGCGGGGGGGATTGATGCAAAAAATCTGAAAAAAATTAGTTGTGTAGAGAATTCAATGGTACACGATGGTAAAATATTATTGACGCTAAAACAATTTGTTAACTATGGTCAAGTGTAATTTTTACTGATGGGTTCTACAGTTCCGGAGTCTATGCTGAACGAGGAGCAGGCCAAGGAACGAGGAGTAGGAACGGGGGTAAGACCAAGTGAGAGAGGCGGAAATCCGAAAATGGACTCGAGCGACAGAGGTTAGCTATAGGCGGATTTTTATAAGAATTGCCTTCGAGTTTCCATCTGCGAAGGTGCAAAACGGCTGGTTCGAAATCAACTCCAAATTTTGAGTTTGATGCGTTAAACAATAAATACCATATTCACATTCAAATCCGAGATAACGTTGGACCATTTTCACAGATTCAATGGAATATACGCGTGGAAGAGGGGAGAGGAAATCAGGATTAGTTAATTAACAATTTTAATTGTTATCTGAGACGATGGTAGCATTTCTGGGTGTCACAAAACTTGGAAAAAATAGGTGGACCTTCAGAAAGGGCACTCTGGAGTTTTGTCACGACGTAGAAGTACACAAAAGTTGATTAACAAACCATAATTAATTAATCAAAAATTATTATTGTCATCTGAGGTGATGGTGGCCTTTTTGAATGTAACAAAATCTGGACAAAATAGGTGGACCTTCAGAAGAGCTCTCTAAAGTTTTGTCAACACCTATAAGTGCACAAAAGTTAATTAGAAAATCGTGATTAATTAATTAACAATTTTAATCATCATCTGAGATGATGGTGGCGTCTCTGAATGTAACAAAACTTGGAAAACATCGGCGGTCATCCAAAAGGCCACTCTGGAGTTTTGTCACCACCTAGAAGTGCACAAAAGTTAATAAGAAAATCATGATTAATTAATTGACAATTTTAATTGTCATATGAGGTGATGGTGACCTTTTTGAATGTGACAAAACTTGAAAAAAATAGGTGGTCCTTCAGAAGGCCACTGTGGAGTTTCGTCACCACTTCGAAATTGCACGCAAATTAATGTGCGAAACCGTCCAAAGCGACAACTGTCCATGGATCGGATAACGTCACGGACTGACAACTGTCCATGATTACATCTGTCCATGCAGCAGTTTACAGATAAAACAGTGTCGGTATGGTAGAAAATAGTAGTCTGTTATCCACCGTCGGTTAAAAATACTGGGGCTGAGGAAGGCGCCAGATGGCAGATGTAACTCAAAACAGGGGTGCTCATGTCCAACGGGCACCCCCATGAAATCACAAAAACTCATTAATGAAATCGATTGTACACCGAGTGTACATGAATGTACGGGCATAATTTCCTAATGTACACTCATTAATTTTTCGTAATTTATCAATTAATTTTTGGGCGTCATGCTAGCCTACAGAAAATCTAAAATAAAAGATACAGAGCTAAAACCGGGTGGAATCGATTGTACATGAGTGAATTAGGTCAATTTATTAGTTTGCACTTATTAATGTTTAGAAATTAATTATTTAATTTTCAGTGTTCCACTTGCCAGCCATTATGCGCATGCGCTGTACAGGTATGTAATGCTCGCGGAAAACGTTCCCTTCAGTGTGTTCCGACGTCATTTTATTTGGGAGTAGAATAGAGCAAGTGTTTTTAATCGCAGTTTCGAGGTGCTAGTTTTCCCTTGATAGTTAATTCTGCACCCTCAATATTTATGAACGTTAATTTTGAAATATTTTGTAAATATTACGCGAAAATCAAACAAGGGTTTCAGAAGTACGTTTCCTCATGGACCGCCACGATGTTCTTTCCATTATTCCTATGTTGTCCTTCTTGGATAATCCTTCTATGTGCCCTGACTGATGATCTCAACAACTAGCTTACTGGTAAGGATTTTTATTTTGAATTTAGTAATTTTTGTGTCTACATTTCGCTATTTTGCCATGTGTTCCAGGTTAGGAAATTGAGTGGAGTAAATTTGAACGAGTTAAAATTCTACATGTAAGTAGTTTAGAAAAATATCATGTTCAAAGATTGGAATTCATATTATTAGTTATAAAAAAGATAGGTAAGAGTGAAGGACCCTTTTGAGAACATTGTACTACTGTCATATCATTTTATTTCAAGTTCAAAAGGTTCATTTCGCTCCACCTTTCTCCATTTAATATGAAAATTAATTATAAAAATGATTCTGATTGGAATATATATAGAATAAATCCCTGCTGCTCACGAAACCATCGAAGATTATGGAAAATAGCCATGTGTGGTGGATCAACCTATTAAAAGCTCCAATACTCATAATGAACTGGAAAACAACAAGGATAAAATTAGGTCAAATTTTCGAGGTGAGACCATCCAAAATAATTTCTATCTAATTATAACTCTATTATTTAAACAATTGGCATTGCAGCCTAGCTGGATACAGGATGGTTTCCTGCAAAACTCACTTGTGCACTCATGGGCAAAGAATGCAGATTCACCACATGCAAATATCCGTGAGTGATTTCATCTAGATGTAATCATTCCATTGTTGATATTCCTGTATGTGAATTCACTTCAGAATCCTTCAATAAATGTGTTTCAATTTCACTTATAGTAACCAAAATGCATGATTAATTCCTTTTCCAGACGTTTCATTGTTCAGTGCATCCATTTTGATCTGATGGCTTTTATTGTATAAGTCAATTGAATGATTTACGATTAAGGTATGTTCACTAAAGGCTACTTGAAACGTTGATTGAATTTTTTTATTCAATTTTGCTATCATCTCACATATTTTTATTTATATCATTTAAAAAAAACTGGTTTACTGTTTGGTTCTTAAGAACCAAAACCATTTTGTCTATCCAATTACACACCTCTCTGTGTAATAACACACTGTATAAAAATAATTCTCGTCTCTCGAGTGGGAAAGCTCAATATTTTTATATTTATGTCTAATTATGTAATGTGTTTAGATTAATGACTAAATTGGTCAAGAATTTTTGGAAAACCACCTATACTAATACAGCCAACTTTCGTACAACTTTTCGCGTTGCCAAATGAAATTTAAAAATCAAATTATTATAAGTAGAAGGTATCAATAGATTATATGCTTTGGCATAAAAACTGGTAGTAAGAAGAAGGCTTAACATTACGAGTCATTTTGTTTCATAATGTAAATTGCACACTCTGTGTGTATTTGGGGATTTCCTGTGATCTGTCGAATTTTGCTCTCCATTCCATTGTGAATTTCCCACGATCCAGTACGGCGACGGCAATAGGCTGAGTAGTGGTTGCATTTGCTATCATAAACGACGATCCCAGCCAATCTGTAAATACTCAATTCCTTCAATAATGATCGTCATAAGTCATGAAAAAAATGTGCGCTAGTAATAAGTTGTATAGTACCTGTATTCGCAGTTGAATGTTAAAGACGTCGGTATGTCATAGAGTTTCCACATTGTAGGAAGATCTTCGTGTGATAGTCTAGTATCAAGGTCCAGAAAAACATGTGTATTAGATACATAATCTTCCCGCCTGGATTCCCCACAAACGCACTTGACATTCCACAATTGTGGGTAATATTTTAAAGTATTTTGTAATTTACCAATTCCGTAGCGTTTAGGTAATTTTAAGTCAGGACACCATGAGAAGAAACTTTTCTTTTTTCCTGCACACTGTGAGTTTGAACAAAAAGTATTTCTCAGTACACTCGGATCTTCGGCCATCAAATGCTTCCAAGGAATGAAGGGATTATTTTCAGCATCAATTATTGCAACACACCCTATGCCTTGTTTTGGAGTAAATATTGAGAGCAGCAGCCGAGCACGTTCAATATAAATGTCTTTACAGGAGCCCTTATGTTTGAAATTTACCACGAATTGAGCCAAAGGACTTCTGGATTGTTTCAGAAATGAATGATACTCATCGTCATCTCAAGCAGCAGAGTACAGGACTTGTGTGAGAGAGTCAAAGATACAGGAATTCAAAACATTGTAACTCCTACTGTCAATTACAACAGTTCTACACCGGCCAGAGTGCTGTAACAAATGAGGGGTTGATTTAACTTTCTTGGCCGATGGATCACAATCTTGAATTTCTGGGCAATCACGGAAATATTTTCCGTGAGATCGTTTTGTGCTAATTGATTTCCTTGGCGCAGGGATATTGAGATAATCATGATCCATCAACGAATTATCAAAATCTTCTTTGTTCAGTCCTACGTTGTTGGATTCAAGAGTGTGAAAATCTGCTGTTGTCGAGTTGATAACAGTTCCTGACGGAAAGTCGTCATTGTCTAATTGTGCGTCTGAGACTTTGTTACTGTGCTACTTTTAACGAACTGAACATTCGGGGATCAGTAGTAAAAATTTGTTCGATGATTTCCGCGCTATTACTCACACCTATGTTGTCCATCACATCAGACTCAATGAAGCCCACTCTATATTCATCTAAATTAGTTTCTGTTGCACTCTCGTTCTCAGGATGTTGTAGTTTATCCTTAGATTTCTCATTCATTGTAGTGTCACTTGAGAGTTCCTTTTTACCTTCGTGTCTGGCTTTATCCTCTGATTCTCCTCTATTTAAAAAATAGAAAGGCATCCCTTTCTGCCTCCAATTTTCCCTGCACATCAATTCGTCATCAGAAGAAGAATCTTTTAGAATGATTCCACCTTTGTCCAAATAGATGCCATCATCCTCACTGTTCTCAATATCACCATTTTTCATTTCAGTCGTTATCGCAGTCTTGACGCATTTCACTTCTTTAGAGTGGAGATCCTTCACCAAAGGACTATGAACATATTTCTCTTGATTGAGAAAATGTTTCAAATTTGAATCAAAGTCTTTTTGCTCTCCCATTAACGCTCTGTGATGCAGGATGAAAAATTTATCTGCTCGCTGGGGTAATTTATGTTGAAGAAAGATATTATTTTTAAGAATATTGAAGTTAGCTTCTGAGGAACTAGAAATTGAATAACCCATGTAAAACGGATTCCCAACTGCTGTCCGCAATAAAAGCTCCCTCCCAACTCTTCTCAAATCTTTGATTAGTCCAGGTAGACAATAGGCATTTAAATTATCTCCCTCTGTAATGACAGCGCTAGCAGAATTAATTATTCCATCAATAAAGGCACTAATGTGTGAGCTCTCATGTTCTTCTTCGGTTGTTTCAGAATCGTAATTCTCGAGTTTTTGCATGGCCTTGAAGTCTTTGAGTATTGGAGCTTTTAATACGTTGATCCACCACACATGGCTATTCTCCATAATCTTCGATGGTTTCGTGAGCAGCAGGGATTTATTCTATATATATTCCAATCAGAATCATTTTTATAATTAATTTTCATATTAAATGGAGAAAGGTGGAGCGAAATGAACCTTTTGAACTTGAAATAAAATGATATGACAGTCCATTATTTAAGTAGTACAATGTTCTCAAAAGGGTCCTTCACTCTTCCCTATCTTCTTTATAACTAATAATATGAATTCCAATCTTTGAACATGACATTTTTCTAAACTACTTACATGTAGAATTTTAACTCGTTCAAATTTACTCCACTCAATTTCCTAACCTGGAACACATGGCAATATAGCGAAATGTAGACACAAAAATTACTAAATTCAAAATAAAAATCCTTACCAGTAAGATAGTTGTTGAGATCATCAGTCAGGGCACATAGAAGGATTATCCAAGAAGCACAACATAGGAATAATGGAAAGAACATCGTTGTGGTCCATGAGGAAACGTACTTCTGAAACCCTTGTTTCATTTTCGCGTAATATTTACAAAATGTTTCAAAATTAACGTTCATGAATATTGAGGGTGCAGAATTAACTGTCAAGGGAAAACTAGCACCTCGAAACTGCGATTAAAAACACTTGCTCTATTCTATTCCGAAATAAAATAACGTCGGAACACACTGAAGGGAACGTTTTCCCCGAGCATTACATACCTGTACAGCGCATGCGCATGATGGCTGGCAAGTGGAACACCGAAAATTAAATAATTAATTCCTAAACATTAATGAGTGTAAACTAATAAATTGACCTAATTCACTCATGTACATTCGATGTACAATCGATTCCACCCGGTTTTAGCTCTGTATCTTTTATTTTAGATTTTCTGTAGGCTAGCGTGACACCCAAAAATTAATTGATAAATTACGAATAATTAACGAATGTACATGAGAACATCATGCCCGTGCATTCATGTACACTCGGTGTACAATCGATTTCATTAATGACTTTTTGTGATTTCCGTCACTTGTAGGCTAAGTACATGGGGGTGCAGAATTCCTCCCCAGGCCAGTATCACAATATGGCGGCGTCTTCAACACCTTGCGGAGGCGCATTTTCATGAATTGACAGTTGAAGAGATATGGATTAATTAAGTAGGAAATAAACTATTCCATAACTTCAATCATTGATTAGCAATCACCAGCAAAGGATTTTCTATCGGTTGAGCATCTTATAAAGTGATTTCGGTGAACTGATAAGGCAATGGGGTGCCAACTTCCATTGTAATTTATGAAAAATTCATGAATAAATGCAATTGCAAACGATTAAATCGAATTGATTCAGTCGCCAATGATTAGCAAAATATTAGCAATCGATAGAGATTTTTTAAATTAATTTATTATTAACTGAGGTGCTAACTTGCATTGTACTGTTTGAAAAATTAATAAAAAATGGAACTATTAATTATTAAATTGGATTTGTTAAGTAGCAATGATTACCAAACCATTAGCAATCGACACGGATTTTTCAATTAATTTATTGTTAATCATGAGGTGTCAACTATTCAGGCCATAGACTGCACCTCTACTTTAGTCTATCCTCTTCGCACGGTGCCAGGTAATTAGCACCACATAATTAAAAATTAATTACTTTCTTTATTGAGGTCAATAGTAGGACCTGTGTACATCATTGTAATATAATTAAAATTCTTTGTAGACCCTTAACTATTTTACAATTGATTAAACAAAATAATGAACGGAAGTTAGCACCCCGCTTATCGAATTGTTATTTGTAGACCAAAATAGTTTTTACCCATGGAAAGCAAATCTTTTGTAGGTAATGAATAACTTAGTTTTATTTTCCTACATTCAATTATTCATTGGATATTAATTATTTTAAAAACTGGTCTACAGTGTGTACATCTACGCGCATGCGCAGACACTCCTACCCATACGCGACGGGTGTCTCTGTCCGCAGCTGATGGCCTACCAAGTTTTGGAGTACCCAGCGTGCTCCAAAAAGTTGATTAATTGTTTAACTATTTTCGATGAGTCCAATAGGTACACCGTACAGTTGTCGAAAGAACATAGTGGCTATAATGGATTGTAACTCTGTATAATTTCATGTGCTCGTACTTCGCGTATTTAAATATGTTGACTCCAATAATCGCATTGTACGGTTATAGAAGGCGATTATGCATTTCTACATATGTTTACGTCAGGTATGCATCAAGATGCCCATTGTATTGATTTTAAGAACTCGTTATTATCTTTCAGTTATATACTGATGACGGAAATTATTGTCCCATGTAATGTCTATTGATTAAGGTATGATTACCTTGAGTTATTTGAGTGTTTATCATTAAAGTGTAAAAATATTTAGACAGTCGAACGAAGACGTATGAGTGTGCTCTGTATTACTTCATTTCTATTTACTTTTCTGATACAATTTTGTTACTTGTCGAAAAATTTATATGAGAGAATACGTTCGACGTAAAATTAATTGGGAGGCTAGAACAAATTTTCACGTCCACGTGCACGTGATTCATAGGTTTTCAGTAGAGAAGCCGAGTCCTAAATAATTCATTTTTTTATGCATCAGAATTTGCCGACTACAATGGATGGTGACTTGGAAAATAAGATCTCAATGATAATGATAATCAGATCATTCGGGCAGAAAAGGTCACCCGTAAGTAATTGCACTTAACAAAGTTATTAAATTGTCTGCATGCAAAATCGTACTCAGCCGTAATTTAAGTGCGCTAAAAATAATCACATTTCGATCATCCCATAAATTATATTTAGTACATCAACCATGTTCTTTTAACATCACGAATAATGCTTTTAAATAAGCTATTGATCGTGTTTCAGTCTAAGGAAGTTCTAAGAAGTTCACTCATCTGATTCAGTCTAAAGAAGTTCACCCATCTGATTCAGCGATCATTAGCTGTTGAACACAATAGCAACTATGGAGAGAATATTTCTTAATAACCCAGAGCATGGTCCTGGCGAGCAGGAGAATCCATTTATACCCTACGACAATGGATGAAATGGTAAGAAAAATTAGCCTTAAATGCTGTTTCATATTAGTTTCATTCATTACGCTCTTTTTTCATTAGATGTATCAGACACGTGGATTGATATTAGCACCAATAGAGAACGTCTCATAAGGACTGAATTGTTGTAAACACTTTGTCAATGAAATTCTTAAATTTTGATCATTCGTTTTTCTCTTACGATTAATTTGTCTTCTTCGCATATTTTTGCATCACCATATTTAATTCATTATTAAGTCTCGTAATATTCATAATTTTGGTTCTTTGATAGATATCCAGTGCATATGTCATGATTCCATTTACAAAATAAAAATGTAACATTGCTGTCAAGATCCAGTATTACACGATCACTCAAGTTAAAGTCAATACCGACTGATACCTATCGATAATATCGGTAAACTAGGCGACTGTTTAATTGATATGGCAAAATTCATTATCAAAACAAAAGAAAGTTGAAATTACACATGATTGTTTGTTGTGAGACACCAGACCAGCTTTGTTCATCTGAAATATCATATAATTATGACAAATTGATCGATAATAATTCGTTAACGGTAATAGTTTAAACTTTGCATAAATGTAAAAATCAAGTTGTTTCAGTATTTTGTTCTAAATTTCTGACTATTGTTTTTAGGCTAGATTATACGACAACAATGGCACCTAAAGCCCGAGTTCCTGTAGAAGATGTTGTGACAGTAATTAAGAAGTATATTGACCATTTCCAAAATGGAAATGAAATGCCTATTTCCTCTGATGGTATATGGCAAACAATTAGTAACGAGTTGGAGAATAAATGGACACCATATAACGTATACGTCAATGTGACGAACAATAGGAGGAATGTCCTATTGACTGCATTTGACGAATTGGGAATTCCGTTCAGTGAAACCGGGAAAAATGTTTCGCTTCACAAATCAACGCTGGAAGATTCAGTTACAGATCCAGGCGACGAATCCTTCGAGCTGCATGCAGAATATGTGGGTTTAGATGAGTTCAAAGTTTTGGTTACTGCAAATGAATGGCTAACTATACAAGCAGATGATAAACAATATAATGATGGACGTGTCTATGCTACTCTCTCTTCAAATAAATGGACAGATGTTTTCTTTGAGATCATTCAACGTCAAACGGATCTTCCATGCTCTTTCAACTTTCAAAAGCACAAAATTTCTCGGTCAGGCAAAGCCATTCATTTTCTCATGGTCAAAGCCCACTGTAGTAGTGAAAAATGCGGTAACGAACTGTATTGTTTTATCGATGAAGAACCGGTCAAAGGGGAAGATTTCTATATGACTATCAGGACAAGAAATACTCTTGGTTCAATACATGAGGATGTAAAACGACCATTGCGTGGTGAGCGAAGAAAAAAAGCGGGGGAAGAAGCGTTTTACAAAGGCTGTCGAAATTTTGTAAAGGAGCAGATAAAAGAAAAAACCAAATTTGGTGGCCGTGTTCCTTCTCAAGTTCCCACAACAGAGGCTGTTCGTCAAGCCAAGAAGGAATTCAGCAACAAGATGTACGGAATTGAACCAGGCCAGAAAAACGTGGTGGAAAATTTAGAATTCATGAGGTATGGAAAATACCATGGGTCTATCCACAATATTATCTCCGATAAATTTCTAGTTGTGTTCAGCACCCATCAACAGCTTCACGCATACAATCAATATTGTAAAATTACCCGAAAATATTCGTCTATATCAGTAGATGGAACTGGTAGTCTTGTTCGCAAAATAGAGCGACCAAATAATTCGTTATCAGGACACATATTCCTTGATCTAATTGTAATTCACCACGAGGGTGTAACGGTCTCTGTACATGATATGTTGACTGAATCGCAAGACACTGGCACTATCTGGAAATGGATAAAAGATTGGCAAGACCATGGAGCTTTAAAGCCTCAACAAGTAGTTTGTGACTCATCTAGAGCCTTGATGAATGGCTTATGTCTAGGATTCAATTTTCAAACTATCAAAACATACAATGAAAGTTGCTTCCTTTTAGCGAGTCAGCATGACGAATTTAAACACCGTCCCCAAATTTTCACATTTTTGAGATTAGATGTTGCCCATTTAAAAATCATGGTGCGCCGATGGGTTTGTTTCCAGCAGATGAGGTTCGCTAAGGTGAGGCATTTTTTCATGTTCTGTTTTTCTCTCATGATCGATTGCGAGTCTTTGCAGGAGTTTGACAACATATTTCGTCTCACATGCATTGTTGCTGCCCATGAACATCAAGATACAATAGTAAAAAATGGTCTGTCAGTTTTAGTAGCACGAAGAGAACTGGAGAAAAAAATCGCTGACCATGGATATATCCCGCAAACTGAAGATAAACAATGGCAGGGAAATGAAACTTTATATGATGAAAGTTTGGAGGAGAAACAGTCGCAAGAACAGAGTCGTGTGAAGGCATGGATTAACCAGATTCATCAGGAGTCTACAAAAGCTTCTATTGAAGGCTCTGAACCTAACCCATATTATTTTAACGATTTCCTAGTTAGATTCCTCCCTTTAGCGACAGAGTTTTGCCTATGGAGTGCAGTGCCTTTGCCATATATTCGTGGTCGCGCTGCTTCTAGTTACTCGGAACGACACTTTTCGAATGTGAAAAATCATGTGTTGAAGAACTTTTCTGGATTGATAAGAGCTGATAAACTTGTTAAAATTCTGCTGGACGACGCCTCATCAAGCGCGACAGAAATCCACTCTAAACTAAAAGTGGATCGCGAAAACGACGGTCCTTGTCCGAGTCCTAAGCCAAAGAAGATTGAGAATTCTAACGTGGACCCTTCAAGTCAGGATTGTGATGCACAATCAGGTGGGTTTGCTAATGATGATGAAGAAGTAATAATGAATTATGGATTAAATCCTACTGATATTGTTCAACCTTCAAAGACTGGAGCCTTGAATAATTCAGATGGTGATTATGGTAATGAAAATAAATGGCATAAAAAACTGATTCCAAATGTTACGGGCAAATATAGCAAACCACAACCTGACATAGCATATCGTAATAACCTCACTGGGCATTCGTTCAAACCCTGGCTCTTGCGTAATGGGAATTATGTAAAAAGACCTACATTGATTGACAAAAAAGCGTATTTTGCCACAAATACCTGCGGCTTCGATTCCATCGTTCAAATTTTGAGCACAGCAGCCATGGACGACGAAAATTATATGTACGAGATTCGAAATTCGAATAATCGAACGTTGCAGTTTCTTATTGATTTCGTTACAAATGGACCCAGTCAGCGTATAGAAGGTGATAGAGTGAAATTATTAACGAAACTATTCCCACCAAAAAAGTCTATTGGTAAGAGTAAATCACTGGAATCTTATTCAGTCGATCTCTTCGACACTCTATTATCTATATGGAAAAAGTGTTTTTACTCCAAACCTTCTGCGCTATATCACTACTGCTGTCCTGATTGCGGAGAATACACATACTTGAAGTCATGTTTATCGGTCAACCATAGATCATTCGAGGAACCAAGAGGGTTCGCAGCTCTTCAAGATCTTCAGATTTACAATGAAAATAAACGCAATGCTTGCAGGAATTCATCATGTCAAAGGCAGTTGTACGATATTCGAACCAAGTATTTGTGGAACTGGATGTACGTCCGCAAGTTAATTGTTCATCTGGAAAACGAGCTCAATTACAACAACTTCCAACAACCTTAGTGTTGAACAGTAGACCATATCGTTTGGCAGGTGTGATACATCATAATTCTGGCCACTTTACTGCATATTGTTTAAGAGGAATATCTCATTGGCAGCTACATGACGATTTACAATCTAAAATTAAGCCTTGTCAACCCACAACTGAAGTAACACCAGTCGCATCTTTCTACGTTCAACTTGAAGATGACAAACTTGTTGATAACTTAACTGCACCTGCAGAAAAGGATGCCCCCGAGTCAGGATTTTCCATAGGCGACAGTTTCGAAGACATTACTGATAAGTTTAGTGAGTCTAGAAAACAGGACTTTCTACATTCAACAAATCTCATTGACGATGCATTATCTACTGATCAAACTCCAGTTCAAAATAAATGTAAAAAAAGACCACATGATAGTCCACCGGGAAATAATTTATCTTTAAAATCCTCAAGAGCATTTCATTATGTCTCCCCAGTAGAAGATCCTGACACTAATTCTCGTGACAACTGGAGAAACAAAGAACAACGTTCCCTGTTTTGTCGTGATGCTAAAACTTATTATGCAGACACTTTGAAGGAGGAGAGTCTTGATGACAAAGAAGTGACACTTCTTGAAGAGGGTGAATTGCAAGGCAGAATTATTGTTGGTGGTGATGGTATACAGGTCAGCAAAACTTCATGTTTTGATTCAATCGTCCATGTACTTTGGTATGCAGCCAAACATGACGTCAACTATCTGACATTAATAATGTATCCAACCTCTCAAAACACCACATTAGAATACATTGTTGCACTAATTCACAATGAAAATTCTGAATCCATTTATGAGCGCAGGGCTCTCTTACTACGATCTTTCGGTGACACAGAAATATGTCATGTGAGCAAGGCAAAGGATCCAAGAATATCATCAATTAATTTGACGATTCGAGGAACACCCACTGACATTTGGAAAACGTGTTTTGAGAGTGAGCCCAGTGAACAAAGGCATTACACATGTAACATTTGTGGAGACTATACAGAGAACGTATCAGTTCTGTATCCCCGTTGGTTTAATCATTTGCGTAGCTGCAATGACTTACAGAACGCCCTAAAATTTTGTCAACATTTGAAAAAAGTTAAATGCCGTAGGCCACCATGTACCGGGAAATGCTGTGTAACAATTTCGTCAAACGTTCACCTGTTCGTTGATATCTCTGAATGTTCAATGTGTTTGATTGAGGATATACCGAAATTGATTCAGCGAGAGATCAGTTACAGGTAAAAGTCATAACTTTCTTATTGTCGAGGAAACGGAGGAAGAAAATAATTGGAACTTTCTTTATTCAGATTGAATCGACAAACAAGTTGAAAGCGAACAAAATAATTTAGAGATTTTACCCCTTTGTGTAGTCATTTTATATTTCGAAAACGTCAGTTTTGTTATTCCAAAATATTCCGAAAACTAAACCGTGAATATGTGGATACTGAAGTTATAAGAGAAATATTCTTCATTTTCAAATCTTTAAACCACTGGTCTATTGACAATTGCCAATTTATTTTCCAGTAAAGGGACATGCCCGAATATAATTTCATAATAAAGGTTTGTTTTTCGTAGCATATTTGGAAATGACAGGAGAAGCTTCATACACAAGTGAACTTAACTTGGTTTCTGAACTAGATTTCAAATAGATATGTTGTCTCATTGTTTTGTCCTACCACCCCGTTGTAAAAGACAGTCACATAAGAGTCAAATAATTATTTTCATTCACAGGCTAGCTGGAGTAATCGCCCGCTTCAAGAATCGCTATGTTGCATACTGTTGGATCTTAGGGAATTGGTTATTGTATGACAACCATAGCAAAATAATCCACACAATCACTGGCTGTGAACGGATTCAACCAGATAGTCTTGTGTATGTGCTACAAGAATAATCTGATAGATTTATGATTTTACGTGCCATTAGTAGTGTATAAATATATTTATGCGATCTCATTTCATTAATTTAATTAAGTCATGGGGAGCAATAAAAGTTCAGTGAGTGATTTTAGTTAATAATGTAATCTCAACATGCAATAAAGAACAAGGATGACATGAAATGTATGTTGTAATTTATTTTATTCATCATTTTCTGGCAGATGTTTCTTTACAGGCGATGACGGTTATATGTTGAGTTTTGAATTTATTAGACAGTTCCATAGAGAACGAGATGAGGATAAACTTTTGTATTTTCTATGAATTTTTTTCTGTAGTGGCATTAGAATCGTCCTTTCAATTAACGCGGGTTTTCCATGTTAATTGGAGCTTCATCTTCCCATAATTGCACAATTGTCATATACACTCGCGAAACATTGACTGCCAGATGCACATAATCTCGCATTCTTAGTAACGTCCACAAATACCCTCTGAGGTACCCAAATCTCTAGAATTGTAAAAAAAACAGGTAATTAAACAGTTAATAATAATTGACATAACCTTGGCTGACGGATGAGTGTTTGTTAGGCGACTGAGCTTATAATTATCATATGTGGGGGGGGGGGGCGCGGAATGTCTGCGCATGCGCCGATGTGAATTCTGTAGACCAGTTTTTAAATCAATTAATATCTAATGAATAATTGAATGTAGGAAAATAAAACCAAGTTATTCATTACCTACAAAGGATTTGCTTTCCATGGGTAAAAACTATTGTGGTCTACAAATAATAATTAGCTAAGCGGGGTGCTAACTTCCCTTGATTATTTTGTTTAATCAATTGTAAAATAATTAAGGGTCTACAAAGAATTTTAATTAGATTACAATGATATACAAAGGTCCTACTATTGACCTCAATAAAGAAAGTAATTAATTTTTAATTATGTGGTGCTAATTACCTGGCACCTCTTCGCACTCTACAATGCTGATCGTTCTAGTGTCGCCCTCACTGAACACCTCCAGCGGAAAAACATATGTTTTAAAAAAATGCTGCGCATGTCCTTAGAAAGCTTCCGTGACGTACCTAGCCATCTTTCCAAGTAAGCCCAGGAGTGATTGTTTTCCAATTGTAGTCTTACTTAAATCAACGTTATATTAATGTCAGAGCCACAGTCCGCCCTTTTACTAAGGAAACAATTAGCAGGTATTCATAAAATGAATGAATAATATGGTTAAATTAATGTTTTTGTAATCAGTGCGTCATTTATGCGAGTCATAATCGAATGGGGGAGCGTTCTTGGTTCTTAAGACGGGACAATATCCACGGCTGGTACTCGCCCATTCGCTTATGTTACCACTGTCGTTTTTTTAAGTTTCCTAAGCATCTTTAGATAATTGTCATGCATGGGCGGTTGTCTGTCAATGGCGATTTTCAATATTTTAATTTCCTTGTTTTTTTTTTTTTTTTTTTTTTTTTTTGTAAATTTTACGCCCCGATCGGCCGACAAAAATCAATAATGCTGAGTTATACCTTTGGGTTCCCCATAGCTAAATACCTTAACCTAAGTTTGCCATGTTTTTGCCTTTTCTAATTTGTAAGCTGTGAAATGCAACTGTTTGCACACCGAGTAACGTAAAATAGAAATAAACAAAATAGTTTGTGCAATGTCCGTTATGGCGACTCCTGCGCCCAGTGAAGCTTGCTTATGAAAATAAAGTATGTGTGTATGCTGGAATATAATTGATAGGTAAATCACGCATTGCACGGGCTAGAAAGTTTTTTTGAAGGGATTTCAAATACTCTATGACTATGTAGTATTAGCATATACGCTATTAATGAACAATCGGACAGTTGCTTCGAACTGATTTCATTTAAACATTGAATAAAAGAAAATGTATAGAATGCAAAACCGAAGAAAAAACTTGATGAATATTTTTCGAACTATATTGGTTAATAGAATAGTATATTCCACATGACACCTCTATGGGGAATTTAGAATTTAAAAATTCTTTGTTGACATTATTAAGTATTGAGAAGAATACCACTACCTACCAGCTCAGCGTCTTGCCATGGCCGATTAATTCCCGACGCATTGCCTTGCTGTTTTTGAGTGATGTTTAGTCGGATGATTTTTTTCAAATTCTATTGGACTAGGACAATTCATGGTGGTTGGCTCCGTTGACAGATCAATTCTTCATTATGCCTTAATCGTTTACCATTCCTAACATTATTTATGTATGGAGTCCCGTACGCGTAAAGTGTATAATAGACTCGTCCCAAGTTCGACAAATTGACGGGAAGGAAGCCTATAGCCTAGCAAGTTTTAATTGTGTTTCTATTCTTTCTATCTCTAGAATTAAATAAAAACCCTGTGGAAGGGTTTTCAGCAGGCCTCATAGACGACAATGACATTTATAGATGGGAAGTGCTTATTATTGGACCTCCGGATACACTGTAGTAAGTGATCTCAGTTTCTTTCCTTCCACGAAGAATATTAAGTATTGAAAGATAATATCTGTAGAGTTATTGAATTGGGAGCAGTGAAGACATATCTCAGAGAGAAAAATCAGAAAAAAACATCCCACATCACAAAACCCATGGCAAAACATCCCACAAAAAAACATTAAAATAATCACCCGGAATGGAACATTTTAAGGTTATGCGATAGAAGATAGGATGTTTCTTCCGCCAACCGGTGAATGGCGCTGGAAATCTACATTTTTTTCATTAACGTGATGTGACCACCCGATCCACGGTTCGCTTCAGGTTGTGGTGCCAAAATTCCTATTGGGAACAATCTTCGTCACAAGCCGGACTTGAACGCATGTTCTTCCTAACGACTTGGCGTTGCGGGCAGCAGTCGCGCCTTACTCTACCAAATTTGACGTGACTTGAAAATTGTTTATTAACATTTGTCATATATACAGACTATATACAGTAATGATAGCTTCAATCCTTAGTACTAGATCACCAGCCATTGGCTTTATACCTAATTTGCACAAATGTTTAAGTGAATTTTTCATTATTACATATGTTAGTGAGTATTTACAGTATGATTCGATCTAATGAAAAATTACTTCTGAAAAACCTTATACTTTATGGGTAAATGTGGGCAGGGAGAGAGCTGACAACTGGCTGGTCAGCGCGACCAATTTTATTTCTTGTCAATATTGATGTTTTGGAGGTGGGGATTAGATTTTATCAATAAATTCACCTATGGTAGCTAGGCCTAACCTGTTCTGAATTTCCAAAATCGAAGTTCTTCTGAAATTTCTTATTATGCGTAAAAATTTATTTTGGCTAACTTGAAGTTGATTCAAGTGAATATTGCGGCATTGCGCCAGGCAAGACAACCATAAGTAACAATTGGCCTAATTAATCCTGTGTATAAAGTACGCTTTAGGGATTCCCTGAGCGCAGGTGATTTTAGCAAATTATACAATCTTACTAGAATAATTTTAGTTTTGATCTTGATTTCAGATATGTTTTATCCAGAGGAGTTTGGAATAGATATGTAAACCTAAATATTTCACAGATTTCGTTGGGATAACCTTATTACTACGAATATTAAGTCGGACTGGCCTTGGACCTAGTAAATATGATTGCTTCTGTTCCAGTCGCATTCACCTGAATTTTCCATTGCAGTAATTCATTGATTGTAAGAGAAGCTGCATTTTCTATTCTTCTAACAGCTTTGTTGATTGATTTGCTAGCTGAGTACAAAGCAATCTCATCGGCATAACCTGCGATTGGAACATTTCTTGGAATTGTGCTAAAAACAGAAGCAATGTACAGGTTGAATATAACAGGGGAGAGGATCGGTTCTTGTGGGACTCCCGCGACAATTTCAATTTTATCCGACGGATGTTTCGAGGCGAGATAAAATTATTCGCTCAAAGAGCTTCCCAAGTATCATTAAAAGGTTAATAGGCCTGTAGCTCACCGGATAAAATAGGGGCTTACCAGGGTTTAGAATCGGTATGACTATCGCTCCTCTGCAGAGGTCCGGGAAATATTGTTTGAAGAGGCATGCATTGTATATTTTTGTTAGTAAACGTATTGTTTTAATCGGCAGGTTTTTTAAGACTATGTTGGGAATATTGTCCATACCAGGAGCTGATTTATTTTTTAGTACTTTGATGGCAGAAATGTTGCCTCGAGGATTGATGGAAAGTTTGGTGGCTGTTTCAATTGGCGCATCGAGAATATTTTTTGCTTCCGAATGGAAGCATTGCAATCGCTCAATTTTCACTTTCGCTAATTATGCTTGTAAACGACATATAATGGTTTGCAACGTAAAAATACGAAGTTTGAGCATAGTGTCTGTATGTATCAATTTTTTTTCGAAAATCTTCACTTACAAAATTTTTTAATTTCTTTTTCATCTTTTTAATGTGCGTCTCAACGAGATCCAGGGAATGGTCGAAGAACATCTAGTAGGTTACTCACAAGAAATCGGACATATTTCAATTTTTCTGTTTTTTACAGTTATCTTTGCTTTTTGCACTCTAGCGTTTGCAAAAACTTGCAATTTGAAACAGACGTTCCTTGGTCGTGTCTAGATTTTAATTTTTTCATTTTCACGGTTTTTCTTTTGTTTCTCGATAATTATTGAACCGATTTTGTTGTTTTTTGTCCAAAATGTGTGACTTAACGAGATCTATGATATGGCTGAAAAACATATTGGCTTGAGTCGATTATTTTGGGTAATATGAGATATTCCTGTTTTTTCACTTTTGACTTTGGCTTTACTTTTTGCGTTTGTTCGCACTCTAGCGTCCGCAAAAATTGTCATTAAAACTTGAAATTTGGAACAAAGGTTCCTCTTGTTGTGGCGAAGAACCCTATTGAATGGCGATTTGATCGTGTCATTAGTTTTCTAGATTTCAATTTTTTCGTTGTCATGGTTTTTATTTTATTTCTCGATAATTATTAAACCGATTTTTTTTTCAAAATGTGTGCCTTGACGAGATCTATGATATAGTTGAAAAACATTGAGTCTATTAGTTTGGGTAATATGAGATATTCCTATTTTTCAATTTTTGACTTTGGTTGTACTTTTCGTGTTTGTTCGCACTCTAGCCTTCGCAAAAATTGAGATAAAAACTTGAAATTCGAAACAGAGGTTCCTTTTGGTATGGCGAAGAACCCTATTGAATGCCGATTCAATCGCATCATTAATTTTCTAGATTTCAATTTTTTCATATTTACGGTTCTTTTATTACTTCATTTTCGATAAGTATTCATTCCATTTTATTTCCAAAATATGCGCCTCAACGAGATCTCTGAACTGGTTGAACAACATTGAGTCAATTACTTTGGGTAATATGAGATATTCCTGTGTTTGTTTCAATACTCTAACATTTTGATTTTGTGTGCAATCGGACCATTCGGAAGCTTACCATCAATGTAATTGGGGGAAATAAACAAAAACGGTGACATATTTGACACAGTCGAATGGGGGGACCCTAGGACCGCCGGCTTGTTTCCACATTGCCTGTGACTTGTTGTTTAAAAGATTTGTTTCCTGGAGAGGCAGATAGCTTATGGATGTTCGCATAGTGTATTTGCCTTGTCATAGGCTTCTATGAATATTTGATTATTTAGCTTCAGGGTGGGAATGGAGGTTCTACCGGTGTTGTTGAAATATTTTGCAATGCGCCAAATTGAGTGATTTGCCAGGGCCAAGTTTCTGAGTTTGAGGTCCCATGTGGTTTGTTTTCAGGCTGTTGTTTTGAGTTTGATTTGTTTGATCACCTGATTAAGGTTGGTTTTTAGCTAGTGGTTTCGAGTTTTTTGCCATCTTAGCCTCACATAGTTTTTGATTTTGATTACGGAGGTGGGGTATGATTAGATTTGGATGACAGGATAGGAGTGGTGGAATCCAGAACTTTTTGAATGGTATGAGTGAAATTTGTTGTTTGTAGATCTATTGTTTTTTTGTTAGTGGAGGGAGGGGTTGGATTTGGACTTTTATCGTTTAAGATCTCCTTGCATTTTTTCCAGTCGGTCTTAGCATAATATTGTATTTTTGATGAATCTGGTACGGCGGGTTTACCAGACAGGGGGAAAATAGTGTTCGATGATCTGAGGGGGATTCTGAGGAAGTAGTAAAGTTGGTAATACTAGAGATATTGGAGTATCGAAAATTTTTATGTCCAGACATGGGGAAAATTCGATCGGTCCTCCGATATTTACACGATAGATAGGTTGATATGATACAGCCATTGCACGTGATTTGTGTGTGCATAAGGCGTAGGTATCGCATGATTTCTGCATTACCATCTCGTCATGGAGGTCCAAAATCGAGTGACAATGGGCTAATGAGTCTAGGTAGTCGGAGTAGGAGAAGTCGGTCCGCCAGCACTGCAAGAAACTGGAGGAAATGAATGTTCCTTTCCAGATTTCGAATTGTAGCAGAGTGTGCGGTAGCGGGCATTTCTATCTCTGCTCATCTGGGTGTTGGTGATTGGATATCTCTTCTGAGCCTCCATGAATTTAATGTGGGACGTACATCCCCTATAACTTGCTGTATGAGTTTCCTCAAAGTTTGCGCAGTTGAGGGTCTTACTGGTGCAATGCTTTATATCATGTTCACCAGCATATTTAGCACACCTACTGCTGAGGTGACAGTGCTGGCTTGCATGATCAAATCATTGGCACCTGTAGCACTGTGTAGGTTGTTCGGATTTAATATATTTTTCAATTTTGTACGTATGGTACAAAATTCTTTTGACGCCATTGAAGGAGCTCAGAGTGACTTCAGGGCCAACATTAATTGTGACAACAGGTAGCTCCACTTTCTTTCTGTTCACCGTTTTTGTTTACCTTTATAAATTGACGCATCGATAGAACGTTAATTCCATGTTTTGAAATTTCATCCTTGATTTGCTCCCATTGAACTTCATTGTGAAACTTTTATGGGTTACGTTAACCTTCAGGAAGTTTATTATTTTTTCTGTCTCCACTTTATTGTTGTCAATGATCAGTGGAGGCACCGGAGGTTGTTTATGAACCTCTTGGGGTCCATCAGAAGTGTTGGAAAGTCCGTTGGGTCAAGCGGAATCGGAGCTCGTTGATGGTTTGGTAAGAGTTTTTTTCACCTTTTTTGGTTGTTCCACGGAAGGACTCATTTTGGCACCTCTTTTTGGACTCAGAGGAAGTTTAAGATTTTTGAAGTTCGAATTTCACATAAATTCGCTGTACTGAAGCGCGGTACGTTTGGAATTTATATTTCGCAGAGAGCGGTAATCATGCGTTCGCACGGCTCCGACTCAAAACAAGTACTGCCGAATACTAACGAATACTACCAAACTTGACTTGACTTGACAATTGTTTAACATTTGTCAGATTTACACGCTAGATACTAGACCTTGTCAAAAAAAAAACAATATTTTATTTTCTATCTCGCACCCTTGAAAGATGTATATTATGGGGTTAATAGTCATATCTACCAGTCTGGGTAAGGTACGGTTTTTTTTAACGCTACTCATCGAGAAAATCGTTTTACCATTTGATTAACATTTATGAATAAACGAATTTTACGTCGATGTCAGTAACTTTTGACCATGGAGTAGTAGATAGCTAAAAAATGGATATATTGTAGATGTCTAGTGATCACCAATTTTGAAATAATTTCGTTTTTTTTTTCAATAGTTCACATGGCTATTCGTGCTTCAAATTAGGGATATCCTGAAATTATCCTGAATAATGCGAAAGATTGGATATGTAACAATTTCCAGATGCTCATTGGATAGAAACAATGTGAAATTAGTGGTGTGCAAACGTGTGTGCCCCATACGGGGCACAAACAAAACTTTCCGATTTGCTATTTCGATACAGAATAAGAACGCAACCATGATGATGAGCAAACCCAACAATGATACCAATCTTTGAATTTGCGACTAATAATTACTGCACGCGATCGATTTAGTTTGATTTTTGTGCCCCATACAAATATTCAACTGGAATTTGTCCGCCTAGTTACCCTCTCTACCCCTGTACTTTCCCGCTCTTTGACATCCTGCCTACAATTGTCGACATATTCATTCGCCAACTATATTCTAGTGCAACTCGCGATAGGTCCTAACATATATTGAACAAAGTCATACTGAATGTGCATTTTGGTATAAGGAACAACCCTGGTGATATGCATTGTTCGCTCCTTACCTCCATACCTCCTTAATTATGGGAAAAAGTCATTGCACATAAAAGGTGTATTTTCATATTAGAAATAATTTTTTTTTGGGAAGTTTCCCGATAACTGTAATATTTTACCCAGTGGAACAGTATAAACAATTACAATTGTTAATAACATTGCATTTACTGCATGAATCCCATCCGAAGGGTAATCCGCTCGATTTTGCACAGAAACGCTTCGATTGGGACCGTCATGACAGCGCTAACTTCATTCGTTCACTCATAAAATTTTTTATAATAATAACTAGGCGGACGAATTCCAGTTGAATATTTGTATGGGGCTCAAAAATCAAACTAAATCGATCGCATGCAGTAATTATTAGTCGCAAGTTCAATGATTGGTACCATTGTTGGGTTTGCTCATCACCATGGTTGCGTTCTTATTCTGTGCCGAAATAGCAAATCGGAAAGTTTTGATTGTGCCCCGTATGGGGCACACACGTTTGCACACCACTAATTTCACATTGTTTCCATCCAATGAGCATCTGAAAATTGTTACATATCCAATCTTTCGCATTATTCAGGATAATTTCAGGATATCCCTAAGTTGAAGCACGGACTAGCGATGTGAACTATAAATAGGCTGTGGGTTTGACCCTCTGCGGGCCAAAATTATAACTTCCCGAAGTCTGGGTGTGTGTGTGTACTTTCTGTCCAATCTCCCATTTTTCTCGCGATAGAGCTTTCCAAATGATTTCAGTTGTTTATAACGCTCTAATGCCGAAACGGTCAAAGATACGAAAAAAGTCAGACGACACAAAATATGTATTTTTTTTATACGGAGCAACATTGATTCGACACATTTTTGCGTATCTATAATATTTCGTGAGATACAGCGTTATAAACAATTGAAATTGTTAGTGATAATAGAAACCAGGAGACATCTATGGAACAAAAACTAATCAGCTCTGACTTACGGCAAGACGCTTCGATTGCGTCATACAGGACCTCGATCAGATAATTTGTTCACGAGAAATCGTTCCGGAAAATTTTTGGTTGCATACGTCCATCGGCACACACACACACACACATACAGACATTTTGTTTCAAATAGTCTAGAAAGGTCAGGAGTACCATGAGACGTGGAGATCTGATGGAAAATCGATTTTTCATTTTCGGGGGCAAAACAACAACTTCCCCATCGGGAAGTAAAAAACAAAATTCTTTGAAAATTTTTGGTCACTAGAGATCTACAATATATCCATTTTTTAGCCATCTACTACTCCATGGTCAAAAGTTACTGACATCGGCGTAAAATTCGTTTATTCATAAATGTTAATGAAATGGAGAAACGATTTTCTCGATGAGTAGCGTTAAAAAAATCGTCCGTTACCCAGACTGGTACATATGACTATTACCCCCATAATATACATCTTTCAAGGGTGCGAGGTAGAAAATAATATTGTTTTTTTTTTTGACAAGGTCTACTATATACAGTAATGATATCTTAACTTCTTAGATTCTTAAATTCAGGCAGGGCAACTGTAGGTGATACTAGGTCTGATTAACCCTTTGTATAAAGTTAATTTTCAGTCCAGTCAATCTAGCTCAAAAAAGGGCTTCTATGTAAAATCTCACACCAGTCGAAGTGAAGTATACCAAAAAATGTATGAAAATACACTGAATAGCATATCAAAATGTACATTGACCAAATTGGCGGCTTCAAAAGTTATTAAGAAAAAACTGACGCGAAAATTTCACGCACTTTATTTGTTCAAGCGCGAATAACTCGATTCTCATTCACTTAATCCATATAGTCAACAGGACTTTTTTGTACAGAAAACAATTAGCTTCCAAAATGAGCCGGCAACCACTATCGAAAAAGGCACCGTTATATAACTATGAGATTTTATAAAGTGGTTGTTTTTGTCCACAATGAAGCGTCGGTATCACAGCACGCCTCTTGAAAAAGTGGTGGGGGTCACGTGGTTGACACCAAGCGTGCCGTATTCAAATGAGATGCGCAGTAAGTTCATTTTTTTATTCTGATCATATATTTTTTTTTGCTGGTTTTGGTGATAAAAAAATTGTTGGAAACAATAATTATTATCTCTTTAATATTTAATTGACTAACAATCTCTAGTTAACGACTTTTATACCTATATATGCTCAACAAATCAAGACAATAATAATAAACATTAATTATCAAAAACCTACTGTGTACTTACATAATTGTTCACCGACCCCTATTACTTATGAATAATTTAAATAAAACAATAATTAATTATTTTATTACTTAAAAATAATACACTCTTAATTGAAGGAGTTATAATAATGTTCAATGATGATCAATTCGAATTTTTTCAGGTTACTTAAATTTATTCGTTATTTCCATTTAATGAATTTTCATTGATTTTCATTGATCGTTTTTTGCAACTTCGACTCCAACTTCACACAGCTCAGGCTTATCCGTATTTTACTGCCCTTACTCAGTATGTTCCTTGCAGTCGCCGTAGGAAGTATTACGGAGGCAGATTGTGTCCCTCTGTATGACTTGCGAAGAGACCTGATGGCACTGAATGACATGTCACGGTCCGCGCCATCAGCCTGTCTCAAGGCATCAAGAATGTCCTCTTTGGTTGCGACGTCATCAAGATCCTTAATTTCCAGTCCTTGTTGAGGACTGTTGCATCGTTTTTGAGGGCTCTAACCAGCGCTTTCTCCAGTTCAATAGCCTGTTCCTTCTCTCCTTTGGCAAGGATTAATAGAACATCTCCTGAGGCTGTTCTACGTATGTGCTAGCCGCATAAATGCTCTCATCTTTCTTTATTCGGCCCAAAATTTCAGAGTACATATCTTTAGCGGTCGGTCGGATAATCAGCGCATCCGGTCGGGTGGCTTTTTTCTTCTTTGACTGAAGATTACTCTGCGTAGCTCGGGGGGGGGGGGGGGGTTGGGGCAAGTTACGTTTTTTCCTTCGTCTCTTGCCTTTCTCCCAAACACTTTCATCATTTTCGGTTACGGAATTCGACGCTTCATCCGTGGCAGAGTTTCCGCCTACCGGAGTGTCATTGCTCACCAGCTCCTCCACATTCATGGGAGCCGTTGTTAGAGTACTTTTGAGCTTTTTGCCCGCTGTGTCATCGGGCGGCGTTCTCTCCTTTCTTTTATCCCGTCTCATGGGCGTTTGTTGGGATGTTCCGGGTTTTTCCATGGCATTATGGCCGCTCCCTAGATTTACATGCCGCTGCTAGTAGGGGTGCTTTGCATCCACCTATTTCCGTCATAGTTCTTATCCGCTTTGAGGACGTTTGGATTTTCCTAGCAAGATTTCGGATCTCCTCATTTATAGTGCTTCGATTTTTATCCGTTACGACAATTCACCAGCGTTGCCAGATCATTTTCCTGCTGATCCCATGCAGTCTTCATCGTATTTCGGAATCCACTTGCCGCATTTGGGGCCAAGTGGGCCACCCAGGGACGATCAAGTGATGGTTGGCTCTTCCCACAATCCGAAGCGCCAGCGCCGGCCACCAGGGCTTTCACCTGATCGGAACCGACGGCGGAATTTCCCTTTTGGGGGTTGTCCGCGTGGGATACGATTGTGTTATCATCACTGTTCATATTTGCTTCATGGGCTGTTATAGGGAGCCCACCCTTGGCACCCTTGGTTTCGGGAGTTAGGTTTTTAGGTGTATGTGTGTGTGTGTGTATGTATGTATGTATGTGTACAAAATTTTGTGCCACGATTGAACAAATGAAGTTATGCAAGATTTCAAGGTCGCGGTCAAAGCGTGTCCGTATAACTTAGAACTCATTAGTTGGTGGATGAAGTTGGTGCAGTATATATATTGTTATTAAGAATTTCAATTGTTCATAATGTTCAACATTTATGTGAGAAAAGTTGTTCACCACACGAAAATACGTATTTTATGTGGAGTACCTTTTTGCGATCTTTTGCATCATTAAGGAGGTATGACCGTCTCAACAATTATGTATGGAATGATTGAACGAATGAACTCAGCGCAGTCATGACGGTCCCAATCGCAGCGTTTCCATGCAAAATCGAGCAAATTACGCTTGGGATTCGTGCAGTATCTGCAATGTTATTAACAATTGTAATTGTTTATACTGTTCCGCCAGTGGGAGTAGTTGTTGAACTACCGTTGGGGTGTAGCTCTGGTTGCGTAGTTTCTCGTGTTGCAGAAAATTCGTGGTTGGCCTCCAATAGAAGCTCGTAATTCCCTGAGTCACCCTAGCACCCTTGAGTGCACTTATTTACCAATGGGGGTAGTTGTCGAACTGCCCGTGGGGTGTAGCTCTGGTTGCGTAGTTTCCCATGTTGCAGAAAATTCGTGGTTGGCCTCAAATAGAAGCTCGTAATTCCCTGAGTCGCCCTAGGACACTTAAATTGATCTATTTACCATTGGGAGTAGTTTTTGAACTACCCGTGGGGTGTAGCTCTGGTTGCGTCGTTTCCCGTGTTGCAGAAAATTCGTGATTGGTGTCACATGGAAGCTCGCAATTCCCTGAGTCGCCCTAGCACCCTTGAATGCACTTATTTACCAATGGGGGTAGTTGTTGACCTACCCGTGGGGTGTAGCTCTGGTTGCGTCGTTTCCCGTGTTGCAGAAAATTCGTGATTGGTGTCACATGGAAGCTCGTAATTCCCTGAGTCACCCTAGCACTCTTGATGCACCTTGCGCAGATAATTTATTCGTAAATCATAGTTCACTTTTCTCAGCTCGAAGACCCCATTGGCATATACTGCCCGCCTACCTTGACGGTCAATTTCGAAAAATCGATTTTCTGGCTAAACTATTTGTGCAGAAAATTTTTGGTTTGCGCAGAAAAAAAGCTCGTAATTTGAGGATATTTTCGATGTCGATCCGGCAACCCTGCCCGCCTAGCTTGACGGAGCTACAAAAAACTTCGACTTCGAGGTGATTACTATAACTTCCCGAACATCGGGAAGTTAACAAAGTGAAGTCAATAACTTTTACAGTAAAACCGTTCAAGCCTATCCTAAAACACTCGGCGATAACTAATTATAAATTAGTCTCTGAAACTTTCTGGGTAGATTAACAATATATGACTATTGTGAATCTTCTGGGCGGTTTAACAATCCGGTGGTTTCTGGGCTAAAGTTAACGCGTGGTGAAAGAGACTGGGAAAAATACTGGGAGGGTTTTTGCGAGCATCTGAGGTTCAGGTTGCAGTGCTGGCTCGCATAGCTAGATCTTTGGCACCTGAAAGACTGGGTCCGTTGTTCGGATTTCACGTACTTTTCTAAGGTATCAAAAGCTAGCACGACCAAAGTATCACACTCGAATTTAGTAAATAGGAATCGAAAGTGCTACTTTTTCAATAATTTTTTCGGCGAAAAAATTTTTTCACCCCTTTTTTTTTTGTTTTTTTTTTATGGCCGTGTCAGGATTTTATTAAGCTGGCACGGCCATCGATAAAAGAGGGTAAGGAGTCTTTTTATCATTATATAAAGGGTGTGTAAATTCAGGAGCATCGAGAAGGATTTTCCTCACCCATCAAAACTTCCATTAATCATTAATTAACAATTTACGCATAATTAACCAAAAATAATCCTCCAGGAGAGTAACGATTTCAACCCTAACATCCAGACATCTCAAAAACTTCAGGGACATCTTCAGAATACTCCTCTGGGATTTTCTCACT
Source organism: Asobara japonica (assembly GCA_026005395.1). NCBI lineage: Eukaryota > Metazoa > Arthropoda > Insecta > Hymenoptera > Braconidae > Asobara > Asobara japonica. The sequence goes on along the minus strand of BQMI01000153.1, from coordinate 49,475 downwards.
CCCTTCCCCTCATTTAAAAATAATGGGGGGAAGGGGGTGAGAAAATCCCAGAGGAGTATTCTGAAGATGTCCCTGAAGTTTTTGAGATGTTTGAATATTAGGGTTGAAATCGTTACTCTCTTGGAGGATTATTTTTGGTTAATTATGCGTAAATTGTTAATTAATGATTAATGGAAGTTTTGATGGGTGAGGAAAATCCTTCTCGATGCTCCTGAATTTACACACCCTTTATATAATGATATAAAGACTCATTACCCTCTTTTATCGATGGCCGTGCCAGCTTAATAAAATCCTGACACGGCCATAAAAAAAAAAACAAAAAAAAAGGGTTAAAAATTTTTTTTTTGCAGAAAAAATTATTGAAAAAGTAGCACTTTCGATTCCTATTTACCAAATTTGAGTCTGATACTTTGGCCGTGCCAGCTTTTGATACCTACTTTTCTATGTTGTACGTTTGATATAAAATAGTTTTAATAGCAGCAAAGCTGCTCAAGGTTATTTCCGGGCCAGCAGTGATTGCACAGATCGGTAGTGGCCTGTTCTCTGTTGTGTCTCCGTCTTCGTTTATTTTCACAAAATGGCGAACGGAAAGTACATTAATGTCTTGTTTTGATAGGACAGGTTGAATTTCGGCTTCTGAGAAACTGTCAGGAAACCCTTTAGAAATATATTTCTTCGGGCGCTCACTTTTTAGACCGATGGTAAAAAAATTGAAGTTTTGCCTTTTCAGGATACTTGCGATTTTGGTCTAGTCCTCAGTCGCTCGTAGGTGGGCGATCGTGGTACTTCCATTGAATTTCATTTTGAAGTTTTTATCTGTGGCGTTGACTTGCAAAAAATTAATTAATTTTTTCGTACACAATTTAGCATTTTCAATGATTATTGGAGGGATTCGAGTTTGTTTTTGAGCCTCTTGAGGCCTGTCAGAATTGTTGGAAGTTTTCTGTAGTGACAGAACTTGTACAAGATTTATAAATTCACTGTACTGAAAGCGCGGTACGTTTGGAATGTATGTTTCGTAGAGAGCGGTTGACATGTGTCCGCACGGCACCGACTCAAAACAAATACGGCTTCACCATACGACCGGCTCTTTCTCTAATCGTTGTAGAGCATTTTGAACAAAATGTCGGTATATATGTGTTTACGCGTACGTATGTGCGCACAATCTTTGGACAACGATTTCTTGCGAGAGAATCACCCGATTAGATATTTTTTTAAAATCGCTGCAGCTGAAACCTGATTCGATATTTTTTTAAAATCGCTGCAGCTGAAACCTGATTCGATTTTTAAATAAATTCCTGCACTAGCTTTTTTTTTAAACATGAAGCATGAAAGTCGCCAAAAGTTAAGTTAAGTCAATCATGATTTACGAAGGAAAGTTGTGATCAAGCTAATCAATGTCGCACGTATGTATACCTAGCAGAAAAAACCAACAGAATCAAAATTTGAAAATTGCATAATATGCAGCTAATTTTAAGCTAATTTTATACACGTCATTTGATTTTTTCACTGTAGCCGTTCGTGAGAAAATCGCGTCAATACTAGCTTATCCGTAAGCTAGCCGGAAATCTATAAAATAATTTTGAAAACCGAAATTTCAAAATTGCATAATATGCAGCTGATTTCAAGCTAATTTTATATGCGTCATTTGATTTTTTTGCTGTAGTCGTTCGTGAGGAACGCGCGTCAATGCTAGCTTATGTGTAACCTAGCCGGAAATTTATAAAATAATTTTTAGCTCATTTAGAGTTACTTTTGTATTCCTCATTTAATTTTCCTGCTGCAGTCGTTAGCAGTCATAAGCTTGCCGGGATATATAAAAAAAATTTGTAACCATTGTTACATCCTGGTTAATTTCGAGCTCATCTAAATCCCATATACCCAATTTACTAATTACCTCCTTCTCATCGTTTATAGCAGGTACACCAATTTTTTTACCAGCAATGATGAAGAAAATTATTAACAACAATTGAAAAAATAGGTTGCTGCTAGCTTTCTTGAGGAGTTAGCAGTGATATTTAAGTAAAAATTAACAGAATACATTCTTTCTTGTCCCATCTTTTAGAGCTCATCTAGAGCTAATCTTCGAGCGACAACCGAAATTTCGAGTTTATTTTTAACACTTGGGTTACTGTTAGGTTTTTTGAACAACTAGCAGTAACATGTGAGAAAAAATGAACAGAATACATCTTTTCTTGTCACATCTTTTAGAGCTCATTTAGAGCTAATTTTTGGGTGACAACCAAAAGTTTGAGTTTATTTTTAACCATGAAAAAATTTAGTCATTGCTAGCTTTCGTGAATAGTTAGCAACAACATCTAAGAAAAAATGAACGTAATGTATGTTTTGTTCTCCCATCTTTTGGAGCTCATTTACAGCTAATTTTTGAGCGAAGACCCAAATTTTGAAACAAATTTTTTTTGAACAATCAAAAAATTGAGTAAGCCATTCAACTTTTCTGGAAAGTCAGCATTTAAGAAAAAAAAGAACATAATATATTCCTTCTCGTTACATCTTGATAAATGAACAAAATTTACTCTAGTTAATAATGAAAATTAACTCTAAAAGAAGTGATGAGAATTTGGTCAGCAGTAATTTAATTGTTTAATAATTCGGAATGGACTAAAATTTTTTGTTTCGGCTCCGAAAATGAGATATTCGCTGTGACGAGAAAAAATATATTATGTTTCTCCATGTTACTGCTGACTTTTCAGAAACTCACTAACTTAATTTTCAAATCATGAACTCGATTTTTTGATTGTTGAAAATAAACTAGGAATTTTTGTCGTTACTCAAAAATTAGCTCTAAATAAGCTCTAAAATATGGGACAAGAAATGTGTAGATTACATATCTAGGCCAGCAAAGTAAGGAATGTCTCAGATCACATTTAGTTGTTGGCCGAGGCGAAGCCGAGGTCGACAATAATGTGATCTGAGGCTTTCTTACTTGCTGGCCGAGGTGTGTATACTATTTTTCTGCTCGACGAAGCCGGAAAGCGGTAACGTCGTTTAGCGCAGCGTCCCGAAAGTTACCGCTTTCTGGCCGGAGGGCAGAAAAAATGTATTCTGTTCATTTTTTCTCACATGTTACTGCTAACTGTTCAAAAAACCTAGCAATACCAATTTTTTAATTGTTAAAAATAAACTCAAAATTTTGGTTGTCGCTCGAAGATTAGCTCTAGATGAGCTCTAAAAGATGGGACAAGATAGAGTGTATTCTGTTAATTTTTACTTAGTTATTACGGCTAACTCCTCAAAAAAGCTAGGAGCAACTTAATTTTTCAATTGTTGTTAATAATTTTCTTCATCATTGCTGGTAAAGAAATTGGTGTATCTGCTATAAACGATGGGAAGGAGGTAGTTAGTAAATCGGCTATATGGGATTAAGATGAGTTCGAAATTTTCCAGGATGTGACAATGGAAGCTGTATCCGCCCCAGAATGTTCATAACATCTTATTGACAGAACGGTTTAAAATAGTGAACAGCATCCAATGATTGGCTTTTGTTTTATAAAATTACCTATTTATTTTTTACATTTTTTTGTCGTTCCTCTTACTTAGGAGTTAGTGTGATCGGAAAGTTATAAGTTTTAGTTGTTAAGTATCAGGCCTACATTCCATTTAATTCATACCTTTTTATTTGTCAAATTTAGGAGGATCTAATTCAATAATTTTACTCCAAAATCACAACCGTAATCATGTGGCTATTTTTAAGATTTCCCTATTCCATGTTCAAACAACCATTCAAGATCAAAAAGTGTTTTAATCTGAATATCTTCATTTAACAGTGAAGGAGGGTTCTTCAAAGCGCACTTACAGTTTCCCAAAGAGTATCCACTGAGGCCACCAAAAATGAAATTCATAACAGAGATATGGCATCCAAACAGTAAGTCGATTTCTTAATCTTCGTATTTTTCATTAATTCCTTTGTCCATTTCATTTCATAATAAAGCGATATGATGGCTAGCGCGGAATGTGAATGCTGGAACTAAATCATGCTCTAAATGGAACGTAAATGTTATCACACTATACAGGTATGAGTAGGGCAACATGAAGGCTGCTTTGTAAGGAAAGGAAATGGTAGATTACATACCTAGGCCAGCAAAGTAAGGAATGCCTCAGATCACATTTAGTTGTTGGCCGAGGCGAAGCCGAGGTCGACAATAATGTGATCTGAGGCTTTCTTACTTGCTGGCCGAGGTGTGTATACTATTTTTCTGCTCGACGAAGCCGGAAAGCAGTAACTTCGTTTAGCGCAGCGGCCGGAAAGTTACCGCTTTCTGGCCGAAGGGCAGAAAACAATATTTTTTGTTTAACCATTTTACAGGAGTGCGCTCTCTTACGAGTGTGAGGTTCATTGCAGTGCATAATCGTGACCCCTAACTAAACGGAGGGAGCCCAAACCTACAGCCTTATGTATCTGGACATCCAACAGACCAGCTTTACGCTTATATGTTGGGTTGTTTTCCAGATCAAATCCTGACGACTTCTTCATTGCCCCAAGACTACTTATGATGAAGGCAACTAGCTTTGAACCCTATACCCCAGATGACAGCTCAAATAGGACATCTTCATATTGTTCCGGTTTTCCTTTGCCTTGCATGCAACATTGCTCTCAGTTGGGACTGAAAACTCAATAATAAGAATATTTTGTCACAGAATTCGTATAGGAGAATACGAAACATCCAATTTTCGTTGCAGCCGTCGGTGGAAAGTCTTAGCATAATTGTTTGTACGATCTTCGTCAGCTCATGTCCTCTCGTATACAGATCATACAGCTGGCTGAAAGCGAGGCTATCCACGTTGGTTCCTTCGTAATAGGCCAACGTACTTGACCTGTGAAAAAATTTAGGTTTTCGAACACTCTGTTGTTTTCAACTTCTATAGACAAATGTAATTTAGTTGGTGTAGTTTTATGTTAATTAATTCGTAAATGTTAATCTATTTACCTCGAATTTGTACAGTATTCATCGACTGAAGTGGGGCCTCCTTCCTACTTCCTCCTTTGGTAGGTCTGTCTTCGAGGGTTCTCGGTATCTCTCGTGAGGAGAGGGGCACGCTTCGGGTCGTCTGGGTTCTAGGTGCCCAAATGATCGGGTCTATCGTGTGCAGAATAGTCCCTTCTATTGGTTTCTGTGTTCTTGGTTTTGGAACTTCTGGGCGGTTCCGCGAGCGGCAGAGTTCTTGTTGCCGCACGGAGAGAAAATTTTTTTAAAATTACGTAGAAAGTTCCGTGATCCGCGAGTGAAATACAATTCAGTTAAAAATTACGGAACGCACCGGAATTTTTACGCAACCTACGCGTAATTTTTCTGGAAAGTTCCGTAAAAATTCTGGTTCGTTCTGTAATTTTCACGGAACTTTCCAGAAAAATGACCCGAAGGTTGCGTTAAAATTCCGGCGCGTTCCGGAATTTTTAACTGAATTGTATTTCACTCGCGGATTACGGAACTTTCTACGTAATTTTTAAAGAACTTTTCTCTCCGTGCGGGGCGATCTCCAAATGGCGATAGGAAAAGGGGCACATAAGGAGAATGTCTGTGGTAAGTAGGGAGGCCAGCGGTGGCAGGTGAACATTTAGCTTATACTATTTAGGGGGCTCTTGACTTGGTTACAACGCTTAACGTGATTTTTCGGAGCAGTACCCTCTAAAGGTTAGGTTCTTTATGGTCATAGATTTTATACAAATGCACACAAAGATATTCCATGCTTGAACTCAATTACTCAATACTGAAATACGACAGATTGCACGTAAAAGTTACCGGATTATTCACTAAAAAGAAAAGCAAACGAAGTATACTTGGATATGTAAATTAATTTTATAGTTCCTTTTTTTAATGTAAAATTTCACTAGAAACCGGGATCAAACTAGATACTGCCACTTGCAGTTTACAGTCCAACTTATAACTTTTTTGTCATGTTGACCCAAAATGAATAATTGCACTTGGTAATTTCGGATTCGTTTGGTTATGACTCTCTCTAGACGAAACTGAATAATAATCCTACATGAGAAAAAGTGAAAACCTAAAAACTAACATGCATGGAGGGGTTACCTATCATATTGAAAATTATTTCATCCACACAGCGATAAATGGATGTGATAGGTTAGCAGATTTTACGATGGATGGGGCGAACCTGAGATCGGTTGGAATTTAGGCAAAACTTCAAGTCGAGTCTTTGATGAAAACATGGAGAGGAAGGAATGAAGGGATGAGCGCGCCCTTGTCGGATGCTGCTCTTTCAATTCATCTAACGGCTTCATTTAGTGATTTACAAGCTCAGTAAAAAGTGATGTCATCAGCATAGCCCACGGTTGTGGCATTTTTCAGAATTGTGCTAAAAACAGGAGCAATCTATAGGTTAAATAGACGCTTGCGTGATTCCCGCGTCAAATTATAAAAAAAAAACTCCACTCTATTCGTATACCCTTTCGGGTCTTTACGATTTGTTCCCATCCCACCCCCTTTAACCTCACTGCACAGCATTCGCCCAGTTTGTCACTGGAATCGAGGGAAAACCATTGGAAAAAACCTCAGATTTGTACAGCTCGTTTCTTTTACGAAACTCCCGCTCGGTTGTGTCGTGTGAGTTGAAGCCAAAAAAAAATCCCCAAATACCGCCTCTGCGGGTTTTGAACCAGCGATCTCAGATCTCAATCGCTCTCCCCAATTCCAGTGATTTAGCCAGCACGGCCACAACCTTGACTTGACTTGAAAATTGTTTATTAACATTTGTCATATATACATACTATATACAGTATTAATATCTTAAGTGCTACGCTCTAGATCACCAGCCGTTGGCTTTATATCTAATTTGAACGAAGTTTAACCTAATTTTTCATTATTACAGATATTTGTGATTATTTACATGCTGACTCGATATAAGGAAAAATGACTTCTAAAAAACCTTATAAGTAATGGGTGCATGAGGGGCGGGGGAGAAAGGGATATATGGAAAGGTGGGACAAAACAGGTGGTTAGTGAGACCAATTTGCTTTATTATCAATACAGTAGAGCTCCCTTAATTTTCCGCTTCCTTTATTTTCGCTGTACTCCCCTCACGACTTGTCTCCCCTCAAAAACCTTCTCCCACTCCCCGTACATTGTCTATCCTTGTTTTCGACGTCATGCGCTCCAGACTGCGCAGCGTCTCAATAGTGGGACTGAGCATTCATGAAACATAACCTATTTAGTCCGTTTACTTCTGCTCTTATCTCCCCTTCCGCTCCCGACAACCCCCACCACGCCAACCAACCAGTGGGCAGAGTGGGGGGCTTCCTTAATTTTTTTTTCCACAAAATTGCTTCAAGGTCACCCCCCGAGCTCTGGAAATAAAGGGAGCTCTACTATATTGATGTTTTGGAGCTGGGGATTAGGATCGGATTGTAGTTTAAATTTAAATGTCGAATTTATTCTATCGATAAATTTCCCTATGGTTGTCATGCCCAGCGTATTGTGCATGCCGACCATTTTTTTATTCATAAAAATTTATTTTGGACAAATTGAGGATGATTTAAGTGGGTTTGTGCTGCATCGTGCCAGGCAGGACAACCATAAGAGATAGGTCTGATTAACCCTTTGTATAAATTAAGTTTCAGAGATTGACTGAGCGTTGGAGATTTCAGCAGATTATACAATCGTACTAGAATAATTTTAGTCTTGACCTTGATATCAGATATCAAGTTTTTTCCACAGGAGGTTGGAATCAAGGTGTAAACCTAAATATTTCACAAAAACGGTTGGGGTAATCTTATTGCTACGCAAAGTTAAAGTCGGTTTGGCCTTGGAGCTGGTAAATAAGGTTGCTACTGATTTAGCAGCATTCACTTGGATTTTCCGTTTATTTAAATCGCTGATTGTAAGAGAAGCAGAATTTTCTATTCTTCTAACAGCTTTATTGATCGATTTGCTAGGTAAGTACAGAGCAATGTGATCAGCATAGCCTGCAATGGATACATTTCTAGGTATTCTGTTAAAAACAGAAGCGATGTACAGGTTGAATAGTACAGGGGAGAGGATATCCCCTTGCGGGACTCCCGCGACAATTTGAGTTTTAACGGAAAGTAGTGATTTGACTCTAACTTGAATATATCTATTTGAAAGATATGATAGTAGAATTTTACATAAATATTTAGGTACATTTGAGCTGTCGAGTTTATATATAAGGCCTGTGGGCCATACATAGTTGAAGGCCTTCACGCTGCCCAGGAGAAGAAGGGTATCTTCTATCCGGTCTTTCGCGGATTTCATGTCATTTTTGATTCTGACCAATTCGTGGCGGGTCGAGTGTTCTGAACGGAAACCGAATTGGTTTGTAGGTATTAAGTGTAACTCATCGATAGATTTTATGAGACGTATTAGAATTATTCGCTCAAAGTGTTTTGCGGGTACCGGTATCAGACTGAGTATGAGCGCAAAAATGGTAATGGCTAAGATATTTAGTATGTTTGTAGGAGGATCGTGGGTGGTTCAGCGGTGGATTCGAACAGGTATGTATAGGATGCGATGATTGTGATTCTATCAAGGGGGGTGTCAGCTCTTTGGATTTTAGACATCATGTTGCTAATCTCTGAGAGGTTTTCGCGAATTCTAAGGGATTTTAGGTCATCAAGGACTTGTTTCACTGTATTAATAAAGTTTTTAGTTGTACTTAAATGTAATTCCGGATCATCAGTCTCCATCGGAATGGTCCTAGGTTCAGCGGTGGGTGCGTCAACATTCGTTCTTAAGGTTTCCATCGTTGGAAAACAAGAAGCGTAGGATGGCCTGGACATCTTCGTGGCAGTAGAGATTGGCGTAGGCTCGAGGACTGGAGGAGACTGGAGGAAATGGATGTTGCTGTCCAGGTTTTGCATCGTAGCCGAGTGTGGGGTAGCGGGCAGTTCCCGCTCTGCTCTTTTTGGTGCTGGTGGTTGGACTCTTTTTTCATAAGTCTCCACAAATTTCGTTCGTGAGGCGCACTCACGATAGCTCGCTGTGTGAGCTAGACCACAATTTGCGCACTTCAGGGAGTTGCTGGTGCAGGTTTTGATGTCGTGATTGCTTGCGCATTTCACACATCTGTGATTTAAATTACAGTGCTGACTGGCGTGTCCAAATTTTTGGCACCGGTAGCACTGTGTTGGTTGTTGGGTTTTGATGTATTTTTCTATGTTAAATGTATGATAGAAAATGGTTTTAATAGCCGCGAGGCTGCTCAAGGTTACATCAGGCCCAACCGTAATTGCAAACACCGGTAGTGGCCTACTCTCTTTGCTGTCACCGTCCTTGTTTGTTTTCACAAACTGCCGGACTGATAATACCTTTATGCCGTATTTGGATATTTCCGCTTCAATCTCGTGCTCAGTAAAACTGGCGGGAAGACCTTCTATGATAAATTTCTTCGGATGCTCACTTTTTAGACCGAAGGTGTAAAAATGTAAATTTTGCCTTTTCAGGATACTTGCGATTTTATTATAATCCTCCGTCGATTGTAGATGGACGATGGTGGTACTACCATTGAATTTCATCCTCAAGTTTTTGTCCGAGGCGTTGACTTGCAGGAAGTTGATTAATTTTTTGGTCTCCAATTTGTCATTTTCAATAACTATTGGAGGCACTGATGTTTGTTTTTGAGCCTGTTGTGGCCCGACAGGAGTGTTCGAAGGTTTGTTGAGGCGAGCGGGTTCACAGCTCGCACTAGTTGACGGTTTCATAACGGTTTTTTTAGTTTTTTTTGGGTCTTCCACAGGAGGAGTCATTTTGGCTTTCCTTTTGGGAGCCAGAGAAAGTTTGAGATTTTTGAAGTTTGACACTTTAGTGCCAGAACTTTGACAAGATTTATAAATTCACTGTACTGTAAGCGCGGTACGTTTGGAATTTATATTTTGTAGAGAGCGGTAGACATGCGTCCGCACGACACCGACTCAAAACAAATACTGACGGCCACAACCGTCGATCGCGTCAATTTATATTTTCTTCGATATGAATCTCTCGACTCGGACTTGAATATATCCGTTTGAGACATATGATCAAAGTAGTTTCACTGTTCTTTCGAAGCAATCTACGCATCTACCCATGTTTCAGTTTCTTTAGAAGATCTGAAGTGCTTTTCGGACTGGCTATCGATCGTAACATGTAGCAATCCGGACAAACTATGTCTGGAGAATCCGGCAGGTGAAGTAGCAATTTCCCACTTTAATGTTTCCAGGTAAATTTTGACGATTTTAGCAACGTGCGGCCGAGCGATGTCGTGCCACAAAGTTATTTTGTAATGTCTTTAACCGTATTGTGGCTGCTTTTCTCGGAAACTTATGTTCAAGCGCATCACTTGTGTTTGATAATGATCTCCTGTCTTGGTTGCAAAAATTCCTAGTATAGCACGCCAGGCTGTTCCCATCAAATGCATAGCACAACCTTTGAACCATGGATGTTCGGTTTAGCCATTAATGCTGACGGGCGGCGGGCTTGTCTCACGATCTTCGTCGTTTCGCATTCTTGTAGTAGATCCGCTCTTTCTCACCGGTTACTACGCGAGGCAATAGTATATTGTGCATCTCGCTTCGCTCGGGCGGCAACCGTGGCGCATGTCAGAATGCCATTCTTTACTCCCGTAGTGCACATACGATTTTTCTCCCCAGTGATGTGGAAAGTTCGTTAATATTTTTCATATATTCAAAACTGAAATTTCCACTGCAAATCTTTTCAAGGTTATCTCCAATCAGAATATAGGTCGTCCGCATGCGCTGACTGTGTGAACTGTGTATCACTCCGCCGGATTTACTTAGACACGTCAAATATTCGACATCTCAATTAACCACCAAGTTTGAGGAAAATTTACAGTGTGTAACAAACGAGGAATCAAGAATATCAACTGATTGAGATAGATTTCCGGTGCTTTTCTTGCCGACAATTTCTCTAGATGTTGTGCAACCGTTAATTCGAAGTACTTGATTTCTGTTCAATATTTTCCCGTGGTACTAAGGCATTGAAATTTTGAAGTCAATGAATATGAAGTAAAATATTATACGGCACAGAAAGGTGATTATGGTATTAATGCAAATATAGGTTAGGAAAGGATCACAAGTTACAATTATTTGTATTTGGAGTATACTTTGTAATTAAATTATGCCATTCAACTATATTATAAGTAACAAAATTATAATTAACACAACTGCATGTAGTCCACTCATATATAATCATGGTCAATCATATTTTTTTATGACTCAACGACAATATTATTCATTCAGCAACGGAAAAGAATAAAAATAATAACATTTCATAATTTAATAGTATTGTTATGAAATTGTCTCGACTCATTCATTTTCTCCGGTTTGAGTTTTCACGCGTTGGATTTCGTCACCCGATACATTTGAGGAATTTCCATGGATTTTCCTTTGATTCTGGCCATGTGTCGTGTATTTCAAATCAACAAACGTAGGTGGTTTAATCACTTTGTTGTGATTAGTTGAGAGTACTTGGGGCTTTTGCGGCAATTCGTGATCTTCAGCATCAAATTTAGGCCCATTTTCAGGTCCATTTTTTTCTGTAGTGACGTTCTCGTCATCAGAGTCTTGGTTACTTTCTGGAGTCCCGAGAAAAGCAGAACGATCAGCAACTTTTTTCCACCATTCCTCACTTTTATCACCCCAAAGGTTCGCTACTTCTTCTTCGGATGAGTTTTTACCGTGTGTAACTGTTGAATTGTCTTTAGACTTTGGTATCATTTGTTTCACGATATTTTGGGATTTCACTTTGGTTTTTTTACTTGGAGGCTCAAGGTAATCCATACTAGTACTAGCTCGACCGAGTTCAGAGTTTGTGCGTTCCCTCATTAAAGCCAATCCTGCATTCTTGATTGTCAAATCAAAACATTTGGAACGAGTGGTGTCATTGTCATCTACGTAAACTTTGAGCTACGGCGTCTGACTTCCACCCACCCATTCGTTTTACGTCGATTAATGTTCCTCCAGCATTAGCCACAAATGTAGCCGACGAAAACCTCCATGAGAGTGTCCTTTGAATTGCATAAAATTTGACAACTTTAGATACTGGGCAATAACCCTGGGTCCCTTTCCAATTGTATTTTTTCCAACATTTTGACCTGAAAGCTTGCCGTTTTGGTATTTGAGAAAAAAGCCGAGCTCTGGTACTTTTGGTGGTCGGAGGCTGATGTACTTTGCTACCACGCCAAAAAATGGTGGTTTGATCGTACATTGGCGAAGTTTTGACTCATCTTTCGAATCTTGAAATTCGACGAAATATGAATTTGGTAACGCGGGGTTCCTCAAAGGATTCAGGTCGGTCACGTTGCTCGGTTTGAGCAAATTTATCTCTTGGCATCTCATTGCGCAAAAAAATCCAAGGATAGTCATCACCTGGAGAAAGAATTATGAATATATTTGTTAATATTTCCGCATCTCTCGCCTTCAGTTCGCCTAAGGCACCCGAATTCCCTGTTTTCGAATTATTCCCAAGCTTTTCAAACGGAGGGAAACAGCTTGTTGAGTCACTCCCAATAAAGCTGCAAGTTTTCCACATCAACATCTTCAAGTTTAAAGCGTTGAAATCATGCGCGACACTTTACTTCACCTGAAGCAACTTTACAAGCTTTAAAGCCGTAGTTTCCGTCCATTTGCAGGCAAAAGGTAGCACTTTTGGCAAAGGTCTGTTGTCTGCCTTGAAATTCGACATTTTCATGCATCAGGATGTATTCGGTGCCAATGTCAAATACGAAGTGTGCTGATCACAACATGTCGAGAGATATTTAACCTTACTGAAGCATATTCGTATGTTTAGATTATCAATCAGCGTATTCTGCTGGCATCAGCTACCAGGAAACTATCGTTTTTAATTTGTACAAATCTTAGTTTCATTATCCCCCTGAAGGAAAGCCCCATTAGGAAGTATCCTATAATGTGCTAGCTCACATATTGGAGTCTCTTTTTAGGACCCAGTAGATCTCGGACGATTGGGAAGTTTGACACTTTAGTGCCAGAATTTTCACAAAATTTATAAAGTCACTGTAGCACTATCCGATAGAATTTATATTCGATAGAGAGCGGGAGATGTGCGGTCCCATGGCACCAATTCAAAACTAATCCCTGCACTATCGGTGTGACTAAAGATTCATTTTTTCACAAAAAATTGCCCAATCACAGAGAAAATAGCCGAAAAGGCGAACCAATTTCCAATACAAGTTTGAAATTGGTCAAATTTCTAGGAACAAATAGAAACCAATAAATAACGAATTGTGGAAAACCTCGTAATTAGTTCTAAACACGATAAAACCTGTCACAGTTGCACATAATCAACAAATCTCCGTTGATTAGATATCATTAATACCGCTGAATTGCAGCAAAGTTTTTTCATTGGTGAATTGGTTATATGAACAGAACAGGGAACAATCGACAAGAGAATCGACACATCGACATGAAAGTCGATTAGATGTGAGTAATCGATTGTTTGAATTCTCATGAGCAACCCTTGTGTAGTGCACGATGCCCGTACGCACGATTTGCGTATATTTTGATTGAGAAACATTTTTGCTGCTGTGCATCTGCAAGGCATGCGTACTGTGGTCCCGCGCACTGGTTACGTACATTTAAATAAGGAAAAAGTTCATTTGAAAAGTTGGTTAACATCCTGGCCGCTGCACTAGTAGATAAAATTTGACACTCAGATGTTTAGCGTTAACCGCGTAAACTTGGCTTAGGACATTACAGGCACCGTATTGTCACGCTCGTCTGGTCCTTATTGGAAGTTACATCGGCAAATTTAATTTAAAAAAATCATTGAGGACGCAGTTTATGCAAAAATTTAATCACGGTCGAATATATTGGATTACTAGCAGATCCCGTCATACGTTGCTGTGGCTAAGGTTCTTGTTATATTACATTGGCTTTATATCTAATTTGATCAAAGTTTAACGTAATTTTTCATTATTACAAATATTTGTGATTTTTACAGGATGCCTCGATGTAAGGAAAAATGACTTCTAAAAAAACTTATAAGTAATGGGTGTATGAGGGGAGAGGGAGAGCGGGATATACGAAAAGGTGGGACAAACAGGTGGTCAGCGGGACCAATTTGATTTCTTGTCAAAATTGATGTTTTGGAGCTGGGGATTAGGATGGAATTGTAGCTTAAATTTAAATGTCTCGTTTTTTCTCTCGATAAATTCACCTATGGTTGCCATGCCCAGCGTATCGTGTATTTCCAAAATCACGGTTCTTCTTCTAAAATTGCCTATTATTCGCAAAAAATTATTTTGCATAATTTGAAGATGATTCAAGTGGCTTTTCGCCGCATTGTGCCAGGCGGGACAACCATAAGCGATAATAGGTCTGATGAACCCTTTGTATAAAGTGAGTTTTAGAGATTGGCTAAGCACAGGAGATTTTAGCGGATTATATAATCTTACTAGAATAATTTTTGTTTTCAGCTTAATTTCGTCTATGTGTTTTTTCCACAGGAGTTTGGAATCAATATGTAAACCTAAGTATTTAACAGAGTTCTCAGGAGTGATTTTATCGCTACGAATAGTCAAGGTGGGATTAGCCTTGGAGCTAGTAAATATCATTGCTTCTGTTTTGGCAGTATTCACTTGAATTTTCCATTTTATAAGTTCACTGATTGTAAGAGCAGCGGCGTTTTCGCCTCTTCTGACAGCTTTATTTACCGATTTGCTAGCTGAGTACAGAGCGATGTCATCAGCATAGCCGGCGATAGACACGTTTCTAGGAATTCTACTAAAAACAGCAGCAATGTACAGGTTAAATAGTACAGGGGAGAGGATAGACCCTTGTGGGACCCTTGCGACTTTCAATTTTGTCCGAAAGCGAAGTTTCGACTTGAACTCGAATATATCTCTTTGAAAGATATGATAGTAAAATTTTACATAAATACTTAGGTACATTTAAAATTTTACATAAATACTTAGGTACATTTATAGCGAGGTTATATACAAAGCCTGTGAGCCAAACAGAATCAAAGGCCTTCTCGCTGGCCAGGAGAAGAAGAACGGTATCTTCTTTCCGATCTTTCGCGGATTTTATGTCGTTTCTAATTCTGAGCAGCTGGTGGCAGGTCGAGTGTTCTCAGCGGAATCCAAATTGATTCTCAGGCATTAGTTGTAACTCTTCTATAGGTTTTTTGAGACGAGCTAAAATTATTCCCTCAAAAAGTTTAGCCAATACTGGTAGGCTAATAGGCCTGTAGCTTACCGGAAACGAGGGGGGCTTGCCAGACCTGAGAATCGGTATGACCACCGCTCCTTTCCAGAGTTCCGGGAGATATTGATTAAGGAGGCATTCATTATATATCTTTGTTAGTAGGCTTATTGCTGTAATTAGAGGTTTTTTAGTGCTATGCTGGGAATGTTATCCACACCCGGGGCTGATCTGTTTTTTAGTGTTTTGATGGTCGAAATGATCTCACGGGGATTAGTGAGGAATTTAATGGGAGTTTCAATAGGTGCTTTGAGGATAGTTTTTTTCACATGACCAGTGACTTGTTGTTCAAAAGATTTGTTTCCTCGGGAGGCCGATAATTTGTGGATATTTGCGTAGTGTTTACAAAGTGTATTAGCCTTTTCATGGTCTTCCGTGTAGATCGTGTTATTGGATTTGAGTGTGGGAATTTTGCTTCTGCCGGTGTTATTAAAATATTTTGCTACGCGCCAAGTAGAGTGATCTTTTGAGTTTATGTTTCTAAGCTTGTTGTCCCAAGATGATTGTGTCCATTCGGTTAATTTAATTTAAGTCTGATTTTTTTGATCAGCTCATTGAGTTCGGATTTAAGGAAGCGATTTCGCGTTTTTTGCCCTCTTGACCTAATATAATTTTTGAGTTTTATTAAGGAGGCTATTTCGGGCGGGAGAGTAGTATGGGTGGATCTGGATGAGCGGATGGGAGTGGAGGAATCCAGAGCTGTTTGAATGATTTTTGTGAAGATTGTTATGTGTTTAACTATTGCTTCAGTGTTATGACATGACGGGTTTGGTGTAGAAATCTCGTCATTCAAGATGTCTTTCAAATTTTTCCAGTTGGTTTTCGCGTAGTTTAAAATTTTTGATGGCTCTGGTGAGATTGGTTCACCAAATAGGGAGAAAAAGAGTGGTAGGTGATCGGATGGGGATTCGGAGAGAGTGGTGAAATTATTAATGATAGAGATGTTGTTAGTTAATAAGAGGTCAATAGTCCTAGGAGTGTTAGAATTATGGGGGTAATGTGTTGGAACGTCTGGAAAGAGCAGATTGATTTTTTGTTCCGTCAAAAAATTTGAAAGAATTTTACCTGATTCGTTCGGCCTAGCAGAGGTCCAAGCCGTGTCCTTCGCATTGAAGTCTCCAACGAGAATTGTCGGAGTACTATCGGAGAGTAGGTGCCTCAATAGATTTGTATCTAGTGAGACATCCGGTGGATTGTATATCGAGTAGATCCTCGTTATTCTATTGTCTACATGGACCTCTACTCCCATGTATTCGGTGAGCGACAGGAGATCGCGGGGAAGAGATTTATACCTTATGGTCTTGTGGATCCCTACCGCAACACCACCAGCTTTGGCCGTTCTGTCTTCCCTAATCAGCGAGAAGTCTGGACCGTTTATTTTCTTCGTTTTGCCGTTTAGCTTAGTCTCTGAAATCAGACAAATTTTAATGTTATTGCCATGGGCAATGTGTAATAACTCGTCCAGATTGGGCTTGAGCACAAAAATATTAATTGCTAATATATTGGTTATGTTTGAGGGGGAATCGTAGGTGTTTCTGACGAGGGTGAGAACAGGTGAGCATAGGATGCGATGATTGTGATCCTATCAATTGCTGTAACAGCTGCCTGGAATTTAGAGACCATGTCTTTAAGCTCTAAGAGAATTTCGGGAAATTTTCAGAAATTGCGTTCACAAATTTGGTTCGCGCGGCGCATTCTCTGTAGCTCGCAGTGTGAGCTAGACCACAGTTTGCAAACTTGACAGAGTTGCTGGTGCAGGCTTTAATGTCGTGATTGCCTGCAAATTTCACGCCTCTGAGGTTTAAGTTGCTGTGCTGACTGGCGTGCCCAAATTTTTGGCACCGGAAGCACTCGGCTGGTTGATGGGTTTTAATGTATTTTTCTATCTTATATGTACGATGGAAAATGGTTTTAATAGCAGCGAAGCTGCTCAAGGTTACATCGGGCCCAACCGTTATTGCAAACACCGGTAGTGGCCTGTTTTCCGTGCTGTCTCCATCCTTATTTGTTTTCACAAACTGCCGGACTGATAATACCTTTATGCCGTGTTTGGATATTTCCCCTTCAATCTCGTGCTCAGTAAAACTGGCGGGAAGACCTTTTATGATAAATTTCTTCGGACGCTCACTTTTTAGACCGAAGGTGTAAAAATGTAAATTTTGCCTTTTCAGGATACTTGCGATTTTATTATAATCCTCCGTCGATTGTAGATGGACGATGGTGGTACTACCATTGAATTTCATCCTGAAGTTTTTGTCCGAGGCGTTGACTTGCAGGAAATTGATTAATTTTTTGGTCTCCAGTTTGTCATTTTCAATGACTATTGGAGGCACTGCGGTTCGTTTTTGAGCCTCTTGAGGCCCGTCAGGAGTGTTCGGAGGATTGTTGAGGCGAGCGGGGTCCAAGCTCGCGCTGATTGACGGTTTGATAACGGTTTTCTTGGTTGTTTTCGGCCCTTCCAAAAGGAGGACTCATCTTGGCTTTCCTTTTTGGAGCCAAAGGAAGTTTGAGAGATTTTATGTTCGACACTTTGGTGTCTGACCTTTAACAAGACTTTAAATAGTTCACTGTACTATAATCGCCGTACGTTGGAATTTATATATCGTAGAGAGCGGTAGACATGCGTCCGCACGGTACCGGCTCAAAACAAATACTCAATCCACCGGGCATATAGAGACTTTCCATTCTCAAATTCGATCAGTACCGCCGCCTCATCGTCCTGAAGGCATTCACTAAATTAAATTATAGATAAATCGAATTTGGATGAATGGACCACCATGATTTTTTACATAGTTACCGGTTCCAAAAAAGCATGACGACCCTTAAGACTGTTCTCTACTACTTGTTACGATTACGCCAAACTTACCTGTAGATAAGTCTGCAAGAATTGCAACGTAACTAAAATACTTTGTCAAGCCTACCTTTTGAAAATAGCTTTGGATAAGTGAGGTGATTTCCCAATTATGATTAAAATAACTCAAATGCAAAATTTCTGTTCATTTTTACAAAAATATTTCTTTACTATTAGAGATTCTGTTATTTTGATTATCGGTTAAGTTATCGTTATTCATTAGAACGGCATAAGTTAATTGATTTGTATTAGCCTCTCATTCGCTTTCGTTTTTCTTCTTACCGAATGAGATAGCGTACAATCTTGCAATTCAAATGATCGCCGATAAGAAACTCCGCAAATGATAGAGATATTTTAGGTACAATCTTTTTGCATTCGACATTTACAATTTTCTGTTCAATCCAAATAATTGAGTCATTAAGGAATCTAATCACTGTTCCTGTTACCCTGGCGTAAATTCGAGTTTAAGAACACAACGTGAATATCAGTAGATAAATGGTTGATAATCGGCAATGAGCACAAAAACAATTATTTGCTAAGAAACATCTTTTTGATAGTTTCTGATTCCGAATTTCCGCTTGAAATATTACGAGGAATAAAAGTGCTAACTAAAGAAAGTTCAATATTCGATTTTAACTGGAACAAGCAAACAGAAATTGTTTATACGAAAAGAAATTCTATAATTGGAAAAAAAATCAGATGCTTAAAGAAACTGCGCAAAAACAAATGGTTATTGATAATGTAGAAAGTTATATTGCATTCAAATTTCAGTTTCAACTGCAATAAATAAAAAAAATTGTAAAGTAGGGAAACAATTCGATTAGAACTAAACAAGGAAAAAAAAATTTGCGTAATAAATTTATTTCAAAATTCAAAATTGAAATTCGAGGAATTGAAAGAAACAAAATTGAAATAGTTTTTAATGGAAAAGAAAATTAATAAATTCGTAAAGGTTGATTTAAAATTTGAAACGTAGATTCAATGTTAAGGAAACGAAACAGTTTGTGTAATTGAATTGAATTTTCAATTGCTCAAACAAAATTATTTTTTTTCCTTAATTTTCAAGTTTATTTTTAATTCAACCACCAATTTCAAACTCAATCTTCACGAAAGTTTTTTTTATAAAGTTGGAAAAGGTTCAGTTTCAGTCAAAACGAAATGAAGAATTTGTTAATCAGAATTGTAAGTAAATTCTAAATTCAAAAGTCAAGAAACAGAACGAAATTATTTTTTTCTTGAGCTAACATAAAATTTTAATGTTTTGAACAAAACAAAAACAAAGAATAATTTTCGGAAAGTCAATTAATTTTCAATTAAAAGGAAATTTCACTGAAAACCTTTTGAGTTCAATTTGAAATTCAAATTCACATTGAAACAACACAACATTCAAAGAAAATTAATTTCAAGAAAAAAATTTGATAGTTAAAAATGTAATTCTGAAAATGCAAGTTTGAACACAAAATTAACTGCTCGATATAGGGAAGTTATCATAATGATCCCGAAAATCAAAAGTGGAAATTTCATCACCACGTATCAAAGTCGCTCTAATCATTCTATAGCATTCTTAACAAAACGTCTGTGTATGTATGTTTACGCGTACGTATGCACCCACAATTTTTGGACACCGATTTGTTGCAAACGAATCACCCGATTCGATAACTTTTTTTTCAATTGATGCGGCTTCACGCCACTGAAACCTGATTAGATTTGAATGAAAGAAATACATGGACTAGTTTCCGGTTTCAAAAACAAAAACGAAGCATGAAAATCGCCAAAAGTTTTAATTAATCCTTATTTACAAAGAAACTTACGATCGAGCTAATCAATGTCGCAATTGGAGTTTTTTGGGGTACCTTCGATCAAAATTTGACTCACTTTCATCTAGTGAATTATTAGGTATTGGTTGAGAAAAATTTTGTCGAACGATTTCTCTTGAACGCATTATCCGATTTGGGTTTTCTTATACGCATTCGAGAGGTTTCCGCGTAACTTAGACCTGATTAGATTTTGAACATAATCGACCCAGCGGTTTTTTAAATTATTAACACATTGAAGTGTTCATATCGCTGCATCGTGACAACGGTTGAAGATACGAAACTAATTAGTTAATGAAAGTTATTCCACACGCAAAAATATATATTTCATGTCATATAACTTTTTTTTGCTAGCAGCGATCATTAATTGTTATTAACAAATTAAATTATTTTGATTGCTCTATAGCAAGAACGGTTCGAGATACAAAACAAAGTGACCAATGAAAGTCATTCCACGTGTAAAAATACACATTTGATGTTTTATGACTTTTTTTTGCCAACACCCATAGTAAATTGTTATCAACAAAATCGATTGTTGATATCGCTACATCGTGAGAACGGTGAAAAATACGAAACAAATTGGTCAACGAAAGTTGCTCCACATACAAAAATACATATTTAATGTTGTATAACTTTTTTCGCTAATACCTATAGCTAATTGCTACCAACGAATTGCATATTGACTCAATCGCAAGAAAGGTTGAAATTTTTGAAAAATCGTTTTACATTTGAAAAATTATAAACTTTTTTGATATTTGGAAATTTTGAAAAGTTTAAAAAGTTCATATATTGCGACATGAACCGAAATTGTGGATATAACGTATACGGGGGAACGATCGGGAAGTCATTGGTTCGACCCGTAGCGGGTCAGACCCACATCCCGTCTGTTTTCTCTGAAACCAGTCTTTGAATATTTAATTGACGTGTCGGAAAATAGAGGAATGGGAAACAGTTACAAATCGGTAAGTTTTATTTGTGCTCCCAACGGCGGCAAACACATCTCCATCCCATTAGTTTATAACCAAAAACGAATTTTTCATTAGTTAATCAGCCAAAAAATTTTTGCTTCAATCTTGAAGTTCAAAATTAAATTCTCAAAAATCGAAACTTAATTAAAAATTCACTCAATTTCAAATTAATTTGTAGTTGGAAAGTCCGACATCAAAATAGCCGAGTGGACTAAGCGGGCAGTGTTAGCGTTCTTTGAGCCAAAGTAGATTCTCAATTGTTCAAACAAAAATTTTTAATAAAATTTTCAAAGTTCATCTCCAAATTCAGAAGTTCATATAAATTTTGAGAAATTGAAATTTTTATAAGTTTCTGAAAATAAGGTCACTGAATCGTCTTCCGACTTCACCTCGCAGGCCACTCAGTAAACGAAGTGATGTAACTGTTTTCTAAACGCTCAGCAATACTGCTGCCTCTGCATAGAGGGTGAGCCCTACAGCAGTCCAGATTAATGTTGTCTAAGTAGACGAACGGACCCCAGGATTCCCTCGTAATATTTTGGGGCCTTGATTTTCATTCAAAATATTTAAGTCTTGAATTCTAAAATTTCTCGAAATATTCACGTTATTAAGAAAATACAAATTTACACACCAGACCAAAGAACCAAGTTCTACAATTAAGTAAACTTAATGAATATAATAACGGGATCCAATACTATGTGTCCAAGTAATGGTAACCGCGCACAAAGTCACTCCGAATCAAAGAACAAACCGATACACATAAATTATTTCAACCAATTTATAGTACGCAAACGTGTGGTCCAGGAATGTCTCTATACCAACCTGCTCTTGGTCCTCAAGCTTACCTCACTGCTATGGTTCTGACGCATATAAAATTAATAAAAGCTGAAATTTAAATAATTAGTCAAGGGAAGACTGTACAAAACAGAAACAAAGACAAAGTTCAAAACGTAGACTCTACTTTATTTCATAACTCATTCGACTATGCGAAATCCACAAACTTGTCATAAAGTAATAACGACCATAATCCGCGAGTCGCGTGTCAATAAATTTTACATTTGTGATATTTTTTAGGGTATAATGACGATCAATTACGTTGGTACAAATCTCAAAAATCAAATGCACGTTTTCACCGTGACCATGAGTTCTACAATATTTTTCTCCTCGAATTACAATAATTCATGTCATAGACACAACTAACTATTTATCAATAGTTCGATCTTTACATTTTCCGTGTCCAGGTACATCTTTTTTTTTTTTTTTTTTTTTTTATTATCTTTAACGCCTTCGATCCCTTATGGATATATGGGCGTGGGGTCCATACGCTGCACCGCATTCGCATGATAAGACACAGGAAACCACATAAAACCTGTGTCGGTACAGGCGGCTACTCTATGAGTAACCTCCCGCTCATCAGACATTCCGAAAAAATTCTCGCCCTATATGGGGGATTTGAACCAGGAACGGAAGCGGCAGCGCTAAGACTGCGCGCTTAGTCCACTCGGCTATTCTGACGTCGGCAAAATCTAATACCAGGTACATCTAATGTCTACTCATGCATTCACATATAAAGAACAATTTTCTCCTTCGGATTGCCTCGGCTATTTCACGTTTTCAGCCGCATAAAAAAAAATAAAACTACTCCCCAATCAACATGAGACAATTCAAATCTTTAGACTACTTGTCTCGTTCAAAACGCGTCAAGACAAAAGATTTTTTAATCACAAGGCATCTATTTCCCAATGGAATACGCACAGGAAATAATGATAATAATATCTTCATACAAACTGATATATAGATACGCATATAAAATCTCATCACTGCTTACCAAAATCGTCGATGTTCTCGTCTGCCAATACAAACCCATAACCTGAGAACGATACTCAATTATGCCAAAGTGCCAAAGTGAGTATAATGTAAATTTAATATATAAAAATAATTTTTTTCCTTTTTAAATTGGCGCAACTCAAGCCTCGTGTATCGAGATGCTATGCTCAAGGTTTCGTAATAAAATTTTAGATGTATATCGAAACGAGGCGCAAATCCAAGATATCGAACACATCGCTCAGCGATAAAATCCGACCGCCAATTCCCCCCATCCCAATGCCCGAACGTACCCAGTGTCTGCCGAATGCGAACGGAATTTAAAATCACCACACCCTTAACAGCCTCCTGCACCTGATAAGCGAATATTGTGGCGTTACACGTACATGCTGGAATGGCCTCAAATTCCGATACGAACAAATGGGATGTGAGTGTGACCCTTGACGGGTCGCATCTATAACTATATATCACTAACGCAAATTCAACTATTTAATCCATTATTACGATTTTTATTGATATCTCGTAAAGTATGATGCCTAGCAAAAAAAGTAATATAACATGAAATATGTAGTTTCACGAGCGGAACAGCTTTTGTTTAATACTTTTTCGCTTATCTGTCATCGTTCTCGAAATACAGTATTGAAATGAAATTTGTTAATTAAGCGATATGTCGTAAATTAGAGGAATATGGGAAAAAGTCATTGAACATAAAATATGTATCTTCATATGGGGCACAACATTCGTTGGAAACTTTTTCCTCTATCTCCCACGGTTTTTGTAAGACAATGTTTTAAACAATTGAAATTGTTAATAACAATTGAAGGGATTGTGTTTTAGACTTGACACTCCTTTCCGCTCTGCGTAACGGGTAGATGTCATTTTTGAAAAAAAAAAAAAAACAAAAAAAAATGCTCACATACGTACATACATACGCATACACACACACAGACATTTCATTGAAAACATGTCAGGATGATGCCAAATGTCGAAAAAAGTGAAAATTTCATCGATCTGACACTTTTCATTTTCGGGGTCATTACAGTAACTTTCCCTATCGGGAAGTTAAAAACTACTTCATTTCCCCGCAAGAACCAACGATGCGCATTGTCTTGATTTTGAAGTCTTTGTTCAATTGACGTAGCTCTCGTTAGAGGGGTTGGTATTTGATCCGTTTTCCTTCCCCTGTCGCAGATATATCAATCTCAGCTCGACCTGAGAATTGATAATTTAGATAATTTTGTCAAAATCGAAGAAAACCATTTCAGGATTCATAACCTGATAGTCGCGAACGAGGAGTTCCAATACATCGCCATACATCCATCGAACGCCTCTCATTCCTGACAACGGTCTTAAAAAATTTTGTGTCGTATGAATTATTTTGTAACACTCATGATTAAGGCGACAGCTTTTAATTTATTCCAAGTTTTCAACACACACACGCACACATACACCGAAATCCCCCGAATTTTCGTCTGTCTAGGAGTATCTGCCTAGTACGTCAAAAGTCTTAGGTTTTCTCATGGATTCCGGCCGAAGCAGGATCGTTCCGTGTGTGGTACCGATGAAATTAGACTGCACGGCTGAGTGGGAAGCCAACCTGCCGCAGGGGGGTAGAGGGGGTTCCATCATGGGCGCCCCTCCATGGTAGCACTTTCAGTAGCGCACACACACACAGACTAATACATCGCGAAGTTTATGATGCGACCTGTCGAGGGTCACACGTACCTTTCGTTTATTAATCATTGTCATTCACATTTACAGTTGAGAAAAACGGCGATGTCTGCATATCAATCTTGCATGAACCTGGAGATGACAAATGGGGCTATGAAAAAGCCTCAGAACGATGGCTTCCGGTTCATACTGTCGAGACAATTCTCATCAGCGTTATAAGTATGCTGGCTGATCCCAATGATGAGAGTCCTGCCAATGTAGATGCCGCCGTAAGTTGTCAACATTTTTAAATACATCGTACGACTCTACAAGCAAATTTTTGTTCTTTGTCCTAAAGTGTTTTTCATGATTTTCTGGTTAACTATGAAGAAAAGCGAAAAGAAAATATACTTTGTTTGGGTCTAAAGTTTGCTTTTGTAATTGTTACAGTAATAATACTCATTTTTGAGTTATTGATCAATTTTAATTAGTTTTAATATATATAAAAAAATACCGCGCAATTGGAATGGGGTTCATCTAGTGCTGGTAGGTGGTGCTCGAGCGATCAACCACGACGGAGTGTCTTGTACACGTCTAGAATAACCTAAAATGTCGTCGCTAGTGTAAATACGATGCTGATGTATTTTTTATATATGTGAGCAATTTACTAAAGTTCGCAGTGCGAAATATGGACTAAATACATCAAGATACACGGTAGTGTATCAGGCCAAGTCACGTTTAAATTCGAATCTCGCATCCTCTTGCCCCTGCACGGCTGGCCCGTTTACGCTACGTGTATGTATACAGCGAGAAACTACCCCCTCCACAGCCCCCGCTACTACAATAATTCGAAAAAATATAGCGGAAACTCGCTGGATAAAACCATGCTGGGTTACATTATACATAATGTATATGACTAATCTAAATAAATCCTCTTTTGAATTTTTCATGAACGATTACATAAAAAACTGGACCATAGCAACGGCCCATTTGCTAAATCTTCGAGATTTCGATTTATCATTCTGATTATATACGACATATTTTGCGTTGTGTTTGAAACCCCGTCGGCTCACTTCACGTGTATATAAAATACATAATCATAACGATAATCGTATGCGCTGTTGTAATTATTACTATGTGATGTTTATTGTGTGATGTGCAATGTGCATTAACTCGGATAAAAAAATAAAACTAAGGTGAGTGTAATCTTTAACCAAATTTCGAACTATATAATGCAAAAAACATGCATTTTTAACTTCCTGATAGGGAAGTTGTTGTAATCACCCCGAAATCGAACTTTCTCATTTCTGCCAGTAACTGGTGTCTTAAGGGTACCAAAATGATCCCTGAAAAATTCTGAGTCAATGCCTGTCTGTGTGTGTGTGTTTTTTTTTCTTCTACTCTTTGTCTATTCGTTCTCACCCACGTAACCGCTGGTACTCAAGTGAGAAGTCTCGTAAAATTTTGAAACAGACATGATTTCGAAAACTTGAGTTACCAAATCGGGAAGTTTGCTTTGTGGCCTCACTGAGGGCACAAATACATCCCACCCACTAGTTTTTGCTTCCGAATGGAAGCATTGCAATCGGTCAATCTTCACTTTCGCTAATTATGCTTGTAAACGATATATAGTGGTCTGAAACGTAAAAATACGAAGTTTGAGCATAGTGTCTGTATGTATCAATTTTTTTCGAAGATCTTCACTTACAAAATTCAACATAAAAAGGACTAAATTTTGAGAATAAAATCTGAAAAAATTGTCAGTTACTGGTATTGAGTGTAGCTAGCTGTGGGCGCAATTTCAGTGAAACCTGCCGGTAAGTTTCTTAGAAATATACTTTTTTTTTTTCTTCGATCGTTCATATCTCTGAAACTAATGAATATTTTTTAATTTCTCTCAACGAGCTCCAACGAATGGCCGAATAATATCTAGTACGTTGCTCACAAGAAATTGAAGATATTTCAATTTTTCTGTTTTTTTCGCTTTTTGCTTTTGTACGCACTCTAGCGTGTCGAAAAATAGAGATAAAAACTTGAAATTTGAAACAAAGATTCCTTTTGTTGTGGCGAAGAACCCTGTTGAATGGCGATTTGATCATATCATTAGTTTTCTAGATTTGAATTTTTTCGTTTTTACGGTTTTTATTTTATTTCTCGATAATTATTTAACCGATTTTGTTGTTTTTTTTTCAAAGTGTGTGCCTTAACGAGATCCATAATATGGTTGCAAAACATTCAGTCACTTAGTTTGGGTACAATGAGATTCCTATTTTTTAACTTTTGACTTTGGTTTTACTTTTTGTGTTTGTTCGCACTCTAGCGTCCGCAAAAATTGAGATAAGAACTTGAAATTTGGAACAAAGGTTCCTTCTGTTGTGATAAAGAACCCTATTGAATGGCGATTTAATCGCATCATTAGTTTTCTAGATTTTAATTTTTTCGTATTCACGGTTTTTATTTCATTTCTCGATAATTATTCAATCGATTTTGTTGCTTTTTTTTTCAAAATGTGTGTCTTAACGAGATCTATGATATGGTTGAAAAGCATTGAGTCAATTAGGTTGGGTAATATAAGTTATTCCTGTTTTTTAACTTTTGACTTTGGTTTTACTTTCTGTTCTTGTTCGCACTCTAGCGACCGCAAAATTTGAGATAAAAACTTGAAATTTGGAACAGAGGTTCCTTTCATTATGGTGAAGAACCCTATTGAATAGCGATTCAATCGCATCATTAATTTTATAGATTTCAATTTTTTCATTTTTACGGTTGTTTCATGACTTCATTTCTCGATAAGTATTCACCCCTTTTTTTTCCAAAATGTGAGCTTTAACGTTATCTATGAACTGGTCGAATAACATTGAGTCAATCACTTTGGGTAATATGAGCTATTCCTGTTTTTGATTCCGTTCGCCTGGAAAAAGCTTTTTCAATACTGGAACATTTTTATTTTGTGTGCAATTGGACCATTCGGAAGCTTACCACCAATGAAATTGGGGGAAATAAAAAAAAAACGGTGACATATTTGACACATTCGAATGGGGGGGGGGGGGGGCGAGGACCGCCTGCTTGTTTTGTCTTTCTGAATGGTGAGCAAACTTGGCAATGTTGCGTACGAATTTGCTCATCCATCGAAATATCCACAACTTGCGATTATTTTATAATCAACACATCAACTTCAATGATTACTCATTCATCTCAATCATGGCGAAGATGAAACACGAAGAGGTCCAGGCAGGGATTAAATGCACCTGCAAAATAATACCCTCGAGTTTTGTCACCCTTCAGACACGTGAGAAGATTAATTAAGAAATTATTGTTAATTAGTAAAAGCGGGACTTTGACACTTCAGTTGAATGTAGTATGACTATTTGTCATACTCTGAAAAAAAGTTCTCAACTGTAGTGTTCAAGTCCCCCGTTTGCTAATTAACAATAATTTGTTAATTACTCTTTCCACGTGTTTGAAGGGTGACAAAACTCGAGGGTGTTTTTTTGCAGGTGTATTTAATTCCTGCCTGGAACTTTTCGTATTTCATGTTCGCCATCATTAAGATAATGAGTGATCATTGAAATTGATCGAGTCCTAAGTGCGAATTTGGATGGTGATACTTTGAATGGGCCAGGTTTAAGTACCTGAGGAAAGGAGTCAGCATTCCCATACTTTCCAGCATCAGCATCAGTACTCTAAAATTTCGGAAATGAAAGTATGCGAATTGACATTTCATTTTTTTTATCTATTTTTCAAGACGTATGCACGGTTTAATAATATGAGTATTTCATGACTGAACAAAACATTTACCATTATTATAAGTAAAATATATACTCTTAATGAATATGACAATCGGATTCATTAACTACAAACAATTCGCTGTTAACGACATGACAGAATAAACGGGATGTGGGTATGACCCTCTACGGGTCGAACCAATAACTTCCGGATCGTTCCGCCGTATATGTTATATCCACAATTTCCGTCCATGTCTCAAATTATGGACTTTATAAAGTTTTCAAAATTTCTAAACCTTAGAACAAATATAATTCTTAATATGAAGTAGTTAAATAAACAATACAATTTGTTAATAGCAATTAACTACGGGTGTTATTAAAAAAAGTTATAAAACGTCAAATGTGTATTATTTTAAAAGTCTGGAACGACTTTTATTAGACACTTTTCATATCTTCAACCGCTCTTGCTATAGAGCGATCTGAACGATTGAATTTGTTAATGATTAACTATCGGTGTTAGAAAAAAAGTTATACAGCATCAAATATCTATTTTTGTGTGTGGAACAACTTTCATTAAACAATTTGTTTCGTATCTTCACAGTGCTCATGCCGCTGCGATATAAACAATCTTTTTTGTTACTACCAGTTAACTACGGTTTTTTTTTATTTAATGCATTCAAACCTACAGGTTTATTCTGCTATGAAAAGAAGAAATCATAAATTGCTATACATCAATACATGGTACATGTACATATAGATTGATCATGAGTTCATATTTTTACATTGATTTTGTTTACGAATATATCAATTGCCATTATAATTCTAGCATTTAATCCACTGAAAAAGACTTTTATGTCATACGGGGGGGTACACATGTTCTCTCATTATTTTTTTAACTAATTTAGTACGTTCTTCGGAATACAAGGAACATTGCCATAGTACATGGTTCAAGTCCTCCTCAGAACTTCCACATTCGCACTGAGGGGAATCCACAACATTAATTCTAAAGAGAGAACTGGCTAAACTGTAGTGATTCCCCCCTGCTCAATTAATCCATGTTATTGTTCTACAAGTAAAACTATATTTGTCGAACCAAAGTTTTTTCTCTTTTCTCTTGTAGTACTATTGAAAGTATTCCGTTCCTTTATTACCTCTGGTTTGGTCAATTTTCTCTTCGAGAATATTACAGGTTTGAAAATTTCGCTATAATCTGTAAACGGTATTTTATAGTGGTGATCAGGCATTAAGGTTTGCGAGACGATCAGCTTCCTCATTCCCCTATGTGACGGTACCCACTGCAATTTAATTTCATTGGTTCTATTCATTAATAATTCTTTCGCGTTCAGTATCTAAGTTTTGGACCTGATATTGAAGACAGGTGAAGTTAGGTATCGTCGAGCACTAAGAGAATCTGAGAGAATGAGAAAGTGTTGATCTGGAGTAGCCCCTGCTATTCTCACTGCCTCATTGATAGCAAGAGTTTCAGCTGTGAAAATTGATGTTTTACTGTCAATTCCTATTCGCACCTCAAGGTTAAGCTGGGGGCAGGTGCTTGCCACACCAACTGATCCGTTTTCATTTATTTTTTTGCTACCATCTGTGAAAATGCGTGTAAAGTTTTGTTGTATGTCATTAATCATGAAGTTACGGTTACCCCCATACAATGCAGTCGTGCTAGCAAGCTCACCATTTTCCTCATCAAAAGACAATGTGTTAAACAAAACGTCATATTTTTTCCTACAAATATTAAAGTGGGAATCAATACTTAGACTAGGCAGTAACTCTTTAATTTTCTCAATACAGTCTTTCATAATTCTAGGTCTTTTTTTATTATAGTTAATCCGGATGTATAAACTGTTAATGGTTTTAGAAACCTGAGCATTCGAATGTGATAGAGTTTTCATCAGATAACTTTTACACAGAAAAATTACTCTAGAATAGATAGTCGGGAGTTTACTTTCAGCCAATAGAACAGAGATTGGGGTCGAGTTCCTTTATCCCAATGCTAACTGATGATAGCAGAGCATTGGAGTTTTTCTAATTTATCGAGGTTTGATTTTCTATGAGGAATGTAAGTAAATATTCCATATTCTCTAATTGATCTTAGAAAAGCTTTATAAAGCATGAGGAGAGTTGTAGGGTCAAAACCCCACCACGTTCCTCCTATGAACTTGACGATATTCATTGTCTTTACTGCTTGTGTAATGACAATAAAGTAATGACTTTATCAAGATGGGCTTTAAAAGTTAATTTTTATCAAAAATTAAGCCTAGAAATCTAGCTTGCGATTTATTTTCGATAGTACATGGTCCTACTTTGATTGATGTACCTTTTGGTGCTATACGCCTTTGATTAAAATGTAAGAATTCAGTTTTGTCGAGAGCAAGAGATAGCCCAAGTCGCTTTAGGTTTTCACTTACAATTTCAACAGATTTTTCCGTTATCTTAACACTTCTAGGCACTGAAGTGCTACTATAATAAATGGCAATATCATCAGCAAATTGGGAGTCTTGAACATCAATGGCAATACCAGCGGTAATTTGTGACGTGTTAATGGCGTATAAGCGACCTGACAGTACACCGCCCTGTGGAACACCCTTATACAGGGTGTCCCACCACTGGTGACTTTCATTTTGAGGGTGAATAGGGGATGAAATTTGGAGTCGAGAGTTCCCCTTCCACTTTGCTGTCAGACGCACCCCCGCAGAGCTATTCAATTTTTGAATTGACTAATCACAGCGTTAGTCCGCCCCCTTGGCCAGTGGTTCTCCGCCCGATGATTTTTGGAAAAATGGTCTTTTGTGATTATTTTTTCTCAGGGGTAAATTCAGGGGAAGGTAGGTGTTGAGTTCTACGCACAGGTTCACGAACTGTTCCAAGGGAGCTTGTCAGTTCCGTAACGGCTCCAGAAACCCTTTTGAGTTCATAAACGGTTCCGGGTACGCGGTCAGTTATAACAATTGTTCTTGCTGATTATACTGGTTCCGGTCGCTCTTTCACGTTCAGGGACGGTTCCGAGTACGCGGTCGTTTCTGGCAGCTGTTTCAGGAACAGACCCATGTTCCAGGTAATCACGCCGGGTCCAGAACTGCTCTGGTCGCTATTTCACGTTCAGAGACGGTTCCAAGTACACGCTCGTTTCTGGCAGTTGTTCCAGCACCAGACCCATGTTTCAGGCAATCATACCAGTTTCAGAACTGTTCCGGTCGCTCTTTGACGTTCAGGGATGGTTACAAGTACACGGTCGGTTCTTTGAACGTGAAAGAGCGACCAGAACAATTCTGGAACCGACACGATTGCCTGGAACATGGGTCTATTCCGGAAACAATTGCCAGAACAATTGATTCCGTCCAGTCCAGCGGAAGATTTAACTTTCCGAGTCTGGAGAGAATAATTGAACTCGAAGTTATTGAACATCATTGTTTTGGCATTCAGGTATAGCTTTGGGATCAGTGGGACACCGAGGGGGGCTGAGTATATCTAATGTTGCCGGTATATTGTTTTCTTATTGGAAGTGATTTTGTCTATTCAGTGAATCATTATCCACCCAAGCATTCTTCAGAATCTTACATGTATTCCATGCATAAGATCTGTTTTTTCTCATATCTATAGACTCCGCAAATGATTGAAATTGTGCTGTTCTTTTTGAACTCAAAAGTTCTCTAGTTTCTCTAACCTTAGCTTTATAGACCTCATCCTTTATTAATCCTTTTCTACTTTATAAAGGAGATAAAGGATATCTCCTTTATTAATTAAAAAATCCTTTCGAATTCTTTTCGATTTATTACAATCCTCGTCCCACCAGGCAACGGGATTCCTATGTATTTTCGAAGAAACACTGTTATTACAAGGTGTTCAATTTTTCATTATTGTGGTGATATTATTAACAAAGAAATCATACTTTGTTACAGGGGTTAAGGCTTCGAATGGTAATTCTAGAAATTTAGCCTGATTTTCCTGCAATTCTTTAGAAACGCGATCCCAATCTTTTTTGACTGAATTTAATTTAAATGGCATTTGTGATAGATGTTTCGTTCCGTTATCAAATCAACCGTGATAGGAAAATGATCGGATCCCCACGTTTCATTATCTATTCCATAAGCAACTTTATCAACTATGTCTGAAGATGTGAGTATGAGATCAATACTAGACTGACAGTGTTGATCAATACGAGTTATAGTGTCTGTGTTGTGAAGAATGAGACTGTGGCGATTAATTGATGTGGGACTGTTGCCCCATAGTTTTTGTCTCAGCGCAATTCCAAGCTGTGTGCGAAGAGTTAAAATCACCTATTATAATTGTGTTTTCAGTAGTATCTGTAACAGAGAGTATTTCATGCCAAACTTCGTGCGAGATATTCGTATGTGGAGGTTTATACTTTGCAAACGTGTTGATTGGAGGTTCAACATTGGTTATGCTTATACCTAAAGTTTCGATTAGTTCATCTGATACGGTTTGTGAAGTTATTTTTTCATATGCAAAATGATTTCTGATTGATATCAGTACTCCTCCTGAAGTTGCATATTTTCTGTCTTGTCGTAGGATTTTGAATCCAGGAAGTCGTGGAGTGAATATGGAATTTGGTGGTATATGTGTCCCTACCAAAAGAATAACATCAAGCTCTTGAGACTTGGCAAGCAGTTCATTCATACGGAGACGCATACTACGACAATTCCACAAGAAAATACGCAACGTTCCAGATGCGTTTTGCTTGCCTTGAGATTGATTATTTGGGTTTTCCCATTTCTAGGGGTTTTCAAGTTATTTTTATACTTGGGAATCAAATACTCTGTTATGTTGAGAATCTTCCGAGTGCGATTGTGTTAGGTTCTTGATAAGCCTACCCATATGATTCTTAAGGTTTCCTTCATCTACGACTAATACTATTTCTTAACCGTTTGAATTAATTTCGTGATATTTTGTGTATATTTCAGAGCAATAGTTTTTGGATCTGAGCTACCGTGTGTCTTGTGTAGGAAATTTGTAAGGTCATCAAGAGTCATGGGATATTCTAACTTGTTTTTCTCATAGATCTCAGTAAATGGTATAATGTGTTGGTCTATAGCTTCCATCCTGGAGTGTACCGTTTTTTGACTATGCTTCACGTCGCACTTCATTAACTGGCTGGTTGTGCTTATTCATTTTTTCTCAGTTAGTAGAATCGTACGTGGAGGGGCAGAAGTAGTTGTTGACGACGAGTGAGAGGGAGTGAACTTGCGTTTTGCTATAGATTTTTCTGTATCGTCCTCCTTTTCACTTGTTTCATATGCTGGTTTTAGACTGTAAGTCTCACGAGTGTGACGTGACATTTTGCATGTGCAAGACATCACTCACCTTCGCCTCGCTTTCCCTTAGTGGAAAACACGATAATAAAAAAAACTTACTTAACCTCAACTTAAAATTTGGGCGCCAGTTGGTTTGTACGTCGAACCAACAACGCGACATTTCTCGAAATGCAAATCCTCAAAACACAAAAGTTAAAACAGAAAAGGAGCTAACGTTACTTACCGTAACCGCAGACTCGACTTATCTCGAACATATCTTACCTAACTTAACTAAACTAGACCTAAGGGAAAGGATGTGGTATGTCCCGCGCTGCTCAGGAGGTGGGTTATGGTAGATGGGGGTGGGTCGAGATGTTGGGGAATAATTGGACTTAAAAGAAAACGTCTAAATAAAGCATAAACTCGGAAAGCTAAATTCTCAAAATTCTGTATTTGCTTCTCGCCGAAATATACAATCTCCAAACTTTCAAATTCCAACGAGTTGAGTACACAAAGCTCACGTGGTATTCCTTAAAATCAGGTCGAATCCAACCCGAAAGAACCGAATCGAACTAAAATCGCGATCGAACCTAGAACTAACTAGTTTACCGATATCGCGGTCGAAATTCATCCTCTCATAACAAATAAAAGGGACGCAAAAAAACAAAATCAGAACCGCACATAAGGCGATAGCTTATCAACCTTTCGGTCGAGACATTTACCCTAATCCAAACATATCAATTTCAAAAGAAAATCTTATTTGTTTCTAATCCAATTGTTCATCGACATTCCGGTTTTTTTTTCTAAATCCCATCAAAATCTGTAAATTTTATTAATTTATGGGATGTTCAGTCAACCGAGACCGATAGTTTATCGACTTTGCGGTCGAAATCTTTCATAATCCAAAATTCATAAAACTCTCAAAATCCCTTTTTTTTTTAAAAAAAACTTCTAATTATTCATTAACGCAATATTTGATTAATTAATTTAGCAGCATTACGCCAAAAGGATTCATTTATTTAAAAGATAATCTAAATTTATTAATGAACTCCAGAAAGAACGATTTTATTCCCGAAATTAACTAATACAAAAGAATCATTTAGCGAACAACATAGTTCATCGACATTTCGGTCGAAATAATATCATTCGATAATAAAAGAAATATTAATTAATGGCGCAAGTAGTTTATCGACATAATATAATTTCACAACAAAAAAATATCAACTAATAGTCAAAATAGTTTATCGACATTCCGGTCGAAATAATATAGTTTTACAACAAAAAGTATCAAGTAATAGCCTAGATATAGTTTATCGAAATTCCGGTCCATATGATTTACTCTGACAACAAAAAATTAGCGATTAATGGCCCAAAAATAGTTTATCGACATTCCGGTTGAAATAATATAATATGATAACAAAAAGAACATATTAATTAATGACTCAAATACTTTATTGGCATTCCGGTCGACGAATATAATTTGATAGCAAAAAAAAAATATTTACGGAGGTTTCCAATAGTTTATCGACATTCCGGTCGAAACAGCATAGGTTGCAACAAAACCCATCAACGAATAGTCAAAATAGTTTATCGACATTCCGGTCGACATCATATAATTTCACAACAAAAAAGATGTCCATTATTGAACTAAATAGTTTATCGTAGTATAAAAAAAAGAACTGGGAAAAATAAGTCTCGAATTGTTCATGAAATTCACGAAAATCTCACGCGGCAAATTTTCTAATGTTTGTCACGACAGGTGCCATCGTCCACAACAACTGAGACAATCGGCATTGTCTCGAGGGTGACGTCATTGTCTTGAAATGCCGTCGTGAGGTCACCCGATTTTCCGAAGGTCGTTGTATCCTAAATTTTCGCGAAATATGTAGCATGCACTGGGACCAATTTGATTTCCGAACAATTGATTGTTTTACATTTTGTCTTCGCGGCGCGGAATACTAACACACACGCGAATATACGAGACAAATTGCATTGTCTCGAGGGGTCGAGTTTATAACGATGATCATGCATTGAACGCGCGGAAACGGGGGGGTCAAATTAATAAATTTTATTCCTGCGTTTTAATTTGCATGGCTCCGGAGCCACGAGGGGTAATAAAACTTGCCTTAGTAATCAGGCATGGACTTACCACTTGTGGCAGGAGCAGAGATGTTGCGCGTGTGCCGGCCCTGAAC
Source organism: Asobara japonica (assembly GCA_026005395.1). Classification (NCBI taxonomy): domain Eukaryota; kingdom Metazoa; phylum Arthropoda; class Insecta; order Hymenoptera; family Braconidae; genus Asobara; species Asobara japonica. Next base: position 13,976 of record BQMI01000153.1, on the reverse strand, counting down.
GAATGGGTCTTCCACGAGGCTGACCACCGGACATGCCGAATTTGTCCGGCAGGTGGTAGCTCCCTATTGGCCACCGGAGTCTATTAGGGAGCTGTACTTCCGCCGTTCAAATGGCGGTTGGGGTTAAGCCACGGAATTCCCGCGCGGATTCCGTCACACTAGATTCTTCATTATTGCCCCTTGATTCCTGACTATTTAGGATACACTCGTTGCATACAGGAAGAGCTTCGGTCATTGTATCATCATCTTCGCCATGTTCTTCTTCTGGATTTTCTGTGTCATCATTATGCTCTGGGTTAAGCGGACAGTCTCTCGCACGATGTCCTGGCTTGTGACAAGTGAAGCACTTAATCGCATCTGTGGATGCCCAAATCCAATATGGTGTGTCATCATGATAAATTCGAAATTTAACTGGAATTTTTTTAACTTCATCACAAGGAGTAAGAACCTGTCTACGATTGCTGTTGACAGTAGCTAGTTCATGTTCCTCTATTCCAGCTCTTATCAGTTCATGTTCCTCTATTCCAGCTCTTCAGGTCTTTCAATTTATCCTCAAGAATCATGTTGCGTATCCAAGGGAAACCATTCGATAGTATTAGTCGAAGTGTATGAACGTACCGGTATTTCCTGACCTCTGATCGTAACTTTAATCTCACACTCAGTGAGTTTCTTTATCAACTTGTCATTGTCTAAGGCAATCAGTATTCTTTGATTCGAAATCTTCAAGGATTGAATAATCCTCTCTCCTTCCAAATTTTGTAGAGTGCAATGGGATACTCATTGACTCTAGTGCCAGGTATTGCATCTAATATAACTGAATGCTCTTTTTTCGGTAGACTTGATTCTTCGACAACATTGGAGTAACTTACTTTGCGTGTTATTCGATTGATTGGGTTGCCACATCATGATTTCAGTACACGTCTCACCTGTATACAGGAGGAACTCGCACTATTTTGTGCTTGTTGTTAGTACTTTTACCCCCTTTCTGAAGGGCCGGGCTTTCATAAAGTTATTAACACCACCTTATCGACTAATATACACTTTTACACTTGGGCTGCTTTAATCCATTTTATATACGAGTAATAATGCCAGTCTCGAGAGGCCCGAGCAAGCCGGAACGTTAGTAAACACGTCTTACTCGTTCAACGGTTCATAGTCGAATCTTTTTTGTTACTAACAATTAACTACGGGTGTTATCAAAAAAAGTCATAAAACGTCAAATGTGTATTTCGTGGAGCTTTTTTCGTATCTCAAATCGTTGTTGCGATAGAGCAATATAAACAATTGAATTTGTTAATAACACTTGAACGATTCATTTTTCGCAGAAATCGTTCCTTTCAGACCTGGAGAATCGTAAGTTGCATCGATCAGAAGAAAACCTAAATCGCTATGTTGGTTTCTTCGGAAACGTTAAACAAACTTTGTGTCACACACACACACACATACACTTCTCGGAATACGACTCAGGATGATGTGAAACATCGAGAAAAGTGAAAATATCTTGGAAATTTCACTTTTGAATTTCAGGGTGATTACGATAACTCCCCTAGGGCGGGAAGTTAAAAATTGAAAAAATCTTATTATTAATATCATTCCGGCGAATTGCGTGCTTTATTTTATTTTATTTTTTATAAACAAATAAAGAACTCTTGAGCATTAAACATTACACTACAATGACCTGCAATGCAACTACAACCAATCTACTGAGATTGTTTATTTAATTATAATTTTTTCCCGAGTAGCCTCATTCAGGTCAGTACCAGACAGAAGACGGATACATGGAATCTTAAGACCGTTCCGACAAGTTTTAATTTGTAGAAACTCGTATATTGTGAATAGTAGTGTGGTAAATAACGGATTTCAGTGCAACGATCACTGGACTGCTATATTGAAGGGTGAAAAACCGAGTGGGTGCATGTAGATGATTTGGCGGTTACCAAAACACGATGGCCAAGGCATTCTAAGGACGTTTATATGGTGTTCTTGGAGAAAATTAAAGTTAACTAGTTTGAATGTATTATGCCATCCATGACTTTCAAGTGACACGGTCTATTATATGCAGATATACTATACGTGATTGGTGTATAAACAGTATGGAATGGTCCTGCTATAGCGGAATAATTTTCGTCGTCCTAAATGTAAAAAATGGGTGAGATCCGAAAAAAATAAGAAAAAACATTTTGAAAAAATGGGCCAAGTGCACGTTTCGAGGTGATGTGCAGGGCGATAAATAGTAGCTTTTAAATTACGATATTCCTTGCCGTATGGCTTTAATTTCGTGCATTAAAAAAAAACAAACGGGCGGTCCTCGGCCCCCCCCCCCCTCGGGCCCCCCATTTGCCATGAATGTGTCAAATATGTCACCGTTTTTTTTATTTCCCCCAATTTTATTGGTGGGAAGCTTCCGAATGGTCCGATTGCACACAAAATGAAAATGTTCCTGTATTGAAAAAGCTTTTTCCAGGCGAACAGAAGCAAAAACAGGAATATCTCATATTACCCAAAGTAATTGGTTCACTGTTGTTCAACCACTTCATAGATCTCGTTAGGGCTCATATTTTGGAAAAAAATTTGGATGAATACGTATCGAGAAATGAAGTAATGAAAAAACCGTAAAAATGAAAAAAATGAAATGTAGAAAATTAATGATGCGATTGAATCGGCATTCAATAGGGTTCTTCGCCATACCAAAAGGAACCTCTGTTTCGCATTTCAAGTTTTTATCACCATTTTTGCGGACGCTAGAGTGCGAACAAACACAAAAAGTGAAACCAAAGTCAAAAATAAAAAAAATATGAATATCTCATAGTACCCGAACTAATTGACTCAATATTTTGCAACTATATCACAGATCTCGTCAAGGCACATATTTTGAAAAAAAAATAACAAAATGGGTTGAATAATTATCGAGAAATAAAATAAAAACCGTGGAAAAGAAAAAATTGAAATCTGGAAAACAAATGATACGATCAAATCGCCATTCAATAGGGTTCTTCACCACAACAAAAGGAACCGTTGTTCCAAATTTCAAATTTTTATCTCAATTTTTGCGGGAGGTAGCGTGGGTACAAGCGCCAAAGCAAAGAAAACCAAAAAAACAGAAAAATTGAAATATCTCCAATTTCTTGTGAGCAACCTACTAGGTGTTCTTCAACCATTTCCTGGATCTCACTGAGACGCACATTTTGATAAAAAAGAAATTAAACAAAAAACATTAGTTTCTGGGATATGAGCGATCGAAGAAAACCCAAAAAAAGCCGATTTCTAAGAAACTTACAAACAGATTTCACTGAAATTGCGCCCACAGGTATACGTACTCAATACCAATAATTGGGAATTTTTTCAGCATTTATTCTTAAGATTTAGCCGGTTTTATGTTACATTTTGTAAGTGAAGATTTTCGAAAAAAATGATACATACAGACAGTACGCTCATACTTCGTATTTTTACGTTTCAAACCATTATACATGATTTACAAACATAATTAGCGAACGTAAAAATTGTCCAATTGCAATGCTTCCATTCGGAAGCAAAAACAAACAAATAAAAAAAAACGCCAAGCTCGTGATTTTTCCTGCATCCCATGTTGAAGTCGCTAATCGGCACATAATATACATAACTAAAAATGTGAATAAATGGGTCGGAAAAAAATGGTGGAAAAACAGCGTTAGGACCAACGGACTTGGCGCGGTTTTTGTACGACATCCAGTAGAAAATGGTGCTCCGTTGTCCTGCTCGGTTATATCCTGGTTTGTACTTCACTCGATCGTCCATGGAGAGGTTTAATTGATCGGCCTGTACCGATCTACTAGCAGCGTGTTCCGCGCTGACGTCTTACCGTGTGCCCATACGGGGCACAAACAAAACTTCCCGATTTCCTATTTCAGCACAGCATAAGAACGCAACCATGGTGATGAACAAACCCAACAGTGATATCAATAATTGAACTGGCAACTAATAATTACTGCACGCGATCGATTCAGTTTGATTTTTAAGCCCCATACAAATATTCAACTGGAATTCGTCCGCATAGTTACCCTTCCTACCCCTGTACTTTCTTAATTATCACGCTCTTTGACATCATTGCGGCAATTGCCGACATATCCATTCGCCAAGTATATTCTAATTCAACTCCCGATATGTTCTAATCTATATTGAATGTGCATTTTTTATATGCATTGAATAGGCATTGAATGTGCATTTTTGTATAATCAAACCCTGGTGATATGCATTGTTCCCGTATGTTAATTTGCTCAGCCGACCATACCTCCCTAATTATGCAAATTATGGAAAGAAGTAATTACATATAAAAGGTGTATTTTCATATAAGGAATAATTCTCTCTCAAGAAGTTTCCCGATAACTTTACTATTTTCCCCGGTGGAACAGTGTAAACAATTACAATTGTTAGTAACCCTGCATATACTGCACGAATCCCATGAAAAACTGTAAACCGCTCAATTTTGCACGGAAACACTTCGATTAGGACCGTCGTGAGAGCGCTGTGTTGATTCGTTCACTCATTACAGACATAGTTGTTGAGACGGTCTTACCTCCTTAATTATGCAAATTGTCTGAAAAAGTCATTCTACATGAAATACGTATTTTTATATGGGGAACAACTTTTCTTGTATAAATTTTGCCCTACCTCCAACCGTTCGCTCAGGAGATTGTTATGAACAATCCAAATTGTTATTAACAATATATAGGTTATACCAATTTTCACCAAAATCTAATGAACTGGAAGTTACATGAAGGCGCTTCGATTGCAATTTTCATAATTCCAAAAGCTTCATTCGTTCGCGAGCAATCCGGGATCAAAATTTGGCCACCTACATACATACATACACACACACACACACACACACACACACACACACACACATCGATCTTGACGGGGCTTTGGTGTAGTGGGTAGAGTGTCTACCTACTATTCTAAAGGCCCCGCGTTCGATTCCGGCCCGCGGCAAATATTTTTTCTGAAAAATATTTCCTCACGGACTCCGACCGATGACAGGAACATTCCGTGTATGCTATCGGCAGTATCCATGAAGTGAGACCGTGAGCCGGGACCGGACCCGACCGGTCGCGCGGGGGGGGGGGAGGGTTCCATCGTATCACAGGGGTTTCTGGAGGTTTACCCTGTGATTAGAAATACGATGACCTGAAATGGCGAAGTCGGCCCCAGCCGCAATGGGTGGGTACTCTGATCTGTAGTATTGCCCACGAAGTAATGCCTAGCAGCGGTTACGTGGGTGAATACAAATAGAAAAGAGTGAAAAAAAAGCATACATCGATCCAGAATTTGTTGGGGATCATTTTAGTACACTTAAGACACCAGTCACATGTGGAAACAAAAAAAATCGATTTCGGAGTCATTACAATAACTTTCCGAAAAATCGGGAAGTTGAAAATAAAAACTCCCGAGGAGACGTGTTCAGTTGAACTAAGCATCATTCATATATATTGTAGTTAACAGTCGTGGCTACTAAGGATACTTTGGAGGCCTCAATTAAATAGTTAAACGAATATAGCTGTATTCAGCAAAGTACATCTGGGTAGGTTAAAGGTACCCTTCAGTAGTCGGCGAGCTTAAAAGAACATGTGACATATATGACAATGTGATGTCGACTCAAGTGGCGACAGTGGTGTGAGATACAAATTGGCATGTTACAGGAAAACCGCGCCAAGTCCGTTGGTCTGCTGTTTTTCCACCATTTTTTTTCCGACCCATTTTTTCACTTTTTTTGTCATGCATATTGTGTCCCGGTTAGTGACTTCAACATGAGACGCAGGAAAAGTCACGAGCTTGGCGTTTTTAAAAAAATTTGTTTGTTTTTTGCTTTCGAATGGAAGCATTGCAATCGGTCAATTTTCACTTTCGCTAATTATGCTTGTAAACGATATATAATGGTTTGAAACGTAAAAATACGAAGTTTGAGCATAGCGTCGGTATGTATCATTGTTTTTCGAAAATCTTCATTTACAAAATTTAACATAAAAAGGACTAAGTTTTGAGAATAAAATCGGAAAAAATTATCAGTTATTTGTATTGAGTACATCTAGCTGTGGGCGCAATTTCAGTGAAATCTGCCGGTAAGTTTCTAAGAAATCGACTTTTTTTGTTTTTTCTTCGATCGTTCATATCTCGAAACTAATGAATATTTTGTAATTTGTTTTTCCAAAATGTGCGTCTGAACGAGTTCCAGGGAATGGTCGAAGAACATCTAATAGGTTGCTCACAAGAAATTGGAAATATTTAAATTTTTCTGTTTCTTTTTTGCTTTTTGCTTTTGTACGCACTCTAGCGTCCCCAAAAAATGAGATAAAAACTTGAAATTTGGAAAAGAGATTCCTTTTGTTGTGTTGAAGAACTCTGTTGAATGACGACTTGATCGTATCATTAGTTTTCTAGATTTCAATTTTTTCGTTTTCTCGGTTTTTATTTTATTTCTCGATAATTATTCAACAGATTTTGTTGTTTTTTTTTCAAAGTGTGTGCCTTAACGAGATCTATAATGTGGTTGCAAAACATTGGGTCAATTAGTTTAGGTACAATGAGATATTCCTATTTTTCAACTTTTGACTTTGGTTTTACTTTTTGTGTTTGTTCGCACTCTAGCGTCCGCAAAAATTGAGATAAAAACTTGAAATTTGGAATAAAGGTTCCTTCGGTTGTGGTGAAGAACCCTATTGAATGGCGATTTAATCGTATTATTAGTTTTCCAAATTTCAATTTTTTTGTTTTCACGGTTTTTATTTTATTTCTCGATAATTATTCAACCGATTTTGTTATTTATTTTTTCCAAAATATATGCTTTGACGAGATCTATGATATGGTTGAAAAACATTGAGTCAATTAGTTCGGGTACTATGAGATATTCATATTTTTTAATTTTTGACTTTGGTTTCACTTTTTGTGTTGGTTCGCACTTTAGCGTCCGCAAAAATGGTGATAAAAATTTGAAATTTGGAACAGATTTCATTTTTACGGTTTTTTCATTACTTCATTTCTCGATAAGTATTCATCCCATTTTTGTTCAAACATGAACCTTAACAAATGTGAGCTTTAACGTTATCTATGAACTGGTTCAACAACATTCAGTCAATTACCTTCGATAATATGAGATATTCCTGTTTTTGCTTCCGTTCGCCTGGAAAGTGCTTTTTCAATACTGGAACATTTTCCAATGAAATTGGGGAAATAACAAAAGCAGTGACATATTCAACACATTCGAATGGGGGGTCCCGAGGACCGCCTGCTTGTTTTTTTAATGCGCGAAGTTGAAACCATATGGCAAGGAATATCGTAATTTAAAAGCTACCCTTTATCGCCCTGTCCATCACCTCGAAACATGCACTTGCCCCATTTTTTCAAAATGTTTTTTGATTTTTTCGGATCTCAAAGTCTATGCGAAATTTACGTCATATATTTTGACTGTCCGGTTCGGAATCAATACAAGACCTGGGATCCACACATTGTTCGTGGTTACTGTCAAAGATGAAGGTAAGCAAATTTGAATTAAATGCCGAATTCAATATAGTAGACGTATAAATGTCTATTTCTATATTCCAGGCTGGTATCGAGCTGACAAAAGGTCTATGAAATTTGCGATACCAAAAATCTGGCGAGAACCAAAATAACAAGTAAACGACTGCTACTTTTACCTTGTGAATGCGAGTAAAAGACGTAGACATAAAAATGCAAACCCATCGAATATCCGGACATTGAATCCTCATCGATTCCAGTTGCACATGATCTGACACGAACAGTTCTCGAGCCACCCGGAAAATTATTGTAGAAAAGCAGCTTGTTTATTAGTTCTCATAGGAGTAATTCAGATAAGCAGTTTTTACTGATACCATAACAGCCAAAATATTATCACTACAAAAGATTTTGCTGACTGCGATGAGGCGTTTTTACCGACACCAGACCAAACAAAACATCCTTCCATCACTACAGAACAGTTTAGTGATTTGATTAGAGATTTACATTTGCCAGAAAGTAAAGCAGAGTTTTTAGGCTCTTGTTGGAAGCCGTGGAATTTACTTACTGATGTTAACATCACGGATCAAGGACATGAAACGTTCCCAACATTTTTCACAAAAGAAGATGGACTTTGTTTTTGCAACGGCATGGAAGGTATGTTCAGAGACACGCATACTTGTGGTCTTAGCGAATGACCATTATTCATTAACAGCCCTGCAAAAAGCTTACAGCGTCTTTTATTACACAAAAGAGGATAAATTCCCATCTCCTTCAATCACTTCACTCCGTAGATGTTAACGGATATTATGAAAGTATAAACATTCTACTTGATCGTGTCCAGTACCATAAGTATAATTGGCAGCTCATTGGAGATTTTAAAATGGTGGGATTTTTCGTGAGACTTCAAAGCTCATATGGGGCATTCTTTGTCAAACCGGCCACTCATTTTTTCGACCGTCAGCGATTTCCTTTAAAATTTTTTCCCAGGTTCTGGGCATGGAAAAAACCATCCCTATTTTTTTTTAGACTTTTAGTACTCCTCTCTCTATTTTTTATAGGGGAATTTTGTTTTTTCACTAAAACAACGAATAACTCCGGTTCTATGCGTCACAAAAAAAAAGTTCAAGACAAAAAAGTACGTCCTTTTTCTGAGCATCAACATAAAAATAACGTCACATATGGGAAACCAGTGCCAAACCCATTTTAGCGATAACAAAAACTAAAATATTTTTTTTCAACCTTTTGGACGCTCTCGATTTTTAAAATTTTTTTATATGTTTTGTGTTGAGGTTTCAAGAGGTCACACAAAAATTTTCATCGTGGGACCTCGAAATTTGAATGTAATACGTTATTTTTTCCCCTATCGAATCTAATTGAATTGAATATTTCAACCTTTTCACCTTAATCTAAGCACAGAATCCAATTCTTACTAATAACCGTTTTTGTAGAGCGTAATGAGCACTATAAAAAATATTGAATAACATTTTCCCGTATCTAGCTTCAAATCGGAGATATGCATTGAAAATCCTTCTTCAAATTGGATTATTTAACACTTTTATCGTAATGTTCCGTAAATTGAGTATGATAGCGACATTTAGAACAAAAATTCATTTTTGAATAGCGCGTTATTCAAAAATTGCAATTTATGAAAATGGTAGTTTTTTTTATGTTAAACGAATGGGGAAATGTCTGACATAGATATTCAGGTAATTGCAAGGCATGGAATAAAATTTCACGCAAAATTCTGATTGAAGTGATGAATAACTCTCGGTTATTAGTAAGAATTGGCTTCTGTGCTTAGATTAAGGTGAAAATGTTGAAATATTCAATTTAATTAGATTCGATAGGGGGGAAAAACGTATTGCATTCAAATTTCGAGGTCCCACGATGAAAATTTTTGTGTGACCTCTTGAAACCTCAACACACAACATAAAAAAATGTAAAAAATCGAGAGCGTCCGAAAGGTTGAAAAAAAAATATTTTAGTTTTTGTTATCGCTAAAATGGGGTTGGCACTGGTTCCCATATGTGACGTTATTTTTATGTTGGTGCTCAGAAAACGGGCGTACTTTTTGTCTTGAACTTTTTTTTTCGTGACGCATAGAACCGGAGTTATTCGTTGTTTTAGTGAAAAAACAAAATTCCCCTATAAAAAATAGAGAGAAGAGTACTAAAATTCTAAAAAAAATCAGGGATGGTTTTTTCCATGCCCAGAACCTGAGAAAATTTTTTGAAGGAAATCGCTGATGGTCGAAAAAATGAGTGGCCGGTTTGACAAAGAATGCCCCATATACAACGTATCGGTGCCATGTGTACCCATGGGATATCAGAGCAGATGCTAAGCACTATACTCAACGGTCATGGCCTGTAACAACAGAACTTTGTGTCGGGGAAGAAAACGTTATATTTGAGCCAATTTCTGAAGCGGCGAGAGTGCTAATACCGCATCTACACAAGTTAGGGCTGATGAAACAATTAGTTAAAAAATTGAGAGTATTCAAGAAAATGTTTTGCAAGTTATTAGAAGCGAAGGTGAAAGCTGGGGTTTCTGTTCGCAGGATATTGTTAAAAGTACATATGGTGCATGCGCATTTGGATCAATTCAAAACCCACATGGGAAGGTATTCAGAAGAGCCAGGAGAATGTTTTCACCCTTACATTATGAGCTTCGAACAACATTATCATGGCCAATACAATCAAAATATGATGCCAGACTATATTTGGAGTTTATTCAGAGATAGTAACCATGAACATGAACGAAAGAGTAAAAGTGTGCACTCTTAAATTATTTTCTAACTTTTTGTAAGTCATCTTGACAGTAAAACTTAATAATAATGATGAAAATATTTTCATTGTCACAGATGACATATTGGGACCGCTCTTTGCCCATGGCGGCGCTCGCAAACCTAACAAACATGGCGGATAAGAGCCGGAACTTTCAAATCGGAGCGCGAGGAACAGCCGACCCGGCAAATAGTAAAAATAACATAGACAAGGCAACAGAGAGACAAAGTGCAGAGTGATCAAAATTTGAATGTCTAGATATCGTAATGTTGACATTAACTCTGGAGGCATTTTTTAAGTTCGTGAAAAGTAACGAAAAATCAAGGAATATCAGAGAGGGGTAGAAAATTTCAAGTTCCAAGAACTTGAGTCTATGTGGCAGAGTGCTGGAGCATGACGTTGGCAAATGTTGACTGGGAATTGCATATTTTTTCAGTCAACGTTGTTTATTAATACCACGAGTTGGACAATCTGTCATTAATAATGGATAACTGTGGTGAAAAATATATTGTGTTATGTCAATAGGAGTGGTATGTTCAAAGACTTTATAACACAGATAACTTACCTGAGAGGATGAACTTGTTGGATAAAAAATGTAAACTGCATACACTGATTTTTTAGACTATTTAGGAATGTTCAATGTCTTGTGGCGGAAATTTATGAAAACTTACATTGGTCGTTTTGCCGGATATACTTTTACATCCCGAGACACAACATTTGATCGCATTTACTTCTTATTTTTTGTTATTTTTACTTGAACGTTTTCAGGTGAATTCATAGCGGTGCCGACAGTATCAATTGAACACTCAGCGACTTTTGAATGGCTGCGAATGGTCCGGGCTCTTATCCGCCATTATCTTTAGTGCTTCAGGACTCTTCGAGGATCGCATTCAATTATAGTGTCCCCAAAACATGCTACATGTAGTCCATCTTGAATAATTCTACTGGTGCTACATTACCAGCAGTGGCTTTAGATCATAACTATGTAATTGGTGCTAGATTACAAGTACTTCATTTTATTGGAAGATATCATTTTGCGAGAACGCAAGTTCTTTTTTTATATAAACAAAAATAATTCGTAAGAAACCTTGTAAATAATGATCGATTAGGAGAAGGGGTGTCGGGAATATACGGAGAGCTCAGCAAAGACAAAATTCTACGTTTAAGATGTTTTTGTTAGAGATTTTTCAAATGTTTCGAAATGTTTGAAGTCCTCCATTTAAAGAACTTGCAGGAACTCACACGCTCATTAACATCTTAAAAAATGTCTGCAAGAAACGTCTTACATTTAAACATTCGTTTTGGCTGTGAGGGTGGATAAATACATTGATCAATGAGAGTAATTTGTGTTTTTCTATATAGGCAAAGGTGTTGAAAATTATGAGGGCACCATTGTTAGATGTGAAACTTGTTTCGTGTTCTTCATATTTTCATAGATACTAAGTGTAAACAATTAAAATTGAATGACAATTGATCTAATGGCTTGTCATGAAATAAACTGACAGATCGGTGTTCAGCGACCTGAAAAGCCCATCATAGAACATGCTTATTGTGGTTTCCTCGATATGTCCACAGAAAGGTTGTAGGTGTAAGGCTTCTTGATGCAAGGAATTCGGTTACTGAGAGAAATAAAATTTCTTACCACAAGAGTACAAGAGTTACGATCCATGAAAAAAAATCTTCTATTGAAAACCCTTGACGCCATATTTCACAATGCCAAATTCGCGACGACGAATGGCGACGAGCAATCTGTTGGTGCCAATTCTCCAATGTCAAACCCCTGATATTAATCCTCCGCTGGCCCCAAACTCCTGACGTCGAACCACGACTCGTAAACGGCACACCCGTGCGTATGAACAAGCACACACGCTGTTCCCAAATGAGTCGCTGGATGTGGTACGCAAAAAAAGTGCGTCTCATGGGGTCGGCATCTATCTCGAATCGGTCTATACCTATGTAGAAAATTTCTGGAGCAATGGGGCAATTTTGATTTCTGCTCAGAATGTGTTAAGTGAGAGAAGAATGGTGAATGAGTACTTTGGGTTCATTATACACTTACGTACGTCAAGATTCTTTTACGATTAAACTGCGTGCCTCGTTAATCAGTGAGAGTGAATGCCGGGTTCGATATCCGGATATTGAGTCCGATGGGTATATAGATCCTCACAATTGACCTAATATACTTACTAACAGATGTGCTTATCGATAAATAAATCTATATTCACCTAAAACGCATAAATGTCAATTGATGACCCCCCATATTCACTCCCTTTTCTCCAAAAACAAAATTGAGATCATACAAAACAAAGTTCCTTCACTCATGTTCCAGCATAAAGTATAAAGTTTCGACAGAAAACAAAGATACAACTCATATTCGCCGGTCGTATGGTGAAGTAGGTAAGGTGCCCGCCTACGGATCTAGAGTTCCTGGGTTCAAGCCCAGGTACCGGTGGATTTTTTCTGGATTATTTGATTTAGTCAAATAATGGGCACCAGAAAAGTAGAAAACAGTTCACCCCCAAAAGTTATAAGACGAGTACCAAAACTGTTTACAACTGAATGTTCCTACTCTCATTGTGAACGACCAACATCCGTAAGTGTATTACAAAGGAAAAAGTCGTGAGCGTCTAACGACTATAATAAGTCCAGAGCCGGCGCTAAGAACCATTGTAGTTGATGCGTCGATAACAACAAACCGATCAAATTAACCCATATTCGGAATATGGGAATGGGATGTGGGTTTGACCCTCTACGGGTCAAAATCATAATTTCCTGATGTCTGTCTCTGTGTGTGTGTGTGTGGGTGTTTTTTTTGGGGGAAAGGAGGAAGCCAACCGCCTTCCTCACACTTCCTCCTTTCTCTTTCCTTCTTGCTTTCATATTTTTTTCATTAGTAACCAAACAAAAAAATAAAATAAAAAGTACAGGGAAATACCCACACAATACAATTCCAATTCCCCAGACCACGAGGGAACACTGCAATACTGCGTTGCGTAGGGGACGATAGCCGAGGCCTCCTCAGTAGCAGATTGTTTCGACTCTCCGCTGCTAGGACATCCTCCGTTCGCTCCGGACTTTTCTCACATTCCAGCTGGCCCTCACGGTGCAGTTCCCTCAGAGCCTCTATTGCAAAAACGCTGGTCGTGTTTCATGCTGCCTCTGATGGCAGCATGTCGTCCACAAGATTTTCAGCGTTAAGGGGTTGCCCACGTTAGTTTCCCATCAGTATCGTTGCCTGTCGAAAGGCGGGCATGCAAAGAAAAGATGTTCTGCATTTTCATGAATTCCCTGACGCTTTGGGCAGTCCGGAGAGTCCCCATCTTTGAATTTTTGAAGATATACCTGAAAGCATGCGTGTCCTGAGAGCATCTGCGTTAGGCAATAATGCCCATGTGACTGGTGAGGCCAAGCATTCAGCTTTGGTTAAAGTCGATCAGTCCACCGACCTTTGCTCGAGGCATCCCACTGTAGCCCCATCGCTTAATGCTGAGATTTCGTTCTTCCCTCCTTAGTTCCACCAGGTTCTGCTTACTTGATTTTCTGCGGGTGTAGAGGCTCCTGCGCTAAAACTTTGATCGGTAGCATGCCAGCAATGAGACACAGCGTCGTTAGATACTGTCCGGTATGCACTAGCCACTCTAAGGGTACCCAACCTGCAGACTGGATCAATTTGCTGTCGTGCTGCTTGACGTCGTAATGTCAGTC